>OW584238.1:28583562-29894112 GCA_939192795.1 Bombylius discolor
TATAGAGCTCACTTGTTTCGCTTCACTTCAATTGATTAAGCTCAGTGGCTTCACTTCACTTAAACTGAATAGGCTAAATTAACTAGCTTTACTTCAACTAATAGAGTTCACTTGTTTCACTTCACTTCAATTGATTAAGCTCATTTGTTTCACTTCACTTCAACATATTAGGCTCACTTACCACGCTTCACTTTAACTAATAGAGCTCACTTGTTTCACGTCACTCCAATTGATTAAGCTCAGTTGCTGCACTTCACTTCAACCGATTAGGCTCACTTAACAGGCTTATATTTAACTAATAGAGCTCACTTGTTTCACTTCACTTCAATTGATTAAGCTCAGTTGCTTCACATCACTTCAACTGATTCGGATCACTTCGTGCGCTTAACTTCAACTAAAAGAGCTCACTTGTTCCACATCACATCAATTGATTAGGCTCAGTTGCTTCACTTCACTTCAACTGATTGGGCTCACTTAGATAGCTTTACTCCAACTAATAGAGCTCACTTGTTTCACTTCACTTCAACTGATTGGGCTCACTTAGATAGCTTTACTCCAAATAATAGAGCTCACTTGTTTCACTTCATTTCAATTGATAAAGCTCAGTTGCCTCACTTCACTTTACCTGATTAGGCTCACTTAACTAGCTTTACTTCAACTTATAGAGCTCACTTGTTTCACGTCACTTCAATTGATTAAGCTCAGTTCTGCACTTCACTTCAACTGATTAGGCTCATTTAACTAGCTTCACTCCAACTAAAGAGGTCATTTGTTTTACTTCACTTCAATTGATTACGCTCAGTTGCTTCACTTCACTTCAACTAATTGGGCTCACTTAGTTAGCTTCACTTCAACAAATAGAGCTCGCTTGTTTCACTGCACTTAAATCGATTAAGCTCAGTTGCTTCACTTCACTTCAACTGATTGGGTTCACTTGGTTAGCTTCTCTTCAATCAATAGAGCTCACTTATTTCACTTCACTTCAATTGATTAAGCTCAGTGGCGTCACTTCACTTCAACTGAATAGGCTAAATTAACTAGCTTCACTTCAACTAATAGAGTTCACTTGTGTCACTCCACTTCAATTGATTAAGCTCAATTGTTTCACTTCACTTCAATTGATTAAGCTCAGTTGCTTCACTTCACTTCAACTGATTGGGCTCACTTAACTAGCTTCACTTCAACTAATAGAGCTCACTTGTTTCACGTCACTTCAATTGATTAAGCTCAGTTGCTGCACTTCACTTCAACTGATTAGGCTCATTTAACTAGCTTCACTTCAACTAAAGAGCTCACTTGTTTTAGTTCACTTCAATTGATTAAGCTCAGTTGCTTCACTTCACTTCAACTGATTGGGCTCACTTATTTAGCTTCACTTCAACAAATAGAGCTCACTTGTTTCACTGCACTTAAATCGATTAAGCCCAGTTGCTTCACTTCACTTCAACTGATTGAGTTCACTTGGTTAGCTTCTCTTCAACCAATAGAGCTCACTTATTTCACTTCACTTCAATTGATTAAGCTCAGTGGCGTCACTCCACTTCAACTGAATAGGTTAAATTAACTAGCTTCACTTCAACTAATAGAGTTCACTTGTGTCACTTCACTTCAATTGATTAAGCTCAATTGTTTCACTTCACTTCACTTGATTAAGCTCAGTTGCTTCACTTCACTTCAACTGATTGGGCTCACTTAATTAGCTTCACTTCAACTTATAGAGCTCACTTGTTTCGCTTCACTTCAATTGATTAAGCTCAGTGGCTTCACTTCACTTCAACTGAATAGGCTAAATTAACTAGCTTTACTTCAACTAATAGAGTTCACTTGTGTCACTCCACCTCAATTGATTAAGCTCAATTGTTTCACTTCACTTCAACTGATTAAGCTCAGTTGCTTCACTTCACTGCAACTGATAAGGCTCACTTAACTAGCTTCACTTCAACTAATAGAGCTCACTTGTTTCACTTCACTTCAATTGATTAAGCTCAGTTGCTTCACTTCAGTTCATTTGATTAACCTCAGTTGCTTCACTTCACTTCAACTGATTGGGCTCACTCAGATAGCTTTACTCCAAATAATAGAGCTCACTTGTTTCACTTCACTTCAATTGATTAAGCTCAGTTGCTTCACATCACTTCAACTGATTCGGATCACTTCGTGCGCTTAACTTCAACTAAAAGAGCTCACTTGTTCCACATCACATCAATTGATTAGGCTCAGTTGCTTCACTTCACTTCAACTGATTGGGCTCACATAGATAGCTTTACTCCAACTAATAGAGCTCACTTGTTTCACTTCACTTCAACTGATTGGGCTCACTTAGATAGCTTTACTCCAAATAATAGAGCTCACTTGTTTCACTTCACTTCAATTGATAAAGCTCAGTTTCTTCACTTCACTTTACCTGATTAGGCTCACTTAACTAGCTTCACTGCAACTAATAGAGCTGACTTGTTTCACTTCACTTCAACTGATTAGGCTCACTTAACTAGCTTCACTTCAACTAATAGAGCTCACTTGTTTCACGTCACTTCAATTGATTAAGCTCAGTTGCTGCACTTCACTTCAACTTATTAGGCTCACTTAACTAGCTTTACTTCAACTAATAGAGCTCACTTGTTTCACGTCACTTCAATTGATTAAGCTCAGTTGCTGCACTTCACTTCAACTGATTAGGCTCATTTAACTAGCTTCACTTCAACTAAAGAGCTCACTTGCTTCACTTCACTTCAATTGATTAAACTCAGTTGCTTCACTTCACTTCAACTGATTGGGATCACTTAGTTAGCTTTACTCCAACTAATGAAGCTCACTTTTTTCACTTCACTTCAACTGATAAGGCTCACTTAACTAGCTTCACTGTAACTAATAGAGCTTACTTGTTTAACTTCACTTCTATTGATTAAGCTCAATTGTTTAACTTCACTTTAACCGATAAAGCTCACTTGCTTCACTTCACTTCAATTGATTAAACTCAGTTGCTTCACTTCACTTCAACTGATTGGGATCACTTAGTTAGCTTTACTCCAACTAATGAAGCTCACTTTTTTCACTTCACTTCAACTGATAAGGCTCACTTAACTAGCTTCACTGTAACTAATAGAGCTTACTTGTTTAACTTCACTTCTATTGATTAAGCTCAATTGTTTAACTTCACTTTAACCGATAAAGCTCAGTTGCTTCACTTCACTTCAACTGATAAAGCTCACTTAACTAGCTTCACTTCAACTAATAGAGCTCACTTGTTTCACTTCACTTCAATTGATTAAGCTCAGTTGCTTCACTTCACTTCAACTGATTGGGCTCACTTAGATAGCTTTACTCCAAATAATAGAGCTTACTTGTTTCACATCACTTCAATTGATAAAGCTCAGTTGCTTTACTTCACTTTACCTGATTAGGCTCACTTAACCTGCTTCACTGCAACTAATAGAGCTGACTTGTTTCACTTCACTTCAACTGATTAGGCTCACTTAACTAGCTTCACTTCAACTATTAGAACTCACTTGTTTCACGTCACTTCAATTGATTAAGCTCAGTTGCTGCATTTCACTTCAACTGATTAGGCTCATTTCACTAGCTTCACTTCAACTAAAGAGCTCACTTGTTTTACTTCACTTCAATTGATTAAGCTCAGTTGCTTCACTTCACTTCAACTGATTGGGCTCACTTAGTTAGCTTCACTTCAACAAATAGAGCTCGCTTGTTTCACTGCACTTAAATCGATTAAGCTCAGCTGCTTCACTTCACTTCAACTGATTGGGTTCACTTGGTTAGCTTCTCTTCAACCAATAGAGCTCACTTATTTCACTTCACTTCGATTGATTAAGCTCAGTGGCGTCACTTCACTTCAACTGAATAGGCTAAATTAACTAGCTTCACTTCAACTAACAGAGTTCACTTGTGTCACTCCACTTCAATTGATTAAGCTCAATTGTTTCACTTCACTTCACTTGATTAAGCTCAGTTGCTTCACTTCACTTCAACTGATTGGGCTCACTTAATTAGCTTCACTTCAACTTATAGAGCTCACTTGTTTCGCTTCACTTCAATTGATTAAGCTCAGTGGCTTCACTTCACTTCAACTGAATAGGCTAAATTAACTTGCTTTACTTCAACTAATAGAGTTCACTTGTGTCACTCCACCTCAATTGATTAAGCTCAATTGTTTCACTTCACTTCACTTGATTAAGCTCAGTTGCTTCACTTTATTTCAACTGATTAGGCTCACTTAACAGGCTTCACTGTAACTAATAGAACTAACTTGTTTCACTTCACTTCAATTGATTAGGCTCAATTGTTTCACTTCACTTCAACTGATTAAGCTCAGTTGCTTCACTTCACTTCAACATATTAGGCTCACTTACCAGGCTTCACTTTAACTAATAGAGCTCACTTGTTTCACTTCACTTTAATTGATTAAGCTCAGTTGCTTCACTTCACTTCAACTGATTAAGCTCAGTTGCTTTGCTTCATTTCAACTGATTAGGCTCACTTAACTTGCTTCACTTCTACTAATAGAGCTCACTTGTTTCACTTCACTTCAATTGATTAAGCTCAGTTTCTTCACTTCAGTTAAATTGATTAAGCTCAGTTATTTAACCTCACTTCAACTGAATAGGCTTAATTAACTAGCTTCTCTTCAACTAATAGAGCTCACTTGTTTCACTTCACTTCAATTGATTAAGCTCAGTTGCTTCACATCACTTCAACTGATTCGGATCACTTCGTGCGCTTAACTTCAACTAAAAGAGCTCACTTGTTCCACATCACATCAATTGATTAGGCTCAGTTGCTTCACTTCACTTCAACTGATTGGGCTCACTTAGATAGCTTTACTCCAACTAATAGAGCTCACTTGTTTCACTTCACTTCAACTGATTAGGCTCACTTAACTAGCTTCACTTCAACTAAAGAGCTCACTTGCTTCACTTCACTTCAATTGATTAAGCTCAGTTGCTTCACTTCACTTCAACTGATTGGGATCACTTCGTGCGCTTAACTTCAATTAAAAGAGCTCACTTGTTCCACATCACATCAATTGATTAGGCTCAGTTGCTTCACTTCACTTCAACTGATTGGGCTCAATTGTGTCACTTCACTTCAACTGATTAAGCTCTGTTGCTTCACTTCACTTCAACATATTAGGCTCATTAACCAGGCTTACCTTTAACTAATAGAGCTCACTTGTTTCACTTCACTTTAATTGATTAAGCTCAGTTGCTTCACTTCACTTCAACTGATTAAGCTCAGTTGCTTTGCTTCACTTCGACTGATTAGGCTCACTTAACTTGCTTCACTTCAACTTATAGAGCTCACTTGTTTCGCTTCACTTCAATTGATTAAGCTCAGTGGCTTCACTTCACTTAAACTGAATAGGCTAAATTAACTAGCTTTACTTCAACTAATAGAGTTCACTTGTTTCACGTCACTTCAATTGATTAAGCTCAGTTGCTGCATTCACTTCAACTGATTAGGCTCACTTAACTAGCTTTACTTCAACTAATAGAGCTCACTTGTTTTACGTCACTTCAATTGATTAAGCTCAGTTGCTGCACTTCACTTCAACTGATTAGGCTCATTTAACTAGCTTCACTTCAACTAAAGAGCTCACTTGTTTTACTTCACTTCAATTGATTAAGCTCAGTTGCTTCACTTCACTTCAACTGATTGGGCTCAATTAATTAGCTTCACTTCAACTTATAGAGCTCACTTGTTTCACTTCACTTCAATTGATTGAGCTCAGTGGCTTCACTTCACTTCAACTGAATAGGCTAAATTAACTAGCTTCACTTCAACTAATAGAGTTCACTTCAATTGATTAAGCTCAATTGTTTCACTTCATTTCAATTGATTAAGCTCAGTTGCTTCACTTCGCTTCAACTGATTGGGCTCACTTAACTAGCTTCACTTCAACTAATAGAGCTCAATTGTTTCACGTCACTTCAATTGATTAAGCTCAGTTGCTGCACTTCACTTCAACTGATTAGGCTCATTTAACTAGCTTCACTTCAACTAAAGAGCTCACTTGTTTTACTTCACTTCAATTGATTAAGCTCAGTTGCTTCACTTCACTTCAACTGATTGGGCTCACTTAGTTAGCTTCACTTCAACAAATAGAGCTCACTTGTTTCACTGCACTTAAATCGATTAAGCTCAGTTGCTCACTTCACTTCAACTGATTGGGTTCACTTGGTTAGCTTCTCTTCAACCAATAGAGCTCACTTATTTCACTTCACTTCAATTGACTAAGCTCAGTGGCTTCACTTCACTTCAACTGAATAGGCTAAATTGACTTGCTTTACTTCAACTAATAGAGTTCACTTGTGTCACTCCACCTCAATTGATTAAGCTCAATTGTTTCACTTCACTTCACTTGATTAAGCTCAGTTGCTTCACTTTATTTCAACTGATTAGGCTCACTTAACAAGCTTCACTGTAACTAATAGAACTAACTTGTTTCACTTCACTTCAATTGATTAAGCTCAATTGTTTCACTTCACTTCAACTGATTAAGCTCAGTTGCTTCACTTCACTTCAACATATTAGGCTCACTTACCAGGCTTCACTTTAACTAATAGAGCTCACTTGTTTCACTTCACTTTAATTGATTAAGCTCAGTTGCTTCACTTCACTTCAACTGATTAAGCTCAGTTGCTTTGCTTCACTTCAACTGATTAGGCTCACTTAACTTGCTTCACTTCTACTAATAGAGCTCACTTGTTTCACTTCACTTCAATTGATTAAGCTCAGTTGCTTCACATCACTTCAACTGATTCGGATCACTTCGTGCGCTTAACTTCAACTAAAAGAGCTCACTTGTTCCACATCACATCAATTGATTAGGCTCAGTTGCTTCACTTCACTTCAACTGATTGGGCTCACTTAGATAGCTTTACTCCAACTAATAGAGCTCACTTGTTTCACTTCACTTCAACTGATTAGGCTCACTTAACTAGCTTCACTTCAACTAAAGAGCTCACTTGCTTCACTTCACTTCAATTGATTAAGCTCAGTTGGTTCACTTCACTTCAACTGATTGGGATCACTTCGTGCGCTTAACTTCAACTAAAAGAGCTCACTTGTTCCACATCACATCAATTGATTAGGCTCAGTTGGTTCACTTCACTTCAACTGATTGGGCTCACTTAGATAGCTTTACTCCAACTAATGAAGCTCAGTTGCTTCACTTCACTACAACATATTAGGCTCACTTACCAGGCTTCACTTTTACTAATAGAGCTCACTTGTTTCACTTCACTTTATTTGATTAAGCTCAGTTGCTTCACTTCAATTCAACTGATTAAGCTCAGTTGCTTTGCTTCACTTCAACTGATTAGGCTCACTTAACTTGCTTCACTTCAACTAATAGAGCTCACTTGTTTCACTTCACTTCAATTGATTAAGCTCAGTTGCTTCACTTCAGTTAAATTGATTAAGCTCAGTTGCTTTGCTTCACTTCAACTGATTAGGCTCACTTAACTTGCTTCACTTCTACTAGTAGAGCTCACTTGTTTCATTTCACTTCAATTGATTAAACTCAGTGGCTTCACTTCACTTCAACTGAATAGGCTAAATTAACTAGCTTTACTTCAACTAATAGAGTTCACTTGTGTCACTCCACCTCAATTGATTAAGCTCAATTGTTTCACTTCACTTCAACTGATTAAGCTCAGTTGCTTCACTTTATTTCAACTGATTAGGCTCACTTAACAGGCTTCACTGTAACTAATAGAACTAACTTGTTTCACTTCACTTCAATTGATTAAGCTCAATTGTTTCACTTCACTTCAACTGATTAAGCTCAGTTGCTTCACTTCACTTCAACATATTAGGCTCACTTACCAGGCTTCACTTTAACTAATAGAGCTCACTTGTTTCACTTCACTTTAATTGATTAAGCTCAGTTGCTTCACTTCAGTTGAATTGATTAAGCTCAGTTGCTTAACCTCACTTCAACTGAATAGGCTTAATTAACTAGCTTCTCTTCAACTAATAGAGCTCACTTGTTTCACTTCACTTCAATTGATTAAGCTCAGTTGCTTCACATCACTTCAACTGATTCGGATCACTTCGTGCGCTTAACTTCAACTAAAAGAGCTCACTTGTTCCACATCACATCAATTGATAAGGCTCAGTTGCTTCACTTCACTTCAACTGATTGGGCTCACTTAGATGCTTTACTCCAACTAATAGAGCTCACTTGTTTCACTTCACTTCAACTGATTGGGCTCACTTAGATAGCTTTACTCCAAATAATAGAGCTCACTTGTTTCACTTCACTTCAATTGATAAAGCTCAGTTGCTTCACTTCACTTTACCTGATTAGGCTCACTTAACTAGCTTCACTTCAACTAATAGAGCTCACTTGTTTCACGTCACTTCAATTGATTAAGCTCAGTTGCTGCACTTCACTTCAACCGATTAGGCTCACTTAACTAGCTTTACTTCAACTAATAGAGCTCACTTGTTTCACGTCACTTCAATTGATTAAGATCAGTTGCTGCACTTCACTTCAACTGATTAGGCTCATTTAACTAGCTTCACTTCAACTAAAGAGCTCACTTGTTTTACTTCACTTCAATTGATTAAGCTCAGTTGCTTCACTTCACTTCAACTGATTGGGCTCACTTAGTTAGCTTCACTTCAACAAATAGAGCTCGCTTGTTTCACTGCACTTAAATCGATTAAGCTCAGTTGCTTCACTTCACTTCAACTGATTGGGCTCACTTAATTAGCTTCACTTCAACTTATAGAGCTCACTTGTTTCACTTCACTTCAATTGATTGAGCTCAGTGGCTTCACTTCACTTCAACTGAATAGGCTAAATTAACTAGCTTCACTTCAACTAATAGAGTTCACTTGTGTCACTCCACTTCAATTGATTAAGCTCAATTGTTTCACTTCACTTCAATTGATTAAGCTCAGTTGCTTCACTTCGCTTCAACTGATTGGGCTCACTTAACTAGCTTCACTTCAACTAATAGAGCTCAATTGTTTCACGTCACTTCAATTGATTAAGCTCAGTTGCTGCACTTCACTTCAACTGATTAGGCTCATTTAACTAGCTTCACTTCAACTAAAGAGCTCACTTGTTTTACTTCACTTCAATTGATTAAGCTCAGTTGCTTCACTTCACTTCAACTGATTGGGCTCACTTAGTTAGCTTCACTTCAACAAATAGAGCTCACTTGTTTCACTGCACTTAAATCGATTAAGCTCAGTTTCTCACTTCACTTCAACTGATTGGGTTCACTTGGTTAGGTACTCTTCAACCAATAGAGCTCACTTATTTCACTTCACTTCAATTGATTAAGCTCAGTGGCGTCACTTCACTTCAACTGAATAGGTTAAATTAACTAGCTTCACTTCAACTAATAGAGTTCACTTGTGTCACTTCACTTCAATTGATTAAGCTCAATTGTTTCACTTCACTTCACTTGATTAAGCTCAGTTGCTTCACTTCACTTCAACTGATTGGGCTCACTTAATTAGCTTCACTTTAACTTATAGAGCTCACTTGTTTCGCTTCACTTCAATTGATTAAGCTCAGTGGCTTCACTTCACTTCAACTGAATAGGCTAAATTAACTTGCTTTACTTCAACTAATAGAGTTCACTTGTGTCACTCCACCTCAATTGATTAAGCTCAATTGTTTCACTTCACTTCACTTGATTAAGCTCAGTTGCTTAACTTTATGTCAACTGATTAGGCTCACTTAACAGGCTTCACTGTAACTAATAGAACTAACTTGTTTCACTTCACTTCAATTGATTAAGCTCAATTGTTTCACTTCACTTCAACTGATTAAGCTCAGTTGCTTCACTTCACTTCAACATATTAGGCTCACTTACCAGGCTTCACTTTAACTAATAGAGCTCACTTGTTTCACTTCACTTTAATTGATTAAGCTCAGTTGCTTCACTTCACTTCAACTGATTAAGCTCAGTTGCTTTGCTTCACTTCAACTGATTAGGCTCACTTAACTTGCTTCACTTCTACTAATAGAGCTCACTTGTTTCACTTCACTTCAACTGATTAGGCTCACTTAACTAGCTTCACTTCAACTAAAGAGCTCACTTGCTTCACTTCACTTCAATTGATTAAGCTCAGTGGCGTCACTTCACTTCAACTGAATAGGTTAAATTAACTAGCTTCACTTCAACTAATAGAGTTCACTTGTGTCACTTCACTTCAATTGATTAAGCTCAATTGTTTCACTTCACTTCACTTGATTAAGCTCAGTTGCTTCACTTCACTTCAACTGATTGGGCTCACTTAATTAGCTTCACTTCAACTAAAGAGCTCACTTGCTTCACTTCACTTCAATTGATTAAGCTCAGTTGCTTCACTTCACTTCAACTGATTGGGATCACTTCGTGCGCTTAACTTCAACTAAAAGAGCTCACTTGTTCCACATCACATCAATCGATTGGGCTCAGTTGCTTCACTTCACTTCAACTGATTGGGTTCACTTAGATAGCTTTACTCCAACTAATAGAGCTCACTTGTTTCACTTCACTTCAACTGATTAGGCTCACTTAACTAGCTTCACTTCAACTAAAGAGCTCACTTGCTTCACTTCACTTCAATTGATTAAGCTCAGTTGCTTCACTTCACTTCAACTGATTGGGATCACTTCGTGCGCTTAACTTCAACTAAAAGAGCTTACTTGTTCCACATCACATCAATTGATTAGGCTCAGTTGCTTCACTTCACTTCAACTGATTGGGCTCACTTAGATAGCTTTACTCCAACTAATGAAGCTTAGTTGCTTCACTTCACTTCAACATATTAGGCTCACTTAACTAGCTTCACTTCAACCAATAGAGCTCACTTATTTCACTTCACTTCAATTGATTAAGCTCAGTGGCGTCACTTCACTTCAACTGAATAGGTTAAATTAACTAGCTTCACTTCAACTAATAGAGTTCACTTGTGTCACTTCACTTCAATTGATTAAGCTCAATTGTTTCACTTCACTTCACTTGATTAAGCTCAGTTGCTTCACTTCACTTCAACTGATTGGGCTCACTTAATTAGCTTCACTTCAACTTATAGAGCTCACTTGTTTCGCTTCACTTCAATTGATTAAGCTCAGTGGCTTCACTTCACTTCAACTGAATAGGCTAAATTAACTTGCTTTACTTCAACTAATAGAGTTCACTTGTGCCACTCCACCTCAATTGATTAAGCTCAATTGTTTCACTTCACTTCACTTGATTAAGCTCAGTTGCTTAACTTTATGTCAACTGATTAGGCTCACTTAACAGGCTTCACTGTAACTAATAGAACTAACTTGTTTCACTTCACTTCAATTGATTAAGCTCAATTGTTTCACTTCACTTCAACTGATTAAGCTCAGTTGCTTCACTTCACTTCAACATATTAGGCTCACTTACCAGGCTTCACTTTAACTAATAGAGCTCACTTGTTTCACTTCACTTTAATTGATTAAGCTCAGTTGCTTCACTTCACTTCAACTGATTAAGCTCAGTTGCTTTACTTCACTTCAACTGATTAGGCTCACTTAACTTGCTTCACTTCTACTAATAGAGCTCACTTGTTTCACTTCACTTCAATTGATTAAGCTCAGTTGCTTTACTTCAGTTAAATTGATTAAGCTCAGTTATTTAACCTCACTTCAACTGAATAGGTTTAATTAACTAGCTTCTCTTCAACTAATAGAGCTCACTTGTTTCACTTCACTTCAATTGATTAAGCTCAGTTGCTTCACTTCACTTCAACTGATTGGGCTCACTTAGATAGCTTTACTCCAACTAATGAAGCTCAGTTGCTTCACTTCACTTCAACATATTAGGCTCACTTACCAGGCTTCACTTCAACTAAAAGAGCTCAATTGTTCCACATCACATCAATCGATTGGGCTCAGTTGCTTCACTTCACTTCAACTGATTGGGTTCACTTAGATAGCTTTACTCCAACTAATAGAGCTCACTTGTTTCACTTCACTTCAACTGATTAGGCTCACTTAACTAGCTTCACTTCAACTAAAGAGCTCACTTGCTTCACTTCACTTCAATTGATTAAGCTCAGTTGCTTCACTTCACTTCAACTGATTGGGATCACTTCGTGCGCTTAACTTCAACTAAAAGAGCTCACTTGTTCCACATCACATCAATTGATTAGGCTCAGTTGCTTCACTTCACTTCAACTGATTGGGCTCACTTAGATAGCTTTACTCCAACTAATGAAGCTTAGTTGCTTCACTTCACTTCAACATATTAGGCTCACTTAACTAGCTTCACTTCAACTAAAGAGCTCACTTGCTTCACTTCACTTCAATTGATTAAGCTCAGTTGCTTCACTTCACTTCAACTGATTGGGATCACTTCGTGCGCTTAACTTCAACTAAAAGAGCTCACTTGTTCCACATCACATCAATTGATTAGGCTCAGTTGCTTCACTTCACTTCAACTGATTGGGCTCACTTAGATAGCTTTACTCCAACTAATGAAGCTAAGTTGCTTCACTTCACTTCAACATATTAGGCTCACTTACCAGGCTTCACTTTAACTAATAGAGCTCACTTGTTTCACTTCACTTTAATTGATTAAGCTCAGTTGCTTCACTTCACTTCAACTGATTAAGCTCAGTTGCTTTGCTTCACTTCAACTGATTAGGCTCACTTAACTTGCTTCACTTCAACTAATAGAGCTCACTTGTTTTACTTCACTTCAATTGATTAAGCTCAGTTGCTTCACTTCAGTTAAATTGATTAAGCTCAGTTGCTTAACCTCACTTCAACTGAATAGGCTTAATTAACTAGCTTCTCTTCAACTAATAGAGCTCACTTGTTTCACTTCACTTCAATTGATTAAGCTCAGTTGCTTCACTTCACTTCAACTGATTGGGCTCACTTAGATAGCTTTACTCCAACTAATGAAGCTCAGTTGCTTCACTTCACTTCAACATATTAGGCTCACTTACCAGGCTTCACTTCAACTAAAAGAGCTCAATTGTTCCACATCACATCAATCGATTGGGCTCAGTTGCTTCACTTCACTTCAACTGATTGGGTTCACTTAGATAGCTTTACTCCAACTAATAGAGCTCACTTGTTTCACTTCACTTCAACTGATTAGGCTCACTTAACTAGCTTCACTTCAACTAAAGAGCTCAGTTGCTTCACTTCACTTCAACTGATTAAGCTCAGTTGCTTCATTTCACTTCAACATATTAGGCTCACATACCAGGCTTCACTTTAACTAATAGAGCTCACTTGTTTCACTTGACTTTAATTGATTAAGCTCAGTTGCTTCACTTCACTTCAACTGATTAAACTCAGTTGCTTTGCTTCACTTCAACTGATTAGACTCACTTAACTTGCTTCACTTCAACTAATAGAGCTCACTTGTTTCACTTCACTTCAATTGATTAAGCTCAGTTGCTTCACATCACTTCAACTGATTCGGATCACTTCGTGCGCTTAACTTCAACTAAAAGAGCTCACTTGTTCCACATCACATCAACTGATAAGGCTCAGTTGCTTCACTTCACTTCAACTGATTGAGCTCACTTAGATAGCTTTACTCTAACTAATAGAGCTTACTTGTTTCACTTCACTTCAATTGATAAAGCTCAGTTGCTTCACTTCACTTTACCTGATTAGGCTCAGTTACCTAGCTTCACTTCAACTAATGCAGCTGATTTGTTTCACTTCACTTCAACTGATTAGGCTCACTTAACTAGCTTCAGTTCAACTAATAGAGCTTACTTGTTTCACGTCACTTCAATTGATTAAGCTCAGTTGCTGCACTTCACTTCAACTGATTAAGCTCAGTTGCTTCACTTCACTTCAACTGATAAGGCTCACTTAGATAGCTTTACTCTAACTAATAGAGCTTACTTGCTTCACTTCACTTCAATTGATAAAGCTCAGTTGCTTCACTTCACTTTACCTGATTAGGCTCAGTTACCTAGCTTCACTTCAACTAATGCAGCTGACTTGTTTCACTTCACTTCAACTGATTAGGCTCACTTAACTAGCTTCAGTTCAACTAATAGAGCTTACTTGTTTCACGTCACTTCAATTGATTAAGCTCAGTTGCTGCACTTCACTTCAACTGATTAGGTTCATTTAAATAGCTTCACTTCAACTAAAGAGCTCACTTGTTCACTTCACTTCAATTGATTAAGCTCAGTTGCTTCACTTCACTTTAACTGATTGGGCTCACTTAGATAGCCGTACTCCAACTAATAGAGCTCACTCGTTTCACTTCACTTCAACTGATAAGGCTCACTTAACTAGCTTCACTTCAACTAATAGAGCTCACTTGTTCCATTTCACTTCAATTGATTTAGCTCAGTTGCTTCACTTCACTTTAACTGATTGGGCTCACTTAGATAGCTTTACTCCAACTAATAGAGCTCACTCGTTTCACTTCACTTCAAGTGATTAGGCTTACCTAACTAGCTTCACTTCAACTAAAGAGCTCACTTGTTCACTTCAGTTCAATTGATTAAGCTCAGTTGCCTCACTTCACTTCAACTGATTAAGCTCAGTTGCTTCACTTCACTTCAACTGATAAGGCTCACTTAACTAGCTTCACTTCAACTAATAGAGCTCACTTGTTCCACTTCACTTCAATTGATTGAGCTCAGTTGCTTCACTTCACTTTAACTGATTGGGCTCACTTAGATAGCTTTACTCCAACTAATAGAGCTCACTCGTTTCACTTCACTTTACCTGATTAGGCTCACTTAACTAGCTTCACTTCAACTAATAGAGCTCACTTGTTTCACGTCACTCCAACTGATTAAGCTCAGTTGCTGCACTTCACTTCAACCGATTAGGCTCACTTAACAGGCTTATATTTAACTAATAGAGCTCACTTGTTCACTTCACTTCAATTGATTAAGCTCAGTTGCCTCACTTCACTTCAACTGATTAAGCTCAGTTGCTTCACTTCAACTAATAGAGCTCACTTGTTCCAGTTCACTTCAATTGATTGAGCTCAGTTGCTTCACTTCACTTCAACTGATTAAGCTCAGTTGCTTTGCTTCACTTCAACTGATTAGACTCACTTAACTTGCTTCACTTCAACTAATAGAGCTCACTTGTTTCACTTCACTTCAACTGATTAGGCTCACTTAACTAGCTTCACTTCAACTAAAGAGCTCACTTGCTTCACTTCACTTCAACTGATTAAGCTCATTTGCTTCATTTCACTTCAACATATTAGGCTCACATACCAGGCTTCACTTTAACTAATAGAGCTCACTTGTTTCACTTGACTTTAATTGATTAAGCTCAGTTGCTTCACTTCACTTCAACTGATTAAGCTCAGTTGCTTTGCTTCACTTCAACTGATTAGACTCACTTAACTTGCTTCACTTCAACTAATAGAGCTCACTTGTTTCACTTCACTTCAATTGATTAAGCTCAGTTGCTTCACTTCAGTGAAATTGATTAAGCTCAGTTGCTTAACCTCACTTCAACTGAATAGGCTTAATAAACTAGCTTCTCTTCAACTAATAGAGCTCACTTGTTTCACTTCACTTAAATTGATTAAGCTCAGTTGCTTAACATCACTTCAACTGATTCGGATCACTTCGTGCGCTTAACTTCAACTAAAAGAGCTCACTTGTTCCACATCACATCAACTGATAAGGCTCAATTGCTTCACTTCACTTCAACTGATTGGGCTCACTTAGATAGCTTTACTCTAACTAATAGAGCTTACTTGTTTCACTTCACTTCAATTGATAAAGCTCAGTTGCTTCACTTCACTTTACCTGATTAGGCTCAGTTACCTAGCTTCACTTCAACTAATGCAGCTGACTTGTTTCACTTCACTTCAACTGATTAGGCTCACTTAAATAGCTTCAGTTCAACTAATAGAGCTTACTTGTTTCACGTCACTTCAATTGAATTAGCTCAGTTGCTTCACTTCAATTTAATTTGATTAAGCTCAGTTGCTTCACTTCACTTCAACTGATTAGGCTCACTTAACAGGCTTAAATTTAACTAATAGAGCTCACTTGTTCACTTCACTTCAATTGATTAAGCTCAGTTGCCTCACTTCACTTCAACTGATTAAGCTCAGTTGCTTCACTTCACTTCAACTGATAAGGCTCACTTAACTAGCTTCACCTCAACTAATAGAGCTCACTTGTTCCATTTCACTTCAATTGATTTAGCTCAGTTGCTTCACTTCACTTTAACTGATTGGGCTCACTTAGATAGCTTTACTCCAACTAATAGAGCTCACTCGTTTCACTTCACTTCAAGTGATTAGGCTTACCTAACTAGCTTCACTTCAACTAAAGAGCTCACTTGTTCACTTCAGTTCAATTGATTAAGCTCAGTTGCCTCACTTCACTTCAACTGATTAAGCTCAGTTGCTTCACTTCACTTCAACTGATAAGGCTCACTTAACTAGCTTCACTTCAACTAATAGAGCTCACTTGTTCCACTTCACTTCAATTGATTGAGCTCAGTTGCTTCACTTCACTTTAACTGATTGGGCTCACTTAGATAGCTTTACTCCAACTAATAGAGCTCACTCGTTTCACTTCACTTTACCTGATTAGGCTCACTTAACTAGCTTCACTTCAACTAATAGAGCTCACTTGTTTCACGTCACTCCAACTGATTAAGCTCAGTTGCTGCACTTCACTTCAACCGATTAGGCTCACTTAACAGGCTTATATTTAACTAATAGAGCTCACTTGTTCACTTCACTTCAATTGATTAAGCTCAGTTGCCTCACTTCACTTCAACTGATTAAGCTCAGTTGCTTCACTTCAACTAATAGAGCTCACTTGTTCCAGTTCACTTCAATTGATTGAGCTCAGTTGCTTCACTTCACTTCAACTGATTAAGCTCAGTTGCTTTGCTTCACTTCAACTGATTAGACTCACTTAACTTGCTTCACTTCAACTAATAGAGCTCACTTGTTTCACTTCACTTCAACTGATTAGGCTCACTTAACTAGCTTCACTTCAACTAAAGAGCTCACTTGCTTCACTTCACTTCAACTGATTAAGCTCATTTGCTTCATTTCACTTCAACATATTAGGCTCACATACCAGGCTTCACTTTAACTAATAGAGCTCACTTGTTTCACTTGACTTTAATTGATTAAGCTCAGTTGCTTCACTTCACTTCAACTGATTAAGCTCAGTTGCTTTGCTTCACTTCAACTGATTAGACTCACTTAACTTGCTTCACTTCAACTAATAGAGCTCACTTGTTTCACTTCACTTCAATTGATTAAGCTCAGTTGCTTCACTTCAGTGAAATTGATTAAGCTCAGTTGCTTAACCTCACTTCAACTGAATAGGCTTAATAAACTAGCTTCTCTTCAACTAATAGAGCTCACTTGTTTCACTTCACTTAAATTGATTAAGCTCAGTTGCTTAACATCACTTCAACTGATTCGGATCACTTCGTGCGCTTAACTTCAACTAAAAGAGCTCACTTGTTCCACATCACATCAACTGATAAGGCTCAATTGCTTCACTTCACTTCAACTGATTGGGCTCACTTAGATAGCTTTACTCTAACTAATAGAGCTTACTTGTTTCACTTCACTTCAATTGATAAAGCTCAGTTGCTTCACTTCACTTTACCTGATTAGGCTCAGTTACCTAGCTTCACTTCAACTAATGCAGCTGACTTGTTTCACTTCACTTCAACTGATTAGGCTCACTTAAATAGCTTCAGTTCAACTAATAGAGCTTACTTGTTTCACGTCACTTCAATTGAATTAGCTCAGTTGCTTCACTTCAATTTAATTTGATTAAGCTCAGTTGCTTCACTTCACTTCAACTGATTAGGCTCACTTAACAGGCTTAAATTTAACTAATAGAGCTCACTTGTTCACTTCACTTCAATTGATTAAGCTCAGTTGCCTCACTTCACTTCAACTGATTAAGCTCAGTTGCTTCACTTCACTTCAACTGATAAGGCTCACTTAACTAGCTTCACCTCAACTAATAGAGCTCACTTGTTCCATTTCACTTCAATTGATTTAGCTCAGTTGCTTCACTTCACTTTAACTGATTGGGCTCACTTAGATAGCTTTACTCCAACTAATAGAGCTCACTCGTTTCACTTCACTTCAACTGATTAGGCTTACCTAACTAGCTTCACTTCAACTAAAGAGCTCACTTGTTCACTTCAGTTCAATTGATTAAGCTCAGTTGCCTCACTTCACTTCAACTGATTAAGCTCAGTTGCTTCACTTCACTTCAACTGATAAGGCTCACTTAACTAGCTTCACTTCAACTAATAGAGCTCACTTGTTCCACTTCACTTCAATTGATTGAGCTCAGTTGCTTCACTTCACTTTAGCTGATTGGGCTGACTTAGATAGCTTTACTCCAACTAATAGAGCTCACTCGTTTCACTTCACTTTACCTGATTAGGCTCACTTAACTAGCTTCACTTCAACTAATAGAGCTCACTTGTTTCACGTCACTCCAATTGATTAAGCTCAGTTGCTGCACTTCAATTCAACCGATTAGGCTCACTTAACAGGCTTAAATTTAACTAATAGAGCTCACTTGTTCACTTCACTTCAATTGATTAAGCTCAGTTGCTTCACTTCACTTTAACTGATTGGGCTCACTTAGATAGCTTTACTCCAACTAATAGAGCTCACTCGTTTCACTTCACTTCAACTGATTAGGCTTACCTAACTAGCTTCACTTCAACTAAAGAGCTCACTTGTTCACTTCAGTTCAATTGATTAAGCTCAGTTGCCTCACTTCACTTCAATTGATTAAGCTCAGTTGCTTCACTTCAATTTAATAAGATTAAGCTCAGTTGCTTCACTTCACTTCAACTGATTAGGCTCACTTAACAGGCTTAAATTTAACTAATAGAGCTCACTTGTTCATTTCACTTCAATTGATTAAGCTCAGTTGCCTCACTTCACTTCAACTGATTAAGCTCAGTTGCTTCACTTCACTTCAACTGATAAGGCTCACTTAACTAGCCTCACCTCAACTAATAGAGCTCACTTGTTCCATTTCACTTCAATTGATTTAGCTCAGTTGCTTCACTTCACTTTAACTGATTGGGCTCACTTAGATAGCTTTACTCCAACTAATAGAGCTCACTCGTTCCACTTCACTTCAAGTGATTAGGCTTACCTAACTAGCTTCACTTCAACTAAAGAGCTCACTTGTTCACTTCAGTTCAATTGATTAAGCTCAGTTGCCTCACTTCACTTCAACCGATTAGGCTCACTTAACAGGCTTATATTTAACTAATAGAGCTCACTTGTTCACTTCACTTCAATTGATTAAGCTCAGTTGCCTCACTTTACTTCAACTGATTTAGCTCAGTTGCTTCACTTCACTTCAACTGATAAGGCTCACTTAACTAGCCTCACCTCAACTAATAGAGCTCACTTGTTCCATTTCACTTCAATTGATTTAGCTCAGTTGCTTCACTTCACTTTAACTGATTGGGCTCACTTAGATAGCTTTACTCCAACTAATAGAGCTCACTTGTTCCATTTCACTTCAATTGATTTAGCTCAGTTGCTTCACTTCACTTTAACTGATTGGGCTCACTTAGATAGCTTTACTCCAACTAATAGAGCTCACTCGTTCCACTTCACTTCAAGTGATTAGGCTTACCTAACTAGCTTCACTTCAACTAAAGAGCTCACTTGTTCACTTCAGTTCAATTGATTAAGCTCAGTTGCCTCACTTCACTTCAACTGATTAGGCTCACTTAACTAGCTTCACTTCAACTAAAGAGCTCAGTTGCTTCACTTCACTTCAACTGATTAAGCTCAGTTGCTTCATTTCACTTCAACATATTAGGCTCACATACCAGGCTTCACTTTAACTAATAGAGCTCACTTGTTTCACTTGACTTTAATTGATTAAGCTCAGTTGCTTCACTTCACTTCAACTGATTAAACTCAGTTGCTTTGCTTCACTTCAACTGATTAGACTCACTTAACTTGCTTTACTCCAACTAATAGAGCTCACTCGTTCCACTTCACTTCAAGTGATTAGGCTTACCTAACTAGCTTCACTTCAACTAAAGAGCTCACTTGTTCACTTCAGTTCAATTGATTAAGCTCAGTTGCCTCACTTCACTTCAACTGATAAGGCTCACTTAACTAGCTTCACTTCAACTAATAGAGCTCACTTGTTCCATTTCACTTCAATTGATTTAGCTCAGTTGCTTCACTTCACTTTAACTGATTGGGCTCACTTAGATAGCTTTACTCCAACTAATAGAGCTCACTCGTTCCACTTCACTTCAAGTGATTAGGCTTACCTAACTAGCTTCACTTCAACTAAAGAGCTCACTTGTTCACTTCAGTTCAATTGATTAAGCTCAGTTGCCTCACTTCACTTCAATTGATTAAGCTCAGTTGCTTCACTTCAATTTAATTAGATTAAGCTCAGTTGCTTCACTTCACTTCAACTGATTAGGCTCACTTAACAGGCTTAAATTTAACTAATAGAGCTCACTTGTTCACTTCACTTCAATTGATTAAGCTCAGTTGCCTCACTTCACTTCAACTGATTAAGCTCAGTTGCTTCACTTCACTTCAACTGATAAGGCTCACTTAACTAGCTTCACTTCAACTAATAGAGCTCACTTGTTCCATTTCACTTCAATTGATTTAGCTCAGTTGCTTCACTTCACTTTAACTGATTGGGCTCACTTAGATAGCTTTACTCCAACTAATAGAGCTCACTCGTTCCACTTCACTTCAAGTGATTAGGCTTAATTAACTAGCTTCTCTTCAACTAATAGAGCTCACTTGTTTCACTTCACTTCAATTGATTAAGCTCAGTTGCTTCACTTCACTTCAACTGATTGGGCTCACTTAGATAGCTTTACTCCAACTAATGAAGCTCAGTTGCTTCACTTCACTTCAACATATTAGGCTCACTTACCAGGCTTCACTTCAACTAAAAGAGCTCAATTGTTCCACATCACATCAATCGATTGGGCTCAGTTGCTTCACTTCACTTCAACTGATTGGGTTCACTTAGATAGCTTTACTCCAACTAATAGAGCTCACTTGTTTCACTTCACTTCAACTGATTAGGCTCACTTAACTAGCTTCACTTCAACTAAAGAGCTCAGTTGCTTCACTTCACTTCAACTGATTAAGCTCAGTTGCTTCATTTCACTTCAACATATTAGGCTCACATACCAGGCTTCACTTTAACTAATAGAGCTCACTTGTTTCACTTGACTTTAATTGATTAAGCTCAGTTGCCTCACTTCACTTCAACCGATTAGGCTCACTTAACAGGCTTATATTTAACTAATAGAGCTCACTTGTTCACTTCACTTCAATTGATTAAGCTCAGTTGCCTCACTTTACTTCAACTGATTTAGCTCAGTTGCTTCACTTAACTTTAAATGATTGGGTTCACTTAGATAGCTTTACTCCAACTTATAGAGCTCACTTGTTTCACTTCACTTCAACTGATTAGGCTCACTTAACTAGCTTCACTTCAACTAAAGAGCTCAGTTGCTTCACTTCACTTCAACTGATTAAGCTCAGTTGCTTCATTTCACTTCAACATATTAGGCTCACATACCAGGCTTCACTTTAACTAATAGAGCTCACTTGTTTCACTTGACTTTAATTGATTAAGCTCAGTTGCTTCACTTCACTTCAACTGATTAAACTCAGTTGCTTTGCTTCACTTCAACTGATTAGACTCACTTAACTTGCTTCACTTCAACTAATAGAGCTCACTTGTTTCACTTCACTTCAATTGATTAAGCTCAGTTGCTTCACATCACTTCAACTGATTCGGATCACTTCGTGCGCTTAACTTCAACTAAAAGAGCTCACTTGTTCCACATCACATCAACTGATAAGGCTCAGTTGCTTCACTTCACTTCAACTGATTGAGCTCACTTAGATAGCTTTACTCTAACTAATAGAGCTTACTTGTTTCACTTCACTTCAATTGATAAAGCTCAGTTGCTTCACTTCACTTTACCTGATTAGGCTCAGTTACCTAGCTTCACTTCAACTAATGCAGCTGACTTGTTTCACTTCACTTCAACTGATTAGGCTCACTTAACTAGCTTCAGTTCAACTAATAGAGCTTACTTGTTTCACGTCACTTCAATTGATTAAGCTCAGTTGCTGCACTTCACTTCAACTGATTAAGCTCAGTTGCTTCACTTCACTTCAACTGATAAGGCTCACTTAGATAGCTTTACTCTAACTAATAGAGCTTACTTGTTTCACTTCACTTCAATTGATAAAGCTCAGTTGCTTCACTTCACTTTACCTGATTAGGCTCAGTTACCTAGCTTCACTTCAACTAATGCAGCTGACTTGTTTCACTTCACTTCAACTGATTAGGCTCACTTAACTAGCTTCAGTTCAACTAATAGAGCTTACTTGTTTCACGTCACTTCAATTGATTAAGCTCAGTTGCTGCACTTCACTTCAACTGATTAGGTTCATTTAAATAGCTTCACTTCAACTAAAGAGCTCACTTGTTCACTTCACTTCAATTGATTAAGCTCAGTTGCTTCACTTCACTTTAACTGATTGGGCTCACTTAGATAGCCGTACTCCAACTAATAGAGCTCACTCGTTTCACTTCACTTCAACTGATAAGGCTCACTTAACTAGCTTCACTTCAACTAATAGAGCTCACTTGTTCCATTTCACTTCAATTGATTTAGCTCAGTTGCTTCACTTCACTTTAACTGATTGGGCTCACTTAGATAGCTTTACTCCAACTAATAGAGCTCACTCGTTTCACTTCACTTCAAGTGATTAGGCTTACCTAACTAGCTTCACTTCAACTAAAGAGCTCACTTGTTCACTTCAGTTCAATTGATTAAGCTCAGTTGCCTCACTTCACTTCAACTGATTAAGCTCAGTTGCTTCACTTCACTTCAACTGATAAGGCTCACTTAACTAGCTTCACTTCAACTAATAGAGCTCACTTGTTCCACTTCACTTCAATTGATTGAGCTCAGTTGCTTCACTTCACTTTAACTGATTGGGCTCACTTAGATAGCTTTACTCCAACTAATAGAGCTCACTCGTTTCACTTCACTTTACCTGATTAGGCTCACTTAACTAGCTTCACTTCAACTAATAGAGCTCACTTGTTTCACGTCACTCCAACTGATTAAGCTCAGTTGCTGCACTTCACTTCAACCGATTAGGCTCACTTAACAGGCTTATATTTAACTAATAGAGCTCACTTGTTCACTTCACTTCAATTGATTAAGCTCAGTTGCCTCACTTCACTTCAACTGATTAAGCTCAGTTGCTTCACTTCAACTAATAGAGCTCACTTGTTCCAGTTCACTTCAATTGATTGAGCTCAGTTGCTTCACTTCACTTCAACTGATTAAGCTCAGTTGCTTTGCTTCACTTCAACTGATTAGACTCACTTAACTTGCTTCACTTCAACTAATAGAGCTCACTTGTTTCACTTCACTTCAACTGATTAGGCTCACTTAACTAGCTTCACTTCAACTAAAGAGCTCACTTGCTTCACTTCACTTCAACTGATTAAGCTCATTTGCTTCATTTCACTTCAACATATTAGGCTCACATACCAGGCTTCACTTTAACTAATAGAGCTCACTTGTTTCACTTGACTTTAATTGATTAAGCTCAGTTGCTTCACTTCACTTCAACTGATTAAGCTCAGTTGCTTTGCTTCACTTCAACTGATTAGACTCACTTAACTTGCTTCACTTCAACTAATAGAGCTCACTTGTTTCACTTCACTTCAATTGATTAAGCTCAGTTGCTTCACTTCAGTGAAATTGATTAAGCTCAGTTGCTTAACCTCACTTCAACTGAATAGGCTTAATAAACTAGCTTCTCTTCAACTAATAGAGCTCACTTGTTTCACTTCACTTAAATTGATTAAGCTCAGTTGCTTAACATCACTTCAACTGATTCGGATCACTTCGTGCGCTTAACTTCAACTAAAAGAGCTCACTTGTTCCACATCACATCAACTGATAAGGCTCAATTGCTTCACTTCACTTCAACTGATTGGGCTCACTTAGATAGCTTTACTCTAACTAATAGAGCTTACTTGTTTCACTTCACTTCAATTGACAAAGCTCAGTTGCTTCACTTCACTTTACCTGATTAGGCTCAGTTACCTAGCTTCACTTCAACTAATGCAGCTGACTTGTTTCACTTCACTTCAACTGATTAGGCTCACTTAAATAGCTTCAGTTCAACTAATAGAGCTTACTTGTTTCACTTCACTTCAATTGATTAAGCTCAGTTGCCTCACTTCACTTCAACTGATTAAGCTCAGTTGCTTCACTTCACTTCAACTGATAAGGCTCACTTAACTAGCTTCACCTCAACTAATAGAGCTCACTTGTTCCATTTCACTTCAATTGATTTAGCTCAGTTGCTTCACTTCACTTTAACTGATTGGGCTCACTTAGATAGCTTTACTCCAACTAATAGAGCTCACTCGTTTCACTTCACTTCAACTGATTAGGCTTACCTAACTAGCTTCACTTCAACTAAAGAGCTCACTTGTTCACTTCAGTTCAATTGATTAAGCTCAGTTGCCTCACTTCACTTCAACTGATTAAGCTCAGTTGCTTCACTTCACTTCAACTGATAAGGCTCACTTAACTAGCTTCACTTCAACTAATAGAGCTCACTTGTTCCACTTCACTTCAATTGATTGAGCTCAGTTGCTTCACTTCACTTTAGCTGATTGGGCTGACTTAGATAGCTTTACTCCAACTAATAGAGCTCACTCGTTTCACTTCACTTTACCTGATTAGGCTCACTTAACTAGCTTCACTTCAACTAATAGAGCTCACTTGTTTCACGTCACTCCAATTGATTAAGCTCAGTTGCTGCACTTCAATTCAACCGATTAGGCTCACTTAACAGGCTTAAATTTAACTAATAGAGCTCACTTGTTCACTTCACTTCAATTGATTAAGCTCAGTTGCTTCACTTCACTTTAACTGATTGGGCTCACTTAGATAGCTTTACTCCAACTAATAGAGCTCACTCGTTTCACTTCACTTCAACTGATTAGGCTTACCTAACTAGCTTCACTTCAACTAAAGAGCTCACTTGTTCACTTCAGTTCAATTGATTAAGCTCAGTTGCCTCACTTCACTTCAATTGATTAAGCTCAGTTGCTTCACTTCAATTTAATTAGATTAAGCTCAGTTGCTTCACTTCACTTCAACTGATTAGGCTCACTTAACAGGCTTAAATTTAACTAATAGAGCTCACTTGTTCACTTCACTTCAATTGATTAAGCTCAGTTGCCTCACTTCACTTCAACTGATTAAGCTCAGTTGCTTCACTTCACTTCAACTGATAAGGCTCACTTAACTAGCTTCACTTCAACTAATAGAGCTCACTTGTTCCATTTCACTTCAATTGATTTAGCTCAGTTGCTTCACTTCACTTTAACTGATTGGGCTCACTTAGATAGCTTTACTCCAACTAATAGAGCTCACTCGTTCCACTTCACTTCAAGTGATTAGGCTTACCTAACTAGCTTCACTTCAACTAAAGAGCTCACTTGTTCACTTCAGTTCAATTGATTAAGCTCAGTTGCCTCACTTCACTTCAACCGATTAGGCTCACTTAACAGGCTTATATTTAACTAATAGAGCTCACTTGTTCACTTCACTTCAATTGATTAAGCTCAGTTGCCTCACTTTACTTCAACTGATTTAGCTCAGTTGCTTCACTTAACTTTAAATGATTGGGTTCACTTAGATAGCTTTACTCCAACTTATAGAGCTCACTTGTTTCACTTCACTTCAACTGATAAGGCTCACTTAACTAGCTTCACTTCAACTAATAGAGCTCACTTGTTCCACTTCACTTCAATTGATTGAGCTCAGTTGCTTCACTTCACTTCAACTGATTAAGCTCAGTTGCTTTGCTTCACTTCAACTGATTAGACTCACTTAACTTGCTTCACTTCAACTAATAGAGCTCACTTGTTTCACTTCACTTCAACTGATTAGGCTCACTTAACTAGCTTCACTTCAACTAAAGAGCTCACTTGCTTCACTTCACTTCAACTGATTAAGCTCAGTTGCTTCATTTCACTTCAACATATTAGGCTCACATACCAGGCTTCACTTTAACTAATAGAGCTCACTTGTTTCACTTGACTTTAATTGATTAAGCTCAGTTGCTTCACTTCACTTCAACTGATTAAGCTCAGTTGCTTTGCTTCACTTCAACTGATTAGACTCACTTAACTTGCTTCAATTCAACTAATAGAGCTCACTTGTTTCACTTCACTTCAATTGATTAAGCTCAGTTGCTTCACTTCAGTGAAATTGATTAAGCTCAGTTGCTTAACCTCACTTCAACTTAATAGGCTTAATAAACTAGCTTCTCTTCAACTAATAGAGCTCACTTGTTTCACTTCACTTAAATTGATTAAGCTCAGTTGCTTAACATCACTTCAACTGATTCGGATCACTTCGTGCGCTTAACTTCAACTAAAAGAGCTCACTTGTTCCACATCACATCAACTGATAAGGCTCAGTTGCTTCACTTCACTTCTACTGATTGGGCTCACTTAGATAGCTTTATTCTAACTAATAGAGCTTACTTGTTTCACTTCACTTCAATTGATAAAGCTCAGTTGCTTCACTTCACTTTACCTGATTAGGCTCAGTTACCTAACTTCACTTCAACTAATGCAGCTGAGTTGTTTCACTTCACTTCAACTGATTAGGCTCACTTAACTAGCTTCAGTTCAACTAATAGAGCTTACTTGTTTCACGTCACTTCAATTGAATTAGCTCAGTTGCCTCACTTCACTTCAACTGATTAAGCTCAGTTGCTTCACTTCACTTCAACTGATAAGGCTCACTTAACTAGCTTCACTTCAACTAATAGAGCTCACTTGTTCCATTTCACTTCAATTGATTTAGCTCAGTTCCTTCACTTCACTTTAACTGATTGGGCTCACTTAGATAGCTTTACTCCAACTAATAGAGCTCACTCGTTTCACTTCACTTCAACTGATTAGGCTTACCCAACTAGCTTCACTTCAACTAAAGAGCTCACTTGTTCACTTCAGTTCAATTGATTAAGCTCAGTTGCCTCACTTCACTTCAACTGATTAAGCTCAGTTGCTTCACTTCACTTCAACTGATAAGGCTCACTTAGCTAGCTTCACTTCAACTAATAGAGCTCACTTGTTCCACTTCACTTCAATTGATTGAGCTCAGTTGCTTCACTTCACTTTAGCTGATTGGGCTCACTTAGATAGCTCTACTCCAACTAATAGAGTTTACTCGTTTCACTTCACTTTACCTGATTAGGCTCACTTAACTAGCTTCACTTCAACTAATAGAGCTCACTTGTTTCACGTCACTCCAATTGATTAAGCTCAGTTGCTGCACTTCACTTCAACCGATTAGGCTCACTTAACAGGCTTAAATTTAACTAATAGAGCTCACTTGTTCACTTCACTTCAATTGATTAAGCTCAGTTGCCTCACTTCACTTCAACTGATTAAGCTCAGTTGCTTCACTTCACTTCAACTGATAAGGCTCACTTAACTAGCTTCACTTCAACTAATAGAGCTCACTTGTTCCACTTCACTTCAATTGATTGAGCTCAGTTGCTTCACTTCACTTTAACTGATTGGGCTCACTTAGATAGCTTTACTCCAACTAATAGAGCTCACTCGTTTCACTTCACTTTACCTGATAAGGCTCACTTAACTAGCTTCACTGTAACTAATAGAGCTTACTTGTTTAACTTAACTTCTATTGATTAAGCTCAATTGTTTAACTTCACTTCAACCGATAAAGCTCAGTTGCTTCACTTCACTTCAACTGATTAGGCTCACTTAACAGGCTTAAATTTAACTAATAGAGCTCACTTGTTCACTTCACTTCAATTGATTAGGCTCAGTTGCCTCACTTCACTTCAACTGATTAAGCTCAGTTGCTTCACTTCACTTCAACTGATAAGGCTCACTTAACTAGCTTCACTTCAACTAATAGAGCTCACTTGTTCCATTTCACTTCAATTGATTTAGCTCAGTTGCTTCACTTCACTTTAACTGAATGGGCTCACTTAGATAGCTTTACTCCAACTAATAGAGCTCACTCGTTTCACTTCACTTCAACTGATTAGGCTTACCTAACTAGCTTCACTTCAACTAAAGAGCTCACTTGTTTCACTTCACTTCAATTGATTAAGCTCAGTTGCTTCACATCACTTCAACTAATTCGGATCACTTCGTGCGCTTAACTTCAACTAAAAGAGCTCACTTGTTCCACATCACATCAATTGATTAGGCTCAGTTGCTTCACTTCACTTCAACTGATTGGGCTCACTTAGATAGCTTTACTCTAACTAATAGAGCTCACTTGTTTCACTTCACTTCAATTGATAAAGCTCAGTTGCTTCACTTCACTTTACCTGATTAGGCTCAGTTACCTAGCTTCACTTCAACTAATGCAGCTGACTTGTTTCACTTCACTTCAACTGATTAGGCTCACTTAACTAGCTTCAGTTCAACTAATAGAGCTTACTTGTTTCACGTCACTTTAATTTATTAAGCTCAGTTGCTTCACTTCACTTTACCTGATTAGGCTCACTTAACTAGCTTCACTTCAACTAATAGAGCTGACTTGTTTCACTTCACTTCAATTGATTAGGCTCACTTAACTAGCTTCAGTTCAACTAATAGAGCACACTTGATTCACGTCACTTTAATTGATTAAGCTAAGTTGCTTCACTTCAGTTAAATTGATTAAGCTCAGTTATTTAACCTCACTTCAACTGATTAGGCTTACCTAACTAGCTTCACTTCAACTAAAGAGCTCACTTGTTTCACTTCACTTCAATTGATTAAGCTCAGTTGCTTCACATCACTTCAACTAATTCGGATCACTTCGTGCGCTTAACTTCAACTAAAAGAGCTCACTTGTTCCACATCACATCAATTGATTAGGCTCAGTTGCTTCACTTCACTTCAACTGATTGGGCTCACTTAGATAGCTTTACTCTAACTAATAGAGCTCACTTGTTTCACTTCACTTCAATTGATTGAGCTCAGTTGCTGCACTTCACTTCAACTGATTAGGCTCATTTAAATAGCTTCACTTCAACTAAAGAGCTCACTTGTTTTACTTCACTTCAATTGATTAAGCTCAGTTGCTTCACTTCACTTCAACTGATTGGGCTCACTTAGATAGCTTCAATCCAACTAATAGAGCTCACTTGTTTCACTTCACTTCAATTGATAAAGCTCAGTTGCTTCACTTCACTTTACCTGATTAGGCTCAGTTAACTAGCTTCACTTCAACTAATAGAGCTGACTTGTTTCACTTCACTTCAACTGATTAGGCTCACTTAACTAGCTTCAGTTCAACTAATAGAGCTCACTTGTTCCACGTCACTTCAATTGATTAAGCTAAGTTGCTTCACTTCAGTTAAATTGATTAAGCTCAGTTATTTAACCTCACTTCAACTGAATAGGCTTAATTAACTAGCTTCTCTTCAACTAATAGAGCTCACTTGTTTCACTTCACTTCAATTGATTAAGCTCAGTTGCTTCACATCACTTCAACTGATTCGGATCACTTCGTGCGCTTAACTTCAACTAAAAAAGTTAGCTTCTCTTCAACCAATAGAGCTCACTTATTTCACTTCACTTCAATTGATTGAGCTCAGTTGCTGCACTTCACTTCAACTGATTAGGCTCACTTAACTAGCTTTACTTCAACTAATAGAGCTCACTTGTTTCACGTCACTTCAATTGATTAAGCTCAGTTGCTGCACTTCACTTCAACTGGTTAGGCTCATTTAACTAGCTTTACTTCAACTAAAGAGCTCACTTGTTTTACTTCACTTCAATTGATTAAGCTCAGTTGCTTCACCTCACTTTACCTGATTAGGCTCACTTAACTAGCTTCACTTCAACTAATAGAGCTGACTTGTTTCACTTCACTTCAACTGATTAGGCTCACTTAACTAGCTTCAGTTCAACTAATAGAGCACACTTGATTCACGTCACTTTAATTGATTAAGCTCAGTTGCTTCACTTCAATTAATTTGATTAAGCTCAGTTGCTTCACTTCACTTCAACTGATTAGGCTCACTTAACAGGCTTCAATTTAACTAATAGAGCTCACTTGTTCCACTTCACTTCAATTGATTTAGCTCAGTTGCTTCACTTCACTTTAACTGATTGGGCTCACTTAGATAGCTTTACTCCAACTAATAGAGCTCACTCGTTTCACTTCACTTCAACTGATTAGGCTTACCTAACTAGCTTCACTTCAAGTAAAGAGCTCACTTGTTTCACTTCACTTCAATTGATTAAGCTCAATTGCTTCACTTCACTTTACCTGATTAGGCTCACTTAACTAGCTTCACTTCAAGTTATAGAGCTGACTTGTTTCACTTCACTTCAACTGATTAGGCTCACTTAACTAGCTTCAGTTCAACTAATAGAGCTCACTTGTTTCACGTCACTTCAATTGATTAAGCTCAGTTACTTCACTTCAATTAATTTGATTAAGCTCAGTTGCTTCACTTCACTTCAACTGATTAAGCTCAATTGCTTTGCTTCACTTCAACTGATTAGGCTCACTTAACTTGCTTCACTTCAACTAATAGAGCTCACTTGTTTCACTTCACTTCAATTGATTAAGCTCAGTTGCTTCACTTCAGTTAAATTGATTAAGCTCAGTTGCTCAACCTCACTTCAACTGAATAGGCTTAATTAACTAGCTTCTCTTCAACTAATAGAGCTCAGTTGTTTCACTTCACTTCAATTGATTAAGCTCAGTTGCTTCACTTCACTTCAACTGATTGGGCTCACTTAGATAGCTTTACTCCAACTAATGAAGCTCAGTTGCTTCACTTCACTTCAACATATTAGGCTCACTTACCAGGCTTCACTTCAACTAAAAGAGCTCAATTGTTCCACATCACATCAATTGATTGGGCTCAGTTGCTTCACTTCACTTCAACTGATTGGGCTCACTTAGATAGCTTTACTCCAACTAATAGAGCTCACTTGTTTCACTTCACTTCAACTGATTAGGTTCACTTAACTAGCTTCACTTCAACTAAAGAGCTCACTTGCTTCACTTCACTTCAACTGATTAAGCTCAGATGCTTCACTTCACTTCAACTGATTAAGCTCAGTTGCTTCACTTCACTTCAACTGATAAGGCTCACTTAGATAGCTTTACTCCAACTAATAGAGCTCACTCGTTTCACTTCACTTTACCTGATAAGGCTCACTTAACTAGCTTCACTGTAACTAATAGAGCTTACTTGTTTAACTTAACTTCTATTGATTAAGCTCAATTGTTTAACTTCACTTCAACCGATAAAGCTCAGTTGCTTCATTTCACTTCAACTGATTAGGCTCACTTAACAGGCTTAAATTTAACTAATAGAGCTCACTTGTTCACTTCACTTCAATTGATTAAGCTCAGTTGCCTCACTTCACTTCAACTGATTAAGCTCAGTTGCTTCAATTCACTTCAACTGATAAGGCTCACTTAACTAGCTTCACTTCAACTAATAGAGCTCACTTGTTCCATTTCACTTCAATTGATTTAGCTCAGTTGCTTCACTTCACTTTAACTGATTGGGCTCACTTAGATAGCTTTACTCCAACTAATAGAGCTCACTCGTTTCACTTCACTTCAACTGATTAGGCTTACCTAACTAGCTTCACTTCAACTAAAGAGCTCACTTGTTTCACTTCACTTCAATTGATTAAGCTCAGTTGCTTCACATCACTTCAACTAATTCGGATCACTTCGTGCGCTTAACTTCAACTAAAAGAGCTCACTTGTTCCACATCACATCAATTGATTAGGCTCAGTTGCTTCACTTCACTTCAAATGATTGGGCTCACTTAGATAGCTTTACTCTAACTAATAGAGCTCACTTGTTTCACTTCAGTTCAATTGATAAAGCTCAGTTGCTTCACTTCACTTTACCTGATTAGGCTCAGTTACCTAGCTTCACTTCAACTAATGCAGCTGACTTGTTTCACTTCACTTCAACTGATTAGGCTCACTTAACTAGCTTCAGTTCAACTAATAGAGCTTACTTGTTTCAAGTCACTTTAATTTATTAAGCTCAGTTGCTGCACTTCACTTCAACTGATTGGGCTCACTTAGATAGCTTCACTCCAACTAATAGAGCTCACTTGTTTCACTTCACTTCAATTGATAAAGCTCAGTTGCTTCACTTCACTTTACCTGATTAGGCTCAGTTAACTAGCTTCACTTCAACTAATAGAGCTGACTTGTTTCACTTCACTTCAACTGATTAGGCTCACTTAACTAGCTTCAGTTCAACTAATAGAGCTCACTTGTTCCACGTCACTTCAATTGATTAAGCTCAGTTGCTTCACTTCAGTTAAATTGATTAAGCTCAGTTATTTAACCTCACTTCAACTGAATAGGCTTAATTAACTAGCTTCTCTTCAACTAATAGAGCTCACTTGTTTCACTTCACTTCAATTGATTAAGCTCAGTTGCTTCACATCACTTCAACTGATTCGGATCACTTCGTGCGCTTAACTTCAACTAAAAAAGTTAGCTTCTCTTCAACCAATAGAGCTCACTTATTTCACTTCACTTGAATTGATTGAGCTCAGTTGCTGCACTTCACTTCAACTGATTAGGCTCACTTAACTAGCTTTACTTCAACTAATAGAGCTCACTTGTTTCACGTCACTTCAATTGATTAAGCTCAGTTGCTGCACTTCACTTCAACTGGTTAGGCTCATTTAACTAGCTTCACTTCAACTAAAGAGCTCACTTGTTTTACTTCACTTCAATTGATTAAGCTCAGTTGCTTCACTTCACTTTACCTGATTAGGCTCACTTAACTAGCTTCACTTCAACTAATAGAGCTGACTTGTTTCACTTCACTTCAACTGATTAGGCTCACTTAACTAGCTTCAGTTCAACTAATAGAGCACACTTGATTCACGTCACTTTAATTGATTAAGCTCAGTTGCTTCACTTCAATTAATTTGATTAAGCTCAGTTGCTTCACTTCACTTCAACTGATTAGGCTCAGTTAACAGGCTTCAATTTAACTAATAGAGCTCACTTGTTCCACTTCACTTCAATTGATTTAGCTCAGTTGCTTCACTTCACTTTAACTGATTGGGCTCACTTAGATAGCTTTACTCCAACTAATAGAGCTCACTCGTTTCACTTCACTTCAACTGATTAGGCTTACCTAACTAGCTTCACTTCAAGTAAAGAGCTCACTTGTTTCACTTCACTTCAATTGATTAAGCTCAATTGCTTCACTTCACTTTACCTGATTAGGCTCACTTAACTAGCTTCACTTCAAGTTATAGAGCTGACTTGTTTCACTTCACTTCAACTGATTAGGCTCACTTAACTAGCTTCAGTTCAACTAATAGAGCTCACTTGTTTCACGTCACTTCAATTGATTAAGCTCAGTTACTTCACTTCAATTAATTTGATTAAGCTCAGTTGCTTCACTTCACTTCAACTGATTAAGCTCAATTGCTTTGCTTCACTTCAACTGATTAGGCTCACTTAACTTGCTTCACTTCAACTAATAGAGCTCACTTGTTTCACTTCACTTCAATTGATTAAGCTCAGTTGCTTCACTTCAGTTAAATTGATTAAGCTCAGTTGCTCAACCTCACTTCAACTGAATAGGCTTAATTAACTAGCTTCTCTTCAACTAATAGAGCTCAGTTGTTTCACTTCACTTCAATTGATTAAGCTCAGTTGCTTCACTTCACTTCAACTGATTGGGCTCACTTAGATAGCTTTACTCCAACTAATGAAGCTCAGTTGCTTCACTTCACTTCAACATATTAGGCTCACTTACCAGGCTTCACTTCAACTAAAAGAGCTCAATTGTTCCACATCACATCAATTGATTGGGCTCAGTTGCTTCACTTCACTTCTACTGATTGGGCTCACTTAGATAGCTTTACTCCAACTAATAGAGCTCACTTGTTTCACTTCACTTCAACTGATTAGGCTCACTTAACTAGCTTCACTTCAACTAAAGAGCTCACTTGCTTCACTTCACTTCAACTGATTAAGCTCAGATGCTTCACTTCACTTCAACTGATTAAGCTCAGTTGCTTCACTTCACTTCAACTGATAAGGCTCACTTAACTAGCTTCATTCCAACTAATAGAGCTCACTTGTTCCACTTCACTTCAATTGATTTAGCTCAGTTGCTTCACTTCACTTTAACTGATTGGGCTCACTTAGATAGCTTTACTCCAACTAATGAAGCTCAGTTGCTTCACTTCACTTCAACATATTAGGCTCACTTACCAGGCTTCACTTCAACTAAAAGAGCTCAATTGTTCCACATCACATCAATAGATTGGGCTCAGTTGCTTCACTTCACTTCAACTGATTGGGCTCACTTAGATAGCTTTACTCCAACTAATGAAGCTCAGTTGCTTCACTTCACTTCAACATATTAGACTCACTTACCAGGCTTCACTTTAACTAATAGAGCTCACTTGTTTCACTTCACTTTAATTGATTAAGCTCAGTTGCTTCACTTCACTTCAACTGATTAAGCTCAGTTGCTTCACTTCATTTCAACTGATAAGGCTCATTTAACTAGCTTCACTTCAACTAATAGAGCTCACTTGTTCCACTTCACTTCAATTGATTTAGCTCAGTTGCTTCACTTCACTTTAACTGATTGGGCTCACTTAGATAGCTTTACTCCAACTAATGAAGCTCAGTTGCTTCACTTCACTTCAACATATTAGGCTCACTTACCAGGCTTCACTTCAACTAAAAGAGCTCAATTGTTCCACATCACATCAATTGATTGGGCTCAGTGTCTTCACTTCACTTCAACTGATTGGGCTCACTTAGATAGCTTTACTCCAACTAATAGAGCTCACTTGTTTCACTTCACTTCAACTGATTAGGCTCACTTAACTAGCTTCACTTCAACTGAAGAGCTCACTTGCTTCAATTCACTTCAACTGATTAAGCTCAGTTGCTTCATTTCACTTCAACATATTAGGCTCACATACCAGGCTTCACTTTAACTAATAGAGCTCACTTGTTTCACTTCACTTTAATTGATTAAGCTCAGTTGCTTCACTTCACTTCAACTGATTAAGCTCAGTTGCTTTGCTTCACTTCAACTGATTAGACTCACTTAACTTACTTCACTTTAACTAATAGAGCTCACTTGTTTCACTTCACTTCAATTGATAAGGCTCAGTTGCTTCACTTCAGTTAAATTGATTAAGCTCAGTTGCTTAACCTCACTTCAACTGAATAGGCTTAATCAACTAGCTTCACTTCAAGTAAAGAGCTCACTTGTTTCACTTCACTTCAATTGATTAAGCTCAATTGCTTCACTTCACTTTACCTGATTAGGCTCATTTAACTAGCTTCACTTCAAGTAATAGAGCTGACTTGTTTCACATCACTTCAACTGATTAGGCTCATTTAACTAGCTTCAGTTCAACTAATAGAGCTCACTTGTTTCACGTCACTTCAATTGATTAAGCTCAGTTGCTTCACTTCAATTAATTTGATTAAGCTCAGTTGCTTCACTTCACTTCAACATATTAGGCTCACTTACCAGGCTTCACTTTAACTAATAGAGCTCACTTGTTTCACTTCACTTTAATTGATTAAGCTCAGTTGCTTCACTTCACTTCAACTGATTAAGCTCAGTTGCTTTGCTTCACTTCAACTGATTAGGCTCACTTAACTTGCTTCACTTCAACTAATAGAGCTCACTTGTTTCACTTCATATCAATTGATTAAGCTCAGTTGCTTCACTTCAGTTAAATTGATTAGGCTCAGTTGCTTAACCTCACTTCAACTGAATAGGCTTAATTAACTAGCTTCTCTTCAACTAATAGAGCTCACTTGTTTCACTTCACTTCAATTGATTAAGCTCAGTTGCTTCACTTCACTTCAACTGATTGGGCTCACTTAGATAGCTTTACTCCAACTAATGAAGCTCAGTTGCTTCACTTCACTTCAACATATTAGGCTCACTTACCAGGCTTCACTTCAACTAAAAGAGCTCAATTGTTCCACATCACATCAATTGATTGGGCTCAGTTGCTTCACTTCACTTCAACTGATTGGGCTCACTTAGATAGCTTTACTCCAACTAATAGAGCTCACTGGTTTCACTTCACTTCAACTGATTAGGCTCACTTAACTAGCTTCACTTCAACTAATAGAGCTCACTTGTTTCACTTCACTTCAATTGATTAAGCTCAGTTGCTTCACTTCACTTCAACTGATTGGGCTCACTTAGATAGCTTTACTCCAACTAATGAAGCTCAGTTGCTTCACTTCACTTCAACATATTAGGCTCACTTACCAGGCTTCACTTCAACTAAAAGAGCTCAATTGTTCCACATCACATCAATTGATTGGGCTCAGTTGCTTCACTTCACTTCAACTGATTGGGCTCACTTAGATAGCTTTACTCCAACTAATAGAGCTCACTTGCTTCACTTCACTTCAACTGATTAAGCTCAGTTGCTTCATTTCACTACAACATATTATGCTCACATACCAGGCTTCACTTTAACTAATAGAGCTCACTTGTTTCACTTCACTTTAATTGATTAAGCTCAGTTGCTTCACTTCACTTCAACTGATTAAGCTCAGTTGCTTTGCTTCACTTCAACTGATTAGACTCACTTAACTTGCTTCACTTCAACTAATAGAGCTCACTTGTTTCACTTCACTTCAATTGATCAAGCTCAGTTGCTTCACTTCAGTGAAATTGATTAAGCTCAGTTGCTTAACCTAACTTCAACTGAATAGGCTTAATTAACTAGCTTCTCTTCAACTAATAGAGCTCACTTGTTTCACTTCACTCAAATTAATTAAGCTCAGTTGCTTCACATCACTTCAACTGATTCGGATCACTTCGTGCGCTTAACTTCAATTAAAAGAGCTCACTTGTTTCACTTCAATTCAATTGATTAAGCTCAGTTGCTTCACTTCAATTAATTTGATTAAGCTCAGTTGCTTCACTTCACTTCAACTGATTAGGCTCACTTAACAGGCTTAAATTTAACTAATAGAGCTCACTTGTTCACTTCACTTCAATTGATTAAGCTCAGTTGCCTCACTTCACTTCAACTGATTAAGCTCAGTTGCTTCACTTCACTTCAACTGATTAGGCTCACTTAACAGGCTTCACTTCAACTAATAGAGCTCACTTGTTTAACTTAACTTCTATTGATTAAGCTCAATTGTTTACCTTCACTTCAACCGATAAAGCTCAGTTGCTTCACTTCACTTCAACTGATTAGGCTCACTTAACAGGCTTCACTTCAACTAATAGAGCTCACTTGTTTCACTTCACTTCAATTGATTAAGCTCAGTTGCTTCACTTCAATTAATTTGATTAAGCTCAGTTGCTTCACTTCACTTCAACTGATTAGGCTCACTTAACAGGCTTAAATTTAACTAATAGAGCTCACTTGTTCACTTCACTTCAATTGATTAAGCTCAGTTGCCTCACTTCACTTCAACTGATTAAGCTCAGTTGCTTCACTTCACTTCAACTGATAAGGCTCACTTAACTTGCTTCACTTCAACTAATAGAGCTCACTTGTTCCACTTCACTTCAATTGATTTAGCTCAGTTGCTTCACTTCACTTTAACTGATTGGGCTCACTTAGATAGCTTTACTCCAACTAATAGAGCTCACTCGTTTCACTTCACTTCAACTGATTAGGCTTACCTAACTAGCTTCACTTCAACTAAAGAGCTCACTTGTTTCACTTCACTTCAATTGATTAAGCTCAGTTGCTTCACATCACTTCAACTAATTCGGAAAACTTCGTGCGCTTAACTTCAACTACAAGAGCTCACTTGTTCCACATCACATCAATTGATTGGGCTCAGTGTCTTCACTTCACTTCAACTGATTGGGCTCACTTAGATAGCTTTACTCCAACTAATAGAGCTCACTTGTTTCACTTCACTTCAACTGATAAGCTCACTTAACTAGCTTCACTTCAAATAAAGAGCTCACTTGCTTGATTTCACTTCAACTGATTAAGCTCAGTTGCTTCATTTCACTTCAACATATTAGGCTCACATACCAGGCTTCACTTTAACTAATAGAGCTCACTTGTTTCACTTCACTTTAATTGATTAAGCTCAGTTGCTTCACTTCACTTCAACTGATTAAGCTCAGTTGCTTTGCTTCACGTCAACTGATTAGACTCACTTAACTTACTTCACTTCAACTAATAGAGCTCACTTGTTTCACTTCACTTCAATTGATAAGGCTCAGTTGCTTCACTTCAGTTAAATTGATTAAGCTCAGTTGCTTAACCTCACTTCAACTGAATAGGCTTAATCAACTAGCTTCTCTTCAACTAATAGAGCTCACTTGTTTCACTTCACTTCAATTGATTAAGCTCAGTTGCTTCACTTCACTTTAACTGATTGGGCTCACTTAGATAGCTTTACTCCAACTAATAGAGCTCACTCGTTTCACTTCACTTCAACTGATTAGGCTTACTTAACTAGCTTCACTTCAAGTAAAGAGCTCACTTGTTTCACTTCATTTCAATTGATTAAGCTCAATTGCTTCACTTCACTTTACCTGATTAGGCTCACTTAACTAGCTTCACTTCAAGTTATAGAGCTGACTTGTTTCACTTCACTTCAACTGATTAGGCTCACTTAACTAGCTTCAGTTCAACTAATAGAGCTCACTTGTTTCACGTCACTTCAATTGATTAAGCTCAGTTACTTCACTTCAATTAATTTGATTAAGCTCAGTTGCTTCACTTCACTTCAACTGATTAAGCTCAATTGCTTTGCTTCACTTCAACTGATTAGGCTCACTTAACTTGCTTCACTTCAACTAATAGAGCTCACTTGTTTCACTTCACTTCAATTGATTAAGCTCAGTTGCTTCACTTCAGTTAAATTGATTAAGCTCAGTTGCTCAACCTCACTTCAACCGAATAGGCTTAATTAACTAGCTTCTCTTCAACTAATAGAGCTCAGTTGTTTCACTTCACTTCAATTGATTAAGCTCAGTTGCTTCACTTCACTTCAACTGATTGGGCTCACTTAGATAGCTTTACTCCAACTAATGAAGCTCAGTTGCTTCACTTCACTTCAACATATTAGGCTCACTTACCAGGCTTCACTTCAACTAAAAGAGCTCAATTGTTCCACATCACATCAATTGATTGGGCTCAGTTGCTTCACTTCACTTCTACTGATTGGGCTCACTTAGATAGCTTTACTCCAACTAATAGAGCTCACTTGTTTCACTTCACTTCAACTGATTAGGCTCACTTAACTAGCTTCACTTCAACTAAAGAGCTCACTTGCTTCACTTCACTTCAACTGATTAAGCTCAGATGCTTCACTTCACTTCAACTGATTAAGCTCAGTTGCTTCACTTCACTTCAACTGATAAGGCTCACTTAACTAGCTTCATTCCAACTAATAGAGCTCACTTGTTCCACTTCACTTCAATTGATTTAGCTCAGTTGCTTCACTTCACTTTAACTGATTGGGCTCACTTAGATAGCTTTACTCCAACTAATGAAGCTCAGTTGCTTCACTTCACTTCAACATATTAGGCTCACTTACCAGGCTTCACTTCAACTAAAAGAGCTCAATTGTTCCACATCACATCAATAGATTGGGCTCAGTTGCTTCACTTCACTTCAACTGATTGGGCTCACTTAGATAGCTTTACTCCAACTAATGAAGCTCAGTTGCTTCACTTCACTTCAACATATTAGACTCACTTACCAGGCTTCACTTTAACTAATAGAGCTCACTTGTTTCACTTCACTTTAATTGATTAAGCTCAGTTGCTTCACTTCACTTCAACTGATTAAGCTCAGTTGCTTCACTTCATTTCAACTGATAAGGCTCATTTAACTAGCTTCACTTCAACTAATAGAGCTCACTTGTTCCACTTCACTTCAATTGATTTAGCTCAGTTGCTTCACTTCACTTTAACTGATTGGGCTCACTTAGATAGCTTTACTCCAACTAATGAAGCTCAGTTGCTTCACTTCACTTCAACATATTAGGCTCACTTACCAGGCTTCACTTCAACTAAAAGAGCTCAATTGTTCCACATCACATCAATTGATTGGGCTCAGTGTCTTCACTTCACTTCAACTGATTGGGCTCACTTAGATAGCTTTACTCCAACTAATAGAGCTCACTTGTTTCACTTCACTTCAACTGATTAGGCTCACTTAACTAGCTTCACTTCAACTGAAGAGCTCACTTGCTTCAATTCACTTCAACTGATTAAGCTCAGTTGCTTCATTTCACTTCAACATATTAGGCTCACATACCAGGCTTCACTTTAACTAATAGAGCTCACTTGTTTCACTTCACTTTAATTGATTAAGCTCAGTTGCTTCACTTCACTTCAACTGATTAAGCTCAGTTGCTTTGCTTCACTTCAACTGATTAGACTCACTTAACTTACTTCACTTTAACTAATAGAGCTCACTTGTTTCACTTCACTTCAATTGATAAGGCTCAGTTGCTTCACTTCAGTTAAATTGATTAAGCTCAGTTGCTTAACCTCACTTCAACTGAATAGGCTTAATCAACTAGCTTCACTTCAAGTAAAGAGCTCACTTGTTTCACTTCACTTCAATTGATTAAGCTCAATTGCTTCACTTCACTTTACCTGATTAGGCTCATTTAACTAGCTTCACTTCAAGTAATAGAGCTGACTTGTTTCACATCACTTCAACTGATTAGGCTCATTTAACTAGCTTCAGTTCAACTAATAGAGCTCACTTGTTTCACGTCACTTCAATTGATTAAGCTCAGTTGCTTCACTTCAATTAATTTGATTAAGCTCAGTTGCTTCACTTCACTTCAACTGATAAGGCTCACTTAACTTGCTTCACTTCAACTAATAGAGCTCACTTGTTCCACTTCACTTCAATTGATTTAGCTCAGTTGCTTCACTTCACTTTAACTGATTGGGCTCACTTAGATAGCTTTACTCCAACTAATAGAGCTCACTCGTTTCACTTCACTTCAACTGATTAGGCTTACCTAACTAGCTTCACTTCAACTAAAGAGCTCACTTGTTTCACTTCACTTCAATTGATTAAGCTCAGTTGCTTCACATCACTTCAACTAATTCGGAAAACTTCGTGCGCTTAACTTCAACTACAAGAGCTCACTTGTTCCACATCACATCAATTGATTGGGCTCAGTGTCTTCACTTCACTTCAACTGATTGGGCTCACTTAGATAGCTTTACTCCAACTAATAGAGCTCACTTGTTTCACTTCACTTCAACTGATAAGCTCACTTAACTAGCTTCACTTCAAATAAAGAGCTCACTTGCTTCAATTCACTTCAACTGATTAAGCTCAGTTGCTTCATTTCACTTCAACATATTAGGCTCACATACCAGGCTTCACTTTAACTAATAGAGCTCACTTGTTTCACTTCACTTTAATTGATTAAGCTCAGTTGCTTCACTTCACTTCAACTGATTAAGCTCAGTTGCTTTGCTTCACTTCAACTGATTAGACTCACTTAACTTACTTCACTTCAACTAATAGAGCTCACTTGTTTCACTTCACTTCAATTGATAAGGCTCAGTTGCTTCACTTCAGTTAAATTGATTAAGCTCAGTTGCTTAACCTCACTTCAACTGAATAGGCTTAATCAACTAGCTTCTCTTCAACTAATAGAGCTCACTTGTTTCACTTCACTTCAATTGATTAAGCTCAGTTGCTTCACTTCACTTTAACTGATTGGGCTCACTTAGATAGCTTTACTCCAACTAATAGAGCTCACTCGTTTCACTTCACTTCAACTGATTAGGCTTACCTAACTAGCTTCACTTCAAGTAAAGAGCTCACTTGTTTCACTTCACTTCAATTGATTAAGCTCAATTGCTTCACTTCACTTTACCTGATTAGGCTCACTTAACTAGCTTCACTTCAAGTTATAGAGCTGACTTGTTTCACTTCACTTCAACTGATTAGGCTCACTTAACTAGCTTCAGTTCAACTAATAGAGCTCACTTGTTTCACGTCACTTCAATTGATTAAGCTCAGTTACTTCACTTCAATTAATTTGATTAAGCTCAGTTGCTTCACTACACTTCAACTGATTAAGCTCAATTGCTTTGCTTCACTTCAACTGATTAGGCTCACTTAACTTGCTTCACTTCAACTAATAGAGCTCACTTGTTTCACTTCACTTCAATTGATTAAGCTCAGTTGCTTCACTTCAGTTAAATTGATTAAGCTCAGTTGCTCAACCTCACTTCAACTGAATAGGCTTAATTAACTAGCTTCTCTTCAACTAATAGAGCTCAGTTGTTTCACTTCACTTCAATTGATTAAGCTCAGTTGCTTCACTTCACTTCAACTGATTGGGCTCACTTAGATAGCTTTACTCCAACTAATGAAGCTCAGTTGCTTCACTTCACTTCAACATATTAGGCTCACTTACCAGGCTTCACTTCAACTAAAAGAGCTCAATTGTTCCACATCACATCAATTGATTGGGCTCAGTTGCTTCACTTCACTTCTACTGATTGGGCTCACTTAGATAGCTTTACTCCAACTAATAGAGCTCACTTGTTTCACTTCACTTCAACTGATTAGGCTCACTTAACTAGCTTCACTTCAACTAAAGAGCTCACTTGCTTCACTTCACTTCAACTGATTAAGCTCAGATGCTTCACTTCACTTCAACTGATTAAGCTCAGTTGCTTCACTTCACTTCAACTGATAAGGCTCACTTAACTAGCTTCATTCCAACTAATAGAGCTCACTTGTTCCACTTCACTTCAATTGATTTAGCTCAGTTGCTTCACTTCACTTTAACTGATTGGGCTCACTTAGATAGCTTTACTCCAACTAATGAAGCTCAGTTGCTTCACTTCACTTCAACATATTAGGCTCACTTACCAGGCTTCACTTCAACTAAAAGAGCTCAATTGTTCCACATCACATCAATAGATTGGGCTCAGTTGCTTCACTTCACTTCAACTGATTGGGCTCACTTAGATAGCTTTACTCCAACTAATGAAGCTCAGTTGCTTCACTTCACTTCAACATATTAGACTCACTTACCAGGCTTCACTTTAACTAATAGAGCTCACTTGTTTCACTTCACTTTAATTGATTAAGCTCAGTTGCTTCACTTCACTTCAACTGATTAAGCTCAGTTGCTTCACTTCATTTCAACTGATAAGGCTCATTTAACTAGCTTCACTTCAACTAATAGAGCTCACTTGTTCCAATTCACTTCAATTGATTTAGCTCAGTTGCTTCACTTCACTTTAACTGATTGGGCTCACTTAGATAGCTTTACTCCAACTAATGAAGCTCAGTTGCTTCACTTCACTTCAACATATTAGGCTCACTTACCAGGCTTCACTTCAACTAAAAGAGCTCAATTGTTCCACATCACATCAATTGATTGGGCTCAGTGTCTTCACTTCACTTCAACTGATTGGGCTCACTTAGATAGCTTTACTCCAACTAATAGAGCTCACTTGTTTCACTTCACTTCAACTGATTAGGCTCACTTAACTAGCTTCACTTCAACTGAAGAGCTCACTTGCTTCAATTCACTTCAACTGATTAAGCTCAGTTGCTTCATTTCACTTCAACATATTAGGCTCACATACCAGGCTTCACTTTAACTAATAGAGCTCACTTGTTTCACTTCACTTTAATTGATTAAGCTCAGTTGCTTCACTTCACTTCAACTGATTAAGCTCAGTTGCTTTGCTTCACTTCAACTGATTAGACTCACTTAACTTACTTCACTTTAACTAATAGAGCTCACTTGTTTCACTTCACTTCAATTGATAAGGCTCAGTTGCTTCACTTCAGTTAAATTGATTAAGCTCAGTTGCTTAACCTCACTTCAACTGAATAGGCTTAATCAACTAGCTTCACTTCAAGTAAAGAGCTCACTTGTTTCACTTCACTTCAATTGATTAAGCTCAATTGCTTCACTTCACTTTACCTGATTAGGCTCATTTAACTAGCTTCACTTCAAGTAATAGAGCTGACTTGTTTCACATCACTTCAACTGATTAGGCTCATTTAACTAGCTTCAGTTCAACTAATAGAGCTCACTTGTTTCACGTCACTTCAATTGATTAAGCTCAGTTGCTTCACTTCAATTAATTTGATTAAGCTCAGTTGCTTCACTTCACTTCAACATATTAGGCTCACTTACCAGGCTTCACTTTAACTAATAGAGCTCACTTGTTTCACTTCACTTTAATTGATTAAGCTCAGTTGCTTCACTTCACTTCAACTGATTAAGCTCAGTTGCTTTGCTTCACTTCAACTGATTAGGCTCACTTAACTTGCTTCACTTCAACTAATAGAGCTCACTTGTTTCACTTCATATCAATTGATTAAGCTCAGTTGCTTCACTTCAGTTAAATTGATTAGGCTCAGTTGCTTAACCTCACTTCAACTGAATAGGCTTAATTAACTAGCTTCTCTTCAACTAATAGAGCTCACTTGTTTCACTTCACTTCAATTGATTAAGCTCAGTTGCTTCACTTCACTTCAACTGATTGGGCTCACTTAGATAGCTTTACTCCAACTAATGAAGCTCAGTTGCTTCACTTCACTTCAACATATTAGGCTCACTTACCAGGCTTCACTTCAACTAAAGAGCTCACTTGTTTCACTTCACTTCAATTGATTAAGCTCAGTTGCTTCACATCACTTCAACTAATTCGGAAAACTTCGTGCGCTTAACTTCAACTACAAGAGCTCACTTGTTCCACATCACATCAATTGATTGGGCTCAGTGTCTTCACTTCACTTCAACTGATTGGGCTCACTTAGATAGCTTTACTCCAACTAATAGAGCTCACTTGTTTCACTTCACTTCAACTGATAAGCTCACTTAACTAGCTTCACTTCAAATAAAGAGCTCACTTGCTTCAATTCACTTCAACTGATTAAGCTCAGTTGCTTCATTTCACTTCAACATATTAGGCTCACATACCAGGCTTCACTTTAACTAATAGAGCTCACTTGTTTCACTTCACTTTAATTGATTAAGCTCAGTTGCTTCACTTCACTTCAACTGATTAAGCTCAGTTGCTTTGCTTCACTTCAACTGATTAGACTCACTTAACTTACTTCACTTCAACTAATAGAGCTCACTTGTTTCACTTCACTTCAATTGATTAAGCTCAGTTGCTTCACTTCACTTCAACTGATTGGGCTCACTTACCAGGCTTCACTTCAACTAAAAGAGCTCAATTGTTCCACATCACATCAATTGATTGGGCTCAGTTGCTTCACTTCACTTCAACTGATTGGGCTCACTTAGATAGCTTTACTCCAACTAATGAAGCTCAGTTGCTTCACTTCACTTCAACATATTAGACTCACTTACCAGGCTTCACTTTAACTAATAGAGCTCACTTGTTTCACTTCACTTCAATTGATTAAGCTCAGTTGCCTCACTTCACTTCAACTGATTAAGCTCAGTTGCTTCACTTCACTTCAACTGATAAGGCTCACTTAACTAGCTTTACTCCAACTAATAGAGCTCACTCGTTTCACTTCACTTCAACTGATTAGGCTTACCTAACTAGCTTCACTTCAAGTAAAGAGCTCACTTGTTTCACTTCACTTCAATTGATTAAGCTCAATTGCTTCACTTCACTTTACCTGATTAGACTCATTTAACTAGCTTCACTTCAAGTAATAGAGCTGACTTTTTTCACATCACTTCAACTGATTAGGCTCACTTAACTAGCTTCAGTTCAACTTATAGAGCTCACTTGTTTCACGTCACTTCAATTGATTAAGCTCAGTTGCTTCACTTCAATTAATTTGATTAAGCTCAGTTGCTTCACTTCACTTCAACATATTAGGCTCACTTACCAGGCTTCACTTTAACTAATAGAGCTCACTTGTTTCACTTCACTTTAATTGATTAAGCTCAGTTGCTTAACCTCACTTCAACTGAATAGGCTTAATTAACTAGCTTCTCTTCAACTAATAGAGCTCACTTGTTTCACTTCACTTTAATTGATTAAGCTCAGTTGCTTCACTTCACTTCAACTGATTAAGCTCAGTTGCTTTGCTTCACTTCAACTGATTAGACTCACTTAACTTGCTTCACTTCAACTAATAGAGCTCACTTGTTTCACTTCACTTCAATTGATCAAGCTCAGTTGCTTCACTTCAGTGAAATTGATTAAGCTCAGTTGCTTAACCTCACTTCAACTGAATAGGCTTAATTAACTAGCTTCTCTCCAACTAATAGAGCTCACTTGTTTCACTTCACTTAAATTGATTAAGCTCAGTTGCTTCACATCACTTCAACTGATTCGGATCACTTCGTGCGCTTAACTTTAACTAAAAGAGCTCACTTGTTCCACATCACATCAACTGATAAGGCTCACTTAACTAGCTTCACTGTAACTAATAGAGCTTACTTGTTTAACTTAACTTCTATTGATTAAGCTCAATTGTTTACCTTCACTTCAACCGATAAAGCTCAGTTGCTCCACTTCACTTCAACTGATTAGGCTCACTTAACAGGCTTCACTTCAACTAATAGAGCTCACTTGTTTCACTTCACTTCAATTGATTAAGCTCAGTTGCTTCACTTCAATTAATTTGATTAAGCTCAGTTGCTTCACTTCACTTCAACTGATTAGGTTCACTTAACAGGCTTAAATTTAACTAATAGAGCTCACTTGTTCACTTCACTTCAATTGATTAAGCTCAGTTGCCTCACTTCACTTCAACTGATTAAGCTCAGTTGCTTCACTTCACTTCAACTGATAAGGCTCACTTAACTTGCTTCACTTCAACTAATAGAGCTCACTTGTTCCACTTCACTTCAATTGATTTAGCTCAGTTGCTTCACTTCACTTTAACTGATTGGGCTCACTTAGATAGCTTTACTCCAACTAATAGAGCTCACTCGTTTCACTTCACTTCAACTGATTAGGCTTACCTAATTAGCTTCACTTCAACTAAAGAGCTCACTTGTTTCACTTCACTTCAATTGATTAAGCTCAGTTGCTTCACATCACTTCAACTAATTCGGATCACTTCGTGCGCTTAACTTCAACTACAAGAGCTCACTTGTTCCACATCACATCAATTGATTGGGCTCAGTGTCTTCACTTCACTTCAACTGATTGGGCTCACTTAGATAGCTTTACTCCAACTAATAGAGCTCACTTGTTTCACTTCACTTCAACTGATTAGGCTCACTTAACTAGCTTCACTTCAACTAAAGAGCTCACTTGCTTCAATTCACTTCAACTGATTAAGTTAAGTTGCTTCATTTCACTTCAACATATTAGGCTCACATACCAGGCTTCACTTTAACTAATAGAGCTCACTTGTTTCACTTCACTTTAATTGATTAAGCTCAGTTGCTTCACTTCACTTCAACTGATTAAGCTCAGTTGCTTTGCTTCACTTCAACTGATTAGACTCACTTAACTTACTTCACTTCAACTAATAGAGCTCACTTGTTTCACTTCACTTCAATTGATAAGGCTCAGTTGCTTCACTTCAGTTAAATTGATTAAGCTCAGTTGCTTAACCTCACTTCAACTGAATAGGCTTAATCAACTAGCTTCTCTTCAACTAATAGAGCTCACTTGTTTCACTTCACTTCAATTGATTAAGCTCAGTTGCTTCACTTCACTTCAACTGATTGGGCTCACTTACCAGGCTTCACTTCAACTAAAAGAGCTCAATTGTTCCACATCACATCAATTGATTGGGCTCAGTTGCTTCACTTCACTTCAACTGATTGGGCTCACTTAGATAGCTTTACTCCAACTAATGAAGCTCAGTTGCTTCACTTCACTTCAACATATTAGACTCACTTACCAGGCTTCACTTTAACTAATAGAGCTCACTTGTTTCACTTCACTTCAATTGATTAAGCTCAGTTGCCTCACTTCACTTCAACTGATTAAGCTCAGTTGCTTCACTTCACTTCAACTGATAAGGCTCACTTAACTAGCTTTACTCCAACTAATAGAGCTCACTCGTTTCACTTCACTTCAACTGATTAGGCTTACCTAACTAGCTTCACTTCAAGTAAAGAGCTCACTTGTTTCACTTCACTTCAATTGATTAAGCTCAATTGATTCACTTCACTTTACCTGATTAGGCTCATTTAACTAGCTTCACTTCAAGTAATAGAGCTGACTTTTTTCACATCACTTCAACTGATTAGGCTCACTTAACTAGCTTCAGTTCAACTTATAGAGCTCACTTGTTTCACGTCACTTCAATTGATTAAGCTCAGTTGCTTCACTTCAATTAATTTGATTAAGCTCAGTTGCTTCACTTCACTTCAACATATTAGGCTCACTTACCAGGCTTCACTTTAACTAATAGAGCTCACTTGTTTCACTTCACTTTAATTGATTAAGCTCAGTTGCTTCACTTCACTTCAACTGATTAAGCTCAGTTGCTTAACCTCACTTCAACTGAATAGGCTTAATTAACTAGCTTCTCTTCAACTAATAGAGCTCACTTGTTTCACTTCACTTCAATTGATTAAGCTCAGTTGCGTCACTTCACTTCAACTGATTGGGCTCACTTAGATAGCTTTACTCCAACAAATGAAGCTCAGTTGCTTCACTTCACTTCAACATATTAGGCTCACTTACCAGGCTTCACTACAACTAAAAGAGCTCAATTGTTCCACATCACATCAATTGATTGGGCTCAGTTGCTTCACTTCACTTCAACTGATTGGGCTCACTTAGATAGCTTTACTCCAACTAATAGAGCTCACTTGTTTCACTTCACTTCAACTGATTAGGCTCACTTAACTAGCTTCACTTCAACTAAAGAGCTCACTTGCTTCACTTCACTTCAACTGATTAAGCTCAGTTGCTTCATTTCACTACAACATATTATGCTCACATACCAGGCTTCACTTTAACTAATAGAGCTCACTTGTTTCACTTCACTTCAATTGATTAAGCTCAGTTGATTCACTTCACTTCAACTGATTAAGCTCAGTTGCTTTGCTTCACTTCAACTGATTAGACTCACTTAACTTGCTTCACTTCAACTAATAGAGCTCACTTGTTTCACTTCACTTCAATTGATCAAGCTCAGTTGCTTCACTTCAGTGAAATTGATTAAGCTCAGTTGCTTAACCTCACTTCAACTGAATAGGCTTAATTAACTAGCTTCTCTTCAACTAATAGAGCTCACTTGTTTCACTTCACTTAAATTGATTAAGCTCAGTTGCTTCACATCACTTCAACTGATTCGGATCACTTCGTGCGCTTAACTTCAACTAAAAGAGCTCACTTGTTCCACATCACATCAACTGATAAGGCTCACTTAACTAGCTTCACTGTAACTAATAGAGCTTACTTGTTTAACTTAACTTCTATTGATTAAGCTCAATTGTTTAACTTCACTTCAACCGATAAAGCTCAGTTGCTTCACTTCACTTCAACTGATTAGGCTCACTTAACAGGCTTCACTACAACTAATAGAGCTCACTTGTTTCACTTCACTTCAATTGATTAAGCTCAGTTGCTTCACTTCAATTAATTTGATTAAGCTCAGTTGCTTCACTTCACTTCAACTGATTAGGCTCACTTAACAGGCTTAAATTTAACTAATAGAGCTCACTTGTTCACTTCACTTCAATTGATTAAGCTCAGTTGCCTCACTTCACTTCAACTGATTAAGCTCAGTTGCTTCACTTCACTTCAACTGATTAAGCTCAGTTGCTTCACTTCACTTCAACTGATAAGGCTCACTTAGCTTGCTTCACTTCAACTAATAGAGCTCACTTGTTCCACTTCACTTCAATTGATTTAGCTCAGTTGCTTCACTTCACTTTAACTGATTGGGCTCACTTAGATAGCTTTACTCCAACTAATAGAGCTCACTCGTTTCACTTCACTTCAACTGATTAGGCTTACCTAACTAGCTTCACTTCAACTAAAGAGCTCACTTGTTTCACTTCACTTCAATTGATTAAGCTCAGTTGCTTCACATCACTTCAACTAATTCGGATCACTTCGTGCGCTTAACTTCAACTACAAGAGCTCACTTGTTCCACATCACATCAATTGATTAGGCTCAGTTACTTCACTTCACTTCAACTGATTGGGCTCACTTAGATAGCTTTACTCTAACTAATAGAGCTCACTTGTTTCACTTCACTTCAATTGATAAAGCTCAGTTGCTTCACTTCACTTTACCTGATTAGGCTCACTTAACAGGCTTAAATTTAACTAATAGAGCTCACTTGTTTCACGTCACTTCAATTGATTAAGCTCAGTTGCTGCACTTCACTTCAACTGATTAGGCTCATTTAACTAGCTTCACTTCAACTAAAGAGCTCACTTGTTTTACTTCACTTCAATTGATTAAGCTCAGTTGCTTCACTTCACTTTACCTGATTAGGCTCACTTAACTAGCTTCACTTCAACTAAAGAGCTCAATTGTTTCACTTCACTTCAATTGATTAAGCTCAGTTGCTTCACATCACTTCAACTAATTCGGATCACTTCGTGCGCTTAACTTCAACTACAAGAGCTCACTTGTTTCACTTCACTTCAATTGATAAAGCTCAGTTGCTTCACTTCACTTCAACTGATTGGGCTCACTTAGATAGCTTTACTCTAACTAATAGAGCTCACTTGTTTCACTTCACTTCAATTGATAAAGCTCAGTTGCTTCACTTCACTTTACCTGATTAGGCTCAGTTACCTAGCTTCACTTCAACTAATGCAGCTGACTTGTTTCACTTCACTTCAATTGATTAAGCTCAGTTGCTTCACATCACTTCAACTAATTCGGATCACTTCGTGCGCTTAACTTCAACTACAAGAGCTCACTTGTTCCACATCACATCAATTGATTGGGCTCAGTGTCTTCACTTCACTTCAACTGATTGGGCTCACTTAGATAGCTTTACTCCAACTAATAGAGCTCACTTGTTTCACTTCACTTCAACTGATTAGGCTCACTTAACTAGCTTCACTTCAACTAAAGAGCTCACTTGCTTCAATTCACTTCAACTGATTAAGTTAAGTTGCTTCATTTCACTTCAACATATTAGGCTCACATACCAGGCTTCACTTTAACTAATAGAGCTCACTTGTTTCACTTCACTTTAATTGATTAAGCTCAGTTGCTTCACTTCACTTCAACTGATTAAGCTCAGTTGCTTTGCTTCACTTCAACTGATTAGACTCACTTAACTTACTTCACTTCAACTAATAGAGCTCACTTGTTTCACTTCACTTCAATTGATAAGGCTCAGTTGCTTCACTTCAGTTAAATTGATTAAGCTCAGTTGCTTAACCTCACTTCAACTGAATAGGCTTAATCAACTAGCTTCTCTTCAACTAATAGAGCTCACTTGTTTCACTTCACTTCAATTGATTAAGCTCAGTTGCTTCACTTCACTTCAACTGATTGGGCTCACTTACCAGGCTTCACTTCAACTAAAAGAGCTCAATTGTTCCACATCACATCAATTGATTGGGCTCAGTTGCTTCACTTCACTTCAACTGATTGGGCTCACTTAGATAGCTTTACTCCAACTAATGAAGCTCAGTTGCTTCACTTCACTTCAACATATTAGACTCACTTACCAGGCTTCACTTTAACTAATAGAGCTCACTTGTTTCACTTCACTTCAATTGATTAAGCTCAGTTGCCCCACTTCACTTCAACTGATTAAGCTCAGTTGCTTCACTTCACTTCAACTGATAAGGCTCACTTAACTAGCTTTACTCCAACTAATAGAGCTCACTCGTTTCACTTCACTTCAACTGATTAGGCTTACCTAACTAGCTTCACTTCAAGTAAAGAGCTCACTTGTTTCACTTCACTTCAATTGATTAAGCTCAATTGCTTCACATCACTTCAACTGATTAGGCTCACTTAACTAGCTTCAGTTCAACTTATAGAGCTCACTTGTTTCACGTCACTTCAATTGATTAAGCTCAGTTGCTTCACTTCAATTAATTTGATTAAGCTCAGTTGCTTCACTTCACTTCAACATATTAGGCTCACTTACCAGGCTTCACTTTAACTAATAGAGCTCACTTGTTTCACTTCACTTTAATTGATTAAGCTCAGTTGCTTCACTTCACTTCAACTGATTAAGCTCAGTTGCTTAACCTCACTTCAACTGAATAGGCTTAATTAACTAGCTTCTCTTCAACTAATAGAGCTCACTTGTTTCACTTCACTTCAATTGATTAAGCTCAGTTGCGTCACTTCACTTCAACTGATTGGGCTCACTTAGATAGCTTTACTCCAACTAATGAAGCTCAGTTGCTTCACTTCACTTCAACATATTAGGCTCACTTACCAGGCTTCACTTCAACTAAAAGAGCTCAATTGTTCCACATCACATCAATTGATTGGGCTCAGTTGCTTCACTTCACTTCAACTGATTGGGCTCACTTAGATAGCTTTACTCCAACTAATAGAGCTCACTTGTTTCACTTCACTTCAACTGATTAGGCTCACTTAACTAGCTTCACTTCAACTAAAGAGCTCACTTGCTTCACTTCACTTCAACTGATTAAGCTCAGTTGCTTCATTTCACTACAACATATTATGCTCACATACCAGGCTTCACTTTAACTAATAGAGCTCACTTGTTTCACTTCACTTCAATTGATTAAGCTCAGTTGATTCACTTCACTTCAACTGATTAAGCTCAGTTGCTTTGCTTCACTTCAACTGATTAGACTCACTTAACTTGCTTCACTTCAACTAATAGAGCTCACTTGTTTCACTTCACTTCAATTGATCAAGCTCAGTTGCTTCACTTCAGTGAAATTGATTAAGCTCAGTTGCTTAACCTCACTTCAACTGAATAGGCTTAATTAACTAGCTTCTCTTCAACTAATAGAGCTCACTTGTTTCACTTCACTTAAATTGATTAAGCTCAGTTGCTTCACATCACTTCAACTGATTCGGATCACTTCGTGCGCTTAACTTCAACTAAAAGAGCTCACTTGTTCCACATCACATCAACTGATAAGGCTCACTTAACTAGCTTCACTGTAACTAATAGAGCTTACTTGTTTAACTTAACTTCTATTGATTAAGCTCAATTGTTTAACTTCACTTCAACCGATAAAGCTCAGTTGCTTCACTTCACTTCAACTGATTAGGCTCACTTAACAGGCTTCACTACAACTAATAGAGCTCACTTGTTTCACTTCACTTCAATTGATTAAGCTCAGTTGCTTCACTTCAATTAATTTGATTAAGCTCAGTTGCTTCACTTCACTTCAACTGATTAGGCTCACTTAACAGGCTTAAATTTAACTAATAGAGCTCACTTGTTCACTTCACTTCAATTGATTAAGCTCAGTTGCCTCACTTCACTTCAACTGATTAAGCTCAGTTGCTTCACTTCACTTCAACTGATTAAGCTCAGTTGCTTCACTTCACTTCAACTGATAAGGCTCACTTAACTTGCTTCACTTCAACTAATAGAGCTCACTTGTTCCACTTCACTTCAATTGATTTAGCTCAGTTGCTTCACTTCACTTTAACTGATTGGGCTCACTTAGATAGCTTTACTCCAACTAATAGAGCTCACTCGTTTCACTTCACTTCAACTGATTAGGCTTACCTAACTAGCTTCACTTCAACTAAAGAGCTCACTTGTTTCACTTCACTTCAATTGATTAAGCTCAGTTGCTTCACATCACTTCAACTAATTCGGATCACTTCGTGCGCTTAACTTCAACTACAAGAGCTCACTTGTTCCACATCACATCAATTGATTAGGCTCAGTTACTTCACTTCACTTCAACTGATTGGGCTCACTTAGATAGCTTTACTCTAACTAATAGAGCTCACTTGTTTCACTTCACTTCAATTGATAAAGCTCAGTTGCTTCACTTCACTTTACCTGATTAGGCTCACTTAACAGGCTTAAATTTAACTAATAGAGCTCACTTGTTTCACGTCACTTCAATTGATTAAGCTCAGTTGCTGCACTTCACTTCAACTGATTAGGCTCATTTAACTAGCTTCACTTCAACTAAAGAGCTCACTTGTTTTACTTCACTTCAATTGATTAAGCTCAGTTGCTTCACTTAACTTTACCTGATTAGGCTCACTTAACTAGCTTCACTTCAACTAAAGAGCTCACTTGTTTCACTTCACTTCAATTGATTAAGCTCAGTTGCTTCACATCACTTCAACTAATTCGGATCACTTCGTGCGCTTAACTTCAACTACAAGAGCTCACTTGTTTCACTTCACTTCAATTGATAAAGCTCAGTTGCTTCACTTCACTTCAACTGATTGGGCTCACTTAGATAGCTTTACTCTAACTAATAGAGCTCACTTGTTTCACTTCACTTCAATTGATAAAGCTCAGTTGCTTCACTTCACTTTACCTGATTAGGCTCAGTTACCTAGCTTCACTTCAACTAATGCAGCTGACTTGTTTCACTTCACTTCAACTGATTAGGCTCACTTAACTAGCTTCAGTTTAACCAATAGAGCTTACTTGTTTCACGTCACTTCAATTGATTAAGCTCAGTTGCTGCACTTCACTTCAACTGATTAGGCTCATTTAAATAGCTTCACTTCAACTAAAGAGCTCACTTGTTTTAGTTCACTTCAATTGATTAAGCTCAGTTGCTTCACTTCACTTCAACTGATTGGACTCACTTAGATAGCTTTACTCCAACTAATAGAGCTCACTTGTTTCACTTCACTTCCATTGATAAAGCTCAGTTGCTTCACTTCACTTTACCTGATTAGGCTCAGTTAACTAGCTTCACTTCAACTAATAGAGCTGACTTGTTTCACTTCACTTCAACTGATTAGGCTCACTTAACTAGCTTCAGTTCAACTAATAGAGCTCACTTGTTCCACGTCACTTCAATTGATTAAGCTCAGTTGCTGCATTTCACTTCAACTGATTAGGCTCATTTAAATAGCTTCACTTCAACTAAAGAGCTCACTTGTTTTACTTCACTTCAATTGATTAAGCTCAGTTGCTTCACTTCACTTCAACTCATTGGCCTCACTTAGATAGCTTTACTCCAACTAATAGAGCTCACTTTTTTCACTTCACTTCAATTGATAAAGCTCAGTTGCTTCACTTCACTTTACGTGATAAGGCTCAGTTAACTAGCTTCACTTCAACTAATACAGCTGACTTGTTTCACTTCACTTCAACTGATTAGGCTCACTTAACTAGCTTCAATTCAACTAATAGAGTTTACTTGTTTCACGTCACTTCAATTGATTAAGCTCAGTTGCTTCACTTCACTTCAACTGATTGGGCTCACTTAACTAGCTTCACTTCAACTAAAGAGCTCACTTGTTTTACTTCACTTCAATTGATTAAGCTCAGTTGCTTCACTTCACTTTACCTGATTAGGCTCACTTAACTAGCTTCACTTCAACTAATAGAGCTGACTTGTTTCACTTCACTTCAACTGATTAGGCTCACTTAACTAGCTTCAGTTTAACTAATAGAGCTCACTTGTTTCACGTCACTTCAATTGATTAAGCTCAGTTGCTTCACTTCACTTCAACTGATTGGGTTCACTTGGTTAGCTTCTCTTCAACCAATAGAGCTCACTTATTTCACTTCACTTCAATTGATTGAGCTCAGTTGCTGCACTACACTTCAACTGATTAGGCTCACTTAACTAGCTTTACTTCAACTAATAGAGCTCACTTGTTTCACGTCACTTCAATTGATTAAGCTCAGTTGCTGCACTTCACTTCAACTGGTTAGGCTCATTTAACTAGCTTCACTTCAACTAAAGAGCTCACTTGTTTTACTTCACTTCAATTGATTAAGCTCAGTTGCTTCACTTCACTTTACCTGATTAGGCTCACTTAACTAGCTTCACTTCAACTAATAGAGCTGACTTGTTTCACTTCACTTCAACTGATTAGGCTCACTTAACTGGCTTCAGTTCAACTAATAGAGCTCACTTGATTCACGTCACTTTAATTGATTAAGCTCAGTTGCTTCAGTTCAATTAATTTGATTAAGCTCAGTTGCTTCACTTCACTTCAACTGATTAGGCTCACTTAACAGGCTTCAATTTAACTAATAGAGCTCACTTGTTCACTTCACTTCAATTGATTAAGCTCAGTTGCCTCACTTCACTTCAACTGATTAAGCTCAGTTGCTTCACTTCACTTCAACTGATAAGGCTCACTTAACTGGCTTCACTTCAACTAATAGAGCTCACTTGTTCCACTTCACTTCAATTGAATTAGCTCAGTTGCTTCACTTCACTTTAACTGATTGGGCTCACTTAGATAGCTTTACTCCAACTAATAGAGCTCACTCGTTTCACTTCACTTCAACTGATTAGGCTTACCTAACTAGCTTCACTTCAAGTAAAGAGCTCACTTGTTTCACTTCACTTCAATTGATTAAGCTCAATTGCTTCACTTCACTTTACCTGATTAGGCTCACTTAACTAGCTTCACTTCAAGTAATAGAGCTGACTTGTTTCACTTCACTTCAACTGATTAGGCTCACTTAACTAGCTTCAGTTGAACTAATAGAGCTCACTTGTTTCACGTCACTTCAATTGATTAAGCTCAGTTGCTTCACTTCAATTAGTTTGATTAAGCTCAGTTGCTTAACCTCACTTCAACTGAATAGGCTTAATTAACTAGCTTCTCTTCAACTAATAGAGCTCACTTGTTCCACATCACATCAATTGATTAGGCTCAGTTGCTTCACTTCACTTCAACTGATTGGGCTCACTTAGATAGCTTTACTCCAACTAATGAAGCTCAGTTGCTTCACTTCACTTCAACATATTAGACTCACTTACCAGGCTTCACTTTAACTAATAGAGCTCACTTGTTTCACTTCACTTTAATTGATTAAGCTCAGTTGCTTCGCTTCACTTCAACTGATTAGGCTCACTTAACTTGCTTCACTTCAACTAATAGAGCTCACTTGTTTCACTTCACTTCAATTGATTAAGCTCAGTTGCTACACTTCAGTTAAATTGATTAAGCTCAGTTGCTTAACCTCACTTCAACTGAATAGGCTTAATTAACTAGCTTCTCTTCAACTAATAGAGCTCACTTGTTTCACTTCACTTCAACTGATTAGGCTCACTTAACTAGCTTCACTTCAACTAAAGAGCTCACTTGCTTCACTTCACTTCAATTGATTAAGCTCACTTGCTTCACTTCACTTCAACTGATTGGGATCACTTCGTGCGCTTAACTTCAACTAAAAGAGCTCACTTGTTCCAGATCACATCAATTGATTAGGCTCAGTTGCTTCACTTCACTTCAACTGATTGGGCTCACTTAGATAGCTTTACTCCAACTAATGAAGCTCAGTTGCTTCACTTCACTTCAACATATTAGACTCACTTACCAGGCTTCACTTTAACTAATAGAGCTCACTTGTTTCACTTCACTTTAATTGATTAAGCTCAGTTGCTTCGCTTCACTTCAACTGATTAGGCTCACTTAACTTGCTTCACTTCAACTAATAGAGCTCACTTGTTTCACTTCACTTCAATTGATTAAGCTCAGTTGCTACACTTCAGTTAAATTGATTAAGCTCAGTTGCTTAACCTCACTTCAACTGAATAGGCTTAATTAACTAGCTTCTCTTCAACTTATAGAGCTCACTTGTTCCACATCACATCAATTGATTAGGCTCAGTTGCTTCACTTCACTTCAACTGATTGGGCTCACTTAGATAGCTTTACTCCAACTAATAGAGCTCACTTGTTTCACTTCACTTCAACTGATTAGGCTCACTTAACTAGCTTCACTTCAACTAAAGAGCTCACTTGCTTCACTTCACTTCAATTGATTAAGCTCACTTGCTTCACTTCAATTCAACTGATTGGGATCACTTCGTGCGCTTAACTTCAACTAAAAGAGCTCACTTGTTCCAGATTACATCAATTGATTAGGCTCAGTTGCTTCACTTCACTTCAACTGATTAGGCTCACTTAACAGGCTTAAATTTAACTAATAGAGCTCACTTGTTCGCTTCACTTCAATTGATTAAGCTCAGTTGCCTCACTTCACTTCAACTGATTAAGCTCAGTTGCTTCACTTCACTTCAACTGATAAGGCTCACTTAACTTGCTTCACTTCAACTAATAGAGCTCACTTGTTCCACTTCACTTCAATTGATTTAGCTCAGTTGCTTCACTTCACTTTAACTGATTGGGCTCACTTAGATAGCTTTACTCCAACTAATAGAGCTCACTCGTTTCACTTCACTTCAACTGATTAGGCTTACCTAACTAGCTTCACTTCAACTAAAGAGCTCACTTGTTTCAGTTCACTTCAATTGATTAAGCTCAGTTGCTTCACATCACTTCAACTAATTCGGATCACTTCGTGCGCTTAACTTCAAGTAAAGAGCTCACTTGTTTCACTTCACTTCAATTGATAAAGCTCAGTTGCTTCACTTCACTTTACCTGATTAGGCTCACTTAACAGGCTTAAATTTAACTAATAGAGCTCACTTGTTTCACGTCACTTCAATTGATTAAGCTCAGTTGCTGCACTTCACTTCAACTGATTAGGCTCATTTAACTAGCTTCACTTCAACTAAAGAGCTCACTTGTTTTACTTCACTTCAATTGATTAAGCTCAGTTGCTTCACTTCACTTTACCTGATTAGGCTCACTTAACTAGCTTCACTTCAACTAAAGAGCTCACTTGTTTCACTTCACTTCAATTGATTAAGCTCAGTTGCTTCACATCACTTCAACTAATTCGGATCACTTCGTGCGCTTAACTTCAACTACAAGAGCTCACTTGTTTCACTTCACTTCAATTGATAAAGCTCAGTTGCTTCACTTCACTTCAACTGATTGGGCTCACTTAGATAGCTTTACTCTAACTAATAGAGCTCACTTGTTTCACTTCACTTCAATTGATAAAGCTCAGTTGCTTCACTTCACTTTACCTGATTAGGCTCAGTTACCTAGCTTCACTTCAACTAATGCAGCTGACTTGTTTCACTTCACTTCAACTGATTAGGCTCACTTAACTAGCTTCAGTTTAACCAATAGAGCTTACTTGTTTCACGTCACTTCAATTGATTAAGCTCAGTTGCTGCACTTCACTTCAACTGATTAGGCTCATTTAAATAGCTTCACTTCAACTAAAGAGCTCACTTGTTTTAGTTCACTTCAATTGATTAAGCTCAGTTGCTTCACTTCACTTCAACTGATTGGACTCACTTAGATAGCTTTACTCCAACTAATAGAGCTCACTTGTTTCACTTCACTTCCATTGATAAAGCTCAGTTGCTTCACTTCACTTTACCTGATTAGGCTCAGTTAACTAGCTTCACTTCAACTAATAGAGCTGACTTGTTTCACTTCACTTCAACTGATTAGGCTCACTTAACTAGCTTCAGTTCAACTAATAGAGCTCACTTGTTCCACGTCACTTCAATTGATTAAGCTCAGTTGCTGCATTTCACTTCAACTGATTAGGCTCATTTAAATAGCTTCACTTCAACTAAAGAGCTCACTTGTTTTACTTCACTTTAATTGATTAAGCTCAGTTGCTTCACTTCACTTCAACTCATTGGCCTCACTTAGATAGCTTTACTCCAACTAATAGAGCTCACTTTTTTCACTTCACTTCAATTGATAAAGCTCAGTTGCTTCACTTCACTTTACGTGATAAGGCTCAGTTAACTAGCTTCACTTCAACTAATACAGCTGACTTGTTTCACTTCACTTCAACTGATTAGGCTCACTTAACTAGCTTCAATTCAACTAATAGAGTTTACTTGTTTCACGTCACTTCAATTGATTAAGCTCAGTTGCTTCACTTCACTTCAACTGATTGGGCTCACTTAACTAGCTTCACTTCAACTAAAGAGCTCACTTGTTTTACTTCACTTCAATTGATTAAGCTCAGTTGCTTCACTTCACTTTACCTGATTAGGCTCACTTAACTAGCTTCACTTCAACTAATAGAGCTGACTTGTTTCACTTCACTTCAACTGATTAGGCTCACTTAACTAGCTTCAGTTTAACTAATAGAGCTCACTTGTTTCACGTCACTTCAATTGATTAAGCTCAGTTGCTTCACTTCACTTCAACTGATTGGGTTCACTTGGTTAGCTTCTCTTCAACCAATAGAGCTCACTTATTTCACTTCACTTCAATTGATTGAGCTCAGTTGCTGCACTACACTTCAACTGATTAGGCTCACTTAACTAGCTTTACTTCAACTAATAGAGCTCACTTGTTTCACGTCACTTCAATTGATTAAGCTCAGTTGCTGCACTTCACTTCAACTGGTTAGGCTCATTTAACTAGCTTCACTTCAACTAAAGAGCTCACTTGTTTTACTTCACTTCAATTGATTAAGCTCAGTTGCTTCACTTCACTTTACCTGATTAGGCTCACTTAACTAGCTTCACTTCAACTAATAGAGCTGACTTGTTTCACTTCACTTCAACTGATTAGGCTCACTTAACTGGCTTCAGTTCAACTAATAGAGCTCACTTGATTCACGTCACTTTAATTGATTAAGCTCAGTTGCTTCAGTTCAATTAATTTGATTAAGCTCAGTTGCTTCACTTCACTTCAACTGATTAGGCTCACTTAACAGGCTTCAATTTAACTAATAGAGCTCACTTGTTCACTTCACTTCAATTGATTAAGCTCAGTTGCCTCACTTCACTTCAACTGATTAAGCTCAGTTGCTTCACTTCACTTCAACTGATAAGGCTCACTTAACTGGCTTCACTTCAACTAATAGAGCTCACTTGTTCCACTTCACTTCAATTGAATTAGCTCAGTTGCTTCACTTCACTTTAACTGATTGGGCTCACTTAGATAGCTTTACTCCAACTAATAGAGCTCACTCGTTTCACTTCACTTCAACTGATTAGGCTTACCTAACTAGCTTCACTTCAAGTAAAGAGCTCACTTGTTTCACTTCACTTCAATTGATTAAGCTCAATTGCTTCACTTCACTTTACCTGATTAGGCTCACTTAACTAGCTTCACTTCAAGTAATAGAGCTGACTTGTTTCACTTCACTTCAACTGATTAGGCTCACTTAACTAGCTTCAGTTGAACTAATAGAGCTCACTTGTTTCACGTCACTTCAATTGATTAAGCTCAGTTGCTTCACTTCAATTAGTTTGATTAAGCTCAGTTGCTTAACCTCACTTCAACTGAATAGGCTTAATTAACTAGCTTCTCTTCAACTAATAGAGCTCACTTGTTCCACATCACATCAATTGATTAGGCTCAGTTGCTTCACTTCACTTCAACTGATTGGGCTCACTTAGATAGCTTTACTCCAACTAATGAAGCTCAGTTGCTTCACTTCACTTCAACATATTAGACTCACTTACCAGGCTTCACTTTAACTAATAGAGCTCACTTGTTTCACTTCACTTTAATTGATTAAGCTCAGTTGCTTCGCTTCACTTCAACTGATTAGGCTCACTTAACTTGCTTCACTTCAACTAATAGAGCTCACTTGTTTCACTTCACTTCAATTGATTAAGCTCAGTTGCTACACTTCAGTTAAATTGATTAAGCTCAGTTGCTTAACCTCACTTCAACTGAATAGGCTTAATTAACTAGCTTCTCTTCAACTAATAGAGCTCACTTGTTTCACTTCACTTCAACTGATTAGGCTCACTTAACTAGCTTCACTTCAACTAAAGAGCTCACTTGCTTCACTTCACTTCAATTGATTAAGCTCACTTGCTTCACTTCACTTCAACTGATTGGGATCACTTCGTGCGCTTAACTTCAACTAAAAGAGCTCACTTGTTCCAGATCACATCAATTGATTAGGCTCAGTTGCTTCACTTCACTTCAACTGATTGGGCTCACTTAGATAGCTTTACTCCAACTAATGAAGCTCAGTTGCTTCACTTCACTTCAACATATTAGACTCACTTACCAGGCTTCACTTTAACTAATAGAGCTCACTTGTTTCACTTCACTTTAATTGATTAAGCTCAGTTGCTTCGCTTCACTTCAACTGATTAGGCTCACTTAACTTGCTTCACTTCAACTAATAGAGCTCACTTGTTTCACTTCACTTCAATTGATTAAGCTCAGTTGCTACACTTCAGTTAAATTGATTAAGCTCAGTTGCTTAACCTCACTTCAACTGAATAGGCTTAATTAACTAGCTTCTCTTCAACTAATAGAGCTCACTTGTTCCACATCACATCAATTGATTAGGCTCAGTTGCTTCACTTCACTTCAACTGATTGGGCTCACTTAGATAGCTTTACTCCAACTAATAGAGCTCACTTGTTTCACTTCACTTCAACTGATTAGGCTCACTTAACTAGCTTCACTTCAACTAAAGAGCTCACTTGCTTCACTTCACTTCAATTGATTAAGCTCACTTGCTTCACTTCAATTCAACTGATTGGGATCACTTCGTGCGCTTAACTTCAACTAAAAGAGCTCACTTGTTCCAGATTACATCAATTGATTAGGCTCAGTTGCTTCACTTCACTTCAACTGATTAGGCTCACTTAACAGGCTTAAATTTAACTAATAGAGCTCACTTGTTCGCTTCACTTCAATTGATTAAGCTCAGTTGCCTCACTTCATTCCAACTGATTAAGCTCAGTTGCTTCACTTCACTTCAACTGATAAGGCTCACTTAACTTGCTTCACTTCAACTAATAGAGCTCACTTGTTCCACTTCACTTCAATTGATTTAGCTCAGTTGCTTCACTTCACTTTAACTGATTGGGCTCACTTAGATAGCTTTACTCCAACTAATAGAGCTCACTCGTTTCACTTCACTTCAACTGATTAGGCTTACCTAACTAGCTTCACTTCAACTAAAGAGCTCACTTGTTTCAGTTCACTTCAATTGATTAAGCTCAGTTGCTTCACATCACTTCAACTAATTCGGATCACTTCGTGCGCTTAACTTCAAGTAAAGAGCTCACTTGTTTCACTTCACTTCAATTGATTAAGCTCAATTGCTTCACTTCACTTTACCTGATTAGGCTCACTTAACTAGCTTCACTTCAAGTAATAGAGCTGACTTGTTTCACTTCACTTCAACTGATTAGGCTCACTTAACTAGCTTCAGTTGAACTAATAGAGCTCACTTGTTTCACGTCACTTCAATTGATTAAGCTCAGTTGCTTCACTTCAATTAGTTTGATTAAGCTCAGTTGCTTAACCTCACTTCAACTGAATAGGCTTAATTAACTAGCTTCTCTTCAACTAATAGAGCTCACTTGTTCCACATCACATCAATTGATTAGGCTCAGTTGCTTCACTTCACTTCAACTGATTGGGCTCACTTAGATAGCTTTACTCCAACTAATGAAGCTCAGTTGCTTCACTTCACTTCAACATATTAGACTCACTTACCAGGCTTCACTTTAACTAATAGAGCTCACTTGTTTCACTTCACTTTAATTGATTAAGCTCAGTTGCTTCGCTTCACTTCAACTGATTAGGCTCACTTAACTTGCTTCACTTCAACTAATAGAGCTCACTTGTTTCACTTCACTTCAATTGATTAAGCTCAGTTGCTACACTTCAGTTAAATTGATTAAGCTCAGTTGCTTAACCTCACTTCAACTGAATAGGCTTAATTAACTAGCTTCTCTTCAACTAATAGAGCTCACTTGTTTCACTTCACTTCAACTGATTAGGCTCACTTAACTAGCTTCACTTCAACTAAAGAGCTCACTTGCTTCACTTCACTTCAATTGATTAAGCTCACTTGCTTCACTTCACTTCAACTGATTGGGATCACTTCGTGCGCTTAACTTCAACTAAAAGAGCTCACTTGTTCCAGATCACATCAATTGATTAGGCTCAGTTGCTTCACTTCACTTCAACTGATTGGGCTCACTTAGATAGCTTTACTCCAACTAATGAAGCTCAGTTGCTTCACTTCACTTCAACATATTAGACTCACTTACCAGGCTTCACTTTAACTAATAGAGCTCACTTGTTTCACTTCACTTTAATTGATTAAGCTCAGTTGCTTCGCTTCACTTCAACTGATTAGGCTCACTTAACTTGCTTCACTTCAACTAATAGAGCTCACTTGTTTCACTTCACTTCAATTGATTAAGCTCAGTTGCTACACTTCAGTTAAATTGATTAAGCTCAGTTGCTTAACCTCACTTCAACTGAATAGGCTTAATTAACTAGCTTCTCTTCAACTAATAGAGCTCACTTGTTCCACATCACATCAATTGATTAGGCTCAGTTGCTTCACTTCACTTCAACTGATTGGGCTCACTTAGATAGCTTTACTCCAACTAATAGAGCTCACTTGTTTCACTTCACTTCAACTGATTAGGCTCACTTAACTAGCTTCACTTCAACTAAAGAGCTCACTTGCTTCACTTCACTTCAATTGATTAAGCTCACTTGCTTCACTTCAATTCAACTGATTGGGATCACTTCGTGCGCTTAACTTCAACTAAAAGAGCTCACTTGTTCCAGATTACATCAATTGATTAGGCTCAGTTGCTTCACTTCACTTCAACTGATTAGGCTCACTTAACAGGCTTAAATTTAACTAATAGAGCTCACTTGTTCGCTTCACTTCAATTGATTAAGCTCAGTTGCCTCACTTCACTTCAACTGATTAAGCTCAGTTGCTTCACTTCACTTCAACTGATAAGGCTCACTTAACTTGCTTCACTTCAACTAATAGAGCTCACTTGTTCCACTTCACTTCAATTGATTTAGCTCAGTTGCTTCACTTCACTTTAACTGATTGGGCTCACTTAGATAGCTTTACTCCAACTAATAGAGCTCACTCGTTTCACTTCACTTCAACTGATTAGGCTTACCTAACTAGCTTCACTTCAACTAAAGAGCTCACTTGTTTCAGTTCACTTCAATTGATTAAGCTCAGTTGCTTCACATCACTTCAACTAATTCGGATCACTTCGTGCGCTTAACTTCAACTACAAGAGCTCACTTGTTCCACATCACATCAATTGATTAGGCTCAGTTACTTCACTTCACTTCAACTGATTGGGCTCACTTAGATAGCTTTACTCTAACTAATAGAGCTCACTTGTTTCACTTCACTTCAATTGATCAAGCTCAGTTGCTTCACTTCACTTTACCTGATTAGGCTCACTTAACAGGCTTAAATTTAACTAATAGAGCTCACTTGTTTCACGTCACTTCAATTGATTAAGCTCAGTTGCTGCACTTCACTTCAACTGATTAGGCTCATTTAACTAGCTTCACTTCAACTAAAGAGCTCACTTGTTTCACTTCACTTCAATTGATTAAGCTCAGTTGCTACACTTCAGTTAAATTGATTAAGCTCAGTTGCTTAACCTCACTTCAACTGAATAGGCTTAATTAACTAGCTTCTCTTCAACTAATAGAGCTCACTTGTTCCACATCACATCAATTGATTAGGCTCAGTTGCTTCACTTCACTTCAACTGATTGGGCTCACTTAGATAGCTTTACTCCAACTAATAGAGCTCACTTGTTTCACTTCACTTCAACTGATTAGGCTCACTTAACTAGCTTCACTTCAACTAAAGAGCTCACTTGCTTCACTTCACTTCAATTGATTAAGCTCACTTGCTTCACTTCAATTCAACTGATTGGGATCACTTCGTGCGCTTAACTTCAACTAAAAGAGCTCACTTGTTCCAGATTACATCAATTGATTAGGCTCAGTTGCTTCACTTCACTTCAACTGATTAGGCTCACTTAACAGGCTTAAATTTAACTAATAGAGCTCACTTGTTCGCTTCACTTCAATTGATTAAGCTCAGTTGCCTCACTTCACTTCAACTGATTAAGCTCAGTTGCTTCACTTCACTTCAACTGATAAGGCTCACTTAACTTGCTTCACTTCAACTAATAGAGCTCACTTGTTCCACTTCACTTCAATTGATTAGGCTCAGTTGCTTCACTTCACTTTAACTGATTGGGCTCACTTAGATAGCTTTACTCTAACTAATAGAGCTCACTTGTTTCACTTCACTTCAATTGATCAAGCTCAGTTGCTTCACTTCACTTTACCTGATTAGGCTCACTTAACAGGCTTAAATTTAACTAATAGAGCTCACTTGTTTCACGTCACTTCAATTGATTAAGCTCAGTTGCTGCACTTCACTTCAACTGATTAGGCTCATTTAACTAGCTTCACTTCAACTAAAGAGCTCACTTGTTTTACTTCACTTCAATTGATTAAGCTCAGTTGCTTCACTTCACTTTAACTGATTGGGCTCACTTAGATAGCTTTACTCCAACTAATAGAGCTCACTCGTTTCACTTCACTTCAACTGATTAGGCTTACCTAACTAGCTTCACTTCAACTAAAGAGCTCACTTGTTTCAGTTCACTTCAATTGATTAAGCTCAGTTGCCTCACTTTACTTCAACTGATTTAGCTCAGTTGCTTCACTTCACTTTAACTGATTGGGCTCACTTAGATAGCTTTACTCCAACTAATAGAGCTCACTCGTTTCACTTCACTTCAACTGATTAGGCTTACCTAACTAGCTTCACTTCAACTAAAGAGCTCACTTGTTTCAGTTCACTTCAATTGATTAAGCTCAGTTGCTTCACATCACTTCAACTAATTCGGATCACTTCGTGCGCTTAACTTCAACTACAAGAGCTCACTTGTTCCACATCACATCAATTGATTAGGCTCAGTTACTTCACTTCACTTCAACTGATTGGGCTCACTTAGATAGCTTTACTCTAACTAATAGAGCTCACTTGTTTCACTTCACTTCAATTGATCAAGCTCAGTTGCTTCACTTCACTTTACCTGATTAGGCTCACTTAACAGGCTTAAATTTAACTAATAGAGCTCACTTGTTTCACGTCACTTCAATTGATTAAGCTCAGTTGCTGCACTTCACTTCAACTGATTAGGCTCATTTAACTAGCTTCACTTCAACTAAAGAGCTCACTTGTTTTACTTCACTTCAATTGATTAAGCTCAGTTGCTTCACTTCACTTTACCTGATTAGGCTCACTTAACTAGCTTCACTTCAACTAAAGAGCTCACTTGTTTCACTTCATTTCAATTGATTAAGCTCAGTTGCTTCACATCACTTTACCTGATTAGGCTCACTTAACAGGCTTAAATTTAACTAATAGAGCTCACTTGTTTCACGTCACTTCAATTGATTAAGCTCAGTTGCTGCACTTCACTTCAACTGATTAGGCTCATTTAATTAGCTTCACTTCAACTAAAGAGCTCACTTGTTTTACTTCACTTCAATTGATTAAGCTCAGTTGCTTCACTTCACTTTACCTGATTAGGCTCACTTAACTAGCTTCACTTCAACTAATGCAGCTGACTTGTTTCATTCACTTCAACTGATTAGGCTCACTTAACTAGCTTCAGTTTAACCAATAGAGCTTACTTGTTTCACGTCACTTCAATTGATTAAGCTCAGTTGCTTCACTTCAGTTAAATTGATTAAGCTCAGTTGCTTAACCTCACTTCAACTGAATAGGCTTAATTAACTAGCTTCTCTTCAACTAATAGAGCTCACTTGTTTCACTTCACTTCAATTGATTAAGCTCAGTTGCGTCACTTCACTTCAACTGATTGGGCTCACTTAGATAGCTTTACTCCAACTAATGAAGCTCAGTTGCTTCACTTCACTTCAACATATTAGGCTCACTTACCAGGCTTCACTTCAACTAAAAGAGCTCAATTGTTCCACATCACATCAATTGATTGGGCTCAGTTGCTTCACTTCACTTCAACTGATTGGACTCACTTAGATAGCTTAACTCCAACTAATAGAGCTCACTTGTTTCACTTCACTTCAACTGATTAGGCTCACTTAACTAGCTTCACTTCAACTAAAGAGCTCACTTGCTTCACTTCACTTCAACTGATTAAGCTCAGTTGCTTCATTTCACTACAACATATTATGCTCACATACCAGGCTTCACTTTAACTAATAGAGCTCACTTGTTTCACTTCACTTTAATTGATTAAGCTCAGTTGCTTCACTTCACTTCAACTGATTAAGCTCAGTTGCTTCGCTTCACTTCAACTGATTAGACTCACTTAACTTGCTTCACTTCAACTAATAGAGCTCACTTGTTTCACTTCACTTCAATTGATCAAGCTCAGTTGCTTCACTTCAGTGAAATTGATTAAGCTCAGTTGCTTAACCTCACTTCAACTGAATAGGCTTAATTAACTAGCTTCTCTTCAACTAATAGAGCTCACTTGTTTCACTTCACTTAAATTGATTAAGCTCAGTTGCTTCACATCACTTCAACTTATTCGGATCACCTCGTGCGCTTAACTTCAACTAAAAGAGCTCACTTGTTCCACATCACATCAACTGATAAGGCTCACTTAACTAGCTTCACTGTAACTAATAGAGCTTACTTGTTTAACTTAACTTCTATTGATTAAGCTCAATTGTTTAACTTCACTTCAACCGATAAAGCTCAGTTGCTTCACTTCACTTCAACTGATTAGGCTCACTTAACAGGCTTCACTTCAACTACTAGAGCTCACTTGTTTCACTTCCCTTCAATTGATTAAGCTCAGTTGCTTCACTTCAATTAATTTGATTAAGCTCAGTTGCTTCACTTCACTTCAACTGATTAGGCTCACTTAACAGGCTTAAATTTAACTAATAGAGCTCACTTGTTCACTTCACTTCAATTGAATAAGCTCAGTTGCCTCACTTCACTTCAACTGATTAAGCTCAGTTGCTTCACTTCACTTCAACTGATAAGGCTCACTTAACTTGCTTCACTTCAACTAATAGAGCTCACTTGTTCCACTTCACTTCAATTGATTTAGCTCAGTTGCTTCACTTCACTTTAACTGATTGGGCTCACTTAGATAGCTTTACTCCAACTAATAGAGCTCACTCGTTTCACTTCACTTCAACTGATTAGGCTTACCTAACTAGCTTCACTTCAACTAAAGAGCTCACTTGTTTCACTTCACTTCAATTGATTAAGCTCAGATGCTTCACATCACTTCAACTAATTCGGATCACTTCGTGCGCTTAACTTCAACTACAAGAGCTCACTTGTTCCACATCACATCAATTGATTAGGCTCAGTTACTTCACTTCACTTCAACTGATTAGGCTCACTTAACTAGCTTCAGTTGAACTAATAGAGCTCACTTGTTTCACGTCACTTCAATTGATTAAGCTCAGTTGCTTCACTTCAATTAATTTGATTAAGCTCAGTTGCTTAACCTCACTTCAACTGAATAGGCTTAATTAACTAGCTTCTCTTCAACTAATAGAGCTCACTTGTTTCACTTCACTTCAATTGATTAAGCTCAGATGCGTCACTTCACTTCAACTGATTGGGCTCACTTAGATAGCTTTACTCCAACTAATGAAGCTCAGTTGCTTCACTTCACTTCAACATATTAGGCTCACTTACCAGGCTTCACTTCAACTAAAAGAGCTCAATTGTTCCACATCACATCAATTGATTGGGCTCAGTTGCTTCACTTCACTTCAACTGATTGGGCTCACTTAGATAGCTTTACTCCAACTAATAGAGCTCACTTGTTTCACTTCACTTCAACTGATTAGGCTCACTTAACTAGCTTCACTTCAACTAAAGAGCTCACTTGCTTCACTTCACTTCAACTGATTAAGCTCAGTTGCTTCATTTCACTACAACATATTATGCTCACATACCAGGCTTCACTTTAACTAATAGAGCTCACTTGTTTCACTTCACTTTAATTGATTAAGCTCAGTTGCTTCACTTCACTTCAACTGATTAAGCTCAGTTGCTTTGCTTCACTTCAACTGATTAGACTCACTTAACTTGCTTCACTTCAACTAATAGAGCTCACTTGTTTCACTTCACTTCAATTGATCAAGCTCAGTTGCTTCACTTCAGTGAAATTGATTAAGCTCAGTTGCTTAACCTCACTTCAACTGAATAGGCTTAATTAACTAGCTTCTCTTCAACTAATAGAGCTCACTTGTTTCACTTCACTTAAATTGATTAAGCTCAGTTGCTTCACATCACTTCAACTGATTCGGATCACTTCGTGCGCTTAACTTCAACTAAAAGAGCTCACTTGTTCCACATCACATCAACTGATAAGGCTCACTTAACTAGCTTCACTGTAACTAATAGAGCTTACTTGTTTAACTTAACTTCTATTGATTAAGCTCAATTGTTTAACTTCACTTCAACCGATAAAGCTCAGTTGCTTCACTTCACTTCAACTGATTAGGCTCACTTAACAGGCTTCACTTCAACTAATAGAGCTCACTTGTTTCACTTCACTTCAATTGATTAAGCTCAGTTGCTTCACTTCAATTAATTTGATTAAGCTCAGTTGCTTCACTTCACTTCAACTGATTAGGCTCACTTAACAGGCTTAAATTTAACTAATAGAGCTCACTTGTTCACTTCACTTCAATTGATTAAGCTCAGTTGCCTCACTTCACTTCAACTGATTAAGCTCAGTTGCTTCACTTCACTTCAACTGATAAGGCTCACTTAACTTGCTTCACTTCAACTAATAGAGCTCACTTGTTCCACTTCACTTCAATTGATTTTGCTCAGTTGCTTCACTTCACTTTAACTGATTGGGCTCACTTAGATAGCTTTACTCCAACTAATAGAGCTCACTCGTTTCACTTTACTTCAACTGATTAGGCTTACCTAACTAGCTTCACTTCAACTAAAGAGCTCACTTGTTTCACTTCACTTCAATTGATTAAGCTCAGTTGCTTCACATCACTTCAACTAATTCGGATCACTTCGTGCGCTTAACTTCAACTACAAGAGCTCACTTGTTCCACATCACATCAATTGATTAGGCTCAGTTACTTCACTTCACTTCAACTGATTGGGCTCACTTAGATAGCTTTACTCTAACTAATAGAGCTCACTTGTTTCACTTCACTTCAATTGATTAAGCTCAGTTGCTGCACTTCACTTCAACTGATTAGGCTCATTTAACTAGCTTCACTTCAACTAAAGAGCTCACTTGTTTTACTTCACTTCAATTGATTAAGCTCAGTTGCTTCACTTCACTTTACCTGATTAGGCTCACTTAACTAGCTTCACTTCAACTAAAGAGCTCACTTGTTTCACTTCACTTCAATTGATTAAGCTCAGTTGCTTCACATCACTTCAACTAATTCGGATCACTTCGTGCGCTTAACTTCAACTACAAGAGCTCACTTGTTCCACATCACATCAATTGATTAGGCTCAGTTACTTCACTTCACTTCAACTGATTGGGCTCACTTAGATAGCTTTACTCTAACTAATAGAGCTCACTTGTTTCACTTCACTTCAATTGATAAAGCTCAGTTGCTTCACTTCACTTTACCTGATTAGGCTCACTTAACAGGCTTGAATTTAACTAATAGAGCTCACTTGTTTCACGTCACTTCAATTGATTAAGCTCAGTTGCTGCACTTCACTTCAACTGATTAGGCTCATTTAATTAGCTTCACTTCAACTAAAGAGCTCACTTGTTTTACTTCACTTCAATTGATTAAGCTCAGTTGCTTCACTTCACTTTACCTGATTAGGCTCACTTAACTAGCTTCACTTCAACTAATGCAGCTGACTTGTTTCATTCACTTCAACTGATTAGGCTCACTTAACTAGCTTCAGTTTAACCAATAGAGCTTACTTGTTTCACGTCACTTCAATTGATTAAGCTCAGTTGCTTCACTTCAGTTAAATTGATTAAGCTCAGTTGCTTAACCTCACTTCAACTGAATAGGCTTAATTAACTAGCTTCTCTTCAACTAATAGAGCTCACTTGTTTCACTTCACTTCAATTGATTAAGCTCACATGCGTCACTTCACTTCAACTGATTGGGCTCACTTAGATAGCTTTACTCCAACTAATGAAGCTCAGTTGCTTCACTTCACTTCAACATATTAGGCTCACTTACCAGGCTTCACTTCAACTAAAAGAGCTCAATTGTTCCACATCACATCAATTGATTGGGCTCAGTTGCTTCACTTCACTTCAACTGATTGGACTCACTTAGATAGCTTAACTCCAACTAATAGAGCTCACTTGTTTCACTTCACTTCAACTGATTAGGCTCACTTAACTAGCTTCACTTCAACTAAAGAGCTCACTTGCTTCACTTCACTTCAACTGATTAAGCTCAGTTGCTTCATTTCACTACAACATATTATGCTCACATACCAGGCTTCACTTTAACTAATAGAGCTCACTTGTTTCACTTCACTTTAATTGATTAAGCTCAGTTGCTTCACTTCACTTCAACTGATTAAGCTCAGTTGCTTCGCTTCACTTCAACTGATTAGACTCACTTAACTTGCTTCACTTCAACTAATAGAGCTCACTTGTTTCACTTCACTTCAATTGATCAAGCTCAGTTGCTTCACTTCAGTGAAATTGATTAAGCTCAGTTGCTTAACCTCACTTCAACTGAATAGGCTTAATTAACTAGCTTCTCTTCAACTAATAGAGCTCACTTGTTTCACTTCACTTAAATTGATTAAGCTCAGTTGCTTCACATCACTTCAACTGATTCGGATCACCTCGTGCGCTTAACTTCAACTAAAAGAGCTCACTTGTTCCACATCACATCAACTGATAAGGCTCACTTAACTAGCTTCACTGTAACTAATAGAGCTTACTTGTTTAACTTAACTTCTATTGATTAAGCTCAATTGTTTAACTTCACTTCAACCGATAAAGCTCAGTTGCTTCACTTCACTTCAACTGATTAGGCTCACTTAACAGGCTTCACTTCAACTACTAGAGCTCACTTGTTTCACTTCCCTTCAATTGATTAAGCTCAGTTGCTTCACTTCAATTAATTTGATTAAGCTCAGTTGCTTCACTTCACTTCAACTGATTAGGCTCACTTAACAGGCTTAAATTTAACTAATAGAGCTCACTTGTTCACTTCACTTCAATTGAATAAGCTGAGTTGCCTCACTTCACTTCAACTGATTAAGCTCAGTTGCTTCACTTCACTTCAACTGATAAGGCTCACTTAACTTGCTTCACTTCAACTAATAGAGCTCACTTGTTCCACTTCACTTCAATTGATTTAGCTCAGTTGCTTCACTTCACTTTAACTGATTGGGCTCACTTAGATAGCTTTACTCCAACTAATAGAGCTCACTCGTTTCACTTCACTTCAACTGATTAGGCTTACCTAACTAGCTTCACTTCAACTAAAGAGCTCACTTGTTTCACTTCACTTCAATTGATTAAGCTCAGATGCTTCACATCACTTCAACTAATTCGGATCACTTCGTGCGCTTAACTTCAACTACAAGAGCTCACTTGTTCCACATCACATCAATTGATTAGGCTCAGTTACTTCACTTCACTTCAACTGATTAGGCTCACTTAACTAGCTTCAGTTGAACTAATAGAGCTCACTTGTTTCACGTCACTTCAATTGATTAAGCTCAGTTGCTTCACTTCAATTAATTTGATTAAGCTCAGTTGCTTAACCTCACTTCAACTGAATAGGCTTAATTAACTAGCTTCTCTTCAACTAATAGAGCTCACTTGTTTCACTTCACTTCAATTGATTAAGCTCAGATGCGTCACTTCACTTCAACTGATTGGGCTCACTTAGATAGCTTTACTCCAACTAATGAAGCTCAGTTGCTTCACTTCACTTCAACATATTAGGCTCACTTACCAGGCTTCACTTCAACTAAAAGAGCTCAATTGTTCCACATCACATCAATTGATTGGGCTCAGTTGCTTCACTTCACTTCAACTGATTGGGCTCACTTAGATAGCTTTACTCCAACTAATAGAGCTCACTTGTTTCACTTCACTTCAACTGATTAGGCTGACTTAACTAGCTTCACTTCAACTAAAGAGCTCACTTGCTTCACTCCACTTCAACTGATTAAGCTCAGTTGCTTCATTTCACTACAACATATTATGCTCACATACCAGGCTTCACTTTAACTAATAGAGCTCACTTGTTTCACTTCACTTTAATTGATTAAGCTCAGTTGCTTCACTTCACTTCAACTGATTAAGCTCAGTTGCTTTGCTTCATTCCAACTGATTAGACTCACTTAACTTGCTTCACTTCAACTAATAGAGCTCACTTGTTTCACTTCACTTCAATTGATCAAGCTCAGTTGCTTCACTTCAGTGAAATTGATTAAGCTCAGTTGCTTAACCTCACTTCAACTGAATAGGCTTAATTAACTAGCTTCTCTTCAACTAATAGAGCTCACTTGTTTCACTTCACTTAAATTGATTAAGCTCAGTTGCTTCACATCACTTCAACTGATTCGGATCACTTCGTGCGCTTAACTTCAACTAAAAGAGCTCACTTGTTCCACATCACATCAACTGATAAGGCTCACTTAACTAGCTTCACTGTAACTAATAGAGCTTACTTGTTTAACTTAACTTCTATTGATTAAGCTCAATTGTTTAACTTCACTTCAACCGATAAAGCTCAGTTGCTTCACTTCACTTCAACTGATTAGGCTCACTTAACAGGCTTCACTTCAACTAATAGAGCTCACTTGTTTCACTTCACTTCAATTGATTAAGCTCAGTTGCTTCACTTCAATTAATTTGATTAAGCTCAGTTGCTTCACTTCACTTCAACTGATTAGGCTCACTTAACAGGCTTAAATTTAACTAATAGAGCTCACTTGTTCACTTCACTTCAATTGATTAAGCTCAGTTGCCTCACTTCACTTCAACTGATTAAGCTCAGTTGCTTCACTTCACTTCAACTGATAAGGCTCACTTAACTTGCTTCACTTCAACTAATAGAGCTCACTTGTTCCACTTCACTTCAATTGATTTTGCTCAGTTGCTTCACTTCACTTTAACTGATTGGGCTCACTTAGATAGCTTTACTCCAACTAATAGAGCTCACTCGTTTCACTTTACTTCAACTGATTAGGCTTACCTAACTAGCTTCACTTCAACTAAAGAGCTCACTTGTTTCACTTCACTTCAATTGATTAAGCTCAGTTGCTTCACATCACTTCAACTAATTCGGATCACTTCGTGCGCTTAACTTCAACTACAAGAGCTCACTTGTTCCACATCACATCAATTGATTAGGCTCAGTTACTTCACTTCACTTCAACTGATTGGGCTCACTTAGATAGCTTTACTCTAACTAATAGAGCTCACTTGTTTCACTTCACTTCAATTGATTAAGCTCAGTTGCTGCACTTCACTTCAACTGATTAGGCTCATTTAACTAGCTTCACTTCAACTAAAGAGCTCACTTGTTTTACTTCACTTCAATTGATTAAGCTCAGTTGCTTCACTTCACTTTACCTGATTAGGCTCACTTAACTAGCTTCACTTCAACTAAAGAGCTCACTTGTTTCACTTCACTTCAATTGATTAAGCTCAGTTGCTTCACATCACTTCAACTAATTCGGATCACTTCGTGCGCTTAACTTCAACTACAAGAGCTCACTTGTTCCACATCACATCAATTGATTAGGCTCAGTTACTTCACTTCACTTCAACTGATTGGGCTCACTTAGATAGCTTTACTCTAACTAATAGAGCTCACTTGTTTCACTTCACTTCAATTGATAAAGCTCAGTTGCTTCACTTCACTTTACCTGATTAGGCTCAGTTACCTAGCTTCACTTCAACTAATGCAGCTGACTTGTTTCACTTCACTTCAACTGATTAGGCTCACTAAACTAGCTTCAGTTTAACCAATAGAGCTTACTTGTTTCACGTCACTTCAATTGATTAAGCTCAGTTGCTGCACTTCACTTCAACTGATTAGGCTCATTTAAATAGCTTCACTTCAACTAAAGAGCTCACTTGTTTTAGTTCACTTCAATTGATTAAGCTCAGTTGCTTCACTTCACTTCAACTGATTGGACTCACTTAGATAGCTTTACTCCAACTAATAGAGCTCACTTGTTTCACTTCACTTCAATTGATAAAGCTCAGTTGCTTCACTTCACTTTACCTGATTAGGCTCAGTTAACTAGCTTCACTTCAACTAATAGAGCTGACTTGTTTCACTTCACTTCAACTGATTAGGCTCACTTAACTAGCTTCAGTTCAACTAATAGAGCTCACTTGTTCCACGTCACTTCAATTGATTAAGCTCAGTTGCTGCACTTCACTTCAACTGATTAGGCTCATTTAAATAGCTTCACTTCAACTAAAGAGTTCACTTGTTTTACTTCACTTCAATTGATTAAGCTCAGTTGTTTCACTTCACTTCAACTCATTGGCCTCACTTAGATAGCTTTACTCCAACTAATAGAGCTCACTTCTTTCACTTCACTTCAATTGATAAAGCTCAGTTGCTTCACTTCACTTTACGTGATTAGGCTCAGTTAACTAGCTTCACTTCAACTAATACAGCTGACTTGTTTCACTTCACTTCAACTGATTAGGCTCACTTAACTAGCTTCAATTCAACTAATAGAGTTTACTTGTTTCACGTCACTTCAATTGATTAAGCTCAGTTGCTTCACTTCACTTCAACTGATTGGGCTCACTTAACTAGCTTCACTTCAACTAAAGAGCTCACTTGTTTTACTTCACTTCAATTGATTAAGCTCAGTTGCTTCACTTCACTTTACCTGATTAGGCTCACTTAACTAGCTTCACTTCAACTAATAGAGCTGACTTGTTTCACTTCACTTCAACTGATTAGGCTCACTTAACTAGCTTCAGTTCAACTAATAGAGCTCACTTGTTTCACGTCACTTCAATTGATTAAGCTCAGTTGCTTCACTTCACTTCAACTGATTGGGTTCACTTGGTTAGCTTCTCTTCAACCAATAGAGCTCACTTATTTCACTTCACTTCAATTGATTGAGCTCAGTTGCTGCACTTCACTTCAACTGATTAGGCTCACTTAACTAGCTTTACTTCAACTAATAGAGCTCACTTGTTTCACGTCACTTCAATTGATTAAGCTCAGTTGCTGCACTTCACTTCAACTGATTAGGCTCATTTAACTAGCTTCACTTCAACTAAAGAGCTCACTTGTTTTACTTCACTTCAATTGATTAAGCTCAGTTGCTTCACTTCACTTTACCTGATTAGGCTCACTTAACTAGCTTCACTTCAACTAATAGAGCTGACTTGTTTCACTTCACTTCAACTGATTAGGCTCACTTAACTGGCTTCAGTTCAACTAATAGAGCTCACTTGATTCACGTCACTTTAATTGATTAAGCTCAATTGCTTCACTTCACTTTACCTGATTAGGCTCACTTAACTAGCTTCACTTCAAGTAATAGAGCTGACTTGTTTCACTTCACTTCAACTGATTAGGCTCACTTAACTAGCTTCAGTTGAACTAATAGAGCTCACTTGATTCACGTCACTCTAATTGATTAAGCTCAGTTGCTTCAGTTCAATTAATTTGATTAAGCTCAGTTGCTTCACTTCACTTCAACTGATTAGGCTCACTTAACAGGCTTCAATTTAACTAATAGAGCTCACTTGTTCACTTCACTTCAATTGATTAAGCTCAGTTGCCTCACTTCACTTCAACTGATAAGGCTCACTTAACTGGCTTCACTTCAACTAATAGAGCTCACTTGTTCCACTTCACTTCAATTGATTTAGCTCAGTTGCTTCACTTCACTTTAACTGATTGGGCTCACTTAGATAGCTTTACTCCAACTAATAGAGCTCACTCGTTTCACTTCACTCCAACTGATTAGGCTTACCTAACTAGCTTCACTTCAAGTAAAGAGCTCACTCTTTTCACTTCACTTCAATTGATTAAGCTCAATTGCTTCACTTCACTTTACCTGATTAGGCTCACTTAACTAGCTTCACTTCAAGTAATAGAGCTGACTTGTTTCACTTCTCTTCAACTAATAGAGCTCACTTGTTCCACATCACATCAATTGATTAGGCTCAGTTGCTTCACTTCACTTCAACTGATTGGGCTCACTTAGATAGCTTTACTCCAACTAATAGAGCTCACTTGTTTCACTTCACTTCAACTGATTAGGCTCACTTAACTAGCTTCACTTCAACTAAAGAGCTCACTTGCTTCACTTCACTTCAATTGATTAAGCTCACTTGCTTCACTTCACTTCAACTGATTGGGATCACTTCGTGCGCTTAACTTCAACTAAAAGAGCTCACTTGTTCCAGATCACATCAATTGATTAGGCTCAGTTGCTTCACTTCACTTCAACTGATTGGGCTCACTTAGATAGCTTTACTCCAACTAATGAAGCTCAGTTGCTTCACTTCACTTCAACATATTAGACTCACTTACCAGGTTTCACTTTAACTAATAGAGCTCACTTGTTTCACTTCACTTTAATTGATTAAGCTCAGTTGCTTCGCTTCACTTCAACTGATTAGGCTCACTTAACTTGCTTCACTTCAACTAATAGAGCTCACTTGTTTCACTTCACTTCAATTGATTAAGCTCAGTTGCTACACTTCAGTTAAATTGATTAAGCTCAGTTGCTTAACCTCACTTCAACTGAATAGGCTTAATTAACTAGCTTCTCTTCAACTAATAGAGCTCACTTGTTCCACATCACATCAATTGATTAGGCTCAGTTGCTTCACTTCACTTCAACTGATTGGGCTCACTTAGATAGCTTTACTCCAACTAATAGAGCTCACTTGTTTCACTTCACTTCAACTGATTAGGCTCACTTAACAGGCTTCAATTTAACTAATAGAGCTCACTTGTTCACTTCACTTCAATTGATTAAGCTCAGTTGCCTCACTTCACTTCAACTGATTAAGCTCAGTTGCTTCACTTCACTTCAACTGATAAGGCTCACTTAACTGGCTTCACTTCAACTAATAGAGCTCACTTGTTCCACTTCACTTCAATTGATTTAGCTCAGTTGCTTCACTTCACTTTAACTGATTGGGCTCACTTAGATAGCTTTACTCCAACTAATAGAGCTCACTCGTTTCACTTCACTCCAACTGATTAGGCTTACCTAACTAGCTTCACTTCAAGTAAAGAGCTCACTTGTTTCACTTCACTTCAATTGATTAAGCTCAATTGCTTCACTTCACTTTACCTGATTAGGCTCACTTAACTAGCTTCACTTCAAGTAATAGAGCTGACTTGTTTCACTTCACTTCAACTGATTAGGCTCACTTAACTAGCTTCAGTTGAACTAATAGAGCTCACTTGATTCACGTCACTCTAATTGATTAAGCTCAGTTGCTTCAGTTCAATTAATTTGATTAAGCTCAGTTGCTTCACTTCACTTCAACTGATTAGGCTCACTTAACAGGCTTCAATTTAACTAATAGAGCTCACTTGTTCACTTCACTTCAATTGATTAAGCTCAGTTGCCTCACTTCACTTCAACTGATAAGGCTCACTTAACTGGCTTCACTTCAACTAATAGAGCTCACTTGTTCCACTTCACTTCAATTGATTTAGCTCAGTTGCTTCACTTCACTTTAACTGATTGGGCTCACTTAGATAGCTTTACTCCAACTAATAGAGCTCACTCGTTTCACTTCACTCCAACTGATTAGGCTTACCTAACTAGCTTCACTTCAAGTAAAGAGCTCACTCTTTTCACTTCACTTCAATTGATTAAGCTCAATTGCTTCACTTCACTTTACCTGATTAGGCTCACTTAACTAGCTTCACTTCAAGTAATAGAGCTGACTTGTTTCACTTCTCTTCAACTAATAGAGCTCACTTGTTCCACATCACATCAATTGATTAGGCTCAGTTGCTTCACTTCACTTCAACTGATTGGGCTCACTTAGATAGCTTTACTCCAACTAATAGAGCTCACTTGTTTCACTTCACTTCAACTGATTAGGCTCACTTAACTAGCTTCACTTCAACTAAAGAGCTCACTTGCTTCACTTCACTTCAATTGATTAAGCTCACTTGCTTCACTTCACTTCAACTGATTGGGATCACTTCGTGCGCTTAACTTCAACTAAAAGAGCTCACTTGTTCCAGATCACATCAATTGATTAGGCTCAGTTGCTTCACTTCACTTCAACTGATTGGGCTCACTTAGATAGCTTTACTCCAACTAATGAAGCTCAGTTGCTTCACTTCACTTCAACATATTAGACTCACTTACCAGGTTTCACTTTAACTAATAGAGCTCACTTGTTTCACTTCACTTTAATTGATTAAGCTCAGTTGCTTCGCTTCACTTCAACTGATTAGGCTCACTTAACTTGCTTCACTTCAACTAATAGAGCTCACTTGTTTCACTTCACTTCAATTGATTAAGCTCAGTTGCTACACTTCAGTTAAATTGATTAAGCTCAGTTGCTTAACCTCACTTCAACTGAATAGGCTTAATTAACTAGCTTCTCTTCAACTAATAGAGCTCACTTGTTCCACATCACATCAATTGATTAGGCTCAGTTGCTTCACTTCACTTCAACTGATTGGGCTCACTTAGATAGCTTTACTCCAACTAATAGAGCTCACTTGTTTCACTTCACTTCAACTGATTAGGCTCACTTAACTAGCTTCACTTCAACTAAAGAGCTCACTTGCTTCACTTCACTTCAATTGATTAAGCTCACTTGCTTCACTTCAATTCAACTGATTGGGATCACTTCGTGCGCTTAACTTCAACTAAAAGAGCTCACTTGTTCCAGATTACATCAATTGATTAGGCTCAGTTGCTTCACTTCACTTCAACTGATTGGGCTCACTTAGATAGCTTTACTCCAACTAATGAAGCTCAGTTGCTTCACTTCACTTCAACATATTAGACTCACTTACCAGGCTTCACTTTAACTAATAGAGCTCACTTGTTTCACTTCACTTTAATTGATTAAGCTCACTTGTTTCACTTCACTTCAATTGATTAAGCTCAGTTGCTTCACTTCAGTTGAATTGATTAAGCTCAGTTGCTTAACCTCACTTCAACTGAATAGGCTTAATTAACTAGCTTCTCTTCAACTAATAGAGCTCACTTGTTTCACTTCACTTTAATTGATTAAGCTCAGTTGCTTCACTTCACTTCAACTGATTAAGCTCAGTTGCTTTGCTTCACTTCAACTGATTAGGCTCACTTAACTTGCTTCACTTTAACTAATAGAGCTCACTTGTTTCACTTCAGTTTAATTGATTAAGCTCAGTTGCTTCACTTCACTTCAACTGATTAAGCTCAGTTGCTTTGCTTCACTTCAACTGATTAGGCTCACTTAACTTGCTTCACTTCAACTAATAGATCTCACTTGTTTCACTTCACTTCAATTGATTAAGCTCAGTTAATTCACTTCAGTTAAATTGATTAAGCTCAGTTGCTCAACCTCACTTCAACTGAATAGGCTCACTCAACTAGCTTCACTTCAACTAAAGAGCTCACTTTTTTCACTTCACTTCAATTGATTAAGCTCAGTGGCGTCACTTCACTTCAACTGAATAGGCTAAATTAACTAGCTTCACTTCAACTAATAGAGTTCACTTGTGTCACTCCACTTCAATTGATTAAGCTCAATTGTTTCACTTCACTTCAATTGATTAAGCTCAGTTGCTTCACTTTACTTCAACTGATTGGGCTCACTTAACTAGCTTCACTTCAACTAATAGAGCTCACTTGTTTCACGTCACTTCAATTGATTAAGCTCAGTTGCTGCACTTCACTTTACCTGATTAGGCTCACTTAACTAGCTTCACTGCAACTAATAGAGCTGACTTGTTTCACTTCACTTCAACTGATTAGGCTCACTCAACTAGCTTCACTTCAACTAATAGAGCTCACTTGTTTCACGTCACTTCAATTGATTAAGCTCAGTTGCTGCACTTCACTTCAACTGATTAGGCTCACTCACTAGCTTCACTTTAACTAATAGAGCTTACTTGTTTAACTTAACTTCTATTGATTAAGCTCAATTGTTTAACTTCACTTCAACCGATAAAGCTCAGTTGCTTCACTTCACTTCAACTGATTAGGCTCACTTAACAAGCTTCACTTCAACTACTAGAGCTCACTTGTTTCACTTCCCTTCAATTGATTAAGCTCAGTTGCTTCACTTCAATTAATTTGATTAAGCTCAGTTGCTTCACTTCACTTCAACTGATTAGGCTCACTTAACAGGCTTAAATTTAACTAATAGAGCTCACTTGTTCACTTCACTTCAATTGATTAAGCTCAGTTGCCTCACTTCACTTCAACTGATTAAGCTCAGTTGCTTCACTTCACTTCAACTGATAAGGCTCACTTAACTTGCTTCACTTCAACTAATAGAGCTCACTTGTTCCACTTCACTTCAATTGATTTAGCTCAGTTGCTTCACTTCACTTTAACTGATTGGGCTCACTTAGATAGCTTTACTCCAACTAATAGAGCTCACTCGTTTCACTTCACTTCAACTGATTAGGCTTACCTAACTAGCTTCACTTCAACTAAAGAGCTCACTTGTTTCACTTCACTTCAATTGATTAAGCTCAGTTGCTTCACATCACTTCAACTAATTCGGATCACTTCGTGCGCTTAACTTCAACTACAAGAGCTCACTTGTTCCACATCACATCAATTGATTAGGCTCAGTTACTTCACTTCACTTCAACTGATTAGGCTCACTTAACTAGCTTCAGTTGAACTAATAGAGCTCACTTGTTTCACGTCACTTCAATTGATTAAGCTCAGTTGCTTCACTTCAATTAATTTGATTAAGCTCAGTTGCTTAACCTCACTTCAACTGAATAGGCTTAATTAACTAGCTTCTCTTCAACTAATAGAGCTCACTTGTTTCACTTCACTTCAATTGATTAAGCTCAGATGCGTCACTTCACTTCAACTGATTGGGCTCACTTAGATAGCTTTACTCCAACTAATGAAGCTCAGTTGCTTCACTTCACTTCAACATATTAGGCTCACTTACCAGGCTTCACTTCAACTAAAAGAGCTCAATTGTTCCACATCACATCAATTGATTGGGCTCAGTTGCTTCACTTCACTTCAACTGATTGGGCTCACTTAGATAGCTTTACTCCAACTAATAGAGCTCACTTGTTTCACTTCACTTCAACTGATTAGGCTCACTTAACTAGCTTCACTTCAACTAAAGAGCTCACTTGCTTCACTTCACTTCAACTGATTAAGCTCAGTTGCTTCATTTCACTACAACATATTATGCTCACATACCAGGCTTCACTTTAACTAATAGAGCTCACTTGTTTCACTTCACTTTAATTGATTAAGCTCAGTTGCTTCACTTCACTTCAACTGATTAAGCTCAGTTGCTTTGCTTCACTTCAACTGATTAGACTCACTTAACTTGCTTCACTTCAACTAATAGAGCTCACTTGTTTCACTTCACTTCAATTGATCAAGCTCAGTTGCTTCACTTCAGTGAAATTGATTAAGCTCAGTTGCTCAACCTCACTTCAACTGAATAGGCTTAATTAACTAGCTTCTCTTCAACTAATAGAGCTCACTTGTTTCACTTCACTTAAATTGATTAAGCTCAGTTGCTTAACATCACTTCAACTGATTCGGATCACTTCGTGCGCTTAACTTCAACTAAAAGAGCTCACTTGTTCCACATCACATCAACTGATAAGGCTCACTTAACTAGCTTCACTGTAACTAATAGAGCTTACTTGTTTAACTTAACTTCTATTGATTAAGCTCAATTGTTTAACTTCACTTCAACCGATAAAGCTCAGTTGCTTCACTTCACTTCAACTGATTAGGCTCACTTAACAGGCTTCACTTCAACTAATAGAGCTCACTTGTTTCACTTCACTTCAATTGATTAAGCTCAGTTGCTTCACTTCAATTAATTTGATTAAGCTCAGTTGCTTCACTTCACTTCAACTGATTAGGCTCACTTAACAGGCTTAAATTTAACTAATAGAGCTCACTTGTTCACTTCACTTCAATTGATTAAGCTCAGTTGCCTCACTTCACTTCAACTGATTAAGCTCAGTTGCTTCACTTCACTTCAACTGATAAGGCTCACTTAACTTGCTTCACTTCAACTAATAGAGCTCACTTGTTCCACTTCACTTCAATTGATTTTGCTCAGTTGCTTCACTTCACTTTAACTGATTGGGCTCACTTAGATAGCTTTACTCCAACTAATAGAGCTCACTCGTTTCACTTCACTTCAACTGATTAGGCTTACCTAACTAGCTTCACTTCAACTAAAGAGCTCACTTGTTTCACTTCACTTCAATTGATTAAGCTCAGTTGCTTCACATCACTTCAACTAATTCGGATCACTTCGTGCGCTTAACTTCAACTACAAGAGCTCACTTGTTCCACATCACATCAATTGATTAGGCTCAGTTACTTCACTTCACTTCAACTGATTGGGCTCACTTAGATAGCTTTACTCTAACTAATAGAGCTCACTTGTTTCACTTCACTTCAATTGATTAAGCTCAGTTGCTGCACTTCACTTCAACTGATTAGGCTCATTTAACTAGCTTCACTTCAACTAAAGAGCTCACTTGTTTTACTTCACTTCAATTGATTAAGCTCAGTTGCTTCACTTCACTTTACCTGATTAGGCTCACTTAACTAGCTTCACTTCAACTAAAGAGCTCACTTGTTTCACTTCACTTCAATTGATTAAGCTCAGTTGCTTCACATCACTTCAACTAATTCGGATCACTTCGTGCGCTTAACTTCAACTACAAGAGCTCACTTGTTCCACATCACATCAATTGATTAGGCTCAGTTACTTCACTTCACTTCAACTGATTGGGCTCACTTAGATAGCTTTACTCTAACTAATAGAGCTCACTTGTTTCACTTCACTTCAATTGATAAAGCTCAGTTGCTTCACTTCACTTTACCTGATTAGGCTCAGTTACCTAGCTTCACTTCAACTAATGCAGCTGACTTGTTTCACTTCACTTCAACTGATTAGGCTCACTAAACTAGCTTCAGTTTAACCAATAGAGCTTACTTGTTTCACGTCACTTCAATTGATTAAGCTCAGTTGCTGCACTTCACTTCAACTGATTAGGCTCATTTAAATAGCTTCACTTCAACTAAAGAGCTCACTTGTTTTAGTTCACTTCAATTGATTAAGCTCAGTTGCTTCACTTCACTTCAACTGATTGGACTCACTTAGATAGCTTTACTCCAACTAATAGAGCTCACTTGTTTCACTTCACTTCAATTGATAAAGCTCAGTTGCTTCACTTCACTTTACCTGATTAGGCTCAGTTAACTAGCTTCACTTCAACTAATAGAGCTGACTTGTTTCACTTCACTTCAACTGATTAGGCTCACTTAACTAGCTTCAGTTCAACTAATAGAGCTCACTTGTTCCACGTCACTTCAATTGATTAAGCTCAGTTGCTGCACTTCACTTCAACTGATTAGGCTCATTTAAATAGCTTCACTTCAACTAAAGAGCTCACTTGTTTTACTTCACTTCAATTGATTAAGCTCAGTTGTTTCACTTCACTTCAACTCATTGGCCTCACTTAGATAGCTTTACTCCAACTAATAGAGCTCACTTCTTTCACTTCACTTCAATTGATAAAGCTCAGTTGCTTCACTTCACTTTACGTGATTAGGCTCAGTTAACTAGCTTCACTTCAACTAATACAGCTGACTTGTTTCACTTCACTTCAACTGATTAGGCTCACTTAACTAGCTTCAATTCAACTAATAGAGTTTACTTGTTTCACGTCACTTCAATTGATTAAGCTCAGTTGCTTCACTTCACTTCAACTGATTGGGCTCACTTAACTAGCTTCACTTCAACTAAAGAGCTCACTTGTTTTACTTCACTTCAATTGATTAAGCTCAGTTGCTTCACTTCACTTTACCTGATTAGGCTCACTTAACTAGCTTCACTTCAACTAATAGAGCTGACTTGTTTCACTTCACTTCAACTGATTAGGCTCACTTAACTAGCTTCAGTTCAACTAATAGAGCTCACTTGTTTCACGTCACTTCAATTGATTAAGCTCAGTTGCTTCACTTCACTTCAACTGATTGGGTTCACTTGGTTAGCTTCTCTTCAACCAATAGAGCTCACTTATTTCACTTCACTTCAATTGATTGAGCTCAGTTGCTGCACTTCACTTCAACTGATTAGGCTCACTTAACTAGCTTTACTTCAACTAATAGAGCTCACTTGTTTCACGTCACTTCAATTGATTAAGCTCAGTTGCTGCACTTCACTTCAACTGATTAGGCTCATTTAACTAGCTTCACTTCAACTAAAGAGCTCACTTGTTTTACTTCACTTCAATTGATTAAGCTCAGTTGCTTCACTTCACTTTACCTGATTAGGCTCACTTAACTAGCTTCACTTCAACTAATAGAGCTGACTTGTTTCACTTCACTTCAACTGATTAGGCTCACTTAACTGGCTTCAGTTCAACTAATAGAGCTCACTTGATTCACGTCACTTTAATTGATTAAGCTCAGTTGCTTCAGTTCAATTAATTTGATTAAGCTCAGTTGCTCCACTTCACTTCAACTGATTAGGCTCACTTAACAGGCTTCAATTTAACTAATAGAGCTCACTTGTTCACTTCACTTCAATTGATTAAGCTCAGTTGCCTCACTTCACTTCAACTGATTAAGCTCAGTTGCTTCACTTCACTTCAACTGATAAGGCTCACTTAACTGGCTTCACTTCAACTAATAGAGCTCACTTGTTCCACTTCACTTCAATTGATTTAGCTCAGTTGCTTCACTTCACTTTAACTGATTGGGCTCACTTAGATAGCTTTACTCCAACTAATAGAGCTCACTCGTTTCACTTCACTCCAACTGATTAGGCTTACCTAACTAGCTTCACTTCAAGTAAAGAGCTCACTTGTTTCACTTCACTTCAATTGATTAAGCTCAATTGCTCCACTTCACTTTACCTGATTAGGCTCACTTAACTAGCTTCACTTCAAGTAATAGAGCTGACTTGTTTCACTTCACTTCAACTGATTAGGCTCACTTAACTAGCTTCAGTTGAACTAATAGAGCTCACTTGATTCACGTCACTCTAATTGATTAAGCTCAGTTGCTTCAGTTCAATTAATTTGATTAAGCTCAGTTGCTTCACTTCACTTCAACTGATTAGGCTCACTTAACAGGCTTCAATTTAACTAATAGAGCTCACTTGTTCACTTCACTTCAATTGATTAAGCTCAGTTGCCTCACTTCACTTCAACTGATAAGGCTCACTTAACTGGCTTCACTTCAACTAATAGAGCTCACTTGTTCCACTTCACTTCAATTGATTTAGCTCAGTTGCTTCACTTCACTTTAACTGATTGGGCTCACTTAGATAGCTTTACTCCAACTAATAGAGCTCACTCGTTTCACTTCACTCCAACTGATTAGGCTTACCTAACTAGCTTCACTTCAAGTAAAGAGCTCACTCTTTTCACTTCACTTCAATTGATTAAGCTCAATTGCTTCACTTCACTTTACCTGATTAGGCTCACTTAACTAGCTTCACTTCAAGTAATAGAGCTGACTTGTTTCACTTCTCTTCAACTAATAGAGCTCACTTGTTCCACATCACATCAATTGATTAGGCTCAGTTGCTTCACTTCACTTCAACTGATTGGGCTCACTTAGATAGCTTTACTCCAACTAATAGAGCTCACTTGTTTCACTTCACTTCAACTGATTAGGCTCACTTAACTAGCTTCACTTCAACTAAAGAGCTCACTTGCTTCACTTCACTTCAATTGATTAAGCTCACTTGCTTCACTTCAATTCAACTGATTGGGATCACTTCGTGCGCTTAACTTCAACTAAAAGAGCTCACTTGTTCCAGATTACATCAATTGATTAGGCTCAGTTGCTTCACTTCACTTCAACTGATTGGGCTCACTTAGATAGCTTTACTCCAACTAATGAAGCTCAGTTGCTTCACTTCACTTCAACATATTAGACTCACTTACCAGGCTTCACTTTAACTAATAGAGCTCACTTGTTTCACTTCACTTTAATTGATTAAGCTCACTTGTTTCACTTCACTTCAATTGATTAAGCTCAGTTGCTTCACTTCAGTTGAATTGATTAAGCTCAGTTGCTTAACCTCACTTCAACTGAATAGGCTTAATTAACTAGCTTCTCTTCAACTAATAGAGCTCACTTGTTTCACTTCACTTTAATTGATTAAGCTCAGTTGCTTCACTTCACTTCAACTGATTAAGCTCAGTTGCTTTGCTTCACTTCAACTGATTAGGCTCACTTAACTTGCTTCACTTTAACTAATAGAGCTCACTTGTTTCACTTCAGTTTAATTGATTAAGCTCAGTTGCTTCACTTCACTTCAACTGATTAAGCTCAGTTGCTTTGCTTCACTTCAACTGATTAGGCTCACTTAACTTGCTGCACTTCAACTAATAGATCTCACTTGTTTCACTTCACTTCAATTGATTAAGCTCAGTTAATTCACTTCAGTTAAATTGATTAAGCTCAGTTGCTCAACCTCACTTCAACTGAATAGGCTCACTCAACTAGCTTCACTTCAACTAAAGAGCTCACTTTTTTCACTTCACTTCAATTGATTAAGCTCAGTGGCGTCACTTCACTTCAACTGAATAGGCTAAATTAACTAGCTTCACTTCAACTAATAGAGTTCACTTGTGTCACTCCACTTCAATTGATTAAGCTCAATTGTTTCACTTCACTTCAATTGATTAAGCTCAGTTGCTTCACTTTACTTCAACTGATTGGGCTCACTTAACTAGCTTCACTTCAACTAATAGAGCTCACTTGTTTCACGTCACTTCAATTGATTAAGCTCAGTTGCTGCACTTCACTTTACCTGATTAGGCTCACTTAACTAGCTTCACTGCAACTAATAGAGCTGACTTGTTTCACTTCAGTTCAACTGATTAGGCTCACTCAACTAGCTTCACTTCAACTAATAGAGCTCACTTGTTTCACGTCACTTCAATTGATTAAGCTCAGTTGCTGCACTTCACTTCAACTGATTAGGCTCACTCACTAGCTTCACTTTAACTAATAGAGCTTACTTGTTTAACTTAACTTCTATTGATTAAGCTCAATTGTTTAACTTCACTTCAACCGATAAAGCTCAGTTGCTTCACTTCACTTCAACTGATTAGGCTCACTTAACAAGCTTCACTTCAACTACTAGAGCTCACTTGTTTCACTGCCCTTCAATTGATTAAGCTCAGTTGCTTCACTTCAATTAATTTGATTAAGCTCAGTTGCTTCACTTCACTTCAACTGATTAGGCTCACTTAACAGGCTTAAATTTAACTAATAGAGCTCACTTGTTCACTTCACTTCAATTGATTAAGCTCAGTTGCCTCACTTCACTTCAACTGATTAAGCTCAGTTGCTTCACTTCACTTCAACTGATAAGGCTCACTTAACTTGCTTCACTTCAACTAATAGAGCTCACTTGTTCCACTTCACTTCAATTGATTTAGCTCAGTTGCTTCACTTCACTTTAACTGATTGGGCTCACTTAGATAGCTTTACTCCAACTAATAGAGCTCACTCGTTTCACTTCACTTCAACTGATTAGGCTTACCTAACTAGCTTCACTTCAACTAAAGAGCTCACTTGTTTCACTTCACTTCAATTGATTAAGCTCAGTTGCTTCACATCACTTCAACTAATTCGGATCACTTCGTGCGCTTAACTTCAACTACAAGAGCTCACTTGTTCCACATCACATCAATTGATTAGGCTCAGTTACTTCACTTCACTTCAACTGATTAGGCTCACTTAACTAGCTTCAGTTGAACTAATAGAGCTCACTTGTTTCACGTCACTTCAATTGATTAAGCTCAGTTGCTTCACTTCAATTAATTTGATTAAGCTCAGTTGCTTAACCTCACTTCAACTGAATAGGCTTAATTAACTAGCTTCTCTTCAACTAATAGAGCTCACTTGTTTCACTTCACTTCAATTGATTAAGCTCAGATGCGTCACTTCACTTCAACTGATTGGGCTCACTTAGATAGCTTTACTCCAACTAATGAAGCTCAGTTGCTTCACTTCACTTCAACATATTAGGCTCACTTACCAGGCTTCACTTCAACTAAAAGAGCTCAATTGTTCCACATCACATCAATTGATTGGGCTCAGTTGCTTCACTTCACTTCAACTGATTGGGCTCACTTAGATAGCTTTACTCCAACTAATAGAGCTCACTTGTTTCACTTCACTTCAACTGATTAGGCTCACTTAACTAGCTTCACTTCAACTAAAGAGCTCACTTGCTTCACTTCACTTCAACTGATTAAGCTCAGTTGCTTCATTTCACTACAACATATTATGCTCACATACCAGGCTTCACTTTAACTAATAGAGCTCACTTGTTTCACTTCACTTTAATTGATTAAGCTCAGTTGCTTCACTTCACTTCAACTGATTAAGCTCAGTTGCTTTGCTTCACTTCAACTGATTAGACTCACTTAACTTGCTTCACTTCAACTAATAGAGCTCACTTGTTTCACTTCACTTCAATTGATCAAGCTCAGTTGCTTCACTTCAGTGAAATTGATTAAGCTCAGTTGCTCAACCTCACTTCAACTGAATAGGCTTAATTAACTAGCTTCTCTTCAACTAATAGAGCTCACTTGTTTCACTTCACTTAAATTGATTAAGCTCAGTTGCTTCACATCACTTCAACTGATTCGGATCACTTCGTGCGCTTAACTTCAACTAAAAGAGCTCACTTGTTCCACATCACATCAACTGATAAGGCTCACTTAACTAGCTTCACTGTAACTAATAGAGCTTACTTGTTTAACTTAACTTCTATTGATTAAGCTCAATTGTTTAACTTCACTTCAACCGATAAAGCTCAGTTGCTTCACTTCACTTCAACTGATTAGGCTCACTTAACAGGCTTCACTTCAACTAATAGAGCTCACTTGTTTCACTTCACTTCAATTGATTAAGCTCAGTTGCTTCACTTCAATTAATTTGATTAAGCTCAGTTGCTTCACTTCACTTCAACTGATTAGGCTCACTTAACAGGCTTAAATTTAACTAATAGAGCTCACTTGTTCACTTCACTTCAATTGATTAAGCTCAGTTGCCTCACTTCACTTCAACTGATTAAGCTCAGTTGCTTCACTTCACTTCAACTGATAAGGCTCACTTAACTTGCTTCACTTCAACTAATAGAGCTCACTTGTTCCACTTCACTTCAATTGATTTTGCTCAGTTGCTTCACTTCACTTTAACTGATTGGGCTCACTTAGATAGCTTTACTCCAACTAATAGAGCTCACTCGTTTCACTTCACTTCAACTGATTAGGCTTACCTAACTAGCTTCACTTCAACTAAAGAGCTCACTTGTTTCACTTCACTTCAATTGATTAAGCTCAGTTGCTTCACATCACTTCAACTAATTCGGATCACTTCGTGCGCTTAACTTCAACTACAAGAGCTCACTTGTTCCACATCACATCAATTGATTAGGCTCAGTTACTTCACTTCACTTCAACTGATTGGGCTCACTTAGATAGCTTTACTCTAACTAATAGAGCTCACTTGTTTCACTTCACTTCAATTGATTAAGCTCAGTTGCTGCACTTCACTTCAACTGATTAGGCTCATTTAACTAGCTTCACTTCAACTAAAGAGCTCACTTGTTTTACTTCACTTCAATTGATTAAGCTCAGTTGCTTCACTTCACTTTACCTGATTAGGCTCACTTAACTAGCTTCACTTCAACTAAAGAGCTCACTTGTTTCACTTCACTTCAATTGATTAAGCTCAGTTGCTTCACATCACTTCAACTAATTCGGATCACTTCGTGCGCTTAACTTCAACTACAAGAGCTCACTTGTTCCACATCACATCAATTGATTAGGCTCAGTTACTTCACTTCACTTCAACTGATTGGGCTCACTTAGATAGCTTTACTCTAACTAATAGAGCTCACTTGTTTCACTTCACTTCAATTGATAAAGCTCAGTTGCTTCACTTCACTTTACCTGATTAGGCTCAGTTACCTAGCTTCACTTCAACTAATGCAGCTGACTTGTTTCACTTCACTTCAACTGATTAGGCTCACTAAACTAGCTTCAGTTTAACCAATAGAGCTTACTTGTTTCACGTCACTTCAATTGATTAAGCTCAGTTGCTGCACTTCACTTCAACTGATTAGGCTCATTTAAATAGCTTCACTTCAACTAAAGAGCTCACTTGTTTTAGTTCACTTCAATTGATTAAGCTCAGTTGCTTCACTTCACTTCAACTGATTGGACTCACTTAGATAGCTTTACTCCAACTAATAGAGCTCACTTGTTTCACTTCACTTCAATTGATAAAGCTCAGTTGCTTCACTTCACTTTACCTGATTAGGCTCAGTTAACTAGCTTCACTTCAACTAATAGAGCTGACTTGTTTCACTTCACTTCAACTGATTAGGCTCACTTAACTAGCTTCAGTTCAACTAATAGAGCTCACTTGTTCCACGTCACTTCAATTGATTAAGCTCAGTTGCTGCACTTCACTTCAACTGATTAGGCTCATTTAAATAGCTTCACTTCAACTAAAGAGCTCACTTGTTTTACTTCACTTCAATTGATTAAGCTCAGTTGTTTCACTTCACTTCAACTCATTGGCCTCACTTAGATAGCTTTACTCCAACTAATAGAGCTCACTTCTTTCACTTCACTTCAATTGATAAAGCTCAGTTGCTTCACTTCACTTTACGTGATTAGGCTCAGTTAACTAGCTTCACTTCAACTAATACAGCTGACTTGTTTCACTTCACTTCAACTGATTAGGCTCACTTAACTAGCTTCAATTCAACTAATAGAGTTTACTTGTTTCACGTCACTTCAATTGATTAAGCTCAGTTGCTTCACTTCACTTCAACTGATTGGGCTCACTTAACTAGCTTCACTTCAACTAAAGAGCTCACTTGTTTTACTTCACTTCAATTGATTAAGCTCAGTTGCTTCACTTCACTTTACCTGATTAGGCTCACTTAACTAGCTTCACTTCAACTAATAGAGCTGACTTGTTTCACTTCACTTCAACTGATTAGGCTCACTTAACTAGCTTCAGTTCAACTAATAGAGCTCACTTGTTTCACGTCACTTCAATTGATTAAGCTCAGTTGCTTCACTTCACTTCAACTGATTGGGTTCACTTGGTTAGCTTCTCTTCAACCAATAGAGCTCACTTATTTCACTTCACTTCAATTGATTGAGCTCAGTTGCTGCACTTCACTTCAACTGATTAGGCTCACTTAACTAGCTTTACTTCAACTAATAGAGCTCACTTGTTTCACGTCACTTCAATTGATTAAGCTCAGTTGCTGCACTTCACTTCAACTGATTAGGCTCATTTAACTAGCTTCACTTCAACTAAAGAGCTCACTTGTTTTACTTCACTTCAATTGATTAAGCTCAGTTGCTTCACTTCACTTTACCTGATTAGGCTCACTTAACTAGCTTCACTTCAACTAATAGAGCTGACTTGTTTCACTTCACTTCAACTGATTAGGCTCACTTAACTGGCTTCAGTTCAACTAATAGAGCTCACTTGATTCACGTCACTTTAATTGATTAAGCTCAGTTGCTTCAGTTCAATTAATTTGATTAAGCTCAGTTGCTCCACTTCACTTCAACTGATTAGGCTCACTTAACAGGCTTCAATTTAACTAATAGAGCTCACTTGTTCACTTCACTTCAATTGATTAAGCTCAGTTGCCTCACTTCACTTCAACTGATTAAGCTCAGTTGCTTCACTTCACTTCAACTGATAAGGCTCACTTAACTGGCTTCACTTCAACTAATAGAGCTCACTTGTTCCACTTCACTTCAATTGATTTAGCTCAGTTGCTTCACTTCACTTTAACTGATTGGGCTCACTTAGATAGCTTTACTCCAACTAATAGAGCTCACTCGTTTCACTTCACTCCAACTGATTAGGCTTACCTAACTAGCTTCACTTCAAGTAAAGAGCTCACTTGTTTCACTTCACTTCAATTGATTAAGCTCAATTGCTTCACTTCACTTTACCTGATTAGGCTCACTTAACTAGCTTCACTTCAAGTAATAGAGCTGACTTGTTTCACTTCACTTCAACTGATTAGGCTCACTTAACTAGCTTCAGTTGAACTAATAGAGCTCACTTGATTCACGTCACTTTAATTGATTAAGCTCAGTTGCTTCAGTTCAATTAATTTGATTAAGCTCAGTTGCTTCACTTCACTTCAACTGATTAGGCTCACTTAACAGGCTTCAATTTAACTAATAGAGCTCACTTGTTCACTTCACTTCAATTGATTAAGCTCAGTTGCCTCACTTCACTTCAACTGATTAAGCTCAGTTGCTTCACTTCACTTCAACTGATAAGGCTCACTTAACTGGCTTCACTTCAACTAATAGAGCTCACTTGTTCCACTTCACTTCAATTGATTTAGCTCAGTTGCTTCACTTCACTTTAACTGATTGGGCTCACTTAGATAGCTTTACTCCAACTAATAGAGCTCACTCGTTTCACTTCACTCCAACTGATTAGGCTTACCTAACTAGCTTCACTTCAAGTAAAGAGCTCACTTGTTTCACTTCACTTCAATTGATTAAGCTCAATTGCTTCACTTCACTTTACCTGATTAGGCTCACTTAACTAGCTTCACTTCAAGTAATAGAGCTGACTTGTTTCACTTCTCTTCAACTAATAGAGCTCACTTGTTCCACATCACATCAATTGATTAGGCTCAGTTGCTTCACTTCACTTCAACTGATTGGGCTCACTTAGATAGCTTTACTCCAACTAATAGAGCTCACTTGTTTCACTTCACTTCAACTGATTAGGCTCACTTAACTAGCTTCACTTCAACTAAAGAGCTCACTTGCTTCACTTCACTTCAATTGATTAAGCTCACTTGCTTCACTTCACTTCAACTGATTGGGATCACTTCGTGCGCTTAACTTCAACTAAAAGAGCTCACTTGTTCCAGATCACATCAATTGATTAGGCTCAGTTGCTTCACTTCACTTCAACTGATTGGGCTCACTTAGATAGCTTTACTCCAACTAATGAAGCTCAGTTGCTTCACTTCACTTCAACATATTAGACTCACTTACCAGGCTTCACTTTAACTAATAGAGCTCACTTGTTTCACTTCACTTTAATTGATTAAGCTCAGTTGCTTCGCTTCACTTCAACTGATTAGGCTCACTTAACTTGCTTCACTTCAACTAATAGAGCTCACTTGTTTCACTTCACTTCAATTGATTAAGCTCAGTTGCTACACTTCAGTTAAATTGATTAAGCTCAGTTGCTTAACCTCACTTCAACTGAATAGGCTTAATTAACTAGCTTCTCTTCAACTAATAGAGCTCACTTGTTCCACATCACATCAATTGATTAGGCTCAGTTGCTTCACTTCACTTCAACTGATTGGGCTCACTTAGATAGCTTTACTCCAACTAATAGAGCTCACTTGTTTCACTTCACTTCAACTGATTAGGCTCACTTAACTAGCTTCACTTCAACTAAAGAGCTCACTTGCTTCACTTCACTTCAATTGATTAAGCTCACTTGCTTCACTTCAATTCAACTGATTGGGATCACTTCGTGCGCTTAACTTCAACTAAAAGAGCTCACTTGTTCCAGATTACATCAATTGATTAGGCTCAGTTGCTTCACTTCACTTCAACTGATTGGGCTCACTTAGATAGCTTTACTCCAACTAATGAAGCTCAGTTGCTTCACTTCACTTCAACATATTAGACTCACTTACCAGGCTTCACTTTAACTAATAGAGCTCACTTGTTTCACTTCACTTTAATTGATTAAGCTCACTTGTTTCACTTCACTTCAATTGATTAAGCTCAGTTGCTTCACTTCAGTTGAATTGATTAAGCTCAGTTGCTTAACCTCACTTCAACTGAATAGGCTTAATTAACTAGCTTCTCTTCAACTAATAGAGCTCACTTGTTTCACTTCACTTTAATTGATTAAGCTCAGTTGCTTCACTTCACTTCAACTGATTAAGCTCAGTTGCTTTGCTTCACTTCAACTGATTAGGCTCACTTAACTTGCTTCACTTTAACTAATAGAGCTCACTTGTTTCACTTCAGTTTAATTGATTAAGCTCAGTTGCTTCACTTCACTTCAACTGATTAAGCTCAGTTGCTTTGCTTCACTTCAACTGATTAGGCTCACTTAACTTGCTTCACTTCAACTAATAGATCTCACTTGTTTCACTTCACTTCAATTGATTAAGCTCAGTTAATTCACTTCAGTTAAATTGATTAAGCTCAGTTGCTCAACCTCACTTCAACTGAATAGGCTCACTCAACTAGCTTCACTTCAACTAAAGAGCTCACTTTTTTCACTTCACTTCAATTGATTAAGCTCAGTGGCGTCACTTCACTTCAACTGAATAGGCTAAATTAACTAGCTTCACTTCAACTAATAGAGTTCACTTGTGTCACTCCACTTCAATTGATTAAGCTCAATTGTTTCACTTCACTTCAATTGATTAAGCTCAGTTGCTTCACTTTACTTCAACTGATTGGGCTCACTTAACTAGCTTCACTTCAACTAATAGAGCTCACTTGTTTCACGTCACTTCAATTGATTAAGCTCAGTTGCTGCACTTCACTTTACCTGATTAGGCTCACTTAACTAGCTTCACTGCAACTAATAGAGCTGACTTGTTTCACTTCACTTCAACTGATTAGGCTCACTCAACTAGCTTCACTTCAACTAATAGAGCTCACTTGTTTCACGTCACTTCAATTGATTAAGCTCAGTTGCTGCACTTCACTTCAACTGATTAGGCTCACTCACTAGCTTTACTTCAACTAATAGAGCTCACTTGTTTCACGTCACTTCAATTGATTAAGCTCAGTTGCTGCACTTCACTTCAACTCATTAGGCTCATTTAACTAGCTTCACTTCAACTAAAGAGCTCACTTGTTTCACTTTACTTCAATTGATTAACCTCAGTTGCTTCACTTCACTTCAACTGATTGGGCTCACTTAACTAGCTTCACTTCAACTAATAGAGCTCACTTGTTTCACGTCACTTCAATTGATTAAGCTCAGTTGCTGCACTTCACTTTACCTGATTGGGCTCACTTAACTAGCTTCACTGCAACTAATAGAGCTGACTTGTTTCACTTCACTCCAACTGATTAGGCTCACTCAACTAGCTTCACTTCAACTAATAGAGCTCACTTGTTTCACGTCACTTCAATTGATTAAGCTCAGTTGCTGCACTTCACTTCAACTGATTAGGCTCACTCACTAGCTTCACCTCAACTAATAGAGCCAACTTGTTTCACGTCACTTCAATTTATTAAGCTCAGTTGCTGCACTTCACTTCAACTGATTAGGCTCATTTAACTAGCTTCACTTCAACTAAGGAGCTCACTTGTTTTACTTCACTTCAATTGATTAAGCTCAGTTGCTTCACTTCACTTCAACTGATTGGGCTCACTTAGTTAGCTTCACTTCAACAAATAGAGCTCGCTTGTTTCACTGCACTTAAATCGATTAAGCTCAGTTGCTTCACTTCACTTCAACTGATTGGGTTCACTTGGTTAGCTTCACTTCAACTAATAGAGCTCACTTGTTTCACGTCACTTCAATTGATTAAGCTCAGTTGCTGAACTTCACTTTACCTGATTAGGCTCACTTACCTAGCTCCACTGCAACTAATAGAGCTGACTTGTTTCACTTCACTTCAACTGATTAGGCTCACTCAACTAGCTTCACTTCAACTAATAGAGCTCACTTGTTTCACGTCACTTCAATTGATTAAGCTCAGTTGCTGCACTTCACTTCAACTGATTAGGCTCACTCACTAGCTTTACTTCAACTAATAGAGCTCACTTGTTTCACGTCACTTCAATTGATTAAGCTCAGTTGCTGCACTTCACTTCAACTGATTAGGCTCACTCAACTAGCTTCACTTCAACTAAAGAGCTCACTTATTTCATTTCACTTCAATTGATTAGGCTCAGTGGCGTCACTTCACTTCAACTGAATAGGCTAAATTAACTAGCTTCACTTCAACTAATAGAGTTCACTTGTGTCACTCCACTTCAATTGATTAAGCTCAATTGTTTCACTTCACTTCAATTGATTAAGCTCAGTTGCTTCACTTCACTTCAACTGATTGGGCTCACTTAACTAGCTTCACTTCAACTAATAGAGCTCACTTGTTTCACGTCACTTCAATTGATTAAGCTCAGTTGCTGCACTTCACTTCAACTGATTAGGCTCACTCACTAGCTTTACTTCAACTAATAGAGCTCACATGTTTCACGTCACTTCAATTGATTAAGCTCAGTTGCTGCACTTCACTTCAACTGATTAGGCTCATTTAACTAGCTTCACTTCAACTGAAGAGCTCACTTGTTTTACTTCACTTCAATTGATTAAGCTCAGTTGCTTCACTTCACTTCAACTGATTGGGCTCTCTTAACTAGCTTCACTTCAACTAATAGAGCTCACTTGTTTCACGTCACTTCAATTGATTAAGCTCAGTTGCTGCACTTCGCTTCAACTGATTAGGCTCATTTAACTAGCTTCACTTCAACTAAGGAGCTCACTTGTTTTACTTCACTTCAATTGATTAAGCTCAGTTGCTTCACTTCACTTCAACTGATTGGGCTCACTTACCAGGCTTCACTTTAACTAATAGAGCTCACTTGTTTCACGTCACTTCAATTGATTAAGCTCAGTTGCTGCACTTCACTTCAACTGATTAGGCTCATTTAACTAGCTTCACTTCAACTAAAGAGCTCACTTGTTTTACTTCACTTCAATTGATTAAGCTTAGTTGCTGCACTTCACTTCAACTGATTAGGCTCATTTAACTAGCTTCACTTCAACTAAGGAGCTCACTTGTTTTACTTCACTTCAATTGATTAAGCTCAGTTGCTGCACTTCACTTCAACTGATTAGGCTCACTCACTAGCTTTACTTCAACTAATAGAGCTCACTTGTTTCACGTCACTTCAATTGATTAAGCTCAGTTGCTGCACTTCACTTCAACTGATTAGGCTCACTCAACTAGCTTCACTTCAACTAAAGAGCTCACTTATTTCACTTCACTTCAATTGATTAGGCTCAGTGGCGTCACTTCACTTCAACTGAATAGGCTAAATTAACTAGCTTCACTTCAACTAATAGAGTTCACTTGTGTCACTCCACTTCAATTGATTAAGCTCAATTGTTTCACTTCACTTCAATTGATTAAGCTCAGTTGCTTCACTTCACTTCAACTGATTGGGCTCACTTAACTAGCTTCACTTCAACTAATAGAGCTCACTTGTTTCACGTCACTTCAATTGATTAAGCTCAGTTGCTGCACTTCACTTCAACTGATTAGGCTCACTCACTAGCTTTACTTCAACTAATAGAGCTCACATGTTTCACGTCACTTCAATTGATTAAGCTCAGTTGCTGCACTTCACTTCAACTGATTAGGCTCATTTAACTAGCTTCACTTCAACTAAAGAGCTCACTTGTTTTACTTCACTTCAATTGATTAAGCTCAGTTGCTTCACTTCACTTCAACTGATTGGGCTCTCTTAACTAGCTTCACTAAAACTAATAGAGCTCACATGTTTCACGTCACTTCAATTGATTAAGCTCAGTTGCTGCACTTCACTTCAACTGATTAGGCTCATTTAACTAGCTTCACTTCAACTAAAGAGCTCACTTGTTTTACTTCACTTCAATTGATTAAGCTCAGTTGCTTCACTTCACTTCAACTGATTGGGCTCTCTTAACTAGCTTCACTTCAACTAATAGAGCTCACTTGTTTCACGTCACTTCAATTGATTAAGCTCAGTTGCTGCACTTCACTTCAACTGATTAGGCTCATTTAACTAGCTTCACTTCAACTAAGGAGCTCACTTGTTTTACTCCACTTCAATTGATTAAGCTCAATTGTTTCACTTCACTTCAATTGATTAAGCTCAGTTGCTTCACTTCACTTCAACTGATTGGGCTCAGTTAACTAGCTTCTCTTCAACTAATAGAGCTCACTTGTTTCACGTCACTTCAATTGATTAAGCTCAGTTGCTGCACTTCACTTCAACTGATTAGGCTCACTCACTAGCTTTACTTCAACTAATAGAGCTCACATGTTTCACGTCACTTCAATTGATTAAGCTCAGTTGCTGCACTTCACTTCAACTGATTAGGCTCATTTAACTAGCTTCACTTCAACTAAAGAGCTCACTTGTTTCACTTCACTTTAATTGATTAAGCTCAGTTGCTTCACTTCACTTCAACATACTAGGCTCACTTACCAGGCTTCACTTTAACTAATAGAGCTTACTTATTTCACTTCACTTTAATTGATTAAGCTCAGTTGCTTCACTTCACTTCAACTGATTAGGCTCATTTAACTAGCTTCACTTCAACTAAAGAGCTCACTTGTTTTACTTCACTTCAATTGATTAAGCTCAGTTGCTTCACTTCACTTCAACTGATTGGGCTCACTCACTAGCTTTACTTCAACTAATAGAGCTCACATGTTTCACGTCACTTCAATTGATTAAGCTCAGTTGCTGCACTTCACTTCAACTGATTAGGCTCATTTAACTAGCCTCACTTCAACTAAAGAGCTCACTTGTTTCACTTCACTTTAATTGATTAAGCTCAGTTGCTTCACTTCACTTCAACATATTAGGCTCACTTACCAGGCTTCACTTTAACTAATAGAGCTTACTTATTTCACTTCACTTTAATTGATTAAGCTCAGTTGCTTCACTTCACTTCAACTGATTAGGCTCATTTAACTAGCTTCACTTCAACTAAAGAGCTCACTTATTTCACTTCACTTCAATTGATTAGGCTCAGTGGCGTCACTTCACTTCAACTGAATAGGCTAAATTAACTAGCTTCACTTCAACTAATAGAGTTCACTTGTGTCACTCCACTTCAATTGATTAAGCTCAATTGTTTCACTTCACTTCAATTGATTAAGCTCAGTTGCTTCACTTCACTTCAACTGATTGGGCTCACTTAACTAGCTTCACTTCAACTAATAGAGCTCACTTGTTTCACGTCACTTCAATTGATTAAGCTCAGTTGCTGCACTTCACTTCAACTGATTAGGCTCACTCACTAGCTTTACTTCAACTAATAGAGCTCACATGTTTCACGTCACTTCAATTGATTAAGCTCAGTTGCTGCACTTGACTTCAACTGATTAGGCTCATTTAACTAGCTTCACTTCAACTAAAGAGCTCACTTGTTTTACTTCACTTCAATTGATTAAGCTCAGTTGCTTCACTTCACTTCAACTGATTAGGCTCACTCACTAGCTTTACTTCAACTAATAGAGCTCACATGTTTCACGTCACTTCAATTGATTAAGCTCAGTTGCTGCAGTTCAGTTCAACTGATTAGGCTCATTTAACTAGCTTCACTTCAACTAAAGAGCTCACTTGTTTTACTTCACTTCAATTGATTAAGCTCAGTTGCTTCACTTCACTTCAACTGATTGGGCTCTCTTAACTAGCTTCACTTCAACTAATAGAGCTCACATGTTTCACGTCACTTCAATTGATTAAGCTCAGTTGCTGCACTTCACTTCAACTGATTAGGCTCATTTAACTAGCTTCACTTCAACTAAGGAGCTCACTTGTTTTACTTTACTTCAATTGATTAAGCTCAGTTGCTTCACTTCACTTCAACTGATTGGGCTCACTTACCAGGCTTCACTTTAACTAATAGAGCTCACTTGTTTCACGTCACTTCAACTGATTAAGCTCAGTTGCTTCACTTCACTTCAACTGATAAGGCTCACTTAACTGGCTTCACTTCAACTAATAGAGCTCACTTGTTCCACTTCACTTCAATTGATTTAGCTCAGTTGCTGCACTTCACTTTAACTGATTGGGCTCACTTAGATAGCTTCACTTCAACTAAAGAGCTCACTTGTTTCACTTCACTCCAACTGATTAGGCTTACCTAACTAGCTTCACTTCAAGTAAAGAGCTCACTTGTTTCACTTCACTTCAATTGATTAAGCTCAATTGCTTCACTTCACTTTACCTGATTAGGCTCACTTAACTAGCTTCACTTCAAGTAATAGAGCTGACTTGTTTCACTTCTCTTCAACTAATAGAGCTCACTTGTTCCACATCACATCAATTGATTAGGCTCAGTTGCTTCACTTCACTTCAACTGATTGGGCTCACTTAGATAGCTTTACTCCAACTAATAGAGCTCACTTGTTTCACTTCACTTCAACTGATTAGGCTCACTTAACTAGCTTCACTTCAACTAAAGAGCTCACTTGCTTCACTTCACTTCAATTGATTAAGCTCACTTGCTTCACTTCACTTCAACTGATTGGGATCACTTCGTGCGCTTAACTTCAACTAAAAGAGCTCACTTGTTCCAGATCACATCAATTGATTAGGCTCAGTTGCTTCACTTCACTTCAACTGATTGGGCTCACTTAGATAGCTTTACTCCAACTAATGAAGCTCAGTTGCTTCACTTCACTTCAACATATTAGACTCACTTACCAGGCTTCACTTTAACTAATAGAGCTCACTTGTTTCACTTCACTTTAATTGATTAAGCTCAGTTGCTTCGCTTCACTTCAACTGATTAGGCTCACTTAACTAGCTTCACTTCAAGTAATAGAGCTGACTTGTTTCACTTCTCTTCAACTAATAGAGCTCACTTGTTCCACATCACATCAATTGATTAGGCTCAGTTGCTTCACTTCACTTCAACTGATTGGGCTCACTTAGATAGCTTTACTCCAACTAATAGAGCTCACTTGTTTCACTTCACTTCAACTGATTAGGCTCACTTAACTAGCTTCACTTCAACTAAAGAGCTCACTTGCTTCACTTCACTTCAATTGATTAAGCTCACTTGCTTCACTTCACTTCAACTGATTGGGATCACTTCGTGCGCTTAACTTCAACTAAAAGAGCTCACTTGTTCCAGATCACATCAATTGATTAGGCTCAGTTGCTTCACTTCACTTCAACTGATTGGGCTCACTTAGATAGCTTTACTCCAACTAATGAAGCTCAGTTGCTTCACTTCACTTCAACATATTAGACTCACTTACCAGGCTTCACTTTAACTAATAGAGCTCACTTGTTTCACTTCACTTTAATTGATTAAGCTCAGTTGCTTCGCTTCACTTCAACTGATTAGGCTCACTTAACTTGCTTCACTTCAACTAATAGAGCTCACTTGTTTCACTTCACTTCAACTGATTAGGCTCACTTAACTAGCTTCACTTCAACTAAAGAGCTCACTTGCTTCACTTCACTTCAATTGATTAAGCTCACTTGCTTCACTTCACTTCAACTGATTGGGATCACTTCGTGCGCTTAACTTCAACTAAAAGAGCTCACTTGTTCCAGATCACATCAATTGATTAGGCTCAGTTGCTTCACTTCACTTCAACTGATTGGGCTCACTTAGATAGCTTTACTCCAACTAATGAAGCTCAGTTGCTTCACTTCACTTCAACATATTAGACTCACTTACCAGGCTTCACTTTAACTAATAGAGCTCACTTGTTTCACTTCACTTTAATTGATTAAGCTCAGTTGCTTCGCTTCACTTCAACTGATTAGGCTCACTTAACTAGCTTCACTTCAACTAAAGAGCTCACTTGCTTCACTTCACTTCAATTGATTAAGCTCACTTGCTTCACTTCACTTCAACTGATTGGGATCACTTCGTGCGCTTAACTTCAACTAAAAGAGCTCACTTGTTCCAGATCACATCAATTGATTAGGCTCAGTTGCTTCACTTCACTTCAACTGATTGGGCTCACTTAGATAGCTTTACTCCAACTAATGAAGCTCAGTTGCTTCACTTCACTTCAACATATTAGACTCACTTACCAGGCTTCACTTTAACTAATAGAGCTCACTTGTTTCACTTCACTTTAATTGATTAAGCTCAGTTGCTTCGCTTCACTTCAACTGATTAGGCTCACTTAACTTGCTTCACTTCAACTAATAGAGCTCACTTGTTTCACGTCACTTCAACTGATTAAGCTCAGTTGCTTCACTTCACTTCAACTGATAAGGCTCACTTAACTGGCTTCACTTCAACTAATAGAGCTCACTTGTTCCACTTCACTTCAATTGATTTAGCTCAGTTGCTGCACTTCACTTTAACTGATTGGGCTCACTTAGATAGCTTCACTTCAACTAAAGAGCTCACTTGTTTCACTTCACTCCAACTGATTAGGCTTACCTAACTAGCTTCACTTCAAGTAAAGAGCTCACTTGTTTCACTTCACTTCAATTGATTAAGCTCAATTGCTTCACTTCACTTTACCTGATTAGGCTCACTTAACTAGCTTCACTTCAAGTAATAGAGCTGACTTGTTTCACTTCTCTTCAACTAATAGAGCTCACTTGTTCCACATCACATCAATTGATTAGGCTCAGTTGCTTCACTTCACTTCAACTGATTGGGCTCACTTAGATAGCTTTACTCCAACTAATAGAGCTCACTTGTTTCACTTCACTTCAACTGATTAGGCTCACTTAACTAGCTTCACTTCAACTAAAGAGCTCACTTGTTTCACTTCACTTTAATTGATTAAGCTCAGTTGCTTCGCTTCACTTCAACTGATTAGGCTCACTTAACTTGCTTCACTTCAACTAAAGAGCTCACTTGCTTCACTTCACTTCAATTGATTAAGCTCACTTGCTTCACTTCACTTCAACTGATTGGGATCACTTCGTGCGCTTAACTTCAACTAAAAGAGCTCACTTGTTCCAGATCACATCAATTGATTAGGCTCAGTTGCTTCACTTCACTTCAACTGATTGGGCTCACTTAGATAGCTTTACTCCAACTAATGAAGCTCAGTTGCTTCACTTCACTTCAACATATTAGACTCACTTACCAGGCTTCACTTTAACTAATAGAGCTCACTTGTTTCACTTCACTTTAATTGATTAAGCTCAGTTGCTTCGCTTCACTTCAACTGATTAGGCTCACTTAACTTGCTTCACTTCAACTAATAGAGCTCACTTGCTTCACTTCACTTCAATTGATTAAGCTCACTTGCTTCACTTCAATTCAACTGATTGGGATCACTTCGTGCGCTTAACTTCAACTAAAAGAGCTCACTTGTTCCAGATTACATCAATTGATTAGGCTCAGTTGCTTCACTTCACTTCAACTGATTGGGCTCACTTAGATAGCTTTACTCCAACTAATGAAGCTCAGTTGCTTCACTTCACTTCAACATATTAGACTCACTTACCAGGCTTCACTTTAACTAATAGAGCTCACTTGTTTCACTTCACTTTAATTGATTAAGCTCACTTGTTTCACTTCACTTCAATTGATTAAGCTCAGTTGCTTCACTTCAGTTGAATTGATTAAGCTCAGTTGCTTAACCTCACTTCAACTGAATAGGCTTAATTAACTAGCTTCTCTTCAACTAATAGAGCTCACTTGTTTCACTTCACTTTAATTGATTAAGCTCAGTTGCTTCACTTCACTTCAACTGATTAAGCTCAGTTGCTTTGCTTCACTTCAACTGATTAGGCTCACTTAACTTGCTTCACTTTAACTAATAGAGCTCACTTGTTTCACTTCAGTTTAATTGATTAAGCTCAGTTGCTTCACTTCACTTCAACTGATTAAGCTCAGTTGCTTTGCTTCACTTCAACTGATTAGGCTCACTTAACTTGCTTCACTTCAACTAATAGATCTCACTTGTTTCACTTCACTTCAATTGATTAAGCTCAGTTAATTCACTTCAGTTAAATTGATTAAGCTCAGTTGCTCAACCTCACTTCAACTGAATAGGCTCACTCAACTAGCTTCACTTCAACTAAAGAGCTCACTTTTTTCACTTCACTTCAATTGATTAAGCTCAGTGGCGTCACTTCACTTCAACTGAATAGGCTAAATTAACTAGCTTCACTTCAACTAATAGAGTTCACTTGTGTCACTCCACTTCAATTGATTAAGCTCAATTGTTTCACTTCACTTCAATTGATTAAGCTCAGTTGCTTCACTTTACTTCAACTGATTGGGCTCACTTAACTAGCTTCACTTCAACTAATAGAGCTCACTTGTTTCACGTCACTTCAATTGATTAAGCTCAGTTGCTGCACTTCACTTTACCTGATTAGGCTCACTTAACTAGCTTCACTGCAACTAATAGAGCTGACTTGTTTCACTTCACTTCAACTGATTAGGCTCACTCAACTAGCTTCACTTCAACTAATAGAGCTCACTTGTTTCACGTCACTTCAATTGATTAAGCTCAGTTGCTGCACTTCACTTCAACTGATTAGGCTCACTCACTAGCTTTACTTCAACTAATAGAGCTCACTTGTTTCACGTCACTTCAATTGATTAAGCTCAGTTGCTGCACTTCACTTCAACTCATTAGGCTCATTTAACTAGCTTCACTTCAACTAAAGAGCTCACTTGTTTCACTTTACTTCAATTGATTAACCTCAGTTGCTTCACTTCACTTCAACTGATTGGGCTCACTTAACTAGCTTCACTTCAACTAATAGAGCTCACTTGTTTCACGTCACTTCAATTGATTAAGCTCAGTTGCTGCACTTCACTTTACCTGATTGGGCTCACTTAACTAGCTTCACTGCAACTAATAGAGCTGACTTGTTTCACTTCACTCCAACTGATTAGGCTCACTCAACTAGCTTCACTTCAACTAATAGAGCTCACTTGTTTCACGTCACTTCAATTGATTAAGCTCAGTTGCTGCACTTCACTTCAACTGATTAGGCTCACTCACTAGCTTCACCTCAACTAATAGAGCCAACTTGTTTCACGTCACTTCAATTTATTAAGCTCAGTTGCTGCACTTCACTTCAACTGATTAGGCTCATTTAACTAGCTTCACTTCAACTAAGGAGCTCACTTGTTTTACTTCACTTCAATTGATTAAGCTCAGTTGCTTCACTTCACTTCAACTGATTGGGCTCACTTAGTTAGCTTCACTTCAACAAATAGAGCTCGCTTGTTTCACTGCACTTAAATCGATTAAGCTCAGTTGCTTCACTTCACTTCAACTGATTGGGTTCACTTGGTTAGCTTCACTTCAACTAATAGAGCTCACTTGTTTCACGTCACTTCAATTGATTAAGCTCAGTTGCTGAACTTCACTTTACCTGATTAGGCTCACTTACCTAGCTCCACTGCAACTAATAGAGCTGACTTGTTTCACTTCACTTCAACTGATTAGGCTCACTCAACTAGCTTCACTTCAACTAATAGAGCTCACTTGTTTCACGTCACTTCAATTGATTAAGCTCAGTTGCTGCACTTCACTTCAACTGATTAGGCTCACTCACTAGCTTTACTTCAACTAATAGAGCTCACTTGTTTCACGTCACTTCAATTGATTAAGCTCAGTTGCTGCACTTCACTTCAACTGATTAGGCTCACTCAACTAGCTTCACTTCAACTAAAGAGCTCACTTATTTCATTTCACTTCAATTGATTAGGCTCAGTGGCGTCACTTCACTTCAACTGAATAGGCTAAATTAACTAGCTTCACTTCAACTAATAGAGTTCACTTGTGTCACTCCACTTCAATTGATTAAGCTCAATTGTTTCACTTCACTTCAATTGATTAAGCTCAGTTGCTTCACTTCACTTCAACTGATTGGGCTCACTTAACTAGCTTCACTTCAACTAATAGAGCTCACTTGTTTCACGTCACTTCAATTGATTAAGCTCAGTTGCTGCACTTCACTTCAACTGATTAGGCTCACTCACTAGCTTTACTTCAACTAATAGAGCTCACATGTTTCACGTCACTTCAATTGATTAAGCTCAGTTGCTGCACTTCACTTCAACTGATTAGGCTCATTTAACTAGCTTCACTTCAACTGAAGAGCTCACTTGTTTTACTTCACTTCAATTGATTAAGCTCAGTTGCTTCACTTCACTTCAACTGATTGGGCTCTCTTAACTAGCTTCACTTCAACTAATAGAGCTCACTTGTTTCACGTCACTTCAATTAATTAAGCTCAGTTGCTGCACTTCGCTTCAACTGATTAGGCTCATTTAACTAGCTTCACTTCAACTAAGGAGCTCACTTGTTTTACTTCACTTCAATTGATTAAGCTCAGTTGCTTCACTTCACTTCAACTGATTGGGCTCACTTACCAGGCTTCACTTTAACTAATAGAGCTCACTTGTTTCACGTCACTTCAATTGATTAAGCTCAGTTGCTGCACTTCACTTCAACTGATTAGGCTCATTTAACTAGCTTCACTTCAACTAAAGAGCTCACTTGTTTTACTTCACTTCAATTGATTAAGCTTAGTTGCTGCACTTCACTTCAACTGATTAGGCTCATTTAACTAGCTTCACTTCAACTAAGGAGCTCACTTGTTTTACTTCACTTCAATTGATTAAGCTCAGTTGCTGCACTTCACTTCAACTGATTAGGCTCACTCACTAGCTTTACTTCAACTAATAGAGCTCACTTGTTTCACGTCACTTCAATTGATTAAGCTCAGTTGCTGCACTTCACTTCAACTGATTAGGCTCACTCAACTAGCTTCACTTCAACTAAAGAGCTCACTTATTTCACTTCACTTCAATTGATTAGGCTCAGTGGCGTCACTTCACTTCAACTGAATAGGCTAAATTAACTAGCTTCACTTCAACTAATAGAGTTCACTTGTGTCACTCCACTTCAATTGATTAAGCTCAATTGTTTCACTTCACTTCAATTGATTAAGCTCAGTTGCTTCACTTCACTTCAACTGATTGGGCTCACTTAACTAGCTTCACTTCAACTAATAGAGCTCACTTGTTTCACGTCACTTCAATTGATTAAGCTCAGTTGCTGCACTTCACTTCAACTGATTAGGCTCACTCACTAGCTTTACTTCAACTAATAGAGCTCACATGTTTCACGTCACTTCAATTGATTAAGCTCAGTTGCTGCACTTCACTTCAACTGATTAGGCTCATTTAACTAGCTTCACTTCAACTAAAGAGCTCACTTGTTTTACTTCACTTCAATTGATTAAGCTCAGTTGCTTCACTTCACTTCAACTGATTGGGCTCTCTTAACTAGCTTCACTAAAACTAATAGAGCTCACATGTTTCACGTCACTTCAATTGATTAAGCTCAGTTGCTGCACTTCACTTCAACTGATTAGGCTCATTTAACTAGCTTCACTTCAACTAAAGAGCTCACTTGTTTTACTTCACTTCAATTGATTAAGCTCAGTTGCTTCACTTCACTTCAACTGATTGGGCTCTCTTAACTAGCTTCACTTCAACTAATAGAGCTCACTTGTTTCACGTCACTTCAATTGATTAAGCTCAGTTGCTGCACTTCACTTCAACTGATTAGGCTCATTTAACTAGCTTCACTTCAACTAAGGAGCTCACTTGTTTTACTCCACTTCAATTGATTAAGCTCAATTGTTTCACTTCACTTCAATTGATTAAGCTCAGTTGCTTCACTTCACTTCAACTGATTGGGCTCAGTTAACTAGCTTCTCTTCAACTAATAGAGCTCACTTGTTTCACGTCACTTCAATTGATTAAGCTCAGTTGCTGCACTTCACTTCAACTGATTAGGCTCACTCACTAGCTTTACTTCAACTAATAGAGCTCACATGTTTCACGTCACTTCAATTGATTAAGCTCAGTTGCTGCACTTCACTTCAACTGATTAGGCTCATTTAACTAGCTTCACTTCAACTAAAGAGCTCACTTGTTTCACTTCACTTTAATTGATTAAGCTCAGTTGCTTCACTTCACTTCAACATACTAGGCTCACTTACCAGGCTTCACTTTAACTAATAGAGCTTACTTATTTCACTTCACTTTAATTGATTAAGCTCAGTTGCTTCACTTCACTTCAACTGATTAGGCTCATTTAACTAGCTTCACTTCAACTAAAGAGCTCACTTGTTTTACTTCACTTCAATTGATTAAGCTCAGTTGCTTCACTTCACTTCAACTGATTGGGCTCACTCACTAGCTTTACTTCAACTAATAGAGCTCACATGTTTCACGTCACTTCAATTGATTAAGCTCAGTTGCTGCACTTCACTTCAACTGATTAGGCTCATTTAACTAGCCTCACTTCAACTAAAGAGCTCACTTGTTTCACTTCACTTTAATTGATTAAGCTCAGTTGCTTCACTTCACTTCAACATATTAGGCTCACTTACCAGGCTTCACTTTAACTAATAGAGCTTACTTATTTCACTTCACTTTAATTGATTAAGCTCAGTTGCTTCACTTCACTTCAACTGATTAGGCTCATTTAACTAGCTTCACTTCAACTAAAGAGCTCACTTATTTCACTTCACTTCAATTGATTAGGCTCAGTGGCGTCACTTCACTTCAACTGAATAGGCTAAATTAACTAGCTTCACTTCAACTAATAGAGTTCACTTGTGTCACTCCACTTCAATTGATTAAGCTCAATTGTTTCACTTCACTTCAATTGATTAAGCTCAGTTGCTTCACTTCACTTCAACTGATTGGGCTCACTTAACTAGCTTCACTTCAACTAATAGAGCTCACTTGTTTCACGTCACTTCAATTGATTAAGCTCAGTTGCTGCACTTCACTTCAACTGATTAGGCTCACTCACTAGCTTTACTTCAACTAATAGAGCTCACATGTTTCACGTCACTTCAATTGATTAAGCTCAGTTGCTGCACTTCACTTCAACTGATTAGGCTCATTTAACTAGCTTCACTTCAACTAAAGAGCTCACTTGTTTTACTTCACTTCAATTGATTAAGCTCAGTTGCTTCACTTCACTTCAACTGATTAGGCTCACTCACTAGCTTTACTTCAACTAATAGAGCTCACATGTTTCACGTCACTTCAATTGATTAAGCTCAGTTGCTGCACTTCACTTCAACTGATTAGGCTCATTTAACTAGCTTCACTTCAACTAAAGAGCTCACTTGTTTTACTTCACTTCAATTGATTAAGCTCAGTTGCTTCACTTCACTTCAACTGATTGGGCTCTCTTAACTAGCTTCACTTCAACTAATAGAGCTCACATGTTTCACGTCACTTCAATTGATTAAGCTCAGTTGCTGCACTTCACTTCAACTGATTAGGCTCATTTAACTAGCTTCACTTCAACTAAGGAGCTCACTTGTTTTACTTTACTTCAATTGATTAAGCTCAGTTGCTTCACTTCACTTCAACTGATTGGGCTCACTTACCAGGCTTCACTTTAACTAATAGAGCTCACTTGTTTCACGTCACTTCAATTGATTAAGCTCAGTTGCTGCACTTCACTTCAACTGATTAGGCTCACTCACTAGCTTTACTTCAACTAATAGAGCTCACATGTTTCACGTCACTTCAATTGATTAAGCTCAGTTGCTGCACTTCACTTCAACTGATTAGGCTCATTTAACTAGCTTCACTTCAACTAAAGAGCTCACTTGTTTCACTTCACTTTAATTGATTAAGCTCAGTTGCTTCACTTCACTTCAACATATTAGGTTTACTTACCAGGCTTCACTTTAACTAATAGAGCTTACTTATTTCACTTCACTTTAATTGATTAAGCTCAGTTGCTTCACTTCACTTCAACTGATTAAGCTCAGTTGCTTCGCTTCACTTCAACTGATTAGGCTCACTTAACTTGCTTCACTTCAACTAATAGAGCTCACTTGTTTCACTTCACTTCACTTGATTAAGCTCAGTTGCTTCACTTCACTTCAACTGATTGGGCTCACTTAATTAGCTTCACTTCAACTTATAGAGCTCACTTGTTTCACTTCACTTCAATTGATTAAGCTCAGTGGCTTCACTTCACTTCAACTGAATAGGCTAAATTAACTAGCTTTACTTCAACTAATAGAGTTCACTTGTGTCACTCCACCTCAATTGATTAAGCTCAATTGTTTCACTTCACTTCAACTGATTAAGCTCAGTTGCTTCACTTTATTTAAACTGATTAGGCTCACTTAACAGGCTTCACTGTAACTAATAGAGCTCACTTGTTTCACTTCACTTTAATTGATTAAGCTCAGTTGCATCACTTCACTTCAACTGATTAAGCTCAGTTGCTTCGCTTCACTTCAACTGATTAGGCTCATTCAACTTGCTTCACTTCAACTAATAGAGCTCACTTGTTTCACTTCACTTCAATTGATTAAGCTCAGTTGCTACACTTCAGTTAAATTGATTAAGCTCAGTTGCTTCACTTCACTTCAACTGATTGGGCTCACTTAGATAGCTTTACTCCAACTAATAGAGCTCACTTGTTTCACTTCACTTCAACTGATTAGGCTCACTTAACTAGCTTCACTTCAACTAAAGAGCTCACTTGCTTCACTTCACTTCAATTGATTAAGCTCACTTGCTTCACTTCACTTCAACTGATTGGGATCACTTCGTGCGCTTAACTTCAACTAAAAGAGCTCACTTGTTCCAGATCACATCAATTAATTAGGCTCAGTTGCTTCACTTCACTTCAACTGATTGGGCTCACTTAGATAGCTTTACTCCAACTAATGAAGCTTAGTTGCTTCACTTCACTTCAACATATTAGACTCACTTACCAGGCTTCACTTTAACTAATAGAGCTCACTTGTTTCACTTCACTTTAATTGATTAAGCTCAGTTGCTTCACTTCACTTCAACTGATTAAGCTCAGTTGCTTTGCTTCACTTCAACTGATTAGGCTCACTTAACTTGCTTCACTTCAACTAATAGATCTCACTTGTTTCACTTCACTTCAATTGATTAAGCTCAGTTTCTTCACTTCAGTTAAATTGATTAAGCTCAGTTGCTTAACCTCACTTCAACTGAATAGGCTTAGTTAACTAGCTTCTCTTCAACTAATAGAGCTCACTTCTTTCACTTCACTTCAATTGATTAAGCTCAGTTGCTTCACATCACTTCAACTGATTCGGATCACTTCGTGCGCTTAACTTCAACTAAAAGAGCTCACTTGTTCCACATCACATCAATTGATTAGGCTCAGTTGCTTCACTTCACTTCAACTGATTGGGCTCACTTAGATAGCTTTACTCCAACTAATAGAGCTCACTTGTTTCACTTCACTTCAACTGATTAGGCTCACTTAACTTGCTTCACTTCAACTAAAGAGCTCACTTGCTTCACTTCACTTCAACTGATTAAGCTCAGTTGCTTCACTTCACTTCAACATATTAGGCTCACTTACCAGGCTTCACTTTAACTAATATAGCTCACTTGTTTCACTTCACTTTAATTGATTAAGCTCAGTTGCTTCACTTCACTTCAACTGATTAAGCTCAGTTGCTTTGCTTCACTTTAACTGATTAGGCTCACTTAACTTGCTTCACTTCAACTAATAGAGCTCACTTGTTTCACTTCACTTCAATTGATTAAGCTCAGTTGCTTCACTTCAGTTAAATTGATTAAGCTCAGTTGCTTAACCTCACTTCAACTGAATAGGCTTAATTAACTAGCTTCTCTTCAACTAATAGAGCTCACTTGTTTCACTTCACTTTAATTGATTAAGCTCAGTTGCTTCACTTCACTTCAACTGATTAAGCTCAGTTGCTTTGCTTCACTGCAACTGATTAGACTCACTTAACTTGCTTCACTTCAACTAATAGAGCTCACTTGTTTCACTTCACTTCAATTGATTAAGCTCAGTTGCTTCACTTCAGTTAAATTGATTAAGCTCAGTTGCTTAACCTCACTTCAACTGAATAGGCTTAATTAACTAGCTTCTCTTCAACTAATAGAGCTCACTTCTTTCACTTCACTTCAATTGATTAAGCTCGGTTGCTTCACATCACTTCAACTGATTCGGATCACTTCGTGCGCTTAACTTCAACTAAAAGAGCTCACTTGTTCCACATCACATCAATTGATTAGGCTCAGTTGCTTCACTTCACTTCAACTGATTGGGCTCACTTAGATAGCTTTACTCCAACTAATAGAGCTCACTTGTTTCACTTCACTTCAACTGATTAGGCTCACTTAACTTGCTTCACTTCAACTAAAGAGCTCACTTGCTTCACTTCACTTCAACTGATTAAGCTCAGTTGCTTCACTTCACTTCAACATATTAGGCTCACTTACCAGGCTTCACTTTAACTAATATAGCTCACTTGTTTCACTTCACTTTAATTGATTAAGCTCAGTTGCTTCACTTCACTTCAACTGATTAAGCTCAGTTGCTTTGCTTAACTTTAACTGATTAGGCTCACTTAACTTGCTTCACTTCAACTAATAGAGCTCACTTGTTTCACTTCACTTCAATTGATTAAGCTCAGTTGCTTCACTTCAGTTAAATTGATTAAGCTCAGTTGCTTAACCTCACTTCAACTGAATAGGCTTAATTAACTAGCTTCTCTTCAACTAATAGAGCTCACTTGTTTCACTTCACTTCAATTGATTAAGCTCAGTTGCTTCACATCACTTCAACTGATTCGGATCACTTCGTGCGCTTAACTTCAACTAAAAGAGCTCACTTGTTCCACATCACATCAATTGATTAGGCTCAGTTGCTTCACTTCACTTCAACTGATTGGGCTCACTTAGATAGCTTTACTCCAACTAATGAAGCTCACTTGTTTCTTTTCACTTCAATTGATAAGGCTCACTTAACTAGCTTCACTGCATGTAATAGAACTGACTTGTTTCACTTCACTTCAACCGATTAGGCTCATTCAACTAGCTTCACTTCAACTAATAGAGCTCACTTGTTTCACGTTACTTCAATTGATTAAGCTCAGTTGCTGCACTTCACTTCAACTGATTAGGCTCACTCACTAGCTTTACTTCAACTAATAGAGCTCACTTGTTTTACTTCACTTCAATTGATTAAGCTCAGTTGCTTCACTTCACTTCAACTGATTGGGCTCACTTAGTTAGCTTCACTTCAACAAATAGAGCTCGCTTGTTTCACTGCACTTAAATCGATTAAGCTCAGTTGCTTCACTTCACTTCAACTGATTGGGTTCACTTGGTTAGCTTCTCTTCAACCAATAGAGCTCACTTATTTCACTTCACTTCAATTGATTAAGCTCAGTGGCGTCACTTCACTTCAACTGAATAGTCTAAATTAACTAGCTTCACTTCAACTAATAGAGTTCACTTGTGTCACTCCACTTCAATTGATTAAGCTCAATTGTTTCACTTCACTTCAATTGATTAAGCTCAGTTGTTTCACTTCACTTCAACTGATTGGGCTCACTTAACTAGCTTCACTTCAACAAATAGAGCTCACTTGTTTAACGTCACTTCAATTGATTAAGCTCAGTTGCTGCACTTCACTTCAACTGATTAGGCTCATTTAACTAGCTTCACTTCAACTAAAGGGCTCACTTGTTTTACTTCACTTCAATTGATTAAGCTCAGTTGCTTCACTTCACTTCAACTGATTGGGCTCACTTAGTTAGCTTCTCTTCAACTAATAGAGCTTACTTGTTTCACTTCACTTCAATTGATTAAGCTCAGTTGCTTCACATCACTTCAACTGATTCGGATCACTTCGTGCGCTAAACTTCAACTAAAAGAGCTCACTTGTTCCACATCACATCAATTGATTAGGCTCAGTTGCTTCACTTGACTTCAACTGATTGGGCTCACTTAGATAGCTTTACTCCAACTAATGAAGCTCACTTGTTTCACTTCACTTCAATTGATAAGGCTCACTTAACTAGCTTCACTGCAACTAATAGAGCTGACTTGTTTCACTTCACTTCAACCGATTAGGCTCATTCAACTAGCTTCACTTCAACTAATAGAGCTCACTTGTTTCACGTCACTTCAATTGATTAAGCTCAGTTGGTGCACTTCACTTCAACTGATTAGGCTCACTCACTAGCTTTACTTCAACTAATAGAGCTCACTTGTTTCACGTCACTTCAATTGATTAAGCTCAGTTGCTGCACTTCACTTCAACTGATTAGGCTCACTCACTAGCTTTACTTCAACTAATAGAGCTCACATGTTTCACGTCACTTCAATTGATTAAGCTCAGTTGCTGCACTTCACTTCAACTGATTAGGCTCATTTAACTAGCTTCACTTCAACTAAAGAGCTCACTTGTTTTACTTCACTTCAATTGATTAAGCTCAGTTGCTTCACTTCACTTCAACTGATTGGGCTCTCTTAACTAGCTTCACTTCAACTAATAGAGCTCACTTGTTTCACGTCACTTCAATTGATTAAGCTCAGTTGCTTCACTTCACTTCAACATATTAGGCTCACTTACCAGGCTTCACTTTAACTAATAGAGCTCACTTATTTCACTTCACTTTAATTGATTAAGCTCAGTTGCTTCACTTCACTTCAACTGATTAAGCTCAGTTGCTTCGCTTCACTTCAACTGATTAGGCTCACTTAACTTGCTTCACTTCAACTTATAGAGCTCACTTGTTTCACTTCACTTCACTTGATTAAGCTCAGTGGCTTCACTTTATTTAAACTGATTAGGCTCACTTAACAGGCTTCACTGTAACTAATAGAACTAACTTGTTTCACTTCACTTCAATTGATTAAGCTCAATTGCTTCACTTCACTTCAACATATTAGGCTCACTTACCAGGCTTCACTTCAACTAATAGAGCTCACTTGTTTCACTTCACTTTAATTGATTAAGCTCAGTTGCTTCACTTCACTTCAACTGATTAAGCTCAGTTGCTTCGCTTCACTTCAACTGATTAGGCTCACTTAACTTGCTTCACTTCAACTAATAGAGCTCACTTGTTTCACTTCACTTCAATTGATTAAGTTCAGTTGCTACACTTCAGTTAAATTGATTAGGCTCAGTTGCTTAACCTCACTTCAACTGAATAGGCTAAATTAACTAGCTTTACTTCAACTAATAGAGTTCACTTGTGTCACTCCACCTTAATTGATTAAGCTCAATTGTTTCACTTCACTTCAACTGATTAAGCTCAGTTGCTTCACTTTATTTAAACTGATTAGGCTCACTTAACAGGCTTCACTGTAACTAATAGAACTAACTTTTTTCACTTCACTTCAATTGATTAAGCTCAATTGCTTCACTTCACTTCAACATATTAGGCTCACTTACCAGGCTTCAATTCAACTAATAGAGCTCACTTGTTTCACTTCACTTTAATTGATTAAGCTCAGTTGCTTCACTTCACTTCAACTGATTAAGCTCAGTTGCTTCGCTTCACTTCAACTGATTAGGCTCACTTAACTTGCTTCACTTCAACTAATAGAGCTCACTTGTTTCACTTCACTTCAATTGATTAAGTTCAGTTGCTACACTTCAGTTAAATTGATTAAGCTCAGTTGCTTAACCTCACTTCAACTGAATAGGCTTAATTAAATAGCTTCTCTTCAACTAATAGAGCTCACTTGTTCCACATCACATCAATTGATTAGGCTCAGTTGCTTCACTTCACTTCAACTGATTGGGCTCACTTAGATAGCTTTACTCCAACTAATAGAGCTCACTTGTTTCACTTCACTTCAACTGATTAGGCTCACTTAACTAGCTTCACTTCAACTGAAGAGCTCACTTGCTTCACTTCACTTCAATTGATTAAGCTCACTTGTTCCACTTCACTTCAACTGATTGGGATCACTTCGTGCGCTTAACTTCAACTAAAAGAGCTCACTTGTTTCAGATCACATCAATTGATTAGGCTCAGTTGATTCACTTCACTTCAACTGATTGGGCTCACTTAGATAGCTTTACTCCAACTAATGAAGCTCAGTTGCTTCACTTCACTTCAACATATTAGACTCACTTACCAGGCTTCACTTTAACTAATAGAGCTCACTTGTTTCACTTCACTTTAATTGATTAAGCTCAGTTGCTTCACTCACTTCAACTGATTAACCTCAGTTGCTTTGCTTCACTTCAACTGATTAGGCTCACTTAACTTGCTTCACTTCAACTAATAGATCTCACTTGTTTCACTTCACTTCAATTGATTAAGCTCAGTTGCTTCACTTCAGTTAAATTGATTAAGCTCAGTTGCTTAACCTCACTTCAACTGAATAGGCTTAATCAACTAGCTTCTCTTCAACCAATAGAGCTCACTTGTTTCACTTCACTTCAATTGATTAAGCTCAGTTGCTTCACATCACTTCAACTGATTCGGATCACTTCGTGCGCTTAACTTCAACTAAAAGAGCTCACTTGTTCCACATCACATCAATTGATAAGGCTCACTTGCTTCACTTCACTTCAACTGATTGGGCTCACTTAGATAGCTTTACTCCAACTAATAGAGCTCACTTGTTTCACTTCACTTCAACTGATTAGGCTCACTTAACTTGCTTCACTTCAACTAAAGAGCTCACTTGCTTCACTTCACTTCAACTGATTAAGCTCAGTTGCTTCACTTCACTTCAACATATTAGGCTCACTTACCAGGCTTCACTTTAACTAATATAGCTCACTTGTTTCACTTCACTTTAATGGATTAAGCTCAGTTGCTTCACTTCACTTCAACTGATTAAGCTCAGTTGCTTTGCTTCACTTCAACTGATTAGGCTCACTTAACTTGCTTCACTTCAACTAATAGAGCTCACTTGTTTCACTTCACTTCAATAGATTAAGCTCAGTTGCTTCACTTCAGTTAAATTGATTAAGCTCAGTTGCTTAACCTCACTTCAACTGAATAGGCTTAATTAACTAGCTTCTCTTCAACTAATAGAGCTCACTTGTTATACTTCACTTTAATTGATTAAGCTCAGTTGCTTCACTTCACTTCAACTGATTAAGCTCAGTTGCTTTGCTTCACTTCAACTGATTAGGCTCACTTAACTTGCTTCACTTCAACTAATAGAGCTCACTTGTTTCACTTCACTTCAATTGATTAAGCTCAGTTGCTTCACTTCAGTTAAATTGATTAAGCTCAGTTGCTTAACCTCACTTCAACTGAATAGGCTCAATTAACTAGCTTCTCTTCAACTAATAGAGCTCACTTGTTTCACTTCACTTCAATTGATTAAGCTCAGTTGCTTCAAATCACTTCAACTGATTCGGATCACTTCGTGCGCTTAACTTCAACTAAAAGAGCTCACTTGTTCCACATCACATCAATTGATTAGGTTCAGTTGCTTCACTTCACTTCAACTGATTGGGCTCACTTAGATAGCTTTACTCCAACTAATGAAGCTCACTTGTTTTACTTCACTTCAATTGATTAAGCTCAGTTGCTTCACTTCACTTCAACTGATTGGGCTCACTTAGTTAGCTTCACTTCAACAAATAGAGCTCACTTGTTTCACTGCACTTAAATCGATTAAGCTCAGTTGCTTCACTTCACTTCAACTGATTGGGTTCACTTGGTTAGCTTCTCTTCAACCAATAGAGCTCACTTATTTCACTTCACTTCAATTGATTAAGCTCAGTGGCGTCACTTCACTTCAACTGAATAGTCTAAATTAACTAGCTTCACTTCAACTAATAGAGTTCACTTGTGTCACTCCACTTTAATTGATTAAGCTCAATTGTTTCACTTCACTTCAATTGATTAAGCTCAGTTGTTTCACTTCACTTCAACTGATTGGGCTCACTTAACTAGCTTCACTTCAACAAATAGAGCTCACTTGTTTCACGTTACTTCAATTGATTAAGCTCAGTTGCTGCACTTCACTTCAACTGATTAGGCTCATTTAACTAGCTTCACTTCAACTAAAGGGCTCACTTGTTTTACTTCACTTCAATTGATTAAGCTCAGTTGCTTCACTTCACTTCAACTGATTGGGCTCACTTAGTTAGCTTCTCTTCAACTAATAGAGCTTACTTGTTTCACTTCACTTCAATTGATTAAGCTCAGTTGCTTCACATCACTTCAACTGATTCGGATCACTCGTGCGCTTAACTTCAACTAAAAGAGCTCACTTGTTCCACATCACATCAATTGATTAGGCTCAGTTGCTTCACTTGACTTCAACTGATTGGGCTCACTTAGATAGCTTTACTCCAACTAATGAAGCTCACTTGTTTCACTTCACTTCAATTGATAAGGCACACTTATTTAGCTTCACTGCAACTAATAGAGCTGACTTGTTTCACTTCACTTCAACCGATTAGGCTCATTCAACTAGCTTCACTTCAACTAATAGAGCTCACTTGTTTCACGTCACTTCAATTGATTAAGCTCAGTTGCTGCACTTCACTTCAACTGATTAGGCTCACTCACTAGCTTTACTTCAACTAATAGAGCTCACTTGTTTTACTTCACTTCAATTGATTAAGCTCAGTTGCTTCACTTCACTTCAACTGATTGGGCTCACTTAGTTAGCTTCACTTCAACAAATAGAGCTCGCTTGTTTCACTGCACTTAAATCGATTAAGCTCAGTTGCTTCACTTCACTTCAACTGATTAGGCTCACTCACTAGCTTTACTTCAACTAATAGAGCTCACTTGTTTTACTTCACTTCAATTGATTAAGCTCAGTTGCTTCACTTCACTTCAACTGATTGGGCTCACTTAGTTAGCTTCACTTCAACAAATAGAGCTCACTTGTTTCACGTCACTTAAATCGATTAAGCTCAGTTGCTTCACTTCACTTCAACTGATTGGGTTCACTTGGTTAGCTTCTCTTCAACCAATAGAGCTCACTTATTTCACTTCACTTCAATTGATTAAGCTCAGTGGCGTCACTTCACTTCAACTGAATAGTCTAAATTAACTAGCTTCACTTCAACTAATAGAGTTCACTTGTGTCACTCCACTTCAATTGATTAAGCTCAATTGTTTCACTTCACTTCAATTGATTAAGCTCAGTTGTTTCACTTCACTTCAACTGATTGGGCTCACTTAACTAGCTTCACTTCAACTAAAGAGCTCACTTGTTTTACTTCACTTCAATTGATTAAGCTCAGTTGCTTCACTTCACTTCAACTGATTGGGCTCTCTTAACTAGCTTCACTTCAACTAATAGAGCTCACTTGTTTCACGTCACTTCAATTGATTAAGCTCAGTTGCTTCACTTCACTTCAACATATTAGGCTCACTTACCAGGCTCCACTTTAACTAATAGAGCTCACTTATTTCACTTCACTTTAATTGATTAAGCTCAGTTGCTTCACTTCACTTCAACTGATTAAGCTCAGTTGCTTCGCTTCACTTCAACTGATTAGGCTCACTTAACTTGCTTCACTTCAACTAATAGAGCTCACTTGTTTCACTTCACTTCACTTGATTAAGCTCAGTTGCTTCACTTCACTTCAACTGATTGGGCTCACTTAATTAGCTTCACTTCAACTTATAGAGCTCACTTGTTTCACTTCACTTCAATTGATTAAGCTCAGTGGCTTCACTTCACTTCAACTGAATAGGCTAAATTAACTAGCTTTACTTCAACTAATAGAGTTCACTTGTGTCACTCCACCTCAATTGATTAAGCTCAATTGTTTCACTTCATTTCAACTGTTAAGCTCAGTTGCTTCACTTTATTTAAACTGATTAGGCTCACTTAACAGGCTTCACTGTAACTAATAGAACTAACTTGTTTCACTTCACTTCAATTGATTAAGCTCAATTGCTTCACTTCACTTCAACATATTAGGCTCACTTACCAGGCTTCACTTTAACTAATAGAGCTCACTTGTTTCACTTCACTTTAATTGATTAAGCTCAGTTGCTTCACTTCACTTCAACTGATTAAGCTCAGTTGCTTCGCTTCACTTCAACTGATTAGGCTCACTTAACTTGCTTCACTTCAACTAATAGAGCTCACTTGTTTCACTTCACTTCAATTGATTAGGTTCAGTTGCTACACTTCAGATAAATTGATTAAGCTCAGTTGCTTAACCTCACTTCAACTGAATAGGCTTAATTAACTAGCTTCTCTTCAACTAATAGAGCTCACTTGTTCCACATCACATCAATTGATTAGGCTCAGTTGCTTCACTTCACTTCAACTGATTGGGCTCACTTAGATAGCTTTACTCCAACTAATAGAGCTCACTTGTTTCACTTCACTTCAACTGATTAGGCTCACTTAACTAGCTTCACTTCAACTAAAGAGCTCACTTGCTTCACTTCACTTCAATTGATTAAGCTCACTTGCTTCACTTCACTTCAACTGATTGGGATCACTTCGTGCGCTTAACTTCAACTAATAGATCTCACTTGTTTCACTTCACTTCAATTGATTAAGCTCAGTTGCTTCACTTCAGTTAAATTGATTAAGCTCAGTTGCTTAACCTCACTTCAACTGAATAGGCTTAATCAACTAGCTTCTCTTCAACCAATAGAGCTCACTTGTTTCACTTCACTTCAATTGCTTAAGCTCAGTTGCTTCACATCACTTCAACTGATTCGGATCACTTCGTGCGCTTAACTTCAACTAAAAGAGCTCACTTGTTCCACATCACATCAATTGATAAGGCTCACTTGCTTCACTTCACTTCAACTGATTGGGCTCACTTAGATAGCTTTACTCCAACTAATAGAGCTCACTTGTTTCACTTCACTTCAACTGATTAGGCTCACTTAACTTGCTTCACTTCAACTAAAGAGCTCACTTGCTTCACTTCACTTCAATTGATTAAGCTCACTTGCTTCACTTCACTTCAACTGATTGGGATCACTTCGTGCGCTTAACTTCAACTAATGAAGCTCACTTGTTTCTTTTCACTTCAATTGATAAGGCTCACTTAACTAGCTTCACTGCATGTAATAGAACTGACTTGTTTCACTTCACTTCAACCGATTAGGCTCATTCAACTAGCTTCACTTCAACTAATAGAGCTCACTTGTTTCACGTCACTTCAATTGATTAAGCTCAGTTGCTGCACTTCACTTCAACTGATTAGGCTCACTCACTAGCTTTACTTCAACTAATAGAGCTCACTTGTTTTACTTCACTTCAATTGATTAAGCTCAGTTGCTTCACTTCACTTCAACTGATTGGGCTCACTTAGTTAGCTTCACTTCAACAAATAGAGCTCGCTTGTTTCACTGCACTTAAATCGATTAAGCTCAGTTGCTTCACTTCACTTCAACTGATTGGGTTCACTTGGTTAGCTTTACTCCAACTAATGAAGCTCACTTGTTTTACTTCACTTCAATTGATTAAGCTCAGTTGCTTCACTTCACTTCAACTGATTGGGCTCACTTAGTTAGCTTCACTTCAACAAATAGAGCTCGCTTGTTTCACTGCACTTAAATCGATTAAGCTCAGTTGCTTCACTTCACTTCAACTGATTGGGTTCACTTGGTTAGCTTCTCTTCAACCAATAGAGCTCACTTATTTCACTTCACTTCAATTGATTAAGCTCAGTGGCGTCACTTCACTTCAACTGAATAGTCTAAATTAACTAGCTTCACTTCAACTAATAGAGTTCACTTGTGTCACTCCACTTCAATTGATTAAGCTCAATTGTTTCACTTCACTTCAATTGATTAAGCTCAGTTGTTTCACTTCACTTCAACTGATTGGGCTCACTTAACTAGCTTCACTTCAACAAATAGAGCTCACTTGTTTCACGTTACTTCAATTGATTAAGCTCAGTTGCTGCACTTCACTTCAACTGATTAGGCTCATTTAACTAGCTTCACTTCAACTAAAGGGCTCACTTGTTTTACTTCACTTCAATTGATTAAGCTCAGTTGCTTCACTTCACTTCAACTGATTGGGCTCACTTAGTTAGCTTCTCTTCAACTAATAGAGCTTACTTGTTTCACTTCACTTCAATTGATTAAGCTCAGTTGCTTCACATCACTTCAACTGATTCGGATCACTCGTGCGCTTAACTTCAACTAAAAGAGCTCACTTGTTCCACATCACATCAATTGATTAGGCTCAGTTGCTTCACTTGACTTCAACTGATTGGGCTCACTTAGATAGCTTTACTCCAACTAATGAAGCTCACTTGTTTCACTTCACTTCAATTGATAAGGCTCACTTAACTAGCTTCACTGCAACTAATAGAGCTGACTTGTTTCACTTCACTTCAACCGATTAGGCTCATTCAACTAGCTTCACTTCAACTAATAGAGCTCACTTGTTTCACGTCACTTCAATTGATTAAGCTCAGTTGCTGCACTTCACTTCAACTGATTAGGCTCACTCACTAGCTTTACTTCAACTAATAGAGCTCACTTGTTTTACTTCACTTCAATTGATTAAGCTCAGTTGCTTCACTTCACTTCAACTGATTGGGCTCACTTAGTTAGCTTCACTTGAACAAATAGAGCTCGCTTGTTTCACTGCACTTAAATCGATTAAGCTCAGTTGCTTCACTTCACTTCAACTGATTAGGCTCACTCACTAGCTTTACTTCAACTAATAGAGCTCACTTGTTTTACTTCACTTCAATTGATTAAGCTCAGTTGCTTCACTTCACTTCAACTGATTGGGCTCACTTAGTTAGCTTCACTTCAACAAATAGAGCTCGCTTGTTTCACTGCACTTAAATCGATTAAGCTCAGTTGCTTCACTTCACTTCAACTGATTGGGTTCACTTGGTTAGCTTCTCTTCAACCAATAGAGCTCACTTATTTCACTTCACTTCAATTGATTAAGCTCAGTTGCTGCACTTCACTTCAACTGATTAGGCTCACTCACTAGCTTTACTTCAACTAATAGAGCTCACTTGTTTTACTTCACTTCAATTGATTAAGCTCAGTTGCTTCACTTCACTTCAACTGATTGGGCTCACTTAGTTAGCTTCACTTCAACAAATAGAGCTCGCTTGTTTCACTGCACTTAAATCGATTAAGCTCAGTTGCTTCACTTCACTTCAACTGATTAGGCTCACTCACTAGCTTTACTTCAACTAATAGAGCTCACTTGTTTTACTTCACTTCAATTGATTAAGCTCACTTGCTTCACTTCACTTCAACTGATTGGGATCACTTCGTGCGCTTAACTTCAACTAATGAAGCTCACTTGTTTCTTTTCACTTCAATTGATAAGGCTCACTTAACTAGCTTCACTGCATGTAATAGAACTGACTTGTTTCACTTCACTTCAACCGATTAGGCTCATTCAACTAGCTTCACTTCAACTAATAGAGCTCACTTGTTTCACGTCACTTCAATTGATTAAGCTCAGTTGCTGCACTTCACTTCAACTGATTAGGCTCACTCACTAGCTTTACTTCAACTAATAGAGCTCACTTGTTTTACTTCACTTCAATTGATTAAGCTCAGTTGCTTCACTTCACTTCAACTGATTGGGCTCACTTAGTTAGCTTCACTTCAACAAATAGAGCTCGCTTGTTTCACTGCACTTAAATCGATTAAGCTCAGTTGCTTCACTTCACTTCAACTGATTGGGTTCACTTGGTTAGCTTTACTCCAACTAATGAAGCTCACTTGTTTTACTTCACTTCAATTGATTAAGCTCAGTTGCTTCACTTCACTTCAACTGATTGGGCTCACTTAGTTAGCTTCACTTCAACAAATAGAGCTCGCTTGTTTCACTGCACTTAAATCGATTAAGCTCAGTTGCTTCACTTCACTTCAACTGATTGGGTTCACTTGGTTAGCTTCTCTTCAACCAATAGAGCTCACTTATTTCACTTCACTTCAATTGATTAAGCTCAGTGGCGTCACTTCACTTCAACTGAATAGTCTAAATTAACTAGCTTCACTTCAACTAATAGAGTTCACTTGTGTCACTCCACTTCATTTGATTAAGCTCAATTGTTTCACTTCACTTCAATTGATTAAGCTCAGTTGTTTCACTTCACTTCAACTGATTGGGCTCACTTAACTAGCTTCACTTCAACAAATAGAGCTCACTTGTTTCACGTTACTTCAATTGATTAAGCTCAGTTGCTGCACTTCACTTCAACTGATTAGGCTCATTTAACTAGCTTCACTTCAACTAAAGGGCTCACTTGTTTTACTTCACTTCAATTGATTAAGCTCAGTTGCTTCACTTCACTTCAACTGATTGGGCTCACTTAGTTAGCTTCTCTTCAACTAATAGAGCTTACTTGTTTCACTTCACTTCAATTGATTAAGCTCAGTTGCTTCACATCACTTCAACTGATTCGGATCACTCGTGCGCTTAACTTCAACTAAAAGAGCTCACTTGTTCCACATCACATCAATTGATTAGGCTCAGTTGCTTCACTTGACTTCAACTGATTGGGCTCACTTAGATAGCTTTACTCCAACTAATGAAGCTCACTTGTTTCACTTCACTTCAATTGATAAGGCTCACTTAACTAGCTTCACTGCAACTAATAGAGCTGACTTGTTTCACTTCACTTCAACCGATTAGGCTCATTCAACTAGCTTCACTTCAACTAATAGAGCTCACTTGTTTCACGTCACTTCAATTGATTAAGCTCAGTTGCTGCACTTCACTTCAACTGATTAGGCTCACTCACTAGCTTTACTTCAACTAATAGAGCTCACTTGTTTTACTTCACTTCAATTGATTAAGCTCAGTTGCTTCACTTCACTTCAACTGATTGGGCTCACTTAGTTAGCTTCACTTGAACAAATAGAGCTCGCTTGTTTCACTGCACTTAAATCGATTAAGCTCAGTTGCTTCACTTCACTTCAACTGATTAGGCTCACTCACTAGCTTTACTTCAACTAATAGAGCTCACTTGTTTTACTTCACTTCAATTGATTAAGCTCAGTTGCTTCACTTCACTTCAACTGATTGGGCTCACTTAGTTAGCTTCACTTCAACAAATAGAGCTCGCTTGTTTCACTGCACTTAAATCGATTAAGCTCAGTTGCTTCACTTCACTTCAACTGATTGGGTTCACTTGGTTAGCTTCTCTTCAACCAATAGAGCTCACTTATTTCACTTCACTTCAATTGATTAAGCTCAGTGGCGTCACTTCACTTCAACTGAATAGTCTAAATTAACTAGCTTCACTTCAACTAATAGAGTTCACTTGTGTCACTCCACTTCAATTGATTAAGCTCAATTGTTTCACTTCACTTCAATTGATTAAGCTCAGTTGTTTCACTTCACTTCAACTGATTGGGCTCACTTAACTAGCTTCACTTCAACAAATAGAGCTCACTTGTTTCACGTCACTTCAATTGATTAAGCTCAGTTGCTGCACTTCACTTCAACTGATTAGGCTCATTTAACTAGCTTCACTTCAACTAAAGGGCTCACTTGTTTTACTTCACTTCAATTGATTAAGCTCAGTTGCTTCACTTCACTTCAACATATTAGGCTCACTTACCAGGCTCCACTTTAACTAATAGAGCTCACTTATTTCACTTCACTTTAATTGATTAAGCTCAGTTGCTGCACTTCACTTCAACTGATTAGGCTCACTCACTAGCTTCACTTCAACTAAAGAGCTCACTTGTTTTACTTCACTTCAATTGATTAAGCTCAGTTGCTTCACTTCACTTCAACTGATTGGGCTCACTCACTAGCTTCACTTCAACTAAAGAGCTCACTTGTTTTACTTCACTTCAATTGATTAAGCTCAGTTGCTTCACTTCACTTCAACTGATTGGGCTCTCTTAACTAGCTTCACTTCAACTAATAGAGCTCACTTGTTTCACGTCACTTCAATTGATTAAGCTCAGTTGCTTCACTTCACTTCAACATATTAGGCTCACTTACCAGGCTCCACTTTAACTAATAGAGCTCACTTATTTCACTTCACTTTAATTGATTAAGCTCAGTTGCTTCACTTCACTTCAACTGATTAAGCTCAGTTGCTTCGCTTCACTTCAACTGATTAGGCTCACTTAACTTGCTTCACTTCAACTAATAGAGCTCACTTGTTTCACTTCACTTCACTTGATTAAGCTCAGTTGCTTCACTTCACTTCAACTGATTGGGCTCACTTAATTAGCTTCACTTCAACTTATAGAGCTCACTTGTTTCACTTCACTTCAATTGATTAAGCTCAGTGGCTTCGCTTCACTTCAACTGAATAGGCTAAATTAACTAGCTTTACTTCAACTAATAGAGTTCACTTGTGTCACTCCACCTCAATTGATTAAGCTCAATTGTTTCACTTCATTTCAACTGTTAAGCTCAGTTGCTTCACTTTATTTAAACTGATTAGGCTCACTTAACAGGCTTCACTGTAACTAATAGAACTAACTTGTTTCACTTCACTTCAATTGATTAAGCTCAATTGCTTCACTTCACTTCAACATATTAGGCTCACTTACCAGGCTTCACTTTAACTAATAGAGCTCACTTGTTTCACTTCACTTTAATTGATTAAGCTCAGTTGCTTCACTTCACTTCAACTGATTAAGCTCAGTTGCTTCGCTTCACTTCAACTGATTAGGCTCACTTAACTTGCTTCACTTCAACTAATAGAGCTCACTTGTTTCACTTCACTTCAATTGATTAGGTTCAGTTGCTACACTTCAGATAAATTGATTAAGCTCAGTTGCTTAACCTCACTTCAACTGAATAGGCTTAATTAACTAGCTTCTCTTCAACTAATAGAGCTCACTTGTTCCACATCACATCAATTGATTAGGCTCAGTTGCTTCACTTCACTTCAACTGAATAGGCTAAATTAACTAGCTTTACTTCAACTAATAGAGTTCACTTGTGTCACTCCACCTCAATTGATTAAGCTCAATTGTTTCACTTCATTTCAACTGTTAAGCTCAGTTGCTTCACTTTATTTAAACTGATTAGGCTCACTTAACAGGCTTCACTGTAACTAATAGAACTAACTTGTTTCACTTCACTTCAATTGATTAAGCTCAATTGCTTCACTTCACTTCAACATATTAGGCTCACTTACCAGGCTTCACTTTAACTAATAGAGCTCACTTGTTTCACTTCACTTTAATTGATTAAGCTCAGTTGCTTCACTTCACTTCAACTGATTAAGCTCAGTTGCTTCGCTTCACTTCAACTGATTAGGCTCACTTAACTTGCTTCACTTCAACTAATAGAGCTCACTTGTTTCACTTCACTTCAATTGATTAGGTTCAGTTGCTACACTTCAGATAAATTGATTAAGCTCAGTGGCGTCACTTCACTTCAACTGAATAGTCTAAATTAACTAGCTTCACTTCAACTAATAGAGTTCACTTGTGTCACTCCACTTCAATTGATTAAGCTCAATTGTTTCACTTCACTTCAATTGATTAAGCTCAGTTGTTTCACTTCACTTCAACTGATTGGGCTCACTTAACTAGCTTCACTTCAACAAATAGAGCTCACTTGTTTCACGTCACTTCAATTGATTAAGCTCAGTTGCTGCACTTCACTTCAACTGATTAGGCTCATTTAACTAGCTTCACTTCAACTAAAGGGCTCACTTGTTTTACTTCACTTCAATTGATTAAGCTCAGTTGCTTCACTTCACTTCAACATATTAGGCTCACTTACCAGGCTCCACTTTAACTAATAGAGCTCACTTATTTCACTTCACTTTAATTGATTAAGCTCAGTTGCTGCACTTCACTTCAACTGATTAGGCTCACTCACTAGCTTCACTTCAACTAAAGAGCTCACTTGTTTTACTTCACTTCAATTGATTAAGCTCAGTTGCTTCACTTCACTTCAACTGATTGGGCTCACTCACTAGCTTCACTTCAACTAAAGAGCTCACTTGTTTTACTTCACTTCAATTGATTAAGCTCAGTTGCTTCACTTCACTTCAACTGATTGGGCTCTCTTAACTAGCTTCACTTCAACTAATAGAGCTCACTTGTTTCACGTCACTTCAATTGATTAAGCTCAGTTGCTTCACTTCACTTCAACATATTAGGCTCACTTACCAGGCTCCACTTTAACTAATAGAGCTCACTTATTTCACTTCACTTTAATTGATTAAGCTCAGTTGCTTCACTTCACTTCAACTGATTAAGCTCAGTTGCTTCGCTTCACTTCAACTGATTAGGCTCACTTAACTTGCTTCACTTCAACTAATAGAGCTCACTTGTTTCACTTCACTTCACTTGATTAAGCTCAGTTGCTTCACTTCACTTCAACTGATTGGGCTCACTTAATTAGCTTCACTTCAACTTATAGAGCTCACTTGTTTCACTTCACTTCAATTGATTAAGCTCAGTGGCTTCACTTCACTTCAACTGAATAGGCTAAATTAACTAGCTTTACTTCAACTAATAGAGTTCACTTGTGTCACTCCACCTCAATTGATTAAGCTCAATTGTTTCACTTCATTTCAACTGTTAAGCTCAGTTGCTTCACTTTATTTAAACTGATTAGGCTCACTTAACAGGCTTCACTGTAACTAATAGAACTAACTTGTTTCACTTCACTTCAATTGATTAAGCTCAATTGCTTCACTTCACTTCAACATATTAGGCTCACTTACCAGGCTTCACTTTAACTAATAGAGCTCACTTGTTTCACTTCACTTTAATTGATTAAGCTCAGTTGCTTCACTTCACTTCAACTGATTAAGCTCAGTTGCTTCGCTTCACTTCAACTGATTAGGCTCACTTAACTTGCTTCACTTCAACTAATAGAGCTCACTTGTTTCACTTCACTTCAATTGATTAGGTTCAGTTGCTACACTTCAGATAAATTGATTAAGCTCAGTTGCTTAACCTCACTTCAACTGAATAGGCTTAATTAACTAGCTTCTCTTCAACTAATAGAGCTCACTTGTTCCACATCACATCAATTGATTAGGCTCAGTTGCTTCACTTCACTTCAACTGATTGGGCTCACTTAGATAGCTTTACTCCAACTAATAGAGCTCACTTGTTTCACTTCACTTCAACTGATTAGGCTCACTTAACTAGCTTCACTTCAACTAAAGAGCTCACTTGCTTCACTTCACTTCAATTGATTAAGCTCACTTGCTTCACTTCACTTCAACTGATTGGGATCACTTCGTGCGCTTAACTTCAACTAATAGATCTCACTTGTTTCACTTCACTTCAATTGATTAAGCTCAGTTGCTTCACTTCAGTTAAATTGATTAAGCTCAGTTGCTTAACCTCACTTCAACTGAATAGGCTTAATCAACTAGCTTCTCTTCAACCAATAGAGCTCACTTGTTTCACTTCACTTCAATTGATTAAGCTCAGTTGCTTCACATCACTTCAACTGATTCGGATCACTTCGTGCGCTTAACTTCAACTAAAAGAGCTCACTTGTTCCACATCACATCAATTGATAAGGCTCACTTGCTTCACTTCACTTCAACTGATTGGGCTCACTTAGATAGCTTTACTCCAACTAATAGAGCTCACTTGTTTCACTTCACTTCAACTGATTAGGCTCACTTAACTTGCTTCACTTCAACTAAAGAGCTCACTTGCTTCACTTCACTTCAACTGATTAAGCTCAGTTGCTTCACTTCACTTCAACATATTAGGCTCACTTACCAGGCTTCACTTTAACTAATATAGCTCACTTGTTTCACTTCACTTTAATTGATTAAGCTCAGTTGCTTCACTTCACTTCAACTGATTAAGCTCAGTTGCTTTGCTTCACTTCAACTGATTAGGCTCACTTAACTTGCTTCACTTCAACTAATAGAGCTCACTTGTTTCACTTCACTTCAATAGATTAAGCTCAGTTGCTTCACTTCAGTTAAATTGATTAAGCTCAGTTGCTTAACCTCACTTCAACTGAATAGGCTTAATTAACTAGCTTCTCTTCAACTAATAGAGCTCACTTGTTTCACTTCACTTCAATTGATTAAGCTCAGTTGCTTCAAATCACTTCAACTGATTCGGATCACTTAGATAGCTTTACTCCAACTAATAGAGCTCACTTGTTTCACTTCACTTCAACTGATTAGGCTCACTTAACTTGCTTCACTTCAACTAAAGAGCTCACTTGCTTCACTTCACTTCAACTGATTAAGCTCAGTTGCTTCACTTCACTTCAACATATTAGGCTCACTTACCAGGCTTCACTTTAACTAATATAGCTCACTTGTTTCACTTCACTTTAATTGATTAAGCTCAGTTGCTTCACTTTACTTCAACTGATTAAGCTCAGTTGCTTTGCTTCACTTTAACTGATTAGGCTCACTTAACTTGCTTCACTTCAACTAATAGAGCTCACTTGTTTCACTTCACTTCAATTGATTAAGCTCAGTTGCTTCACTTCAGTTAAATTGATTAAGCTCAGTTGCTTAACCTCACTTCAACTGAATAGGCTTAATTAACTAGCTTCTCTTCAACTAATAGAGCTCACTTGTTTCACTTCACTTTAATTGATTAAGCTCAGTTGCTTCACTTCACTTCAACATATTAGGCTCACTTACCAGGCTTCACTTTAACTAATATAGCTCACTTGTTTCACTTCACTTTAATTGATTAAGCTCAGTTGCTTCACTTCACTTCAATTGATTAAGCTCAGTTGCTTCACTTCAGTTAAATTGATTAAGCTCAGTTGCTTAACCTCACTTCAACTGAATAGGCTTAATTAACTAGCTTCTCTTCAACTAATAGAGCTCACTTGTTTCACTTCACTTCAATTGATTAAGCTCAGTTGCTTCACATCACTTCAACTGATTCGGATCACTTCGTGCGCTTAACTTCAACTAAAAGAGCTCACTTGTTCCACATCACATCAATTGATTAGGCTCAGTTGCTTCACTTCACTTCAACTGATTGGGCTCACTTAGATAGCTTTACTCCAACTAATGAAGCTCACTTGTTTCTTTTCACTTCAATTGATAAGGCTCACTTAACTAGCTTCACTGCATGTAATAGAACTGACTTGTTTCACTTCACTTCAACCGATTAGGCTCATTCAACTAGCTTCACTTCAACTAATAGAGCTCACTTGTTTCACGTCACTTCAATTGATTAAGCTCAGTTGCTGCACTTCACTTCAACTGATTAGGCTCACTCACTAGCTTTACTTCAACTAATAGAGCTCACTTGTTTTACTTCACTTCAATTGATTAAGCTCAGTTGCTTCACTTCACTTCAACTGATTGGGCTCACTTAGTTAGCTTCACTTCAACAAATAGAGCTCGCTTGTTTCACTGCACTTAAATCGATTAAGCTCAGTTGCTTCACTTCACTTCAACTGATTGGGTTCACTTGGTTAGCTTCTCTTCAACCAATAGAGCTCACTTATTTCACTTCACTTCAATTGATTAAGCTCAGTGGCGTCACTTCACTTCAACTGAATAGTCTAAATTAACTAGCTTCACTTCAACTAATAGAGTTCACTTGTGTCACTCCACTTCAATTGATTAAGCTCAATTGTTTCACTTCACTTCAATTGATTAAGCTCAGTTGTTTCACTTCACTTCAACTGATTGGGCTCACTTAACTAGCTTCACTTCAACAAATAGAGCTCACTTGTTTCACGTCACTTCAATTGATTAAGCTCAGTTGCTGCACTTCACTTCAACTGATTAGGCTCATTTAACTAGCTTCACTTCAACTAAAGGGCTCACTTGTTTTACTTCACTTCAATTGATTAAGCTCAGTTGCTTCACTTCACTTCAACTGATTGGGCTCACTTAGTTAGCTTCTCTTCAACTAATAGAGCTTACTTGTTTCACTTCACTTCAATTGATTAAGCTCAGTTGCTTCACATCACTTCAACTGATTCGGATCACTTCGTGCGCTAAACTTCAACTAAAAGAGCTCACTTGTTCCACATCACATCAATTGATTAGGCTCAGTTGCTTCACTTGACTTCAACTGATTGGGCTCACTTAGATAGCTTTACTCCAACTAATGAAGCTCACTTGTTTCACTTCACTTCAATTGATAAGGCTCACTTAACTAGCTTCACTGCAACTAATAGAGCTGACTTGTTTCACTTCACTTCAACCGATTAGGCTCATTCAACTAGCTTCACTTCAACTAATAGAGCTCACTTGTTTCACGTCTCTTCAATTGATTAAGCTCAGTTACTGCACTTCACTTCAACTGATTAGGCTCACTCACTAGCTTTACTTCAACTAATAGAGCTCACTTGTTTCACGTCACTTCAATTGATTAAGCTCAGTTGCTGCACTTCACTTCAACTGATTAGGCTCACTCACTAGCTTTACTTCAACTAATAGAGCTCACATGTTTCACGTCACTTCAATTGATTAAGCTCAGTTGCTGCACTTCACTTCAACTGATTAGGCTCATTTAACTAGCTTCACTTCAACTAAAGAGCTCACTTGTTTTACTTCACTTCAATTGATTAAGCTCAGTTGCTTCACTTCACTTCAACTGATTGGGCTCTCTTAACTAGCTTCACTTCAACTAATAGAGCTCACTTGTTTCACGTCACTTCAATTGATTAAGCTCAGTTGCTTCACTTCACTTCAACATATTAGGCTCACTTACCAGGCTTAACTTTAACTAATAGAGCTCACTTATTTCACTTCACTTTAATTGATTAAGCTCAGTTGCTTCACTTCACTTCAACTGATTAAGCTCAGTTGCTTCGCTTCACTTCAACTGATTAGGCTCACTTAACTTGCTTCACTTCAACTTATAGAGCTCACTTGTTTCACTTCACTTCACTTGATTAAGCTCAGTGGCTTCACTTTATTTAAACTGATTAGGCTCACTTAACAGGCTTCACTGTAACTAATAGAACTAACTTGTTTCACTTCACTTCAATTGATTAAGCTCAATTGCTTCACTTCACTTCAACTGATTAGGCTCATTTAACTAGCTTCACTTCAACTAATAGAGCTCACTTGTTTCACTTCACTTTAATTGATTAAGCTCAGTTGCTACACTTCAGTTAAATTGATTAAGCTCAGTTGCTTAACCTCACTTCAACTGAATAGGCTAAATTAACTAGCTTTACTTCAACTAATAGAGTTCACTTGTGTCACTCCACCTCAATTGATTAAGCTCAATTGTTTCACTTCACTTCAACTGATTAAGCTCAGTTGCTTCACTTTATTTAAACTGATTAGGCTCACTTAACAGGCTTCACTGTAACTAATAGAACTAACTTGTTTCACTTCACTTCAATTGATTAAGCTCAATTGCTTCACTTCACTTCAACATATTAGGCTCACTTACCAGGCTTCACTTCAACTAATAGAGCTCACTTGTTTCACTTCACTTTAATTGATTAAGCTCAGTTGCTTCACTTCACTTCAACTGATTAAGCTCAGTTGCTTCGCTTCACTTCAACTGATTAGGCTCACTTAACTTGCTTCACTTCAACTAATAGAGCTCACTTGTTTCACTTCACTTCAATTGATAAAGTTCAGTTGCTACACTTCAGTTAAATTGATTAAGCTCAGTTGCTTAACCTCACTTCAACTGAATAGGCTTAATTGAATAGCTTCTCTTCAACTTATAAAGCTCACTTGTTCCACATCACATCAATTGATTAGGCTCAGTTGCTTCACTTCACTTCAACTGATTGGGCTCACTTAGATAGCTTTACTCCAACTAATAGAGCTCACTTGTTTCACTTCACTTCAACTGATTAGGCTCACTTAACTAGCTTCACTTCAACTAAAGAGCTCACTTGCTTCACTTCACTTCAATTGATTAAGCTCACTTGTTCCACTTCACTTCAACTGATTGGGATCACTTCGTGCGCTTAACTTCAACTAAAAGAGCTCACTTGTTTCAGATCACATCAATTGATTAGGCTCAGTTGATTCACTTCACTTCAACTGATTGGGCTCACTTAGATAGCTTTACTCCAACTAATGAAGCTCAGTTGCTTCACTTCACTTCAACATATTAGACTCACTTACCAGGCTTCACTTTAACTAATAGAGCTCACTTGTTTCACTTCACTTTAATTGATTAAGCTCAGTTGCTTCACTCACTTCAACTGATTAACCTCAGTTGCTTTGCTTCACTTCAACTGATTAGGCTCACTTAACTTGCTTCACTTCAACTAATAGATCTCACTTGTTTCACTTCACTTCAATTGATTAAGCTCAGTTGCTTCACTTCAGTTAAATTGATTAAGCTCAGTTGCTTAACCTCACTTCAACTGAATAGGCTTAATCAACTAGCTTCTCTTCAACCAATAGAGCTCACTTGTTTCACTTCACTTCAATTGATTAAGCTCAGTTGCTTCACATCACTTCAACTGATTCGGATCACTTCGTGCGCTTAACTTCAACTAAAAGAGCTCACTTGTTCCACATCACATCAATTGATAAGGCTCACTTGCTTCACTTCACTTCAACTGATTGGGCTCACTTAGATAGCTTTACTCCAACTAATAGAGCTTACTTGTTTCACTTCACTTCAACTGATTAGGCTCACTTAACTTGCTTCACTTCAACTAAAGAGCTCACTTGCTTCACTTCACTTCAACTGATTAAGCTCAGTTGCTTCACTTCACTTCAACATATTAGGCTCACTTACCAGGCTTCACTTTAACTAATATAGCTCACTTGTTTCACTTCACTTTAATTGATTAAGCTCAGTTGCTTCACTTTACTTCAACTGATTAAGCTCAGTTGCTTTGCTTCACTTCAACTGATTAGGCTCACTTAACTTGCTTCACTTCAACTAATAGAGCTCACTTGTTTCACTTCACTTCAATAGATTAAGCTCAGTTGCTTCACTTCAGTTAAATTGATTAAGCTCAGTTGCTTAACCTCACTTCAACTGAATAGGCTTAATTAACTAGCTTCTCTTCAACTAATAGAGCTCACTTGTTTCACTTCACTTTAATTGATTAAGCTCAGTTGCTTCACTTCACTTCAACTGATTAAGCTCAGTTGCTTTGCTTCACTTCAACTGATTAGGCTCACTTAACTTGCTTCACTTCAACTAATAGAGCTCACTTGTTTCACTTCACTTCAATTGATTAAGCTCAGTTGCTTCACTTCAGTTAAATTGATTAAGCTCAGTTGCTTAACCTCACTTCAACTGAATAGGCTCAATTAACTAGCTTCTCTTCAACTAATAGAGCTCACTTGTTTCACTTCACTTCAATTGATTAAGCTCAGTTGCTTCAAATCACTTCAACTGATTCGGATCACTTCGTGCGCTTAACTTCAACTAAAAGAGCTCACTTGTTCCACATCACATCAATTGATTAGGTTCAGTTGCTTCACTTCACTTCAACTGATTGGGCTCACTTAGATAGCTTTACTCCAACTAATGAAGCTCACTTGTTTTACTTCACTTCAATTGATTAATCTCAGTTGCTTCACTTCACTTCAACTGATTGGGCTCACTTAGTTAGCTTCACTTCAACAAATAGAGCTCGCTTGTTTCACTGCACTTAAATCGATTAAGCTCAGTTGCTTCACTTCACTTCAACTGATTGGGTTCACTTGGTTAGCTTCTCTTCAACCAATAGAGCTCACTTATTTCACTTCACTTCAATTGATTAAGCTCAGTGGCGTCACTTCACTTCAACTGAATAGTCTAAATTAACTAGCTTCACTTCAACTAATAGAGTTCACTTGTGTCACTCCACTTCAATTGATTAAGCTCAATTGTTTCACTTCACTTCAATTGATTAAGCTCAGTTGTTTCACTTCACTTCAACTGATTGGGCTCACTTAACTAGCTTCACTTCAACAAATAGAGCTCACTTGTTTCACGTTACTTCAATTGATTAAGCTCAGTTGCTGCACTTCACTTGAACTGATTAGGCTCATTTAACTAGCTTCACTTCAACTAAAGGGCTCACTTGTTTTACTTCACTTCAATTGATTAAGCTCAGTTGCTTCACTTCACTTCAACTGATTGGGCTCACTTAGTTAGCTTCTCTTCAACTAATAGAGCTTACTTGTTTCACTTCACTTCAATTGATTAAGCTCAGTTGCTTCACATCACTTCAACTGATTCGGATCACTCGTGCGCTTAACTTCAACTAAAAGAGCTCACTTGTTCCACATCACATCAATTGATTAGGCTCAGTTGCTTCACTTGACTTCAACTGATTGGGCTCACTTAGATAGCTTTACTCCAACTAATGAAGCTCACTTGTTTCACTTCACTTCAATTGATAAGGCTCACTTAACTAGCTTCACTGCAACTAATAGAGCTGACTTGTTTCACTTCACTTCAACCGATTAGGCTCATTCAACTAGCTTCACTTCAACTAATAGAGCTCACTTGTTTCACGTCACTTCAATTGATTAAGCTCAGTTGCTGCACTTCACTTCAACTGATTAGGCTCACTCACTAGCTTTACTTCAACTAATAGAGCTCACTTGTTTTACTTCACTTCAATCGATTAAGCTCAGTTGCTTCACTTCACTTCAACTGATTAGGCTCACTCACTAGCTTTACTTCAACTAATAGAGCTCACTTGTTTTACTTCACTTCAATTGATTAAGCTCAGTTGCTTCACTTCACTTCAACTGATTGGGCTCACTTAGTTAGCTTCACTTCAACAAATAGAGCTCGCTTGTTTCACTGCACTTAAATCGATTAAGCTCAGTTGCTTCACTTCACTTCAACTGATTGGGTTCACTTGGTTAATTTCTCTTCAACCAATAGAGCTCACTTATTTCACTTCACTTCAATTGATTAAGCTCAGTGGCGTCACTTCACTTCAACTGAATAGTCTAAATTAACTAGCTTCACTTCAACTAATAGAGTTCACTTGTGTCACTCCACTTCAATTGATTAAGCTCAATTGTTTCACTTCACTTCAATTGATTAAGCTCAGTTGTTTCACTTCACTTCAACTGATTGGGCTCACTTAACTAGCTTCACTTCAACAAATAGAGCTCACTTGTTTCACGTCACTTCAATTGATTAAGCTCAGTTGCTGCACTTCACTTCAACTGATTAGGCTCATTTAACTAGCTTCACTTCAACTAAAGGGCTCACTTGTTTTACTTCACTTCAATTGATAAAGCTCAGTTGCTTCATTTCACTTCAACATATTAGGCTCACTTACCAGGCTCCACTTTAACTAATAGAGCTCACTTATTTCACTTCACTTTAATTGATTAAGCTCAGTTGCTGCACTTCACTTCAACTGATTAGGCTCACTCATTTGCTTCACTTCAACTAAAGAGCTCACTTGTTTTACTTCACTTCAATTGATTAAGCTCAGTTGCTTCACTTCACTTCAACTGATTGGGCTCACTCACTAGCTTCACTTCAACTAAAGAGCTCACTTGTTTTACTTCACTTCAATTGATTAAGCTCAGTTGCTTCACTTCACTTCAACTGATTGGGCTCTCTTAACTAGCTTCACTTCAACTAATAGAGCTCACTTGTTTCACGTCACTTCAATTGATTAAGCTCAGTTGCTTCACTTCACTTCAACATATTAGGCTCACTTACCAGGCTCCACTTTAACTAATAGAGCTCACTTATTTCACTTCACTTTAATTGATTAAGCTCAGTTGCTTCACTTCACTTCAACTGATTAAGCTCAGTTGCTTCGCTTCACTTCAACTGATTAGGCTCACTTAACTTGCTTCACTTCAACTAATAGAGCTCACTTGTTTCACTTCACTTCACTTGATTAAGCTCAGTTGCTTCACTTCACTTCAACTGATTGGGCTCACTTAATTAGCTTCACTTCAACTTATAGAGCTCACTTGTTTCACTTCACTTCAATTGATTAAGCTCAGTGGCTTCACTTCACTTCAACTGAATAGGCTAAATTAACTAGCTTTACTTCAACTAATAGAGTTCACTTGTGTCACTCCACCTCAATTGATTAAGCTCAATTGTTTCACTTCATTTCAACTGTTAAGCTCAGTTGCTTCACTTTATTTAAACTGATTAGGCTCACTTAACAGGCTTCACTGTAACTAATAGAACTAACTTGTTTCACTTCACTTCAATTGATTAAGCTCAATTGCTTCACTTCACTTCAACATATTAGGCTCACTTACCAGGCTTCACTTTAACTAATAGAGCTCACTTGTTTCACTTCACTTTAATTGATTAAGCTCAGTTGCTTCACTTCACTTCAACTGATTAAGCTCAGTTGCTTCGCTTCACTTCAACTGATTAGGCTCACTTAACTTGCTTCACTTCAACTAATAGAGCTCACTTGTTTCACTTCACTTCAATTGATTAGGTTCAGTTGCTACACTTCAGATAAATTGATTAAGCTCAGTTGCTTAACCTCACTTCAACTGAATAGGCTTAATTAACTAGCTTCTCTTCAACTAATAGAGCTCACTTGTTCCACATCACATCAATTGATTAGGCTCAGTTGCTTCACTTCACTTCAACTGATTGGGCTCACTTAGATAGCTTTACTCCAACTAATAGAGCTCACTTGTTTCACTTCACTTCAACTGATTAGGCTCACTTAACTAGCTTCACTTCAACTAAAGAGCTCACTTGCTTCACTTCACTTCAATTGATTAAGCTCACTTGCTTCACTTCACTTCAACTGATTGGGATCACTTCGTGCTTTTAACTTCAACTAAAAGAGCTCACTTGTTCCAGATCACATCAATTAATTAGGCTCAGTTGCTTCACTTCACTTCAACTGATTGGGCTCACTTAGATAGCTTTACTCCAACTAATGAAGCTCAGTTGCTTCACTTCACTTCAACATATTAGACTCACTTACCAGGCTTCACTTTAACTAATAGAGCTCACTTGTTTCACTTCACTTTAATTGACTAAGCTCAGTTGCTTCACTTCACTTCAACTGATTAAGCTCAGTTGCTTTGCTTCACTTCAACTGATTAGGCTCACTTAACTTGCTTCACTTCAACTAATAGATCTCACTTGTTTCACTTCACTTCAATTGATTAAGCTCAGTTGCTTCACTTCAGTTAAATTGATTAAGCTCAGTTGCTTAACCTCACTTCAACTGAATAGGCTTAATTAACTAGCTTCTCTTCAACTAATAGAGCTCACTTCTTTCACTTCACTTCAATTGATTAAGCTCAGTTGCTTCACATCACTTCAACTGATTCGGATCACTTCGTGCGCTTAACTTCAACTAAAAGAGCTCACTTGTTCCACATCACATCAATTGATTAGGCTCAGTTGCTTCACTTCACTTCAACTGATTGGGCTCACTTAGATAGCTTTACTCCAACTAATAGAGCTCACTTGTTTCACTTCACTTCAACTGATTAGGCTCACTTAACTTGCTTCACTTCAACTAAAGAGCTCACTTGCTTCACTTCACTTCAACTGATTAAGCTCAGTTGCTTCACTTCACTTCAACATATTAGGCTCACTTACCAGGCTTCACTTTAACTAATATAGCTCACTTGTTTCACTTCACTTTAATTGATTAAGCTCAGTTGCTTCACTTCACTTCAACTGATTAAGCTCAGTTGCTTTGCTTCACTTTAACTGATTAGGCTCACTTAACTTGCTTCACTTCAACTAATAGAGCTCACTTGTTTCACTTCACTTCAATTGATTAAGCTCAGTTGCTTCACTTCAGTTAAATTGATTAAGCTCAGTTGCTTAACCTCACTTCAACTGAATAGTCTTAATTAACTAGCTTCTCTTCAACTAATAGGGCTCACTTGTTTCACTTCACTTTAATTGATTAAGCTCAGTTGCTTCACTTCACTTCAACTGATTAAGCTCAGTTGCTTTGCTTCACTTCAACTGATTAGACTCACTTAACTTGCTTCACTTCAACTAATAGAGCTCACTTGTTTCACTTCACTTCAATTGATTAAGCTCAGTTGCTTCACTTCAGTTAAATTGATTAAGCTCAGTTGCTTAACCTCACTTCAACTGAATAGGCTTAATTAACTAGCTTCTCCTCAACTAATAGAGCTCACTTGTTTCACTTCACTTCAATTGATTAAGTTCAGTTGTTTCACATCACTTCAACTGATTCGGATCACTTCGTGCGCTTAACTTCAACTAAAAGAGCTTACTTGTTCCACATCACATCAATTGATTAGGCTCAGTTGCTTCACTTCACTTCAACTGATTGGGCTCACTTAGATAGCTTTACTCCAACTAATGAAGCTCACTTGTTTCTTTTCACTTCAATTGATAAGGCTCACTTAACTAGCTTCACTGCAAGTAATAGAACTGACTTGTTTCACTTCACTTCAACCGATTAGGCTCATTCAACTAGCTTCACTTCAACTAATAGAGCTCACTTGTTTCACGTCACTTCAATTGATTAAGCTCAGTTGCTGCACTTCACTTCAACTGATTAGGCTCACTCACTAGCTTTACTTCAACTAATAGAGCTCACTTGTTTTACTTCACTTCAATTGATTAAGCACAGTTGCTTCACTTCACTTCAACTGATTGGGCTCACTTAGTTAGCTTCACTTGAACAAATAGAGCTCGCTTGTTTCACTGCACTTAAATCGATTAAGCTCAGTTGCTTCACTTCACTTCAACTGATTAGGCTCACTCACTAGCTTTACTTCAACTAATAGAGCTCACTTGTTTTACTTCACTTCAATTGATTAAGCTCAGTTGCTTCACTTCACTTCAACTGATTGGGCTCACTTAGTTAGCTTCACTTCAACTAAAGAGCTCACTTGCTTCACTTCACTTCAATTGATTAAGCTCACTTGCTTCACTTCACTTCAACTGATTGGGATCACTTCGTGCGCTTAACTTCAACTAAAAGAGCTCACTTGTTCCAGATCACATCAATTAATTAGGCTCAGTTGCTTCACTTCACTTCAACTGATTGGGCTCACTTAGATAGCTTTACTCCAACTAATGAAGCTCAGTTGCTTCACTTCACTTCAACATATTAGACTCACTTACCAGGCTTCACTTTAACTAATAGAGCTCACTTGTTTCACTTCACTTTAATTGAATAAGCTCAGTTGCTTCACTTCACTTCAACTGATTAAGCTCAATTGCTTTGCTTCACTTCAACTGATTAGACTCACTTAACTTGCTTCACTTCAACTAATAGAGCTCACTTGTTTCACTTCACTTCAATTGATTAAGCTCAGTTGCTTCACTTCAGTTAAATTGATTAAGCTCAGTTGCTTAACCTCACTTCAACTGAATAGGCTTAATTAACTAGCTTCTCTTCAACTAATAGAGCTCACTTGTTTCACTTCACTTCAATTGATTAAGTTCAGTTGTTTCACATCACTTCAACTGATTCGGATCACTTCGTGCGCTTAACTTCAACTAAAAGAGCTCACTTGTTCCAGATCACATCATTTAATTAGGCTCAGTTGCTTCACTTCACTTCAACTGATTGGGCTCACTTAGATAGCTTTACTCCAACTAATGAAGCTCAGTTGCTTCACTTCACTTCAACATATTAGACTCACTTACCAGGCTTCACTTTAACTAATAGAGCTCACTTGTTTCACTTCACTTTAATTGATTAAGCTCAGTTGCTTCACTTCACTTCAACTGATTAAGCTCAGTTGCTTTGCTTCACTTCAACTGATTAGGCTCACTTAACTTGCTTCACTTCAACTAATAGATCTCACTTGTTTCACTTCACTTCAATTGATTAAGCTCAGTTGCTTCACTTCAGTTAAATTGATTAAGCTCAGTTGCTTAACCTCACTTCAACTGAATAGGCTTAATTAAGTAGCTTCTCTTCAACTAATAGAGCTCACTTCTTTCACTTCACTTCAATTGATTAAGCTCAGTTGCTTCACATCACTTCAACTGATTCGGATCACTTCGTGCGCTTAACTTCAACTAAAAGAGCTCACTTGTTCCACATCACATCAATTGATTAGGCTCAGTTGCTTCACTTCACTTCAACTGATTGGGCTCACTTAGATAGCTTTACTCCAACTAATAGAGCTCACTTGTTTCACTTCACTTCAACTGATTAGGCTCACTTAACTTGCTTCACTTCAACTAAAGAGCTCACTTGCTTCACTTCACTTCAACTGATTAAGCTCAGTTGCTTCACTTCACTTCAACATATTAGGCTCACTTACCAGGCTTCACTTTAACTAATATAGCTCACTTGTTTCACTTCACTTTAATTGATTAAGCTCAGTTGCTTCACTTCACTTCAACTGATTAAGCTCAGTTGCTTTGCTTCACTTTAACTGATTAGGCTCACTTAACTTGCTTCACTTCAACTAATAGAGCTCACTTGTTTCACTTCACTTCAATTGATTAAGCTCAGTTGCTTCACTTCAGTTAAATTGATTAAGCTCAGTTGCTTAACCTCACTTCAACTGAATAGTCTTAATTAACTAGCTTCTCTTCAACTAATAGGGCTCACTTGTTTCACTTCACTTTAATTGATTAAGCTCAGTTGCTTCACTTCACTTCAACTGATTAAGCTCAGTTGCTTTGCTTCACTTCAACTGATTAGACTCACTTAACTTGCTTCACTTCAACTAATAGAGCTCACTTGTTTCACTTCACTTCAATTGATTAAGCTCAGTTGCTTCACTTCAGTTAAATTGATTAAGCTCAGTTGCTTAACCTCACTTCAACTGAATAGGCTTAATTAACTAGCTTCTCTTCAACTAATAGAGCTCACTTGTTTCACTTCACTTCAATTGATTAAGTTCAGTTGTTTCACATCACTTCAACTGATTCGGATCACTTCGTGCGCTTAACTTCAACTAAAAGAGCTCACTTGTTCCACATCACATCAATTGATTAGGCTCAGTTGCTTCACTTCACTTCAACTAATTGGGCTCACTTAGATAGCTTTACTCCAACTAATGAAGCTCACTTGTTTCTTTTCACTTCAATTGATAAGGCTCACTTAACTAGCTTCACTGCAAGTAATAGAACTGACTTGTTTCACTTCACTTCAACCGATTAGGCTCATTCAACTAGCTTCACTTCAACTAATAGAGCTCTCTAGTTTCACGTCACTTCAATTGATTAAGCTCAGTTGCTGCACTTCACTTCAACTGATTAGGCTCACTCACTAGCTTTACTTCAACTAATAGAGCTCACTTGTTTTACTTCACTTCAATTGATTAAGCTCAGTTGCTTCACTTCACTTCAACTGATTGGGCTCACTTAGTTAGCTTCACTTGAACAAATAGAGCTCGCTTGTTTCACTGCACTTAAATCGATTAAGCTCAGTTGCTTCACTTCACTTCAACTGATTAGGCTCACTCACTAGCTTTACTTCAACTAATAGAGCTCACTTGTTTTACTTCACTTCAATTGATTAAGCTCAGTTGCTTCACTTCACTTCAACTGATTGGGCTCACTTAGTTAGCTTCACTTCAACAAATAGAGCTCGCTTGTTTCACTGCACTTAAATCGATTAAGCTCAGTTGCTTCACTTCACTTCAACTGATTGGGTTCACTTGGTTAGCTTCTCTTCAACCAATAGAGCTCACTTATTTCACTTCACTTCAATTGATTAAGCTCAGTGGCGTCACTTCACTTCAACTGAATAGTCTAAATTAACTAGCTTCACTTCAACTAATAGAGTTCACTTGTGTCACTCCACTTCAATTGATTAAGCTCAATTGTTTCACTTCACTTCAATTGATTAAGCTCAGTTGTTTCACTTCACTTCAACTGATTGGGCTCACTTAACTAGCTTCACTTCAACAAATAGAGCTCACTTGTTTCACGTCACTTCAATTGATTAAGCTCAGTTGCTGCACTTCACTTCAACTGATTAGGCTCATTTAACTAGCTTCACTTCAACTAAAGGGCTCACTTGTTTTACTTCACTTCAATTGATTAAGCTCAGTTGCTTCACTTCTCTTCAACTGATTGGGCTCACTTAGTTAGCTTCTCTTCAACTAATAGAGCTTACTTGTTTCACTTCACTTCAATTGATTAAGCTCAGTTGCTTCACATCACTTCAACTGATTCGGATCACTTCGTGCGCTAAACTTCAACTAAAACAGCTCACTTGTTCCACATCACATCAATTGATTAGGCTCAGTTGCTTCACTTGACTTCAACTGATTGGGCTCACTTAGATAGCTTTAATCCAACTAATGAAGCTCACTTGTTTCACTTCACTTCAATTGATAAGGCTCACTTAACTAGCTTCACTGCAACTAATAGAGCTGACTTGTTTCACTTCACTTCAACCGATTAGGCTCATTCAACTAGCTTCACTTCAACTAATAGAGCTCACTTGTTTCACGTCACTTCAATTGATTAAGCTCAGTTGGTGCACTTCACTTCAACTGATTAGGCTCACTCACTAGCTTTACTTCAACTAATAGAGCTCACTTGTTTCACGTCACTTCAATTGATTAAGCTCAGTTGCTGCACTTCACTTCAACTGATTAGGCTCACTCACTAGCTTTACTTCAACTAATAGAGCTCAGATGTTTCACGTCACTTCAATTGATTAAGCTCAGTTGCTGCACTTCACTTCAACTGATTAGGCTCATTTAACTAGCTTCACTTCAACTAAAGAGCTCACTTGTTTTACTTCACTTCAATTGATTAAGCTCAGTTGCTTCACTTCACTTCAACTGATTGGGCTCTCTTAACTAGCTTCACTTCAACTAATAGAGCTCACTTGTTTCACGTCACTTCAATTGATTAAGCTCAGTTGCTTCACTTCACTTCAACATATTAGGCTCACTTACCAGGCTTCACTTTAACTAATAGAGCTCACTTATTTCACTTCACTTTAATTGATTAAGCTCAGTTGCTTCACTTCACTTCAACTGATTAAGCTCAGTTGCTTCGCTTCACTTCAACTGATTAGGCTCACTTAACTTGCTTCACTTCAACTAATAGAGCTCACTTGTTTCACTTCACTTCACTTGATTAAGCTCAGTGGCTTCACTTTATTTAAACTGATTAGGCTCACTTAACAGGCTTCACTGTAACTAATAGAACTAACTTGTTTCACTTCACTTCAATTGATTAAGCTCAATTGCTTCACTTCACTTCAACATATTAGGCTCACTTATACCAGGCTTCACTTCAACTAATAGAGCTCACTTGTTTCACTTCACTTTAATTGATTAAGCTCAGTTGCTTCACTTCACTTCAACTGATTAAGCTCAGTTGCTTCGCTTCACTTCAACTGATTAGGCTCACTTAACTTGCTTCACTTCAACTAATAGAGCTCACTTGTTTCACTTCACTTCAATTGATTAAGTTCAGTTGCTACACTTCAGTTAAATTGATTAAGCTCAGTTGCTTAACCTCACTTCAACTGAATAGGCTAAATTAACTAGCTTTACTTCAACTAATAGAGTTCACTTGTGTCACTCCACCTTAATTGATTAAGCTCAATTGTTTCACTTCACTTCAACTGATTAAGCTCAGTTGCTTCACTTTATTTAAACTGATTAGGCTCACTTAACAGGCTTCACTGTAACTAATAGAACTAACTTGTTTCACTTCACTTCAATTGATTAAGCTCAATTGCTTCACTTCACTTCAACATATTAGGCTCACTTACCAGGCTTCACTTCAACTAATAGAGCTCACTTGTTTCACTTCACTTTAATTGATTAAGCTCAGTTGCTTCACTTCACTTCAACTGATTAAGCTCAGTTGCTTCGCTTCACTTCAACTGATTAGGCTCACTTAACTTGCTTCACTTCAACTAATAGAGCTCACTTGTTTCACTTCACTTCAATTGATTAAGTTCAGTTGCTACACTTCAGTTAAATTGATTAAGCTCAGTTGCTTAACCTCACTTCAACTGAATAGGCTTAATTGAATAGCTTCTCTTCAACTAATAGAGCTCACTTGTTCCACATCACATCAATTGATTAGGCTCAGTTGCTTCACTTCACTTCAACTGATTGGGCTCACTTAGATAGCTTTACTCCAACTAATAGAGCTCACTTGTTTCACTTCACTTCAACTGATTAGGCTCACTTAACTAGCTTCACTTCAACTAAAGAGCTCACTTGCTTCACTTCACTTCAATTGATTAAGCTCACTTGTTCCACTTCACTTCAACTGATTGGGATCACTTCGTGCGCTTAACTTCAACTAAAAGAGCTCACTTGTTTCAGATCACATCAATTGATTAGGCTCAGTTGATTCACTTCACTTCAACTGATTGGGCTCACTTAGATAGCTTTACTCCAACTAATGAAGCTCAGTTGCTTCACTTCACTTCAACATATAAGACTCACTTACCAGGCTTCACTTTAACTAATAGAGCTCACTTGTTTCACTTCACTTTAATTGATTAAGCTCAGTTGCTTCACTCACTTCAACTGATTAACCTCAGTTGCTTTGCTTCACTTCAACTGATTAGGCTCACTTAACTTGCTTCACTTCAACTAATAGATCTCACTTGTTTCACTTCACTTCAATTGATTAAGCTCAGTTGCTTCACTTCAGTTAAATTGATTAAGCTCAGTTGCTTAACCTCACTTCAACTGAATAGGCTTAATCAACTAGCTTCTCTTCAACCAATAGAGCTCACTTGTTTCACTTCACTTCAATTGATTAAGCTCAGTTGCTTCACATCACTTCAACTGATTCGGATCACTTCGTGCGCTTAACTTCAACTAAAAGAGCTCACTTGTTCCACATCACATCAATTGATAAGGCTCACTTGCTTCACTTCACTTCAACTGATTGGGCTCACTTAGATAGCTTTACTCCAACTAATAGAGCTCACTTGTTTCACTTCACTTCAACTGATTAGGCTCACTTAACTTGCTTCACTTCAACTAAAGAGCTCACTTGCTTCACTTCACTTCAACTGATTAAGCTCAGTTGCTTCACTTCACTTCAACATATTAGGCTCACTTACCAGGCTTCACTTTAACTAATATAGCTCACTTGTTTCACTTCACTTTAATTGATTAAGCTCAGTTGCTTCACTTCACTTCAACTGATTAAGCTCAGTTGCTTTGCTTCACTTCAACTGATTAGGCTCACTTAACTTGCTTCACTTCAACTAATAGAGCTCACTTGTTTCACTTCACTTCAATAGATTAAGCTCAGTTGCTTCACTTCAGTTAAATTGATTAAGCTCAGTTGCTTAACCTCACTTCAACTGAATAGGCTTAATTAACTAGCTTCTCTTCAACTAATAGAGCTCACTTGTTTCACTTCACTTTAATTGATTAAGCTCAGTTGCTTCACTTAACTTCAACTGATTAAGCTCAGTTGCTTTGCTTCACTTCAACTGATTAGGCTCACTTAACTTGCTTCACTTCAACTAATAGAGCTCACTTGTTTCACTTCACTTCAATAGATTAAGCTCAGTTGCTTCACTTCAGTTAAATTGATTAAGCTCAGTTGCTTAACCTCACTTCAACTGAATAGGCTTAATTAACTAGCTTCTCTTCAACTAATAGAGCTCACTTGTTTCACTTCACTTTAATTGATTAAGCTCAGTTGCTTCACTTCACTTCAACTGATTAAGCTCAGTTGCTTCGCTTCACTTCAACTGATTAGGCTCACTTAACTTGCTTCACTTCAACTAATAGAGCTCACTTGTTTCACTTCACTTCAATTGATTAAGTTCAGTTGCTACACTTCAGTTAAATTGATTAAGCTCAGTTGCTTAACCTCACTTCAACTGAATAGGCTTAATTGAATAGCTTCTCTTCAACTAATAGAGCTCACTTGTTTCAGATCACATCAATTGATTAGGCTCAGTTGATTCACTTCACTTCAACTGATTGGGCTCACTTAGATAGCTTTACTCCAACTAATGAAGCTCAGTTGCTTCACTTCACTTCAACATATAAGACTCACTTACCAGGCTTCACTTTAACTAATAGAGCTCACTTGTTTCACTTCACTTTAATTGATTAAGCTCAGTTGCTTCACTCACTTCAACTGATTAACCTCAGTTGCTTTGCTTCACTTCAACTGATAGAGCTCACTTGTTTCACTTCACTTCAATTGATTAAGCTCAGTTGCTTCACTTCAGTTAAATTGATTAAGCTCAGTTGCTTAACCTCACTTCAACTGAATAGTCTTAATTAACTAGCTTCTCTTCAACTAATAGGGCTCACTTGTTTCACTTCACTTTAATTGATTAAGCTCAGTTGCTTCACTTCACTTCAACTGATTAAGCTCAGTTGCTTTGCTTCACTTCAACTGATTAGACTCACTTAACTTGCTTCACTTCAACTAATAGAGCTCACTTGTTTCACTTCACTTCAATTGATTAAGCTCAGTTGCTTCACTTCAGTTAAATTGATTAAGCTCAGTTGCTTAACCTCACTTCAACTGAATAGGCTTAATTAACTAGCTTCTCTTCAACTAATAGATCTCACTTGTTTCACTTCACTTCAATTGATTAAGTTCAGTTGTTTCACATCACTTCAACTGATTCGGATCACTTCGTGCGCTTAACTTCAACTAAAAGAGCTCACTTGTTCCACATCACATCAATTGATTAGGCTCAGTTGCTTCACTTCACTTCAACTGATTGGGCTCACTTAGATAGCTTTACTCCAACTAATGAAGCTCACTTGTTTCTTTTCACTTCAATTGATAAGGCTCACTTAACTAGCTTCACTGCAAGTAATAGAACTGACTTGTTTCACTTCACTTCAACCGATTAGGCTCATTCAACTAGCTTCACTTCAACTAATAGAGCTCACTTGTTTCACGTCACTTCAATTGATTAAGCTCAGTTGCTGCACTTCACTTCAACTGATTAGGCTCACTTAACTAGCTTCACTGCAAGTAATAGAACTGACTTGTTTCACTTCACTTCAACCGATTAGGCTCATTCAACTAGCTTCACTTCAACTAATAGAGCTCACTTGTTTCACGTCACTTCAATTGATTAAGCTCAGTTGCTTCACTTCACTTCAACTGATTGGGCTCACTTAGTTAGCTTCACTTGAACAAATAGAGCTCGCTTGTTTCACTGCACTTAAATCGATTAAGCTCAGTTGCTTCACTTCACTTCAACTGATTAGGCTCACTCACTAGCTTTACTTCAACTAATAGAGCTCACTTGTTTTACTTCACTTCAATTGATTAAGCTCAGTTGCTTCACTTCACTTCAACTGATTGGGCTCACTTAGTTAGCTTCACTTCAACTAAAGAGCTCACTTGCTTCACTTCACTTCAATTGATTAAGCTCACTTGCTTCACTTCACTTCAACTGATTGGGATCACTTCGTGCGCTTAACTTCAACTAAAAGAGCTCACTTGTTCCAGATCACATCAATTAATTAGGCTCAGTTGCTTCACTTCACTTCAACTGATTGGGCTCACTTAGATAGCTTTACTCCAACTAATGAAGCTCAGTTGCTTCACTTCACTTCAACATATTAGACTCACTTACCAGGCTTCACTTTAACTAATAGAGCTCACTTGTTTCACTTCACTTTAATTGATTAAGCTCAGTTGCTTCACTTCACTTCAACTGATTAAGCTCAGTTGCTTTGCTTCACTTCAACTGATTAGACTCACTTAACTTGCTTCACTTCAACTAATAGAGCTCACTTGTTTCACTTCACTTCAATTGATTAAGCTCAGTTGCTTCACTTCAGTTAAATTGATTAAGCTCAGTTGCTTAACCTCACTTCAACTGAATAGGCTTAATTAACTAGCTTCTCTTCAACTAATAGAGCTCACTTGTTTCACTTCACTTCAATTGATTAAGTTCAGTTGTTTCACATCACTTCAACTGATTCGGATCACTTCGTGCGCTTAACTTCAACTAAAAGAGCTCACTCGTTCCAGATCACATCAATTAATAAGCTCAGTTGCTTCACTTCACTTCAACTGATTGGGCTCACTTAGATAGCTTTACTCCAACTAATGAAGCTCAGTTGCTTCACTTCACTTCAACATATTAGACTCACTTACCAGGCTTCACTTCAACTAATAGAGCTCACTTGTTTCACTTCACTTTAATTGATTAAGCTCAGTTGCTTCACTTCACTTCAACTGATTAAGCTCAGTTGCTTTGCTTCACTTCAACTGATTAGGCTCACTTAACTTGCTTCACTTCAACTAATAGATCTCACTTGTTTCACTTCACTTCAATTGATTAAGCTCAGTTGCTTCACTTCAGTTAAATTGATTAAGCTCAGTTGCTTAACCTCACTTCAACTGAATAGGCTTAATTAACTAGCTTCTCTTCAACTAATAGAGCTCACTTCTTTCACTTCACTTCTATTGATTAAGCTCAGTTGCTTCACATCACTTCAACTGATTCGGATCACTTCGTGCGCTTAACTTCAACTAAAAGAGCTCACTTGTTCCACATCACATCAATTGATTAGGCTCAGTTGCTTCACTTCACTTCAACTGATTGGGCTCACTTAGATAGCTTTACTCCAACTAATAGAGCTCACTTGTTTCACTTCACTTCAACTGATTAGGCTCACTTAACTTGCTTCACTTCAACTAAAGAGCTCACTAGCTTCACTTCACTTCAACTGATTAAGCTCAGTTGCTTCACTTCACTTCAACATATTAGGCTCACTTACCAGGCTTCACTTTAACTAATATAGCTCACTTGTTTCACTTCACTTTAATTGATTAAGCTCAGTTGCTTCACTTCACTTCAACTGATTAAGCTCAGTTGCTTTGCTTCACTTTAACTGATTAGGCTCACTTAACTTGCTTCACTTCAACTAATAGAGCTCACTTGTTTCACTTCACTTCAATTGATTAAGCTCAGTTGCTTCACTTCAGTTAAATTGATTAAGCTCAGTTGCTTAACCTCACTTCAACTGAATAGTCTTAATTAACTAGCTTCTCTTCAACTAATAGGGCTCACTTGTTTCACTTCACTTTAATTGATTAAGCTCAGTTGCTTCACTTCACTTCAACTGATTAAGCTCAGTTGCTTTGCTTCACTTCAACTGATTAGACTCACTTAACTTGCTTCACTTCAACTAATAGAGCTCACTTGTTTCACTTCACTTCAATTGATTAAGCTCAGTTGCTTCACTTCAGTTAAATTGATTAAGCTCAGTTGCTTAACCTCACTTCAACTGAATAGGCTTAATTAACTAGCTTCTCTTCAACTAATAGAGCTCACTTGTTTCACTTCACTTCAATTGATTATGTTCAGTTGTTTCACATCACTTCAACTGATTCGGATCACTTCGTGCGCTTAACTTCAACTAAAAGAGCTCACTTGTTCCACATCACATCAATTGATTAGGCTCAGTTGCTTCACTTCACTTCAACTGATTGGGCTCACTTAGATAGCTTTACTCCAACTAATGAAGCTCACTTGTTTCTTTTCACTTCAATTGATAAGGCTCACTTAACTAGCTTCACTGCAAGTAATAGAACTGACTTGTTTCACTTCACTTCAACCGATTAGGCTCATTCAACTAGCTTCACTTCAACTAATAGAGCTCACTTGTTTCACGTCACTTCAATTGATTAAGCTCAGTTGCTGCACTTCACTTCAACTGATTAGGCTCACTCACTAGCTTTACTTCAACTAATAGAGCTCACTTGTTTTACTTCACTTCAATTGATTAAGCTCAGTTGCTTCACTTCACTTCAACTGATTGGGCTCACTTAGTTAGCTTCACTTGAACAAATAGAGCTCGCTTGTTTCACTGCACTTAAATCGATTAAGCTCAGTTGCTTCACTTCACTTCAACTGATTAGGCTCACTCACTAGCTTTACTTCAACTAATAGAGCTCACTTGTTTTACTTCACTTCAATTGATTAAGCTCAGTTGCTTCACTTCACTTCAACTGATTGGGCTCACTTAGTTAGCTTCACTTCAACAAATAGAGCTCGCTTGTTTCACTGCACTTAAATCGATTAAGCTCAGTTGCTTCACTTCACTTCAACTGATTGGGTTCACTTGGTTAGCTTCTCTTCAACCAATAGAGCTCACTTATTTCACTTCACTTCAATTGATTAAGCTCAGTGGCGTCACTTCACTTCAACTGAATAGTCTAAATTAACTAGCTTCACTTCAACTAATAGAGTTCACTTGTGTCACTCCACTTCAATTGATTAAGCTCAATTGTTTCACTTCACTTCAATTGATTAAGCTCAGTTGTTTCACTTCACTTCAACTGATTGGGCTCACTTAACTAGCTTCACTTCAACAAATAGAGCTCACTTGTTTCACGTCACTTCAATTGATTAAGCTCAGTTGCTGCACTTCACTTCAACTGATTAGGCTCATTTAACTAGCTTCACTTCAACTAAAGGGCTCACTTGTTTTACTTCACTTCAATTGATTAAGCTCAGTTGCTTCACTTCACTTCAACTGATTGGGCTCACTTAGTTAGCTTCTCTTCAACTAATAGAGCTTACTTGTTTCACTTCACTTCAATTGATTAAGCTCAGTTGCTTCACATCACTTCAACTGATTCGGATCACTTCGTGCGCTAAACTTCAACTAAAACAGCTCACTTGTTCCACATCACATCAATTGATTAGGCTCAGTTGCTTCACTTGACTTCAACTGATTGGGCTCACTTAGATAGCTTTAATCCAACTAATGAAGCTCACTTGTTTCACTTCACTTCAATTGATAAGGCTCACTTAACTAGCTTCACTGCAACTAATAGAGCTGACTTGTTTCACTTCACTTCAACCGATTAGGCTCATTCAACTAGCTTCACTTCAACTAATAGAGCTCACTTGTTTCACTTCACTTCAATTGATTAAGCTCAGTTGCTTCACATCACTTCAACTGATTCGGATCACTTCGTGCGCTAAACTTCAACTAAAACAGCTCACTTGTTCCACATCACATCAATTGATTAAGCTCAGTTGGTGCACTTCACTTCAACTGATTAGGCTCACTCACTAGCTTTACTTCAACTAATAGAGCTCACTTGTTTCACGTCACTTCAATTGATTAAGCTCAGTTGCTGCACTTCACTTCAACTGATTAGGCTCATTTAACTAGCTTCACTTCAACTAAAGAGCTCACTTGTTTTACTTCACTTCAATTGATTAAGCTCAGTTGCTTCACTTCACTTCAACTGATTGGGCTCTCTTAACTAGCTTCACTTCAACTAATAGAGCTCACTTGTTTCACGTCACTTCAATTGATTAAGCTCAGTTGCTTCACTTCACTTCAACATATTAGGCTCACTTACCAGGCTTCACTTTAACTAATAGAGCTCACTTATTTCACTTCACTTTAATTGATTAAGCTCAGTTGCTTCACTTCACTTCAACTGATTAAGCTCAGTTGCTTCGCTTCACTTCAACTGATTAGGCTCACTTAACTTGCTTCACTTCAACTAATAGAGCTCACTTGTTTCACTTCACTTCACTTGATTAAGCTCAGTGGCTTCACTTTATTTAAACTGATTAGGCTCACTTAACAGGCTTCACTGTAACTAATAGAACTAACTTGTTTCACTTCACTTCAATTGATTAAGCTCAATTGCTTCACTTCACTTCAACATATTAGGCTCACTTACCAGGCTTCACTTCAACTAATAGAGCTCACTTGTTTCACTTCACTTTAATTGATTAAGCTCAGTTGCTTCACTTCACTTCAACTGATTAAGCTCAGTTGCTTCGCTTCACTTCAACTGATTAGGCTCACTTAACTTGCTTCACTTCAACTAATAGAGCTCACTTGTTTCACTTCACTTCAATTGATTAAGTTCAGTTGCTACACTTCAGTTAAATTGATTAAGCTCAGTTGCTTAACCTCACTTCAACTGAATAGGCTAAATTAACTAGCTTTACTTCAACTAATAGAGTTCACTTGTGTCACTCCACCTTAATTGATTAAGCTCAATTGTTTCACTTCACTTCAACTGATTAAGCTCAGTTGCTTCACTTTATTTAAACTGATTAGGCTCACTTAACAGGCTTCACTGTAACTAATAGAACTAACTTGTTTCACTTCACTTGAATTGATTAAGCTCAATTGCTTCACTTCACTTCAACATATTAGGCTCACTTACCAGGCTTCACTTCAACTAATAGAGCTCACTTGTTTCACTTCACTTTAATTGATTAAGCTCAGTTGCTTCACTTCACTTCAACTGATTAAGCTCAGTTGCTTCGCTTCACTTCAACTGATTAGGCTCACTTAACTTGCTTCACTTCAACTAATAGAGCTCACTTGTTTCACTTCACTTCAATTGATTAAGTTCAGTTGCTACACTTCAGTTAAATTGATTAAGCTCAGTTGCTTAACCTCACTTCAACTGAATAGGCTTAATTGAATAGCTTCTCTTCAACTAATAGAGCTCACTTGTTCCACATCACATCAATTGATTAGGCTCAGTTGCTTCACTTCACTTCAACTGATTGGGCTCACTTAGATAGCTTTACTCCAACTAATAGAGCTCACTTGTTTCACTTCACTTCAACTGATTAGGCTCACTTAACTAGCTTCACTTCAACTAAAGAGCTCACTTGCTTCACTTCACTTCAATTGATTAAGCTCACTTGTTCCACTTCACTTCAACTGATTGGGATCACTTCGTGCGCTTAACTTCAACTAAAAGAGCTCACTTGTTTCAGATCACATCAATTGATTAGGCTCAGTTGATTCACTTCACTTCAACTGATTGGGCTCACTTAGATAGCTTTACTCCAACTAATGAAGCTCAGTTGCTTCACTTCACTTCAACATATAAGACTCACTTACCAGGCTTCACTTTAACTAATAGAGCTCACTTGTTTCACTTCACTTTAATTGATTAAGCTCAGTTGCTTCACTCACTTCAACTGATTAACCTCAGTTGCTTTGCTTCACTTCAACTGATTAGGCTCACTTAACTTGCTTCACTTCAACTAATAGATCTCACTTGTTTCACTTCACTTCAATTGATTAAGCTCAGTTGCTTCACTTCAGTTAAATTGATTAAGCTCAGTTGCTTAACCTCACTTCAACTGAATAGGCTTAATCAACTAGCTTCTCTTCAACCAATAGAGCTCACTTGTTTCACTTCACTTCAATTGATTAAGCTCAGTTGCTTCACATCACTTCAACTGATTCGGATCACTTCGTGCGCTTAACTTCAACTAAAAGAGCTCACTTGTTCCACATCACATCAATTGATAAGGCTCACTTGCTTCACTTCACTTCAACTGATTGGGCTCACTTAGATAGCTTTACTCCAACTAATAGAGCTCACTTGTTTCACTTCACTTCAACTGATTAGGCTCACTTAACTTGCTTCACTTCAACTAAAGAGCTCACTTGCTTCACTTCACTTCAACTGATTAAGCTCAGTTGCTTCACTTCACTTCAACATATTAGGCTCACTTACCAGGCTTCACTTTAACTAATATAGCTCAGTTGCTTAACCTCACTTCAACTGAATAGGCTTAATTAACTAGCTTCTCTTCAACTAATAGAGCTCACTTGTTTCACTTCACTTTAATTGATTAAGCTCAGTTGCTTCACTTAACTTCAACTGATTAAGCTCAGTTGCTTTGCTTCACTTCAACTGATTAGGCTCACTTAACTTGCTTCACTTCAACTAATAGAGCTCACTTGTTTCACTTCACTTCAATTGATTAAGCTCAGTTGCTTCACTTCAGTTAAATTGATTAAGCTCAGTTGCTTAACCTCACTTCAACTGAATAGGCTCAATTAACTAGCTTCTCTTCAACTAATAGAGCTCACTTGTTTCACTTCACTTCAATTGATTAAGCTCAGTTGCTTCAAATCACTTCAACTGATTCGGATCACTTCGTGCGCTTAACTTCAACTAAAAGAGCTCACTTGTTCCACATCACATCAATTGATTAGGTTCAGTTGCTTCACTTCACTTCAACTGATTGGGCTCACTTAGATAGCTTTACTCCAACTAATGAAGCTCACTTGTTTTACTTCACTTCAATTGATTAAGCTCAGTTGCTTCACTTCACTTCAACTGATTGGGCTCACTTAGTTAGCTTCACTTCAACAAATAGAGCTCGCTTGTTTCACTGCACTTAAATCGATTAAGCTCAGTTGCTTCACTTCACTTCAACTGATTGGGTTCACTTGGTTAGCTTCTCTTCAACCAATAGAGCTCACTTATTTCACTTCACTTCAATTGATTAAGCTCAGTGGCGTCACTTCACTTCAACTGAATAGTCTAAATTAACTAGCTTCACTTCAACTAATAGAGTTCACTTGTGTCACTCCACTTCAATTGATTAAGCTCAATTGTTTCACTTCACTTCAATTGATTAAGCTCAGTTGTTTCACTTCACTTCAACTGATTGGGCTCACTTAACAAGCTTCACTTCAACAAATAGAGCTCACTTGTTTCACGTTACTTCAATTGATTAAGCTCAGTTGCTGCACTTCACTTCAACTGATTAGGCTCATTTAACTAGCTTCACTTCAACTAAAGGGCTCACTTGTTTTACTTCACTTCAATTGATTAAGCTCAGTTGCTTCACTTCACTTCAACTGATTGGGCTCACTTAGTTAGCTTCTCTTCAACTAATAGAGCTTACTTGTTTCACTTCACTTCAATTGATTAAGCTCAGTTGCTTCACATCACTTCAACTGATTCGGATCACTCGTGCGCTTAACTTCAACTAAAAGAGCTCACTTGTTCCACATCACATCAATTGATTAGGCTCAGTTGCTTCACTTGACTTCAACTGATTGGGCTCACTTAGATAGCTTTACTCCAACTAATGAAGCTCACTTGTTTCACTTCACTTCAATTGATAAGGCTCACTTAACTAGCTTCACTGCAACTAATAGAGCTGACTTGTTTCACTTCACTTCAACCGATTAGGCTCATTCAACTAGCTTCACTTCAACTAATAGAGCTCACTTGTTTCACGTCACTTCAATTGATTAAGCTCAGTTGCTGCACTTCACTTCAACTGATTAGGCTCACTCACTAGCTTTACTTCAACTAATAGAGCTCACTTGTTTCACGTCACTTCAATTGATTAAGCTCAGTTGCTGCACTTCACTTCAACTGATTAGGCTCACTCACTAGCTTCACTTCAACTAAAGAGCACACTTGTTTTACTTCACTTCAATTGATTAAGCTCAGTTGCTTCACTTCACTTCAACTGATTGAGCTCTCTTAACTAGCTTCACTTCAACTAATAGAGCTCACTTGTTTCACGTCACTTCAATTGATTAAGCTCAGTTGCTTCACTTCACTTCAACATATTAGGCTCACTTACCAGGCTCCACTTTAACTAATAGAGTTCACTTATTTCACTTCACTTTAATTGATTAAGCTCAGTTGCTTCACTTCACTTCAACTGATTAAGCTCAGTTGCTTCGCTTCACTTCAACTGATTAGGCTCACTTAACTTGCTTCACTTCAACTAATAGAGCTCACTTGTTTCACTTCACTTCACTTGATTAAGCTCAGTTGCTTCACTTCACTTCAACTGATTGGGCTCACTTAATTAGCTTTACTTCAACTTATAGAGCTCACTTGTTTCACTTCACTTCAATTGATTAAGCTCAGTGGCTTCACTTCACTTCAACTGAATAGGCTAAATTAACTAGCTTTACTTCAACTAATAGAGTTCACTTGTGTCACTCCACCTCAATTGATTAAGCTCAATTGTTTCACTTCATTTCAACTGTTAAGCTCAGTTGCTTCACTTTATTTAAACTGATTAGGCTCACTTAACAGGCTTCACTGTAACTAATAGAACTAACTTGTTTCACTTCACTTCAATTGATTAAGCTCAATTGCTTCACTTCACTTCAACATATTAGGCTCACTTACCAGGCTTCACTTTAACTAATAGAGCTCACTTGTTTCACTTCACTTCAATTGATTAGGTTCAGTTGCTACACTTCAGTTAAATTGATTAAGCTCAGTTGCTTAACCTCACTTCAACTGAATAGGCTTAATTAACTAGCTTCTCTTCAACTAATAGAGCTCACTTGTTCCACATCACATCAATTGATTAGGCTCAGTTGCTTCACTTCACTTCAACTGATTGGGCTCACTTAGATAGCTTTACTCCAACTAATAGAGCTCACTTGTTTCACTTCACTTCAACTGATTAGGCTCACTTAACTAGCTTCACTTCAACTAAAGAGCTCACTTGCTTCACTTCACTTCAATTGATTAAGCTCACTTGCTTCACTTCACTTCAACTGATTGGGATCACTTCGTGCGCCTAACTTCAACTAAAAGAGTTCACTTGTTCCAGATTACATCAATTGATTAGGCTCAGTTGATTCACTTCACTTCAACTGATTGGGCTCACTTAGATAGCTTTACTCCAACTAATGAAGCTCAGTTGCTTCACTTCACTTCAACATATTAGGCTCACTTACCAGGCTTCACTTTAACTAATAGAGCTCACTTGTTTCACTTCACTTTAATTGATTAAGCTCAGTTGCTTCACTTCACTTCAACTGATTAAGCTCAGTTACTTCGCGTCACTTCAACTGATTAGGCTCACTTAACTTGCTTCACTTCAACTAATAGATCTCACTTGTTTCACTTCACTTCAATTGATTAAGCTCACTTGCTTCACTTCACTTCAACTGATTGGGATCACTTCGTGCGCTTAACTTCAACTAAAAGAGCTCACTTGTTCCAGATCACATCAATTGATTAGGCTCAGTTGATTCACTTCACTTCAACTGATTAGGCTCACTTAACAAGCTTCACTGTAACTAATAGAACTAACTTGTTTCACTTCACTTCAATTGATTAAGCTCATTTGCTTCACTTCACTTCAACATATTAGGCTGACTTACCAGGCTTCACTTTAACTAATAGAGCTCACTTGTTTCACTTCACTTTAATTGATTAAGCTCAGTTGCTTCACTTCACTTCAACTGATTAAGCTCAGTTGCTTCGCTTCACTTCAACTGATTAGGCTCACTTAACTTGCTTCACTTCAACTAATAGATCTCACTTGTTTCACTTCACTTCAATTGATTAAGCTCAGTTGCTTCACTTCAGTTAAATTGATTAAGCTCAGTTGCTTAACCTCACTTCAACTGAATAGGCTTAATCAACTAGCTTCTATTCAACCAATAGAGCTCACTTGTTTCACTTCACTTCAATTGATTAAGCTCAGTTGCTTCACATCACTTCAACTGATTCGGATCACTTCGTGCGCTTAACTTCAACTAAAAGAGCTCACTTGTTCCACATCACATCAATTGATTAGGCTCAGTTGCTTCACTTCACTTCAACTGATTGGGCTCACTTAGTTAGCTTCACTTCAACAAATAGAGCTCGCTTGTTTCACTGCACTTAAATCGATTAAGCTCAGTTGCTTCACTCACTTCAACTGATTAACCTCAGTTGCTTTGCTTCACTTCAACTGATTAGGCTCACTTAACTTGCTTCACTTCAACTAATAGATCTCACTTGTTTCACTTCACTTCAATTGATTAAGCTCAGTTGCTTCACTTCAGTTAAATTGATTAAGCTCAGTTGCTTAACCTCACTTCAACTGAATAGGCTTAATCAACTAGCTTCTCTTCAACCAATAGAGCTCACTTGTTTCACTTCACTTCAATTGATTAAGCTCAGTTGCTTCACATCACTTCAACTGATTCGGATCACTTCGTGCGCTTAACTTCAACTAAAAGAGCTCACTTGTTCCACATCACATCAATTGATAAGGCTCACTTGCTTCACTTCACTTCAACTGATTGGGCTCACTTAGATAGCTTTACTCCAACTAATAGAGCTCACTTGTTTCACTTCACTTCAACTGATTAGGCTCACTTAACTTGCTTCACTTCAACTAAAGAGCTCACTTGCTTCACTTCACTTCAACTGATTAAGCTCAGTTGCTTCACTTCACTTCAACATATTAGGCTCACTTACCAGGCTTCACTTTAACTAATATAGCTCAGTTGCTTAACCTCACTTCAACTGAATAGGCTTAATTAACTAGCTTCTCTTCAACTAATAGAGCTCACTTGTTTCACTTCACTTTAATTGATTAAGCTCAGTTGCTTCACTTAACTTCAACTGATTAAGCTCAGTTGCTTTGCTTCACTTCAACTGATTAGGCTCACTTAACTTGCTTCACTTCAACTAATAGAGCTCACTTGTTTCACTTCACTTCAATTGATTAAGCTCAGTTGCTTCACTTCAGTTAAATTGATTAAGCTCAGTTGCTTAACCTCACTTCAACTGAATAGGCTCAATTAACTAGCTTCTCTTCAACTAATAGAGCTCACTTGTTTCACTTCACTTCAATTGATTAAGCTCAGTTGCTTCAAATCACTTCAACTGATTCGGATCACTTCGTGCGCTTAACTTCAACTAAAAGAGCTCACTTGTTCCACATCACATCAATTGATTAGGTTCAGTTGCTTCACTTCACTTCAACTGATTGGGCTCACTTAGATAGCTTTACTCCAACTAATGAAGCTCACTTGTTTTACTTCACTTCAATTGATTAAGCTCAGTTGCTTCACTTCACTTCAACTGATTGGGCTCACTTAGTTAGCTTCACTTCAACAAATAGAGCTCGCTTGTTTCACTGCACTTAAATCGATTAAGCTCAGTTGCTTCACTTCACTTCAACTGATTGGGTTCACTTGGTTAGCTTCTCTTCAACCAATAGAGCTCACTTATTTCACTTCACTTCAATTGATTAAGCTCAGTGGCGTCACTTCACTTCAACTGAATAGTCTAAATTAACTAGCTTCACTTCAACTAATAGAGTTCACTTGTGTCACTCCACTTCAATTGATTAAGCTCAATTGTTTCACTTCACTTCAATTGATTAAGCTCAGTTGTTTCACTTCACTTCAACTGATTGGGCTCACTTAACAAGCTTCACTTCAACAAATAGAGCTCACTTGTTTCACGTTACTTCAATTGATTAAGCTCAGTTGCTGCACTTCACTTCAACTGATTAGGCTCATTTAACTAGCTTCACTTCAACTAAAGGGCTCACTTGTTTTACTTCACTTCAATTGATTAAGCTCAGTTGCTTCACTTCACTTCAACTGATTGGGCTCACTTAGTTAGCTTCTCTTCAACTAATAGAGCTTACTTGTTTCACTTCACTTCAATTGATTAAGCTCAGTTGCTTCACATCACTTCAACTGATTCGGATCACTCGTGCGCTTAACTTCAACTAAAAGAGCTCACTTGTTCCACATCACATCAATTGATTAGGCTCAGTTGCTTCACTTGACTTCAACTGATTGGGCTCACTTAGATAGCTTTACTCCAACTAATGAAGCTCACTTGTTTCACTTCACTTCAATTGATAAGGCTCACTTAACTAGCTTCACTGCAACTAATAGAGCTGACTTGTTTCACTTCACTTCAACCGATTAGGCTCATTCAACTAGCTTCACTTCAACTAATAGAGCTCACTTGTTTCACGTCACTTCAATTGATTAAGCTCAGTTGCTGCACTTCACTTCAACTGATTAGGCTCACTCACTAGCTTTACTTCAACTAATAGAGCTCACTTGTTTCACGTCACTTCAATTGATTAAGCTCAGTTGCTGCACTTCACTTCAACTGATTAGGCTCACTCACTAGCTTCACTTCAACTAAAGAGCACACTTGTTTTACTTCACTTCAATTGATTAAGCTCAGTTGCTTCACTTCACTTCAACTGATTGAGCTCTCTTAACTAGCTTCACTTCAACTAATAGAGCTCACTTGTTTCACGTCACTTCAATTGATTAAGCTCAGTTGCTTCACTTCACTTCAACATATTAGGCTCACTTACCAGGCTCCACTTTAACTAATAGAGTTCACTTATTTCACTTCACTTTAATTGATTAAGCTCAGTTGCTTCACTTCACTTCAACTGATTAAGCTCAGTTGCTTCGCTTCACTTCAACTGATTAGGCTCACTTAACTTGCTTCACTTCAACTAATAGAGCTCACTTGTTTCACTTCACTTCACTTGATTAAGCTCAGTTGCTTCACTTCACTTCAACTGATTGGGCTCACTTAATTAGCTTTACTTCAACTTATAGAGCTCACTTGTTTCACTTCACTTCAATTGATTAAGCTCAGTGGCTTCACTTCACTTCAACTGAATAGGCTAAATTAACTAGCTTTACTTCAACTAATAGAGTTCACTTGTGTCACTCCACCTCAATTGATTAAGCTCAATTGTTTCACTTCATTTCAACTGTTAAGCTCAGTTGCTTCACTTTATTTAAACTGATTAGGCTCACTTAACAGGCTTCACTGTAACTAATAGAACTAACTTGTTTCACTTCACTTCAATTGATTAAGCTCAATTGCTTCACTTCACTTCAACATATTAGGCTCACTTACCAGGCTTCACTTTAACTAATAGAGCTCACTTGTTTCACTTCACTTCAATTGATTAGGTTCAGTTGCTACACTTCAGTTAAATTGATTAAGCTCAGTTGCTTAACCTCACTTCAACTGAATAGGCTTAATTAACTAGCTTCTCTTCAACTAATAGAGCTCACTTGTTCCACATCACATCAATTGATTAGGCTCAGTTGCTTCACTTCACTTCAACTGATTGGGCTCACTTAGATAGCTTTACTCCAACTAATAGAGCTCACTTGTTTCACTTCACTTCAACTGATTAGGCTCACTTAACTAGCTTCACTTCAACTAAAGAGCTCACTTGCTTCACTTCACTTCAATTGATTAAGCTCACTTGCTTCACTTCACTTCAACTGATTGGGATCACTTCGTGCGCCTAACTTCAACTAAAAGAGTTCACTTGTTCCAGATCACATCAATTGATTAGGCTCAGTTGATTCACTTCACTTCAACTGATTGGGCTCACTTAGATAGCTTTACTCCAACTAATGAAGCTCAGTTGCTTCACTTCACTTCAACATATTAGGCTCACTTACCAGGCTTCACTTTAACTAATAGAGCTCACTTGTTTCACTTCACTTTAATTGATTAAGCTCAGTTGCTTCACTTCACTTCAACTGATTAAGCTCAGTTACTTCGCGTCACTTCAACTGAATAGGCTTAATCAACTAGCTTCTATTCAACCAATAGAGCTCACTTGTTTCACTTCACTTCAATTGATTAAGCTCAGTTGCTTCACTTCACTTCAACTGATTGGGCTCACTTAGTTAGCTTCACTTCAACAAATAGAGCTCGCTTGTTTCACTGCACTTAAATCGATTAAGCTCAGTTGCTTCACTTCACTTCAACTGATTGGGTTCACTTGGTTAGCTTCTCTTCAACCAATAGAGCTCACTTATTTCACTTCACTTCAATTGATTAAGCTCAGTGGCGTCACTTCACTTCAACTGAATAGTCTAAATTAACTAGCTTCACTTCAACTAATAGAGTTCACTTGTGTCACTCCACTTCAATTGATTAAGCTCAATTGTTTCACTTCACTTCAATTGATTAAGCTCAGTTGTTTCACTTCACTTCAACTGATTGGGCTCACTTAACAAGCTTCACTTCAACAAATAGAGCTCACTTGTTTCACGTTACTTCAATTGATTAAGCTCAGTTGCTGCACTTCACTTCAACTGATTAGGCTCATTTAACTAGCTTCACTTCAACTAAAGGGCTCACTTGTTTTACTTCACTTCAATTGATTAAGCTCAGTTGCTTCACTTCACTTCAACTGATTGGGCTCACTTAGTTAGCTTCTCTTCAACTAATAGAGCTTACTTGTTTCACTTCACTTCAATTGATTAAGCTCAGTTGCTTCACATCACTTCAACTGATTCGGATCACTCGTGCGCTTAACTTCAACTAAAAGAGCTCACTTGTTCCACATCACATCAATTGATTAGGCTCAGTTGCTTCACTTGACTTCAACTGATTGGGCTCACTTAGATAGCTTTACTCCAACTAATGAAGCTCACTTGTTTCACTTCACTTCAATTGATAAGGCTCACTTAACTAGCTTCACTGCAACTAATAGAGCTGACTTGTTTCACTTCACTTCAACCGATTAGGCTCATTCAACTAGCTTCACTTCAACTAATAGAGCTCACTTGTTTCACGTCACTTCAATTGATTAAGCTCAGTTGCTGCACTTCACTTCAACTGATTAGGCTCACTCACTAGCTTTACTTCAACTAATAGAGCTCACTTGTTTCACGTCACTTCAATTGATTAAGCTCAGTTGCTGCACTTCACTTCAACTGATTAGGCTCACTCACTAGCTTCACTTCAACTAAAGAGCACACTTGTTTTACTTCACTTCAATTGATTAAGCTCAGTTGCTTCACTTCACTTCAACTGATTGAGCTCTCTTAACTAGCTTCACTTCAACTAATAGAGCTCACTTGTTTCACGTCACTTCAATTGATTAAGCTCAGTTGCTTCACTTCACTTCAACATATTAGGCTCACTTACCAGGCTCCACTTTAACTAATAGAGTTCACTTATTTCACTTCACTTTAATTGATTAAGCTCAGTTGCTTCACTTCACTTCAACTGATTAAGCTCAGTTGCTTCGCTTCACTTCAACTGATTAGGCTCACTTAACTTGCTTCACTTCAACTAATAGAGCTCACTTGTTTCACTTCACTTCACTTGATTAAGCTCAGTTGCTTCACTTCACTTCAACTGATTGGGCTCACTTAATTAGCTTTACTTCAACTTATAGAGCTCACTTGTTTCACTTCACTTCAATTGATTAAGCTCAGTGGCTTCACTTCACTTCAACTGAATAGGCTAAATTAACTAGCTTTACTTCAACTAATAGAGTTCACTTGTGTCACTCCACCTCAATTGATTAAGCTCAATTGTTTCACTTCATTTCAACTGTTAAGCTCAGTTGCTTCACTTTATTTAAACTGATTAGGCTCACTTAACAGGCTTCACTGTAACTAATAGAACTAACTTGTTTCACTTCACTTCAATTGATTAAGCTCAATTGCTTCACTTCACTTCAACATATTAGGCTCACTTACCAGGCTTCACTTTAACTAATAGAGCTCACTTGTTTCACTTCACTTCAATTGATTAGGTTCAGTTGCTACACTTCAGTTAAATTGATTAAGCTCAGTTGCTTAACCTCACTTCAACTGAATAGGCTTAATTAACTAGCTTCTCTTCAACTAATAGAGCTCACTTGTTCCACATCACATCAATTGATTAGGCTCAGTTGCTTCACTTCACTTCAACTGATTGGGCTCACTTAGATAGCTTTACTCCAACTAATAGAGCTCACTTGTTTCACTTCACTTCAACTGATTAGGCTCACTTAACTAGCTTCACTTCAACTAAAGAGCTCACTTGCTTCACTTCACTTCAATTGATTAAGCTCACTTGCTTCACTTCACTTCAACTGATTGGGATCACTTCGTGCGCCTAACTTCAACTAAAAGAGTTCACTTGTTCCAGATCACATCAATTGATTAGGCTCAGTTGATTCACTTCACTTCAACTGATTGGGCTCACTTAGATAGCTTTACTCCAACTAATGAAGCTCAGTTGCTTCACTTCACTTCAACATATTAGGCTCACTTACCAGGCTTCACTTTAACTAATAGAGCTCACTTGTTTCACTTCACTTTAATTGATTAAGCTCAGTTGCTTCACTTCACTTCAACTGATTAAGCTCAGTTACTTCGCGTCACTTCAACTGATTAGGCTCACTTAACTTGCTTCACTTCAACTAATAGATCTCACTTGTTTCACTTCACTTCAATTGATTAAGCTCACTTGCTTCACTTCACTTCAACTGATTGGGATCACTTCGTGCGCTTAACTTCAACTAAAAGAGCTCACTTGTTCCAGATCACATCAATTGATTAGGCTCAGTTGATTCACTTCACTTCAACTGATTAGGCTCACTTAACAAGCTTCACTGTAACTAATAGAACTAACTTGTTTCACTTCACTTCAATTGATTAAGCTCATTTGCTTCACTTCACTTCAACATATTAGGCTGACTTACCAGGCTTCACTTTAACTAATAGAGCTCACTTGTTTCACTTCACTTTAATTGATTAAGCTCAGTTGCTTCACTTCACTTCAACTGATTAAGCTCAGTTGCTTCGCTTCGCTTCAACTGATTAGGCTCACTTAACTTGCTTCACTTCAACTAATAGATCTCACTTGTTTCACTTCACTTCAATTGATTAAGCTCAGTTGCTTCACTTCAGTTAAATTGATTAAGCTCAGTTGCTTAACCTCACTTCAACTGAATAGGCTTAATCAACTAGCTTCTATTCAACCAATAGAGCTCACTTGTTTCACTTCACTTCAATTGATTAAGCTCAGTTGCTTCACATCACTTCAACTGATTCGGATCACTTCGTGCGCTTAACTTCAACTAAAAGAGCTCACTTGTTCCACATCACATCAATTGATTAGGCTCAGTTGCTTCACTTCACTTCAACTGATTGGGCTCACTTAGATAGCTTTACTCCAACTAATAGAGCTCACTTGTTTCACTTCACTTCAACTGATTAGGCTCACTTAACTTGCTTCACTTCAACTAAAGAGCTCACTTGCTTCACTTCACTTCAACTGATTAAGCTCAGTTGCTTCACTTCACTTCAACATATTAGGCTCACTTACCAGGCTTCACTTTAACTAATATAGCTCACTTGTTTCACTTCACTTTAATTGATTAAGTTCAGTTGCTTCACTTCACTTCAACTGATTAAGCTCAGTTGCTTTGCTTCACTTCAACTGATTAGGCTCACTTAACTTGCTTCACTTCAACTAATAGAGCTCACTTGTTTCACTTCACTTCAATTGATTAAGCTCAGTTGCTTCACTTCAGTTAAATTGATTAAGCTCAGTTGCTTAACCTCACTTCAACTGAATAGGCTTAATTAACTAGCTTCTCTTCAACTAATAGAGCTCACTTGTTTCACTTCACTTTAATTGATTAAGCTCAGTTGCTTCACTTCACTTCAACTGATTAAGCTCAGTTGCTTTGCTTCACTTCAACTGATTAGGCTCACTTAACTTGCTTCACTTCAACTAATAGAGCTCACTTGTTTCACTTCACTTCAATTGATTAAGCTCAGTTGCTTCACTTCAGTTAAATTGATTAAGCTCAGTTGCTTAACCTCACTTCAACTGAATAGGCTTAATTAACTAGCTTCTCTTCAACTAATAGAGCTCACTTGTTTCACTTCACTTCAATTGATTAAGCTCAGTTGCTTCACATCACTTCAACTGATTCGGATCACTTCGTGCGCTTAACTTCAACTAAAAGAGCTCACTTGTTCCACATCACATCAATTGATTAGGTTCAGTTGCTTCACTTCACTTCAACTGATTGGGCTCACTTAGATAGCTTTACTCCAACTAATGAAGCTCACTTGTTTCACTTCACTTCAATTGATAAGGCTCACTTAAGTAGCTTCACTGCAACTAATAGAGCTGACTTGTTTCACTTCACTTCAACCGATTAGGCTCATTCAACTAGCTTCACTTCAACTAATAGAGCTCACTTGTTTCACGTCACTTCAATTGATTAAGCTCAGTTGCTGCACTTCACTTCAACTGATTAGGCTCACTCACTAGCTTTACTTCAACTAATAGAGCTCACTTGTTTTACTTCACTTCAATTGATTAAGCTTAGTTGCTTCACTTCACTTCAACTGATTGGGCTCACTTAGTTAGCTTCACTTGAACAAATAGAGCTCGCTTGTGGCACTTCACTTCACTCGATTAAGCTCAGTTGCTTCACTCCACTTCAACTGATTGGGCTCACTTAATTAGCTTCACTTCAACAAATAGAGCTCACTTGTTTCACGTCACTTCAATTGATTAAGCTCAGTTGCTGCACTTCACTTCAACTGATTAGGCTCACTTAACTAGCTTCACTTCAATAAATAGAGCTCACTTGTGGCACTTCACTTCACTTGATTAAGCTCAGTTGCTTCACTTCACTTCAACTGATTGGGCTCACTTAATTAGCTTCACTTCAACTTATAGAGCTCACTTGTTTCACTTCACTTCAATTGATTAAGCTCAATTGTTTCACTTCACTTCAACTGATTGGGCTCACTTAATTAGCTTCACTTCAACTTATAGAGCTCACTTGTTTCACTTCACTTCAATTGATTAAGCTCAGTTGCTGCACTTCACTTCAACTGATTAGGCTCACTTAACTAGCTTCACTTCAACAAATAGAGCTCACTTGTGTCACTTCACTTCACTTGATTAAGCTCAGTGGCGTCACTTCACTTCAACTGAATAGGCTAAATTAACTAGCTTCACTTCAACTAATAGAGTTCACTTGTGTCACTCCACTTCAATTGATTAAGCTCAATTATTTCACTTCACTTCAATTGATTAAGCTCAGTTGTTTCACTTCACTTCAACTGATTGGGCTCACTTAACTAGCTTCACTTCAACAAATAGAGCTCACTTGTTTCACGTCACTTCAATTGATTAAGCTCAGTTGCTGCACTTCACTTCAACTGATTAGGCTCACTTAACTAGCTTCACTTCAACAAATAGAGCTCACTTGTGGCACTTCACTTCACTTGATTAAGCTCAGTTGCTTCACTTCACTTCAACTGATTGGGCTCACTTAATTAGCTTCACTTCAACTTATAGAGCTCACTTGTTTCACTTCACTTCAATTGATTAATCTCAATTGTTTCACTTCACTTCAACTGATTGGGCTCACTTAATTAGCTTCACTTCAACTTATAGAGCTCACTTGTTTCACTTCACTTCAATTGATTAAGCTCAGTTGCTGCACTTCACTTCAACTGATTAGGCTCACTTAACTAGCTTCACTTCAACAAATAGAGCTCACTTGTGTCACTTCACTTCACTTGATTAAGCTCAGTTGCTTCACTTCACTTCAACATATTAGGCTCACTTACCAGGCTTCACTTTAACTTATAGAGCTCACTTGTTTCTCTTCACTTTAACTGATTAAGTTCAGTTGCTTCACTTCACTTCAACTGATTAAGCTCAGTTGCTTCGCTTCACTTCAACTGATTAGGCTCACTTAACTTGCTTCACTTCAACTAATAGAGCTCACTTGTTTCACTTCACTTCAATTGATTAAGCTCAGTTGCTTCACTTCAGTTAAATTGATTAAGCTCAGTTGCTTAACCTCACTTCAACTGAATAGGCTTAATTAACTAGCTTCTCTTCAACTAATAGAGCTCACTTGTTTCACTTCACTTCAATTGATTAAGCTCAGTTGCTTCACATCACTTCAACTGATTCGGATCACTTCGTGCGCTTAACTTCAACTAAAAGAGCTCACTTGTTCCACATCACATCAATTGATTAGGTTCAGTTGCTTCACTTCACTTCAACTGATTGGGCTCACTTAGATAGCTTTACTCCAACTAATGAAGCTCACTTGTTTCACTTCACTTCAATTGATAAGGCTCACTTAAGTAGCTTCACTGCAACTAATAGAGCTGACTTGTTTCACTTCACTTCAACCGATTAGGCTCATTCAACTAGCTTCACTTCAACTAATAGAGCTCACTTGTTTCACGTCACTTCAATTGATTAAGCTCAGTTGCTGCACTTCACTTCAACTGATTAGGCTCACTCACTAGCTTTACTTCAACTAATAGAGCTCACTTGTTTTACTTCACTTCAATTGATTAAGCTTAGTTGCTTCACTTCACTTCAACTGATTGGGCTCACTTAGTTAGCTTCACTTGAACAAATAGAGCTCGCTTGTGGCACTTCACTTCATTTGATTAAGCTCAGTTGCTTCACTCCACTTCAACTGATTGGGCTCACTTAATTAGCTTCACTTCAACAAATAGAGCTCACTTGTTTCACGTCACTTCAATTGATTAAGCTCAGTTGCTGCACTTCACTTCAACTGATTAGGCTCACTTAACTAGCTTCACTTCAACAAATAGAGCTCACTTGTGGCACTTCACTTCACTTGATTAAGCTCAGTTGCTTCACTTCACTTCAACTGATTGGGCTCACTTAATTAGCTTCACTTCAACTTATAGAGCTCACTTGTTTCACTTCACTTCAATTGATTAAGCTCAATTGTTTCACTTCACTTCAACTGATTGGGCTCACTTAATTAGCTTCACTTCAACTTATAGAGCTCACTTGTTTCACTTCACTTCAATTGATTAAGCTCAGTTGCTGCACTTCACTTCAACTGATTAGGCTCACTTAACTAGCTTCACTTCAACAAATAGAGCTCACTTGTGTCACTTCACTTCACTTGATTAAGCTCAGTGGCGTCACTTCACTTCAACTGAATAGGCTAAATTAACTAGCTTCACTTCAACTAATAGAGTTCACTTGTGTCACTCCACTTCAATTGATTAAGCTCAATTATTTCACTTCACTTCAATTGATTAAGCTCAGTTGTTTCACTTCACTTCAACTGATTGGGCTCACTTAACTAGCTTCACTTCAACAAATAGAGCTCACTTGTTTCACGTCACTTCAATTGATTAAGCTCAGTTGCTGCACTTCACTTCAACTGATAAGGCTCACTTAACTAGCTTCACTTCAACAAATAGAGCTCACTTGTGGCACTTCACTTCACTTGATTAAGCTCAGTTGCTTCACTTCACTTCAACTGATTGGGCTCACTTAATTAGCTTCACTTCAACTTATAGAGCTCACTTGTTTCACTTCACTTCAATTGATTAATCTCAATTGTTTCACTTCACTTCAACTGATTGGGCTCACTTAATTAGCTTCACTTCAACTTATAGAGCTCACTTGTTTCACTTCACTTCAATTGATTAAGCTCAGTTGCTGCACTTCACTTCAACTGATTAGGCTCACTTAACTAGCTTCACTTCAACAAATAGAGCTCACTTGTGTCACTTCACTTCACTTGATTAAGCTCAGTTGCTTCACTTCACTTCAACATATTAGGCTCACTTACCAGGCTTCACTTTAACTAATAGAGCTCACTTGTTTCTCTTCACTTTAACTGATTAAGTTCAGTTGCTTCACTTCACTTCAACTGATTAAGCTCAGTTGCTTCGCTTCACTTCAACTGATTAGGCTCACTTAACTTGCTTCACTTCAACTAATAGAGCTCACTTGTTTCACTTCACTTCAATTGATTAAGCTCAGTTGCTTCACTTCAGTTAAATTATTAAGCTCAGTTGCTTAACCTCCCTTCAACTGAATAGGCTTAATTAACTAGCTTCTCTTCAACTAATAGAGCTCACTTGTTTCACTTCACTTCTATTGATTAAGCTCAGTTGCTTCAAATCACTTCAACTGATTCGGATCACTTTGTGCGCTTAACTTCAACTAAAAGAGCTCACTTGTTCCACATCACATCAATTGATTAGGCTCAGTTGCTTCACTTCACTTTAACTGATTGGGCTCACTTAGATGCTTTACTCCAACTAATAGAGCTCACTTGTTTCACTTCACTTCAACTGATTAGGCTAACTTAACTAGCTTCACTTCAACTAAAGAGCTCACATGCTTCACTTCACTTCAATTGATTAAGCTCACTTGCTTCACTTCACTTCAACTGATTGGCATCACTTAACTAGCTTCACTTCAACTAAAGAGCTCACATGCTTCACTTCACTTCAATTGATTAAGCTCAGTTGCTTCACTTCACTTCAACTGATTAAGCTCAGTTGCTTCGCTTCACTTCAACTGATTAGGCTCACTTAACTTGCTTCACTTCAACTAATAGATCTCACTTGTTTCACTTCACTTCAATTGATTAAGCTCAGTTGCTTCACTTCAGTTAAATTGATTAAGCTCAGTTGCTTAACCTCACTTCAACTGAATAGGCTTAATCAACTAGCTTCTATTCAACCAATAGAGCTCACTTGTTTCACTTCACTTCAATTGATTAAGCTCAGTTGCTTCACATCACTTCAACTGATTCGGATCACTTCGTGCGCTTAACTTCAACTAAAAGAGCTCACTTGTTCCACATCACATCAATTGATTAGGCTCAGTTGCTTCACTTCACTTCAACTGATTGGGCTCACTTAGATAGCTTTACTCCAACTAATAGAGCTCACTTGTTTCACTTCACTTCAACTGATTAGGCTCACTTAACTTGCTTCACTTCAACTAAAGAGCTCACTTGCTTCACTTCACTTCAACTGATTAAGCTCAGTTGCTTCACTTCACTTCAACATATTAGGCTCACTTACCAGGCTTCACTTTAACTAATATAGCTCACTTGTTTCACTTCACTTTAATTGATTAAGCTCAGTTGCTTCACTTCACTTCAACTGATTAAGCTCAGTTGCTTTGCTTCACTTCAACTGATTAGGCTCACTTAACTTGCTTCACTTCAACTAATAGAGCTCACTTGTTTCACTTCACTTCAATTGATTAAGCTCAGTTGCTTCACTTCAGTTAAATTGATTAAGCTCAGTTGCTTAACCTCACTTCAACTGAATAGGCTTAATTAACTAGCTTCTCTTCAACTAATAGAGCTCACTTGTTTCACTTCACTTTAATTGATTAAGCTCAGTTGCTTCACTTCACTTCAACTGATTAAGCTCAGTTGCTTTGCTTCACTTCAACTGATTAGGCTCACTTAACTTGCTTCACTTCAACTAATAGAGCTCACTTGTTTCACTTCACTTCAATTGATTAAGCTCAGTTGCTTCACTTCAGTTAAATTGATTAAGCTCAGTTGCTTAACCTCACTTCAACTGAATAGGCTTAATTAACTAGCTTCTCTTCAACTAATAGAGCTCACTTGTTTCACTTCACTTCAATTGATTAAGCTCAGTTGCTTCACATCACTTCAACTGATTCGGATCACTTCGTGCGCTTAACTTCAACTAAAAGAGCTCACTTGTTCCACATCACATCAATTGATTAGGTTCAGTTGCTTCACTTCACTTCAACTGATTGGGCTCACTTAGATAGCTTTACTCCAACTAATGAAGCTCACTTGTTTCACTTCACTTCAATTGATAAGGCTCACTTAAGTAGCTTCACTGCAACTAATAGAGCTGACTTGTTTCACTTCACTTCAACCGATTAGGCTCATTCAACTAGCTTCACTTCAACTAATAGAGCTCACTTGTTTCACGTCACTTCAATTGATTAAGCTCAGTTGCTGCACTTCACTTCAACTGATTAGGCTCACTCACTAGCTTCACTTCAACAAATAGAGCTCACTTGTGGCACTTCACTTCACTTGATTAAGCTCAGTTGCTTCACTTCACTTCAACTGATTGGGCTCACTTAATTAGCTTCACTTCAACTTATAGAGCTCACTTGTTTCACTTCACTTCAATTGATTAAGCTCAATTGTTTCACTTCACTTCAACTGATTGGGCTCACTTAATTAGCTTCACTTCAACTTATAGAGCTCACTTGTTTCACTTCACTTCAATTGATTAAGCTCAGTTGCTGCACTTCACTTCAACTGATTAGGCTCACTTAACTAGCTTCACTTCAACAAATAGAGCTCACTTGTGTCACTTCACTTCACTTGATTAAGCTCAGTGGCGTCACTTCACTTCAACTGAATAGGCTAAATTAACTAGCTTCACTTCAACTAATAGAGTTCACTTGTGTCACTCCACTTCAATTGATTAAGCTCAATTATTTCACTTCACTTCAATTGATTAAGCTCAGTTGTTTCACTTCACTTCAACTGATTGGGCTCACTTAACTAGCTTCACTTCAACAAATAGAGCTCACTTGTTTCACGTCACTTCAATTGATTAAGCTCAGTTGCTGCACTTCACTTCAACTGATTAGGCTCACTTAACTAGCTTCACTTCAACAAATAGAGCTCACTTGTGGCACTTCACTTCACTTGATTAAGCTCAGTTGCTTCACTTCACTTCAACTGATTGGGCTCACTTAATTAGCTTCACTTCAACTTATAGAGCTCACTTGTTTCACTTCACTTCAATTGATTAATCTCAATTGTTTCACTTCACTTCAACTGATTGGGCTCACTTAATTAGCTTCACTTCAACTTATAGAGCTCACTTGTTTCACTTCACTTCAATTGATTAAGCTCAGTTGCTGCACTTCACTTCAACTGATTAGGCTCACTTAACTAGCTTCACTTCAACAAATAGAGCTCACTTGTGTCACTTCACTTCACTTGATTAAGCTCAGTTGCTTCACTTCACTTCAACATATTAGGCTCACTTACCAGGCTTCACTTTAACTAATAGAGCTCACTTGTTTCTCTTCACTTTAACTGATTAAGTTCAGTTGCTTCACTTCACTTCAACTGATTAAGCTCAGTTGCTTCGCTTCACTTCAACTGATTAGGCTCACTTAACTTGCTTCACTTCAACTAATAGAGCTCACTTGTTTCACTTCACTTCAATTGATTAAGCTCAGTTGCTTCACTTCAGTTAAATTATTAAGCTCAGTTGCTTAACCTCCCTTCAACTGAATAGGCTTAATTAACTAGCTTCTCTTCAACTAATAGAGCTCACTTGTTTCACTTCACTTCTATTGATTAAGCTCAGTTGCTTCAAATCACTTCAACTGATTCGGATCACTTTGTGCGCTTAACTTCAACTAAAAGAGCTCACATGCTTCACTTCACTTCAATTGATTAGGCTCAGTTGCTTCACTTCACTTTAACTGATTGGGCTCACTTAGATGCTTTACTCCAACTAATAGAGCTCACTTGTTTCACTTCACTTCAACTGATTAGGCTAACTTAACTAGCTTCACTTCAACTAAAGAGCTCACATGCTTCACTTCACTTCAATTGATTAAGCTCACTTGCTTCACTTCACTTCAACTGATTGGCATCACTTAACTAGCTTTACTTCAACTAATAGAGCTCACTTGTTTCACGTCACTTCAATTGATTAAGCTCAGTTGCTGCACTTCACTTTACCTGATTAGGCTCACTTAACTAGCTTCACTGCAACTAATAGAGCTGACTTGTTTCACTTCACTTCAACTGATTAGGCTCACTCAACTAGCTTCACTTCAACTAATAGAGCTCACTTGTTTCACGTCACTTCAATTGATTAAGCTCAGTTACTGCACTTCACTTCAACTGATTAGGCTCACTCACTAGCTTTACTTCAACTAATAGAGCTCACTTGTTTCACTTCAGTTAAATTATTAAGCTCAGTTGCTTAACCTCCCTTCAACTGAATAGGCTTAATTAACTAGCTTCTCTTCAACTAATAGAGCTCACTTGTTTCACTTCACTTCTATTGATTAAGCTCAGTTGCTTCAAATCACTTCAACTGATTCGGATCACTTTGTGCGCTTAACTTAAACTAAAAGAGCTCACTTGTTCCACATCACATCAATTGATTAGGCTCAGTTGCTTCACTTCACTTTAACTGATTGGGCTCACTTAGATGCTTTACTCCAACTAATAGAGCTCACTTGTTTCACTTCACTTCAACTGATTAGGCTAACTTAACTAGCTTCACTTCAACTAAAGAGCTCACATGCTTCACGTCACTTCAATTGATTAAGCTCAGTTACTGCACTTCACTTCAACTGATTAGGCTCACTCACTAGCTTTACTTCAACTAATAGAGCTCACTTGTTTCACGTCACTTCAATTGATTAAGCTCACTTGCTTCACTTCACTTCAACTGATTAGGCTCACTTAACTTGCTTCACTTCAACTAAAGAGCTCACTTGCTTCACTTCACTTCAACTGATTAAGCTCAGTTGCTTCACTTCACTTCAACATATTAGGCTCACTTAACTAGCTTCACTGCAACTAATAGAGCTGACTTGTTTCACTTCACTTCAACTGATTAGGCTCACTCAACTAGCTTCACTTCAACTAATAGAGCTCACTTGTTTCACGTCACTTCAATTGATTAAGCTCAGTTACTGCACTTCACTTCAACTGATTAGGCTCACTCACTAGCTTTACTTCAACTAATAGAGCTCACTTGTTTCACGTCACTTCAATTGATTAAGCTCAGTTGCTGCACTTCACTTCAACTCATTAGGCTCATTTAACTAGCTTCACTTCAACTAAAGAGCTCACTTGTTTTACTTCACTTCAATTGATTAAGCTCAGTTGCTTCACTTCACTTCAACTGATTGGGCTCACTTAACTAGCTTCACTTCAACTAATAGAGCTCACTTGTTTCACGTCACTTCAATTGATTAAGCTCAGTTAATGCACTTCACTTTACCTGATTAGGCTCAGTTGCTTCGCTTCACTTCAACTGATTAGGCTCACTTAACTTGCTTCACTTCAACTAATAGATCTCACTTGTTTCACTTCACTTCAATTGATTAAGCTCACTTGCTTCACTTCACTTCAACTGATTGGGATCACTTCGTGCGCTTAACTTCAACTAAAAGAGCTCACTTGTTCCAGATCACATCAATTGATTAGGCTCAGTTGCTTCACTTCACTTCAACTGATTAGGCTCACTTAACAGGCTTCACTGTAACTAATAGAACTAACTTGTTTCACTTCACTTCAATTGATTAAGCTCAATTGCTTCACTTCACTTCAACATATTAGGCTCACTTACCAGGCTTCACTTTAACTAATAGAGCTCACTTGTTTCACTTCACTTCAATTGATTAAGCTCAGTTGCTTCACTTCACTTCAACTGATTAAGCTCAGTTGCTTCGCTTCACTTTAACTGATTAGGCTCACTTAACTTGCTTCACTTCAACTAATAGAGCTCACTTGTTTCACTTCACTTCAATTGATTAAGCTCAGTTGCTTCACTTCAGTTAAATTGATTAAGCTCAGTTGCTTAACCTCACTTCAACTGAATAGGCTTAATTAACTAGCTTCTCTTCAACTAATAGAGCTCACTTGTTTCACTTCACTTTAATTAATTAAGCTCAGTTGCTTCACTTCACTTCAACTGATTAAGCTCAGTTGCTTTGCTTCACTTCAACTGATTAGGCTCACTTAACTTGCTTCACTTCAACTAATAGAGCTCACTTGTTTCACTTCACTTCAATTGATTAAGCTCAGTTGCTTCGCTTCACTTCAACTGATTAGGCTCACTTAACTTGCTTCACTTCAACCAATAAAGCTCACTTGTTTCACTTCACTTCAATTGATTAAGCTCAGTTGCTTCACATCACTTCAACTGATTCGGATCACTTCGTGCGCTTAACTTCAACTAAAAGAGCTCACTTGTTCCACATCACATCAATTGATTAGGCTCAGTTGCTTCACTTCACTTCAACTGATTGGGCTCACTTAGATAGCTTCACTCCAACTAATAGAGCTCACTTGTTTCACTTCACTTCAACTGATTAGGCTCACTTAACTTGCTTCACTTCAACTAAAGAGCTCACTTGCTTCACTTCACTTCAACTGATTAAGCTCAGTTGCTTCACTTCACTTCAACATATTAGGCTCACTTACCAGGCTTCACTTTAACAAATATAGCTCACTTGTTTCACTTCACTTTAATTGATTAAGCTCAGTTGCTTCACTTCACTTCAACTGATTAAGCTCAGTTGCTTTGCTTCACTTCAACTGATTAGGCTCACTTAACTCGCTTCACTTCAACTAATAGAGCTCACTTGTTTCACTTCACTTCAATTGATTAAGCTCAGTTGCTTCACTTCAGTTAAATTGATTAAGCTCAGTTGCTTAACCTCACTTCAACTGAATAGGCTTAATTAACTAGCTTCTCTTCAACTAATAGAGCTCACTTGTTTCACTTCACTTTAATTGATTAAGCTCAGTTGCTTCACTTCACTTCAACTGATTAAGCTCAGTTGCTTTGCTTCACTTCAACTGATTAGGCTCACTTAACTTGCTTCACTTCAACTAATAGAGCTCACTTGTTTCACTTCACTTCAATTGATTAAGCTCAGTTGCTTCACTTCAGTTAAATTGATTAAGCTCAGTTGCTTAACCTCACTTCAACTGAATAGGCTTAATTAACTAGCTTCTCTTCAACTAATAGAGCTCACTTGTTTCACTTCACTTCAATTGATTAAGCTCAGTTGCTTCACATCACTTCAACTGATTCGGATCACTTCGTGCGCTTAACTTCAACTAAAAGAGCTCACTTGTTCCACATCACATCAATTGATTAGGTTCAGTTGCTTCACTTCACTTCAACTGATTGGGCTCACTTAGATAGCTTTACTCCAACTAATGAAGCTCACTTGTTTCACTTCACTTCAATTGATAAGGCTCACTTAAGTAGCTTCACTGCAACTAATAGAGCTGATTTGTTTCACTTCACTTCAACCGATTAGGCTCATTCAAATAGCTTCACTTCAACTAATAGAGCTCACTTGTTTCACGTCACTTCAATTGATTAAGCTCAGTTGCTGCACTTCACTTCAACTGATTAGGCTCACTCACTAGCTTTACTTCAACTAATAGGGCTCACTTGTTTTACTTCACTTCAATTGATTAAGCTTAGTTGCTTCACTTCACTTCAACTGATTGGGCTCACTTAGTTAGCTTCACTTGAACAAATAGAGCTCGCTTGTTTCACTGCACTTAAATCGATTAAGCTCAGTTGCTTCACTTCACTTCAACTGATTGGGTTCACTTGGTTAGCTTCTCTTCAACCAATAGAGCTCATTTATTTCACTTCACTTCAATTGATTAAGCTCAGTGGCGTCACTTCACTTTAACTGAATAGGCTAAATTAACTAGCTTCACTTCAACTAATAGAGTTCACTTGTGTCACTCCACTTCAATTGATTAAGCTCAATTGTTTCACTTCACTTCAATTGATTAAGCTCAGTTGTTTCACTTCACTTCAACATATTAGGCTCACTTACCAGGCTTCACTTTAACTAATAGAGCTCACTTGTTTCACTTCACTTTAATTGATTAAGCTCAGTTGCTTCACTTCAATTCAACTGATTAAGCTCAGTTGCTTTGCTTCACTTCAACTGATTAGGCTCACTTAACTTGCTTCACTTCAACTAATAGATCTCACTTGTTTCACTTCACTTCAATTGATTAAGCTCAGTTGCTTCACCTCAGTTAAATTGATTAAGCTCAGTTGCTTAACCTCACTTCAACTGAATAGGCCTAATTAACTTGCTTCTCTTCAACTAATAGAGCTCACTTGTTTCACTTTACTTCAATTGATTAAGCTCAGTTGCTTCACATCACTTCAACTGATTCAGATCACTTCGTGCGCTTAACTTCAACTAAAAGAGCTCACTTGTTCCACATCACATCAATTGATTAGGCTCAGTTGCTTCACTTGACTTCAACTGATTGGGCTCACTTAGATAGCTTTACTCCAACTAATAGAGCTCACTTGTTTCACTTCACTTCAACTGATTAGGCTAACTTAACTAGCTTCACTTCAACTAAAGAGCTCACTTGCTTCACTTCACTTCAATTGATTAAGCTCACTTGCTTCACTTCACTTCAACTGATTGGGATTCAATTGATTAAGCTCACTTGCTTCACTTCACTTCAACTGATTGGGATCACTTCGTGCGCTTAACTTCAACTAAAAGAGCTCACTTGTTCCACATCACATCAATTGATTAGGCTCAGTTGCTTCACTTCACTTCAACTGATTGGGCTCACTTAGATAGCTTTACTGCAACTAATGAAGCTCAGTTGCTACACTTCACTTCAATATATTAGGCTCACTTACCAGGCTTCACTTTAACTTATAGAGCTCACTTGTTTCACTTCACTTTAATTGATTAAGCTCAGTTGCTTCACTTCAATTCAACTGATTAAGCTCAGTTGCTTTGCTTCACTTCAACTGATTAGGCTCACTTAACTTGCTTCACTTCAACTAATAGATCTCACTTGTTTCACTTCACTTCAATTGATTAAGCTCAGTTGCTTCACTTCAGTTAAATTGATTAAGCTCAGTTGCTTAACCTCACTTCAACTGAATAGGCCTAATTAACTAGCTTCTCTTCAACTAATAGAGCTCACTTGTTTCACTTCACTTCAACTGATTAGGCTCACTTAACTAGCTTCACTTCAACTAAAGAGCTCACTTGCTTCACTTCACTTCAATAGATTAAGCTCAGTTGCTGCACTTCACTTCAACTGATTCGGATCACTTCGTGCGCTTAACTTCAACTAAAAGAGCTCACTTGTTCCACATCACATCAATTGATTAGGCTCAGTTGCTTCACTTCACTTCAACTGATTGGGATCACTTCGTGCGCTTAACTTCAACTAAAAGAGCTCACTTGTTCCACATCACATCAATTGATTAGGCTCAGTTGCTTCACTTCACTTCAACTGATTGGGCTCACTTAGATAGCTTTACTCCAACTAATGAAGCTCACTTGTTTCACTTCACTTCAACTGATAAGGCTCACTTAACTAGCTTCACTGTAACTAATAGAGCTTACTTGTTTAACTTCACTTCTATTGATTAAGCTCAATTGTTTAACTTCACTTTAACCGATAAAGCTCACTTGTTTCACTTCACTTCAATTGATAAAGCTCAGTTGATTCACTTCACTTTACCTGATTAGGCTCACTTAACTAGCTTCACTTCAACTAATAGAGCTGACTTGTTTCACTTCACTTCAACTAATTAGGCTCACTTAACTAGCTTCACTTCAACTAATAGAGCTCACTTGTTTCACGTCACTTCAACTGATTAGGCTAACTTAACTAGCTTCACTTCAACTAAAGAGCTCACTTGCTTCACTTCACTTCAATTGATTAAGCTCACTTGCTTCACTTCACTTCAACTGATTGGGATCACTTCGTGCGCTTAACTTCAACTAAAAGAGCTCACTTGTTCCACATCACATCAATTGATTAGGCTCAGTTGCTTCACTTCACTTCAACTGATTGGGCTCACTTAGATAGCTTTACTCCAAATAATGAAGCTCACTTGTTTCACTTCACTTCAACTGATAAGGCTCACTTAACTAGCTTCACTGTAACTAATAGAGCTTACTTGTTTAACTTCACTTCTATTGATTAAGCTCAATTGTTTAACTTCACTTTAACCGATAAAGCTCACTTGTTTCACTTCACTTCAATTGATAAAGCTCAGTTGATTCACTTCACTTTACCTAATTAGGCTCACTTAACTAGCTTCACTTCAACTAATAGAGCTGACTTGTTTCACTTCACTTCAACTAATTAGGCTCACTTAACTAGCTTCACTTCAACTAATAGAGCTCACTTGTTTCACGTCACTTCAATAGATTAAGCTCAGTTGCTGCACTTCACTTCAACTGATTAGGCTCACTTGTTTCACTGCACTTAAATCGATTAACCTCAGTTGCCTCACTTCACTTCAACTGATTAAGCTCAGTTGCTTCACTTCACTTCAACTGATAAGGCTTAGTTAACTAGTTTCACTTCAATTGAAAAGCTCACTTGTTTTACTTTACTTCAATTGATTAAGCTCAGTTGCTTCACTTCACTTCAACTAATTGGGCTCACTTAGTTAGCTTCACTTCAACAAATAGAGTCATTTGTTTTACTTCACTTCAATTGATTAAGCTCAGTTGCTTCACTTCACTTCAACTGATTGGGCTCACTTTGTTAGCTTCACTTCAACAAAAAGAGCTCACTTGTTCTACTTCACTTCAATTGATTAAGCTCAGTTGCTTCACTTCACTTCAACTGATTGGGCTCACTTAGATAGCTTTACTCCAACTAATAGACCTCACTTGTTTCACTTCACTTCAATTGATAAAGCTCAGTTGATTCACTTCACTTTACCTGATAAGGCTCACTTAACTAGCTTCACTTCAACTAATAGAGCTGATTTGTTTCACTTCACTTCAACTGATTAGGCTTACTTAACTAGCTTCACTTTAACTAATAGAGCTCACTTGTTTCACGTCACTTCAATAGATTAAGCTCAGTTGCTGCACTTCACTTCAACTGATTAGGCTCATTTAACTAGCTTCACTTCAACTGAAGAGCTCACTTGTTTTACTTCACTTCAATTGATTAAACTCAGTTGCTTCACTTCACTTCAACTGATTGGGCTCACTTGTTTCACTGCACTTAAATCGATTAACCTCAGTTGCTTCACTTCACTTCAACTGATTAGGCTCACTTAACTAGCTTCACTTCAACTAAAGAGCTCACTTGCTTCACTTCACTTCAATTGATTAGGTTCAGTTGCTTCACTTTACTTCAACTGATTGGGATCACTTAGTTAGCTTTAATCCAACTAATGAAGCTCACTTGTTTCACTTCACTTCAACTGATAAGGCTCACTTAACTAGCTTCACTGTAACTAATAGAGCTTACTTGTTTACTTCACTTCTATTGATTAAGCTCAATTGTTTGACTTCACTTCAACCGATAAAGCTCAGTTGCTTCACTTCACTTCAACTGATTGGGCTCACTTGGTTAGCTTCTCTTCAACCAATAGAGCTCACTTATTTCACGTCACCTCAATTGATTAAGCTCAGTTGCTTCACCTCACTTCAACTGATTGGACTCACTTAACTAGCTTCACTTCAACTAAAAGAGCTCATTCGTTTCACTTCACTTCAATTGATTAAGTTCAGTTGCTTCACTTCAGTTCATTTGATTAAGCTCAGTTGCTCTATTTCTCTTCAAATGATTAAGCTCAGTTGCTTCACTCCACTTCAACTGATTAAGCTCAGTTGCTTCACTTCACTTCAACTGATAAGGCTCAGTTAACTAGCTTCACCTCAACTACTAGAGCTCACTTGTTTCACTTCACTTCAATTGATTAAGCTCAGTTGCTTCACTTCAGTTTATTTGATAAAGCTCAGTTGCTTCACTTCACTTCAACTGATTAGGCTCACTTAACTAGCTTCACCTCAACTACTAGAGCTCACTTGTTTCACTTCACTTCATTTGATTAAGCTCAGTTGCTCTATTTCTCTTCAAATGATTAAGCTCAGTTGCTTCACTCCACTTCAACTGATTAAGCTCAGTTGCTTCACTTCACTTCAACTGATAAGGCTCAGTTAACTAGCTTCACCTCAACTACTAGAGCTCACTTGTTCCACTTCACTTCAATTGATTTAGCTCAGTTGCTTCACTTCACTTTAACTGATTGGGCTCACTTAATTAGCTTCACTTCAATTGAAAAGCTCACTTGTTTTACTTCACTTCAATTGATTAAGCTCAGTTGCTTCACTTCACTTCAACTGATTGGGCTCACTTAGTTAGCTTCACTTCAACAAATAGAGCTCACTTGTTTTAATTCACTTCAATTGATTAAGCTCAGTTGCTTCACTTCACTTCAACTGATTGGGCTCACTTTATTAGCTTCACTTCAACAAAAAGAGTTCACTTGTTTTACTTCACTTCAATTGATTAAGCTCAGTTGCTTCACTTCACTTCAACTGATTGGGCTCACTTAGATAGCTTTACTCCAACTAATAGACCTCACTTGTTTCACTTCACTTCAATTGATAAAGCTCAGTTGCTTCACTTCACTTTACCTGATTAGGCTCACTTAACTAGCTTCACTTCAACTAATAGAGCTGACTTGTTTCACTTCACTTCAACTGATTAGGCTCACTTAACTAGCTTCACTTCAACTAATAGAGCTCACTTGTTTCACGTCACTTCAATAGATTAAGCTCAGTTGCTGCACTTCACTTCAACTGATTAGGCTCATTTAACTAGCTTCACTTCAACTGAAGAGCTCACTTGTTTTACTTCACTTTAATTGATTAAACTCAGTTGCTTCACTTCACTTCAACTGATTGGGCTCACTTGTTTCACTGCACTTAAATCGATTAACCTCAGTTGCTTCACTTCACTTCAACTGATTAGGCTCACTTAACTAGCTTCACTTCAACTAAAGAGCTCACTTGCTTCACTTCACTTCAATTGATTAGGCTCAGTTGCTTCACTTCACTTCAACTGATTGGGATCACTTAGTTAGCTTTAATCCAACTAATGAAGCTCACTTGTTTCACTTCACTTCAACTGATAAGGCTTACTTAACTAGCTTCACTGTAACTAATAGAGTTTACTTGTTTAACTTCACTTCTATTGATTAAGCTCAATTGTTTAACTTCACTTCAACCGATAAAGCTCAGTTGCTTCACTTCACTTCAACTAATTAGGCTCACTTAACAGGCTTCACTTTAACTAATAGAGCTCACTTGTTCACTTCACTTCAATTGATTAAGCTCAGTTGCCTCACTTCACTTCAACTGATTAAGCTCAGTTGCTTCACTTCACTTCAACTGATAAGGCTCACTTAACTAGCTTCACTTCAACTAATAGAGCTCACTTGTTCACTTCACTTCAATTGATTAAGCTCAGTTGCTCCACTTCAGTTCATTTGATTAAGCTCAGTTGCTTCACTTCACTTCAACTGATTGGGCTCACTTAGATAGCTTTACTCCAACTAATAGAGCTCACTTGTTTCACTTCACATCAATTGATAAAGCTCAGTTGCTTCACTTCACTTTACCTGATTAGGCTCACTTAACTAGCTTCACTGACACTAATAGAGCTGACTTGTTTCACTTCACTTCAACAGATTAGGCTCACTTAACTAGCTTCACTTCAACTAATAGAGCTCACTTGTTTCACGTCACTTCAATTGATTAAGCTCAGTTGCTGCACTTCACTTCAACTGATTAGGCTCACTTAACTAGCTTTACTTTAACTAATAGAGCTCACTTGTTTCACGTCACTTCAATTGATTAAGTTCAGTTGCTGCACTTCACTTCAACTGATAAGGCTCATTTAACTAGTTTCACTTCAACAAATAGAGCTCACTTGTTTCACTGCACTTAGATCGATTAAGCTCAGTTGCTTCACTTCAATTCAACTGAATACGTTAAATTAACTAGCTTCACTTCAACTAATAGAGTTCACTTGTGTCACTCCACTTCAATTGATTAAGCTCAATTGTTTCACTTCACTTCAATTGATTAAGCTCAGTTGCTTCACTTCACTTCAACTGATTGGGCTCACTTAACTAGCTTCACTTCAACTAATAGAGCTCACTTGTTTCACGTCACTTCAATTGATTAAGCTCAGTTGCTGCACTTCACTTCAACTGATTAGGCTCATTTAACTAGCTTCACTTCAACTAAAGAGCTCACTTGTTTTACTTCACTTCAATTGATTAAGCTCAGTTGCTTCACTTCACTTCAACTGATTGGGCTCACTTAGTTAGCTTCACTTCAACAAATAGAGCTCACTTGTTTCACTGCACTTAAATCGATTAAGCTTAGTTGCTTCACTTCACTTCAACTGATTGGGGTCACTTAACTAGCTTTACTTTAACTAATAGAGCTCACTTGTTTCACGTCACTTCAATTGATTAAGTTCAGTTGCTGCACTTCACTTCAACTGATAAGGCTCATTTAACTAGCTTCACTTCAACAAATAGAGCTCACTTGTTTCACTGCACTTAGATCGATTAAGCTCAGTTGCTTCACTTCAATTCAACTGAATACGTTAAATTAACTAGCTTCACTTCAACTAATAGAGTTCACTTGTGTCACTCCACTTCAATTGATTAAGCTCAATTGTTTCACTTCACTTCAATTGATTAAGCTCAGTTGCTTCACTTCACTTCAACTGATTGGGCTCACTTAACTAGCTTCACTTCAACTAATAGAGCTCACTTGTTTCACGTCACTTCAATTGATTAAGCTCAGTTGCTGCACTTCACTTCAACTGATTAGGCTCATTTAACTAGCTTCACTTCAACTAATAGAGCTCACTTGTTTCACGTCACTTCAATTGATTAAGCTCAGTTGCTGCACTTCACTTCAACTGATTAGGCTCATTTAACTAGCTTCTCTTCAACCAATAGAGCTCACTTATTTTACTTCACTTCAATTGATTAAGCTCAGTGGCGTCACTTCACTTCAACTGAATAGGCTAAATTACTAGCTTCACTTCAACTAATAGAGTTCACTTGTGTCACTCCACTTCAATTGATTAAGCTCAATTGTTTCACTTCACTTCAATTGATTAAGCTCAGTTGCTTCACTTCACTTCAACTGATTGAACTCACTTAATTAGCTTCACTTCAACTTATAGAGCTCACTTGTTTCACTTCACTTCAATTGATTAAGCTCAGTGGCTTCACTTCACTTCAACTGAATAGGCTAAATTAACTAGCTTTACTTCAACTAATAGAGTTCACTTGTGTCACTCCACCTTAATTGATTAAGCTCAATTGTTTCACTTCACTTCAACTGATTAGGCTCAGTTGCTTCTCTTTATTTCAACTGATTAGGCTCACTTAACAGGCTTCACTTTAACTAATAGAGCTCACTTGTTCCACTTCACTTCAATTGATTAAACTCAGTTGCTTCACTTCACTTCAACTGATTAGGCTCACTTAACTAGATTCACTTCAACTAAAGAGCTCACTTGCTTCACTTCACTTCAATTGATTAAGCTCAGTTGCTTTACTTCACTTCAACTGATTGGGATCACTTAGTTAGCTTTAATCCAACTAATGAAGCTCACTTGTTTCACTTCACTTCAACTGATAAGGCTCATTCAACTAGCTTCACTGTAACTAATAGAGCTTACTTGTTTTACTTCACTTCAATTGATTAAACTCAGTTGCTTCACTTCACTTCAACTGATTGGGCTCACTTGCTTCACTTCACGTCAACTAATTAGGCTCAACTAACAGGCTTCACTTTAACTAATAGAGCTCACTTGTTCACTCCACTTCAATTGATTAAGCTCAGTTGCCTCACTTCACTTCAACTGATTAAGCTCAGTTGCTTCACTTCACTTCAACTGATAAGGCTCACTTAACTAGCTTCACTTCAACTAATAGAGCTCACTTGTTCACTTCACTTCAATTGATTAAGCTTAGTTGCTCCACTTCAGTTCATTTGATTAAGCTCAGTTGCTTCACTTCACTTCAACTGATTGGGCTCACTTATATAGCTTTACTCCAACTAATAGAGCTCACTTGTTTCACTTCACTTCAATTGATAAAGCTCAGTTGCTTCACTTCACTTTAGCTGATTAGGCTCACTTAACTAGCTTCACTGACAATAATAGAGCTGACTTGTTTCACTTCACTTCAACTGATTAGGCTCACTTAACTAGCTTTACTTCAACTAATAGAGCTCACTTGTTTCACGTCACTTCAATTGATTTAGCTCAGTTGCTGCACTTCACGTCAACTGATTAGGCTCACTAAACTAGCTTTACTTCAACTAATAGAGCTGACTTGTTTCACGTCACTTCAATTGATTAAGTTCAGTTGCTGCACTTCACTTCAACTGATTAGGCTCATTTAACTAGCTTCACTTCAACAAATAGAGCCCACTTGTTTCACTGCACTTAGATCGATTAAGCTCAGTTGCTTCACTTCAATTCAACTGAATACGCTAAATTAACTAGCTTCACTTCAACTAATAGAGTTCACTTGTGTCACTCCACTTCAATTGATCAAGCTCAATTGTTTCACTTCACTTCAATTGATTAAGCTCAGTTGCTTCACTTCGCTTCAACTGATTGGGCTCACTTAACTAGCTTCACTTCAACTAATAGAGCTCACTTGTTGCACGTCACTCCAATTGATTAAGCTCAGTTGCTGCACTTCACTACAACTGATTAGGCTCATTCAACTAGCTTCACTTCAACTAAAGAGCTCACTTGTTTTACTTCACTTCAATTGATTAAGCTCAGTTGCTTCACTTCACTTCAATTGATTAAGCTCAGTTGCTTCACTTCACTTCAACTGATTGGGCTCACTTAGTTAGCTTCACTTCAACAAATAGAGCTCACTTGTTTCACTGCACTTAAATCGATTAAGCTTAGTTGCTGCACTTCACTTCAACTGATTGGGTTCACTTGGTTAGCTTCTCTTCAACCAATAGAGCTCACTTATTTCACTTCACTTCAATTGATTAAGCTCAGTCGCGTCACTTCACTTCAACTGAATAGGCTAAATTAACTAGCTTCAGTTCAACTAATAGAGTTCACTTGTGTCACTCCACTTCAATTGATTCTGCTCAATTGTTTCACTTCACTTCAATTGATTAAGCTCAGTTGCTTCACTTCACTTCAACTGATTGGGCTCACTTAATTAGCTTCACTTCAACTTATAGAGCTCACTTGTTTCACTTCACTTCAATTGATTAAGCTCAGTGGCTTCACTTCACTTCAACTGAATAGGCTAAATTAACTAGCTTTACTTCAACTAATAGAGTTCACTTGTGTCACTTCACCTTAATTGATAAAGCTCAGTTGTTTCACTTCACTTCAACTGATTAAGCTCAGTTGCTTCTCTTTATTTCAACTGATTAGGCTCACTTAACAGGCTTCACTGTAACTAATAGAGCTAACTTGTTTCACTTCACTTCAATTGATTAAGCTCAATTGTTTCACTTCACTTCAACTGATTAAGCTCAGTTGCTTCACTTCACTTCAACTGATTAGGCTCACTTAACAGGCTTCACTTCAACTAATAGAGCTCACTTGTTCACTTTACTTCAATTGATTAAGCTCAGTTGCCTCACTTCACTTCAACTGATTAAGCTCAGTTGCTTCACTTCACTTCAACTGATAAGGCTCACTTAACTAGCTTCACTTCAACTAATAGAGCTCACTTGTTTCACTTCACTTCAATTGATTAAGCTCAGTTGCTTCACTTCAGTTAATTTGATTAAGCTCAGTTGCTTCACTTCACTTCAACTGATTAGGCTCACTTAACAGGCTTCAATTTAACTAATAGAGCTCACTTGTTCACTTCACTTCAATTGATTAAGCTCAGTTGCCTCACTTCACTTCAACTGATTAAGCTCAGTTGCTTCACTTCTCTTCAACTGATAAGGCTCACATAACTAGCTTCACTTCAACTAATAGATCTCACTTGTTCCACTTCACTTCAATTGATTTAGCTCAGTTGCTTCACTACACTTTAACTGATTAGGCTCACTTAGATAGCTTTACTCCAACTAATAGAGCTCACTCGTTTCACTTCACTTCAACTGATTAGGCTTACCTAACTAGCTTCACTTCAACTAAAGAGCTCTTTTGTTTCACTTCACTTCAATTGATTAAGCTCAATTGCTTCACTTCACTTCAACTGATTAGGTTCACTTAGTTAGCTTCACTTCAACAAATAGAGCTCACTTGTTTCACTTCACTTCAATTGATAAAGCTCTGTTGCTTCACATCACTTTAACTGATTAGGCTCACTTAACTAGCTTCACTTCAATTGAAAAGCTCACTTGTTTTACTTCAATTCAATTGATTAAGCTCAGTTGCTTAACTTCACTTCAACTGATTGGGCTCACTTAGTTAGCTTCACTTCAACAAATAGAGCTCACTTGTTTTACTTCACTTCAATTGATTAAGCTCAGTTGCTTCACTTCACTTCAACTGATTGGGCTTACTTTGCTAGCTTTACTTCAACAAAAAGAGATCACTTGTTTTACTTCACTTCAATTGATTAAGCTCAGTTGCTTCACTTCACTTCAACTGATTGGGCTCACTTAGATAGCTTTACCCCAACTAATAGAGCTCACTTGTTTCACTTCACTTCTATTGATAAAGCTCAGTTGCTTCACTTCACTTTACCTGATTAGGCTCACTTAACTAGCTTCACTTCAACTAATAGAGCTGACTTGTTTCACTTCACTTCAACTGATAAGGCTCACTTAACTAGCTTTTCTGTAACTAATAGAGCTTACTTGTTTAACTTCACTTCTATTGATTAAGCTCAATTGTTTATCTTCACTTCAACCGATAAAGCTCAGTTGCTTCACTTCACTTCAACTTATTAGGCTCACTTAACAGGCTTCACTTCAACTAATAGAGCTCACTTGTTTCACGTCACTTCAATTGATTAAGCTCAGTTGCTGCACTTCACTTCAACTGATTAGGTTCACTTAACTAGCTTTACTTCAACTAATAGAGCTCACTTGTTTCACGTCACTTCAATTGATTAAGTTCAGTTGCTGCACTTCACTTCAACTGATTAGGCTCATTTAACTACCTTCACTTCAACAAATAGAGCTCACTTGTTTCACTGCACTTAGATCGATTAAGCTCAGTTGCTTCACTTCAATTCAACTGAATACGCTAAATTAACTAGCTTCACTTCAACTAATAGAGTTCACTTGTGTCACTCCACTTCAATTGATTAAGCTCAATTGTTTCACTTCACTTCAATTGATTGAGCTCAGTTGCTTCACTTCACTTCAACTGATTGGGCTCACTTAACTAGCTTCACTTCAACTAATAGAGCTCACTTGTTTCACGTCACTTCAATTGATTAAGCTCAGTTGCTGCACTTCACTTCAACTGATTAGGCTCATTTAACTAGCTTCACTTCAACTAAAGAGCTCACTTGTTTTACTTCACTTCAATTGATTAAGCTCAGTTGCTTCACATCACTTCAACTGATTGGGCTCACTTAGTTAGCTTCACTTCAACAAATAGAGCTCACTTGTTTCACTGCACTTAAATCGATTAAGCTTAGTTGCTTCACTTCACTTCAACTGATTTGGTTCACTTGGTTAGCTTCTCTTCAACCAATAGAGCTCACTTATTTCACTTCACTTCAATTGATTAAGCTCAATTGTTTCACTTCACTTCAATTGATTAAGCTCAGTTGCTTCACTTCACTTCAACTGATTGGGCTCACTTAATTAGCTTCACTTTAACTTATAGAGCTCACTTGTTTCACTTCACTTAAATTGATTAAGCTCAGTGGCTTCACTCCACTCCAACTGAATAGGCTAAATTAACTAGCTTTACTTCAACTAATAGAGTTCACTTGTGTCACTCCACTTCAATTGATTAAGCTCAATTGTTTCACTTCACTTCAATTGATTAAGCTCAGTTGCTTCACTTCACTTCAACTGATTGGGCTCACTTAACTAGCTTCACTTCAATTGAAAAGCTCACTTGTTTTACTTCAATTCAATTGATTAAGCTCAGTTGCTTAACTTCACTTCAACTGATTGGGCTCACTTAGTTAGCTTCACTTCAACAAATAGAGCTCACTTGTTTTACTTCACTTCAATTGATTAAGCTCAGTTGCTTCACTTCACTTCAACTGATTGGGCTTACTTTGCTAGCTTTACTTCAACAAAAAGAGATCACTTGTTTTACTTCACTTCAATTGATTAAGCTCAGTTGCTTCACTTCACTTCAATTGATTAAGCTCAGTTGCTTTGCTTCACTTCAACTGATAAGGCTCACTTAACTAGCTTCACTTCAACTAATAGAGCTCACTTGTTTCACTTCACTTCAATTGATTAAGCTCAGTGGCTTCACTTCACTTCAACTGAATAGGCTAAATTAACTAGCTTCAGTTCAACTAATAGAGTTCACTTGTTTCACTTCACTTCAATTGATTAAGCTCAGTTGCTTCACTTCACTTCAACTGATTAAGCTCAGTTGCTTTGCTTCACTTCAACTGATAAGGCTCACTTAACTAGCTTCACTTCAACTAATAGAGCTCACTTGTTCCACTTCACTTCAATTGATTTAGCTCAGTTGCTTTACTTCACTTTAACTGATTGGGCTCACTTAACTAGCTTCACTTCAATTGAAAAGCTCACTTGTTTTACTTCACTTCAATTGATTAAGCTCAGTTGCTTCACTTCACTTCAACTGATTGGGCTCACTTAGTTAGCTTCACTTCAACAAATAAAGCTCACTTGTTTTACTTCACTTCAATTGATTAAGCTCAGTTGCTTCACTTCACTTCAACTGATTGGGCTCACTTGGTTAGCTTCTCTTCAACCAATAGAGCTCACTTATTTCACTTCACTTCAATTGATTAAGCTCAGTGGCGTCACTTCACTTCAACTGAATAGGCTAAATTAACTAGCTTCACTTCAACTAATAGAGTTCACTTGTGTCACTCCACTTCAATTGATTAAGCTCAATTGTTTCACTTCACTTCAATTGATTGAGCTCAGTGGCTTCACTTCACTTCAACTGAATAGGCTAAATTAACTAGCTTCAGTTCAACTAATAGAGTTCACTTGTTTCACTTCACTTCAATTGATTAAGCTCAGTTGCTTCACTTCACTTCAATTGATTAAGCTCAGTTGCTGCACTTCACTTCAACTGATTAGGTTCACTTAACTAGCTTTACTTCAACTAATAGAGCTCACTTGTTCCACTTCACTTCAATTGATTTAGCTCAGTTGCTTTACTTCACTTTAACTGATTGGGCTCACTTAACTAGCTTCACTTCAATTGAAAAGCTCACTTGTTTTACTTCACTTCAATTGATTAAGCTCAGTTGCTTCACTTCACTTCAACTGATTGGGCTCACTTAGTTAGCTTCACTTCAACAAATAAAGCTCACTTGTTTTACTTCACTTCAATTGATTAAGCTCAGTTGCTTCACTTCACTTCAACTGATTGGGCTCACTTGGTTAGCTTCTCTTCAACCAATAGAGCTCACTTATTTCACTTCACTTCAATTGATTAAGCTCAGTGGCGTCACTTCACTTCAACTGAATAGGCTAAATTAACTAGCTTCAGTTCAACTAATAGAGTTCACTTGTGACACTCCACTTCAATTGATTAAGCTCAATTGTTTCACTTCACTTCAATTGATTAAGCTCAGTTGCTTCACTTCACTTCAACTGATTGGGCTCACTTAATTAGCTTCACTTTAACTTATAGAGCTCACTTGTTTCACTTCACTTCAATTGATTAAGCTCAGTGGCTTCACTTCACTCCAAGTGAATAAGCTAAATTAACTAGCTTTACTTCAACTAATAGAGTTCACTTGTGTCACTCCACCTTAATTGATTAAGCTCAATTGTTTCACTTCACTTCAACTGATTAAGCTCAGTTGCTTCTCTTTATTTCAACTGATTAGGCTCACTTACCAGGCTTCACTTTAACTAATAGAGCTCACTTGTTCCACTTCGCTTCAATTGATTAAACTCAGTTGCTTCACTTCACTTCAACTGAAGAGCTCACTTGTTTTACTTCACTTCAATTGATTAAACTCAGTTGCTTCACTTCACTTCAACTGATTGGGCTCACTTGTTTCACTGCACTTAAATCGATTAACCTCAGTTGCTTCACTTCACTACAACTGATTAGGCTCACTTAACTAGCTTCACTTCAACTAAAGAGCTCACTTGCTTCACTTCACTTCAATTGATTAAGCTCAGTTGCCTCACTTCACTTCAACTGATTGGGCTCACTTAATTAGATTCACTTTAACTTATAGAGCTCACTTGTTTCACTTCACTTCAATTGATTAAGCTCAGTGGCTTCACTTCACTTCAACTGAATAGGCTAAATTAACTAGCTTTACTTCAACTAATAGAGTTCACTTGTGTCACTCCACCTTAATTGATTAAGCTCAATTGCTTCACTTCACTTCAACTGATTAAGCTCAGTTGCTTCTCTTTATTTCAACTGATTAGGCTCACTTACCAGGCTTCACTTTAACTAATAGAGCTCACTTGTTCCACTTCACTTCAATTGATTAAACTCAGTTGCTTCACTTCACTTCAACTGATTGGCCTCACTTGGTTAGCTTCTCTTCAACCAATAGAGCTCACTTATTTCACTTCACTTCAATTGATAAGGCTCAGTGGCGTCACTTCACTTCAACTGAATAGGCTAAATTAACTAGCTTCACTTCAACTAATAGAGTTCACTTGTGTCACTCCACTTCAATTGATTAAGCTCAATTGTTTCACTTCACTTCAATTGATTAAACTCAGTTTCTTCACTTCACTTCAACTGATTGGGCTCACTTAATTAGCTTCACTTTAACTTATAGAGCTCACTTGTTTCACTTCACTTCAATTGATTAAGCTCAGTGGCTTCACTTCACTTCAACTGAATAGGCTAAATTAACTAGCTTCACTTCAACTAATAGAGTTCACTTATTTCACTTCACTTCAATTGATTAAGCTCAATTGTTTCACTTCACTTCAATTGATTAAGCTCAGTTGCTTCACTTCACTTCAACTGATTGGGCTCACTTAATTAGCTTCACTTTAACTTATAGAGCTCACTTGTTTCACTTCACTTCAATTGATTAAGCTCAGTGGCTTCACTTCACTCTAAGTGAATAGGCTAAATTAACTAGCTTTACTTCAACTAATAGAGTTCACTTGTGTCACTCCACCTTAATTGATTAAGCTCAATTGTTTCACTTCACTTCAACTGATTAGGCTCAGTTGCTTCTCTTTATTTCAACTGATTAGGCTCACTTAACAGGCTTCACTTTAACTAATAGAGCTCACTTGTTCCACTTCACTTCAATTGATTAAACTCAGTTGCTTCACTTCACTTCAACTGAAGAGCTCACTTGTTTTACTTCACTTCAATTGATTAAACTCAGTTGCTTCACTTCACTTCAACTGATTGGGCTCACTTGTTTTTCTGCACTTAAATCGATTAACCTCAGTTGCTTCACTTCACTTCAACTGATTAGGCTCACTTAACTAGATTCACTTCAACTAAAGAGCTCACTTGCTTCACTTCACTTCAATTGATTAAGCTCAGTTGCTTTACTTCACTTCAACTGATTGGGATCACTTAGTTAGCTTTAATCCAACTAATGAAGCTCACTTGTTTCACTTCACTTCAACTGATAAGGCTCATTCAACTAGCTTCACTGTAACTAATAGAGCTTACTTGTTTAACTTTACTTCTATTGATTAAGCTCAATTGTTTAACTTCACTTCAACCGATAAAGCTCAGTTGCTTCACTTCACTTCAACTGATTGGGCTCACTTGTTTCACTGCACTTAAATCGATTAACCTCAGTTGCTTCACTTCACTACAACTGTTTAGGCTCACTTAACTAGCTTCACTTCAACTAAAGAGCTCACTTGCTTCACTTCACTTCAATTGATTAAGCTCAGTTGCCTCACTTCACTTCAACTGATTGGGATCACTTAGTTAGCTTTAATCCAACTAATGAAGCTCACTTGTTTCACTTCACTTCAACTGATAAGGCTCACTTAACTAGCTTCACTGTAACTAATAGAGCTTACTTGTTTAACTTCACTTCTATTGATTAAGCTCAATTGTTTAACTTCACTTCAACCGATAAAGCTCAGTTGCTTCACTTCACTTCAACTAATAAGGCTCACTTAACAGGCTTCACTTTAACTAATAGAACTTACTTGTTCACTTCACTTCAATTGATTAAGCTCAGTTACCTCACTTCACTTCAACTGATTAAGCTCAGTTGATTCACTTCACTTCAACTGATAAGGCTCACTTAACTAGCTTCACTTCAACTAATAGAGCTCACTTGTTTCACTTCACTTCAATTGATTAAGCTCAGTTGCTCCACTTCAGTTCATTTGATTAAGCTCAGTTGCTTCACTTCACTTCAACTGATTGGGCTCACTTAGATAGCTTTACTCCAACTAATAGAGCTCACTTGTTTCACTTCACTTCAATTGATAAAGCTCAGTTGCTTCACTTCACTTTACCTGATTAGGCTCACTTAAATAGCTTCACTGACACTAATAGAGCTGACTTGTTTCACTTCACTTCAACTGATTAGGCTCACTTAACTAGCTTCACTTCAACTAATAGAGCTCACTTGTTTCACGTCACTTCAATTGATTAAGCTCAGTTGCTGCACTTCACTTCAACTGATTAGGCTCACTTAACTAGCTTTACTTCAACTAATAGAGCTCACTTGTTTCACGTCACTTCAATTGATTAAGTTCAGTTGCTGCACTTCACTTCAACTGATTAGGCTCATTTAACTAGCTTCACTTCAACAAATAGAGCTCACTTGTTTCACTGCACTTAGATCGATTAAGCTCAGTTGCTTCACTTCAATTCAACTGAATAAGCTAAATTAACTAGCTTTACTTCAACTAATAGAGTTCACTTGTGTCACTCCACCTTAATTGATTAAGCTCAATTGTTTCACTTCACTTCAACTGATTAAGCTCAGTTGCTTCTCTTTATTTCAACTGATTAGGCTCACTTACCAGGCTTCACTTTAACTAATAGAGCTCACTTGTTCCACTTCGCTTCAATTGATTAAACTCAGTTGCTTCACTTCACTTCAACTGAAGAGCTCACTTGTTTTACTTCACTTCAATTGATTAAACTCAGTTGCTTCACTTCACTTCAACTGATTGGGCTCACTTGTTTCACTGCACTTAAATCGATTAACCTCAGTTGCTTTACTTCACTACAACTGATTAGGCTCACTTAACTAGCTTCACTTCAACTAAAGAGCTCACTTGCTTCACTTCACTTCAATTGATTAAGCTCAGTTGCCTCACTTCACTTCAACTGATTGGGCTCACTTAATTAGCTTCACTTTAACTTATAGAGCTCACTTGTTTCACTTCACTTCAATTGATTAAGCTCAGTGGCTTCACTTCACTTCAACTGAATAGGCTAAATTAACTAGCTTTACTTCAACTAATAGAGTTCACTTGTGTCACTCCACCTTAATTGATTAAGCTCAATTGCTTCACTTCACTTCAACTGATTAAGCTCAGTTGCTTCTCTTTATTTCAACTGATTAGGCTCACTTACCAGGCTTCACTTTAACTAATAGAGCTCACTTGTTCCACTTCACTTCAATTGATTAAACTCAGTTGCTTCACTTCACTTCAACTGATTGGCCTCACTTGGTTAGCTTCTCTTCAACCAATAGAGCTCACTTATTTCACTTCACTTCAATTGATTAAGCTCAGTGGCGTCACTTCACTTCAACTGAATAGGCTAAATTAACTAGCTTCACTTCAACTAATAGAGTTCACTTGTGTCACTCCACTTCAATTGATTAAGCTCAATTGTTTCACTTCACTTCAATTGATTAAACTCAGTTTCTTCACTTCACTTCAACTGATTGGGCTCACTTAATTAGCTTCACTTTAACTTATAGAGCTCACTTGTTTCACTTCACTTCAATTGATTAAGCTCAGTGGCTTCACTTCACTTCAACTGAATAGGCTAAATTAACTAGCTTCACTTCAACTAATAGAGTTCACTTGTGACACTCCACTTCAATTGATTAAGCTCAATTGTTTCACTTCACTTCAATTGATTAAGCTCAGTTGCTTCACTTCACTTCAACTGATTGGGCTCACTTAATTAGCTTCACTTTAACTTATAGAGCTCACTTGTTTCACTTCACTTCAATTGATTAAGCTCAGTGGCTTCACTTCACTCTAAGTGAATAGGCTAAATTAACTAGCTTTACTTCAACTAATAGAGTTCACTTGTGTCACTCCACCTTAATTGATTAAGCTCAATTGTTTCACTTCACTTCAACTGATTAGGCTCAGTTGCTTCTCTTTATTTCAACTGATTAGGCTCACTTAACAGGCTTCACTTCAACTAATAGAGCTCACTTGTTCCACTTCACTTCAATTGATTAAACTCAGTTGCTTCACTTCACTTCAACTGAAGAGCTCACTTGTTTTACTTCACTTCAATTGATTAAACTCAGTTGCTTCACTTCACTTCAACTGATTGGGCTCACTTGTTTTTCTGCACTTAAATCGATTAACCTCAGTTGCTTCACTTCACTTCAACTGATTAGGCTCACTTAACTAGATTCACTTCAACTAAAGAGCTCACTTGCTTCACTTCACTTCAATTGATTAAGCTCAGTTGCTTTACTTCACTTCAACTGATTGGGATCACTTAGTTAGCTTTAATCCAACTAATGAAGCTCACTTGTTTCACTTCACTTCAACTGATAAGGCTCATTCAACTAGCTTCACTGTAACTAATAGAGCTTACTTGTTTAACTTTACTTCTATTGATTAAGCTCAATTGTTTAACTTCACTTCAACCGATAAAGCTCAGTTGCTTCACTTCACTTCAACTGATTGGGCTCACTTGTTTCACTGCACTTAAATCGATTAACCTCAGTTGCTTCACTTCACTACAACTGTTTAGGCTCACTTAACTAGCTTCACTTCAACTAAAGAGCTCACTTGCTTCACTTCACTTCAATTGATTAAGCTCAGTTGCCTCACTTCACTTCAACTGATTGGGATCACTTAGTTAGCTTTAATCCAACTAATGAAGCTCACTTGTTTCACTTCACTTCAACTGATAAGGCTCACTTAACTAGCTTCACTGTAACTAATAGAGCTTACTTGTTTAACTTCACTTCTATTGATTAAGCTCAATTGTTTAACTTCACTTCAACCGATAAAGCTCAGTTGCTTCACTTCACTTCAACTAATAAGGCTCACTTAACAGGCTTCACTTTAACTAATAGAACTTACTTGTTCACTTCACTTCAATTGATTAAGCTCAGTTGCCTCACTTCACTTCAACTGATTAAGCTCAGTTGATTCACTTCACTTCAACTGATAAGGCTCACTTAACTAGCTTCACTTCAACTAATAGAGCTCACTTGTTTCACTTCACTTCAATTGATTAAGCTCAGTTGCTCCACTTCAGTTCATTTGATTAAGCTCAGTTGCTTCACTTCACTTCAACTGATTGGGCTCACTTAGATAGCTTTACTCCAACTAATAGAGCTCACTTGTTTCACTTCACTTCAATTGATAAAGCTCAGTTGCTTCACTTCACTTTACCTGATTAGGCTCACTTAAATAGCTTCACTGACACTAATAGAGCTGACTTGTTTCACTTCACTTCAACTGATTAGGCTCACTTAACTAGCTTCACTTCAACTAATAGAGCTCACTTGTTTCACGTCACTTCAATTGATTAAGCTCAGTTGCTGCACTTCACTTCAACTGATTAGGCTCACTTAACTAGCTTTACTTCAACTAATAGAGCTCACTTGTTTCACGTCACTTCAATTGATTAAGTTCAGTTGCTGCACTTCACTTCAACTGATTAGGCTCATTTAACTAGCTTCACTTCAACAAATAGAGCTCACTTGTTTCACTGCACTTAGATCGATTAAGCTCAGTTGCTTCACTTCAATTCAACTGAATACGCTAAATTAACTAGCTTCACTTCAACTAATAGAGTTCACTTGTGTCACTGCACTTAAATCGATTAGCTTAGTTGCTTCACTTCACTTCAACTGATTGGGTTAACTTGTTTAGCTTCTCTTCAACCAATAGAGCTCACTTATTTCACTTCACTTCAATTGATTAGGCTCAGTGGCGTCACTTCACTTCAACTGAATAGTCTAAATTAACTAGCTTCACATCAACTAATAGAGTTCACTTGTGTCACTCCACTACAATTGATTAAGCTCAATTGTTTCACTTCACTTCAATTGATTAAGCTCAGTTGCTTCACTTCACTTCAACTGATTGAGCTCACTTAATTAGCTTCACTTCAACTTATAGAGCTCACTTGTTTCACTTCACTTCAATTGATTAAGCTCAGTGGCTTCACTTCACTTTAACTGAATAGGCTAAATTAACTAGCTTTACTTCAACTTATAGAGTTCACTTGTGTCACTCCACCTTAATTGATTAAGCTCAATTGTTGCACTTCACTTCAACTGATTAAGCTCAGTTGCTTCTCTTTATTTCAACTGATTAGGCTCACTTAACAGGCTTCACTGTAACTAATAGAGCTAACTTGTTTCACTTCACTTCAATTGATTAAGCTCAATTGTTTCACTTCACTTCAACTGATTAAGCTTAGTTGCTTCACTTCACTTCAACATATTAGGCTCACTTACCAGGCTTCACTTTAACTAATAGAGCTCACTTGTTCCACTTCACTTTAATTGATTAAGCTCAGTTGCTTCACTTCACTTCAACTGATTAAGCTCAGTTGCTTTGCTTCACTTCAACTGATTAGGCTCACTTAACTTGCTTCACTTCAACTAATAGAGCTCACTTGTTCCACTTCACTTTAATTGATTAAGCTCAGTTGCTTCACTTCACCTCAACTGATTAAGCTCAGTTGCTTTGCTTCACTTCAACTGATTAGGCTCACTTAACTTGCTTCACTTCAACTAATAGAGCTCACTTGTTTCACTTCACTTCAATTGATTAAGCTCAGTTGCTTCACTTCAGTTAAATTGATTAAGCTCAGTTGCTTCACATCACTTCAACTGATTCGGATCATTTCGTGCGCTTAACTTCAACTAAAAGAGCTCACTTGTTCCACATCACATCAATTGATTAGGCTCAATTGCTTCACTTCACCTCAACTGATTAGGTTCACTTAGTTAGCTTCACTTCAACAAATAGAGCTCACTTCTTTCACTTCACTTCAATTGATTAAGCTCAGTTGCTTCACTTCAGTTAATTTGATTAAGCTCAGTTGCTTCACTTCACTTCAACTGATTAGGCTCACTTAACAGGCTTCAATTTAACTAATAGAGCTCACTTGTTCCACTTCACTTCAATTGATTAAGCTCAGTTGCTTCACTTCAGTTAAATTGATTAAGCTCAGTTGCTTCACATCACTTCAACTGATTCGGATCATTTCGTGCGCTTAACTTCAACTAAAAGAGCTCACTTGTTCCACATCACATCAATTGATTAGGCTCAATTGCTTCACTTCACCTCAACTGATTAGGTTCACTTAGTTAGCTTCACTTCAACAGATAGAGCTCACTTGTTTCACTTCACTTCAATTGATAAAGCTCAGTTGCTTCACTTCACTTCAACTGATTGGACTCACTTAGATAGCTTTACTCCAACAAATAGATCTCACTTGTTTCACTTCACTTCAATTGATAAAGCTCTGTTGCTTCACTTCACTTTAACTGATTAGGCTCACTTAACTAGCTTCACTTCAATTGAAAAGCTCACTTGTTTTACTTCAATTCAATTGATTAAGCTCAGTTGCTTCACTTCACTTCAACTGATTGGGCTCACTTAGTTAGCTTCACTTCAACAAATAGAGCTCACTTGTTTTACTTCACTTCAATTGATTAAGCTCAGTTGCTTCACTTCATTTCAACTGATTGGGCTTACTTAGATAGCTTTACTCCAACAAATAGATCTCACTTGTTTCACTTCACTTCAATTGATAAAGCTCTGTTGCTTCACTTCACTTTAACTAATTAGGCTCACTTAACTAGCTTCACTTCAAGTAATAGATCTCACTTTTTGCACTTCACTTCAATTGATTTAGCTCAGTTGCTTCACTTCACTTTAACTGATTAGGCTCACTTAGATAGCTTTACTCCAACTAATAGAGCTCACTCGTTTCACTTCACTTCAACTGATTAGGCTTACCTAACTAGCTTCACTTCAACTAAAGAGCTCATTTGTTTCACTTCACTTCAATTGATTAAGCTCAATTGCTTCACTTCACTTCAACTGATTAGGTTCACTTAGTTAGCTTCACTTCAACAAAAAGAGATCACTTGTTTTACTTCACTTCAATTGATTAAGCTCAGTTGCTTCACTTCAGTTAATTTGATTAAGCTCAGTTGCTTCACTTCACTTCAACTGATTAGGCTCACTTAACAGGCTTCACTTCAACTAATAGAGCTGACTTGTTTCACTTCACTTCAACTGATTAGGCTCAGTTGCTGCACTTCACTTCAACTGATTAGGCTCATTTAACTACCTTCACTTCAACAAATAGAGCTCACTTGTGTCACTCCACCTTAATTGATTAAGCTCAATTGTTTCACTTCACTTCAACTGATTAAGCTCAGTTGCTTCTCTTTATTTCAACTGATTAGGCTCACTTACCAGGCTTCACTTTAACTAATAGAGCTCACTTGTTCCACTTCGCTTCAATTGATTAAACTCAGTTGCTTCACTTCACTTCAACTGAAGAGCTCACTTGTTTTACTTCACTTCAATTGATTAAACTCAGTTGCTTCACTTCACTTCAACTGATTGGGCTCACTTGTTTCACTGCACTTAAATCGATTAACCTCAGTTGCTTCACTTCACTACAACTGATTAGGCTCACTTAACTAGCTTCACTTCAACTAAAGAGCTCACTTGCTTCACTTCACTTCAATTGATTAAGCTCAGTTGCCTCACTTCACTTCAACTGATTGGGCTCACTTAATTAGCTTCACTTTAACTTATAGAGCTCACTTGTTTCACTTCACTTCAATTGATTAAGCTCAGTGGCTTCACTTCACTCCAAGTGAATAGGCTAAATTAACTAGCTTAACTTCAACTAATAGAGTTCACTTGTGTCACTCCACCTTAATTGATTAAGCTCAATTGTTTCACTTCACTTCAACTGATTAAGCTCAGTTGCTTCTCTTTATTTCAACTGATTAGGCTCACTTACCAGGCTTCACTTTAACTAATAGAGCTCACTTGTTCCACTTCACTTCAATTGATTAAACTCAGTTGCTTCACTTCACTTCAACTGATTGGCCTCACTTGGTTAGCTTCTCTTCAACCAATAGAGCTCACTTATTTCACTTCTCTTCAATTGATTAAGCTCAGTGGCGTCACTTCACTTCAACTGAATAGGCTAAATTAACTAGCTTCACTTCAACTAATAAAGTTCACTTGTGTCACTCCACTTCAATTGATTAAGCTCAATTGTTTCACTTCACTTCAATTGATTAAACTCAGTTTCTTCACTTCACTTCAACTGATTGGGCTCACTTAATTAGCTTCACTTTAACTTATAGAGCTCACTTGTTTCACTTCACTTCAATTGATTAAGCTCAGTTGCTTCACTTCACTTCAACTGATTGGGCTCACTTAATTAGCTTCACTTTAACTTATAGAGCTCACTTGTTTCACTTCACTTCAATTGATTAAGCTCAGTGGCTTCACTTCACTCCAAGTGAATAGGCTAAATTAACTAGCTTTACTTCAACTAATAGAGTTCACTTGTGTCACTCCACCTTAATTGATTAAGCTCAATTGTTTCACTTCACTTCAACTGATTAGGCTCAGTTGCTTCTCTTTATTTCAACTGATTAGGCTCACTTAACAGGCTTCACTTTAACTAATAGAGCTCACTTGTTCCACTTCACTTCAATTGATTAAACTCAGTTGCTTCACTTCACTTCAACTGAAGAGCTCACTTGTTTTACTTCACTTCAATTGATTAAACTCAGTTGCTTCACTTCACTTCAACTGATTGGGCTCACTTGTTTTTCTGCACTTAAATCGATTAACCTCAGTTGCTTCACTTCACTTCAACTGATTAGGCTCACTTAACTAGATTCACTTCAACTAAAGAGCTCACTTGCTTCACTTCACTTCAATTGATTAAGCTCAGTTGCTTTACTTCACTTCAACTGATTGGGATCACTTAGTTAGCTTTAATCCAACTAATGAAGCTCACTTGTTTCACTTCACTTCAACTGATAAGGCTCATTCAACTAGCTTCACTGTAACTAATAGAGCTTACTTGTTTAACTTTACTTCTATTGATTAAGCTCAATTGTTTAACTTCACTTCAACCGATAAAGCTCAGTTGCTTCACTTCACTTCAACTGATTGGGCTCACTTGTTTCACTGCACCTAAATCGATTAACCTCAGTTGCTTCACTTCACTACAACTGTTTAGGCTCACTTAACTAGCTTCACTTCAACTAAAGAGCTCACTTGCTTCACTTCACTTCAATTGATTAAGCTCAGTTGCCTCACTTCACTTCAACTGATTGGGATCACTTAGTTAGCTTTAATCCAACTAATGAAGCTCACTTGTTTCACTTCACTTCAATTGATTAAGTTCAGTTGCTGCACTTCACTTCAACTGATTAGGCTCATTTAACTAGCTTCACTTCAACAAATAGAGCTCACTTGTTCCACTGCACTTAGATCGATTAAGCTCAGTTGCTTCACTTCAATTCAACTGAATACGCTAAATTAACTAGCTTCACTTCAACTAATAGAGTTCACTTGTGTCACTGCACTTAAATCGATTAGCTTAGTTGCTTCACTTCACTTCAACTGATTGGGTTCACTTGTTTAGCTTCTCTTCAACCAATAGAGCTCACTTATTTCACTTCACTTCAATTGATTAGGCTCAGTGGCGTCACTTCACTTCAACTGAATAGGCTAAATTAACTAGCTTCACATCAACTAATAGAGTTCACTTGTGTCACTCCACTACAATTGATTAAGCTCACTTGTTCCACTGCACTTAGATCGATTAAGCTCAGTTGCTTCACTTCAATTCAACTGAATACGCTAAATTAACTAGCTTCACTTCAACTAATAGAGTTCACTTGTGTCACTGCACTTAAATCGATTAGCTTAGTTGCTTCACTTCACTTCAACTGATTGGGTTCACTTGTTTAGCTTCTCTTCAACCAATAGAGCTCACTTATTTCACTTCACTTCAATTGATTAGGCTCAGTGGCGTCACTTCACTTCAACTGATAAGGCTCACTTAACTAGCTTCACTGTAACTAATAGAGCTTACTTGTTTAACTTCACTTCTATTGATTAAGCTCAATTGTTTAACTTCACTTCAACCGATAAAGCTCAGTTGCTTCACTTCACTTCAACTAATAAGGCTCACTTAACAGGCTTCACTTTAACTAATAGAGCTTACTTGTTCACTTCACTTCAATTGATTAAGCTCAGTTGCCTCACTTCACTTCAACTGATTAAGCTCAGTTGATTCACTTCACTTCAACTGATAAGGCTCACTTAACTAACTTCACTTCAACTAATAGAGCTCACTTGTTTCACTTCACTTCAATTGATTAAGCTCAGTTGCTCCACTTCAGTTCATTTGATTAAGCTCAGTTGCTTCACTTCACTTCAACTGATTGGGCTCACTTAGATAGCTTTACTCCAACTAATAGAGCTCACTTGTTTCACTTCACTTCAACTGATAAAGCTCAGTTGCTTCACTTCACTTTACCTGATTAGGCTCACTTAACTAGCTTCACTGACACTAATAGAGCTGACTTGTTTCACTTCACTTCAACTGATTAGGCTCACTTAACTAGCTTCACTTCAACTAATAGAGCTCACTCTTTTCACGTCACTTCAATTGATTAAGCTCAGTTGCTGCACTTCACTTCAACTGATTAGGCTCACTTAACTAGCTTTACTTCAACTAATAGAGCTCACTTGTTTCACGTCACTTCAATTGATTAAGTTCAGTTGCTGCACTTCACTTCAACTGATTAGGCTCATTTAACTAGCTTCACTTCAACAAATAGAGCTCACTTGTTCCACTGCACTTAGATCGATTAAGCTCAGTTGCTTCACTTCAATTCAACTGAATACGCTAAATTAACTAGCTTCACTTCAACTAATAGAGTTCACTTGTGTCACTGCACTTAAATCGATTAGCTTAGTTGCTTCACTTCACTTCAACTGATTGGGTTCACTTGTTTAGCTTCTCTTCAACCAATAGAGCTCACTTATTTCACTTCACTTCAATTGATTAGGCTCAGTGGCGTCACTTCACTTCAACTGAATAGGCTAAATTAACTAGCTTCACATCAACTAATAGAGTTCACTTGTGTCACTCCACTACAATTGATTAAGCTCAATTGTTTCACTTCACTTCAATTGATTAAGCTCAGTTGCTTCACTTCACTTCAACTGATTGGGCTCACTTAATTAGCTTCACTTCAACTTATAGAGCTCACTTGTTTCACTTCACTTCAATTGATTAAGCTCAGTGGCTTCACTTCACTTCAACTGAATAGGCTAAATTAACTAGCTTTACTTCAACTAATAGAGTTCACTTGTGTCACTCCACCTTAATTGATTAAGCTCAATTGTTTCACTTCACTTCAACTGATTAAGCTCAGTTGCTTCTCTTTATTTCAACTGATTAGGCTCACTTAACAGGCTTCACTGTAACTAATAGAGCTAACTTGTTTCACTTCACTTCAATTGATTAAGCTCAATTGTTTCACTTCACTTCAACTGATTAAGCTCAGTTGCTTCACTTCACTTCAACATATTAGGCTCACTTACCAGGCTTCACTTTAACTAATAGAGCTCACTTGTTCCACTTCACTTTAATTGATTAAGCTCAGTTGCTTCACTTCACTTCAACTGATTAAGCTCAGTTGCTTTGCTTCACTTCAACTGATTAGGCTCACTTAACTTGCTTCACTTCAACTAATAGAGCTCACTTGTTCCACTTCACTTTAATTGATTAAGCTCAGTTGCTTCACTTCACTTCAACTGATTAAGCTCAGTTGCTTTGCTTCACTTCAACTGATTAGGCTCACTTAACTTGCTTCACTTCAACTAATAGAGCTCACTTGTTTCACTTCACTTCAATTGATTAAGCTCAGTTGCTTCACTTCAGTTAAATTGATTAAGCTCAGTTGCTTCACATCACTTCAACTGATTCGGATCTCTTCGTGTGCTTAACTTCAACTAAAAGAGCTCACTTGTTCCACATCACATCAATTGATTAGGCTCAATTGCTTCACTTCACCTCAACTGATTAGGTTCACTTAGTTAGCTTCACTTCAACAAATAGAGCTCACTTCTTTCACTTCACTTCAATTGATTAAGCTCAGTTGCTTCACTTCAGTTAATTTGATTAAGCTCAGTTGCTTCACTTCACTTCAACTGATTAGGCTCACTTAACAGGCTTCAATTTAACTAATAGAGCTCACTTGTTCCACTTCACTTCAATTGATTTAGCTCAGTTGCTTCACTTCACTTTAACTGATTAGGCTCACTTAGATAGCTTTACTCCAACTAATAGAGCTCACTCGTTTCACTTCACTTCAACTGATTAGGCTTACCTAACTAGCTTCACTTCAACTGAAGAGCTCACTTGTTTCACTTCGATTCAATTGATTAAGCTCAATTGCTTCACTTCACCTCAACTGATTAGGTTCACTTAGTTAGCTTCACTTCAACAAATAGAGCTCACTTGTTTCACTTCACTTCAATTGATAAAGCTCAGTTGCTTCACTTCACTTCAACTGATTGGACTCACTTAGATAGCTTTACTCCAACAAATAGATCTCACTTGTTTCACTTCACTTCAATTGATAAAGCTCTGTTGCTTCACTTCACTTTAACTGATTAGGCTCACTTAACTAGCTTCACTTCAATTGAAAAGCTCACTTGTTTTACTTCAATTCAATTGATTAAGCTCAGTTGCTTCACTTCACTTCAACTGATTGGGCTCACTTAGTTAGCTTCACTTCAACAAATAGAGCTCACTTGTTTTACTTCACTTCAATTGATTAAGCTCAGTTGCTTCACTTCATTTCAACTGATTGGGCTTACTTAGATAGCTTTACTCCAACAAATAGATCTCACTTGTTTCACTTCACTTCAATTGATAAAGCTCTGTTGCTTCACTTCACTTTAACTAATTAGGCTCACTTAACTAGCTTCACTTCAACTAATAGATCTCACTTTTTGCACTTCACTTCAATTGATTTAGCTCAGTTGCTTCACTTCACTTTAACTGATTAGGCTCACTTAGATAGCTTTACTCCAACTAATAGAGCTCACTCGTTTCACTTCACTTCAACTGATTAGGCTTACCTAACTAGCTTCACTTCAACTAAAGAGCTCACTTGTTTCACTTCACTTCAATTGATTAAGCTCAATTGCTTCACTTCACTTCAACTGATTAGGTTCACTTAGTTAGCTTCACTTCAACAAATAGAGCTCACTTCTTTCACTTCACTTCAATTGATTAAGCTCAGTTGCTTCACTTCAGTTAATTTGATTAAGCTCAGTTGCTTCACTTCACTTCAACTGATTAGGCTCACTTAACAGGCTTCAATTTAACTAATAGAGCTCACTTGTTCCACTTCACTTCAATTGATTTAGCTCAGTTGCTTCACTTCACTTTAACTGATTAGGCTCACTTAGATAGCTTTACTCCAACTAATAGAGCTCACTCGTTTCACTTCACTTCAACTGATTAGGCTTACCTAACTAGCTTCACTTCAACTGAAGAGCTCACTTGTTTCACTACGATTCAATTGATTAAGCTCAATTGCTTCACTTCACCTCAACTGATTAGGTTCACTTAGTTAGCTTCACTTCAACAAATAGAGATCACTTGTTTTACTTCACTTCAATTGATTAAGCTCAGTTGCTTCACTTCACTTCAACTGATTGGGCTCACTTAGATAGCTTTACTCCAACTAATAGAGCTCACTTGTTTCACTTCACTTCAACTGATTAGGCTCAGTTGCTGCACTTCACTTCAACTGATTAGGCTCATTTAACTACCTTCACTTCAACAAATAGAGCTCACTTGTTTCACTGCACTTAGATCGATTAAGCTCAGTTGCTTCACTTCAATTCAACTGAATACGCTAAATTAACTACCTTCACTTCAACTAATAGAGTTCACTTGTGTCACTCCACTTCAATTGATTAAGCTCAATTGTTTCACTTCACTTCAATTGATTGAGCTCACTTGTTTCACTTCACTTCAATTGATTAAGCTCAGTGGCTTCACTTCACTCCAACTGAATAGGCTAAATTAACTAGCTTTACTTCAACTAATAGAGTTCACTTGTGTCACTCCACTTCAACTAATAGAGCTCACTTGTTTCACGTCACTTCAATTGATTAAGCTCAGTTGCTGCACTCTACTTCAACTGATTAGGCTCATTTAACTAGCTTCACTTCAACTAAAGAGCTCACTTGTTTTACTTCACTTCAATTGATTAAGCTCAGTTGCTTCACTTCACTTCAACTGATTGGGCTCACTTAGTTAGCTTCACTTCAACAAATAGAGCTCACTTGTTTCACTGCACTTAAATCGATTAAGCTTAGTTGCTTCACTTCACTTCAACTGATTGGGTTCACTTGGTTAGCTTCTCTTCAACCAATAGAGCTCACTTATTTCACTTCACTTTAATTGATTAAGCTCAGTGGCGTCACTTCACTTCAACTGAATAGGCTAAATTAACTAGCTTCACTTCAACTAATAGAGTTCACTTGTGTCACTCCACTTCAATTGATTAAGCTCAATTGTTTCACTTCACTTCAATTGTTTAAGCTCAGTTGCTTCACTTCACTTCAACTGATTGGGCTCACTTAATTAGCTTCACTTTAACTTATAGAGCTCACTTGTTTCACTTCACTTCAATTGATTAAGCTCAGTGGCTTCACTTCACTTCAACTGAATAGGCTAAATTAACTAGCTTTATTCCAACTAATAGAGTTCACTTGTGTCACTCCACCTTAATTGATTAAGCTCAATTGTTTCACTTCACTTCAACTGATTAAGCTCAGTTGCTTCTCTTTATTTCAACTGATTGGGCTCACTTAACAGGCTTCACTGTAACTAATAGAGCTAACTTGTTTCACTTCACTTCAATTGATTAAGCTCAATTGTTTCACTTCACTTCAACTGATTAAGCTCAGTTGCTTCACTTCACTTCAACTGATTAGGCTCACTTAACTTGCTTCACTTCAACTAATAGAGCTCACTTGTTTCACTTCACTTCAATTGATTAAGCTCAGTGGCGTCACTTCACTTCAACTGAATAGGCTAAATTAACTAGCTTCACTTCAACTAATAGAGTTCACTTGTGTCACTCCACTTCAATTGATTAAGCTCAATTGTTTCACTTCACTTCAATTGATTAAGCTCAGTTGCTTCACTTCACTTCAACTGATTGGGCTCACTTAATTAGCTTCACTTTAACTTATAGAGCTCACTTGTTTCACTTCACTTCAATTGATTAAACTCAGTGGCTTCACTTCACTCCAACTGAATAGGCTAAATTAACTAGCTTTACTTCAACTAATAGAGTTCACTTGTGTCACTCCACTTCAATTGATTAAGCTCAATTGTTTCACTTCACTTCAATTGATTAAGCTCAGTTGCTTCACTTCACTTCAACTGATTGGGCTCACTTAATTAGCTTCACTTTAACTTATAGAGCTCACTTGTTTCACTTCACTTCAATTGATTAAGCTCAGTGGTTCCACTTCACTCCAACTGAATAGACTAAATTAACTAGCTTTACTTCAACTAATAGAGTTCACTTGTGTCACTCCACTTCAATTGATTAAGCTCAATTGTTTCACTTCACTTCAATTGATTAAGCTCAGTTGCTTCACTTCACTTCAACTGATTGGGCTCACTTAATTAGCTTCACTTTAACTTATAGAGCTCACTTGTTTCACTTCACTTCAATTGATTAAGCTCAGTGGCTTCACTTCACTTCAACTGAATAGGCTAAATTAACTAGCTTTACTTCAACTAATAGAGTTCACTTGTGTCACTCCACTTCAATTGATTAAGCTCAATTGTTTCACTTCACTTCAATTGATTAAGCTCAGTTGCTTCACTTCACTTCAACTGATTGGGCTCACTTAATTAGCTTCACTTTAACTTATAGAGCTCACTTGTTTCACTTCACTTCAATTGATTAAGCTCAGTGGCTTCACTTCACTTCAACTGAATAGGCTAAATTAACTAGCTTCACTTCAACTAATAGAGTTCACTTGTGTGACTCCACTTCAATTGATTAAGCTCAATTGTTTCACTTCACTTCAATTGATTAAGCTCAGTTGCTTCACTTCACTTCAACTGATTGGGCTCACTTAATTAGCTTCACTTTAACTTATAGAGCTCAATTGTTTCACTTCACTTCAATTGATTAAGCTCAGTGGCTTCACTTCACTTCAACTGAATAGGCTAAATTAACTAGCTTCACTTCAACTAATAGAGTTCACTTGTGTCACTCCACTTCAATTGATTAAGCTCAATTGTTTCACTTCACTTCAATTGATTAAGCTCAGTTGCTTCACTTCACTTCAACTGATTGGGCTCACTTAATTAGCTTCACTTTAACTTATAGAGCTCACTTGTTTCACTTCACTTCAATTGATTAAGCTCAGTGGCTTCACTTCACTCCAACTGAATAGGCTAAATTAACTAGCTTTACTTCAACTAATAGAGTTCACTTGTGTCACTCCACCTTAATTGATTAAGCTCAATTGTTTCTCTTCACTTCAACTGATTAAGCTCAGTTGCTTCTCTTTATTTCAACTGATTAGGCTCACTTACCAGGCTTCACTTTTACTAATAGAGCTCACTTGTTTCACTTCACTTTAATTGATTAAGCTCAGTTGCTTCACTTCACTTCAACTGATTAAGCTCAGTTGCTTTGCTTCACTTCAACTGATAAGGCTCACTTAACTAGCTTCACTTCAACTAATAGAGCTCACTTGTTCCACTTCACTTCAATTGATTTAGCTCAGTTGCTTTACTTCACTTTAACTGATTGGACTCACTTAACTAGCTTCACTTCAATTGAAAAGCTCACTTGTTTTACTTCACTTCAATTGATTAAGCTCAGTTGCTTCACTTCACTTCAACTGATTGGGCTCACTTAGTTAGCTTCACTTCAACAAATATAGCTCACTTGTTTTACTTCACTTCAATTGATTAAGCTCAGTTGCTTCACTTCACTTCAACTGATTGGGCTCACTTGGTTAGCTTCTCTTCAACCAATAGAGCTCACTTATTTCACTTCACTTCAATTGATTAAGCTCAGTGGCGTCACTTCACTTCAACTGAATAGGCTAAATTAACTAGCTTAACTTCAACTTATAGAGTTCACTTGTGTCACTCCACTTCAATTGATTAAGCTCAATTGTTTCACTTCACTTCAATTGATTAAGCTCAGTTGCTTCACTTCACTTCAACTGATTGGGCTCACTTAATTAGCTTCACTTTAACTTATAGAGCTCACTTGTTTCACTTCACTTCAATTGATTAAGCTCAGTGGCTTCACTTCACTTCAACTGAATAGGCTAAATTAACTAGCTTCACTTCAACTAATAGAGTTCACTTGTGACACTCCACTTCAATTGATTAAGCTCAATTGTTTCACTTCACTTCAATTGATTAAGCTCAGTTGCTGCACTTCACGTCAACTGATTAGGCTCATTTAACTAGCTTCACTTCAACTAAAGAGCTCACTTGTTTTACTTCACCTCAATTGATTAAGCTCAGTTGCTTCACTTCACTTCAACTGATTGGGCTCACTTAGTTAGCTTCACTTCAACAAATAGAGCTCACTTGTTTCACTGCACTTAATTCGATTAAGCTCAGTTGCTTCACTTCACTTCAACTGATTGGGTTCACTTGGTTAGCTTCACTTCAACCAATAGAGCTCACTTGTTTCACTTCACTTCAATTGATTAAGCTCAGTGGTTTCACTTCACTCCAAGTGAATAGGCTAAATTAACTAGCTTTACTTCAACTAATAGAGTTCACTTGTGTCACTCCACCTTAATTGATTAAGCTCAATTGTTTCACTTCACTTCAACTGATTAAGCTCAGTTGCTTCTCTTTATTTCAACTGATTAGGCTCAGTTACCAGGCTTAACTTTAACTAATAGAGCTCACTTGTTCCACTTCACTTCAATTGATTAAACTCAGTTGCTTCACTTCACTTCAACTGAAGAGCTCACTTGTTTTACTTCACTTCAATTGATTAAACTCAGTTGCTTCACTTCACTTCAACTGATTGGGCTCACTTGTTTCACTGCACCTTAATCGATTAACCTCAGTTGCTTCACTTCACTACAACTGATTAGGCTCACTTAACTAGCTTCACTTCAACTAAAGAGCTCACTTGTTTCACGTCACTTCAATTGATTAAGTTCAGTTGCTGCACTTCACTTCAACTGATTAGGCTCATTTAACTAGCTTCACTTCAACAAATAGAGCTCACTTGTTTCACTGCACTTAGATCGATTAAGCTCAGTTGCTTCACTTCAATTCAACTGAATACGCTAAATTAACTAGCTTCTCTTCAACCAATAGAGCTCACTTATTTCACTTCACTTCAATTGATTAAGCTCAGTGGCGTCACTTCACTTCAACTGAATAGGCTAAATTAACTAGCTTCACTTCAACTAATAGAGTTCACTTGTGTCACTCCACTACAATTGATTAAGCTCAATTGTTTCACTTCACTTCAATTGATTAAGCTTAGTTGCTTCACTTCACTTCAACTGATTGGGCTCACTTAATTAGCTTCACTTCAACTTATAGAGCTCACTTGTTTCACTTCACTTCAATTGATTAAGCTCAGTGGCTTCACTTCACTTTAACTGAATAGGCTAAATTAACTAGCTTTACTTCAACTAATAGAGTTCACTTGTGTCACTCCACCTTAATTGATTAAGCTCAATTGTTTCACTTCACTTCAACTGATTAAGCTCAGTTGCTTCTCTTTATTTCAACTGATTAGGCTCACTTAACAGGCTTCACTGTAACTAATAGAGCTAACTTGTTTCACTTCACTTCAATTGATAAAGCTCAATTGTTTCACTTCACTTCAACTGATTAAGCTCAGTTGCTTCACTTCACTTCAACATATTAGGCTCACTTACCAGGCTTCACTTTAACTAATAGAGCTCACTTGTTCCACTTCACTTCAATTGATTAAACTCAGTTGCTTCACTTCACTTCAACTGATTGGGCTCACTTGTTTCACTGCACTTAAATCGATTAACCTCAGTTGCTTCACTTCACTACAACTGATTAGGCTCACTTAACTAGCTTCACTTCAACTAAAGAGCTCACTTGCTTCACTTCACTTCAATTGATTAAGCTCAGTTGCCTCACTTCACTTCAACTGATTGGGCTCACTTAATTAGCTTCACTTTAACTTATAGAGCTCACTTGTTTCACTTCACTTCAATTGATTAAGCTCAGTGGCTTCACTTCACTTCAACTGATTGGGCTCACTTAATTAGCTTCACTTTAACTTATAGAGCTCAATTGTTTCACTTCACTTCAATTGATTAAGCTCAGTGGCTTCACTTCACTTCAACTGAATAGGCTAAATTAACTAGCTTCACTTCAACTAATAGAGTTCACTTGTGTCACTCCACTTCAATTGATTAAGCTCAATTGTTTCACTTCACTTCAATTGATTAAGCTCAGTTGCTTCACTTCACTTCAACTGATTGGGCTCACTTAATTAGCTTCACTTTAACTTATAGAGCTCAATTGTTTCACTTCACTTCAATTGATTAAGCTCAGTGGCTTCACTTCACTTCAACTGAATAGGCTAAATTAACTAGCTTCACTTCAACTAATAGAGTTCACTTGTGTCACTCCACTTCAATTGATTAAGCTCAATTGTTTCACTTCACTTCAATTGATTAAGCTCAGTTGCTTCACTTCACTTCAACTGATTGGGCTCACTTAATTAGCTTCACTTTAACTTATAGAGCTCACTTGTTTCACTTCACTTCAATTGATTAAGCTCAGTGGCTTCACTTCACTCCAACTGAATAGGCTAAATTAACTAGCTTTACTTCAACTAATAGAGTTCACTTGTGTCACTCCACCTTAATTGATTAAGCTCAATTGTTTCTCTTCACTTCAACTGATTAAGCTCAGTTGCTTCTCTTTATTTCAACTGATTAGGCTCACTTACCAGGCTTCACTTTTACTAATAGAGCTCACTTGTTTCACTTCACTTTAATTGATTAAGCTCAGTTGCTTCACTTCACTTCAACTGATTAAGCTCAGTTGCTTTGCTTCACTTCAACTGATAAGGCTCACTTAACTAGCTTCACTTCAACTAATAGAGCTCACTTGTTCCACTTCACTTCAATTGATTTAGCTCAGTTGCTTTACTTCACTTTAACTGATTGGACTCACTTAACTAGCTTCACTTCAATTGAAAAGCTCACTTGTTTTACTTCACTTCAATTGATTAAGCTCAGTTGCTTCACTTCACTTCAACTGATTGGGCTCACTTAGTTAGCTTCACTTCAACAAATATAGCTCACTTGTTTTACTTCACTTCAATTGATTAAGCTCAGTTGCTTCACTTCACTTCAACTGATTGGGCTCACTTGGTTAGCTTCTCTTCAACCAATAGAGCTCACTTATTTCACTTCACTTCAATTGATTAAGCTCAGTGGCGTCACTTCACTTCAACTGAATAGGCTAAATTAACTAGCTTAACTTCAACTTATAGAGTTCACTTGTGTCACTCCACTTCAATTGATTAAGCTCAATTGTTTCACTTCACTTCAATTGATTAAGCTCAGTTGCTTCACTTCACTTCAACTGATTGGGCTCACTTAATTAGCTTCACTTTAACTTATAGAGCTCACTTGTTTCACTTCACTTCAATTGATTAAGCTCAGTGGCTTCACTTCACTTCAACTGAATAGGCTAAATTAACTAGCTTCACTTCAACTAATAGAGTTCACTTGTGACACTCCACTTCAATTGATTAAGCTCAATTGTTTCACTTCACTTCAATTGATTAAGCTCAGTTGCTGCACTTCACGTCAACTGATTAGGCTCATTTAACTAGCTTCACTTCAACTAAAGAGCTCACTTGTTTTACTTCACCTCAATTGATTAAGCTCAGTTGCTTCACTTCACTTCAACTGATTGGGCTCACTTAGTTAGCTTCACTTCAACAAATAGAGCTCACTTGTTTCACTGCACTTAATTCGATTAAGCTCAGTTGCTTCACTTCACTTCAACTGATTGGGTTCACTTGGTTAGCTTCACTTCAACCAATAGAGCTCACTTGTTTCACTTCACTTCAATTGATTAAGCTCAGTGGTTTCACTTCACTCCAAGTGAATAGGCTAAATTAACTAGCTTTACTTCAACTAATAGAGTTCACTTGTGTCACTCCACCTTAATTGATTAAGCTCAATTGTTTCACTTCACTTCAACTGATTAAGCTCAGTTGCTTCTCTTTATTTCAACTGATTAGGCTCAGTTACCAGGCTTAACTTTAACTAATAGAGCTCACTTGTTCCACTTCACTTCAATTGATTAAACTCAGTTGCTTCACTTCACTTCAACTGAAGAGCTCACTTGTTTTACTTCACTTCAATTGATTAAACTCAGTTGCTTCACTTCACTTCAACTGATTGGGCTCACTTGTTTCACTGCACCTTAATCGATTAACCTCAGTTGCTTCACTTCACTACAACTGATTAGGCTCACTTAACTAGCTTCACTTCAACTAAAGAGCTCACTTGTTTCACGTCACTTCAATTGATTAAGTTCAGTTGCTGCACTTCACTTCAACTGATTAGGCTCATTTAACTAGCTTCACTTCAACAAATAGAGCTCACTTGTTTCACTGCACTTAGATCGATTAAGCTCAGTTGCTTCACTTCAATTCAACTGAATACGCTAAATTAACTAGCTTCTCTTCAACCAATAGAGCTCACTTATTTCACTTCACTTCAATTGATTAAGCTCAGTGGCGTCACTTCACTTCAACTGAATAGGCTAAATTAACTAGCTTCACTTCAACTAATAGAGTTCACTTGTGTCACTCCACTACAATTGATTAAGCTCAATTGTTTCACTTCACTTCAATTGATTAAGCTTAGTTGCTTCACTTCACTTCAACTGATTGGGCTCACTTAATTAGCTTCACTTCAACTTATAGAGCTCACTTGTTTCACTTCACTTCAATTGATTAAGCTCAGTGGCTTCACTTCACTTTAACTGAATAGGCTAAATTAACTAGCTTTACTTCAACTAATAGAGTTCACTTGTGTCACTCCACCTTAATTGATTAAGCTCAATTGTTTCACTTCACTTCAACTGATTAAGCTCAGTTGCTTCTCTTTATTTCAACTGATTAGGCTCACTTAACAGGCTTCACTGTAACTAATAGAGCTAACTTGTTTCACTTCACTTCAATTGATAAAGCTCAATTGTTTCACTTCACTTCAACTGATTAAGCTCAGTTGCTTCACTTCACTTCAACATATTAGGCTCACTTACCAGGCTTCACTTTAACTAATAGAGCTCACTTGTTCCACTTCACTTCAATTGATTAAACTCAGTTGCTTCACTTCACTTCAACTGATTGGGCTCACTTGTTTCACTGCACTTAAATCGATTAACCTCAGTTGCTTCACTTCACTACAACTGATTAGGCTCACTTAACTAGCTTCACTTCAACTAAAGAGCTCACTTGCTTCACTTCACTTCAATTGATTAAGCTCAGTTGCCTCACTTCACTTCAACTGATTGGGCTCACTTAATTAGCTTCACTTTAACTTATAGAGCTCACTTGTTTCACTTCACTTCAATTGATTAAGCTCAGTGGCTTCACTTCACTCCAAGTGAATAGGCTAAATTAACTAGCTTTACTTCAACTAATAGAGTTCACTTGTGTCACTCCACCTTAATTGATTAAGCTCAATTGTTTCACTTCACTTCAACTGATTAAGCTCAGTTGCTTCTCTTTATTTCAACTGATTAGGCTAACTTACCAGGCTTCACTTTAACTAATAGAGCTCACTTGTTCCACTTCACTTCAATTGATTAAACTCAGTTGCTTCACTTCACTTCAACTGATTGGGCTCACTTGTTTCACTGCACTTAAATCGATTAACCTCAGTTGCTTCACTTCACTACAACTGATTAGGCTCACTTAACTAGCTTCACTTCAACTAAAGAGCTCACTTGCTTCACTTCACTTCAATTGATTAAGCTCAGTTGCCTCGCTTCACTTCAACTGATTGGGCTCACTTAATTAGCTTCACTTTAACTTATAGAGCTCACTTGTTTCACTTCACTTCAATTGATTAAGCTCAGTGGCTTCACTTCACTCCAAGTGAATAGGATAAATTAACTAGCTTTACTTCAACTAATAGAGTTCACTTGTGTCACTCCACCTTAATTGATTAAGCTCAATTGTTTCACTTCACTTCAACTGATTAAGCTCAGTTGCTTCTCTTTATTTCAACTGATTAGGCTCACTTACCAGGCTTCACTTTAACTAATAGAGCTCACTTGTTCCACTTCACTTCAATTGATTAAACTCAGTTGCTTCACTTCACTTCAACTGATTGGCCTCACTTGGTTAGCTTCTCTTCAACCAATAGAGCTCACTTATTTCACTTCACTTCAATTGATTAAGCTCAGTGGCGTCACTTCACTTCAACTGAATAGGCTAAATTAACTAGCTTCACTTCAACTAATAAAGTTCACTTGTGTCACTCCACTTCAATTGATTAAGCTCAATTGTTTCACTTCACTTCAATTGATTAAACTCAGTTTCTTCACTTCACTTCAACTGATTGGGCTCACTAAATTAGCTTCACTTTAACTTATAGAGCTCACTTGTTTCACTTCACTTCAATTGATTAAGCTCAGTTGCTTCACTTCACTTCAACTGATTGGGCTCACTTAATTAGCTTCACTTTAACTTATAGAGCTCACTTGTTTCACTTCACTTCAATTGATTAAGCTCAGTGGCTTCACTTCACTCCAAGTGAATAGTCTAAATTAACTAGCTTTACTTCAACTAATAGAGTTCACTTGTGTCACTCCACCTTAATTGATTAAGCTCAATTGTTTCACTTCACTTCAACTGATTAGGGTCAGTTGCTTCTCTTTATTTCAACTGATTAGGCTCACTTAACAGGCTTCACTTTAACTAATAGAGCTCACTTGTTCCACTTCACTTCAATTGATTAAACTCAGTTGCTTCACTTCACTTCAACTGAAGAGCTCACTTGTTTTACTTCACTTCAATTGATTAAACTCAGTTGCTTCACTTCACTTCAACTGATTGGGCTCACTTGTTTTTCTGCACTTAAATCGATTAACCTCAGTTGCTTCACTTCACTTCAACTGATTAGGCTCACTTAACTAGATTCACTTCAACTAAAGAGCTCACTTGCTTCACTTCACTTCAATTGATTAAGCTCAGTTGCTTTACTTCACTTCAACTGATTGGGATCACTTAGTTAGCTTTAATCCAACTAATGAAGCTCACTTGTTTCACTTCACTTCAACTGATAAGGCTCATTCAACTAGCTTCACTGTAACTAATAGAGCTTACTTGTTTAACTTTACTTCTATTGATTAAGCTCAATTGTTTAACTTCACTTCAACCGATAAAGCTCAGTTGCTTCACTTCACTTCAACTGATTGGGCTCACTTGTTTCACTGCACTTAAATCGATTAACCTCAGTTGCTTCACTTCACTACAACTGTTTAGGCTCACTTAACTAGCTTCACTTCAACTAAAGAGCTCACTTGCTTCACTTCACTTCAATTGATTAAGCTCAGTTGCCTCACTTCACTTCAACTGATTGGGATCACTTAGTTAGCTTTAATCCAACTAATGAAGCTCACTTGTTTCACTTCACTTCAATTGATTAAGTTCAGTTGCTGCACTTCACTTCAACTGATTAGGCTCATTTAACTAGCTTCACTTCAACAAATAGAGCTCACTTGTTCCACTGCACTTAGATCGATTAAGCTCAGTTGCTTCACTTCAATTCAACTGAATACGCTAAATTAACTAGCTTCACTTCAACTAATATAGTTCACTTGTGTCACTGCACTTAAATCGATTAGCTTAGTTGCTTTACTTCACTTCAACTGATTGGGTTCACTTGTTTAGCTTCTCTTCAACCAATAGAGCTCACTTATTTCACTTCACTTCAATTGATTAGGCTCAGTGGCGTCACTTCACTTCAACTGAATAGGCTAAATTAACTAGCTTCACATCAACTAATAGAGTTCACTTGTGTCACTCCACTACAATTGATTAAGCTCACTTGTTCCACTGCACTTAGATCGATTAAGCTCAGTTGCTTCACTTCAATTCAACTGAATACGCTAAATTAACTAGCTTCACTTCAACTAATAGAGTTCACTTGTGTCACTGCACTTAAATCGATTAGCTTAGTTGCTTCACTTCACTTCAACTGATTGGGTTCACTTGTTAAGCTTCTCTTCAACCAATAGAGCTCACTTATTTCACTTCACTTCAATTGATTAGGCTCAGTGGCGTCACTTCACTTCAACTGATAAGGCTCACTTAACTAGCTTCACTGTAACTAATAGAGCTTACTTGTTTAACTTCACTTCTATTGATTAAGCTCAATTGTTTAACTTCACTTCAACCGATAAAGCTCAGTTGCTTCACTTCACTTCAACTAATAAGGCTCACTTAACAGGCTTCACTTTAACTAATAGAGCTTACTTGTTCACTTCACTTCAATTGATTAAGCTCAGTTGCCTCACTTCACTTCAACTGATTAAGCTCAGTTGATTCACTTCACTTCAACTGATAAGGCTCACTTAACTAACTTCACTTCAACTAATAGAGCTCACTTGTTTCACTTCACTTCAATTGATTAAGCTCAGTTGCTCCACTTCAGTTCATTTGATTAAGCTCAGTTGCTTCACTTCACTTCAACTGATTGGGCTCACTTAGATAGCTTTACTCCAACTAATAGAACTCACTTGTTTCACTTCACTTCAATTGATAAAGCTCAGTTGCTTCACTTCACTTTACCTGATTAGGCTCACTTAACTAGCTTCACTGACACTAATAGAGCTGTATTGTTTCACTTCACTTCAACTGATTAGGCTCACTTAACTAGCTTCACTTCAACTAATAGAGCTCACTCTTTTCACGTCACTTCAATTGATTAAGCTCAGTTGCTGCACTTCACTTCAACTGATTAGGCTCACTTAACTAGCTTTACTTCAACTAATAGAGCTCACTTGTTTCACGTCACTTCAATTGATTAAGTTCAGTTGCTGCACTTCACTTCAACTGATTAGGCTCATTTAACTAGCTTCACTTCAACAAATAGAGCTCACTTGTTCCACTGCACTTAGATCGATTAAGCTCAGTTGCTTCACTTCAATTCAACTGAATACGCTAAATTAACTAGCTTCACTTCAACTAATAGAGTTCACTTGTGTCACTGCACTTAAATCGATTAGCTTAGTTGCTTCACTTCACTTCAACTGATTGGGTTCACTTGTTTAGCTTCTCTTCAACCAATAGAGCTCACTTATTTCACTTCACTTCAATTGATTAGGCTCAGTGGCGTCACTTCACTTCAACTGAATAGGCTAAATTAACTAGCTTCACATCAACTAATAGAGTTCACTTGTGTCACTCCACTACAATTGATTAAGCTCAATTGTTTCACTTCACTTCAATTGATTAAGCTCAGTTGCTTCACTTCACTTCAACTGATTGGGCTCACTTAATTAGCTTCACTTCAACTTATAGAGCTCACTTGTTTCACTTCACTTCAATTGATTAAGCTCAGTGGCTTCACTTCACTTCAACTGAATAGGCTAAATTAACTAGCTTTACTTCAACTAATAGAGTTCACTTGTGTCACTCCACCTTAATTGATTAAGCTCAATTGCTTCACTTCACTTCAACTGATTAAGCTCAGTTGCTTTGCTTCACTTCAACTGATTAGGCTCACTTAACTTGCTTCACTTCAACTAATAGAGCTCACTTGTTCCACTTCACTTTAATTGATTAAGCTCAGTTGCTTCACTTCACTTCAACTGATTAAGCTCAGTTGCTTTGCTTCACTTCAACTGATTAGGCTCACTTAACTTGCTTCACTTCAACTAATAGAGCTCACTTGTTTCACGTCACTTCAATTGATTAAGCTCAGTTGCTTCACTTCAGTTAAATTGATTAAGCTCAGTTGCTTCACATCACTTCAACTGATTCGGATCTCTTCGTGTGCTTAACTTCAACTAAAAGAGCTCACTTGTTCCACATCACATCAATTGATTAGGCTCAATTGCTTCACTTCACCTCAACTGATTAGGTTCACTTAGTTAGCTTCACTTCAACAAATAGAGCTCACTTCTTTCACTTCACTTCAATTGATTAAGCTCAGTTGCTTCACTTCAGTTAATTTGATTAAGCTCAGTTGCTTCACTTCACTTCAACTGATTAGGCTCACTTAACAGGCTTCAATTTAACTAATAGAGCTCACTTGTTCCACTTCACTTCAATTGATTTAGCTCAGTTGCTTCACTTCACTTTAACTGATTAGGCTCACTTAGATAGCTTTACTCCAACTAATAGAGCTCACTCGTTTCACTTCACTTCAACTGATTAGGCTTACCTAACTAGCTTCACTTCAACTGAAGAGCTCACTTGTTTCACTTCGATTCAATTGATTAAGCTCAATTGCTTCACTTCACCTCAACTGATTAGGTTCACTTAGTTAGCTTCACTTCAACAAATAGAGCTCACTTGTTTCACTTCACTTCAATTGATAAAGCTCAGTTGCTTCACTTCACTTCAACTGATTGGACTCACTTAGATAGCTTTACTCCAACAAATAGATCTCACTTGTTTCACTTCACTTCAATTGATAAAGCTCTGTTGCTTCACTTCACTTTAACTGATTAGGCTCACTTAACTAGCTTCACTTCAATTGAAAAGCTCACTTGTTTTACTTCAATTCAATTGATTAAGCTCAGTTGCTTCACTTCACTTCAACTGATTGGGCTCACTTAGTTAGCTTCACTTCAACAAATAGAGCTCACTTGTTTTACTTCACTTCAATTGATTAAGCTCAGTTGCTTCACTTCATTTCAACTGATTGGGCTTACTTAGATAGCTTTACTCCAACAAATAGATCTCACTTGTTTCACTTCACTTCAATTGATAAAGCTCTGTTGCTTCACTTCACTTCAACTAATTAGGCTCACTTAACTAGCTTCACTTCAACTAATAGATCTCACTTTTTGCACTTCACTTCAATTGATTTAGCTCAGTTGCTTCACTTCACTTTAACTGATTAGGCTCACTTAGATAGCTTTACTCCAACTAATAGAGCTCACTCGTTTCACTTCACTTCAACTGATTAGGCTTACCTAACTAGCTTCACTTCAACTAAAGAGCTCACTTGTTTCACTTCACTTCAATTGATTAAGCTCAATTGCTTCACTTCACTTCAACTGATTAGGTTCACTTAGTTAGCTTCACTTCAACAAATAGAGCTCACTTCTTTCACTTCACTTCAATTGATTAAGCTCAGTTGCTTCACTTCAGTTAATTTGATTAAGCTCAGTTGCTTCACTTCACTTCAACTGATTAGGCTCACTTAACAGGCTTCAATTTAACTAATAGAGCTCACTTGTTCCACTTCACTTCAATTGATTTAGCTCAGTTGCTTCACTTCACTTTAACTGATTAGGCTCACTTAGATAGCTTTACTCCAACTAATAGAGCTCACTCGTTTCACTTCACTTCAACTGATTAGGCTTACCTAACTAGCTTCACTTCAACTGAAGAGCTCACTTGTTTCATTCCGATTCAATTGATTAAGCTCAATTGCTTCACTTCACCTCAACTGATTAGGTTCACTTAGTTAGGTTCACTTCAACAAATAGAGATCACTTGTTTTACTTCACTTCAATTGATTAAGCTCAGTTGCTTCACTTCACTTCAACTGATTGGGCTCACTTAGATAGCTTTACTCCAACTAATAGAGCTCACTTGTTTCACTTCACTTCAACTGATTAGGCTCAGTTGCTGCACTTCACTTCAACTGATTAGGCTCATTTAACTACCTTCACTTCAACAAATAGAGCTCACTTGTTTCACTGCACTTAGATCGATTAAGCTCAGTTGCTTCACTTCAATTCAACTGAATACGCTAAATTAACTAGCTTCACTTCAACTAATAGAGTTCACTTGTGTCACTCCACTTCAATTGATTAAGATCAATTGTTTCACTTCACTTCAATTGATTGAGCTCACTTGTTTCACTTCACTTCAATTGATTAAGCTCAGTGGCTTCACTTCACTCCAACTGAATAGGCTAAATTAACTAGCTTTACTTCAACTAATAGAGTTCACTTGTGTCACTCCACTTCAACTAATAGAGCTCACTTGTTTCACGTCACTTCAATTGATTAAGCTCAGTTGCTGCACTTCACTTCAACTGATTAGGCTCATTTAACTAGCTTCACTTCAACTAAAGAGCTCACTTGTTTTACTTCACTTCAATTGATTAAGCTCAGTTGCTTCACTTCACTTCAACTGATTGGGCTCACTTAGTTAGCTTCACTTCAACAAATAGAGCTCACTTGTTTCACTGCACTTAAATCGATTAAGCTTAGTTGCTTCACTTCACTTCAACTGATTGGGTTCACTTGGTTAGCTTCACTTCAACCAATAGAGCTCACTTATTTCACTTCACTTTAATTGATTAAGCTCAGTGGCGTCACTTCACTTCAACTGAATAGGCTAAATTAACTAGCTTCACTTCAACTAATAGAGTTCACTTGTGTCACTCCACTTCAATTGATTAAGCTCAATTGTTTCACTTCACTTCAATTGTTTAAGCTCAGTTGCTTCACTTCACTTCAACTGATTGGGCTCACTTAATTAGCTTCACTTTAACTTATAGAGCTCACTTGTTTCACTTCACTTCAATTGATTAAGCTCAGTGGCTTCACTTCACTTCAACTGAATAGGCTAAATTAACTAGCTTTATTCCAACTAATAGAGTTCACTTGTGTCACTCCACCTTAATTGATTAAGCTCAATTGTTTCACTTCACTTCAACTGATTAAGCTCAGTTGCTTCTCTTTATTTCAACTGATTAGGCTCACTTAACAGGCTTCACTGTAACTAATAGAGCTAACTTGTTTCACTTCACTTCAATTGATTAAGCTCAATTGTTTCACTTCACTTCAACTGATTAAGCTCAGTTGCTTCACTTCACTTCAACTGATTAGGCTCACTTAACTTGCTTCACTTCAACTAATAGAGCTCACTTGTTTCACTTCACTTCAATTGATTAAGCTCAGTGGCGTCACTTCACTTCAACTGAATAGGCTAAATTAACTAGCTTCACTTCAACTAATAGAGTTCACTTGTGTCACTCCACTTCAATTGATTAAGCTCAATTGTTTCACTTCACTTCAATTGATTAAGCTCAGTTGCTTCACTTCACTTCAACTGATTGGGCTCACTTAATTAGCTTCACTTTAACTTATAGAGCTCACTTGTTTCACTTCACTTCAATTGATTAAGCTCAGTGGCTTCACTTCACTCCAACTGAATAGGCTAAATTAACTAGCTTTACTTCAACTAATAGAGTTCACTTGTGTCACTCCACTTCAATTGATTAAGCTCAATTGTTTCACTTCACTTCAATTGATTAAGCTCAGTTGCTTCACTTCACTTCAACTGATTGGGCTCACTTAATTAGCTTCACTTTAACTTATAGAGCTCACTTGTTTCACTTCACTTCAATTGATTAAGCTCAGTGGTTCCACTTCACTCCAACTGAATAGACTAAATTAACTAGCTTTACTTAAACTAATAGAGTTCACTTGTGTCACTCCACTTCAATTGATTAAGCTCAATTGTTTCACTTCACTTCAATTGATTAAGCTCAGTTGCTTCACTTCACTTCAACTGATTGGGCTCACTTAATTAGCTTCACTTTAACTTATAGAGCTCACTTGTTTCACTTCACTTCAATTGATTAAGCTCAGTGGCTTCACTTCACTTCAACTGAATAGGCTAAATTAACTAGCTTTACTTCAACTAATAGAGTTCACTTGTGTCACTCCACTTCAATTGATTAAGCTCAATTGTTTCACTTCACTTCAATTGATTAAGCTCAGTTGCTTCACTTCACTTCAACTGATTGGGCTCACTTAATTAGCTTCACTTTAACTTATAGAGCTCACTTGTTTCACTTCACTTCAATTGATTAAGCTCAGTGGCTTCACTTCACTTCAACTGAATAGGCTAAATTAACTAGCTTCACTTCAACTAATAGAGTTCACTTGTGTCACTCCACTTCAATTGATTAAGCTCAATTGTTTCACTTCACTTCAATTGATTAAGCTCAGTTGCTTCACTTCACTTCAACTGATTGGGCTCACTTAATTAGCTTCACTTTAACTTATAGAGCTCAATTGTTTCACTTCACTTCAATTGATTAAGCTCAGTGGCTTCACTTCACTTCAACTGAATAGGCTAAATTAACTAGCTTCACTTCAACTAATAGAGTTCACTTGTGTCACTCCACTTCAATTGATTAAGCTCAATTGTTTCACTTCACTTCAATTGATTAAGCTCAGTTGCTTCACTTCACTTCAACTGATTGGGCTCACTTAATTAGCTTCACTTTAACTTATAGAGCTCACTTGTTTCACTTCACTTCAATTGATTAAGCTCAGTGGCTTCACTTCACTCCAACTGAATAGGCTAAATTAACTAGCTTTACTTCAACTAATAGAGTTCACTTGTGTCACTCCACCTTAATTGATTAAGCTCAATTGTTTCTCTTCACTTCAACTGATTAAGCTCAGTTGCTTCTCTTTATTTCAACTGATTAGGCTCACTTACCAGGCTTCACTTTTACTAATAGAGCTCACTTGTTTCACTTCACTTTAATTGATTAAGCTCAGTTGCTTCACTTCACTTCAACTGATTAAGCTCAGTTGCTTTGCTTCACTTCAACTGATAAGGCTCACTTAACTAGCTTCACTTCAACTAATAGAGCTCACTTGTTCCACTTCACTTCAATTGATTTAGCTCAGTTGCTTTACTTCACTTTAACTGATTGGGCTCACTTAACTAGCTTCACTTCAATTGAAAAGCTCACTTGTTTTACTTCACTTCAATTGATTAAGCTCAGTTGCTTCACTTCACTTCAACTGATTGGGCTCACTTAGTTAGCTTCACTTCAACAAATATAGCTCACTTGTTTTACTTCACTTCAATTGATTAAGCTCAGTTGCTTCACTTCACTTCAACTGATTGGGCTCACTTGGTTAGCTTCTCTTCAACCAATAGAGCTCACTTATTTCACTTCACTTCAATTGATTAAGCTCAGTGGCGTCACTTCACTTCAACTGAATAGGCTAAATTAACTAGCTTAACTTCAACTTATAGAGTTCACTTGTGTCACTCCACTTCAATTGATTAAGCTCAATTGTTTCACTTCACTTCAATTGATTAAGCTCAGTTGCTTCACTTCACTTCAACTGATTGGGCTCACTTAATTAGCTTCACTTTAACTTATAGAGCTCACTTGTTTCACTTCACTTCAATTGATTAAGCTCAGTGGCTTCACTTCACTTCAACTGAATAGGCTTAATTAACTAGCTTCACTTCAACTAATAGAGTTCACTTGTGACACTCCACTTCAATTGATTAAGCTCAATTGTTTCACTTCACTTCAATTGATTAAGCTCAGTTGCTGCACTTCACGTCAACTGATTAGGCTCATTTAACTAGCTTCACTTCAACTAAAGAGCTCACTTGTTTTACTTCACCTCAATTGATTAAGCTCAGTTGCTTCACTTCACTTCAACTGATTGGGCTCACTTAGTTAGCTTCACTTCAACAAATAGAGCTCACTTGTTTCACTGCACTTAATTCGATTAAGCTCAGTTGCTTCACTTCACTTCAACTGATTGGGTTCACTTGGTTAGCTTCACTTCAACCAATAGAGCTCACTTGTTTCACTTCACTTCAATTGATTAAGCTCAGTGGTTTCACTTCACTCCAAGTGAATAGGCTAAATTAACTAGCTTTACTTCAACTAATAGAGTTCACTTGTGTCACTCCACCTTAATTGATTAAGCTCAATTGTTTCACTTCACTTCAACTGATTAAGCTCAGTTGCTTCTCTTTATTTCAACTGATTAGGCTCAGTTACCAGGCTTAACTTTAACTAATAGAGCTCACTTGTTCCACTTCACTTCAATTGATTAAACTCAGTTGCTTCACTTCACTTCAACTGAAGAGCTCACTTGTTTTACTTCACTTCAATTGATTAAACTCAGTTGCTTCACTTCACTTCAACTGATTGGGCTCACTTGTTTCACTGCACCTTAATCGATTAACCTCAGTTGCTTCACTTCACTACAACTGATTAGGCTCACTTAACTAGCTTCACTTCAACTAAAGAGCTCACTTGTTTCACGTCACTTCAATTGATTAAGTTCAGTTGCTGCACTTCACTTCAACTGATTAGGCTCATTTAACTAGCTTCACTTCAACAAATAGAGCTCACTTGTTTCACTGCACTTAGATCGATTAAGCTCAGTTGCTTCACTTCAATTCAACTGAATACGCTAAATTAACTAGCTTCTCTTCAACCAATAGAGCTCACTTATTTCACTTCACTTCAATTGATTAAGCTCAGTGGCGTCACTTCACTTCAACTGAATAGGCTAAATTAACTAGCTTCACTTCAACTAATAGAGTTCACTTGTGTCACTCCACTACAATTGATTAAGCTCAATTGTTTCACTTCACTTCAATTGATTAAGCTTAGTTGCTTCACTTCACTTCAACTGATTGGGCTCACTTAATTAGCTTCACTTCAACTTATAGAGCTCACTTGTTTCACTTCACTTCAATTGATTAAGCTCAGTGGCTTCACTTCACTTTAACTGAATAGGCTAAATTAACTAGCTTTACTTCAACTAATAGAGTTCACTTGTGTCACTCCACCTTAATTGATTAAGCTCAATTGTTTCACTTCACTTCAACTGATTAAGCTCAGTTGCTTCTCTTTATTTCAACTGATTAGGCTCACTTAACAGGCTTCACTGTAACTAATAGAGCTAACTTGTTTCACTTCACTTCAATTGATAAAGCTCAATTGTTTCACTTCACTTCAACTGATTAAGCTCAGTTGCTTCACTTCACTTCAACATATTAGGCTCACTTACCAGGCTTCACTTTAACTAATAGAGCTCACTTGTTCCACTTCACTTTAATTGATTAAGCTCAGTTGCTTCACTTCACTTCAACTGATTAAGCTCAGTTGCTTTGCTTCACTTCAACTAATAGAGCTCACTCGTTTCACTTCACTTCAATTGATTAAGCTCAGTTGCTTCACTTCAGTTAAATTGATTAAGCTCAGTTGCTTCACATCACTTCAACTGATTCGGATCTCTTCGTGCGCTTAACTTCAACTAAAAGAGCTCACTTGTTCCACATCACATCAATTGATTAGGCTCAGTTGCTTCACTTCACTTCAACTGATTGGGCTCACTTAGATAGCTTTACTCCAACTAATAGAGCTCACTTGTTTCACTTCACTTCAACTGATTAGGCTCACTTAACTAGCTTTACTCCAACTAATGAAGCTCACTTGTTTCACTTCACTTCAACTGATTAGGCTTACCTAACTAGCTTCACTTCAACTGAAGAGCTCACTTGTTTCAATTCACTTCAATTGATTAAGCTCAATTGCTTCACTTCACCTCAACTGATTAGGTTCACTTAGTTAGCTTCACTTCAACAAATAGAGCTCACTTGTTTCACTGCACTTAGATCGATTAAGCTCAGTTGCTTCACTTCAATTCAACTGAATACGCTAAATTAACTAGCTTCACTTCAACTAATAGAGTTCACTTGTGTCACTCCACTTCAATTGATTAAGCTCAATTGTTTCACTTCACTTCAATTGATTGAGCTCACTTGTTTCACTTCACTTCAATTGATTAAGCTCAGTGGCTTCACTTCACTCCAACTGAATAGGCTAAATTAACTAGCTTTACTTCAACTAATAGAGTTCACTTGTGTCACTCCACTTCAACTAATAGAGCTCACTTGTTTCACGTCACTTCAATTGATTAAGCTCAGTTGCTGCACTTCACTTCAACTGATTAGGCTCATTTAACTAGCTTCACTTCAACTAAAGAGCTCACTTGTTTTACTTCACTTCAATTGATTAAGCTCAGTTGCTTCACTTCACTTCAACTGATTGGGCTCACTTAGTTAGCTTCACTTCAACAAATAGAGCTCACTTGTTTCACTGCACTTAAATCGATTAAGCTTAGTTGCTTCACTTCACTTCAACTGATTGGGTTCACTTGGTTAGCTTCTCTTCAACCAATAGAGCTCACTTATTTCACTTCACTTTAATTGATTAAGCTCAGTGGCGTCACTTCACTTCAACTGAATAGGCTAAATTAACTAGCTTCACTTCAACTAATAGAGTTCACTTGTGTCACTCCACTTCAATTGATTAAGCTCAATTGTTTCACTTCACTTCAATTGTTTAAGCTCAGTTGCTTCACTTCACTTCAACTGATTGGGCTCACTTAATTAGCTTCACTTTAACTTATAGAGCTCACTTGTTTCACTTCACTTCAATTGATTAAGCTCAGTTGCTTCACTTCACTTCAACTGATTGGGCTCACTTAATTAGCTTCACTTCAACTTATAGAGCTCACTTGTTTCACTTCACTTCAATTGATTAAGCTCAGTGGCTTCACTTCACTTCAACTGAATAGGCTAAATTAACTAGCTTTACTTCAACTAATAGAGTTCACTTGTGTCACTCCACCTTAATTGATTAAGCTCAATTGCTTCACTTCACTTCAACTGATTAAGCTCAGTTGCTTTGCTTCACTTCAACTGATTAGGCTCACTTAACTTGCTTCACTTCAACTAATAGAGCTCACTTGTTCCACTTCACTTTAATTGATTAAGCTCAGTTGCTTCACTTCACTTCAACTGATTAAGCTCAGTTGCTTTGCTTCACTTCAACTGATTAGGCTCACTTAACTTGCTTCACTTCAACTAATAGAGCTCACTTGTTTCACGTCACTTCAATTGATTAAGCTCAGTTGCTTCACTTCAGTTAAATTGATTAAGCTCAGTTGCTTCACATCACTTCAACTGATTCGGATCTCTTCGTGTGCTTAACTTCAACTAAAAGAGCTCACTTGTTCCACATCACATCAATTGATTAGGCTCAATTGCTTCACTTCACCTCAACTGATTAGGTTCACTTAGTTAGCTTCACTTCAACAAATAGAGCTCACTTCTTTCACTTCACTTCAATTGATTAAGCTCAGTTGCTTCACTTCAGTTAATTTGATTAAGCTCAGTTGCTTCACTTCACTTCAACTGATTAGGCTCACTTAACAGGCTTCAATTTAACTAATAGAGCTCACTTGTTCCACTTCACTTCAATTGATTTAGCTCAGTTGCTTCACTTCACTTTAACTGATTAGGCTCACTTAGATAGCTTTACTCCAACTAATAGAGCTCACTCGTTTCACTTCACTTCAACTGATTAGGCTTACCTAACTAGCTTCACTTCAACTGAAGAGCTCACTTGTTTCACTTCGATTCAATTGATTAAGCTCAATTGCTTCACTTCACCTCAACTGATTAGGTTCACTTAGTTAGCTTCACTTCAACAAATAGAGCTCACTTGTTTCACTTCACTTCAATTGATAAAGCTCAGTTGCTTCACTTCACTTCAACTGATTGGACTCACTTAGATAGCTTTACTCCAACAAATAGATCTCACTTGTTTCACTTCACTTCAATTGATAAAGCTCTGTTGCTTCACTTCACTTTAACTGATTAGGCTCACTTAACTAGCTTCACTTCAATTGAAAAGCTCACTTGTTTTACTTCAATTCAATTGATTAAGCTCAGTTGCTTCACTTCACTTCAACTGATTGGGCTCACTTAGTTAGCTTCACTTCAACAAATAGAGCTCACTTGTTTTACTTCACTTCAATTGATTAAGCTCAGTTGCTTCACTTCATTTCAACTGATTGGGCTTACTTAGATAGCTTTACTCCAACAAATAGATCTCACTTGTTTCACTTCACTTCAATTGATAAAGCTCTGTTGCTTCACTTCACTTCAACTAATTAGGCTCACTTAACTAGCTTCACTTCAACTAATAGATCTCACTTTTTGCACTTCACTTCAATTGATTTAGCTCAGTTGCTTCACTTCACTTTAACTGATTAGGCTCACTTAGATAGCTTTACTCCAACTAATAGAGCTCACTCGTTTCACTTCACTTCAACTGATTAGGCTTACCTAACTAGCTTCACTTCAACTAAAGAGCTCACTTGTTTCACTTCACTTCAATTGATTAAGCTCAATTGCTTCACTTCACTTCAACTGATTAGGTTCACTTAGTTAGCTTCACTTCAACAAATAGAGCTCACTTCTTTCACTTCACTTCAATTGATTAAGCTCAGTTGCTTCACTTCAGTTAATTTGATTAAGCTCAGTTGCTTCACTTCACTTCAACTGATTAGGCTCACTTAACAGGCTTCAATTTAACTAATAGAGCTCACTTGTTCCACTTCACTTCAATTGATTTAGCTCAGTTGCTTCACTTCACTTTAACTGATTAGGCTCACTTAGATAGCTTTACTCCAACTAATAGAGCTCACTCGTTTCACTTCACTTCAACTGATTAGGCTTACCTAACTAGCTTCACTTCAACTGAAGAGCTCACTTGTTTCATTCCGATTCAATTGATTAAGCTCAATTGCTTCACTTCACCTCAACTGATTAGGTTCACTTAGTTAGGTTCACTTCAACAAATAGAGATCACTTGTTTTACTTCACTTCAATTGATTAAGCTCAGTTGCTTCACTTCACTTCAACTGATTGGGCTCACTTAGATAGCTTTACTCCAACTAATAGAGCTCACTTGTTTCACTTCACTTCAACTGATTAGGCTCAGTTGCTGCACTTCACTTCAACTGATTAGGCTCATTTAACTACCTTCACTTCAACAAATAGAGCTCACTTGTTTCACTGCACTTAGATCGATTAAGCTCAGTTGCTTCACTTCAATTCAACTGAATACGCTAAATTAACTAGCTTCACTTCAACTAATAGAGTTCACTTGTGTCACTCCACTTCAATTGATTAAGATCAATTGTTTCACTTCACTTCAATTGATTGAGCTCACTTGTTTCACTTCACTTCAATTGATTAAGCTCAGTGGCTTCACTTCACTCCAACTGAATAGGCTAAATTAACTAGCTTTACTTCAACTAATAGAGTTCACTTGTGTCACTCCACTTCAACTAATAGAGCTCACTTGTTTCACGTCACTTCAATTGATTAAGCTCAGTTGCTGCACTTCACTTCAACTGATTAGGCTCATTTAACTAGCTTCACTTCAACTAAAGAGCTCACTTGTTTTACTTCACTTCAATTGATTAAGCTCAGTTGCTTCACTTCACTTCAACTGATTGGGCTCACTTAGTTAGCTTCACTTCAACAAATAGAGCTCACTTGTTTCACTGCACTTAAATCGATTAAGCTTAGTTGCTTCACTTCACTTCAACTGATTGGGTTCACTTGGTTAGCTTCACTTCAACCAATAGAGCTCACTTATTTCACTTCACTTTAATTGATTAAGCTCAGTGGCGTCACTTCACTTCAACTGAATAGGCTAAATTAACTAGCTTCACTTCAACTAATAGAGTTCACTTGTGTCACTCCACTTCAATTGATTAAGCTCAATTGTTTCACTTCACTTCAATTGTTTAAGCTCAGTTGCTTCACTTCACTTCAACTGATTGGGCTCACTTAATTAGCTTCACTTTAACTTATAGAGCTCACTTGTTTCACTTCACTTCAATTGATTAAGCTCAGTGGCTTCACTTCACTTCAACTGAATAGGCTAAATTAACTAGCTTTATTCCAACTAATAGAGTTCACTTGTGTCACTCCACCTTAATTGATTAAGCTCAATTGTTTCACTTCACTTCAACTGATTAAGCTCAGTTGCTTCTCTTTATTTCAACTGATTAGGCTCACTTAACAGGCTTCACTGTAACTAATAGAGCTAACTTGTTTCACTTCACTTCAATTGATTAAGCTCAATTGTTTCACTTCACTTCAACTGATTAAGCTCAGTTGCTTCACTTCACTTCAACTGATTAGGCTCACTTAACTTGCTTCACTTCAACTAATAGAGCTCACTTGTTTCACTTCACTTCAATTGATTAAGCTCAGTGGCGTCACTTCACTTCAACTGAATAGGCTAAATTAACTAGCTTCACTTCAACTAATAGAGTTCACTTGTGTCACTCCACTTCAATTGATTAAGCTCAATTGTTTCACTTCACTTCAATTGATTAAGCTCAGTTGCTTCACTTCACTTCAACTGATTGGGCTCACTTAATTAGCTTCACTTTAACTTATAGAGCTCACTTGTTTCACTTCACTTCAATTGATTAAGCTCAGTGGCTTCACTTCACTCCAACTGAATAGGCTAAATTAACTAGCTTTACTTCAACTAATAGAGTTCACTTGTGTCACTCCACTTCAATTGATTAAGCTCAATTGTTTCACTTCACTTCAATTGATTAAGCTCAGTTGCTTCACTTCACTTCAACTGATTGGGCTCACTTAATTAGCTTCACTTTAACTTATAGAGCTCACTTGTTTCACTTCACTTCAATTGATTAAGCTCAGTGGTTCCACTTCACTCCAACTGAATAGACTAAATTAACTAGCTTTACTTCAACTAATAGAGTTCACTTGTGTCACTCCACTTCAATTGATTAAGCTCAATTGTTTCACTTCACTTCAATTGATTAAGCTCAGTTGCTTCACTTCACTTCAACTGATTGGGCTCACTTAATTAGCTTCACTTTAACTTATAGAGCTCACTTGTTTCACTTCACTTCAATTGATTAAGCTCAGTGGCTTCACTTCACTTCAACTGAATAGGCTAAATTAACTAGCTTTACTTCAACTAATAGAGTTCACTTGTGTCACTCCACTTCAATTGATTAAGCTCAATTGTTTCACTTCACTTCAATTGATTAAGCTCAGTTGCTTCACTTCACTTCAACTGATTGGGCTCACTTAATTAGCTTCACTTTAACTTATAGAGCTCACTTGTTTCACTTCACTTCAATTGATTAAGCTCAGTGGCTTCACTTCACTTCAACTGAATAGGCTAAATTAACTAGCTTCACTTCAACTAATAGAGTTCACTTGTGTCACTCCACTTCAATTGATTAAGCTCAATTGTTTCACTTCACTTCAATTGATTAAGCTCAGTTGCTTCACTTCACTTCAACTGATTGGGCTCACTTAATTAGCTTCACTTTAACTTATAGAGCTCAATTGTTTCACTTCACTTCAATTGATTAAGCTCAGTGGCTTCACTTCACTTCAACTGAATAGGCTAAATTAACTAGCTTCACTTCAACTAATAGAGTTCACTTGTGTCACTCCACTTCAATTGATTAAGCTCAATTGTTTCACTTCACTTCAATTGATTAAGCTCAGTTGCTTCACTTCACTTCAACTGATTGGGCTCACTTAATTAGCTTCACTTTAACTTATAGAGCTCACTTGTTTCACTTCACTTCAATTGATTAAGCTCAGTGGCTTCACTTCACTCCAACTGAATAGGCTAAATTAACTAGCTTTACTTCAACTAATAGAGTTCACTTGTGTCACTCCACCTTAATTGATTAAGCTCAATTGTTTCTCTTCACTTCAACTGATTAAGCTCAGTTGCTTCTCTTTATTTCAACTGATTAGGCTCACTTACCAGGCTTCACTTTTACTAATAGAGCTCACTTGTTTCACTTCACTTTAATTGATTAAGCTCAGTTGCTTCACTTCACTTCAACTGATTAAGCTCAGTTGCTTTGCTTCACTTCAACTGATAAGGCTCACTTAACTAGCTTCACTTCAACTAATAGAGCTCACTTGTTCCACTTCACTTCAATTGATTTAGCTCAGTTGCTTTACTTCACTTTAACTGATTGGGCTCACTTAACTAGCTTCACTTCAATTGAAAAGCTCACTTGTTTTACTTCACTTCAATTGATTAAGCTCAGTTGCTTCACTTCACTTCAACTGATTGGGCTCACTTAGTTAGCTTCACTTCAACAAATATAGCTCACTTGTTTTACTTCACTTCAATTGATTAAGCTCAGTTGCTTCACTTCACTTCAACTGATTGGGCTCACTTGGTTAGCTTCTCTTCAACCAATAGAGCTCACTTATTTCACTTCACTTCAATTGATTAAGCTCAGTGGCGTCACTTCACTTCAACTGAATAGGCTAAATTAACTAGCTTAACTTCAACTTATAGAGTTCACTTGTGTCACTCCACTTCAATTGATTAAGCTCAATTGTTTCACTTCACTTCAATTGATTAAGCTCAGTTGCTTCACTTCACTTCAACTGATTGGGCTCACTTAATTAGCTTCACTTTAACTTATAGAGCTCACTTGTTTCACTTCACTTCAATTGATTAAGCTCAGTGGCTTCACTTCACTTCAACTGAATAGGCTTAATTAACTAGCTTCACTTCAACTAATAGAGTTCACTTGTGACACTCCACTTCAATTGATTAAGCTCAATTGTTTCACTTCACTTCAATTGATTAAGCTCAGTTGCTGCACTTCACGTCAACTGATTAGGCTCATTTAACTAGCTTCACTTCAACTAAAGAGCTCACTTGTTTTACTTCACCTCAATTGATTAAGCTCAGTTGCTTCACTTCACTTCAACTGATTGGGCTCACTTAGTTAGCTTCACTTCAACAAATAGAGCTCACTTGTTTCACTGCACTTAATTCGATTAAGCTCAGTTGCTTCACTTCACTTCAACTGATTGGGTTCACTTGGTTAGCTTCACTTCAACCAATAGAGCTCACTTGTTTCACTTCACTTCAATTGATTAAGCTCAGTGGTTTCACTTCACTCCAAGTGAATAGGCTAAATTAACTAGCTTTACTTCAACTAATAGAGTTCACTTGTGTCACTCCACCTTAATTGATTAAGCTCAATTGTTTCACTTCACTTCAACTGATTAAGCTCAGTTGCTTCTCTTTATTTCAACTGATTAGGCTCAGTTACCAGGCTTAACTTTAACTAATAGAGCTCACTTGTTCCACTTCACTTCAATTGATTAAACTCAGTTGCTTCACTTCACTTCAACTGAAGAGCTCACTTGTTTTACTTCACTTCAATTGATTAAACTCAGTTGCTTCACTTCACTTCAACTGATTGGGCTCACTTGTTTCACTGCACCTTAATCGATTAACCTCAGTTGCTTCACTTCACTACAACTGATTAGGCTCACTTAACTAGCTTCACTTCAACTAAAGAGCTCACTTGTTTCACGTCACTTCAATTGATTAAGTTCAGTTGCTGCACTTCACTTCAACTGATTAGGCTCATTTAACTAGCTTCACTTCAACAAATAGAGCTCACTTGTTTCACTGCACTTAGATCGATTAAGCTCAGTTGCTTCACTTCAATTCAACTGAATACGCTAAATTAACTAGCTTCTCTTCAACCAATAGAGCTCACTTATTTCACTTCACTTCAATTGATTAAGCTCAGTGGCGTCACTTCACTTCAACTGAATAGGCTAAATTAACTAGCTTCACTTCAACTAATAGAGTTCACTTGTGTCACTCCACTACAATTGATTAAGCTCAATTGTTTCACTTCACTTCAATTGATTAAGCTTAGTTGCTTCACTTCACTTCAACTGATTGGGCTCACTTAATTAGCTTCACTTCAACTTATAGAGCTCACTTGTTTCACTTCACTTCAATTGATTAAGCTCAGTGGCTTCACTTCACTTTAACTGAATAGGCTAAATTAACTAGCTTTACTTCAACTAATAGAGTTCACTTGTGTCACTCCACCTTAATTGATTAAGCTCAATTGTTTCACTTCACTTCAACTGATTAAGCTCAGTTGCTTCTCTTTATTTCAACTGATTAGGCTCACTTAACAGGCTTCACTGTAACTAATAGAGCTAACTTGTTTCACTTCACTTCAATTGATAAAGCTCAATTGTTTCACTTCACTTCAACTGATTAAGCTCAGTTGCTTCACTTCACTTCAACATATTAGGCTCACTTACCAGGCTTCACTTTAACTAATAGAGCTCACTTGTTCCACTTCACTTTAATTGATTAAGCTCAGTTGCTTCACTTCACTTCAACTGATTAAGCTCAGTTGCTTTGCTTCACTTCAACTAATAGAGCTCACTCGTTTCACTTCACTTCAATTGATTAAGCTCAGTTGCTTCACTTCAGTTAAATTGATTAAGCTCAGTTGCTTCACATCACTTCAACTGATTCGGATCTCTTCGTGCGCTTAACTTCAACTAAAAGAGCTCACTTGTTCCACATCACATCAATTGATTAGGCTCAGTTGCTTCACTTCACTTCAACTGATTGGGCTCACTTAGATAGCTTTACTCCAACTAATAGAGCTCACTTGTTTCACTTCACTTCAACTGATTAGGCTCACTTAACTAGCTTTACTCCAACTAATGAAGCTCACTTGTTTCACTTCACTTCAACTGATTAGGCTTACCTAACTAGCTTCACTTCAACTGAAGAGCTCACTTGTTTCAATTCACTTCAATTGATTAAGCTCAATTGCTTCACTTCACCTCAACTGATTAGGTTCACTTAGTTAGCTTCACTTCAACAAATAGAGCTCACTTGTTTCACTGCACTTAGATCGATTAAGCTCAGTTGCTTCACTTCAATTCAACTGAATACGCTAAATTAACTAGCTTCACTTCAACTAATAGAGTTCACTTGTGTCACTCCACTTCAATTGATTAAGCTCAATTGTTTCACTTCACTTCAATTGATTGAGCTCACTTGTTTCACTTCACTTCAATTGATTAAGCTCAGTGGCTTCACTTCACTCCAACTGAATAGGCTAAATTAACTAGCTTTACTTCAACTAATAGAGTTCACTTGTGTCACTCCACTTCAACTAATAGAGCTCACTTGTTTCACGTCACTTCAATTGATTAAGCTCAGTTGCTGCACTTCACTTCAACTGATTAGGCTCATTTAACTAGCTTCACTTCAACTAAAGAGCTCACTTGTTTTACTTCACTTCAATTGATTAAGCTCAGTTGCTTCACTTCACTTCAACTGATTGGGCTCACTTAGTTAGCTTCACTTCAACAAATAGAGCTCACTTGTTTCACTGCACTTAAATCGATTAAGCTTAGTTGCTTCACTTCACTTCAACTGATTGGGTTCACTTGGTTAGCTTCTCTTCAACCAATAGAGCTCACTTATTTCACTTCACTTTAATTGATTAAGCTCAGTGGCGTCACTTCACTTCAACTGAATAGGCTAAATTAACTAGCTTCACTTCAACTAATAGAGTTCACTTGTGTCACTCCACTTCAATTGATTAAGCTCAATTGTTTCACTTCACTTCAATTGTTTAAGCTCAGTTGCTTCACTTCACTTCAACTGATTGGGCTCACTTAATTAGCTTCACTTTAACTTATAGAGCTCACTTGTTTCACTTCACTTCAATTGATTAAGCTCAGTGGCTTCACTTCACTTCAACTGAATAGGCTAAATTAACTAGCTTTATTCCAACTAATAGAGTTCACTTGTGTCACTCCACCTTAATTGATTAAGCTCAATTGTTTCACTTCACTTCAACTGATTAAGCTCAGTTGCTTCTCTTTATTTCAACTGATTAGGCTCACTTAACAGGCTTCACTGTAACTAATAGAGCTAACTTGTTTCACTTCACTTCAATTGATTAAGCTCAATTGTTTCACTTCACTTCAACTGATTAAGCTCAGTTGCTTCACTTCACTTCAACTGATTAGGCTCACTTAACTTGCTTCACTTCAACTAATAGAGCTCACTTGTTTCACTTCACTTCAATTGATTAAGCTCAGTGGCGTCACTTCACTTCAACTGAATAGGCTAAATTAACTAGCTTCACTTCAACTAATAGAGTTCACTTGTGTCACTCCACTTCAATTGATTAAGCTCAATTGTTTCACTTCACTTCAATTGATTAAGCTCAGTTGCTTCACTTCACTTCAACTGATTGGGCTCACTTAATTAGCTTCACTTTAACTTATAGAGCTCACTTGTTTCACTTCACTTCAATTGATTAAGCTCAGTGGCTTCACTTCACTCCAACTGAATAGGCTAAATTAACTAGCTTTACTTCAACTAATAGAGTTCACTTGTGTCACTCCACTTCAATTGATTAAGCTCAATTGTTTCACTTCACTTCAATTGATTAAGCTCAGTTGCTTCACTTCACTTCAACTGATTGGGCTCACTTAATTAGCTTCACTTTAACTTATAGAGCTCACTTGTTTCACTTCACTTCAATTGATTAAGCTCAGTGGTTCCACTTCACTCCAACTGAATAGACTAAATTAACTAGCTTTACTTCAACTAATAGAGTTCACTTGTGTCACTCCACTTCAATTGATTAAGCTCAATTGTTTCACTTCACTTCAATTGATTAAGCTCAGTTGCTTCACTTCACTTCAACTGATTGGGCTCACTTAATTAGCTTCACTTTAACTTATAGAGCTCACTTGTTTCACTTCACTTCAATTGATTAAGCTCAGTGGCTTCACTTCACTTCAACTGAATAGGCTAAATTAACTAGCTTTACTTCAACTAATAGAGTTCACTTGTGTCACTCCACTTCAATTGATTAAGCTCAATTGTTTCACTTCACTTCAATTGTTTAAGCTCAGTTGCTTCACTTCACTTCAACTGATTGGGCTCACTTAATTAGCTTCACTTTAACTTATAGAGCTCACTTGTTTCACTTCACTTCAATTGATTAAGCTCAGTGGCTTCACTTCACTTCAACTGAATAGGCTAAATTAACTAGCTTTATTCCAACTAATAGAGTTCACTTGTGTCACTCCACCTTAATTGATTAAGCTCAATTGTTTCACTTCACTTCAACTGATTAAGCTCAGTTGCTTCTCTTTATTTCAACTGATTAGGCTCACTTAACAGGCTTCACTGTAACTAATAGAGCTAACTTGTTTCACTTCACTTCAATTGATTAAGCTCAATTGTTTCACTTCACTTCAACTGATTAAGCTCAGTTGCTTCACTTCACTTCAACTGATTAGGCTCACTTAACTTGCTTCACTTCAACTAATAGAGCTCACTTGTTTCACTTCACTTCAATTGATTAAGCTCAGTGGCGTCACTTCACTTCAACTGAATAGGCTAAATTAACTAGCTTCACTTCAACTAATAGAGTTCACTTGTGTCACTCCACTTCAATTGATTAAGCTCAATTGTTTCACTTCACTTCAACTGATTAAGCTCAGTTGCTTCACTTCACTTCAACTGATTAGGCTCACTTAACTTGCTTCACTTCAACTAATAGAGCTCACTTGTTTCACTTCACTTCAATTGATTAAGCTCAGTGGCGTCACTTCACTTCAACTGAATAGGCTAAATTAACTAGCTTCACTTCAACTAATAGAGTTCACTTGTGTCACTCCACTTCAATTGATTAAGCTCACTTGTTTCAATTCACTTCAATTGATTAAGCTCAATTGCTTCACTTCACCTCAACTGATTAGGTTCACTTAGTTAGCTTCACTTCAACAAATAGAGCTCACTTGTTTCACTGCACTTAGATCGATTAAGCTCAGTTGCTTCACTTCAATTCAACTGAATACGCTAAATTAACTAGCTTCACTTCAACTAATAGAGTTCACTTGTGTCACTCCACTTCAATTGATTAAGCTCAATTGTTTCACTTCACTTCAATTGATTGAGCTCACTTGTTTCACTTCACTTCAATTGATTAAGCTCAGTGGCTTCACTTCACTCCAACTGAATAGGCTAAATTAACTAGCTTTACTTCAACTAATAGAGTTCACTTGTGTCACTCCACTTCAACTAATAGAGCTCACTTGTTTCACGTCACTTCAATTGATTAAGCTCAGTTGCTGCACTTCACTTCAACTGATTAGGCTCATTTAACTAGCTTCACTTCAACTAAAGAGCTCACTTGTTTTACTTCACTTCAATTGATTAAGCTCAGTTGCTTCACTTCACTTCAACTGATTGGGCTCACTTAGTTAGCTTCACTTCAACAAATAGAGCTCACTTGTTTCACTGCACTTAAATCGATTAAGCTTAGTTGCTTCACTTCACTTCAACTGATTGGGTTCACTTGGTTAGCTTCTCTTCAACCAATAGAGCTCACTTATTTCACTTCACTTTAATTGATTAAGCTCAGTGGCGTCACTTCACTTCAACTGAATAGGCTAAATTAACTAGCTTCACTTCAACTAATAGAGTTCACTTGTGTCACTCCACTTCAATTGATTAAGCTCAATTGTTTCACTTCACTTCAATTGTTTAAGCTCAGTTGCTTCACTTCACTTCAACTGATTGGGCTCACTTAATTAGCTTCACTTTAACTTATAGAGCTCACTTGTTTCACTTCACTTCAATTGATTAAGCTCAGTGGCTTCACTTCACTTCAACTGAATAGGCTAAATTAACTAGCTTTATTCCAACTAATAGAGTTCACTTGTGTCACTCCACCTTAATTGATTAAGCTCAATTGTTTCACTTCACTTCAACTGATTAAGCTCAGTTGCTTCTCTTTATTTCAACTGATTAGGCTCACTTAACAGGCTTCACTGTAACTAATAGAGCTAACTTGTTTCACTTCACTTCAATTGATTAAGCTCAATTGTTTCACTTCACTTCAACTGATTAAGCTCAGTTGCTTCACTTCACTTCAACTGATTAGGCTCACTTAACTTGCTTCACTTCAACTAATAGAGCTCACTTGTTTCACTTCACTTCAATTGATTAAGCTCAGTGGCGTCACTTCACTTCAACTGAATAGGCTAAATTAACTAGCTTCACTTCAACTAATAGAGTTCACTTGTGTCACTCCACTTCAATTGATTAAGCTCAATTGTTTCACTTCACTTCAATTGATTAAGCTCAGTTGCTTCACTTCACTTCAACTGATTGGGCTCACTTAATTAGCTTCACTTTAACTTATAGAGCTCACTTGTTTCACTTCACTTCAATTGATTAAGCTCAGTGGCTTCACTTCACTCCAACTGAATAGGCTAAATTAACTAGCTTTACTTCAACTAATAGAGTTCACTTGTGTCACTCCACTTCAATTGATTAAGCTCAATTGTTTCACTTCACTTCAATTGATTAAGCTCAGTTGCTTCACTTCACTTCAACTGATTGGGCTCACTTAATTAGCTTCACTTTAACTTATAGAGCTCACTTGTTTCACTTCACTTCAATTGATTAAGCTCAGTGGTTCCACTTCACTCCAACTGAATAGACTAAATTAACTAGCTTTACTTCAACTAATAGAGTTCACTTGTGTCACTCCACTTCAATTGATTAAGCTCAATTGTTTCACTTCACTTCAATTGATTAAGCTCAGTTGCTTCACTTCACTTCAACTGATTGGGCTCACTTAATTAGCTTCACTTTAACTTATAGAGCTCACTTGTTTCACTTCACTTCAATTGATTAAGCTCAGTGGCTTCACTTCACTTCAACTGAATAGGCTAAATTAACTAGCTTTACTTCAACTAATAGAGTTCACTTGTGTCACTCCACTTCAATTGATTAAGCTCAATTGTTTCACTTCACTTCAATTGATTAAGCTCAGTTGCTTCACTTCACTTCAACTGATTGGGCTCACTTAATTAGCTTCACTTTAACTTATAGAGCTCACTTGTTTCACTTCACTTCAATTGATTAAGCTCAGTGGCTTCACTTCACTTCAACTGAATAGGCTAAATTAACTAGCTTCACTTCAACTAATAGAGTTCACTTGTGTCACTCCACTTCAATTGATTAAGCTCAATTGTTTCTCTTCACTTCAACTGATTAAGCTCAGTTGCTTCTCTTTATTTCAACTGATTAGGCTCACTTACCAGGCTTCACTTTTACTAATAGAGCTCACTTGTTTCACTTCACTTTAATTGATTAAGCTCAGTTGCTTCACTTCACTTCAACTGATTAAGCTCAGTTGCTTTGCTTCACTTCAACTGATAAGGCTCACTTAACTAGCTTCACTTCAACTAATAGAGCTCACTTGTTCCACTTCACTTCAATTGATTTAGCTCAGTTGCTTTACTTCACTTTAACTGATTGGGCTCACTTAACTAGCTTCACTTCAATTGAAAAGCTCACTTGTTTTACTTCACTTCAATTGATTAAGCTCAGTTGCTTCACTTCACTTCAACTGATTGGGCTCACTTAGTTAGCTTCACTTCAACAAATATAGCTCACTTGTTTTACTTCACTTCAATTGATTAAGCTCAGTTGCTTCACTTCACTTCAACTGATTGGGCTCACTTGGTTAGCTTCTCTTCAACCAATAGAGCTCACTTGTTTCACTTCACTTCAATTGATTAAGCTCAGTGGCTTCACTTCACTTCAACTGAATAGGCTTAATTAACTAGCTTCACTTCAACTAATAGAGTTCACTTGTGACACTCCACTTCAATTGATTAAGCTCAATTGTTTCACTTCACTTCAATTGATTAAGCTCAGTTGCTGCACTTCACGTCAACTGATTAGGCTCATTTAACTAGCTTCACTTCAACTAAAGAGCTCACTTGTTTTACTTCACCTCAATTGATTAAGCTCAGTTGCTTCACTTCACTTCAACTGATTGGGCTCACTTAGTTAGCTTCACTTCAACAAATAGAGCTCACTTGTTTCACTGCACTTAATTCGATTAAGCTCAGTTGCTTCACTTCACTTCAACTGATTGGGTTCACTTGGTTAGCTTCACTTCAACCAATAGAGCTCACTTGTTTCACTTCACTTCAATTGATTAAGCTCAGTGGTTTCACTTCACTCCAAGTGAATAGGCTAAATTAACTAGCTTTACTTCAACTAATAGAGTTCACTTGTGTCACTCCACCTTAATTGATTAAGCTCAATTGTTTCACTTCACTTCAACTGATTAAGCTCAGTTGCTTCTCTTTATTTCAACTGATTAGGCTCAGTTACCAGGCTTAACTTTAACTAATAGAGCTCACTTGTTCCACTTCACTTCAATTGATTAAACTCAGTTGCTTCACTTCACTTCAACTGAAGAGCTCACTTGTTTTACTTCACTTCAATTGATTAAACTCAGTTGCTTCACTTCACTTCAACTGATTGGGCTCACTTGTTTCACTGCACCTTAATCGATTAACCTCAGTTGCTTCACTTCACTACAACTGATTAGGCTCACTTAACTAGCTTCACTTCAACTAAAGAGCTCACTTGTTTCACGTCACTTCAATTGATTAAGTTCAGTTGCTGCACTTCACTTCAACTGATTAGGCTCATTTAACTAGCTTCACTTCAACAAATAGAGCTCACTTGTTTCACTGCACTTAGATCGATTAAGCTCAGTTGCTTCACTTCAATTCAACTGAATACGCTAAATTAACTAGCTTCTCTTCAACCAATAGAGCTCACTTATTTCACTTCACTTCAATTGATTAAGCTCAGTGGCGTCACTTCACTTCAACTGAATAGGCTAAATTAACTAGCTTCACTTCAACTAATAGAGTTCACTTGTGTCACTCCACTACAATTGATTAAGCTCAATTGTTTCACTTCACTTCAATTGATTAAGCTTAGTTGCTTCACTTCACTTCAACTGATTGGGCTCACTTAATTAGCTTCACTTCAACTTATAGAGCTCACTTGTTTCACTTCACTTCAATTGATTAAGCTCAGTGGCTTCACTTCACTTTAACTGAATAGGCTAAATTAACTAGCTTTACTTCAACTAATAGAGTTCACTTGTGTCACTCCACCTTAATTGATTAAGCTCAATTGTTTCACTTCACTTCAACTGATTAAGCTCAGTTGCTTCTCTTTATTTCAACTGATTAGGCTCACTTAACAGGCTTCACTGTAACTAATAGAGCTAACTTGTTTCACTTCACTTCAATTGATAAAGCTCAATTGTTTCACTTCACTTCAACTGATTAAGCTCAGTTGCTTCACTTCACTTCAACATATTAGGCTCACTTACCAGGCTTCACTTTAACTAATAGAGCTCACTTGTTCCACTTCACTTTAATTGATTAAGCTCAGTTGCTTCACTTCACTTCAACTGATTAAGCTCAGTTGCTTTGCTTCACTTCAACTAATAGAGCTCACTCGTTTCACTTCACTTCAATTGATTAAGCTCAGTTGCTTCACTTCAGTTAAATTGATTAAGCTCAGTTGCTTCACATCACTTCAACTGATTCGGATCTCTTCGTGCGCTTAACTTCAACTAAAAGAGCTCACTTGTTCCACATCACATCAATTGATTAGGCTCAGTTGCTTCACTTCACTTCAACTGATTGGGCTCACTTAGATAGCTTTACTCCAACTAATAGAGCTCACTTGTTTCACTTCACTTCAACTGATTAGGCTCACTTAACTAGCTTTACTCCAACTAATGAAGCTCACTTGTTTCACTTCACTTCAACTGATTAGGCTTACCTAACTAGCTTCACTTCAACTGAAGAGCTCACTTGTTTCACTTCACTTCAATTGATTAAGCTCAATTGCTTCACTTCACCTCAACTGATTAGGTTCACTTAGTTAGCTTCACTTCAACAAATAGAGCTCACTTGTTTTACTTCACTTCAATTGATTAAGCTCAGTTGCTTCACTTCAGTTAATTTGATTAAGCTCAGTTGCTTCACTTCACTTCAACTGATTAGGCTCACTTAACAGGCTTCAATTTAACTAATAGAGCTCACTTGTTCCACTTCACTTCAATTGATTTAGCTCAGTTGCTTCACTTCACTTTAACTGATTAGGCTCACTTAGATAGCTTTACTCAAACTAATAGAGCTTACTCGTTTCACTTCACTTCAACTGATTAGGCTTACCTAACTAGCTTCACTTTAACTGAAGAGCTCACTTGTTTCACTTCACTTCAATTGATTAAGCTCAATTGCTTCACTTCACCTCAACTGATTAGGTTCACTTAGTTAGCTTCACTTCAACAAATAGAGCTCTTTTGTTTTACTTCACTTCAATTGATTAAGCTCAGTTGCTTCACTTCAGTTAATTTGATTAAGCTCAGTTGCTTCACTTCAGTTAATTTGATTAAGCTCAGTTGCTTCACTTCACTTCAACTGATTAGGCTCACTTAACAGGCTTCAATTTAACTAATAGAGCTCACTTGTTCCACTTCACTTCAATTGATTTAGCTCAGTTGTTTCACTTCACTTCAACTGATTAGGCTCACTTAACTAGCTTTACTCCAACTAATGAAGCTCACTTGTTTCACTTCACTTCAACTGATTAGGCTTACCTAACTAGCTTCACTTCAACTGAAGAGCTCACTTGTTTCACTTCACTTCAATTGATTAAGCTCAATTGCTTCACTTCACCTCAACTGATTAGGTTCACTTAGTTAGCTTCACTTCAACAAATAGAGCTCACTTGTTTTACTTCACTTCAATTGATTAAGCTCAGTTGCTTCACTTCAGTTAATTTGATTAAGCTCAGTTGCTTCACTTCACTTCAACTGATTGGGTTCACTTAGATAGCTTTACTCCAACTAATAGAGCTCACTTGTTTCACTTCACTTCAATTGATAAAGCTCAGTTGCTTCACTTCACTTTACCTGATTAGGCTCACTTAACTAGCTTCACTTCAACTAATAGAGCTGACTTGTTTCACTTCACTTCAACTGATTAGGCTCAGTTGCTTCACTTCACTTCAACTGATTAGGCTCACTTAACAGGCTTCAATTTAACTAATAGAGCTCACTTGTTCACTTCACTTAAATTGATGCAGCTCAGTTGCCTCACCTCACTTCAACTGATTAAGCTCAGTTGCTTCACTTCACTTCAACTGATAAGGCTCACTTAGTTAGCTTCACTTCAACAAATAGAGCTCACTTGTTTTACTTCACTTCAATTGATTAAGCTCAGTTGCTTCAGTTCACTTCAACTGATTGGGCTCACTTTGTTAGCTTCACTTCAACAAAAAGAGCTCACTTGTTTTACTTCACTTCAATTGATTAAGCTCAGTTGCTTCACTTCACTTTACCTGATTAGGCTCACTTAACTAGCTTCACTTAAACTAATAGAGATGACTTGTTTCACTTCACTTCAACTGATTAGGCTCACTTAACTAGCTTCACTTCAACTAATAGAGCTCACTTGTTACACGTCACTTCAATAGATTAAGCTCAGTTGCTGCACTTCACTTCAACTGATTAGGCTCATTTAACTAGCTTCACTTCAACTGAAGAGCTCTCTTGTTTTACTTCACTTCAATTGATTAAACTCAGTTGCTTCACTTCACTTCAACTGATTGGGCTCACTTGTTTCACTGCACTTAAATCGATTAGACTCAGTTGCTTCACTTCACTTCAACTGATTAGGCTCACTTAACTAGCTTCACTTCAACTAAAGAGCTCACTTGTTACACGTCACTTCAATAGATTAAGCTCAGTTGCTGCACTTCACTTCAACTGATTAGGCTCATTTAACTAGCTTCACTTCAACTGAAGAGCTCTCTTGTTTTACTTCACTTCAATTGATTAAACTCAGTTGCTTCACTTCACTTCAACTGATTGGGCTCACTTGTTTCACTGCACTTAAATCGATTAGACTCAGTTGCTTCACTTCACTTCAACTGATTAGGCTCACTTAACTAGCTTCACTTCAACAAAAGAGCTCACTTGCTTCACTTCACTTCAATAGATTAAGCTCAGTTGCTTCACTTCACTTCAACTGATTGGAATCACTTAGTTAGCTTTACTCCAACTAATGAAGCTCACTTGTTTCACTTCACTTCAACTGATAAGGCTCACTTAACTAGCTTCACTGTAACTAATAGAGCTTACTTGTTTAACTTCACTTCTATTGATTAAGCTAAATTGTTTAACTTCACTTCAACCGATAAAGCTCAGTTGCTTCACTTCACTTCAACTGATAAGGCTCACTTAACTAGCTTCACTTCAACTAATAGAGCTCACTTGTTCCACTTCACTTCAATTGATTTGACTCAGTTGCTTTACTTCACTTTAACTGAATGGACTCACTTAACTAGCTTCACTTCAATTGAAAAGCTCAGTTGTTTTACTTCAATTCAATTGATTAAGCTCAGTTGCTTCACTTCACTTCAACTGATTGGGCTCACTTAGTTAGCTTCACTTCAACTAATAGCGCTCACTTGTTCCACTTCACTTCAATTGATTTAGCTCAGTTGCTTTACTTCACTTTAACTGATTGGGCTCACTTAACTAGCTTCACTTCAATTGAAAAGCTCACTTGTTTTACTTCACTTCAATTGATTAAGCTCAGTTGCTTCACTTCACTTCAACTGATTGGGCTCACTTAGTTAGCCTCACTTCAACAAATAGAGCTCACTTGTTTTACTTCACTTCAATTGATTAAGCTCAGTTGCTTCACTTCACTTCAACTGATTGGGCTCACTTTGTTAGCTTCACTTCAACAAAAAGAGCTCACTTGTTTTACTTCACTTCAATTGATTAAGCTCAGTTGCTTAACTTCACTTCAACTGATTGGGCTCACTTAGATAGCTTCACTTCAACTAATAGAGATGACTTGTTTCACTTCACTTCAACTGAATAGGCACACTTAACTAGCTTCACTTCAACTAATAGATCTCACTTGTTCCACTTCACTTCAATTGATTTAGCTCAGTTGCTTCACTTCACTTCAACTGATAAGGCTCACTTAACTAGCTTCACTTCAACTAATAGAGCTCACTTGTTCCACTTCACTTCAATTGATTTGACTCAGTTGCTTTACTTCACTTTAACTGAATGGACTCACTTAACTAGCTTCACTTCAATTGAAAAGCTCAGTTGTTTCACGTCACCTCAATAGATTAAGCTCAGTTGCTGCACTTTACTTCAACTAATTAGGCTCACTTAACTAGCTTCACTTCAACTAATAGATCTCACTTGTTCCACTTCACTTCAATTGATTTAGCTCAGTTGCTTCACTTCACTTTAACTGATTAGGCTCACTTAGATAGCTTTACTCCAACTAATAGAGCTCACTCGTTTCACTTCACTTCAACTGATTAGGCTTACCTAACTAGCTTCACTTCAACTAAAGAGCTCACTTGTTTCACTTCACTTCAATTGATTAAGCTCAATTGCTTCACTTCACTTCAACTGATTAGGTTCACTTAGTTAGCTTCACTACAACAAAAAGAGATCACTTGTTTTACTGCACTTCAATTGATTAAGCTCAGTTGCTTCACTTCACTTCAACTGATTGGGCTGACTTAGATAGCTTTACTCAAACTAATAGAGCTCACTTGTTTCACTTCACTTCAATTGATAAAGCTCAGTTGCTTCACTTCACTTTACCTGATTAGGCTCACTTAACTAGCTTCACTTCAACTAATAGAGCTGACTTGTTTCACTTCACTTCAACTGATTAGGCTCAGTTGCTTCACTTCAGTTTATTTGATTAAGCTCAGTTGCTTCACTTCATTTCAACTGATTAGGCTCACTTAACAGGCTTCAATTTAACTAATAGAGCTCAATTGTTCACTTCACTTAAATTGATGCAGCTCAGTTGCCTCACTTCACTTCAACTGATTAAGCTCAGTTGCTTCACTTCACTTCAACTGATAAGGCTCACTTAAGTAGCTTCACTTCAACTAATAGAGCTCACTTGTTCCACTTCACTTCAATTGATTTAGCTCAGTTGCTTTACTTCACTTTAACTGATTGGGCTCACTTAACTAGCTTCACTTCAATTGAAAAGCTCACTTGTTTTACTTCACTTCATTAGATTAAGCTCAGTTGCTTCACTTCACTTCAACTGATTGGGCTCACTTAGATAGCTTCACTTCAACAAATAGAGCTCACTTGTTTTACTTCACTTCAATTGATTAAGCTCAGTTGCTTCACTTCACTTCAACTGATTGAGCTCACTTTGTTAGCTTCACTTCAACAAAAAGAGCTCACTTGTTTTACTTCACTTCAATTCATTAAGCTCAGTTGCTTCACTTCACTTCAACTGATTGGGCTCACTTATATAGCTTTACTCCAACTAATAGATCTCACTTGTTTCACTTCACTTCAATTGATAAAGCTCAGTTGCTTCACTTCACTTTACCTGATTAGGCTCACTTAACTAGCTTCACTTAAACTAATAGAGATGACTTGTTTCACTTCACTTCAACTGATTAGGCTCACTTAACTAGCTTCACTTCAACTAATAGAGCTCACTTGTTACACGTCACTTCAATAGATTAAGCTCAGTTGCTGCACTTCACTTCAACTGATTAGGCTCATTTAACTAGCTTCACTTCAACTGAAGAGCTCTCTTGTTTTACTTCACTTCAATTGATTAAACTCAGTTGCTTCACTTCACTTCAACTGATTGGGCTCACTTGTTTCACTGCACTTAAATCGATTAGGCTCACTTAACTAGCTTCACTTCAACTAAAGAGCTCACTTGCTTCACTTCACTTCAATTGATTAAGCTCAGTTGCTTCACTTCACTTCAACTGATTGGAATCACTTAGTTAGCTTTACTCCAACTAATGAAGCTCACTTGTTTCACTTCACTTCAACTGATAAGGCTCACTTAACTAGCTTCACTGTAACTAATAGAGCTTACTTGTTTAACTTCACTTCTATTGATTAAGCTAAATTGTTTAACTTCACTTCAACCGATAAAGCTCAGTTGCGTCACTTCACTTCAACTGATAAGGCTCACTTAACTAGCTTCACTTCTACTAATAGAGCTCACTTGTTCCACTTCACTTCAATTGATTTAGCTCAGTTGCTTTACTTCACTTTAACTGAATGGACTCACTTAACTAGCTTCACCTCAATTGAAAAGCTCAGTTGTTTTACTTCAATTCAATTGATTAAGCTCAGTTGCTTCACTTCACTTCAACTGATTGGGCTCACTTAGTTAGCTTCACTTTAACAAATAGAGCTCACTTGTTTTACTTCACTTCAATTGATAAAGCTCTGTTGCTTCACTTCACTTTAACTGATTAGGCTCACTTAACTAGCTTCACTTCAATTGAAAAGCTCACTTGTTTTACTTCAATTCAATAGATTAAGCTCAGTTGCTTCACTTCACTTCAACTGATTGGGCTCACTTAGTTAGCTTCACTTCAACAAATAGAGCTCACTTGTTTTACTTCACTTCAATTGATTAAGCTCAGTTGCTTCACTTCACTTCAACTGATTGGGCTCACTTTGCTAGCTTTACTTCAACAAAAAGAGCTCACTTGTTTTACGTCACTTCAATAGATTAAGCTCAGTTGCTTCACTTCACTTCAACTGATTAGGCTCACTTAACTAGCTTCACCTCAACTACTAGAGCTCACTTGTTTCACTTCACTTCAATTGATTAAGCTCAGTTGCTTCACTTCACTTCAACTGATTGGGCTCACTTTGCTAGCTTTACTTCAACAAAAAGAGCTCACTTGTTTCACGTCACTTCAATAGATTAAGCTCAGTTGCTGCACTTCACTTCAACTGATTAGGCTCATTTAACTAGCTTCACTTCAACTGAAGAGCTCACTTGTTTTACTTCACTTCAATTGATTAAACTCAGTTGCTTCACTTCACTTCAACTGATTGGCCTCAGTTGCTTCACTTCACTTCAACTGATAAGGCTCACTTAACTAACTTCACTTCAACTAATAGAGCTCACTTGTTTCACCTCACTTCAATTGATTAAGCTCAGTTGCTTCACTTCAGTTAATTTGATTAAGCTCAGTTGCTTTACTTCACTTCAACTGATTAGGCTCACTTAACAGGCTTCAATTTAACTAACAGAGCTCACTTGTTCACTTCACTTCAATTGATTAAGCTCAGTTGCCTCACTTCACTTCAACTGATTGAGCTCAGTTGCTTCACTTCACTTCAACTGATAAGGCTCACTTAACTAGCTTCACTTCAACTAATAGAGCTCACTTGTTTCATGTCACTTCAATAGATTAAGCTCAGTTGCTGCACTTCACTTCAACTGATTAGGCTCATTTAACTAGCTTCACTTCAACTGAAAAGCTCACTTGTTTTACTTCACTTCAATTGATTAAACTCAGTTGCTTCACTTCACTTCAACTGATTGGCCTCAGTTGCTTCACTTCACTTCAACTGATAAGGCTCACTTAACAGGCTTCAATTTAACTAATAGAGCTCACTTGTTCACTTCACTTAAATTGATTAAGCTCAGTTGCCTCACTTCACTTCAACTGAGTAAGCTCAGTTGCTTCACTTCACTTCAACTGATAAGACTCACTTAACTAGCTTCACTTCAACTAATAGAGATGACTTGTTTCACTTCACTTCAACTGATTAGGCTCACTTAACTAGCTTCACTTCAACTAATAGAGCTCACTTGTTTCATGTCACTTCAATAGATTAAGCTCAGTTGCTGCACTTCACTTCAAATGATTAGGCTCATTTAACTAGCTTCACTTCAACTGAAAAGCTCACTTGTTTTACTTCACTTCAATTGATTGGCCTCAGTTGCTTCACTTCACTTCAACTGATAAGGCTCACTTAACTAGCTTCACTTCAACTAATAGAGCTCACTTGTTTCACCTCACTTCAATTGATTAAGCTCAGTTGCTTCACTTCAGTTAATTTGATTAAGCTCAGTTGCTTTACTTCACTTCAACTGATTAGGCTTACCTAACTAGCTTCACTTCAACTAAAGAGCTCACTTGTTTCACTTCACTCCAATTGATTAAGCTCAATTGCTTCACTTCACTTCAACTGATTGGGCTCACTTAGATAGTTTTACTCCAACTAATACAGCTCACTTGTTTCACTTCACTTCAATTGATTAAGCTCAGTTTCTTCACTTCAGTTTATTTGATTAAGCTCAGTTGCTTCACTTCACTTCAACTGATTAGGCTCACTTAACAGGCTTCAATTTAACTAATAGAGCTCACTCGTTTCACTTCACTTCAACTGATTAGGCTTACCTAACTAGCTTCACTTCAACTAAAGAGCTCACTTGTTTCACTTCACTCCAATTGATTAAGCTCAATTGCTTCACTTCACTTCAACTGATTGGGCTCACTTTGCTAGCTTTACTTCAACAAAAAGAGCTCACTTGTTTTACTTCACTTCAATTGATTAGGCTCACTTAACAGGCTTCAATTTAACTAATAGAGCTCACTTGTTCACTTCAATTAAATTGATTAAGCTCAGTTGCCTCACTTCAATTCAACTGATTAAGCTCAGTTGCTTCACTTCACTTCAACTGATAAGGCTCACTTAACTAGCTTTACTTCAACAAAAAGAGCTCACTTGTTTTACTTCACTTCAATTGATTAAGCTCAGTTGCTTCACTTCACTTCAACTGATTGGGCTCACTTAACTAGCTTCACCTCAACTACTAGAGCTCACTTGTTTCACTTCACTTCAATTGATTAAGCTCAGTTTCTTCACTTCAGTTTATTTGATTAAGCTCAGTTGCTTCACTTCACTTCAACTGATTAGGCTCACTTAACTAGCTTCACTTCAACTAATAGAGATGACTTGTTTCACTTCTCTTCAACTGATTAGGCTCACTTAACTAGCTTCACTTCAACTAATAGAGCTCACTTGTTTCATGTCACTTAAATTGATTAAGCTCAGTTGCCTCACTTCACTTCAACTGAGTAAGCTCAGTTGCTTCACTTCACTTCAACTGATAAGGCTCACTTAACTAGCTTCACTTCAACTAATAGAGATGACTTGTTTCACTTCTCTTCAACTGATTAGGCTCACTTAACTAGCTTCACTTCAACTAATAGAGCTCACTTGTTTCATGTCACTTCAATAGATTAAGCTCAGTTGCTGCACTTCACTTCAACTGATTAGGCTCATTTAACTAGCTTCACTTCAACTGAAAAGCTCACTTGTTTTACTTCACTTCAATTGATTAAACTCAGTTGCTTCACTTCACTTCAACTGATTGGCCTCAGTTGCTTCACTTCACTTCAACTGATAAGGCTCACTTAACTAGCTTCACTTCAACTAATAGAGCTCACTTGTTTCACCTCACTTCAATTGATAAAGCTCAGTTGCTTCACTTCACTTTACCTGATTAGGCTCACTTAACCAGCTTCACTTCAACTAATAGAGCTGACTTGTTTCACTTCACTTCAACTGATTAGGCTCAGTTGCTTCACTTCAGTTTATTTGATTAAGCTCAGTTGCTTCACTTCACTTCAACTGATTAGGCTCACTTAACAGGCTTCAATTTAACTAATAGAGCTCACTTGTTCACTTCAATTAAATTGATTAAGCTCAGTTGCCTCACTTCAATTCAACTGATTAAGCTCAGTTGCTTCACTTCACTTCAACTGATAAGGCTCACTTAACTAGCTTCACTTCAACTAATAGAGCTCACTTGTTCCACTTCACTTCAACTGATTTAGCTCAGTTGCTTTACTTCACTTTAACTGATTGGGCTTACTTAACAAGCTTCACTTCAATTGAAAAGCTCACTTGTTTTACTTCACTTCAACTGATTAAGCTCAGTTGCTTCACTTCACTTCAACTGATAAGGCTCACTTAACTAGCTTCACTTCAACTTATAGAGCTCACTTGTTCCACTTCACTTCAATTGATTTAGCTGAGTTGCTTTACTTCACTTTAACTGATTGGGCTCACTTTGTTAGCTTCACTTCAACAAAAAGAGCTCACTTGTTTTACTTCACTTCAATTGATAAAGCTCAGTTGCTTCACTTCACTTTACCTGATTAGGCTCACTTAACTAGCTTCACTTCAACTAATAGAGATGACTTGTTTCACTTCACTTCAACTAATTAGGCTCACTTAACTAGCTTCACTTCAACTAATAGAGCTCACTTGTTTTACTTCACTTCAGTTGATAAAGCTCAGTTGCTTCACTTCACTTCAACTGATTAGGCTCATTTAACTAGCTTCACTTCAACTAAAGAGCTCACTTGTTTTACTTCACTTCAATTGATTAAACTCAGTTGCTTCACTTCACTTCAACTGATTGGGCTCACTTGTTTCACTGCACTTAAATCGATTAGGCTCAGTTGCTTCACTTCACTTCAACTGATTAGGCTCACTTAACTAGCTTCACTTCAACTAAAGAGCTCATTTGCTTCACTTCACTTCAATTGATTAAGCTCAGTTGCTTCACTTCACTTCCACTGATTGGGATCACTTAGTTAGCTTCACTGCAACTAATGAAGCTCACTTGTTTCACTTCACTTCAACTGATAAGGCTCACTTAACTAGCTTCACTGTAACTAATAGAGCTTACTTGTTTAACTTCACTTCTATTGATTAAGCTCAATTGTTTAACTTCACTTCAACCGATAAAGCTCAGTTGCTTCACATCACTTCAACTGATAAGGCTCACTTAACTAGCTTCACTTCAACTAATAGAGCTCACTTGTTCCACTTCACTTCAATTGATAAAGCTCTGTTGCTTCACTTCACTTGAACTGATTAGGCTCACTTAACTAGCTTCACTTCAATTGAAAAGCTCACTTGTTTTACTTCAATTCAATTGATTAAGCTCAGTTGCTTCACTTCATTTCAACTAATTAGGCTCACTTAACTAGCTTCACCTCAACTACTAGAGCTCACTTGTTTCACTTCACTTCAATTAATTAAGCTCAGTTTCTTCACTTCAGTTTATTTGATTAAGCTCAGTTGCTTCACATCACTTCAACTGATTGGGCTCACTTAGTTAGCTTCACTTCAACAAATAGAGCTCACTTGTTTTACTTCACTTCAATTGATTAAGCTCAGTTGCCTCACTTCACTTCAACTGATTAGGCTCACTTAACTAGCTTCACCTCAACCACTAGAGCTCACTTGTTTCACTTCACTTCAATTGATTAAGCTCAGTTTCTTCACTTCAGTTTATTTGATTAAGCTCAGTTGCTTCACTTCACTTCAACTGATTAGGCTCACTTAACAGGCTTCAATTTAACTAATAGAGCTCACTTGTTCACTTCACTTAAATTGATTAAGCTCAGTTGCCTCACTTCACTTCAACTGAGTAAGCTCAGTTGCTTGACTTCACTTCAACTGATAAGGCTCACTTAACTATTTTCACTTCAATTGAAAAGCTCACTTGTTTTACTTTACTTCAATTGATTAAGCTCAGTTGCTTCACTTCACTTCAACTGATTGGGCTAACTTAGTTAGCTTCACTTCAACAAATAGAGCTCACTTGTTTTACTTCACTTCAATTGATTAAGCTCAGTTGCTTCACTTCACTTCAACTGATTGGGCTCACTTTGTTAGCTTCACTTCAACAAAAAGAGCTCACTTGTTTCACTTCACTTCAATTGATTAAGCTCAGTTGCTTAACTTCACTTCAACCGATTGGGCTCACTTAGATAGCTTCACTTCAACTAATAGAGATGACTTGTTTCACTTCACTTCAATTGATAAAGCTCAGTTTCTCACTTCACTTTACCTGATTAGGCTCACTTAACTAGCTTCACTCCAACTAATAGAGCTGACTTGTTTCACTTCACTTCAACTGATTAGGCTCAGTTGCTTCACTTCAGTTTATTTGATTAAGCTCAGTTGCTTCACTTCACTTCAACTAATAAGGCTCACTTAACTAGCTTCACTTCAACTTATAGAGCTCACTTGTTCCACTTCACTTCAATTGAAAAGCTCACTTGTTTTACTTCACTTTAATTGATTAAGCTCAGTTGCTTCACTTCACTTCAACTGATTGGGCTCACTTAGTTAGCTTCACTTCAACAAATAGAGCTCACTTGTTTTACTTCACTTCAATTGATTAAGCTCAGTTGCTTCACTTCACTTCAACTGATTGGGCTCACTTTGTTAGCTTCACTTCAACAAAAAGAGCTCACTTGTTTTACTTCACTTCAATTGATAAAGCTCAGTTGCTTCACTTCACTTTACCTGATTAGGCTCACTTAACTAGCTTCACTTCAATTGAAAAGCTCACTTGTTTTACTTCACTTCAATTGATTAAGCTCAGTTGCTTCACTTCACTTCAACTGATTGGGCTCACTTAGTTAGCTTCACTTCAACAAATATAGCTCACTTGTTTTACTTCACTTCAATTGATTAAGCTCAGTTGCTTCACTTCACTTCAACTGATTGGGCTCACTTGTTTCACTGCACTTAAATCGATTAGGCTCAGTTACTTCACTTCACTTCAACTGATTAGGCTCACTTAACTAGCTTCACTTCAACTAAAGAGCTCACTTGCTTCACTTCACTTCAATTGATTAAGCTCAGTTGCTTCACTTCACTTCAACTGATTGGGATCACTTAGTTAGCTTTACTGCAACTAATGAAGCTCACTTGTTTCACTTCACTTCAACTGATAAGGCTCACTTAACTAGCTTCACTGTAACTAATAGAGCTTACTTGTTCAACTTCACTTCTATTGATTAAGCTCACTTGTTGACCTTAACTTCAACCGATAAAGCTCAGTTGCTTCACATCACTTCAACTGATAAGGCTCACTTAACTAGCTTCACTTCAACTAATAGAGCTCACTTGTTCCACTTCACTTCAATTGATAAAGCTCTGTTGCTTCACTTCACTTGAACTGATTAGGCTCACTTAACTAGCTTCACTTCAATTGAAAAGCTCACTTGTTTTACTTCAATTCAATTGATTAAGCTCAGTTGCTTCACTTCATTTCAACTGATTAGGCTCACTTAACTAGCTTCACCTCAACTACTAGAGCTCACTTGTTTCACTTCACTTCAATTGATTAAGCTCAGTTTCTTCACTTCAGTTTATTTGATTAAGCTCAGTTGCTTCACATCACTTCAACTGATTGGGCTCACTTAGTTAGCTTCACTTCAACAAATAGAGCTCACTTGTTTTACTTCACTTCAATTGATTAAGCTCAGTTGCCTCACTTCACTTCAACTGATTGGCCTCACTTTGCTAGCTTTACTTCAACAAAAAGAGCTCACTTGTTTCACGTCACTTCAATAGATTAAGCTCAGTTGCCTCACTTCAATTCAACTGATTAAGCTCAGTTGTTTCACTTCACTTCAATTGATTAAGCTCAGTTGCCTCACTTCACTTCAACTTATTGGGCTCACTTAACTAGCTTCACTTCAATTGAAAAGCTCACTTGTTTTACTTCACTTCAATTGATTAAGCTCAGTTGCTTCACTTCACTTCAACCTATTGGGCTCACTTAGATAGCTTCACTTCATTTGAAAAGCTCACTTGTTTTACTTCACTTCAATTGATTAAGCTCAGTTGCTTCACTTCACTTCAACTAATTGGGCTCACTTAGTTAGCTTCACTTCAACAAATAGAGCTCACTTGTTTTACTTCACTTCAATTGATTTAGCTCAGTTGCTTTACTTCACTTTAACTTATTGGGCTCACTTAACTAGCTTCACTTCAATTGAAAAGCTCACTTGTTTTACTTCACTTCAATTGATTAAGCTCAGTTGCTTCACTTCACTTCAACTGATTGGGCTCACTTAGTTAGCTTCACTTCAACAAATAGAGCTCACTTGTTTTACTTCACTTCAATTGATTAAGCTCAGTTGCTTCACTTCACTTCAACCTATTGGGCTCACTTTGTTAGCTTCACTTCAACAAAAAGAGCTCACTTGTTCACTTCACTTAAATTGATTAAGCTCAGTTGCCTCACTTCAATTCAACTGATTAAGCTCAGTTGCTTCACTTCACTTCAACTGATTAGGCTCACTTAACTAGCTTCACTTAAACTAATAGAGCTCACTTGTTACACGTCACTTCAATAGATTAAGCTCAGTTGCTGCACTTCACTTCAACTGATTAGGCTCATTTAACTAGCTTCACTTCAACTGAAGAGCTCTCTTGTTTTACTTCACTTCAATTGATTAAACTCAGTTGCTTCACTTCACTTCAACTGACTAGGCTCACTTAACTAGCTTCACTTCAACTAATAGAGCTCACTTGTTCCACTTCACTTCAATTGATTTAGCTCAGTTGCTTTACTTCACTTTAACTTATTGGGCTCACTTAACTAGCTTCACTTCAATTGAAAAGCTCACTTGTTTTACTTCACTTCAATTGATTAAGCTCAGTTGCTTCACTTCACTTCAACTGATTGGGCTCACTTAGTTAGCTTGACTTCAACAAATAGAGCTCACTTGTTTTACTTCACTTCAATTGATTAAGCTCAGTTGCTTCACTTCACTTCAACCTATTGGGCTCACTTTGTTAGCTTCACTTCAACAAAAAGAGCTCAGTTGTTTTACTTCACTTCAATTGATTAAGCTCAGTTGCTTAACTTCACTTCAACTGATTGGGCTCACTTAGATAGCTTCACTTCAACTAATAGAGATGACTTGTTTCACTTCACTTCAACTGATTAGGCTCACTTAACTAGCTTCACTTTAACTAATAGAGCTCACTTGTTTCACGTCACTTCAATAGATTAAGCTCAGTTGCTGCACTTCACTTCAACTGATTAGGCTCATTTAACTAGCTTCACTTCAACTGAAGAGCTCACTTGTTTTACTTCACTTCAATTGATTAAACTCAGTTGCTTCACTTCACTTCAACTGATTGGGCTCAGTTGCTTCACTTCACTTCAACTGATAAGGCTCACTTAACTAGCTTCACTTCAACTAATAGAGCTCACTTGTTTTACCTCACTTCAATTGATTAAGCTCAGTTGCTTCACTTCAGTTAATTTTATTAAGCTCAGTTGCTTCACTTCACTTCAACTGATTAGGCTCCCTTAACAGGCTCCAATTTAACTAATAGAGCTCACTTGTTCACTTCATTTCAATTGATTAAGCTCAGTTGCCTTACTTCACTTCAACTGATTGAGCTCAGTTGCTTCACTTTACTTCAACTGATAAGGCTCACTTAACTAGCTTCACTTCAACTAATAAAGCTCACTTGTTCCACTTCACTTCAATTGATTTAGCTCAGTTGCTTCACTTCACTTTAACTGATTAGGCTCACTTAGATAGCTTTACTCCAACTAATAGAGCTCACTCGTTTCACTTCAATTCAACTGATTAGGCTTACCTAACTAGCTTCACTTCAACTAAAGAGCTCAATTGTTTCACTTCACTCCAATTGATTAAGCTCAATTGCTTCACTTCACTTCAACTGATTAGGTTCACTTAGTTAGCTTCACTTCAACAAATAGAGCTCACTTGTTTCACTTCACTTCAATTGATAAAGCTCAGTTGCTTCACTTCACTTCAACTGATTGGGCTCACTTAGTTAGCTTCACTTCAACAAATAGAGCTCACTTGTTTTACTTCACTTCAATTGATTAAGCTCAGTTGCTTCACTTCACTTCAACTGATTGGGCTCACTTTGCTAGCTTTACTTCAACAAAAAGAGCTCACTTGTTTTACTTCACTTCAATTGATTAAGCTCAGTTGCTTCACTTCACTTCAACTGATTGGGCTCACTTAGATAGTTTTACTCCAACTAATACAGCTCACTTGTTTCACTTCACTTCAATTGATAAAGCTCAGTTGCTTCACTTCACTTTACCTGATTAGGCTCACTTAACTAGCTTCACTTCAACTAATAGAGCTGACTTGTTTCACTTCACTTCAACTGATTAGGCTCAGTTGCTTCACTTCAGTTTATTTGATTAAGCTCAGTTGCTTCACTTCACTTCAACTGATTAGGCTCACTTAACAGGCTTCAATTTAACTAATAGAGCTCACTTGTTCACTTCACTTAAATTGATTAAGCTCAGTTGCCTCACTTCAATTCAACTGATTAAGCTCAGTTGCTTCACTTCACTTCAACTGATAAGGCTCACTTAACTAGCTTCACTTCAACTAATAGAGCTCACTTGTTCCACTTCACTTCAATTGATTTAGCTCAGTTGCTTTACTTCACTTTAACTGATTGGGCTCACTTAACTAGCTTCACTTCAATTGAAAAGCTCACTTGTTTTGCTTCACTTCAATTGATTAAGCTCAGTTGCTTCACTTCACTTCAACTGATTGGGCTCACTTAGTTAGCTTCACTTCAACAAATAGAGCTCACTTGTTTTACTTCACTTCAATTGATTAAGCTCAGTTGCTTCACTTCACTTCAACTGATTGGGCTCACTTAACTAGCTTCACTTCAATTGAAAAGCTCACTTGTTTTACTTCACTTCAATTGATTAAGCTCAGTTGCTTCACTTCACTTCAACTGATTGGGCTCACTTTGTTAGCTTCACTTCAACAAAAAGAGCTCACTTGTTTTACTTCACTTCAATTGATTAAGCTCAGTTGCTTCACTTCACTTCAACTCATTGGGCTCACTTAACTAGCTTCACTTCAACTGATTGGGCTCACTTGTTTCACTGCACTTAAATCGATTAAGCTCAGTTGCTTCACTTCACTTCAACTGAATAGGCTCACTTAATTAGCTTCACTTCAACTAAAGAGCTCACTTGCTTCACTTTACTTCAATTGATTAAGCTCAGTTGCTTCACTTCACTTTAACTGATTCGGATCACTTAGTTAGCTTTACTCCAACTTATGAAGCTCACTTGTTTCACTTCACTTCAACTGATAAGGCTCAATTAACTAGCTTCACTGTAACTAATAGAGCTTACTTGTTTAACTTCACTTCTATTTATTAAGCTCAGTTGTTTAACTTCACTTCAACCGATAAAGCTCAGTTGCTTCACTTCACTTCAACTGATAAGGCTCACTTAACTAGCTTCACTTCAACTAATAGAGCTCACTTGTTCCAATTCACTTCAATTGATTTAGCTCAGTTGCTTTACTTCACTTTGACTGATTGGGCTCACTTAACTAGCTTCACTTCAATTGAAAAGATCACTTGTTTTGCTTCACTTCAATTGATTAAGCTCAGTTGCTTCACTTCACTTCAACTGATTGGGCTCACTTAGTTAGCTTCACTTCAACAAATAGAGCTCACTTGTTTTACTTCACTTCAATTGATTAAGCTCAGTTGCTTCACTTCACTTCAACTGATTGGGCTCACTTAACTAGCTTCACTTCAATTGAAAAGCTCACTTGTTTTACTTCACTTCAATTGATTAAGCTCAGTTGCTTCACTTCACTTCAACTGATTGGGCTCACTTTGTTAGCTTCACTTCAACAAAAAGAGCTCACTTGTTTTACTTCACTTCAATTGATTAAGCTCAGTTGCTTCACTTCACTTCAACTCATTGGGCTCACTTAACTAGCTTCACTTCAACTGATTGGGCTCACTTGTTTCACTGCACTTAAATCGATTAAGCTCAGTTGCTTCACTTCACTTCAACTGAATAGGCTCACTTAATTAGCTTCACTTCAACTAAAGAGCTCACTTGCTTCACTTTACTTCAATTGATTAAGCTCAGTTGCTTCACTTCACTTTAACTGATTCGGATCACTTAGTTAGCTTTACTCCAACTAATGAAGCTCACTTGTTTCACTTCACTTCAACTGATAAGGCTCAATTAACTAGCTTCACTGTAACTAATAGAGCTTACTTGTTTAACTTCACTTCTATTTATTAAGCTCAGTTGTTTAACTTCACTTCAACCGATAAAGCTCAGTTGCTTCACTTCACTTCAACTGATAAGGCTCACTTAACTAGCTTCACTTCAACTAATAGAGCTCACTTGTTCCAATTCACTTCAATTGATTTAGCTCAGTTGCTTTACTTCACTTTAACTGATTGGGCTCACTTAACTAGCTTCACTTCAATTGAAAAGCTCAGTTGTTTTACTTCAATTCAATTAAATAAGCTCAGTTGCTTCACTTCACTTCAACTGATTGGGCTCACTTAGATAGCTTTACGCCAACCGATAAAGCTCAGTTGCTTCACTTCACTTCAACTGATAAGGCTCACTTAACTAGCTTCACTTCAACAAATAGAGCTCACTTGTTCCACTTCACTTCAATTGATTAAGCTCAGTTGCTTCACTTCACTTCAACTGATTGGGCTCACTTAACTAGCTTCACTTCAATTGAAAAGCTCACTTGTTTTACTTCACTTCAATTGATTAAGCTCAGTTGCTTCACTTCACTTCAACTGATTGGGCTCACTTTGTTAGCTTCACTTCAACAAAAAGAGCTCACTTGTTTTACTTCACTTCAATTGATTAAGCTCAGTTGCTTCACTTCACTTCAACTCATTGGGCTCACTTAACTAGCTTCACTTCAACAAATAGAGCTCACTTGTTTTACTTCACTTCAATTGATTAAGCTCAGTTGCTTCACTTCACTTCAACTGATTGGGCTCACTTAACTAGCTTCACTTCAATTGAAAAGCTCACTTGTTTTACTTCACTTCAATTGATTAAGCTCAGTTGCTTCACTTCACTTCAACTGATTGGGCTCACTTTGTTAGCTTCACTTCAACAAAAAGAGCTCACTTGTTTTACTTCACTTCAATTGATTAAGCTCAGTTGCTTCACTTCACTTCAACTCATTGGGCTCACTTAACTAGCTTCACTTCAACTGATTGGGCTCACTTGTTTCACTGCACTTAAATCGATTAAGCTCAGTTGCTTCACTTCACTTCAACTGAATAGGCTCACTTAATTAGCTTCACTTCAACTAAAGAGCTCACTTGCTTCACTTTACTTCAATTGATTAAGCTCAGTTGCTTCACTTCACTTTAACTGATTCGGATCACTTAGTTAGCTTTACTCCAACTAATGAAGCTCACTTGTTTCACTTCACTTCAACTGATAAGGCTCAATTAACTAGCTTCACTGTAACTAATAGAGCTTACTTGTTTAACTTCACTTCTATTTATTAAGCTCAGTTGTTTAACTTCACTTCAACCGATAAAGCTCAGTTGCTTCACTTCACTTCAACTGATAAGGCTCACTTAACTAGCTTCACTTCAACTAATAGAGCTCACTTGTTCCAATTCACTTCAATTGATTTAGCTCAGTTGCTTTACTTCACTTTAACTGATTGGGCTCACTTAACTAGCTTCACTTCAATTGAAAAGCTCAGTTGTTTTACTTCAATTCAATTTAATAAGCTCAGTTGCTTCACTTCACTTCAACTGATTGGGCTCACTTAGATAGCTTTACGCCAACCGATAAAGCTCAGTTGCTTCACTTCACTTCAACTGATAAGGCTCACTTAACTAGCTTCACTTCAACTAATAGAGCTCACTTGTTCCACTTCACTTCAATTGATTTAGCTCAGTTGCTTTACTTCACTTTAACTGATTGGGCTCACTTAACTAGCTTCACTTCAATTGAAAAGCTCAGTTGTTTTACTTCAATTCAATTGATTAAGCTCAGTTGCTTCACTTCACTTCAACTGATTGGGCTCACTTAGATAGCTTTACGCCAACTAATAGAGCTCACTTGTTTCCCTTCACTTCAATTAATTGAGCTCAGTTGCTTCACTTCACTTTACCTGATTAGGCTCACTTAACTAGCTTCACTTCAACTGAAGAGCTCACTTGTTTTACTTCAATTCAATTGATTAAACTCAGTTGCTTCACTTCACTTCAACTGATTGGGCTCACTTGTTTCACTGCACTTAAATCGATTAAGCTCAGTTGCTTCACTTCACTTCAATTGATTAAGCTCAGTTGCTTCACTTCACTTCAACTGATTGGGCTCACTTAGATAGCTTTACGCCAACTAATAGAGCTCACTTGTTTCCCTTCACTTCAATTAATTGAGCTCAGTTGCTTCACTTCACTTTACCTGATTAGGCTCACTTAACTAGCTTCACTTCAACTGAAGAGCTCAATTGTTTTACTTCACTTCAATTGATTAAACTCAGTTGCTGCACTTCACTTCAACTGATTAGGCTCATTTAACTAGCTTCACTTCAACTGAAGAGCTCACTTGTTTTACTTCACTTCAATTGATTAATTTCAGTTGCTTCACTTCACTTCAACTGATTGGGCTCACTTGTTTCACTGCACTTAAATCGATTAAGCTCAGTTGCTTCACTTCACTTCAATTGATTAAGCTCAGTTGCTTCACTTCACTTCAACTGATTGGGCTCACTTAGATAGCTTTACGCCAACTAATAGAGCTCACTTGTTTCCCTTCACTTCAATTAATTGAGCTCAGTTGCTTCACTTCACTTTACCTGATTAGGCTCACTTAACTAGCTTCACTTCAATTGAAAAGCTCAGTTGTTTTACTTCAATTCAATTGATTAAGCTCAGTTGCTTCACTTCACTTCAACTGATTGGGCTCACTTAGATAGCTTTACGCCAACTAATAGAGCTCACTTGTTTCCCTTCACTTCAATTAATTGAGCTCAGTTGCTTCACTTCACTTTACCTGATTAGGCTCACTTAACTAGCTTCACTTCAACTGAAGAGCTCAATTGTTTTACTTCACTTCAATTGATTAAACTCAGTTGCTGCACTTCACTTCAACTGATTAGGCTCATTTAACTAGCTTCACTTCAACTGAAGAGCTCACTTGTTTTACTTCACTTCAATTGATTAATTTCAGTTGCTTCACTTCACTTCAACTGATTGGGCTCACTTGTTTCACTGCACTTAAATCGATAAAGCTCAGTTGCTTCACTTCACTTCAACTGAATAGGCTCACTTAACTAGCTTCACTTCAACTAAAGAGCTCACTTGCTTCACTTCACTTCAATTGATTAAGCTCAGTTGCTTCACTTCACTTTAACTGATTCGGATCACTTAGTTAGCTTTACTCCAACTAATGAAGCTCACTTGTTTCACTTCACTTCAACTGATAAGGCTCACTTAACTAGCTTCACTGTAACTAATAGAGCTTACTTGTTTAACTTCACTTCTATTGATTAAGCTCAATTGTTTAACTTCACTTCAACCGATAAAGCTCAGTTGCTTCACTTCACTTAAACTGATAAGGCTGACTTAACTAGCTTCACTTCAACTAATAGAGCTCACTTGTTCCACTTCACTTCAATTGATTTAGCTCAGTTGCTTTACTTCACTTTAACTGATTGGGCTCACTTAACTAGCTTCACTTCAATTGAAAAGCTCAGTTGTTTTACTTCAATTCAATTGATTAGGCTCAGTTGCTTCACTTCACTTTACCTGATTAGGCTCACTTAACTAGCTTCATTTCATCTGAAGAGCTCACTTGTTTTACTTCACTTCAATTGATTAAACTCAGTTGCTGCACTTCACTTCAACTGATTAGGCTCATTTAACTAGCTTCACTTCAACTAAAGAGCTCACTTGTTCCACTTCACTTCAATTGATTAAGCTCAGTTGCTTCACTTCACTTAAACTGATAAGGCTGACTTAACTAGCTTCACTTCAACTAATAGAGCTCACTTGTTTTACTTCACTTCAATTGATTAAACTCAGTTGCTTCACTTCACTTCAACTGATTGGGCTCACTTGTTTTACTGCACTTAAATCAATTAAGCTCAGTTGCTTCACTTCACTTCAACTGATAAGGCTGACTTAACTAGCTTCACTTCAACTAATAGAGCTCACTTGTTCCACTTCACTTCAATTGATTTAGCTCAGTTGCTTTACTTCACTTTAACTGATTGGGCTCACTTAACTAGCTTCACTTCAATTGAAAAACTCAGTTGTTTTACTTCAATTCAATTGATTAGGCTCAGTTGCTTCACTTCACTTTACCTGATTAGGCTCACTTAACTAGCTTCATTTCATCTGAAGAGCTCACTTGTTTTACTTCACTTCAATTGATTAAACTCAGTTGCTGCACTTCACTTCAACTGATTAGGCTCATTTAACTAGCTTCACTTCAACTAAAGAGCTCACTTGCTTCACTTCACTTCAATTGATTAAGCTCAGTTGCTTCACTTCACTTAAACTGATAAGGCTGACTTAACTAGCTTCACTTCAACTAAAGAGCTCACTTGCTTCACTTCACTTCAATTGATTAAGCTCAGTTGCTTCACTTCATTTCAACTGATTGGGATCACTTAGTTAGCTTCACTCCAACTAATGGAGCTCACTTGTTTCACTTCACTTCAACTGATTGGGCTCACTTAGTTAGCTTCACTTCAACAAATAGAGCTCACTTGTTTTACTTCACTTCAATTGATAAAGCTCTGTTGCTTCACTTCACTTTTACTGATTGGGCTCACTTAACTAGCTTCACTTCAATTGAAAAGCTCACTTGTTTCACGTCACTTCAATAGATTAAGCTCAGTTGCTTCACTTCACTTCAACTGATTAGGCTCACTTAACTAGCTTCACCTCAACTACTAGAGCTCACTTGTTTCACTTCACTTCAATTGATTAAGCTCAGTTGCTTCACTTCAGTTTTACTGATTGGGCTCACTTAACTAGCTTCACTTCAATTGAAAAGCTCACTTGTTTTACTTCACTTCAAATTATTAGGCTCAGTTGCTTCACTTCACTTCAACTGATTGGGCTCACTTATTTAGCTTCACTTCAACAAATAGAGCTCACTTGTTTTACTTCACTTCAATTGATTAAGCCCAGTTGCTTCACTTCACTTTTACTGATTGGGCTCACTTAACTAGCTTCACTTCAATTGAAAAGCTCACTTGTTTCACGTCACTTCAATAGATTAAGCTCAGTTGCTTCACTTCACTTCAACTGATTAGGCTCACTTAACTAGCTTCACCTCAACTACTAGAGCTCACTTGTTTCACTTCACTTCAATTGATTAAGCTCAGTTGCTTCACTTCAGTTTATTAGATTAAGCTCAGTTTCTTCACTTCACTTCAACTGATTAGGCTCACTTAACAGGCTTCAATTTAACTAATAGAGCTCACTTGTTCACTTCACTTAAATTGATTAAGCTCAGTTGCCTCACTTCACTTCAACTGATTAAGCTCAGTTGCTTCACTTCACTTCAACTGATAAGGCTCACTTAACTAGCTTCACTTCAACTAATAGAGCTCACTTGTTCCACTTCACTTCAATTGATTTAGCTCAGTTGCTTTACTTCACTTTAACTGATTGGGCTCACTTAACTAGCTTCACTTCAATTGAAAAGCTCACTTGTTTCACTTCACTTCAATTGATTAAGCTCAGTTGCTTCACTTAACTTCAACTGATTGGGCTCACTTTGTTAGCTTCACTTCAAAAAAAAGAGGTCACTTGTTTTACTTCACTTCAATTGATGAAGCTCAGTTGCTTCACTTCACTTCAACTGATTGGGCTCACTTAGATAGCTTCACTTCAACTAAAGAGCTCACTTGCTTCTCTTCACTTCAATTGATTAAGCTCAGTTGCTTCACTTCACTTCAACTGATTGTGATCACTTAGTTAGCTTTACTCCAACTAATGAAGCTCACTTGTTTCACTTCACTTCGACTGATAAGGCTCACTTAACTAGCTTCACTGTAACTAATAGAGCTTACTTGTTTAACTTCACTTCTATTGATTAAGCTCAATTGTTTAACTTCACTTCAACCGATAAAGCTCAGTTGCTTCACTTCACTTCAACTGATTAGGCTCACTTAACAGGCTTCACTTTAACTAATAGAGCTCACTTGTTCACTTCACTTCAATTGATTAAGCTCAGTTGCCTCACTTCACTTCAACTGATTAAGCTCAGTTGCTTCACTTCACTTCAACTGATAAGGCTCACTTAACTAGCTTCACTTCAACTAATAGAGCTCACTTGTTTCACTTCACTTCAATTGATTAAGCTCAGTTGCTCCACTTCAGTTCATTTGATTAAGCTCAGTTGCTTCACTTCACTTCAACTGATTGGGCTCACTTAGATAGCTGTACTCCAACTAATAGAGCTCACTTGTTTCACTTCACTTCAATTGATAAAGCTCAGTTGCTTCACTTCACTTTACCTGATAAGGCTCACTTAACTAGCTTCACTTCAACTAATAGAGCTCACTTGTTTCACTTCACTTCAATTGATTAAGCTCAGTTGCTCCACTTCACTTCAATTGATTAAGCTCAGTTGCTTCACTTCACTTCAACTGATTAAGCTCAGTTGCTTTGCTTCTCTTCAACTGATTAGGCTCACTTAACTTGCTCCACTTCAACTAATAGAGCTCACTTGTTTCACTTCACTACAATTGATTAAGCTCAGTTGCTTCACTTCAGTTAAATTGATTAAGCTCAGTTGCTTCACATCACTTCAACTGATTCGGATCACTTCGTGCGCTTAACTTCAACTAAAAGAGCTCACTTGTTCCACGTCACATCAATTGATTAGGCTCAGTTGCTTCATTTCACTTCAACTGATTGGGCTCACTTAGATAGCTTTACTCCAACTAATAGAGCTCACTTGTTTCACTTCACTTCAACTGATTAGGCTCACTTAACAAGCTTTACTTCAACTAAAGAGCTCACTTGCTTCACTTCACTTCAATTGATTAAGCTCAGTTGTTTAGATTCACTTCAACTGAATAGGCTAAATTAACTAGCTTCACTTCAACTAATAGAGTTCACTTGTGTCACTCCACCTTAATTGATTAAGCTCAATTGTTTCACTTCACTTCAACTGATTAAGCTCAATTGTTCCACTTCACTTCAATTGATTAAGCTCAGTTCCTTCACTTCAGTTAAATTGATTAAGCTCAGTTCCTTCACTTCAGTTAAATTGATTAAGCTCAGTTACTTCACATCACTTCAACTGATTCGGATAACTTCGTGCGATTAACTTCAACTAAAAGAGCTCACTTGTTCCACATCACATCAATTGATTAGGCTCAGTTGCTTCACTTCACTTCAACTGATTGGGCTCACTTAGATAGCTTTACTCCAACTAATAGAGCTCACTCGTTTCACTTCACTTCAACTGATTAGGCTTACCTAACTAGCTTAACTTCAACTAAAGAGCTCACTTGTTTCACTTCACTTCAATTGATTAAGCTTAATTGCTTCACTTCACTTCAACGGAATAGGTTCACTTAGTTAGCTTCACTTCAACAAATAGAGCTCACTTGTTTCACTTCACTTCAATTGATACAGCTCAGTTGCTTCACTTCACTTCAACTGATTGGGCTCACTTAGTTAGCTTCACTTCAACAAATAGAGCTCACTTGTTTTACTTCACTTCAATTGATTAAGCTCAGTTGCTTCACTTCACTTCAACTGATTGGGCTCACTTTGCTAGCTGTACTTCAACAAAAAGAGCTCACTTGTTTCACGTCACTTCAATAGATTAAGCTCAGTTGCTTCACTTCACTTCAACTGATTAGGCTCACTTAACTAGCTTCACCTCAACTACTAGAGCTCACTTGTTTCACTTCACTTCAATTGATTAAGCTCAGTTGCTTCACTTCACTTCAACTGATTGGGCTCACTTGTTTCACTGCACTTAAATCGATAAAGCTCAGTTGCTTCACTTCACTTCAACTGAATAGGCTCACTTAACTAGCTTCACTTCAACTAAAGAGCTCACTTGCTTCACTTCACTTCAATTGATTAAGCTCAGTTGCTCCACTTCACTTTAACTGATTCGGATCACTTAGTTAGCTTTACTCCAACTAATGAAGCTCATTTGTTTCACTTCACTTCAACTGATAAGGCTCACTTAACTAGCTTCACTGTAACTAATAGAGCTTACTTGTTTAACTTCACTTCTATTGATTAAGCTCAATTGTTTAACTTCACTTCAACCGATAAAGCTCAGTTGCTTCACTTCACTTAAACTGATAAGACTGACTTAACTAGCTTCACTTTAACTAATAGAGCTCACTTGTTCACTTCACTTCAATTGATTTAGCTCAGTTGCTTTACTTCACTTTAACTGATTGGGCTCACTTAACTAGCTTCACTTCAATTGAAAAGCTCAGTTGTTTTACTTCAATTCAATTGATTAGGCTCAGTTGCTTCACTTCACTTTACCTGATTAGGCTCACTTAACCAGCTTCATTTCATCTGAAGAGCTCACTTGTTTTACTTCACTTCAGTTTATTTGATTAAGCTCAGTTGCTTCACTTCACTTCAACTGATTAGGCTCACTTAACAGGCTTCAATTTAACTAATAGAGCTCACTTGTTCACTTCACTTAAATTGATTAAGCTCAGTTGCCTCACTTCACTTCAACTGATTAAGCTCAGTTGCTTCACTTCATTTCAACTGATAAGGCTCACTTAACTAGCTTTACTTCAACTAATAGAGCTCACTTGTTCCACTTCACTTCAATTGATTTAGCTCAGTTGCTTTACTTCACTTTAACTGATTGGGCTCACTTAACTAGCTTCACTTCAATTGAAAAGCTCACTTGTTTTACTTCACTTCAATTGATTAAGCTCAGTTGCTTCACTTAACTTCAACTGATTGGGCTCAATTTGTTAGCTTCACTTCAACAAAAAGAGCTCACTTGTTTTACTTCACTTCAATTGATTAAGCTCAGTTGCTTCACTTCACTTCAACTGATTGGGCTCACTTAGATAGCTTCACTTCAACTAAAGAGCTCACTTGCTTCTCTTCACTTCAATTGATTAAGCTCAGTTGCTTCACTTCACTTCAACTGATTGGGATCACTTAGTTAGCTTTACTCCAACTAATGAAGCTCACTTGTTTCACTTCACTTCAACTGATAAGGCTCACTTAACTAGCTTCACTGTAACTAATAGAGCTTACTTGTTTAACTTCACTTCTATTGATTAAGCTCAGTTGCTTCACTTCACTTTACCTGATTCGGATTACTTCGTGCGCTTAACTTCAACTAAAAGAGCTCACTTGTTCCACTTCACTTCAATTGATTTAGCTCAGTTGCTTCACTTCACTTCAACTGATAAGGCTCACTTAACTAGCTTCACCTCAACTACTAGAGCTCACTTGTTTCACTTCACTTTAATTGATTAAGCTCAGTTGCTTCACTTCAGTTCATTTGATTAAGCTCAGTTGCTTTACTTCACTTCAACATATTAGGCTCACTTACCAGGCTTCACTTTAACTAATAGAGCTCAGTTGTTCCACTTCACTTCAATTGATTAAGCTCAGTTGCTTCACTTCACTTCAACTGATTAAGCTCAGTTGCTTTGCTTCACTTCAACTGATTAGGCTCACTTAACTTGCTTCACTTCAACTAATAGAGCTCACTTGTTTCACTTCACTTCAATTGATTAAGCTCAGTTGCCTCACTTCACTTCAACTGATTAAGCTCAGTTGCTTCACTTCAACTGATAAGGCTCACTTAACTAGCTTCACTTCAACTAATAGAGCTCACTTGTTCCACTTCACTCCAATTGATTTAGCTCAGTTGCTTCACTCCACTTTAACTGATTAGGCTCACTTAGATAGCTTTACTCCAACTAATAGAGCTCACTCGTTTCACTTCACTTCAACTGATTAGGCTTACCTAACTAGCTTCACTTCAACTAAAGAGCTCACTTGTTTCACTTCACTTCAATTGATTAAGCTTAATTGCTTCACTTCACTTCAACTGATTAGGTTCACTTAGTTAGCTTCACTTCAACAAATAGAGCTCACTTGTTTCACTTCACTTCAATTGATACAGCTCAGTTGCTTCACTTCACTTGAACTGATTGGGCTCACTTAGTTAGCTTCACTTCAACAAATAGAACTCACTTGTTTTACTTCACTTCAATTGATTAAGCTCAGTTGCTTCACTTCACTTCAACTGATTGGGCTCACTTTGCTAGCTATACTTCAACAAAAAGAGCTCACTTGTTTCACGTCACTTCAATAGATTAAGCTCAGTTGCTTCACTTCACTTCAACTGATTAGGCTCACTTAACTAGCTTCACCTCAACTACTAGAGGTCACTTGTTTCACTTCACTTCAATTGATTAAGCTCAGTTGCTTCACTTCAGTTTATTTGATTAAGCTCAGTTGCTTCACTTCACTTCAACTGATTAGGCTAACTTAACAGGCTTCAATTTAACTAATAGAGCTCACTTGTTCACTTCACTTAAATTGATTAAGCTCAGTTGCCTTACTTCACTTCAACTGATTAAGCTCAGTTGCTTCACTTCACTTCAACTGATAAGGCTCACTTAACTAGCTTTACTTCAACTAATAGAGCTCACTTGTTCCACTTCACTTCAATTGATTTAGCTCAGTTGCTCCACTTCAGTTCATTTGATTAAGCTCAGTTGCTTCACTTCACTTCAACTGATTGGGCTCACTTAGATAGCTTGACTCCAACTAATAGAGCTCACTTGTTTCACTTCACTTCAATTGATAAAGCTCAGTTGCTTCACTTCACTTTACCTGATTCGGATCACTTCGTGCGCTTAACTTCAACTAAAAGAGCTCACTTGTTCCACTTCACTTCAATTGATTTAGCTCAGTTGCTTCACTTCACTTCAACTGATAAGGCTCACTTAACTAGCTTCACCTCAACTACTAGAGCTCACTTGTTTCACTTCAAGTTAATTGATTAAGCTCAGTTGCTTCACTTCAGTTCATTTGATTAAGCTCAGTTGCTTTACTTCACTTCAACATATTAGGCTCACTTACCAGGCTTCACTTTAACTAATAGAGCTCACTTGTTCCACTTCACTTCAATTGATTAAGCTCAGTTGCTTCACTTCACTTCAACTGATTAAGCTCAGTTGCTTTGCTTCACTTCATTTCAACTGATTGGGATCACTTAGTTAGCTTCACTCCAACTAATGGAGCTCACTTGTTTCACTTCACTTCAACTGATTGGGCTCACTTAGTTAGCTTCACTTCAACAAATAGAGCTCACTTGTTTTACTTCACTTCAATTGATAAAGCTCTGTTGCTTCACTTCACTTTAACTGATTAGGCTCACTTAACTAGCTTCACTTCAATTGAAAAGCTCACTTGTTTTACTTCACTTCAAATTATTAGGCTCAGTTGCTTCACTTCACTTCAACTGATTGGGCTCACTTATTTAGCTTCACTTCAACAAATAGAGCTCACTTGTTTTACTTCACTTCAATTGATTAAGCCCAGTTGCTTCACTTCACTTTTACTGATTGGGCTCACTTAACTAGCTTCACTTCAATTGAAAAGCTCACTTGTTTCACGTCACTTCAATAGATTAAGCTCAGTTGCTTCACTTCACTTCAACTGATTAGGCTCACTTAACTAGCTTCACCTCAACTACTAGAGCTCACTTGTTTCACTTCACTTCAATTGATTAAGCTCAGTTGCTTCACTTCAGTTTATTAGATTAAGCTCAGTTTCTTCACTTCACTTCAACTGATTAGGCTCACTTAACAGGCTTCAATTTAACTAATAGAGCTCACTTGTTCAATTCACTTAAATTGATTAAGCTCAGTTGCCTCACTTCACTTCAACTGATTAAGCTCAGTTGCTTCACTTCACTTCAACTGATAAGGCTCACTTAACTAGCTTCACTTCAACTAATAGAGCTCACTTGTTCCACTTCACTTCAATTGATTTAGCTCAGTTGCTTTACTTCACTTTAACTGATTGGGCTCACTTAACTAGCTTCACTTCAATTGAAAAGCTCACTTGTTTCACTTCACTTCAATTGATTAAGCTCAGTTGCTTCACTTAACTTCAACTGATTGGGCTCACTTTGTTAGCTTCACTTCAAAAAAAAGAGGTCACTTGTTTTACTTCACTTCAATTGATGAAGCTCAGTTGCTTCACTTCACTTCAACTGATTGGGCTCACTTAGATAGCTTCACTTCAACTAAAGAGCTCACTTGCTTCTCTTCACTTCAATTGATTAAGCTCAGTTGCTTCACTTCACTTCAACTGATTGTGATCACTTAGTTAGCTTTACTCCAACTAATGAAGCTCACTTGTTTCACTTCACTTCGACTGATAAGGCTCACTTAACTAGCTTCACTGTAACTAATAGAGCTTACTTGTTTAACTTCACTTCTATTGATTAAGCTCAATTGTTTAACTTCACTTCAACCGATAAAGCTCAGTTGCTTCACTTCACTTCAACTGATTAGGCTCACTTAACAGGCTTCACTTTAACTAATAGAGCTCACTTGTTCACTTCACTTCAATTGATTAAGCTCAGTTGCCTCACTTCACTTCAACTGATTAAGCTCAGTTGCTTCACTTCACTTCAACTGATAAGGCTCACTTAACTAGCTTCACTTCAACTAATAGAGCTCACTTGTTTCACTTCACTTCAATTGATTAAGCTCAGTTGCTCCACTTCAGTTCATTTGATTAAGCTCAGTTGCTTCACTTCACTTCAACTGATTGGGCTCACTTAGATAGCTGTACTCCAACTAATAGAGCTCACTTGTTTCACTTCACTTCAATTGATAAAGCTCAGTTGCTTCACTTCACTTTACCTGATAAGGCTCACTTAACTAGCTTCACTTCAACTAATAGAGCTCACTTGTTTCACTTCACTTCAATTGATTAAGCTCAGTTGCTCCACTTCAGTTCATTTGATTAAGCTCAGTTGCTTCACTTCACTTCAACTGATTGGGCTCACTTAGATAGCTGTACTCCAACTAATAGAGCTCACTTGTTTCACTTCACTTCAATTGATTAAGCTCAGTTGCTCCACTTCAGTTCATTTGATTAAGCTCAGTTGCTTCACTTCACTTCAACTGATTGGGCTCACTTAGATAGCTGTACTCCAACTAATAGAGCTCACTTGTTTCACTTCACTTCAATTGATTAAGCTCAGTTGCTCCACTTCAGTTCATTTGATTAAGCTCAGTTGCTTCACTTCACTGCAACTGATTGGGCTCACTTAGATAGCTGTACTCCAACTAATAGAGCTCACTTGTTCCACTTCACTTCAATTGATTAAGCTCAGTTGCTTCACTTCACTTCAACTGATTAAGCTCAGTTGCTTTGCTTCTCTTCAACTGATTAGGCTCACTTAACTTGCTCCACTTCAACTAATAGAGCTCACTTGTTTCACTTCACTACAATTGATTAAGCTCAGTTGCTTCACTTCAGTTAAATTGATTAAGCTCAGTTGCTTCACATCACTTCAACTGATTCGGATCACTTCGTGCGCCTAACTTCAACTAAAAGAGCTCACTTGTTCCACGTCACATCAATTGATTAGGCTCAGTTGCTTCATTTCACTTCAACTGATTGGGCTCACTTAGATAGCTTTACTCCAACTAATAGAGCTCACTTGTTTCACTTCACTTCAACGGATTAGGCTCACTTAACAAGCTTTACTTCAACTAAAGAGCTCACTTGCTTCACTTCACTTCAATTGATTAAGCTCAGTTGTTTAGATTCACTTCAACTGAATAGGCTAAATTAACTAGCTTCACTTCAACTAATAGAGTTCACTTGTGTCACTCCACCTTAATTGATTAAGCTCAATTGTTTCACTTCACTTCAACTGATTAAGCTCAATTGTTCCACTTCACTTCAATTGATTAAGCTCAGTTCCTTCACTTCAGTTAAATTGATTAAGCTCAGTTCCTTCACTTCAGTTAAATTGATTAAGCTCAGTTACTTCACATCACTTCAACTGATTCGGATAACTTCGTGCGATTAACTTCAACTAAAAGAGCTCACTTGTTCCACATCACATCAATTGATTAGGCTCAGTTGCTTCACTTCACTTCAACTGATTGGGCTCACTTAGATAGCTTTACTCCAACTAATAGAGCTCACTCGTTTCACTTCACTTCAACTGATTAGGCTTACCTAACTAGCTTAACTTCAACTAAAGAGCTCACTTGTTTCACTTCACTTCAATTGATTAAGCTTAATTGCTTCACTTCACTTCAACGGATTAGGTTCACTTAGTTAGCTTCACTTCAACAAATAGAGCTCACTTGTTTCACTTCACTTCAATTGATACAGCTCAGTTGCTTCACTTCACTTCAACTGATTGGGCTCACTTAGTTAGCTTCACTTCAACAAATAGAGCTCACTTGTTTTACTTCACTTCAATTGATTAAGCTCAGTTGCTTCACTTCACTTCAACTGATTGGGCTCACTTTGCTAGCTGTACTTCAACAAAAAGAGCTCACTTGTTTCACGTCACTTCAATAGATTAAGCTCAGTTGCTTCACTTCACTTCAACTGATTAGGCTCACTTAACTAGCTTCACCTCAACTACTAGAGCTCACTTGTTTCACTTCACTTCAATTGATTAAGCTCAGTTGCTTCACTTCACTTCAACTGATTGGGCTCACTTGTTTCACTGCACTTAAATCGATAAAGCTCAGTTGCTTCACTTCACTTCAACTGAATAGGCTCACTTAACTAGCTTCACTTCAACTAAAGAGCTCACTTGCTTCACTTCACTTCAACTGATTAGGCTAACTTAACAGGCTTCAATTTAACTAATAGAGCTCACTTGTTCACTTCACTTAAATTGATTAAGCTCAGTTGCCTCACTTCACTTCAACTGATTAAGCTCAGTTGCTTCACTTCATTTCAACTGATAAGGCTCACTTAACTAGCTTTACTTCAACTAATAGAGCTCACTTGTTCCACTTCACTTCAATTGATTTAGCTCAGTTGCTTTACTTCACTTTAACTGATTGGGCTCACTTAACTAGCTTCACTTCAATTGAAAAGCTCACTTGTTTTACTTCACTTCAATTGATTAAGCTCAGTTGCTTCACTTAACTTCAACTGATTGGGCTCAATTTGTTAGCTTCACTTCAACAAAAAGAGCTCACTTGTTTTACTTCACTTCAATTGATTAAGCTCAGTTGCTTCACTTCACTTCAACTGATTGGGCTCACTTAGATAGCTTCACTTCAACTAAAGAGCTCACTTGCTTCTCTTCACTTCAATTGATTAAGCTCAGTTGCTTCACTTCACTTCAACTGATTGGGATCACTTAGTTAGCTTTACTCCAACTAATGAAGCTCACTTGTTTCACTTCACTTCAACTGATAAGGCTCACTTAACTAGCTTCACTGTAACTAATAGAGCTTACTTGTTTAACTTCACTTCTATTGATTAAGCTCAGTTGCTTCACTTCACTTTACCTGATTCGGATTACTTCGTGCGCTTAACTTCAACTTAAAGAGCTCACTTGTTCCACTTCACTTCAATTGATTTAGCTCAGTTGCTTCACTTCACTTCAACTGATAAGGCTCACTTAACTAGCTTCACCTCAACTACTAGAGCTCACTTGTTTCACTTCACTTTAATTGATTAAGCTCAGTTGCTTCACTTCAGTTCATTTGATTAAGCTCAGTTGCTTTACTTCACTTCAACATATTAGGCTCACTTACCAGGCTTCACTTTAACTAATTGAGCTCAGTTGTTCCACTTCACTTCAATTGATTAAGCTCAGTTGCTTCACTTCACTTCAACTGATTAAGCTCAGTTGCTTTGCTTCACTTCAACTGATTAGGCTCACTTAACTTGCTTCACTTCAACTAATAGAGCTCACTTGTTTCACTTCACTTCAATTGATTAAGCTCAGTTGCCTCACTTCACTTCAACTGATTAAGCTCAGTTGCTTCACTTCAACTGATAAGGCTCACTTAACTAGCTTCACTTCAACTAATAGAGCTCACTTGTTCCACTTCACTCCAATTGATTTAGCTCAGTTGCTTCACTCCACTTTAACTGATTAGGCTCACTTAGATAGCTTTACTCCAACTAATAGAGCTCACTCGTTTCACTTCACTTCAACTGATTAGGCTTACCTAACTAGCTTCACTTCAACTAAAGAGCTCACTTGTTTCACTTCACTTCAATTGATTAAGCTTAATTGCTTCACTTCACTTCAACTGATTAGGTTCACTTAGTTAGCTTCACTTCAACAAATAGAGCTCACTTGTTTCACTTCACTTCAATTGATACAGCTCAGTTGCTTCACTTCACTTGAACTGATTGGGCTCACTTAGTTAGCTTCACTTCAACAAATACAACTCACTTGTTTTACTTCACTTCAATTGATTAAGCTCAGTTGCTTCACTTCACTTCAACTGATTGGGCTCACTTTGCTAGCTATACTTCAACAAAAAGAGCTCACTTGTTTCACGTCACTTCAATAGATTAAGCTCAGTTGCTTCACTTCACTTCAACTGATTAGGCTCACTTAACTAGCTTCACCTCAACTACTAGAGGTCACTTGTTTCACTTCACTTCAATTGATTAAGCTCAGTTGCTTCACTTCAGTTTATTTGATTAAGCTCAGTTGCTTCACTTCACTTCAACTGATTAGGCTAACTTAACAGGCTTCAATTTAACTAATAGAGCTCACTTGTTCACTTCACTTAAATTGATTAAGCTCAGTTGCCTTACTTCACTTCAACTGATTAAGCTCAGTTGCTTCACTTCACTTCAACTGATAAGGCTCACTTAACTAGCTTTACTTCAACTAATAGAGCTCACTTGTTCCACTTCACTTCAATTGATTTAGCTCAGTTGCTCCACTTCAGTTCATTTGATTAAGCTCAGTTGCTTCACTTCACTTCAACTGATTGGGCTCACTTAGATAGCTTGACTCCAACTAATAGAGCTCACTTGTTTCACTTCACTTCAATTGATAAAGCTCAGTTGCTTCACTTCACTTTACCTGATTCGAATCACTTCGTGCGCTTAACTTCAACTAATAGAGCTCACTTGTTCCACTTCACTTCAATTGATTTAGCTCAGTTGCTTCACTTCACTTGAACTGATTGGGCTCACTTAGTTAGCTTCACCTCAACTACTAGAGGTCACTTGTTTCACTTCACTTCAATTGATTAAGCTCAGTTGCTTCACTTCACTTCAACTGATTGGGCTCACTTTGCTAGCTATACTTCAACAAAAAGAGCTCACTTGTTTCACGTCACTTCAATAGATTAAGCTCAGTTGCTTCACTTCACTTCAACTGATTAGGCTCACTTAACTAGCTTCACCTCAACTACTAGAGGTCACTTGTTTCACTTCACTTCAATTGATTAAGCTCAGTTGCTTCACTTCAGTTTATTTGATTAAGCTCAGTTGCTTCACTTCACTTCAACTGATTAGGCTAACTTAACAGGCTTCAATTTAACTAATAGAGCTCACTTGTTCACTTCACTTAAATTGATTAAGCTCAGTTGCCTTACTTCACTTCAACTGATTAAGCTCAGTTGCTTCACTTCACTTCAACTGATAAGGCTCACTTAACTAGCTTTACTTCAACTAATAGAGCTCACTTGTTCCACTTCACTTCAATTGATTTAGCTCAGTTGCTCCACTTCAGTTCATTCGATTAAGCTCAGTTGCTTCACTTCACTTGAACTGATTGGGCTCACTTAGTTAGCTTCACTTCAACAAATAGAACTCACTTGTTTTACTTCACTTCAATTGATTAAGCTCAGTTGCTTCACTTCACTTCAACTGATTGGGCTCACTTTGCTAGCTATACTTCAACAAAAAGAGCTCACTTGTTTCACGTCACTTCAATAGATTAAGCTCAGTTGCTTCACTTCACTTCAACTGATTAGGCTCACTTAACTAGCTTCACCTCAACTACTAGAGGTCACTTGTTTCACTTCACTTCAATTGATTAAGCTCAGTTGCTTCACTTCAGTTTATTTGATTAAGCTCAGTTGCTTCACTTCACTTCAACTGATTAGGCTAACTTAACAGGCTTCAATTTAACTAATAGAGCTCACTTGTTCACTTCACTTAAATTGATTAAGCTCAGTTGCCTTACCTCACTTCAACTGATTAAGCTCAGTTGCTTCACTTCACTTCAACTGATAAGGCTCACTTAACTAGCTTTACTTCAACTAATAGAGCTCACTTGTTCCACTTCACTTCAATTGATTTAGCTCAGTTGCTCCACTTCAGTTCATTTGATTAAGCTCAGTTGCTTCACTTCACTTCAACTGATTGGGCTCACTTAGATAGCTTGACTCCAACTAATAGAGCTCACTTGTTTCACTTCACTTCAATTGATAAAGCTCAGTTGCTTCACTTCACTTTACCTGATTCGAATCACTTCATGCGCTTAACTTCAACTAAAAGAGCTCACTTGTTCCACTTCACTTCAATTGATTTAGCTCAGTTGCTTCACTTCACTTCAACTGATAAGGCTCACTTAACTAGCTTCACCTCAACTACTAGAGCTCACTTGTTTCACTTCACTTTAATTGATTAAGCTCAGTTGCTTCACTTCAGTTCAATTGATTTAGCTCAGTTGCTTCACTTCACTTCAACTGATAAGGCTCACTTAACTAGCTTCACCTCAACTAATAGAGCTCACTTGTTTCACTTCACTTCAATTGATAAAGCTCAGTTGCTTCACTTCACTTTACCTGATTCGAATCACTTCGTGCGCTTAACTTCAACTAAAAGAGCTCACTTGTTCCACTTCACTTCAATTGATTTAGCTCAGTTGCTTCACTTCACTTCAACTGATAAGGCTCACTTAACTAGCTTCACCTCAACTACTAGAGCTCACTTGTTTCACTTCACTTTAATTGATTAAGCTCAGTTGCTTCACTTCAGTTCAATTGATTAAGCTCAGTTGCTTCACTTCACTTCAACTGATTAAGCTCAGTTGCTTTGCTTCACTTCAACTGATTAGGCTCACTTAACTTGCTTCACTTCAACTAATAGAGCTCACTTGTTTCACTTCACTTCAATTGATTAAGCTCAGTTGCTTCACTTCAGTTAAATTGATTAAGCTCAGTTGCTTCACATCACTTCAACTGATTCGGATCACTTCGTGCGCTTAACTTCAACTAAAAGAGCTCACTTGTTCCACGTCACATCAATTGATTAGGCTCTGTTGCTTCATTTCACTTCAACTGATTGGGCTCACTTAGATAGCTTTACTCCAACTAATAGAGCTCACTTGTTTCACTTCACTTCAACTGATTAGGCTCACTTAACTAGCTTCACTTCAACTAAAGAGCTCACTTGCCTCACTTCACTTCAATTGATTAAGCTCAGTTGTTTCACTTCACTTCAACTGAATAGGCTAAATTAACTAGCTTTACTTCAACTAATAGAGTTCACTTGTGTCACTCCACCTTAATTGATTAAGCTCAATTGTTTCACTTCACTTCAACTGATTAAGCTCAGTTGCTTCTCTTTATTTCAACTGATTAGGCTCACTTAACAGGCTTCACTGTAACTAATAGAGCTAACTTGTTTCACTTCACTTCAATTGATTAGGCTCAATTGTTCCACTTCACTTCAATTGATTAAGCTCAGTTCCTTCACTTCAGTTAAATTGATTAAGCTCAGTTACTTCACATCACTTCAACTGATTCGGATCACTTCGTGCGCTTAACTTCAACTAAAAGAGCTCACTTGTTCCACATCACATCAATTGATTAGGCTCAGTTGCTTCACTTCACTTCAACTGATTTGGCTCACTTAGATAGCTTTACTCCAACTAATAGAGCTCACTTGTTTCACTTCACTTCAACTTTTTAGGCTCACTTAACTAGCTTTACTCCAACTAATGAAGCTCACTTGTATCACTTCACTTCAACTGATAAGGCTCGCTTAACTAGCTTCACTGTAACTAATAGAGCTCAATTGTCCAACTTCACTTCAACCGATAAAGCTCAGTTGCTTCACTTCACTTCAACTGATTAGGCTCACTAAACAGGCTTCACTTCAACTAATAGAGCTCACTTGTTCACTTTACTTCAATTGATTAAGCTCAGTTGCCTCACTTCACTTCAACTGATTAAGCTCAGTTGCTTCACTTCACTTCAACTGATAAGGCTCACTTAACAAGCTTCACTTCAACTAATAGAGCTCACTTGTTTCACTTCACTTCAATTGATTAAGCTCAGTTGCTTCACTTCAGTTAATTTGATTAAGCTCAGTTGCTTCACTTCACTTCAACTGATTAGGCTCACTTAACAGGCTTCAATTTAACTAATAGAGCTCACTTGTTCACTTCACTTCAATTGATTAAGCTCAGTTGCCTCACTTCACTTCAACTGATTAAGCTCAGTTGCTTCACTTCAACTGATAAGGCTCACTTAACTAGCTTCACTTCAACTAATAGAGCTCACTTGTTCCACTTCACTCCAATTGATTTAGCTCAGTTGCTTCACTCCACTTTAACTGATTAGGCTCACTTAGATAGCTTTACTCCAACTAATAGAGCTCACTCGTTTCACTTCACTTCAACTGATTAGGCTTACCTAACTAGCTTCACTTCAACTAAAGAGCTCACTTGTTTCACTTCACTTCAATTGATTAAGCTTAATTGCTTCACTTCACTTCAACTGATTAGGTTCACTTAGTTAGCTTCACTTCAACAAATAGAGCTCACTTGTTTCACTTCACTTCAATTGATACAGCTCAGTTGCTTCACTTCACTTCAACTGATTGGGCTCACTTAGTTAGCTTCACTTCAACAAATAGAGCTCACTTGTTTTACTTCACTTCAATTGATTAAGCTCAGTTGCTTCACTTCACTTCAACTGATTGGGCTCACTTTGCTAGCTATACTTCAACAAAAAGAGCTCACTTGTTTCACGTCACTTCAATAGATTAAGCTCAGTTGCTTCACTTCACTTCAACTGATTAGGCTCACTTAACTAGCTTCACCTCAACTACTAGAGGTCACTTGTTTCACTTCACTTCAATTGATTAAGCTCAGTTGCTTCACTTCAGTTTATTTGATTAAGCTCAGTTGCTTCACTTCACTTCAACTGATTAGGCTCACTTAACAGGCTTCAATTTAACTATTAGAGCTCACTTGTTCACTTCACTTAAATTGATTAAGCTCAGTTGCCTCACTTCACTTAAACTGATTAAGCTCAGTTGCTTCACTTCACTTCAACTGATAAGGCTCACTTAACTAGCTTTACTTCAACTAATAGAGCTCACTTGTTCCACTTCACTTCAATTGATTTAGCTCAGTTGCTTTACTTCACTTTAACTGATTGGGCTCACTTAACTAGCTTCACTTCAATTGAAAAGCTCACTTGTTTTACTTCACTTCAATTGATTAAGCTCAGTTGCTTCACTTCACTTCAACTGATTGGGCTCACTTTGTTAGCTTCACTTCAACAAAAAGAGCTCACTTGTTTTACTTCACTTCAATTGATTAAGCTCAGTTGCTTCACTTCACTTCAACTGATTGGGCTCACTTAGATAGCTGCACTTCAACTAAAGAGCTCACTTGCTTCACTTCACTTCAATTGATTAAGCTCAGTTGCTTCACTTCACTTCAACTGATTGGGATCACTTAGTTAGCTTTACTCCAACTAATGAAGCTCACTTGTTTCACTTCACTTCAACTGATTAAGCTCAGTTGCTTCACTTCACTTCAACTGATTGGGCTCACTTTGCTAGCTGTACTTCAACAAAAAGAGCTCACTTGTTTCACGTCACTTCAATAGATTAAGCTCAGTTGCTTCACTTCACTTCAACTGATTAGGCTCACTTAACTAGCTTCACCTCAACTACTAGAGCTCACTTGTTTCACTTCACTTCAATTGATTAAGCTCAGTTGCTTCACTTCACTTCAACTGATTGGGCTCACTTGTTTCACTGCACTTAAATCGATAAAGCTCAGTTGCTTCACTTCACTTCAACTGAATAGGCTCACTTAACTAGCTTCACTTCAACTAAAGAGCTCACTTGCTTCACTTCACTTCAATTGATTAAGCTCAGTTGCTCCACTTCACTTTAACTGATTAGGCTCACTTAACCAGCTTCATTTCATCTGAAGAGCTCACTTGTTTTACTTCACTTCAGTTTATTTGATTAAGCTCAGTTGCTTCACTTCACTTCAACTGATTAGGCTCACTTAACAGGCTTCAATTTAACTAATAGAGCTCACTTGTTCACTTCACTTAAATTGATTAAGCTTAGTTGCCTCACTTCACTTCAACTGATTAAGCTCAGTTGCTTCACTTCACTTCAACTGATAAGGCTCACTTAACTAGCTTTACTTCAACTAATAGAGCTCACTTGTTCCACTTCACTTCAATTGATTAAGCTCAATTGTTTAACTTCACTTCAACCGATAAAGCTCAGTTGTTTCACTTCACTTAAACTGATAAGACTGACTTAACTAGCTTCACTTTAACTAATAGAGCTCACTTGTTCACTTCACTTCAATTGATTTAGCTCAGTTGCTTTACTTCACTTTAACTGATTGGGCTCACTTAACTAGCTTCACTTCAATTGAAAAGCTCAGTTGTTTTACTTCAATTCAATTGATTAGGCTCAGTTGCTTCACTTCACTTTACCTGATTAGGCTCACTTAACCAGCTTCATTTCATCTGAAGAGCTCACTTGTTTTACTTCACTTCAGTTTATTTGATTAAGCTCAGTTGCTTCACTTCACTTCAACTGATTAGGCTCACTTAACAGGCTTCAATTTAACTAATAGAGCTCACTTGTTCACTTCACTTAAATTGATTAAGCTCAGTTGCCTCACTTCACTTCAACTGATTAAGCTCAGTTGCTTCACTTCACTTCAACTGATAAGGCTCACTTAACTAGCTTCACTGTAACTTATAGAGCTTACTTGTTTAACTTCACTTCTATTGATTAAGCTCAATTGTTTAAATTCACTTCAACCGATAAAGCTCAGTTGCTTCACTTCACTTAAACTGATAAGACTGACTTAACTAGCTTCACTTTAACTAATAGAGCTCACTTGTTCACTTCACTTCAATTGATTTAGCTCAGTTGCTTTACTTCACTTTAACTGATTGGGCTCACTTAACTAGCTTCACTTCAATTGAAAAGCTCAGTTGTTTTACTTCAATTCAATTGATTAGGCTCAGTTGCTTCACTTCACTTTACCTGATTAGGCTCACTTAACCAGCTTCATTTCATCTGAAGAGCTCACTTGTTTTACTTCACTTCAATTGATTTAGCTCAGTTGCTTTACTTCACTTCAACTGATTGGGCTCACTTAACTAGCTTCACTTCAATTGAAAAGCTCACTTGTTTTACTTCACTTCAATTGATTAAGCTCAGTTGCTTCACTTAACTTCAACTGATTGGGCTCACTTTGTTAGCTTCACTTCAACAAAAAGAGCTCACTTGTTTTACTTCACTTCAATTGATTAAGCTCAGTTGCTTCACTTCACTTCAACTGATTGGGCTCACTTAGATAGCTTCACTTCAACTAATGAAGCTCACTTGTTTCACTTCACTTCAACTGATAAGGCTCACTTAACTAGCTTCACTGTAACTTATAGAGCTTACTTGTTTAACTTCACTTCTATTGATTAAGCTCAATTGTTTAACTTCACTTCAACCGATAAAGCTCAGTTGCTTCACTTCACTTAAACTGATAAGACTGACTTAACTAGCTTCACTTTAACTAATAGAGCTCACTTGTTCACTTCACTTCAATTGATTTAGCTCAGTTGCTTTACTTCACTTTAACTGATTGGGCTCACTTAACTAGCTTCACTTCAATTGAAAAGCTCAGTTGTTTTACTTCAATTCAATTGATTAGGCTCAGTTGCTTCACTTCACTTTACCTGATTAGGCTCACTTAACCAGCTTCATTTCATCTGAAGAGCTCACTTGTTTTACTTCACTTCAGTTTATTTGATTAAGCTCAGTTGCTTCACTTCACTTCAACTGATTAGGCTCACTTAACAGGCTTCAATTTAACTAATAGAGCTCACTTGTTCACTTCACTTAAATTGATTAAGCTCAGTTGCCTCACTTCACTTCAACTGATTAAGCTCAGTTGCTTCACTTCACTTCAACTGATAAGGCTCACTTAACTAGCTTTACTTCAACTAATAGAGCTCACTTGTTCCACTTCACTTCAATTGATTTAGCTCAGTTGCTTTACTTCACTTCAACTGATTGGGCTCACTTAACTAGCTTCACTTCAATTGAAAAGCTCACTTGTTTTACTTCACTTCAATTGATTAAGCTCAGTTGCTTCACTTAACTTCAACTGATTGGGCTCACTTTGTTAGCTTCACTTCAACAAAAAGAGCTCACTTGTTTTACTTCACTTCAATTGATTAAGCTCAGTTGCTTCACTTCACTTCAACTGATTGGGCTCACTTAGATAGCTTCACTTCAACTAAAGAGCTCACTTGCTTCTCTTCACTTCAATTGATTAAGCTCAGTTGCTTCACTTCACTTCAACTGATTGGGATCACTTAGTTAGCTTTACTCCAACTAATGAAGCTCACTTGTTTCACTTCACTTCAACTGATAAGGCTCACTTAACTAGCTTCACTGTAACTAATAGAGCTTACTTGTTTAACTTCACTTCTATTGATTAAGCTCAGTTGCTTCACTTCACTTTACCTGATTCGGATCACTTCGTGCGCTTAACTTCAACTAAAAGAGCTCACTTGTTCCACTTCACTTCAATTGATTTAGCTCAGTTGCTTCACTTCACTTCAACTGATAAGGCTCACTTAACTAGCTTCACCTCAACTACTAGAGCTCACTTGTTTCACTTCACTTTAATTGATTAAGCTCAGTTGCTTCACTTCAGTTCATTTGATTAAGCTCAGTTGCTTCACTTCACTTCAACTGATTAAGCTCAGTTGCTTTGCTTCACTTCAACTGATTAGGCTCACTTAACTTGCTTCACTTCAACTAATAGAGCTCACTTGTTTCACTTCACTTCAATTGATTAAGCTCAGTTGCCTCACTTCACTTCAACTGATTAAGCTCAGTTGCTTCACTTCAACTGATAAGGCTCACTTAACTAGCTTCACTTCAACAAATAGAGCTCACTTGTTCCACTTCACTCCAATTGATTTAGCTCAGTTGCTTCACTCCACTTTAACTGATTAGGCTCACTTAGATAGCTTCACTCCAACTAATAGAGCTCACTCGTTTCACTTCACTTCAACTGATTAGGCTTACCTAACTAGCTTCACTTCAACTAAAGAGCTCACTTGTTTCACTTCACTTCAATTGATTAAGCTTAATTGCTTCACTTCACTTCAACTGATTAGGTTCACTTAGTTAGCTTCACTTCAACAAATAGAGCTCACTTGTTTCACTTCACTTCAATTGATACAGCTCAGTTGCTTCACTTCACTTGAACTGATTGGGCTCACTTAGTTAGCTTCACTTCAACAAATAGAGCTCACTTGTTTCACTTCACTTCAATTGATTAAGCTCAGTTGCTTCACTTCACTTCAACTGATTGGGCTCACTTTGCTAGCTATACTTCAACAAAAAGAGCTCACTTGTTTCACGTCACTTCAATAGATTAAGCTCAGTTGCTTCACTTCACTTCAACTGATTAGGCTCACTTAACTAGCTTCACCTCAACTACTAGAGGTCACTTGTTTCACTTCACTTCAATTGATTAAGCTCAGTTGCTTCACTTCAGTTTATTTGATTAAGCTCAGTTGCTTCACTTCACTTCAACTGATTAGGCTAACTTAACAGGCTTCAATTTAACTAATAGAGCTCACTTGTTCACTTCACTTAAATTGATTAAGCTCAGTTGCCTCACTTCACTTCAACTGATTAAGCTCAGTTGCTTCACTTCACTTCAACTGATAAGGCTCACTTAACTAGCTTTACTTCAACTAATAGAGCTCACTTGTTCCACTTCACTTCAATTGATTTAGCTCAGTTGCTCCACTTCAGTTCATTTGATTAAGCTCAGTTGCTTCACTTCACTTCAACTGATTGGGCTCACTTAGATAGCTTGACTCCAACTAATAGAGCTCACTTGTTTCACTTCACTTCAATTGATAAAGCTCAGTTGCTTCACTTCACTTTACCTGATTCGGATCACTTCGTGCGCTTAACTTCAACTAAAAGAGCTCACTTGTTCCACTTCACTTCAATTGATTTAGCTCAGTTGCTTCACTTCACTTCAACTGATAAGGCTCACTTAACTAGCTTCACCTCAACTACTAGAGCTCACTTGTTTCACTTCACTTTAATTGATTAAGCTCAGTTGCTTCACTTCAGTTCATTTGATTAAGCTCAGTTGCTTTACTTCACTTCAACATATTAGGCTCACTTACCAGGCTTCACTTTAACTAATAGAGCTCACTTGTTCCACTTCACTTCAATTGATTAAGCTCAGTTGCTTCACTTCACTTCAACTGATTAAGCTCAGTTGCTTTGCTTCACTTCAACTGATTAGGCTCACTTAACTTGCTTCACTTCAACTAATAGAGGTCACTTGTTCCACGTCACATCAATTGATTAGGCTCTGTTGCTTCATTTCACTTCAACTGATTGGGCTCACTTTGCTAGCTATACTTCAACAAAAAGAGCTCACTTGTTTCACGTCACTTCAATAGATTAAGCTCAGTTGCTTCACTTCACTTCAACTGATTAGGCTCACTTAACTAGCTTCACCTCAACTACTAGAGGTCACTTGTTTCACTTCACTTCAATTGATTAAGCTCAGTTGCTTCACTTCAGTTAAATTGATTAAGCTCAGTTGCTTCACATCACTTCAACTGATTCGGATCACTTCGTGCGCTTAACTTCAACTAAAAGAGCTCACTTGTTCCACGTCACATCAATTGATTAGGCTCTGTTGCTTCATTTCACTTCAACTGATTGGGCTCACTTAGATAGCTTTACTCCAACTAATAGAGCTCACTTGTTTCACTTCACTTCAACTGATTAGGCTCACTTAACTAGCTTCACTTCAACTAAAGAGCTCACTTGCCTCACTTCACTTCAATTGATTAAGCTCAGTTGTTTCACTTCACTTCAACTGAATAGGCTGAATTAACTAGCTTTACTTCAACTAATAGAGTTCACTTGTGTCACTCCACCTTGATTGATTAAGCTCAATTGTTTCACTTCACTTCAACTGATTAAGCTCAGTTGCTTCTCTTCATTTCAACTGATTAGGCTCACTTAACAGGCTTCACTGTAACTAATAGAGCTAACTTGTTTCACTTCACTTCAATTGATTAAGCTCAATTGTTCCACTTCACTTCAATTGATTAAGCTCAGTTCCTTCACTTCAGTTAAATTGATTAAGCTCAGTTACTTCACATCACTTCAACTGATTCGGATCACTTCGTGCGCTTAACTTCAACTAAAAGAGCTCACTTGTTCCACATCACATCAATTGATTAGGCTCAGTTGCTTCACTTCACTTCAACTGATTTGGCTCACTTAGATAGCTTCACTCCAACTAATAGAGCTCACTTGTTTCACTTCACTTCAACTGTTTAGGCTCACTTAACTAGCTTTACTCCAACTAATGAAGCTCACTTGTATCACTTCACTTCAACTGATAAGGCTCGCTTAACTAGCTTCACTGTAACTAATAGAGCTCAATTGTTCAACTTCACTTCAACCGATAAAGCTCAGTTGCTTCACTTCACTTCAACTGATTAAGCTCAGTTGCTTCACTTCACTTCAACTGATAAGGCTCACTTAACAAGCTTCACTTCAACTAATAGAGCTCACTTGTTTCACTTCACTTCAACTGTTTAGGCTCACTTAACTAGCTTTACTCCAACTAATGAAGCTCACTTGTATCACTTCACTTCAACTAATAGAGCTCACTTGTTCACTTTACTTCAATTGATTAAGCTCAGTTGCCTCACTTCACTTCAACTGATTAAGCTCAGTTGCTTCACTTCACTTCAACTGATAAGGCTCACTTAACAAGCTTCACTTCAACTAATAGAGCTCACTTGTTTCACTTCACTTCAATTGATTAAGCTCAGTTGCTTCACTTCAGTTAATTTGATTAAGCTCAGTTGCTTCACTTCACTTCAACTGATTAGGCTCACTTAACAGGCTTCAATTTAACTAATAGAGCTCACTTGTTCACTTCACTTCAATTGATTAAGCTCAGTTGCCTCACTTCACTTCAACTGATTAAGCTCAGTTGCTTCACTTCAACTGATAAGGCTCACTTAACTAGCTTCACTTCAACTAATAGAGCTCACTTGTTCCACTTCACTCCAATTGATTTAGCTCAGTTGCTTCACTCCACTTTAACTGATTAGGCTCACTTAGATAGCTTTACTCCAACTAATAGAGCTCACTCGTTTCACTTCACTTCAACTGATTAGGCTTACCTAACTAGCTTCACTTCAACTAAAGAGCTCACTTGTTTTACTTCACTTCAATTGATTAAGCTCAGTTGCTTCACTTCACTTCAACTGATTGGGCTCACTTTGTTAGCTTCACTTCAACAAAAAGAGCTCACTTGTTTTACTTCACTTCAATTGATTAAGCTCAGTTGCTTCACTTCACTTCAACTGATTGGGCTCACTTAGATAGCTGCACTTCAACTAAAGAGCTCACTTGCTTCACTTCACTTCAATTGATTAAGCTCAGTTGCTTCACTTCACTTCAACTGATTGGGATCACTTAGTTAGCTTTACTCCAACTAATGAAGATCACTTGTTTCACTTCACTTCAACTGATTAAGCTCAGTTGCTTCACTTCACTTCAACTGATTGGGCTCACTTTGCTAGCTGTACTTCAACAAAAAGAGCTCACTTGTTTCACGTCACTTCAATAGATTAAGCTCAGTTGCTTCACTTCACTTCAACTGATTAGGCTCACTTAACTAGCTTCACCTCAACTACTAGAGCTCACTTGTTTCACTTCACTTCAATTGATTAAGCTCAGTTGCTTCACTTCAGTTTATTTGATTAAGCTCAGTTGCTTCACTTCACTTCAACTGATTAGGCTCACTTAACAGGTTTCAATTCAACTAATAGAGCTCACTTGTTCACTTCACTTAAATTGATGAAGCTCAGTTGCCTCACTTCACTTCAACTGATTAAGCTCAGTTGCTTCACTTCACTTCAACTGATAAGGCTCACTTAACTAGCTTTACTTCAACTAATAGAGCTCACTTGTTCCACTTCACTTCAATTGATTTAGCTCAGTTGCTTTACTTCACTTTAACTGATTGGGCTCACTTAACTAGCTTCACTTCAATTGAAAAGCTCACTTGTTTTACTTCACTTCAATTGATTAAGCTCAGTTGCTTCACTTCACTTCAACTGATTGGGCTCACTTAGATAGCTGCACTTCAACTAAAGAGCTCACTTGCTTCACTTCACTTCAATTGATTAAGCTCAGTTGCTTCACTTCACTTCAACTGATTGGGATCACTTAGTTAGCTTTACTCCAACTAATGAAGCTCACTTGTTTCACTTCACTTCAATTGATTAAGCTCAATTGTTCCACTTCACTTCAATTGATTAAGCTCAGTTGCTCCACTTCAGTTCATTTGATTAAGCTCAGTTGCTTCACTTCACTTCAACTGATTGGACTCACTTAGATAGCTTGACTCCAACTAATAGAGCTCACTTGTTTCACTTCACTTCAATTGATAAAGCTCAGTTGCTTCACTTCACTTTACCTGATTCGGATCACTTCGTGCGCTTAACTTCAACTAAAAGAGCTCACTTGTTCCACGTCACATCAATTGATTAGGCTCAGTTGCTTCATTTCACTTCAACTGATTGGGCTCACTTAGATAGCTTTACTCCAACTAATAGAGCTCACTTGTTTCACTTCACTTCAACTGATTAGGCTCACTTAACTAGCTTCACTTCAACTAAAGAGCTCACTTGCCTCACTTCACTTCAATTGATTAAGCTCAGTTGTTTCACTTCACTTCAACTGAATAGGTTAAATTAACTAGCTTTACTTCAACTAATAGAGTTCACTTGTGTCACTCCACCTTAATTGATTAAGCTCAATTGTTTCACTTCACTTCAACTGATTAAGCTCAGTTGCTTCTCTTTATTTCAACTGATTAGGCTCACTTAACAGGCTTCACTGTAACTTATAGAGCTAACTTGTTTCACTTCACTTCAATTGATTAAGCTCAATTGTTCCACTTCACTTCAATTGATTAAGCTCAGTTCCTTCACTTCAGTTAAATTGATTAAGCTCAGTTACTTCACATCACTTCAACTGATTCGGATCACTTCGTGCGCTTAACTTCAACTAAAAGAGCTCACTTGTTCCACATCACATCAATTGATTAGGCTCAGTTGCTTCACTTCACTTCAACTGATTTGGCTCACTTAGATAGCTTTACTCCAACTAATAGAGCTCACTTGTTTCACTTCACTTCAACTGTTTAGGCTCACTTAACTAGCTTTACTCCAACTAATGAAGCTCACTTGTTTCACTTCACTTCAACTGATAAGGCTCACTTAACTAGCTTCACTGTAACTAATAGAGCTCAATTGTTCAACTTCACTTCAACCGATAAAGCTCAGTTGCTTCACTTCACTTCAACTGATTAGGCTCACTAAACAGGCTTCACTTCAACTAATAGAGCTCACTTGTTCACTTTACTTCAATTGATTAAGCTCAGTTGCCTCACTTCACTTCAACTGATTAAGCTCAGTTGCTTCACTTCACTTCAACTGATAAGGCTCACTTAACAAGCTTCACTTCAACTAATAGAGCTCACTTGTTTCACTTCACTTCAATTGATTGAGCTCAGTTGCTTCACTTCATTTAATTTGATTAAGCTCAGTTGCTTCACTTCACTTCAACTGATTAGGCTCACTTAACAGGCTTCAATTTAACTAATAGAGCTCACTTGTTCACTTCACTTCAATTGATTAAGCTCAGTTGCCTCACTTCACTTCAACTGATTAAGCTCAGTTGCTTCACTTCAACTGATAAGGCTCACTTAACTAGCTTCACTTCAACTAATAGAGCTCACTTGTTCCACTTCACTCCAATTGATTTAGCTTAGTTGCTTCACTCCACTTTAACTGATTAGGCTCACTTAGATAGCTTTACTCCAACTAATAGAGCTCACTCGTTTCACTTCACTTCAACTGATTAGGCTTACCTAACTAGCTTCACTTCAACTAAAGAGCTCACTTGTTTCACTTCACTTCAATTGATTAAGCTTAATTGCTTCACTTCACTTCAACTGATTAGGTTCACTTAGTTAGCTTCACTTCAACAAATAGAGCTCACTTGTTTCACTTCACTTCAATTGATACAGCTCAGTTGCTTCACTTCACTTCAACTGATTGGGCTCACTTAGTTAGCTTCACTTCAACAAATAGAGCTCACTTGTTTTACTTCACTTCAATTGATTAAGCTCAGTTGCTTCACTTCACTTCAACTGATTGGGCTCACTTTGCTAGCTGTACTTCAACAAAAAGAGCTCACTTGTTTCACGTCACTTCAATAGATTAAGCTCAGTTGCTTCACTTCACTTCAACTGATTAGGCTCACTTAACTAGCTTCACCTCAACTACTAGAGCTCACTTGTTTTACCTCACTTCAATTGATTAAGCTCAGTTGCTTCACTTCAGTTTATTTGATTAAGCTCAGTTGCTTCACTTCACTTCAACTGATTAGGCTCACTAAACAGGCTTCAATTTAACTAATAGAGCTCACTTGTTCACTTCACTTAAATTGATTAAGCTCAGTTGCCTCACTTCACTTCAACTGATTAAGCTCAGTTGCTTCACTTCACTTCAACTGATAAGGCACACTTAACTAGCTTTACTTCAACTAATAGAGCTCACTTGTTCCACTTCACTTCAATTGATTTAGCTCAGTTGCTTTACTTCACTTTAACTGATTGGGCTCACTTAACTAGCTTCACTTCAATTGAAAAGCTCACTTGTTTTACTTCACTTCAATTGATTAAGCTCAGTTGCTTCACTTCACTTCAACTGATTGGGCTCACTTTGTTAGCTTCACTTCAACAAAAAGAGCTCACTTGTTTTACTTCACTTCAATTGATTAAGCTCAGTTGCTTCACTTCACTTCAACTGATTGGGCTCACTTAGATAGCTGCACTTCAACTAAAGAGCTCACTTGTTTCACTTCACTTCAACTGATAAGGCTCACTTAACTAGCTTCACTGTAACTAATAGAGCTTACTTGTTTAACTTCACTTCTATTGATTAAGCTCAATTGTTTAACTTCACTTCAACCGATAAAGCTCAGTTGCTTCACTTCACTTCAACTGATTAGGCTCACTTAACAGGCTTCACTTTAACTAATAGAGCTCACTTGTTCACTTCACTTCAATTGATTAAGCTCAGTTGCCTCACTTCACTTCAACTGATTAAGCTCAGTTGCTTCACTTCACTTCAACTGATAAGGCTCACTTAACTAGCTTCACTTCAACTAATAGAGCTCACTTGTTTCACTTCACTTCAATTGATTAAGCTCAGTTGCTCCACTTCAGTTCATTTGATTAAGCTCAGTTGCTACACTTCACTTCAACTGATTGGGCTCACTTAGATAGCTTTACTCCAACTAATAGAGCTCACTTGTTTCACTTCACTTCAATTGATAAAGCTCAGTTGCTTCACTTCACTTTACCTGATTCGGATCACTTCGTGCGCTTAACTTCAACTAAAAGAGCTCACTTGTTCCACTTCACTTCAATTGATTTAGCTCAGTTGCTTCACTTCACTTCAACTGATAAGGCTCACTTAACTAGCTTCACCTCAACTACTAGAGCTCACTTGTTTCACTTCACTTCAATTGATTAAGCTCAGTTGCTTCACTTCAGTTCATTTGATTAAGCTCAGTTGCTTCACTTCACTTCAACATATTAGGCTCACTTACCAGGCTTCACTTTAACTAATAGAGCTCACTTGTTCCACTTCACTTTAATTGATTAAGCTCAGTTGCTTCACTTCACTTCAACTGATTAAGCTCAGTTGCTTTGCTTCACTTCAACTGATTAGGCTCACTTAACTTGCTTCACTTCAACTAATAGAGCTCACTTGTTTCACTTCACTTCAATTGATTAAGCTCAGTTGCTTCACTTCATTTAAATTGATTAAGCTCAGTTGCTTCACATCACTTCAACTGATTCGGATCACTTCGTGCGCTTAACTTCAACTAAAAGAGCTCACTTGTTCCACTTCACTTCAATTGATTTAGCTCAGTTGCTTCACTTCACTTCAACTGATAAGGCTCACTTAACTAGCTTCACCTCAACTACTAGAGCTCACTTGTTTCACTTCACTTCAATTGATTAAGCTCAGTTGCTTCACTTCAGTTCATTTGATTAAGCTCAGTTGCTTCACTTCACTTCAACATATTAGGCTCACTTACCAGGCTTCACTTTAACTAATAGAGCTCACTTGTTCCACTTCACTTTAATTGATTAAGCTCAGTTGCTTCACTTCACTTCAATTGATTAAGTTCAGTTGCTCCACTTCAGTTCATTTGATTAAGCTCAGTTGCTACACTTCACTTCAACTGATTGGGCTCACTTAGATAGCTTTACTCCAACTAATAGAGCTCACTTGTTTCACTTCACTTCAATTGATAAAGCTCAGTTGCTTCACTTCACTTTACCTGATTCGGATCACTTCGTGCGCTTAACTTCAACTAAAAGAGCTCACTTGTTCCACTTCACTTCAATTGATTTAGCTCAGTTGCTTCACTTCACTTCAACTGATAAGGCTCACTTAACTAGCTTCACCTCAACTACTAGAGCTCACTTGTTTCACTTCACTTCAATTGATTAAGCTCAGTTGCTTCACTTCAGTTCATTTGATTAAGCTCAGTTGCTTCACTTCACTTCAACATATTAGGCTCACTTACCAGGCTTCACTTTAACTAATAGAGCTCACTTGTTCCACTTCACTTTAATTGATTAAGCTCAGTTGCTTCACTTCACTTCAACCGATAAAGCTCAGTTGCTTCACTTCACTTCAACTGATTAGGCTCACTTAACAGGCTTCACTTTAACTAATAGAGCTCACTTGTTCACTTCACTTCAATTGATTAAGCTCAGTTGCCTCACTTCACTTCAACTGATTAAGCTCAGTTGCTTCACTTCACTTCAACTGATAAGGCTCACTTAACTAGCTTCACTTCAACTAATAGAGCTCACTTGTTTCACTTCACTTCAATTGATTAAGCTCAGTTGCTCCACTTCAGTTCATTTGATTAGGCTCAGTTGCTACACTTCACTTCAACTGATTGGGCTCACTTAGATAGCTTTACTCCAACTAATAGAGCTCACTTGTTTCACTTCACTTCAATTGATTAAGCTCAGTTGCTTCACTTCAGTTCATTTGATTAAGCTCAGTTGCTTCACTTCACTTCAACATATTAGGCTCACTTACCAGGCTTCACTTTAACTAATAGAGCTCACTTGTTCACTTCACTTCAATTGATTAAGCTCAGTTGCCTCACTTCACTTCAACTGATTAAGCTCAGTTGCTTCACTTCACTTCAACTGATAAGGCTCACTTAACTAGCTTCACTTCAACTAATAGAGCTCACTTGTTTCACTTCACTTCAATTGATTAAGCTCAGTTGCTACACTTCACTTCAACTGATTGGGCTCACTTAGATAGCTTTACTCCAACTAATAGAGCTCACTTGTTTCACTTCACTTCAATTGATTAAGCTCAGTTGCTTCACTTCAGTTCATTTGATTAAGCTCAGTTGCTTCACTTCACTTCAACATATTAGGCTCACTTACCAGGCTTCACTTTAACTAATAGAGCTCACTTGTTCACTTCACTTCAACCGATAAAGCTCAGTTGCTCCACTTCAGTTCATTTGATTAGGCTCAGTTGCTACACTTCACTTCAACTGATTGGGCTCACTTAGATAGCTTTACTCCAACTAATAGAGCTCACTTGTTTCACTTCACTTCAATTGATTAAGCTCAGTTGCTTCACTTCAGTTCATTTGATTAAGCTCAGTTGCTTCACTTCACTTCAACATATTAGGCTCACTTACCAGGCTTCACTTTAACTAATAGAGCTCACTTGTTCACTTCACTTCAACCGATAAAGCTCAGTTGCTTCACTTCACTTCAACTGATTAGGCTCACTTAACAGGCTTCACTTTAACTAATAGAGCTCACTTGTTCACTTCACTTCAATTGATTAAGCTCAGTTGCCTCACTTCACTTCAACTGATTAAGCTCAGTTGCTTCACTTCACTTCAACTGATAAGGCTCACTTAACTAGCTTCACTTCAACTAATAGAGCTCACTTGTTTCACTTCACTTCAATTGATTAAGCTCAGTTGCTCCACTTCAGTTCATTTGATTAGGCTCAGTTGCTACACTTCACTTCAACTGATTGGGCTCACTTAGATAGCTTCACTTCAACTAATAGAGCTCACTTGTTTCACTTCACTTCAATTGATAAAGCTCAGTTGCTTCACTTCACTTTACCTGATTCGGATCACTTCGTGCGCTTAACTTCAACTAAAAGAGCTCACTTGTTCCACTTCACTTCAATTGATTTAGCTCAGTTGCTTCACTTCACTTCAACTGATAAGGCTCACTTAACTAGCTTCACCTCAACTACTAGAGCTCACTTGTTTCACTTCACTTCAATTGATTAAGCTCAGTTGCTTCACTTCAGTTCATTTGATTAAGCTCAGTTGCTTCACTTCACTTCAACATATTAGGCTCACTTACCAGGCTTCACTTTAACTAATAGAGCTCACTTGTTCCACTTCACTTCAATTGATTAAGCTCACTTGTTTCACTTCACTTCAATTGATTAAGCTTAATTGCTTCACTTCACTTCAACTGATTAGGTTCACTTAGTTAGCTTCACTTCAACAAATAGAGCTCACTTGTTTCACTTCACTTCAATTGATACAGCTCAGTTGCTTCACTTCACTTCAACAGATTGGGCTCACTTAGTTAGCTTCACTTCAACAAATAGAGCTCACTTGTTTTACTTCACTTCAATTGATTAAGCTCAGTTGCTTCACTTCACTTCAAGTGATTGGGCTCACTTTGCTAGCTTCACTTCAACAAAAAGAGCTCACTTGTTTTACTTCACATCAATTGATTAGGCTCAGTTGCTTCATTTCACTTCAACTGATTGGGCTAACTTAGATAGCTTTACTCCAACTAATAGAGCTCACTTGTTTCACTTCACTTCAACTGATTAGGCTCACTTAACTAGCTTCACTTCAACTAAAGAGCTCACTTGCTCCACTTCACTTCAATTGATTAAGCTCAGTTGTTTCACTTCACTTCAACTGAATAGGCTAAATTAACTAGCTTTACTACAACTAATAAAGTTCAGTTGTGTCACTCCACCTTAATTGATTAAGCTCAATTGTTTCACTTCACTTCAACTGATTAAGCTCAGTTGCTTCTCTTTATTTCAACTGATTAGGCTCACTTAACAGGCTTCACTGTAACTAATAGAGCTAACTTGTTTCACTTCACTTCAATTGATTAAGCTCAATTGTTCCACTTCACTTCAATTGATTAAGCTCAGTTGCTTCACTTCAGTTAAATTGATTAAGCTCAGTTACTTCACATCACTTCAACTGATTCGGATCACTTTGTGCGCTTAACTTCAACTAAAAGAGCTCACTTGTTCCACATCACATCAATTGATTAGGCTCAGTTGCTTCACTTCATTTCAACTGATTGGGCTCACTTAGATAGCTTTACTCCAACTAATAGAGCTCACTTGTTTCACTTCACTTCAACTGTTTAGGCTCACTTAACTAGCTTTACTCCAACTAATGAAGCTCACTTGTTTCACTTCACATCAACTGATAAGGCTCACTTAACTAGCTTCACTGTAACTAATAGAGCTCAATTGTTTAACTTCACTTCAACCGATAAAGCTCAGTTGCTTCACTTCACTTCAACTGATTAGGCTCACTAAACAGGCTTCACTTCAACTAATAGAGCTCACTTGTTCACTTTACTTCAATTGATTAAGCTCAGTTGCCTCAGTTCACTTCAACTGATTAAGCTCAGTTGCTTCACTTCACTTCAACTGATAAGGCTCACTTAACAAGCTTCACTTCAACTAATAGAGCTCACTTGTTTCACTTCACTTCAATTGATTAAGCTCAGTTGCTTCACATCAGTTAATTTGATTAAGCTCAGTTGCTTCACTTCACTTCAACTGATTAGGCTCACTTAACAGGCTTCAATTTAACTAATAGAGCTCAATTGTTTAACTTTACTTCAACCGATAAAGCTCAGTTGCTTCACTTCACTTCAACTGATTAGGCTCACTAAACAGGCTTCACTTCAACTAATAGAGCTCACTTGTTTCACTTCACTTCAATTGATTAAGCTCAGTTGCTCCACTTCAGTTCATTTGATTAAGCTCAGTTGCTTCACTTCACTTCAACTGATTGGGCTCACTTAGATAGCTTTACTCCAACTAATAGATCTCACTTGTTTCACTTCACTTCAATTGATAAAGCTCAGTTGCTTCACTTCACTTTACCTGATTCGGATCACTTCGTGCGCTTAACTTCAACTAAAAGAGCTCACTTGTTCCACTTCACTTCAATTGATTTAGCTCAGTTGCTTCACTTCACTTCAACTGATAAGGCTCACTTAACTAGCTTCACCTCAACTACTAGAGCTCACTTGTTTCACTTCACTTCAATTGATTAGGCTCAGTTGCTTCACTTCAGTTCATTTGATTAAGCTCAGTTGCTTCACTTCACTTCAACATATTAGGCTCACTTACCAGGCTTCACTTTAACTAATAGAGCTCACTTGTTCCACTTCACTTTAATTGATTAAGCTCAGTTGCTTCACTTCACTTCAACTGATTAAGCTCAGTTGCTTTGCTTCACTTCAACTGATTAGGCTCACTTAACTTGCTTCACTTCAACTAATAGAGCTCACTTGTTTCACTTCACTTCAATTGATTAAGCTCAGTTGCTTCACTTCAGTTAAATTGATTAAGCTCAGTTGCTTCACATCACTTCAACTGATTCGGATCACTTCGTGCGCTTAACTTCAACTGATAAGGCTCACTTAACTAGCTTCACCTCAACTATTAGAGCTCACTTGTTTCACTTCACTTCAATTGATTAGGCTCAGTTGCTTCACTTCAGTTCATTTGATTAAGCTCAGTTGCTTCACTTCACTTCAACATATTAGGCTCACTTACCAGGCTTCACTTTAACTAATAGAGCTCACTTGTTCCACTTCACTTTAATTGATTAAGCTCAGTTGCTTCACTTCAGTTAATTTGATTAAGCTCAGTTGCTTCACTTCACTTCAACTGATTAGGCTCACTTAACAGGCTTCAATTTAACTAATAGAGCTCACTTGCTTCACTTCACTTCAATTGATTAAGCTCAGTTGCTTCACTTCACTTCAACTGATTGGGCTCACTTTGCTAGCTGTACTTCAACAAAAAGAGCTCACTTGTTTCACGTCACTTCAATAGATTAAGCTCAGTTGCTTTGCTTCACTTCAACTGATTAGGCTCACTTAACTTGCTTCACTTCAACTAATAGAGCTCACTTGTTTCACTTCACTTCAATTGATTAAGCTCAGTTGCTTCACTTCAGTTAAATTGATTAAGCTCAGTTGCTTCACATCACTTCAACTGATTCGGATCACTTCGTGCGCTTAACTTCAACTGATAAGGCTCACTTAACTAGCTTCACCTCAACTACTAGAGCTCACTTGTTTCACTTCACTTCAATTGATTAGGCTCAGTTGCTTCACTTCAGTTCATTTGATTAAGCTCAGTTGCTTCACTTCACTTCAACATATTAGGCTCACTTACCAGGCTTCACTTTAACTAATAGAGCTCACTTGTTCCACTTCACTTTAATTGATTAAGCTCAGTTGCTTCACTTCAGTTAATTTGATTAAGCTCAGTTGCTTCACTTCACTTCAACTGATTTGGCTCACTTAACAGGCTTCAATTTAACTAATAGAGCTCACTTGCTTCACTTCACTTCAATTGATTAAGCTCAGTTGCTTCACTTCACTTCAACTGATTGGGCTCACTTTGCTAGCTGTACTTCAACAAAAAGAGCTCACTTGTTTCACGTCACTTCAATAGATTAAGCTCAGTTGCTTCACTTCACTTCAACTGATTAAGCTCAGTTGCTTTGCTTCACTTCAACTGATTAGGCTCACTTAACTTACTTCACTTCAACTAATAGAGCTCACTTGTTTCACTTCACTTCAATTGATTAAGCTCAGTTGCTTCACTTCAGTTAATTTGATTAAGCTCAGTTGCTTCACTTCACTTCAACTGATTTGGCTCACTTAACAGGCTTCAATTTAACTAATAGAGCTCACTTGCTTCACTTCACTTCAATTGATTAAGCTCAGTTGCTTCTCTTTATTTCAACTGATTAGGCTCACTTAACAGGCTTCACTGTAACTAATAGAGCTAACTTGTTTCACTTCACTTCAATTGATTAAGCTCAATTGTTCCACTTCACTTCAACCGATAAAGCTCAGTTGCTTCACTTCACTTCAACTGATTAGGCTCACTAAACAGGCTTCACTTCAACTAATAGAGCTCACTTGTTCACTTTATTTCAATTGATTAAGCTCAGTTGTCTCACTTCACTTCAACTGATTAAGCTCAGTTGCTTCACTTCACTTCAACTGATAAGGCTCACTTAACAAGCTTCACTTCAACTAATAGAGCTTACTTGTTTCACTTCACTTCAATTGATTAAGCTCAGTTGCTTCACTTCAGTTAATTTGATTAAGCTCAGTTGCTTCACTTCACTTCAACTGATTAGGCTCACTTAACAGGCTTCAATTTAACTAATAGAGCTCACTTGCTTCACTTCACTTCAATTGATTAAGCTCAGTTGCTTCACTTCACTTCAACTGATTGGGCTCACTTTGCTAGCTGTACTTCAACAAAAAGAGCTCACTTGTTTCACGTCACTCCAATAGATTAAGCTCAGTTGCTTCACTTCACTTCAACTGATTAGGCTCACTTAACTAGCTTCACCTCAACTACTAGAGCTCACTTGTTCACTTCACTTAAGTTGATTAAGCTCAGTTGCCTCACTTCACTTCAACTGATTAAGCTCAGTTGCTTCACTTCACTTCAACTGATAAGGCTCACTTAACTAGCTTTACTTCAACTAATAGAGCTCACTTGTTCCACTTCACTTCAATTGATTTAGCTCAGTTGCTTTACTTCACTTTAACTGATTGGGCTCACTTAACTAGCTTCACTTCAATTGAAAAGCTCACTTGTTTTACTTCACTTCAATTGATTAAGCTCAGTTGCTTCACTTCACTTCAACTGATTGGGCTCACTTTGTTAGCTTCACTTCAACAAAAAGAGCTCACTTGTTTTACTTCACTTCAATTGATTAAGCTCAGTTGTTCCACTTCACTTCAACTGATTGGGCTCACTTAGATAGCTGCACTTCAACTAAAGAGCTCACTTGCTTCACTTCACTTCAATTGATTAAGCTCAGTTGCTTCACTTCACTTCAACTGATTGGGATCACTTAGTTAGCTTTACTCCAACTAATGAAGCTCACTTGTTTCACTTCACTTCAACTGATAAGGCTCACTTAACTAGCTTCACTGTAACTAATAGAGCTTACTTGTTTAACTTCACTTCTATTGATTAAGCTCAATTGTTTAACTTCACTTCAACCGATAAAGCTCAGTTGCTTCACTTCACTTCAACTGATTAGGCTCACTTAACAGGCTTCACTTTAACTAATAGAGCTCACTTGTTCACTTCACTTCAATTGATTAAGGTCAGTTGCCTCACTTCACTTCAACTGATTAAGCTCAGTTGCTTCACTTAACTTCAACTGATAAGGCTCACTTAACTAGCTTCACTTCAACTAATAGAGCTCACTTGTTTCACTTCACTTCAATTGATTAAGCTCAGTTGCTCCACTTCAGTTCATTTGATTAAGCTCAGTTGCTTCACTTCACTTCAACTGATTGGGCTCACTTAGATAGCTTTACTCCAACTAATAGAGCTCACTTGTTTCACTTCCCTTCAATTGATAAAGCTCAGTTGCTTCACTTCACTTTACCTGATTCGGATCACTTCGTGCGCTTAACTTCAACTAAAAGAGCTCACTTGTTCCACTTCACTTCAATTGATTTAGCTCAGTTGCTTCACTTCACTTCAACTGATAAGGCTCACTTAACTAGCTTCACCTCAACTACTAGAGCTCACTTGTTTCACTTCACTTCAATTGATTAAGCTCAGTTGCTTCACTTCAGTTCATTTGATTAAGCTCAGTTGCTTCACTTCACTTCAACATATTAGGCTCACTTACCAGGCCTCACTTTAACTAATAGAGCTCACTTGTTCCACTTCACTTTAATTGATTAAGCTCAGTTGCTTCACTTCACTTCAACTGATTAAGCTCAGTTGCTTCGCTTCACTTCAACTGATTAGGCTCACTTAACTTGCTTCACTTCAACTAATAGAGCTCACTTGTTTCACTTCACTTCAATTGATTAAGCTCAGTTGCTTCACTTCAGTTAAATTGATTAAGCTCAGTTGCTTCACATCACTTCAACTGATTCGGATCACTTCGTGCGCTTAACTTCAACTAAAAGAGCTCACTTGTTCCACGTCACATCAATTGATTAGGCTCGGTTGCTTCATTTCACTTCAACTGATTGGGCTAACTTAGATAGCTTTACTCCAACTAATAGAGCTCACTTGTTTCACTTCACTTCAACTGATTAGGCTCACTTAACTAGCTTCACTTCAACTAAAGAGCTCACTTGCTTCACTTCACTTCAACTGATAAGGCTCACTTAACTAGCTTCAATTTAACTAATAGAGCTCAATTGTTTAACTTCACTTCAACCGATAAAGCTCAGTTGCTTCACTTCACTTCAACTGATTAAGCTCAGTTGCTTCACTTCATTTCAACTGATAAGGCTCACTTAACAAGCTTCACTTCAACTAATAGAGCTCACTTGTTTCACTTCACTTCAATTGATTAAGCTCAGTTGCTTCACTTCAGTTAATTTGATTAAGCTCAGTTGCTTCACTTCACTTCAACTGATTAGGCTCATTTAACAGGCTTCAAATTAACTAATAGAGCTCAATTGTTTAACTTCACTTCAACCGATAAAGCTCAGTTGCTTCACTTCACTTCAACTGATTAGGCTCACTAAACAGGCTTCACTTCAACTAATAGAGCTCACTTGTTTTACTTCACTTCAATTGATTAAGCTCAGTTGCTCCAATTCAGTTTATTTGATTAAGCTCAGTTGCTTCACTTCACTTCAACTGATTGGGCTCACTTAGATAGCTTTACTCCAACTAATAGAGCTCACTTGTTTCACTTCACTTCAATTCATAAAGCTCAGTTGCTTCACTTCACTTTACCTGATTCGGATCACTTCGTGCGCTTAACTTCAACTAAAAGAGCTCACTTGTTCCACTTCACTTCAATTGATTAAGCTCAGTTGCTTCACTTCACTTCAACTGATAAGGCTCACTTAACTAGCTTCACCTCAACTACTAGAGCTCACTTGTTTCACTTCACTTCAATTGATTAAGCTCAGTTGCTTCACTTCAGTTCATTTGATTAAGCTCAGTTGCTTCACTTCACTTCAACATATTAGGCTCACTTACCAGGCTTCACTTTAACTAATAGAGCTCACTTGTTCCACTTCACTTTAATTGATTAAGCTCAGTTGCTTCACTTCACTTCAACTGATTAAGCTCAGTTGCTTTGCTTCACTTCAACTGATTAGGCTCACTTAACTTGCTTCACTTCAACTAATAGAGCTCACTTGTTTCACTTCACTTCAATTGATTAAGCTCAGTTGCTTCACTTCAGTTAAATTGATTAAGCTCAGTTGCTTCACATCACTTCAACTGATTCGGATCACTTCGTGCGCTTAACTTCAACTAAAAGAGCTCACTTGTTCCACGTCACATCAATTGATTAGGCTCAGTTGCTTCATTTCACTTCAACTGATTGGGCTCACTTAGATAGCTTTACTCCAACTAATAGTGCTCACTTGTTTCACTTCACTTCAACTGATTAGGCTCACTTAACTAGCTTCACTTCAACTAAAGAGCTCACTTGCTTCACTTCACTTCAATTGATTAAGCTCAGTTGTTTCACTTCACTTCAACTGAATAGGCTAAATTAACTAGCTTCACTTCAACTGATTAGGCTCACTTAACTTGCTTCACTTCAACTAATAGAGCTCACTTGTTTCACTTCACTTCAATTGATTAAGCTCAGTTGCTTCACTTCAGTTAAATTGATTAAGCTCAGTTGCTTCACATCACTTCAACTGATTCGGATCACTTCGTGCGCTTAACTTCAACTAAAAGAGCTCACTTGTTCCACATCACATCAATTGATTAGGCTCAGTTGCTTCACTTCACTTCAACTGATTGGGCTCACTTAGATAGCTTTACTCCAACTAATAGAGCTCACTTGTTTCACTTCACTTCAACTGTTTAGGCTCACTTAACTAGCTTTACTCCAACTAATGAAGCTCACTTGTTTCACTTCACTTCAACTGATAAGGCTCACTTAACTAGCTTCACTGTAACTAATAGAGCTCAATTGTTTAACTTCACTTCAACCGATAAAGCTCAGTTGCTTCACTTCACTTCAACTGATTAGGCTCACTAAACAGGCTTTACTTCAACTAATAGAGCTCACTTGTTCACTTTACTTCAATTGATTAAGCTCAGTTGCCTCACTTCACTTCAACTGATTAAGCTCAGTTGCTTCACTTCACTTCAACTGATAAGGCTCACTTAACAAGCTTCACTTCAACTAATAGAGCTCACTTGTTTCACTTCACTTCAATTGATTAAGCTCAGTTGCTTCACTTCAGTTAATTTGATTAAGCTCAGTTGCTTCACTTCACTTCAACTGATTAGGCTCACTTAACAGGCTTCAATTTAACTAATAGAGCTCACTTGTTCACTTCACTTCAATTGATTAAGCTCAGTTGCCTCACTTCACTTCAACTGATTAAGCTCAGTTGCTTCACTTCACTTCAACTGATAAGGCTCACTTAACAAGCTTCAATTTAACTAATAGAGCTCACTTGTTCACTTCACTTCAATTGATTAAGCTCAGTTGCCTCACTTCACTTCAACTGATTAAGCTCAGTTGCTTCACTTCAACTGATAAGGTTCACTTAACTAGCTTCACTTCAACTAATAGAGCTCAATTGTTCCACTTCACTTCAATTGATTTAGCTCAGTTGCTTCACTCCACTTTAACTGATTAGGCTCACTTAGATAGCTTTACTCCAACTAATAGAGCTCACTCGTTTCACTTCACTTCAACTGATTAGGCTTACCTAACTAGCTTCACTTCAACTAAAGAGCTCACTTGTTTCACTTCACTTCAATTGATTAAGCTTAATTGCTTCACTTCACTTCAACTGATTAGGTTCACTTAGTTAGCTTCACTTCAACAAATAGAGCTCAATTGTTCCACTTCACTTCAATTGATTTAGCTCAGTTGCTTCACTCCACTTTAACTGATTAGGCTCACTTAGATAGCTTTACTCCAACTAATAGAGCTCACTCGTTTCACTTCACTTCAACTGATTAGGCTTACCTAACTAGCTTCACTTCAACTAAAGAGCTCACTTGTTTCACTTCACTTCAATTGATTAAGCTTAATTGCTTCACTTCACTTCAACTGATTGGGCTCACTTAGTTAGCTTCACTTCAACAAATAGAGCTCACTTGTTTAACTTCACTTCAATTGATTAAGCTCAGTTGCTTCACTTCACTTCAACTGATTGGGCTCACTTTGCTAGCTTCACTTCAACAAAAAGAGCTCACTTGTTTTACTTCACTTCAATTGATTAAGCTCAGTTGCTTCACTTCACTTCAACTGATTGGGCTCACTTAGATAGCTTTACTCCAACTAATAGAGTTCACTTGTTTCACTTCACTTCAATTGATAAAGCTCAGTTGCTTCACTTCACTTTACCTGATTAGGCTCACTTAACTAGCTTCACTTCAACTAATAGAGCTGACTTGTTTCACTTCACTTCAACTGATTGGGCTCACTTAGTCAGCTTCTCTTCAACAAATAGAGCTCTCTTGTTTCACTGCACTTAAATCGATTAAGCACAGTTGCTTCACTTCACTTCAACTGATTGGGCTCACTTGGTTAGCTTCTCTTCAACCAATAAAGTTCACTTATTTCACGTCACCTCAATTGATTAAGCTCAGTTGCTTCACTTCACTTCAACTGATTGGACTCACTTAACTAGCTTCACTTCAACTAAAAGAGCTCACTTGTTTCACTTCACTTCAATTGATTAAGCTCAGTTGCTTCACTTCAGTTCATTAGATTAAGCTCAGTTGCTCTCTTTCTCTTCAAATGATTAAGCTCAGTTGCTTCACTTCACTTCCACTGATTAAGCTCAGTTGCTTCACTTCACTTCAACTGATAAGGCTCACTTAACTAGCTTCACTTCAACTAATAGAGCTCACTTGTTTCACTTCACTTCAATTGATTAAGCTCAGTTGCTTCACTTCTGTTCATTTGATTAAGTTTAGTTGCTTCACTTCACTTCAACTGATAAGGCTCACTTAACTAGCTTCACCTCAACTACTAGAGCTCACTTGTTTCACTTCACTTCCATTGATTAAGCTCAGTTGCTTCACTTCACTTCATTTGATTAAGCTCAGTTTCTTCAGTTCACTTCAACTGATTAGCTCACTTAACAGGCTTCACTTTAACTAATAGAGCTCACTTGTTCACTTCACTTAAATTGATTAGGCTCAGTTGCCTCACTTCACTTCAACTGATTAAGCTCAGTTGCTTGACTTCACTTCAACTGATAAGGCTCACTTAACTATCTTCACTTCAACTAATAGAGCTCACTTGTTTCACTTCACTTCAATTGATTAAGCTCAGTTGCTTCACTTCAGTTCATTTGATTAAGCTCAGTTGCTCTATTTTTTTTTCAAATGATTAAGCTCAGTTGCTTCACTTCAGTTCATTAGATTAAGCTCAGTTGCTCTATTTCTCTTCAAATGATTAAGCTCAGTTGCTTCACTTCACTTCCACTGATTAAGCTCAGTTGCTTCACTTCACTTCAACTGATTGGGCTCACTTGGTTAGCTTCTTTTCAACCAATAAAGCTCACTTATTTCACGTCACCTCAATTGATTAAGCTCAGTTGCTTCACTTCACTTCAACTGATTGGACTCACTTAACTAGCTTAAACTTCAACTATAAGAGCTCACTTGTTTCACTTCACTTCAATTGATTAAGCTCAGTTGCTTCACTTCAGTTCATTAGATTAAGCTCAGTTGCTCTATTTCTCTTCAAATGATTAAGCTCAGTTGCTTCACTTCACTTCCACTGATTAAGCTCAGTTGCTTCACTTCACTTCAACTGATAAGGCTCACTTAACTAGCTTCACTTCAACTAATAGAGCTCACTTGTTTCACTTCACTTCAATTGATTAAGCTCAGTTGCTTCACTTCTGTTCATTTGATTAAGTTTAGTTGCTTCACTTCACTTCAACTGATAAGGCTCACTTAACTAGCTTCACCTCAACTACTAGAGCTCGCTTGTTTCACTTCACTTCCATTGATTAAGCTCAGTTGCTTCACTTCACTTCATTTGATTAAGCTCAGTTGCTTCACTTCACTTCAACTGATTAGGCTCACTTAACAGGCTTCAATTTAACTAATAGAGCTCACTTGTTCACTTCACTTAAATTGATTAGGCTCAGTTGCCTCACTTCACTTCAACTGATTAAGCTCAGTTGCTTGACTCCACTTCAACTGATAAGGCTCACTTAACTATCTTCACTTCAACTAATAGAGCTCACTTGTTTCACTTCACTTCAATTGATTAAGCTCAGTTGCTTCACTTCAGTTCATTAGATTAAGCTCAGTTGCTCTATTTCTCTTCAAATGATTAAGCTCAGTTGCTTCACTTCAGTTCATTAGATTAAGCTCAGTTGCTCTATTTCTCTTCAAATGATTAAGCTCAGTTGCTTCACTTCACTTCCACTGATTAAGCTCAGTTGCTTCACTTCACTTCAACTGATTGGGCTCACTTGGTTAGCTTCTTTTCAACCAATAAAGCTCACTTATTTCACGTCACCTCAATTGATTAAGCTCAGTTGCTTCACTTCACTTCAACTGATTGGACTCACTTAACTAGCTTAAACTTCAACTATAAGAGCTCACTTCTTTCACTTCACTTCAATTGATTAAGCTCAGTTGCTTCACTTCAGTTCATTAGATTAAGCTCAGTTGCTCTATTTCTCTTCAAATGATTAAGCTCAGTTGCTTCACTTCACTTCCACTGATTAAGCTCAGTTGCTTCACTTCACTTCAACTGATAAGGCTCACTTAACTAGCTTCACTTCAACTAATAGAGCTCACTTGTTTCACTTCACTTCAATTGATTAAGCTCAGTTGCTTCACTTCTGTTCATTTGATTAAGCTCAGTTGCTTCACTTCACTTCAACTGATAAGGCTCACTTAACTAGCTTCACCTCAACTACTAGAGCTCACTTGTTTCACTTCACTTCCATTGATTAAGCTCAGTTGCTTCACTTCACTTCATTTGATTAAGCTCAGTTGCTTCACTTCACTTCAACTGATTAGGCTCACTTAACAGGCTTCAATTTAACTAATAGAGCTCACTTGTTCACTTCACTTCAATTGATTAAGCTCAGTTGCTTCACTTCAGTTAATTTGATTAAGCTCAGTTGCTTCACTTCACTTCAACTGATTTGGCTCACTTAACAGGCTTCAATTTAACTAATAGAGCTCACTTGCTTCACTTCACTTCAATTGATTAAGCTCAGTTGCTTCACTTCACTTCAACTGATTGGGCTCACTTTGCTAGCTGTACTTCAACAAAAAGAGCTCACTTGTTTCACGTCACTTCAATAGATTAAGCTCAGTTGCTTCACTTCACTTCAACTGATTAAGCTCAGTTGCTTTGCTTCACTTCAACTGATTAGGCTCACTTAACTTACTTCACTTCAACTAATAGAGCTCACTTGTTTCACTTCACTTCAATTGATTAAGCTCAGTTGCTTCACTTCAGTTAATTTGATTAAGCTCAGTTGCTTCACTTCACTTCAACTGATTTGGCTCACTTAACAGGCTTCAATTTAACTAATAGAGCTCACTTGCTTCACTTCACTTCAATTGATTAAGCTCGGTTGCTTCTCTTTATTTCAACTGATTAGGCTCACTTAACAGGCTTCACTGTAACTAATAGAGCTAACTTGTTTCACTTCACTTCAATTGATTAAGCTCAATTGTTCCACTTCACTTCAACCGATAAAGCTCAGTTGCTTCACTTCACTTCAACTGATTAGGCTCACTAAACAGGCTTCACTTCAACTAATAGAGCTCACTTGTTCACTTTATTTCAATTGATTAAGCTCAGTTGTCTCACTTCACTTCAACTGATTAAGCTCAGTTGCTTCACTTCACTTCAACTGATAAGGCTCACTTAACAAGCTTCACTTCAACTAATAGAGCTTACTTGTTTCACTTCACTTCAATTGATTAAGCTCAGTTGCTTCACTTCAGTTAATTTGATTAAGCTCAGTTGCTTCACTTCACTTCAACTGATTAGGCTCACTTAACAGGCTTCAATTTAACTAATAGAGCTCACTTGCTTCACTTCACTTCAATTAATTAAGCTCAGTTGCTTCACTTCACTTCAACTGATTGGGCTCACTTTGCTAGCTGTACTTCAACAAAAAGAGCTCACTTGTTTCACGTCACTTCAATAGATTAAGCTCAGTTGCTTCACTTCACTTCAACTGATTAGGCTCACTTAACTAGCTTCACCTCAACTACTAGAGCTCACTTGTTCATTTCACTTAAGTTGATTAAGCTCAGTTGCCTCACTTCACTTCAACTGATTAAGCTCAGTTGCTTCACTTCACTTCAACTGATAAGGCTCACTTAACTAGCTTTACTTCAACTAATAGAGCTCACTTGTTCCACTTCACTTCAATTGATTTAGCTCAGTTGCTTTACTTCACTTTAACTGATTGGGCTCACTTAACTAGCTTCACTTCAATTGAAAAGCTCACTTGTTTTACTTCACTTCAATTGATTAAGCTCAGTTGCTTCACTTCACTTCAACTGATTGGGCTCACTTTGTTAGCTTCACTTCAACAAAAAGAGCTCACTTGTTTTACTTCACTTCAATTGATTAAGCTCAGTTGTTCCACTTCACTTCAACTGATTGGGCTCACTTAGATAGCTGCACTTCAACTAAAGAGCTCACTTGCTTCACTTCACTTCAATTGATTAAGCTCAGTTGCTTCACTTCACTTCAACTGATTGGGATCACTTAGTTAGCTTTACTCCAACTAATGAAGCTCACTTGTTTCACTTCACTTCAACTGATAAGGCTCACTTAACTAGCTTCACTGTAACTAATAGAGCTTACTTGTTTAACTTCACTTCTATTGATTAAGCTCAATTGTTTAACTTCACTTCAACCGATAAAGCTCAGTTGCTTCACTTCACTTCAACTGATTAGGCTCACTTAACAGGCTTCACTTTAACTAATAGAGCTCACTTGTTCACTTCACTTCAATTGATTAAGCTCAGTTGCCTCACTTCACTTCAACTGATTAAGCTCAGTTGCTTCACTTAACTTCAACTGATAAGGCTCACTTAACTAGCTTCACTTCAACTAATAGAGCTCACTTGTTTCACTTCACTTCAATTGATTAAGCTCAGTTGCTCCACTTCAGTTCATTTGATTAAGCTCAGTTGCTTCACTTCACTTCAACTGATTGGGCTCACTTAGATAGCTTTACTCCAACTAATAGAGCTCACTTGTTTCACTTCCCTTCAATTGATAAAGCTCAGTTGCTTCACTTCACTTTACCTGATTCGGATCACTTCGTGCGCTTAACTTCAACTAAAAGAGCTCACTTGTTCCACTTCACTTCAATTGATTTAGCTCAGTTGCTTCACTTCACTTCAACTGATAAGGCTCACTTAACTAGCTTCACCTCAACTACTAGAGCTCACTTGTTTCACTTCACTTCAATTGATTAAGCTCAGTTGCTTCACTTCAGTTCATTTGATTAAGCTCAGTTGCTTCACTTCACTTCAACATATTAGGCTCACTTACCAGGCCTCACTTTAACTAATAGAGCTCACTTGTTCCACTTCACTTTAATTGATTAAGCTCAGTTGCTTCACTTCACTTCAACTGATTAAGCTCAGTTGCTTCGCTTCACTTCAACTGATTAGGCTCACTTAACTTGCTTCACTTCAACTAATAGAGCTCACTTGTTTCACTTCACTTCAATTGATTAAGCTCAGTTGCTTCACTTCAGTTAAATTGATTAAGCTCAGTTGCTTCACATCACTTCAACTGATTCGGATCACTTCGTGCGCTTAACTTCAACTAAAAGAGCTCACTTGTTCCACGTCACATCAATTGATTAGGCTCGGTTGCTTCATTTCACTTCAACTGATTGGGCTAACTTAGATAGCTTTACTCCAACTAATAGAGCTCACTTGTTTCACTTCACTTCAACTGATTAGGCTCACTTAACTAGCTTCACTTCAACTAAAGAGCTCACTTGCTTCACTTCACTTCAACTGATAAGGCTCACTTAACTAGCTTCAATTTAACTAATAGAGCTCAATTGTTAAACTTCACTTCAACCGATAAAGCTCAGTTGCTTCACTTCACTTCAACTGATTAAGCTCAGTTGCTTCACTTCATTTCAACTGATAAGGCTCACTTAACAGGCTTCACTGTAACTAATAGAGCTAACTTGTTTCACTTCACTTCAATTGATTAAGCTCAATTGTTCCACTTCACTTCAACCGATAAAGCTCAGTTGCTTCACTTCACTTCAACTGATTAGGCTCACTAAACAGGCTTCACTTCAACTAATAGAGCTCACTTGTTCACTTTATTTCAATTGATTAAGCTCAGTTGTCTCACTTCACTTCAACTGATTAAGCTCAGTTGCTTCACTTCACTTCAACTGATAAGGCTCACTTAACAAGCTTCACTTCAACTAATAGAGCTTACTTGTTTCACTTCACTTCAATTGATTAAGCTCAGTTGCTTCACTTCAGTTAATTTGATTAAGCTCAGTTGCTTCACTTCACTTCAACTGATTAGGCTCACTTAACAGGCTTCAATTTAACTAATAGAGCTCACTTGCTTCACTTCACTTCAATTAATTAAGCTCAGTTGCTTCACTTCACTTCAACTGATTGGGCTCACTTTGCTAGCTGTACTTCAACAAAAAGAGCTCACTTGTTTCACGTCACTTCAATAGATTAAGCTCAGTTGCTTCACTTCACTTCAACTGATTAGGCTCACTTAACTAGCTTCACCTCAACTACTAGAGCTCACTTGTTCATTTCACTTAAGTTGATTAAGCTCAGTTGCCTCACTTCACTTCAACTGATTAAGCTCAGTTGCTTCACTTCACTTCAACTGATAAGGCTCACTTAACTAGCTTTACTTCAACTAATAGAGCTCACTTGTTCCACTTCACTTCAATTGATTTAGCTCAGTTGCTTTACTTCACTTTAACTGATTGGGCCCACTTAACTAGCTTCACTTCAATTGAAAAGCTCACTTGTTTTACTTCACTTCAATTGATTAAGCTCAGTTGCTTCACTTCACTTCAACTGATTGGGCTCACTTTGTTAGCTTCACTTCAACAAAAAGAGCTCACTTGTTTTACTTCACTTCAATTGATTAAGCTCAGTTGTTCCACTTCACTTCAACTGATTGGGCTCACTTAGATAGCTGCACTTCAACTAAAGAGCTCACTTGCTTCACTTCACTTCAATTGATTAAGCTCAGTTGCTTCACTTCACTTCAACTGATTGGGATCACTTAGTTAGCTTTACTCCAACTAATGAAGCTCACTTGTTTCACTTCACTTCAACTGATAAGGCTCACTTAACTAGCTTCACTGTAACTAATAGAGCTTACTTGTTTAACTTCACTTCTATTGATTAAGCTCAATTGTTTAACTTCACTTCAACCGATAAAGCTCAGTTGCTTCACTTCACTTCAACTGATTAGGCTCACTTAACAGGCTTCACTTTAACTAATAGAGCTCACTTGTTCACTTCACTTCAATTGATTAAGCTCAGTTGCCTCACTTCACTTCAACTGATTAAGCTCAGTTGCTTCACTTAACTTCAACTGATAAGGCTCACTTAACTAGCTTCACTTCAACTAATAGAGCTCACTTGTTTCACTTCACTTCAATTGATTAAGCTCAGTTGCTCCACTTCAGTTCATTTGATTAAGCTCAGTTGCTTCACTTCACTTCAACTGATTGGGCTCACTTAGATAGCTTTACTCCAACTAATAGAGCTCACTTGTTTCACTTCCCTTCAATTGATAAAGCTCAGTTGCTTCACTTCACTTTACCTGATTCGGATCACTTCGTGCGCTTAACTTCAACTAAAAGAGCTCACTTGTTCCACTTCACTTCAATTGATTTAGCTCAGTTGCTTCACTTCACTTCAACTGATAAGGCTCACTTAACTAGCTTCACCTCAACTACTAGAGCTCACTTGTTTCACTTCACTTCAATTGATTAAGCTCAGTTGCTTCACTTCAGTTCATTTGATTAAGCTCAGTTGCTTCACTTCACTTCAACATATTAGGCTCACTTACCAGGCCTCACTTTAACTAATAGAGCTCACTTGTTCCACTTCACTTTAATTGATTAAGCTCAGTTGCTTCACTTCACTTCAACTGATTAAGCTCAGTTGCTTCGCTTCACTTCAACTGATTAGGCTCACTTAACTTGCTTCACTTCAACTAATAGAGCTCACTTGTTTCACTTCACTTCAATTGATTAAGCTCAGTTGCTTCACTTCAGTTAAATTGATTAAGCTCAGTTGCTTCACATCACTTCAACTGATTCGGATCACTTCGTGCGCTTAACTTCAACTAAAAGAGCTCACTTGTTCCACGTCACATCAATTGATTAGGCTCGGTTGCTTCATTTCACTTCAACTGATTGGGCTAACTTAGATAGCTTTACTCCAACTAATAGAGCTCACTTGTTTCACTTCACTTCAACTGATTAGGCTCACTTAACTAGCTTCACTTCAACTAAAGAGCTCACTTGCTTCACTTCACTTCAACTGATAAGGCTCACTTAACTAGCTTCAATTTAACTAATAGAGCTCAATTGTTTAACTTCACTTCAACCGATAAAGCTCAGTTGCTTCACTTCACTTCAACTGATTAAGCTCAGTTGCTTCACTTCATTTCAACTGATAAGGCTCACTTAACAAGCTTCACTTCAACTAATAGAGCTCACTTGTTTCACTTCACTTCAATTGATTAAGCTCAGTTGCTTCACTTCAGTTAATTTGATTAAGCTCAGTTGCTTCACTTCACTTCAACTGATTAGGCTCATTTAACAGGCTTCAAATTAACTAATAGAGCTCAATTGTTTAACTTCACTTCAACCGATAAAGCTCAGTTGCTTCACTTCACTTCAACTGATTAGGCTCACTAAACAGGCTTCACTTCAACTAATAGAGCTCACTTGTTTCACTTCACTTCAATTGATTAAGCTCAGTTGCTCCACTTCAGTTTATTTGATTAAGCTCAGTTGCTTCACTTCACTTCAACTGATTGGGCTCACTTAGATAGCTTTACTCCAACTAATAGAGCTCACTTGTTTCACTTCACTTCAATTGATAAAGCTCAGTTGCTTCACTTCACTTTACCTGATTCGGATCACTTCGTGCGCTTAACTTCAACTAAAAGAGCTCACTTGTTCCACTTCACTTCAATTGATTTAGCTCAGTTGCTTCACTTCACTTCAACTGATAAGGCTCACTTAACTAGCTTCACCTCAACTACTAGAGCTCACTTGTTTCACTTCACTTCAATTGATTAAGCTCAGTTGCTTCACTTCAGTTCATTTGATTAAGCTCAGTTGCTTCACTTCACTTCAACATATTAGGCTCACTTACCAGGCTTCACTTTAACTAATAGAGCTCACTTGTTCTACTTCACTTTAATTGATTAAGCTCAGTTGCTTCACTTCACTTCAACTGATTAAGCTCAGTTGCTTTGCTTCACTTCAACTGATTAGGCTCACTTAACTTGCTTCACTTCAACTAATAGAGCTCACTTGTTTCACTTCACTTCAATTGATTAAGCTCAGTTGCTTCACTTCAGTTAAATTGATTAAGCTCAGTTGCTTCACATCACTTCAACTGATTCGGATCACTTCGTGCGCTTAACTTCAACTAAAAGAGCTCACTTGTTCCACGTCACATCAATTGATTAGGCTCAGTTGCTTCATTTCACTTCAACTGATTGGGCTCACTTAGATAGCTTTACTCCAACTAATAGTGCTCACTTGTTTCACTTCACTTCAACTGATTAGGCTCACTTAACTAGCTTCACTTCAACTAAAGAGCTCACTTGCTTCACTTCACTTCAATTGATTAAGCTCAGTTGTTTCACTTCACTTCAACTGAATAGGCTAAATTAACTAGCTTTACTTCAACTAATAGAGTTCACTTGTGTCACTCCACCTTAATTGATTAAGCTCAATTGTTTCACTTCACTTCAATTGATTAAGCTCAGTTGCTTCACTTCAGTTAAATTGATTAGGCTCAGTTACTTCACATCACTTCAACTGATTCGGATCACTTCGTGCGCTTAACTTCAACTAAAAGAGCTCACTTGTTCCACATCACATCAATTGATTAGGCTCAGTTGCTTCACTTCACTTCAACTGATTGGGCTCACTTAGATAGCTTTACTCCAACTAATAGAGCTCACTTGTTTCACTTCACTTCAACTGTTTAGGCTCACTTAACTAGCTTTACTCCAACTAATGAAGCTCACTTGTTTCACTTCACTTCAACTGATAAGGCTCACTTAACTAGCTTCACTGTAACTAATAGAGCTCAATTGTTTAACTTCACTTCAACCGATAAAGCTCAGTTGCTTCACTTCACTTCAACTGATTAGGCTCACTAAACAGGCTTCACTTCAACTAATAGAGCTCACTTGTTCACTTTACTTCAATTGATTAAGCTCAGTTGCCTCACTTCACTTCAACTGATTAAGCTCAGTTGCTTCACTTCACTTCAACTGATAAGGCTCACTTAACAAGCTTCACTTCAACTAATAGAGCTCACTTGTTTCACTTCACTTCAATTGATTAAGCTCAGTTGCTTCACTTCAGTTAATTTGATTAAGCTCAGTTGCTTCACTTCACTTCAACTGATTAGGCTCACTTAACAGGCTTCAATTTAACTAATAGAGCTCACTTGTTCACTTCACTTCAATTGATTAAGCTCAGTTGCCTCACTTCACTTCAACTGATTAAGCTCAGTTGCTTCACTTCACTTCAACTGATAAGGCTCACTTAACAAGCTTCAATTTAACTAATAGAGCTCACTTGTTCACTTCACTTCAATTGATTAAGCTCAGTTGCCTCACTTCACTTCAACTGATTAAGCTCAGTTGCTTCACTTCAACTGATAAGGTTCACTTAACTAGCTTCACTTCAACTAATAGAGCTCAATTGTTCCACTTCACTTCAATTGATTTAGCTCAGTTGCTTCACTCCACTTTAACTGATTAGGCTCACTTAGATAGCTTTACTCCAACTAATAGAGCTCACTCGTTTCACTTCACTTCAACTGATTAGGCTTACCTAACTAGCTTCACTTCAACTAAAGAGCTCACTTGTTTCACTTCACTTCAATTGATTAAGCTTAATTGCTTCACTTCACTTCAACTGATTAGGTTCACTTAGTTAGCTTCACTTCAACAAATAGAGCTCAATTGTTCCACTTCACTTCAATTGATTTAGCTCAGTTGCTTCACTCCACTTTAACTGATTAGGCTCACTTAGATAGCTTTACTCCAACTAATAGAGCTCACTCGTTTCACTTCACTTCAACTGATTAGGCTTACCTAACTAGCTTCACTTCAACTAAAGAGCTCACTTGTTTCACTTCACTTCAATTGATTAAGCTTAATTGCTTCACTTCACTTCAACTGATTGGGCTCACTTAGTTAGCTTCACTTCAACAAATAGAGCTCACTTGTTTAACTTCACTTCAATTGATTAAGCTCAGTTGCTTCACTTCACTTCAACTGATTGGGCTCACTTTGCTAGCTTCACTTCAACAAAAAGAGCTCACTTGTTTTACTTCACTTCAATTGATTAAGCTCAGTTGCTTCACTTCACTTCAACTGATTGGGCTCACTTAGATAGCTTTACTCCAACTAATAGAGTTCACTTGTTTCACTTCACTTCAATTGATAAAGCTCAGTTGCTTCACTTCACTTTACCTGATTAGGCTCACTTAACTAGCTTCACTTCAACTAATAGAGCTGACTTGTTTCACTTCACTTCAACTGATTGGGCTCACTTAGTCAGCTTCTCTTCAACAAATAGAGCTCTCTTGTTTCACTGCACTTAAATCGATTAAGCTCAGTTGCTTCACTTCACTTCAACTGATTGGGCTCACTTGGTTAGCTTCTCTTCAACCAATAAAGTTCACTTATTTCACGTCACCTCAATTGATTAAGCTCAGTTGCTTCACTTCACTTCAACTGATTGGACTCACTTAACTAGCTTCACTTCAACTAAAAGAGCTCACTTGTTTCACTTCACTTCAATTGATTAAGCTCAGTTGCTTCACTTCAGTTCATTAGATTAAGCTCAGTTGCTCTCTTTCTCTTCAAATGATTAAGCTCAGTTGCTTCACTTCACTTCCACTGATTAAGCTCAGTTGCTTCACTTCACTTCAACTGATAAGGCTCACTTAACTAGCTTCACTTCAACTAATAGAGCTCACTTGTTTCACTTCACTTCAATTGATTAAGCTCAGTTGCTTCACTTCTGTTCATTTGATTAAGTTTAGTTGCTTCACGTCACTTCAACTGATAAGGCTCACTTAACTAGCTTCACCTCAACTACTAGAGCTCACTTGTTTCACTTCACTTCCATTGATTAAGCTCAGTTGCTTCACTTCACTTCATTTGATTAAGCTCAGTTTCTTCAGTTCACTTCAACTGATTAGCTCACTTAACAGGCTTCACTTTAACTAATAGAGCTCACTTGTTCACTTCACTTAAATTGATTAGGCTCAGTTGCCTCACTTCACTTCAACTGATTAAGCTCAGTTGCTTGACTTCACTTCAACTGATAAGGCTCACTTAACTATCTTCACTTCAACTAATAGAGCTCACTTGTTTCACTTCACTTCAATTGATTAAGCTCAGTTGCTTCACTTCAGTTCATTAGATTAAGCTCAGTTGCTCTATTTCTCTTCAAATGATTAAGCTCAGTTGCTTCACTTCAGTTCATTAGATTAAGCTCAGTTGCTCTATTTCTCTTCAAATGATTAAGCTCAGTTGCTTCACTTCACTTCCACTGATTAAGCTCAGTTGCTTCACTTCACTTCAACTGATTGGGCTCACTTGGTTAGCTTCTTTTCAACCAATAAAGCTCACTTATTTCACGTCACCTCAATTGATTAAGCTCAGTTGCTTCACTTCACTTCAACTGATTGGACTCACTTAACTAGCTTAAACTTCAACTATAAGAGCTCACTTGTTTCACTTCACTTCAATTGATTAAGCTCAGTTGCTTCACTTCAGTTCATTAGATTAAGCTCAGTTGCTCTATTTCTCTTCAAATGATTAAGCTCAGTTGCTTCACTTCACTTCCACTGATTAAGCTCAGTTGCTTCACTTCACTTCAACTGATAAGGCTCACTTAACTAGCTTCACTTCAACTAATAGAGCTCACTTGTTTCACTTCACTTCAATTGATTAAGCTCAGTTGCTTCACTTCTGTTCATTTGATTAAGTTTAGTTGCTTCACTTCACTTCAACTGATAAGGCTCACTTAACTAGCTTCACCTCAACTACTAGAGCTCACTTGTTTCACTTCACTTCCATTGATTAAGCTCAGTTGCTTCACTTCACTTCATTTGATTAAGCTCAGTTGCTTCACTTCACTTCAACTGATTAGGCTCACTTAACAGGCTTCAATTTAACTAATAGAGCTCACTTGTTCACTTCACTTAAATTGATTAGGCTCAGTTGCCTCACTTCACTTCAACTGATTAAGCTCAGTTGCTTGACTTCACTTCAACTGATAAGGCTCACTTAACTATCTTCACTTCAACTAATAGAGCTCACTTGTTTCACTTCACTTCAATTGATTAAGCTCAGTTGCTTCACTTCAGTTCATTAGATTAAGCTCAGTTGCTCTATTTCTCTTCAAATGATTAAGCTCAGTTGCTTCACTTCAGTTCATTAGATTAAGCTCAGTTGCTCTATTTCTCTTCAAATGATTAAGCTCAGTTGCTTCACTTCACTTCCACTGATTAAGCTCAGTTGCTTCACTTCACTTCAACTGATTGGGCTCACTTGGTTAGCTTCTTTTCAACCAATAAAGCTCACTTATTTCACGTCACCTCAATTGATTAAGCTCAGTTGCTTCACTTCACTTCAACTGATTGGACTCACTTAACTAGCTTAAACTTCAACTATAAGAGCTCACTTGTTTCACTTCACTTCAATTGATTAAGCTCAGTTGCTTCACTTCAGTTCATTAGATTAAGCTCAGTTGCTCTATTTCTCTTCAAATGATTAAGCTCAGTTGCTTCACTTCACTTCCACTGATTAAGCTCAGTTGCTTCACTTCACTTCAACTGATAAGGCTCACTTAACTAGCTTCACTTCAACTAATAGAGCTCACTTGTTTCACTTCACTTCAATTGATTAAGCTCAGTTGCTTCACTTCTGTTCATTTGATTAAGTTTAGTTGCTTCACTTCACTTCAACTGATAAGGCTCACTTAACTAGCTTCACCTCAACTACTAGAGCTCACTTGTTCCACTTCACTTCCATTGATTAAGCTCAGTTGCTTCACTTCACTTCATTTGATTAAGCTCAGTTGCTTCACTTCACTTCAACTGATTAGGCTCACTTAACAGGCTTCAATTTAACTAATAGAGCTCACTTGTTCACTTCACTTCAATTGATTAAGCTCAGTTGCCTCACTTCACTTCAACTGATTAAGCTCAGTTGCTTCACTTCACTTCAACTGATAAGGCTCACTTAACAAGCTTCAATTTAACTAATAGAGCTCACTTGTTCACTTCACTTCAATTGATTAAGCTCAGTTGCCTCACTTCACTTCAACTGATTAAGCTCAGTTGCTTCACTTCAACTGATAAGGTTCACTTAACTAGCTTCACTTCAACTAATAGAGCTCAATTGTTCCACTTCACTTCAATTGATTTAGCTCAGTTGCTTCACTCCACTTTAACTGATTAGGCTCACTTAGATAGCTTTACTCCAACTAATAGAGCTCACTCGTTTCACTTCACTTCAACTGATTAGGCTTACCTAACTAGCTTCACTTCAACTAAAGAGCTGACTTGTTTCACTTCACTTCAATTGATTAAGCTTAATTGCTTCACTTCACTTCAACTGATTAGGCTTACCTAACTAGCTTCACTTCAACTAAAGAGCTCACTTGTTTCACTTCACTTCAATTGATTAAGCTTAATTGCTTCACTTCACTTAGACTGATTGGGCTCACTTAGTTAGCTTCACTTCAACAAATAGAGCTCACTTGTTTAACTTCACTTCAATTGATTAAGCTCAGTTGCTTCACTTCACTTCAACTGATTGGGCTCACTTTGCTAGCTTCACTTCAACAAAAAGAGCTCACTTGTTTTACTTCACTTCAATTGATTAAGCTCAGTTGCTTCACTTCACTTCAACTGATTGGGCTTACTTAGATAGCTTTACTCCAACTAATAGAGCTCACTTGTTTCACTTCACTTCAATTGATAAAGCTCAGTTGCTTCACTTCACTTTACCTGATTAGGCTCACTTAACTAGCTTCACTTCAACTAATAGAGCTGACTTGTTTCACTTCACTTCAACTGATTAGGCTCACTTAACTAGCTTCAGTTCAACTAATAGAGCTCACTTGTTTCACGTCACTTCAATAGATTAAGCTCAGTTGCTGCACTTCACTTCAACTGATTAGGCTCATTTAACTAGCTTCACTTCAACTAAAGAGCTCACTTGTTTTACTTCACTTCAACTGATTGGGCTCACTTAGTTAGCTTCACTTCAACAAATAGAGCTCAATTGTTCCACTTCACTTCAATTGATTTAGCTCAGTTGCTTCACTCCACTTTAACTGATTAGGCTCACTTAGATAGCTTTACTCCAACTAATAGAGCTCACTCGTTTCACTTCACTTCAACTGATTAGGCTTACCTAACTAGCTTCACTTCAACTAAAGAGCTCACTTGTTTCACTTCACTTCAATTGATTAAGCTTAATTGCTTCACTTCACTTCAACTGATTGGGCTCACTTAGTTAGCTTCACTTCAACAAATAGAGCTCACTTGTTTAACTTCACTTCAATTGATTAAGCTCAGTTGCTTCACTTCACTTCAACTGATTGGGCTCACTTTGCTAGCTTCACTTCAACAAAAAGAGCTCACTTGTTTTACTTCACTTCAATTGATTAAGCTCAGTTGCTTCACTTCACTTCAACTGATTGGGCTCACTTAGATAGCTTTACTCCAACTAATAGAGTTCACTTGTTTCACTTCACTTCAATTGATAAAGCTCAGTTGCTTCACTTCACTTTACCTGATTAGGCTCACTTAACTAGCTTCACTTCAACTAATAGAGCTGACTTGTTTCACTTCACTTCAACTGATTGGGCTCACTTAGTCAGCTTCTCTTCAACAAATAGAGCTCTCTTGTTTCACTGCACTTAAATCGATTAAGCTCAGTTGCTTCACTTCACTTCAACTGATTGGGCTCACTTGGTTAGCTTCTCTTCAACCAATAAAGTTCACTTATTTCACGTCACCTCAATTGATTAAGCTCAGTTGCTTCACTTCACTTCAACTGATTGGACTCACTTAACTAGCTTCACTTCAACTAAAAGAGCTCACTTGTTTCACTTCACTTCAATTGATTAAGCTCAGTTGCTTCACTTCAGTTCATTAGATTAAGCTCAGTTGCTCTCTTTCTCTTCAAATGATTAAGCTCAGTTGCTTCACTTCACTTCCACTGATTAAGCTCAGTTGCTTCACTTCACTTCAACTGATAAGGCTCACTTAACTAGCTTCACTTCAACTAATAGAGCTCACTTGTTTCACTTCACTTCAATTGATTAAGCTCAGTTGCTTCACTTCTGTTCATTTGATTAAGTTTAGTTGCTTCACTTCACTTCAACTGATAAGGCTCACTTAACTAGCTTCACCTCAACTACTAGAGCTCACTTGTTTCACTTCACTTCCATTGATTAAGCTCAGTTGCTTCACTTCACTTCATTTGATTAAGCTCAGTTTCTTCAGTTCACTTCAACTGATTAGCTCACTTAACAGGCTTCACTTTAACTAATAGAGCTCACTTGTTCACTTCACTTAAATTGATTAGGCTCAGTTGCCTCACTTCACTTCAATTGATTAAGCTTATTTGCTTCACTTCACTTCAACTGATTGGGCTCACTTAGTTAGCTTCACTTCAACAAATAGAGCTCACTTGTTTAACTTCACTTCAATTGATTAAGCTCAGTTGCTTCACTTCACTTCAACTGATTGGGCTCACTTTGCTAGCTTCACTTCAACAAAAAGAGCTCACTTGTTTTACTTCACTTCAATTGATTAAGCTCAGTTGCTTCACTTCACTTCAACTGATTGGGCTCACTTAGATAGCTTTACTCCAACTAATAGAGTTCACTTGTTTCACTTCACTTCAATTGATAAAGCTCAGTTGCTTCACTTCACTTTACCTGATTAGGCTCACTTAACTAGCTTCACTTCAACTAATAGAGCTGACTTGTTTCACTTCACTTCAACTGATTGGGCTCACTTAGTCAGCTTCTCTTCAACAAATAGAGCTCTCTTGTTTCACTGCACTTAAATTGATTAAGCTCAGTTGCTTCACTTCACTTCAACTGATTGGGCTCACTTTGCTAGCTTCACTTCAACAAAAAGAGCTCACTTGTTTTACTTCACTTCAATTGATTAAGCTCAGTTGCTTCACTTCACTTCAACTGATTGGGCTCACTTAGATAGCTTTACTCCAACTAATAGAGTTCACTTGTTTCACTTCACTTCAATTGATAAAGCTCAGTTGCTTCACTTCACTTTACCTGATTAGGCTCACTTAACTAGCTTCACTTCAACTAATAGAGCTGACTTGTTTCACTTCACTTCAACTGATTGGGCTCACTTAGTCAGCTTCTCTTCAACAAATAGAGCTCTCTTGTTTCACTGCACTTAAATCGATTAAGCTCAGTTGCTTCACTTCACTTCAACTGATTGGGCTCACTTGGTTAGCTTCTCTTCAACCAATAAAGTTCACTTATTTCACGTCACCTCAATTGATTAAGCTCAGTTGCTTCACTTCACTTCAACTGATTGGACTCACTTAACTAGCTTCACTTCAACTAAAAGAGCTCACTTGTTTCACTTCACTTCAATTGATTAAGCTCAGTTGCTTCACTTCAGTTCATTAGATTAAGCTCAGTTGCTCTGTTTCTCTTCAAATGATTAAGCTCAGTTGCTTCACTTCACTTCCACTGATTAAGCTCAGTTGCTTCACTTCACTTCAACTGATAAGGCTCACTTAACTAGCTTCACTTCAACTAATAGAGCTCACTTGTTTCACTTCACTTCAATTGATTAAGCTCAGTTGCTTCACTTCTGTTCATTTGATTAAGTTTAGTTGCTTCACTTCACTTCAACTGATAAGGCTCACTTAACTAGCTTCACCTCAACTACTAGAGCTCACTTGTTTCACTTCACTTCCATTGATTAAGCTCAGTTGCTTCACTTCACTTCATTTGATTAAGCTCAGTTTCTTCAGTTCACTTCAACTGATTAGCTTACTTAACAGGCTTCACTTTAACTAATAGAGCTCACTTGTTCACTTCACTTAAATTGATTAGGCTCAGTTGCCTCACTTCACTTCAACTGATTAAGCTCAGTTGCTTGACTTCACTTCAACTGATAAGGCTCACTTAACTATCTTCACTTCAACTAATAGAGCTCACTTGTTTCACTTCACTTCAATTGATTAAGCTCAGTTGCTTCACTTCAGTTCATTAGATTAAGCTCAGTTGCTCTATTTCTCTTCAAATGATTAAGCTCAGTTGCTTCACTTCAGTTCATTAGATTAAGCTCAGTTGCTCTATTTCTCTTCAAATGATTAAGCTCAGTTGCTTCACTTCACTTCCACTGATTAAGCTCAGTTGCTTCACTTCACTTCAACTGATTGGGCTCACTTGGTTAGCTTCTTTTCAACCAATAAAGCTCACTTATTTCACGTCACCTCAATTGATTAAGCTCAGTTGCTTCACTTCACTTCAACTGATTGGACTCACTTAACTAGCTTAAACTTCAACTATAAGAGCTCACTTGTTTCACTTCACTTCAATTGATTAAGCTCAGTTGCTTCACTTCAGTTCATTAGATTAAGCTCAGTTGCTCTATTTCTCTTCAAATGATTAAGCTCAGTTGCTTCACTTCACTTCCACTGATTAAGCTCAGTTGCTTCACTTCACTTCAACTGATAAGGCTCACTTAACTAGCTTCACTTCAACTAATAGAGCTCACTTGTTTCACTTCACTTCAATTGATTAAGCTCAGTTGCTTCACTTCTGTTCATTTGATTAAGTTTAGTTGCTTCACTTCACTTCCACAGATAAGGCTCACTTAACTAGCTTCACCTCAACTACTAGAGCTCACTTGTTTCACTTCACTTCCATTGATTAAGCTCAGTTGCTTCACTTCACTTATTTGATTAAGCTCAGTTGCTTCACTTCACTTCAACTGATTAGGCTCACTTAACAGGCTTCAATTTAACTAATAGAGCTCACTTGTTCACTTCACTTAAATTGATTAGGCTCAGTTGCCTCACTTCACTTCAACTGATTAAGCTCAGTTGCTTGACTTCACTTCAACTGATAAGGCTCACTTAACTATCTTCACTTCAACTAATAGAGCTCACTTGTTTCACTTCACTTCAATTGATTAAGCTCAGTTGCTTCACTTCAGTTCATTAGATTAAGCTCAGTTGCTCTATTTCTCTTCAAATGATTAAGCTCAGTTGCTTCACTTCAGTTCATTAGATTAAGCTCAGTTGCTCTATTTCTCTTCAAATGATTAAGCTCAGTTGCTTCACTTCACTTCCACTGATTAAGCTCAGTTGCTTCACTTCACTTCAACTGATTGGGCTCACTTGGTTAGCTTCTTTTCAACCAATAAAGCTCACTTATTTCACGTCACCTCAATTGATTAAGCTCAGTTGCTTCACTTCACTTCAACTGATTGGACTCACTTAACTAGCTTAAACTTCAACTATAAGAGCTCACTTGTTTCACTTCACTTCAATTGATTAAGCTCAGTTGCTTCACTTCAGTTCATTAGATTAAGCTCAGTTGCTCTATTTCTCTTCAAATGATTAAGCTCAGTTGCTTCACTTCACTTCCACTGATTAAGCTCAGTTGCTTCACTTCACTTCAACTGATAAGGCTCACTTAACTAGCTTCACTTCAACTAATAGAGCTCACTTGTTTCACTTCACTTCAATTGATTAAGCTCAGTTGCTTCACTTCTGTTCATTTGATTAAGTTTAGTTGCTTCACTTCACTTCAACTGATAAGGCTCACTTAACTAGCTTCACCTCAACTACTAGAGCTCACTTGTTCCACTTCACTTCCATTGATTAAGCTCAGTTGCTTCACTTCACTTCATTTGATTAAGCTCAGTTGCTTCACTTCACTTCAACTGATTAGGCTCACTTAACAGGCTTCAATTTAACTAATAGAGCTCACTTGTTCACTTCACTTCAATTGATTAAGCTCAGTTGCCTCACTTCACTTCAACTGATTAAGCTCAGTTGCTTCACTTCACTTCAACTGATAAGGCTCACTTAACAAGCTTCAATTTAACTAATAGAGCTCACTTGTTCACTTCACTTCAATTGATTAAGCTCAGTTGCCTCACTTCACTTCAACTGATTAAGCTCAGTTGCTTCACTTCAACTGATAAGGTTCACTTAACTAGCTTCACTTCAACTAATAGAGCTCAATTGTTCCACTTCACTTCAATTGATTTAGCTCAGTTGCTTCACTCCACTTTAACTGATTAGGCTCACTTAGATAGCTTTACTCCAACTAATAGAGCTCACTCGTTTCACTTCACTTCAACTGATTAGGCTTACCTAACTAGCTTCACTTCAACTAAAGAGCTGACTTGTTTCACTTCACTTCAATTGATTAAGCTTAATTGCTTCACTTCACTTCAACTGATTAGGCTTACCTAACTAGCTTCACTTCAACTAAAGAGCTCACTTGTTTCACTTCACTTCAATTGATTAAGCTTAATTGCTTCACTTCACTTAGACTGATTGGGCTCACTTAGTTAGCTTCACTTCAACAAATAGAGCTCACTTGTTTAACTTCACTTCAATTGATTAAGCTCAGTTGCTTCACTTCACTTCAACTGATTGGGCTCACTTTGCTAGCTTCACTTCAACAAAAAGAGCTCACTTGTTTTACTTCACTTCAATTGATTAAGCTCAGTTGCTTCACTTCACTTCAACTGATTGGGCTTACTTAGATAGCTTTACTCCAACTAATAGAGCTCACTTGTTTCACTTCACTTCAATTGATAAAGCTCAGTTGCTTCACTTCACTTTACCTGATTAGGCTCACTTAACTAGCTTCACTTCAACTAATAGAGCTGACTTGTTTCACTTCACTTCAACTGATTAGGCTCACTTAACTAGCTTCAGTTCAACTAATAGAGCTCACTTGTTTCACGTCACTTCAATAGATTAAGCTCAGTTGCTGCACTTCACTTCAACTGATTAGGCTCATTTAACTAGCTTCACTTCAACTAAAGAGCTCACTTGTTTTACTTCACTTCAACTGATTGGGCTCACTTAGTTAGCTTCACTTCAACAAATAGAGCTCAATTGTTCCACTTCACTTCAATTGATTTAGCTCAGTTGCTTCACTCCACTTTAACTGATTAGGCTCACTTAGATAGCTTTACTCCAACTAATAGAGCTCACTCGTTTCACTTCACTTCAACTGATTAGGCTTACCTAACTAGCTTCACTTCAACTAAAGAGCTCACTTGTTTCACTTCACTTCAATTGATTAAGCTTAATTGCTTCACTTCACTTCAACTGATTGGGCTCACTTAGTTAGCTTCACTTCAACAAATAGAGCTCACTTGTTTAACTTCACTTCAATTGATTAAGCTCAGTTGCTTCACTTCACTTCAACTGATTGGGCTCACTTTGCTAGCTTCACTTCAACAAAAAGAGCTCACTTGTTTTACTTCACTTCAATTGATTAAGCTCAGTTGCTTCACTTCACTTCAACTGATTGGGCTCACTTAGATAGCTTTACTCCAACTAATAGAGTTCACTTGTTTCACTTCACTTCAATTGATAAAGCTCAGTTGCTTCACTTCACTTTACCTGATTAGGCTCACTTAACTAGCTTCACTTCAACTAATAGAGCTGACTTGTTTCACTTCACTTCAACTGATTGGGCTCACTTAGTCAGCTTCTCTTCAACAAATAGAGCTCTCTTGTTTCACTGCACTTAAATCGATTAAGCTCAGTTGCTTCACTTCACTTCAACTGATTGGGCTCACTTGGTTAGCTTCTCTTCAACCAATAAAGTTCACTTATTTCACGTCACCTCAATTGATTAAGCTCAGTTGCTTCACTTCACTTCAACTGATTGGACTCACTTAACTAGCTTCACTTCAACTAAAAGAGCTCACTTGTTTCACTTCACTTCAATTGATTAAGCTCAGTTGCTTCACTTCAGTTCATTAGATTAAGCTCAGTTGCTCTCTTTCTCTTCAAATGATTAAGCTCAGTTGCTTCACTTCACTTCCACTGATTAAGCTCAGTTGCTTCACTTCACTTCAACTGATAAGGCTCACTTAACTAGCTTCACTTCAACTAATAGAGCTCACTTGTTTCACTTCACTTCAATTGATTAAGCTCAGTTGCTTCACTTCTGTTCATTTGATTAAGTTTAGTTGCTTCACTTCACTTCAACTGATAAGGCTCACTTAACTAGCTTCACCTCAACTACTAGAGCTCACTTGTTTCACTTCACTTCCATTGATTAAGCTCAGTTGCTTCACTTCACTTCATTTGATTAAGCTCAGTTTCTTCAGTTCACTTCAACTGATTAGCTCACTTAACAGGCTTCACTTTAACTAATAGAGCTCACTTGTTCACTTCACTTAAATTGATTAGGCTCAGTTGCCTCACTTCACTTCAACTGATTAAGCTCAGTTGCTTGACTTCACTTCAACTGATAAGGCTCACTTAACTATCTTCACTTCAACTAATAGAGCTCACTTGTTTCACTTCACTTCAATTGATTAAGCTCAGTTGCTTCACTTCAGTTCATTAGATTAAGCTCAGTTGCTCTATTTCTCTTCAAATGATTAAGCTCAGTTGCTTCACTTCAGTTCATTAGATTAAGCTCAGTTGCTCTATTTCTCTTCAAATGATTAAGCTCAGTTGCTTCACTTCACTTCCACTGATTAAGCTCAGTTGCTTCACTTCACTTCAACTGATTGGGCTCACTTGGTTAGCTTCTTTTCAACCAATAAAGCTCACTTATTTCACGTCACCTCAATTGATTAAGCTCAGTTGCTTCACTTCACTTCAACTGATTGGACTCACTTAACTAGCTTAAACTTCAACTATAAGAGCTCACTTGTTTCACTTCACTTCAATTGATTAAGCTCAGTTGCTTCACTTCAGTTCATTAGATTAAGCTCAGTTGCTCTATTTCTCTTCAAATGATTAAGCTCAGTTGCTTCACTTCACTTCCACTGATTAAGCTCAGTTGCTTCACTTCACTTCAACTGATAAGGCTCACTTAACTAGCTTCACTTCAACTAATAGAGCTCACTTGTTTCACTTCACTTCAATTGATTAAGCTCAGTTGCTTCACTTCTGTTCATTTGATTAAGTTTAGTTGCTCCACTTCACTTCAACTGATAAGGCTCACTTAACTAGCTTCACCTCAACTACTAGAGCTCACTTGTTTCACTTCACTTCCATTGATTAAGCTCAGTTGCTTCACTTCACTTCATTTGATTAAGCTCAGTTGCTTCACTTCACTTCAACTGATTAGGCTCACTTAACAGGCTTCAATTTAACTAATAGAGCTCACTTGTTCACTTCACTTAAATTGATTAGGCTCAGTTGCCTCACTTCACTTCAACTGATTAAGCTCAGTTGCTTGACTTCACTTCAACTGATAAGGCTCACTTAACTATCTTCACTTCAACTAATAGAGCTCACTTGTTTCACTTCACTTCAATTGATTAAGCTCAGTTGCTTCACTTCAGTTCATTAGATTAAGCTCAGTTGCTCTATTTCTCTTCAAATGATTAAGCTCAGTTGCTTCACTTCAGTTCATTAGATTAAGCTCAGTTGCTCTATTTCTCTTCAAATGATTAAGCTCGGTTGCTTCACTTCACTTCCACTGATTAAGCTCAGTTGCTTCACTTCACTTCAACTGATTGGGCTCACTTGGTTAGCTTCTTTTCAACCAATAAAGCTCACTTATTTCACGTCACCTCAATTGATTAAGCTCAGTTGCTTCACTTCACTTCAACTGATTGGACTCACTTAACTAGCTTAAACTTCAACTATAAGAGCTCACTTGTTTCACTTCACTTCAATTGATTAAGCTCAGTTGCTTCACTTCAGTTCATTAGATTAAGCTCAGTTGCTCTATTTCTCTTCAAATGATTAAGCTCAGTTGCTTCACTTCACTTCCACTGATTAAGCTCAGTTGCTTCACTTCACTTCAACTGATAAGGCTCACTTAACTAGCTTCACTTCAACTAATAGAGCTCACTTGTTTCACTTCACTTCAATTGATTAAGCTCAGTTGCTTCACTTCTGTTCATTTGATTAAGTTTAGTTGCTTCACTTCACTTCAACTGATAAGGCTCACTTAACTAGCTTCACCTCAACTACTAGAGCTCACTTGTTTCACTTCACTTCCATTGATTAAGCTCAGTTGCTTCACTTCACTTCATTTGATTAAGCTCAGTTGCTTCACTTCACTTCAACTGATTAGGCTCACTTAACAGGCTTCAATTTAACTAATAGAGCTCACTTGTTCACTTCACTTCAATTGATTAAGCTCAGTTGCCTCACTTCACTTCAACTGATTAAGCTCAGTTGCTTCACTTCACTTCAACTGATAAGGCTCACTTAACAAGCTTCAATTTAACTAATAGAGCTCACTTGTTCACTTCACTTCAATTGATTAAGCTCAGTTGCCTCACTTCACTTCTACTGATTAAGCTCAGTTGCTTCACTTCAACTGATAAGGTTCACTTAACTAGCTTCACTTCAACTAATAGAGCTCAATTGTTCCACTTCACTTCAATTGATTTAGCTCAGTTGCTTCACTCCACTTTAACTGATTAGGCTCACTTAGATAGCTTTACTCCAACTAATAGAGCTCACTCGTTTCACTTCACTTCAACTGATTAGGCTTACCTAACTAGCTTCACTTCAACTAAAGAGCTGACTTGTTTCACTTCACTTCAATTGATTAAGCTTAATTGCTTCACTTCACTTCAACTGATTAGGCTTACCTAACTAGCTTCACTTCAACTAAAGAGCTCACTTGTTTCACTTCACTTCAATTGATTAAGCTTAATTGCTTCACTTCACTTAGACTGATTGGGCTCACTTAGTTAGCTTCACTTCAACAAATAGAGCTCACTTGTTTAACTTCACTTCAATTGATTAAGCTCAGTTGCTTCACTTCACTTCAACTGATTGGGCTCACTTTGCTAGCTTCACTTCAACAAAAAGAGCTCACTTGTTTTACTTCACTTCAATTGATTAAGCTCAGTTGCTTCACTTCACTTCAACTGATTGGGCTTACTTAGATAGCTTTACTCCAACTAATAGAGCTCACTTGTTTCACTTCACTTCAATTGATAAAGCTCAGTTGCTTCACTTCACTTTACCTGATTAGGCTCACTTAACTAGCTTCACTTCAACTAATAGAGCTGACTTGTTTCACTTCACTTCAACTGATTAGGCTCACTTAACTAGCTTCAGTTCAACTAATAGAGCTCACTTGTTTCACGTCACTTCAATAGATTAAGCTCAGTTGCTGCACTTCACTTCAACTGATTAGGCTCATTTAACTAGCTTCACTTCAACTAAAGAGCTCACTTGTTTTACTTCACTTCAACTGATTGGGCTCACTTAATCAGCTTCTCTTCAACAAATAGAGCTCTCTTGTTTCACTGCACTTAAATCGATTAAGCTCAGTTGCTTCACTTCACTTCAACTGATTGGGCTCACTTGGTTAGCTTCTCTTCAACCAATAAAGCTCACTTATTTCACGTCACCTCAATTGATTAAGCTCAGTTGCTTCACTTCACTTCAACTGATTGGACTCACTTAACTAGCTTCACTTCAACTAAAAGATCTCACTTGTTTCACTTCACTTCAATTGATTAAGCTCAGTTGCTTCACTTCAGTTCATTAGATTAAGCTCAGTTGCTCTCTTTCTCTTCAAATGATTAAGCTCAGTTGCTTCACTTCACTTCCACTGATTAAGCTCAGTTGCTTCACTTCACTTCAACTGATAAGGCTCACTTAACTAGCTTCACTTCAACTAATAGAGCTCACTTGTTTCACTTCACTTCAATTGATTAAGCTCAGTTGCTTCACTTCTGTTCATTTGATTAAGTTTAGTTGCTTCACTTCACTTCAACTGATAAGGCTCACTTAACTAGCTTCACCTCAACTACTAGAGCTCACTTGTTTCACTTCACTTCCATTGATTAAGCTCAGTTGCTTCACTTCACTTCATTTGATTAAGCTCAGTTTCTTCAGTTCACTTCAACTGATTAGCTCACTTAACAGGCTTCACTTTAACTAATAGAGCTCAGTTGTTCACTTCACTTAAATTGATTAGGCTCAGTTGCCTCACTTCACTTCAACTGATTAAGCTCAGTTGCTTGACTTCACTTCAACTGATAAGGCTCACTTAACTATCTTCACTTCAACTAATAGAGCTCACTTGTTTCACTTCACTTCAATTGATTAAGCTCAGTTGCTTCACTTCAGTTCATTAGATTAAGCTCAGTTGCTCTATTTCTCTTCAAATGATTAAGCTCAGTTGCTTCACTTCACTTCCACTGATTAAGCTCAGTTGCTTCACTTCACTTCAACTGATTGGGCTCACTTGGTTAGCTTCTTTTCAACCAATAAAGCTCACTTATTTCACGTCACCTCAATTGATTAAGCTCAGTTGCTTCACTTCACTTCAACTGATTGGACTCACTTAACTAGTTTAAACTTCAACTATAAGAGCTCACTTGTTTCACTTCACTTCAATTGATTAAGCTCAGTTGCTTCACTTCAGTTCATTAGATTAAGCTCAGTTGCTCTATTTCTCTTCAAATGATTAAGCTCAGTTGCTTCACTTCACTTCCACTGATTAAGCTCAGTTGCTTCACTTCACTTCAACTGATAAGGCTCACTTAACTAGCTTCACTTCAACTAATAGAGCTCACTTGTTTCACTTCACTTCAATTGATTAAGCTCAGTTGCTTCACTTCTGTTCATTTGATTAAGTTTAGTTGCTTCACTTCACTTCAACTGATAAGGCTCACTTAACTAGCTTCACCTCAACTACTAGAGCTCACTTGTTTCACTTCACTTCCATTGATTAAGCTCAGTTGCTTCACTTCACTTCATTTGATTAAGCTCAGTTTCTTCAGTTCACTTCAACTGATAAGGCTCACTTAACAAGCTTCACTTCAACTAATAGAGCTTACTTGTTTCACTTCACTTCAATTGATTAAGCTCAGTTGCTTCACTTCAGTTAATTTGATTAAGCTCAGTTGCTTCACTTCACTTCAACTGATTAGGCTCACTTAACAGGCTTCAATTTAACTAATAGAGCTCACTTGTTCACTTCACTTCAATTGATTAAGCTCAGTTGCCTCACTTCACTTCAACTGATTAAGCTCAGTTGCTTCACTTCAACTGATAAGGCTCACTTAACTAGCTTCACTTCAACTAATAGAGCTCAATTGTTCCACTTCACTTCAATTGATTTGGCTCAGTTGCTTCGCTCCACTTTAACTGATTAGGCTCACTTAGATAGCTTTACTCCAACTAATAGAGCTCACTCGTTTCACTTCACTTCAACTGATTAGGCTTACCTAACTAGCTTCACTTCAACTAAAGAGCTCACTTTTTTCACTTCACTTCAATTGATTAAGCTTAATTGCTTCACTTCACTTCAACTGATTAGGTTCACTTAGTTAGCTTCACTTCAACAAATAGAGCTCACTTGTTTCACTTCACTTCAATTGATACAGTTCAGTTGCTTCACTTCACTTCAACTGATTGGGCTCACTTAGTTAGCTTCACTTCAACAAATAGAGCTCACTTGTTTAACTTCACTTCAATTGATTAAGCTCAGTTGCTTCACTTCACTTCAACTGATTGGGCTCACTTAGTCAGCTTCTCTTCAACAAATAGAGCTCTCTTGTTTCACTGCACTTAAATCGATTAAGCTCAGTTGCTTCACTTCACTTCAACTGATTGGGCTCACTTGGTTAGCTTCTCTTCAACCAATAAAGCTCACTTATTTCACGTCACCTCAATTGATTAAGCTCAGTTGCTTCACTTCACTTCAACTGATTGGACTCACTTAACTAGCTTCACTTCAACTAAAAGAGCTCACTTGTTTCACTTCACTTCAATTGATTAAGCTCAGTTGCTTCACTTCAGTTCATTAGATTAAGCTCAGTTGCTCTATTTCTCTTCAAATGATTAAGCTCAGTTGCTTCACTTCACTTCCACTGATTAAGCTCAGTTGCTTCACTTCACTTCAACTGATAAGGCTCACTTAACTAGCTTGACTTCAACTAATAGAGCTCACTTGTTTCACTTCACTTCAATTGATACAGTTCAGTTGCTTCACTTCACTTCAACTGATTGGGCTCACTTAGTTAGCTTCACTTCAACAAATAGAGCTCACTTGTTTAACTTCACTTCAATTGATTAAGCTCAGTTGCTTCACTTCACTTCAACTGATTGGGCTCACTTAGTCAGCTTCTCTTCAACAAATAGAGCTCTCTTGTTTCACTGCACTTAAATCGATTAAGCTCAGTTGCTTCACTTCACTTCAACTGATTGGGCTCACTTGGTTAGCTTCTCTTCAACCAATAAAGCTCACTTATTTCACGTCACCTCAATTGATTAAGCTCAGTTGCTTCACTTCACTTCAACTGATTGGACTCACTTAACTAGCTTCACTTCAACTAAAAGAGCTCACTTGTTTCTCTTCACTTCAATTGATTAAGCTCAGTTGCTTCACTTCAGTTCATTAGATTAAGCTCAGTTGCTCTATTTCACTTCAATTGATTAAGCTCAGTTGCTTCACTTCTGTTCATTTGATTAAGTTTAGTTGCTTCACTTCACTTCAACTGATAAGGCTCACTTAACTAGCTTCACCTCAACTACTAGAGCTCACTTGTTTCACTTCACTTCCATTGATTAAGCTCAGTTGCTTCACTTCACTTCATTTGATTAAGCTCAGTTTATTCAGTTCACTTCAACTGATTAGGCTCACTTAACAGGCTTCACTTTAACTAATAAAGCTCACTTGTTCACTTCACTTAAATTGATTAGGCTCAGTTGCCTCACTTCACTTCAACTGATTAAGCTCATTTAACTAGCTTCACTTCAACTAAAGAGCTCACTTGTTTTACTTCACTTCAACTGATTGGGCTCACTTAGTCAGCTTCACTTCAACAAATAGAGCTCTCTTGTTTCACTGCACTTAAATCGATTAAGCTCAGTTGCTTCACTTCACTTCAACTGATTGGGCTCACTTGGTTAGCTTCTCTTCAACCAATAAAGCTCACTTATTTCACGTCACTTCAATAGATTAAGCTCAGTTGCTTCACTTCACTTCAACTGATTAGGCTCACTTAACTAGCTTCACCTCAACTACTAGAGCTCACTTGTTCACTTCACTTAAGTTGATTAAGCTCAGTTGCCTCACTTCACTTCAACTGATTAAGCTCAGTTGCTTCACTTCACTTCAACTGATAAGGCTCACTTAACTAGCTTTACTTCAACTAATAGAGCTCACTTGTTCCACTTCACTTCAATTGATTAAGCTCAGTTGCTTCACTTCACTTCAACTGATTGGGATCACTTAGTTAGCTTTACTCCAACTAATGAAGCTCACTTGTTTCACTTCACTTCAACTGATAAGGCTCACTTAACTAGCTTCACTGTAACTAATAGAGCTTACTTGTTTAACTTCACTTCTATTGATTAAGCTCAATTGTTTAACTTCACTTCAACCGATAAAGCTCAGTTGCTTCACTTCACTTCAACTGATTAGGCTCACTTAACAGGCTTCACTTTAACTAATAGAGCTCACTTGTTCACTTCACTTCAATTGATTAAGCTCAGTTGCCTCACTTCACTTCAACTGATTAAGCTCAGTTGCTTCACTTAACTTCAACTGATAAGGCTCACTTAACTAGCTTCACTTCAACTAATAGAGCTCACTTGTTTCACTTCACTTCAATTGATTAAGCTCAGTTGCTCCACTTCAGTTCATTTGATTAAGCTCAGTTGCTTCACTTCACTTCAACTGATTGGGCTCACTTAGATAGCTTTACTCCAACTAATAGAGCTCACTTGTTCCACTTCACCTCAATTGATTTAGCTCAGTTGCTTCACTTCACTTTACCTGATTAGGCTCACTTAACTAGCTTCACTTCAACTAATAGAGCTGACTTGTTTCACTTCACTTCAACTGATTAGGCTCACTTAACTAGCTTCAGTTCAACCAATAGAGCTCACTTGTTTCACGTCACTTCAATAGATTAAGCTCAGTTGCTGCACTTCACTTCAACTGATTAGGCTCATTTAACTAGCTACACTTCAACTAAAGAGCTCACTTGTTTTACTTCACTTCAACTGATTGGGCTCACTTAGTCAGCTTCACTTCAACAAATAGAGCTCTCTTGTTTCACTGCACTTAAATCGATTAAGCTCAGTTGCTTCACTTCACTTCAACTGATTGGGCTCACTTGGTTAGCTTCTCTTCAACCAATAAAGCTCACTTATTTCACGTCACCTCAATTGATTAAGCTCAGTTGCTTCACTTCACTTCAACTGATTGGACTCACTTAACTAGCTTCACTTCAACTAAAAGAGCTCACTTGTTTCACTTCACTTCAATTGATTAAGCTCAGTTGCTTCACTTCAGTTCATTTGATTAAGCTCAGTTGCTCTATTTCTCTTCAAATGATTAAGCTCAGTTGCTTCACTTCACTTCAACTGATAAGGCTCACTTAACAAGCTTCACTTCAACTAATAGAGCTCACTTGTTTCACTTCATTTCGATTGATTAAGCTCAGTTGCTTCACTTCAATTAATTTGATTAAGCTCAGTTGCTTCACTTCACTTCAACTGATTAGGCTCACTTAACAGGCTTCAATTTAACTAATAGAGCTCACTTGCTTCACTTCACTTCAATTGATTAAGCTCAGTTGCTTCTCTTTATTTCAACTGATTAGGCTCACTTAACAGGCTTCACTGTAACTAATAGAGCTAACTTGTTTCACTTCACTTCAATTGATTAAGCTCAATTGTTCCACTTCACTTCAATTGATTAAGCTCAGTTGCTTCACTTCAGTTAAATTGATTAAGCTCAGTTACTTCACATCACTTCAACTGATTCGGATCACTTCGTGCGCTTAACTTCAACTAAAAGAGCTCACTTGTTCCACATCACATCAATTGATTAGGCTCAGTTGCTTCACTTCACTTCAACTGATTGGGCTCACTTAGATAGCTTTATTCCAACTAATAGAGCTCACTTGTTTCACTTCACTTCAACTGTTTAGGCTCACTTAACTAGCTTTACTCCAACTAATGAAGCTCACTTGTTTCACTTCACTTCAACTGATAAGGCTCACTTAACTAGCTTCACTGTAACTAATAGAGCTCAATTGTTTAACTTCACTTCAACCGATAAAGTTCAGTTGCTTCACTTCACTTCAACTGATTAGGCTCACTAAACAGGCTTCACTTCAACTAATAGAGCTCACTTGTTAACTTTACTTCAATTGATTAAGCTCAGTTGCCTCACTTCACTTCAACTGATTAAGCTCAGTTGCTTCACTTCACTTCAACTGATAATGCTCACTTAACAAGCTTCACTTCAACTAATAGAGCTCACTTGTTTCACTTCACTTCAATTGATTAAGCTCAGTTGCTTCACTTCAGTTAATTTGATTAAGCTCAGTTGCTTCACTTCACTTCAACTGATTAGGCTCACTTAACAGGCTTCAATTTAACTAATAGAGCTCACTTGTTCACTTCACTTCAATTGATTAAGCTCAGTTGCCTCACTTCACTTCAACTGATTAAGCTCAGTTGCTTCACTTCAACTGATAAGGCTCACTTAACTAGCTTCACTTCAACTAATAGAGCTCACTTGTTCCACTTCACTTCAATTGATTTAGCTCAGTTGCTTCACTCCACTTTAACTGATTAGGCTCACTTAGATAGCTTTACTCCAACTAATAGAGCTCACTCGTTTCACTTCACTTCAACTGATTAGGCTTACCTAACTAGCTTCACTTCAACTAGAGAGCTCACTTGTTTCACTTCACTTCAATTGATTAAGCTTAATTGCTTCACTTCACTTCAACTGATTAGGTTCACTTAGTTAGCTTCACTTCAACAAATAGAGCTCACTTGTTTCACTTCACTTCAATTGATACAGCTCAGTTGCTTCACTTCACTTCAACAGATTGGGCTCACTTAGTTAGCTTCACTTCAACAAATAGAGCTCACTTGTTTTACTTCACTTCAATTGATTAAGCTCAGTTGCTTCACTTCACTTCAACTGATTGGGCTCACTTTGCTAGCTTCACTTCAACAAAAAGAGCTCACTTGTTTTACTTCACTTCAATTGATTAAGCTCAGTTGCTTCACTTCACTTTAACTGATTGGGCTCACTTAGATAGCTTTACTCCAACTAATAGAGCTCACTTGTTTCACTTCATTTCAATTGATAAAGCTCAGTTGCTTCACTTCACTTTACCTGATTAGGCTCACTTAACTAGCTTCACTTCAACTAATAGAGCTGACTTGTTTCACTTCACTTCAACTGATTAGGCTCACTTAACTAGCTTCAGTTTAACTAATAGAGCTCACTTGTTTCACGTCACTTCAATAGATTAAGCTCAGTTGCTGCACTTCACTTCAACTGATTAGGCTCATTTAACTAGCTTCACTTCAACTAAAGAGCTCACTTGTTTTCCTTCACTTCAACTGATTGGCCTCACTTAGTCAGCTTCTCTTCAACAAATAGAGCTCTCTTGTTTCACTGCACTTAAATCGATTAAGCTCAGTTGCTTCACTTCACTTCAACTGATTGGGCTCACTTGGTTAGCTTCTCTTCAACCAATAAAGCTCACTTATTTCACGTCACCTCAATTGATTAAGCTCAGTTGCTTCACTTCACTTCAACTGATTGGACTCACTTAACTAGCTTCACTTCAACTAAAAGAGCTCACTTGTTTCACTTCACTTCAATTGATTAAGCTCAGTTGCTTCACTTCAGTTCATTAGATTAAGCTCAGTTGCTCTATTTCTCTTTAAATGATTAAGCTCAGTTGCTTCACTTCACTTCCACTGATTAAGCTCAGTTGCTTCACTTCACTTCAACTGATAAGGCTCACTTAACTAGCTTCACTTCAACTAATAGAGCTCACTTGTTTCACTTCACTTCCATTGATTAAGCTCAGTTGCTTCACTTCACTTCATTTGATTAAGCTCAGTTTCTTCACTTCACTTCAACTGATTAGGCTCACTTAACAGGCTTCACTTTAACTAATAGAGCTCACTTGTTCACTTCACCTAAATTGATTAGGCTCAGTTGCCTCACTTCACTTCAACTGATTAAGCTCAGTTGCTTGACTTCACTTCAACTGATAAGGCTCACTTAACTATCTTCACTTCAACTAATAGAGCTCACTTGTTCCACTTCACCTCAATTGATTTAGCTCAGTTGCTTCACTTCACTTTACCTGATTAGGCTCACTTAACTAGCTTCACTTCAACTAATAGAGCTGACTTGTTTCACTTCACTTCAACTGATTAGGCTCACTTAACTAGCTTCAGTTCAACTAATAGAGCTCACTTGTTTCACGTCACTTCAATAGATTAAGCTCAGTTGCTGCACTTCACTTCAACTGATTAGGCTCATTTAACTAGCTTCACTTCAACTAAAGAGCTCACTTGTTTTACTTCACTTCAACTGATTGGGCTCACTTAGTCAGCTTCACTTCAACAAATAGAGCTCTCTTGTTTCACTGCACTTAAATCGATTAAGCTCAGTTGCTTCACTTCACTTCAACTAATTGGGCTCACTTGGTTAGCTTTTCTTCAACCAATAAAGCTCACTTATTTCACGTCACCTCAATTGATTAAGCTCAGTTGCTTCACTTCACTTCAACTGATTGGACTCACTTAACTAGCTTCACTTCAACTAAAAGAGCTCACTTGTTTCACTTCACTTCAATTGATTAAGCTCAGTTGCTTCACTTCAGTTCATTTGATTAAGCTCAGTTGCTCTATTTCTCTTCAAATGATTAAGCTCAGTTGCTTCACTTCACTTCCACTGATTAAGCTCAGTTGCTTCACTTCACTTCAACTGATAAGGCTCACTTAACTAGCTTCACTTCAACTAAAGAGCTCACTTGTTTCACTTCACTTCAATTGATTAAGCTCAGTTGCTTCACTTCTGTTCATTTGATTAAGCTCAGTTGCTTCACTTCACTTCAACTGATTAGGCTCACTTAACAGGCTTCACTTTAACTAATAGAGCTCACTTGTTCACTTCACTTAAATTGATTAAGCTCAGTTGCCTCACTTCACTTCAACTGATTGGGCTCAGTTGCTTGACTTCACTTCAACTGATAAGGCTCACTTAACTAGCTTCACTTCAACTAATAGAGCTCACTTGTTCCACTTCACTTCAATTGATTTAGCTCAGTTGCTTCACTTCAGTTCATTTGATTAAGCTCAGTTGCTTCACTTCACTTTAACTGATTGGGCTCACTTAGATAGCTTTACTCCAACTAATAGAGCTCAGTCGTTTCACTTCACTTCAACTGATTAGGCTTACCTAACTAGCTTCACTTCAACTAATAGAGTTCACTTGTTTTACTTCACTTCAATTGATTAAGCTCAGTTGATACACTTCACTTCAACTGATTAGGCTCACTTAACTAGCTTCACTTCAACTACTAGAGCTCACTTGTTTCACTTCACCCTTATTGATTAAGCTCAGTTGCTTCACTTCAGTTCATTTGATTAAGCTCAGTTGCTTCACTTCACTTCAACTGATTAGGCTCACTTAACAGGCTTCACTTTAACTAATAGAGCTCACTTGTTCACTTCACTTAAATTGATTAAGCTCAGTTGCCTCACTTCACTTCAACCGTTTTAGTTCAGTAGCTTCACTTCACTTTAACTGATTGGGCTCACTTAGATAGCTTTACTCCAACTAATAGAGCTCACTTGTTTCACTTCACTTCAATTGATTAAGCTCAATTGCTTCACTTCACTTCAACTGATTGTGCTCACTTAGATAGCTTTACTCCAACTAATAGAGCTCACCTGTTTCACTTCACTTCAACTGATTAGGCTCACTTAACTAGCTTCACTTCAACTAATAGAGCTCACTTGTTTCACGTCACTTCAATTGACTAAGCTCAGTTGCTGCACTTCACTTCAACTGATTAGGCTCATTTAACTAGCTTCACTTCAACTAAAGAGCTCACTTGTTTCACTTCACTTCAACTGAATAAGCTCAGTTGCTCTATTTCTCTTCAAATGATTAAGCTCAGTTGCTTCACTTCACTTCAACTGATTGGGCTCAGTTGCTTCACTTCACTTCAACTGATAAGGCTCACTTAACTAGCTTCACTTCAACTAATAGAGCTCACTTGTTTCACTTCACTTCCATTGATTAAGCTCAGTTGCTTCACTTCACTTCATTTGATTAAGCTCAGTTTCTTCACTTCACTTCAACTGATTAGGCTCACTTAACAGGCTTCACTTTAACTAATAGAGCTCACTTGTTCACTTCACTTAAATTGATTAGGCTCAGTTGCCTCACTTCAGTTCATTAGATTAAGCTCAGTTGCTCTATTTCTCTTTAAATGATTAAGCTCAGTTGCTTCACTTCACTTCCACTGATTAAGCTCAGTTGCTTCACTTCACTTCAACTGATTGGGCTCACTTAGATAGCTTTACTCCAACTAATAGAGCTCACTTGTTTCACTTCACTTCAATTGATAAAGCTCAGTTGCTTCACTTCACTTTACCTGATTAGGCTCACTTTGTTAGCTTCACTTCAACAAAAAGAGCTCACTTGTTTTACTTCACTTCAATTGATTAAGCTCAGTTGCTTCACTTCACTTCAACTGATTGGGCTCAGTTGCTTGACTTCACTTCAACTGATAAGGCTCACTTAACTAGCTTCACTTCAACTAATAGAGCTCACTTGTTTCACTTCACTTCAATTGATAAAGCTCAGTTGCTTCACTTCACTTTACCTGATTAGGCTCACTTTGTTAGCTTCACTTCAACAAAAAGAGCTCACTTGTTTTACTTCACTTCAATTGATTTAGCTCAGTTGCTTCACTTCAGTTCATTTGATTAAGCTCAGTTGCTTCACTTCACTTTAACTGATTGGGCTCACTTAGATAGCTGTACTCCAACTAATAGAGCTCACTCGTTTCACTTCACTCCAACTGATTAGGCTTACCTAACTAGCTTTACTTCAACTAATAGAGTTTACTTGTTTTACTTCACTTCAATTGATAAAGCTCAGTTGCTTCACTTCACTTCAACTGATTGGGCTCACTTAGATAGCTTTACTCCAACAAATAGATCTCACTTGTTTCACTTCACTTCAATTGAAAAGCTCACTTGTTTTACTTCACTTCAATTGATTAAGCTCAGTTGCTTCACTTCACTTCAACTGATTGGGCTCACTTAGTTAGCTTCACTTCAACTAATAGAGCTCACTTTTTTTACTTCACTCCAATTGATTAAGGTCAGTTGCTTCACTTCACCTCAACTGATTGGGCTCAGTTAGTTAGCTTCACTTCAACAAATTGAGCTCACTTGTTTCACTGCACTTAAATCGATTAAGCTCAGTTGCTTCACTTCACTTCAACTGATTGGACTCACTTGGTTAGCTTCTCTTCAACCAATAGAGCTCACTTATTTCACGTCACTTCAATTGATTGAGCTCAGTTGCTTCACTTCACTTCAACTGATTGGGCTCACTTAACTAGCTTCACTTCAACTAAAAGAGCTCACTTGTTTCACTTCACTTCAACTGAATAAGCTCAGTTGCTCTATTTCTCTTCAAATGATTAAGCTCAGTTGCTTCACTTCACTCCAACTAATTAAGCTCAGTTGCTTCACTACACTTCAACTGATAAGGCTCACTTAACTAGCTTCACTTCAACTAATAGAGCTCACTTGTTTCACTTCACTTCAATTGATAAAGCTCAGTTGCTTCACTTCACTTTAAGTGATTAGGCTCACTTAACTAGCTTCACTTCAACTAATAGAGCTCACTTGTTTCACTTCACTTCAATTGATAAAGCTCAGTTGCTTCACTTCACTTTAAGTGATTAGGCTCACTTAACTAGCTTCACTTCAACTAAAGAGCTCACTTGTTTTACTTCACTTCAATTGATTAAGCTCAGTTGCTTCACTTCACTTCAACTGATTGGGCTCACTTAACTAGCTTCACTTCAACTAAAAGAGCTCACATGTTTCACTTCACTTCAACTGAATAAGCTCAGTTGCTCTATTATTCTTCAAATGATTAAGCTCAGTTGCTTCACTTCACTCCAACTAATTAAGCTCAGTTGCTTCACTTCACTTTACCTGATTAGGCTCAATTAACTAGCTTCACTTCAACTAAAGAGCTCAGTTGCTCTATTTCTCTTCAAATGATTAAGCTCAGTTGCTTCACTTCACTCCAACTAATTAAGCTCAGTTGCTTCACTACACTTCAACTGATAAGGCTCACTTAACTAGCTTCACTTCAACTAATAGAGCTCACTTGTTTCACTTCACTTCAATTGATAAAGCTCAGTTGCTTCACTTCACTTTAAGTGATTAGGCTCACTTAACTAGCTTCACTTCAATTGAAAAGCTCACTTGTTTTACTTCACTTCAATTGATTAAGCTCAGTTGCTTCACTTCACTTCAACTGATTGGGCTCACTTAGTTAGCTTCACTTCAACAAATAGAGCTCACTTGTTTCACTTCACTTCAACTGAATAAGCTCAGTTGCTCTATTTCTCTTCAAATGATTAAGCTCAGTTGCTTCACTTCACTTCAACTGATTGGGCTCACTTAGTTAGCTTCACTTCAACAAATAGAGCTCACTTGTTTCACTTCACTTCAATTGATAAAGCTCAGTTGCTTCACTTCACTTTAAGTGATTAGGCTCACTTAACTAGCTTCACTTCAATTGAAAAGCTCACTTGTTTTACTTCACTTCAATTGATTAAGCTCGGTTGCTTCACGTCACTTCAATTGATTGAGCTCAGTTGCTTCACTTCACTTCAACTGATTGGGCTCACTTGTTTCACTTCACTTCAACTGAATAAGCTCAGTTGCTCTATTTCTCTTCAAATGATTAAGCTCAGTTGCTTCACTTCACTCCAACTAATTAAGCTCAGTTGCTTCACTACACTTCAACTGATAAGGCTCACTTAACTAGCTTCACTTCAACTAATAGAGCTCACTTGTTTCACTTCACTTCAATTGATTAAGCTCAGTTGCTTCACTTCAGTTCATTTGATTAGGCTCAGTTGCTTCACTTCACTTCAACTGATTGGGCTCACTTTGTTAGCTTCACTCTAACAAATAGATCTCACTCGTTTCACTTCACTTCAATTGATAAAGCTCAGTTGCTTCACTTCACTTTAACTGATTAGGCTCACTTAACTAGCTTCACTTCAATTGAAAAACTCACTTGTTTTACTTCACTTCAATTGATTAAGCTCAGTTGCTTCACTCCACTTCAACTGATTGGGCTCACTTAGTTAGCTTCACTTCAACAAATAGAGCTCACTTGTTTTACTTCACTTTAATTGATTAAGCTCAGTTGCTTTACTTCACTCCAACTGATTGTGCTCACTTAACTAGCTTCACTTCAACTAAAGAGCTCACTTTTTTTACTTCACTTCAATTGATTAAGGTCAGTTGCTTCACTTCACTTCAACTGATTGGGTTCACTTTGTTAGCTTCACTTCAACAAAAAGAGCTCACTTGTTTTACTTCACTTCAATTGATTGAGCTCAGTTGCTTCACTTCACTTCAACTGATTGGGCTCACTTAGATAGCTTTACGCCAACTAATAGAGCTCACTTGTTTCACTTCACTTCAATTGATAAAGCTCAGTTGCTTCACTTCACTTTACCTGATTAGGCTCACTTAACTAGCCTCACTTCAACTAATAGAGCTCACTTGTTTCACTTCACTTCAATTGATTAAGCTCAGTTGCAGCACTTCACTTCAACTGATTAGGCTCATTTAACTAGCTTCACTTCAACTAAAGAGCTCACTTGTTTTACTTCACTTCAATTGATTTAGCTCAGTTGCTTCACTTCACTTTAACTGATTGGGCTCACTTAGATAGCTGTACTCCAACTAATAGAGCTCACTCGTTTCACTTCACTTCAACTGATTAGGCTTACCTAACTAGCTTTACTTCAACTAATAGAGTTTACTTGTTTTACTTCACTTCAATTGATAAACCTCAGTTGCTTCACTTCACTTCAACTGATTGGGCTCACTTAGTTAGCTTCACTTCAATAAAAAGAGCTCACTTGTTTTACTTCACTTCAACTGTTTAAGCTCAGTTGCTTCACTTCACTTCAACTGAGTAGGATCACTTCACTAGTTTCACTTCAACTAATAGAGCTCACTTGCTTCACTTCACTTCAACTGATTGGGCTCACTTAACTAGCTTCACTTCAACTAAAGAGCTCACTTGTTTCACTTCACTTCAATTGATAAAGCTCAGTTGCTTCACTTTACTTCAACTGATTGGGCTCACTTAGTTAACTTCACTTCAACAATTAGAGCTCACTTTTTTTACTTCACTCCAATTGATTAAGGTCAGTTGCTTCACTTCACCTCAACTGATTGGGCTCAGTTAGTTAGCTTCACTTCAACAAATTGAGCTCACTTGTTTCACTGCACTTAAATCGATTAAGCTCAGTTGCTTCACTTCACTTCAACTGATTGGGCTCACTTGGTTAGCTTCTCTTCAACCAATAGAGCTCACTTATTTCACGTTAATTCAATTGATTAAGCTCAGTTGCTTCACTTCACTTCAACTGATTGGGCTCACTTAACTAGCTTCACTTCAACTAAAAGAGCTCACTTGTTTCACTTCACTTCAACTGAATAAGCTCAGTTGCTCTATTTCTCTTCAAATGATTAAGCTCAGTTGCTTCACTTCACTCCAACTAATTAAGCTCAGTTGCTTCACTACACTTCAACTGATAAGGCTCACTTAACTAGCTTCACTTCAACTAATAGAGTTCACTTGTTTCACTTCACTTCAATTGATTAAGCTCAGTTGCCTCACTTCACTTCAACTGATTAAGCGCAGTTGCTTCACTTCACTTCAACTGAAAAGGCTCACTTAACTAGCTTCACTTCAACTAAAAGAGCTCACTTGTTTCACTTCACTTCAACTGAATAAGCTCAGTTGCTCTATTTCTCTTCGAATGATTAAGCTCAGTTGCTTCACTTCACTCCAACTAATAGAGCTCACTTGTTTCACTTCACTTCAACTGAATAAGCTCAGTTGCTCTATTTCTCTTCGAATGATTAAGCTCAGTTGCTTCACTTCACTCCAACTAATAGAGCTCACTTGTTTCACTTCACTTCAACTGAATAAGCTCAGTTGCTCTATTTCTCTTCGAATGATTAAGCTCAGTTGCTTCACTTCACTCCAACTAATAGAGCTCACTTGTTTCACTTCACTTCAACTGATTAGGCTTATTTAACTAGCTTCACTTCAACTAAAGAGCTCACTTGTTTTACTTCACTTCAATTGATAAAGCTCAGTTGCTTCACTTCACTTCAACTGATTGGGCTCACTTAGTTAGCTTCACTTCAACTAATAGAGCTCACTTGCTTCACTTCACTTCAACTGATTGGGCTCACTTAACTAGCTTCACTTCAACTAAAGAGCTCACTTGTTTCACTTCACTTCAATTGATAAAGCTCAGTTGCTTCACTTTACTTCAACTGATTGGGCTCACTTAGTTAACTTCACTTCAACAAATAGAGCTCACTTTTTTTACTTCACTCCAATTGATTAAGGTCAGTTGCTTCACTTCATCTCAACTGATTGGGCTCAGTTAGTTAGCTTCACTTCAACAAATTGAGCTCACTTGTTTCACTGCACTTAAATCGATTAAGCTCAGTTGCTTCACTTCACTTCAACTGATTGGGCTCACTTGGTTAGCTTCTCTTCAACCAATAGAGCTCACTTATTTCACGTTAATTCAATTGATTAAGCTCAGTTGCTTCACTTCACTTCAACTGATTGGGCTCACTTAACTAGCTTCACTTCAACTAAAAGAGCTCACTTGTTTCACTTCACTTCAACTGAATAAGCTCAGTTGCTCTATTTCTCTTCAAATGATTAAGCTCAGTTGCTTCACTTCACTCCAACTAATTAAGCTCAGTTGCTTCACTACACTTCAACTGATGAGGCTCACTTAACTAGCTTCACTTCAACTAATAGAGCTCACTTGTTTCACTTCACTTCAATTGATTAAGCTCAGTTGCTTCACTTCAGTTCATTTGATTAGGCTCAGTTGCTTCACTTCACTTCAACTGATTGGGCTCACTTTGTTAGCTTCACTTCAACAAAAAGAGCTCACTTGTTTTACTTCACTTCAATTGATAAAGCTCAGTTGCTTCACTTCACTTTAACTGATTAGGCTCACTTAACTAGCTTCACTTCAATTGAAAAGCTCACTTGTTTTACTTCACTTCAATTGATTAAGCTCAGTTGCTTCACTTTACTTCAACTGATTGGGCTCACTTAGTTAACTTCACTTCAACAAATAGAGCTCACTTTTTTTACTTCACTCCAATTGATTAAGGTCAGTTGCTTCACTTCACTTCAACTGATTGGGCTCACTTAGTTAGCTTCACTTCAACTAATAGAGCTCACTTGCTTCACTTCACTTCAACTGATTGGGCTCACTTAACTAGCTTCACTTCAACTAAAGAGCTCACTTGTTTCACTTCACTTCAATTGATAAAGCTCAGTTGCTTCACTTTACTTCAACTGATTGGGCTCACTTAGTTAACTTCACTTCAACAAATAGAGCTCACTTTTTTTACTTCACTCCAATTGATTAAGGTCAGTTGCTTCACTTCATCTCAACTGATTGGGCTCAGTTAGTTAGCTTCACTTCAACAAATTGAGCTCACTTGTTTCACTGCACTTAAATCGATTAAGCTCAGTTGCTTCACTTCACTTCAACTGATTGGGCTCACTTGGTTAGCTTCTCTTCAACCAATAGAGCTCACTTATTTCACGTTAAATCAATTGATTAAGCTCAGTTGCTTCACTTCACTTCAACTGATTGGGCTCACTTAACTAGCTTCACTTCAACTAAAAGAGCTCACTTGTTTCACTTCACTTCAACTGAATAAGCTCAGTTGCTCTATTTCTCTTCAAATGATTAAGCTCAGTTGCTTCACTTCACTCCAACTAATTAAGCTCAGTTGCTTCACCACACTTCAACTGATAAGGCTCACTTAACTAGCTTCACTTCAACTAATAGAGTTCACTTGTTTCACTTCACTTCAATTGATTAAGCTCAGTTGCCTCACTTCACTTCAACTGATTAAGCGCAGTTGCTTCACTTCACTTCAACTGAAAAGGCTCACTTAACTAGCTTCACTTCAACTAAAAGAGCTCACTTGTTTCACTTCACTTCAACTGAATAAGCTCAGTTGCTCTATTTCTCTTCGAATGATTAAGCTCAGTTGCTTCACTTCACTCCAACTAATAGAGCTCACTTGTTTCACTTCACTTCAACTGAATAAGCTCAGTTGCTCTATTTCTCTTCGAATGATTAAGCTCAGTTGCTTCACTTCACTCCAACTAATAGAGCTCACTTGTTTCACTTCACTTCAACTGATTAGGCTTATTTAACTAGCTTCACTTCAACTAATGAGCTCACTTGTTTTACTTCACTTCAATTGATAAAGCTCAGTTGCTTCACTTCACTTCAACTGATTGGGCTCACTTAGTTAGCTTCACTTCAACAAATAGAGCTCACTTGTTTCACTGCACTTAAATCGATTAAGCTCAGTTGCTTCACTTCACTTTAACTGATTGGGCTCACTTAGATAGCTGTACTCCAACTAATAGAGCTCACTCGTTTCACTTCACTTCAACTGATTAGGCTTACCTAACTAGCTTTACTTCAACTAATAGAGTTTACTTGTTTTACTTCACTTCAATTGATAAACCTCAGTTGCTTCACTTCACTTCAACTGATTGGGCTCACTTAGTTAGCTTCACTTCAACAAATAGAGCTCACTTGTTTTACTTCACTTCAATTGATTAAGCTCAGTTGCTTTACCTCACTCCAACTGATTGTGCTCACTTAACTAGCTTCACTTCAACTAAAGAGCTCACTTTTTTTACTTCACTTCAATTGATTAAGGTCAGTTGCTTCACTTCACTTCAACTGATTGGGCTCACTTTGTTAGCTTCACTTCAACAAAAAGAGCTCACATGTTTTACTTCACTTCAACTGTTTAAGCTCAGTTGCTTCACTTCACTTCAACTGATTGGGCTCAGTTAGTTAGCTTCACTTCAACAAATTGAGCTCACTTGTTTCACTGCACTTAAATCGATTAAGCTCAGTTGCTTCACTTCACTTCAACTGATTGGGCTCACTTGGTTAGCTTCTCTTCAACCAATAGAGCTCACTTATTTTACGTCACTTCAATTGATTAAGCTCAGTTGCTTCACTTCACTTCAACTGATTGGGCTCACTTAACTAGCTTCACTTCAACTAAAAGAGCTCACTTGTTTCACTTCACTTCAACTGAATAAGCTCAGTTGCTCTATTTCTCTTCAAATGATTAAGCTCAGTTGCTTCACTTCACTCCAACTAATTAAGCTCAGTTGCTTCACTACACTTCAACTGATAAGGCTCACTTAACTAGCTTCACTTCAACTAATAGAGTTCACTTGTTTCACTTCACTTCAATTGATTAAGCTCAGTTGCCTCACTTCACTTCAACTGAATAAGCTCAGTTGCTCTATTTCTCTTCGAATGATTAAGCTCAGTTGCTTCACTTCACTCCAACTAATAGAGCTCACTTGTTTCACTTCACTTCAACTGAATAAGCTCAGTTGCTCTATTTCTCTTCGAATGATTAAGCTCAGTTGCTTCACTTCACTCCAACTAATAGAGCTCACTTGTTTCACTTCACTTCAACTGATTAGGCTTATTTAACTAGCTTCACTTCAACTAAAGAGCTCACTTGTTTTACTTCACTTCAATTGATAAAGCTCAGTTGCTTCACTTCACTTCAACTGATTGGGCTCACTTAGTTAGCTTCACTTCAACAAATAGAGCTCACTTGTTTCACTGCACTTAAATCGATTAAGCTCAGTTGCTTCACTTCACTTCAACTGATTTCGCTCACTTTGTTAGCTTCACTTCAACAAAAAGAGCGCACTTATTTTACTTCACTTAAATTGATTAAGCTCAGTTGCTTCACTTCACTTCAACTGATTGGGCTCACTAAGATAGCTTCACTTCAACAAATAGAGCTCACTTTTTTTACTTCACTCCAATTGATTAAGGTCAGTTGCTTCACTTCACCTCAACTGATTGGGCTTAGTTAGTTAGCTTCACTTCTACAAATTGAGCTCACTTGTTTCAATGCACTTAAATCGATTAAGCTCAGTTGCTTCACTTCACTTCAACTGATTGGGCTCACTTAGTTAGCTTCACTTCAACAAATAGAGCTCACTTGTTTCACTGCACTTAAATCGATTAAGCTCAGTTGCTTCACTTCACTTCAACTGATTGGGTTCACTTTGTTAACTTTACTTCAACAAAAAGAGCGCACTTATTTTACTTCACTTAAATTGATTAAGCTCAGTTGCTTCACTTCACTTCAACTGATTGGGCTCACTAAGATAGCTTCACTTCAACAAATAGAGCTCACTTTTTTTACTTCACTCCAATTGATTAAGGTCAGTTGCTTCACTTCACCTCAACTGATTGGGCTCAGTTAGTTAGCTTCACTTCAACAAATTGAGCTCACTTGTTTCACTGCACTTAAATCGATTAAGCTCAGTTGCTTCACTTCACTTCAACTGATTGGGCTCACTTGGTTAGCTTCTCTTTAACCAATAGAGCTCACTTATTTCACGTCACTTCAATTGATTGAGCTCAGTTGCTCTATTCCTCTTCAAATGATAGAGCTCAGTTGCTTTACTTCACTCCAACTGATAGAGCTCACTTGTTTCACTTCACTTTACCTGAATAAGCTCAGTTGCTCTATTTCTCTTCGAATGATTAAGCTCAGTTGCTTCACTTCACTCCAACTAATAGAGCTCACTTGTTTCACTTCACTTCAACTGATTAGGCTTATTTAACTAGCTTCACTTCAACTAAAGAGCTCACTTGTTTTACTTCACTTCAATTGATTAAGCTCAGTTGCCTCACTTCACTTCAACTGAATAAGCTCAGTTGCTCTATTTCTCTTCGAATGATTAAGCTCAGTTGCTTCACTTCACTCCAACTACTAGAGCTCACTTGTTTCACTTCACTTCAACTGAATAAGCTCAGTTGCTCTATTTCTCTTCGAATGATTAAGCTCAGTTGCTTCACTTCACTCCAACTAATAGAGCTCACTTGTTTCACTTCACTTCAACTGATTAGGCTTATTTAACTAGCTTCACTTCAACTAAAGAGCTCACTTGTTTTACTTCACTTCAATTGATAAAGCTCAGTTGCTTCACTTCACTTCAACTGATTGGGCTCACTTAGTTAGCTTCACTTCAACTAATAGAGCTCACTTGTTTCACTTCACTTCAATTGATAAAGCTCAGTTGCTTCACTTCACTTTAAGTGATTAGGCTCACTTAACTAGCTTCACTTCAATTGAAAAGCTCACTTGTTTTTCTTCACTTCAATTGATTAAGCTCAGTTGCTTCACTTCACTTCAACTGATTGGGCTCACTTAGTTAGCTTCACTTCAACAAATAGAGCTCACTTTTTTTACTTCACTCCAATTGATTAAGGTCAGTTGCTTCACTTCACCTCAACTGATTGGGCTCAGTTAGTTAGCTTCACTTCAACAAATTGAGCTCACTTGTTTCACTGCACTTAAATCGATTAAGCTCAGTTGCTCTATTTCTCTTCAAATTTTTAAGCTCAGTTGCTTCACTTCACTCCAACTAATTAAGCTCAGTTGCTTCACTACACTTCAACTGATAAGGCTCACTTAACTAGCTTCACTTCAACTAATAGAGCTCACTTGTTTCACTTCACTTCAATTGATTAAGCTCAGTTGCTTCACTTCAGTTCATTTGATTAGGCTCAGTTGCTTCACTTCACTTCAACTGATTGGGCTCACTTTGTTAGCTTCACTCCAACAAATAGATCTCACTCGTTTCACTTCACTTCAATTGATAAAGCTCAGTTGCTTCACTTCACTTTAACTAATTAGGCTCACTTAACTAGCTTCACTTCAATTGAAAAACTCACTCGTTTCACTTCACTTCAATTGATAAAGCTCAGTTGCTTCACTTCACTTTAACTGATAAGGCTCACTTAACTAGCTTCACTTCAACTAATAGAGCTCACTTGTTTCACTTCACTTCAATTGATTAAGCTCAGTTGCTTCACTTCACTTCAACTGATTGGGCTCACTTAACTAGCTTCACTTCAACTAAAAGAGCTCACTTGTTTCACTTCACTTCAACTGAATAAGCTCAGTTGCTCTATTTCTCTTCAAATGATTAAGCTCAGTTGCTTCACTTCACTCCAACTAATTAAGCTCAGTTGCTTCACTACACTTCAACTGATAAGGCTCACTTAACTAGCTTCACTTCAACTAATAGAGTTCACTTGTTTCACTTCACTTCAATTGATTAAGCTCAGTTGCCTCACTTCACTTCAACTGAATAAGCTCAGTTGCTCTATTTCTCTTCGAATGATTAAGCTCAGTTGCTTCACTTCACTCCAACTAATAGAGCTCACTTGTTTCACTTCACTTCAACTGAATAAGCTCAGTTGCTCTATTTCTCTTCGAATGATTAAGCTCAGTTGCTTCACTTCACTCCAACTAATAGAGCTCACTTGTTTCACTTCACTTCAACTGATTAGGCTTATTTAACTAGCTTCACTTCAACTAAAGAGCTCACTTGTTTTACTTCACTTCAATTGATAAAGCTCAGTTGCTTCACTTCACTTCAACTGATTGGGCTCACTTAGTTAGCTTCACTTCAACAAATAGAGCTCACTTGTTTCACTGCACTTAAATCGATTAAGCTCAGTTGCTTCACTTCACTTCAACTGATTTCGCTCACTTTGTTAGCTTCACTTCAACAAAAAGAGCGCACTTATTTTACTTCACTTAAATTGATTAAGCTCAGTTGCTTCACTTCACTTCAACTGATTGGGCTCACTAAGATAGCTTCACTTCAACAAATAGAGCTCACTTTTTTTACTTCACTCCAATTGATTAAGGTCAGTTGCTTCACTTCACCTCAACTGATTGGGCTCAGTTAGTTAGCTTCACTTCTACAAATTGAGCTCACTTGTTTCAATGCACTTAAATCGATTAAGCTCAGTTGCTTCACTTCACTTCAACTGATTGGGCTCACTTAACTAGCTTCACTTCAACTAAAGAGCTCACTTGTTTCACTTCACTTCAATTGATAAAGCTCAGTTGCTTCACTTTACTTCAACTGATTGGGCTCACTTAGTTAACTTCACTTCAACAAATAGAGCTCACTTTTTTTACTTCACTCCAATTGATTAAGGTCAGTTGCTTCACTTCACCTCAACTGATTGGGCTCAGTTAGTTAGCTTCACTTCAACAAATTGAGCTCACTTGTTTCACTGCACTTAAATCGATTAAGCTCAGTTGCTTCACTTCACTTCAACTGAGTAGGATCACTTCACTAGCTTCACTTCAACTAATAGAGCTCACTTGCTTCACTTCACTTCAACTGATTGGGCTCACTTAACTAGCTTCACTTCAACTAAAGAGCTCACTTGTTTCACTTCACTTCAATTGATAAAGCTCAGTTGCTTCACTTTACTTCAACTGATTGGGCTCACTTAGTTAACTTCACTTCAACAAATAGAGCTCACTTTTTTTACTTCACTCCAATTGATTAAGGTCAGTTGCTTCACTTCACCTCAACTGATTGGGCTCAGTTAGTTAGCTTCACTTCAACAAATTGAGCTCACTTGTTTCACTGCACTTAAATCGATTAAGCTCAGTTGCTTCACTTCACTTTAAGTGATTGGGCTCACTTGGTTAGCTTCTCTTCAACCAATAGAGCTCACTTATTTCACGTCACTTCAATTGATTGAGCTCAGTTGCTTCACTTCACTTCAACTGATTGGGTTCACTTAACTAGCTTCACTTCAACTAAAAGAGCTCACTTGTTTCACTTCACTTCAACTGAATATGCTCAGTTGCTCTATTTCTCTTCAAATGATTAAGCTCAGTTGCTTCACTTCACTCCAACTAATTAAGCTCAGTTGCTTCACTACACTTCAACTGATAAGGCTCACTTAACTAGCTTCACTTCAACTAATAGAGCTCACTTGTTTCACTTCACTTCAATTGATAAAGCTCAGTTGCTTCACTTCACTTTAAGTGATTAGGCTCACTTAACTAGCTTCACTTCAATTGAAAAGCTCACTTGTTTTTCTTCACTTCAATTGATTAAGCTCAGTTGCTTCACTTCACTTCAACTGATTGGGCTCACTTAGTTAGCTTCACTTCAACAAATAGAGCTCACTTTTTTTACTTCACTCCAATTGATTAAGGTCAGTTGCTTCACTTCACCTCAACTGATTGGGCTCAGTTAGTTCGCTTCACTTCAACAAATTGAGCTCACTTGTTTCACTGCACTTAAATCGATTAAGCTCAGTTGCTCTATTTCTCTTCAAATGATTAAGCTCAGTTGCTTCACTTCACTCCAACTAATTAAGCTCAGTTGCTTCACTACACTTCAACTGATAAGGCTCACTTAACTAGCTTCACTTCAACTAATAGAGCTCACTTGTTTCACTTCACTTCAATTGATTAAGCTCAGTTGCTTCACTTCAGTTCATTTGATTAGGCTCAGTTGCTTCACTTCACTTCAACTGATTGGGCTCACTTTGTTAGCTTCACTCCAACAAATAGATCTCACTCGTTTCACTTCACTTCAATTGATAAAGCTCAGTTGCTTCACTTCACTTTAACTAATTAGGCTCACTTAACTAGCTTCACTTCAATTGAAAAACTCACTTGTTTTACTTCACTTCAATTGATTAAGCTCAGTTGCTTCACTTCACTTCAACTGATTGGGCTCACTTAGTTAGCTTCACTCCAACAAATAGATCTCACTCGTTTCACTTCACTTCAATTGATAAAGCTCAGTTGCTTCACTTCACTTTAACTGATAAGGCTCACTTAACTAGCTTCACTTCAACTAATAGAGCTCACTTGTTTCACTTCACTTCAATTGATTAAGCTCAGTTGCTTCACTTCAGTTCATTTGATTAGGCTCAGTTGCTTCACTTCACTTCAACTGATTGGGCTCACTTTGTTAGCTTCACTCCAACAAATAGATCTCACTCGTTTCACTTCACTTCAATTGATAAAGCTCAGTTGCTTCACTTCACTTTAACTAATTAGGCTCACTTAACTAGCTTCACTTCAATTGAAAAACTCACTTGTTTTACTTCACTTCAATTGATTAAGCTCAGTTGCTTCACTTCACTTCAACTGATTGGGCTCACTTAGTTAGCTTCACTCCAACAAATAGATCTCACTCGTTTCACTTCACTTCAATTGATAAAGCTCAGTTGCTTCACTTCACTTTAACTGATAAGGCTCACTTAACTAGCTTCACTTCAACTAATAGAGCTCACTTGTTTCACTTCACTTCAATTGATTAAGCTCAGTTGCTTCACTTCACTTCAACTGATTGGGCTCACTTAACTAGCTTCACTTCAACTAAAAGAGCTCACTTGTTTCACTTCACTTCAACTGAATAAGCTCAGTTGCTCTATTTCTCTTCAAATGATTAAGCTCAGTTGCCTCACTTCACTTCAACTGATTAAGCTCAGTTGCTTCACTTCACCTCAATTGATTGGGCTCAGTTAGTTAGCTTCACTTCAACAAATTGAGCTCACTTGTTTCACTGCACTTAAATCGATTAAGCTCAGTTGCTTCACTTCACTTCAACTGATTGGGCTCACTTGGTTAGCTTCTCTTCAACCAATAGAGCTCACTTATTTCACGTTACTTCAATTGATTAAGCTCAGTTGCTTCACCTCACTTCAACTGATTGGGCTCACTTAACTAGCTTCACTTCAACTAAAAGAGCTCACTTGTTTCACTTCACTTCAACTGAATAAGCTCAGTTGCTCTATTTCTCTTCAAATGATTAAGCTCAGTTGCTTTACTTCACTCCAACTGATAGAGCTCACTTGTTTCACTTCACTTTACCTGATTAGGCTCAATTAACTAGCTTCACTTCAACTAAAGAGCTCACTTGTTTCACTTCACTTCAATTGATAAAGCTCAGTTGCTTCACTTTACTTCAACTGATTGGGCTTACTTAGTTAACTTCACTTCAACAAATAGAGCTCACTTTTTTTACTTCACTCCAATTGATTAAGGTCAGTTGCTTCACTTTACTTCAACTGATTGGGCTCACTTAACTAGCTTCACTTCAACTAAAAGAGCTCACTTTTTTTACTTCACTCCAATTGATTAAGGTCAGTTGCTTCAGTTCACCTCAACTGAGTAGGATCACTTCACTAGCTTCACTTCAACTAATAGAGCTCACTTGCTTCACTTCACTTCAACTGATTGGGCTCACTTAACTAGCTTCACTTCAACTGAAGAGCTCACTTGTTTCTCTTCACTTCAATTGATAAAGCTCAGTTGCTTCACTTTACTTCAACTGATTGGGCTCACTTAGTTAACTTCACTTCAACAAATAGAGCTCACTTTTTTTACTTCACTCCAATTGATTAAGGTCAGTTGCTTCACTTCACCTCAACTGATTGGGCTCAGTTAGTCAGCTTCACTTCAACAAATTGAGCTCACTTGTTTCACTGCACTTAAATCGATTAAGCTCAGTTGCTTCACTTCACTTCAACTGAGTAGGATCACTTCACTAGCTTCACTTCAACTAATAGAGCTCACTTGCTCCACTTCACTTCAACTGATTGGGCTCACTTAACTAGCTTCACTTCAACTAAAGAGCTCACTTGTTTCACTTCACTTCAATTGATAAAGCTCAGTTGCTTCACTTTACTTCAACTGATTGGGCTCACATAGTTAACTTCACTTCAACAAATAGAGCTCACTTTTTTTACTTCACTCCAATTGATTAAGGTCAGTTGCTTCACTTCACCTCAACTGATTGGGCTCAGTTAGTTAGCTTCACTTCAACAAATTGAGCTCACTTGTTTCACTGCACTTAAATCGATTAAGCTCAGTTGCTTCACTTCACTTCAACTGATTGGGCTCACTTGGTTAGCTTCTCTTCAACCAATAGAGCTCACTTATTTCACGTCACTTCAACTGATTGGGCTCACTTAACTAGCTTCACTTCAACTAAAAGAGCTCACTTGTTACACTTCACTTCAACTGAATAAGCTCAGTTGCTCTATTTCTCTTCAAATGATTAAGCTCAGTTGCTTCACTTCACTCCAACTAATTAAGCTCAGTTGCTTCACTACACTTCAACTGATAAGGCTCACTTAACTAGCTTCACTTCAACTAATAGAGCTCACTTGTTTTACTTCACTTCAATTGATAAAGCTCAGTTGCTTCACTTCACTTTAAGTGATTAGGCTCACTTAACTAGCTTCACTTCAATTGAAAAGCTCACTTGTTTTACTTCACTTCAATTGATTAAGCTCAGTTGCTTCACTTCACTTCAACTGATTGGGCTCACTTAGTTAGCTTCACTTCAACAAATAGAGCTCACTTGTTTCACTTCACTTCAACTGAATAAGCTCAGTTGCTCTATTTCTCTTCAAATGATTAAGCTCAGTTGCTTCACTTCACTTCAACTGATTGGGCTCACTTAGTTAGCTTCACTTCAACAAATAGAGCTCACTTGTTTCACTTCACTTCAATTGATAAAGCTCAGTTGCTTCACTTCACTTTAAGTGATTAGGCTCACTTAACTAGCTTCACTTCAATTGAAAAGCTCACTTGTTTTACTTCACTTCAATTGATTAAGCTCGGTTGCTTCACGTCACTTCAATTGATTGAGCTCAGTTGCTTCACTTCACTTCAACTGATTGGGCTCACTTGTTTCACTTCACTTCAACTGAATAAGCTCAGTTGCTCTATTTCTCTTCAAATGATTAAGCTCAGTTGCTTCACTTCACTCCAACTAATTAAGCTCAGTTGCTTCACTACACTTCAACTGATAAGGCTCACTTAACTAGCTTCACTTCAACTAATAGAGCTCACTTGTTTCACTTCACTTCAATTGATTAAGCTCAGTTGCTTCACTTCAGTTCATTTGATTAGGCTCAGTTGCTTCACTTCACTTCAACTGATTGGGCTCACTTTGTTAGCTTCACTCTAACAAATAGAGCTCACTTGTTTCACTTCACTTCAATTGATAAAGCTCAGTTGCTTCACTTCACTTTAACTGATTAGGCTCACTTAACTAGCTTCACTTCAATTGAAAAACTCACTTGTTTTACTTCACTTCAATTGATTAAGCTCAGTTGCTTCACTCCACTTCAACTGATTGGGCTCACTTAGTTAGCTTCACTTCAACAAATAGAGCTCACTTGTTTTACTTCACTTTAATTGATTAAGCTCAGTTGCTTTACTTCACTCCAACTGATTGTGCTCACTTAACTAGCTTCACTTCAACTAAAGAGCTCACTTTTTTTACTTCACTTCAATTGATTAAGGTCAGTTGCTTCACTTCACTTCAACTGATTGGGTTCACTTTGTTAGCTTCACTTCAACAAAAAGAGCTCACTTGTTTTACTTCACTTCAATTGATTGAGCTCAGTTGCTTCACTTCACTTCAACTGATTGGGCTCACTTAGATAGCTTTACGCCAACTAATAGAGCTCACTTGTTTCACTTCACTTCAATTGATAAAGCTCAGTTGCTTCACTTCACTTTACCTGATTAGGCTCACTTAACTAGCCTCACTTCAACTAATAGAGCTCACTTGTTTCACTTCACTTCAATTGATTAAGCTCAGTTGCAGCACTTCACTTCAACTGATTAGGCTCATTTAACTAGCTTCACTTCAACTAAAGAGCTCACTTGTTTTACTTCACTTCAATTGATTTAGCTCAGTTGCTTCACTTCACTTTAACTGATTGGGCTCACTTAGATAGCTGTACTCCAACTAATAGAGCTCACTCGTTTCACTTCACTTCAACTGATTAGGCTTACCTAACTAGCTTTACTTCAACTAATAGAGTTTACTTGTTTTACTTCACTTCAATTGATAAACCTCAGTTGCTTCACTTCACTTCAACTGATTGGGCTCACTTAGTTAGCTTCACTTCAACAAATAGAGCTCACTTGTTTTACTTCACTTCAATTGATTTAGCTCAGTTGCTTTACCTCACTCCAACTGATTGTGCTCACTTAACTAGCTTCACTTCAACTAAAGAGCTCACTTTTTTTACTTCACTTCAATTGATTAAGGTCAGTTGCTTCACTTCACTTCAACTGATTGGGCTCACTTTGTTAGCTTCACTTCAATAAAAAGAGCTCACTTGTTTTACTTCACTTCAACTGTTTAAGCTCAGTTGCTTCACTTCACTTCAACTGAGTAGGATCACTTCACTAGTTTCACTTCAACTAATAGAGCTAACTTGCTTCACTTCACTTCAACTGATTGGGCTCACTTAACTAGCTTCACTTCAACTAAAGAGCTCACTTGTTTCACTTCACTTCAATTGATAAAGCTCAGTTGCTTCACTTTACTTCAACTGATTGGGCTCACTTAGTTAACTTCACTTCAACAAATAGAGCTCACTTTTTTTACTTCACTCCAATTGATTAAGGTCAGTTGCTTCACTTCACCTCAACTGATTGGGCTCAGTTAGTTAGCTTCACTTCAACAAATTGAGCTCACTTGTTTCACTGCACTTAAATCGATTAAGCTCAGTTGCTTCACTTCACTTCAACTGATTGGGCTCACTTGGTTAGCTTCTCTTCAACCAATAGAGCTCACTTATTTCACGTTAATTCAATTGATTAAGCTCAGTTGCTTCACTTCACTTCAACTGATTGGGCTCACTTAACTAGCTTCACTTCAACTAAAAGAGCTCACTTGTTTCACTTCACTTCAACTGGATAAGCTCAGTTGCTCTATTTCTCTTCAAATGATTAAGCTCAGTTGCTTCACTTCACTCCAACTAATTAAGCTCAGTTGCTTCACTACACTTCAACTGATAAGGCTCACTTAACTAGCTTCACTTCAACTAATAGAGTTCACTTGTTTCACTTCACTTCAATTGATTAAGCTCAGTTGCCTCACTTCACTTCAACTGATTAAGCGCAGTTGCTTCACTTCACTTCAACTGAAAAGGCTCACTTAACTAGCTTCACTTCAACTAAAAGAGCTCACTTGTTTCACTTCACTTCAACTGAATAAGCTCAGTTGCTCTATTTCTCTTCGAATGATTAAGCTCAGTTGCTTCACTTCACTCCAACTAATAGAGCTCACTTGTTTCACTTCACTTCAACTGAATAAGCTCAGTTGCTCTATTTCTCTTCGAATGATTAAGCTCAGTTGCTTCACTTCACTCCAACTAATAGAGCTCACTTGTTTCACTTCACTTCAACTGAATAAGCTCAGTTGCTCTATTTCTCTTCGAATGATTAAGCTCAGTTGCTTCACTTCACTCCAACTAATAGAGCTCACTTGTTTCACTTCACTTCAACTGATTAGGCTTATTTAACTAGCTTCACTTCAACTAAAGAGCTCACTTGTTTTACTTCACTTCAATTGATAAAGCTCAGTTGCTTCACTTCACTTCAACTGATTGGGCTCACTTAGTTAGCTTCACTTCAACTAATAGAGCTCACTTGCTTCACTTCACTTCAACTGATTGGGCTCACTTAACTAGCTTCACTTCAACTAATAGAGTTCACTTGTTTCACTTCACTTCAATTGATTAAGCTCAGTTGCCTCACTTCACTTCAACTGATTAAGCGCAGTTGCTTCACTTCACTTCAACTGAAAAGGCTCACTTAACTAGCTTCACTTCAACTAAAAGAGCTCACTTGTTTCACTTCACTTCAACTGAATAAGCTCAGTTGCTCTATTTCTCTTCGAATGATTAAGCTCAGTTGCTTCACTTCACTCCAACTAATAGAGCTCACTTGTTTCACTTCACTTCAACTGAATAAGCTCAGTTGCTCTATTTCTCTTCGAATGATTAAGCTCAGTTGCTTCACTTCACTCCAACTAATAGAGCTCACTTGTTTCACTTCACTTCAACTGAATAAGCTCAGTTGCTCTATTTCTCTTCAAATGATTAAGCTCAGTTGCTTCACTTCACTCCAACTAATTAAGCGCAGTTGCTTCACTTCACTTCAACTGAAAAGGCTCACTTAACTAGCTTCACTTCAACTAATAGAGTTCACTTGTTTCACTTCACTTCAATTGATTAAGCTCAGTTGCCTCACTTCACTTCAACTGATTAAGCGCAGTTGCTTCACTTCACTTCAACTGAAAAGGCTCACTTAACTAGCTTCACTTCAACTAAAAGAGCTCACTTGTTTCACTTCACTTCAACTGAATAAGCTCAGTTGCTCTATTTCTCTTCGAATGATTAAGCTCAGTTGCTTCACTTCACTCCAACTAATAGAGCTCACTTGTTTCACTTCACTTCAACTGAATAAGCTCAGTTGCTCTATTTCTCTTCGAATGATTAAGCTCAGTTGCTTCACTTCACTCCAACTAATAGAGCTCACTTGTTTCACTTCACTTCAACTGAATAAGCTCAGTTGCTCTATTTCTCTTCGAATGATTAAGCTCAGTTGCTTCACTTCACTCCAACTAATAGAGCTCACTTGTTTCACTTCACTTCAACTGATTAGGCTTATTTAACTAGCTTCACTTCAACTAAAGAGCTCACTTGTTTTACTTCACTTCAATTGATAAAGCTCAGTTGCTTCACTTCACTTCAACTGATTGGGCTCACTTAGTTAGCTTCACTTCAACTAATAGAGCTCACTTGCTTCACTTCACTTCAACTGATTGGGCTCACTTAACTAGCTTCACTTCAACTAAAGAGCTCACTTGTTTCACTTCACTTCAATTGATAAAGCTCAGTTGCTTCACTTTACTTCAACTGATTGGGCTCACTTAGTTAACTTCACTTCAACAAATAGAGCTCACTTTTTTTACTTCACTCCAATTGATTAAGGTCAGTTGCTTCACTTCACCTCAACTGATTGGGCTCAGTTAGTTAGCTTCACTTCAACAAATTGAGCTCACTTGTTTCACTGCACTTAAATCGATTAAGCTCAGTTGCTTCACTTCACTTCAACTGATTGGGCTCACTTGGTTAGCTTCTCTTCAACCAATAGAGCTCACTTATTTCACGTTAATTCAATTGATTAAGCTCAGTTGCTTCACTTCACTTCAACTGATTGGGCTCACTTAACTAGCTTCACTTCAACTAAAAGAGCTCACTTGTTTCACTTCACTTCAACTGAATAAGCTCAGTTGCTCTATTTCTCTTCAAATGATTAAGCTCAGTTGCTTCACTTCACTCCAACTAATTAAGCTCAGTTGCTTCACTACACTTCAACTGATGAGGCTCACTTAACTAGCTTCACTTCAACTAATAGAGCTCACTTGTTTCACTTCACTTCAATTGATTAAGCTCAGTTGCTTCACTTCAGTTCATTTGATTAGGCTCAGTTGCTTCACTTCACTTCAACTGATTGGGCTCACTTTGTTAGCTTCACTTCAACAAAAAGAGCTCACTTGTTTTACTTCACTTCAATTGATAAAGCTCAGTTGCTTCACTTCACTTTAACTGATTAGGCTCACTTAACTAGCTTCACTTCAATTGAAAAGCTCACTTGTTTTACTTCACTTCAATTGATTAAGCTCAGTTGCTTCACTTCACTTCAACTGATTGGGCTCAGTTAATTAGCTTCACTTCAACAAATTGAGCTCACTTGTTTCACTGCACTTAAATCGATTAAGCTCAGTTGCTTCACTTCACTTCAACTGATTGGGCTCACTTGGTTAGCTTCTCTTCAACCAATAGAGCTCACTTATTTCACGTCACTTCAATTGATTAAGCTCAGTTGCTTCACTTCACTTCAACTGATTGGGCTCACTTAACTAGCTTCACTTCAACTAAAAGAGCTCACTTGTTTCACTTCACTTCAACTGAATAAGCTCAGTTGCTCTATTTCTCTTCAAATGATTAAGCTCAGTTGCTTCACTTCACTCCAACTAATTAAGCTCAGTTGCTTCACCACACTTCAACTGATAAGGCTCACTTAACTAGCTTCACTTCAACTAATAGAGTTCACTTGTTTCACTTCACTTCAATTGATTAAGCTCAGTTGCCTCACTTCACTTCAACTGATTAAGCGCAGTTGCTTCACTTCACTTCAACTGAAAAGGCTCACTTAACTAGCTTCACTTCAACTAAAAGAGCTCACTTGTTTCACTTCACTTCAACTGAATAAGCTCAGTTGCTCTATTTCTCTTCGAATGATTAAGCTCAGTTGCTTCACTTCACTCCAACTAATAGAGCTCACTTGTTTCACTTCACTTCAACTGAATAAGCTCAGTTGCTCTATTTCTCTTCGAATGATTAAGCTCAGTTGCTTCACTTCACTCCAACTAATAGAGCTCACTTGTTTCACTTCACTTCAACTGATTAGGCTTATTTAACTAGCTTCACTTCAACTAATGAGCTCACTTGTTTTACTTCACTTCAATTGATAAAGCTCAGTTGCTTCACTTCACTTCAACTGATTGGGCTCACTTAGTTAGCTTCACTTCAACAAATAGAGCTCACTTGTTTCACTGCACTTAAATCGATTAAGCTCAGTTGCTTCACTTCACTTTAACTGATTGGGCTCACTTAGATAGCTGTACTCCAACTAATAGAGCTCACTCGTTTCACTTCACTTCAACTGATTAGGCTTACCTAACTAGCTTTACTTCAACTAATAGAGTTTACTTGTTTTACTTCACTTCAATTGATAAACCTCAGTTGCTTCACTTCACTTCAACTGATTGGGCTCACTTAGTTAGCTTCACTTCAACAAATAGAGCTCACTTGTTTTACTTCACTTCAATTGATTAAGCTCAGTTGCTTTACCTCACTCCAACTGATTGTGCTCACTTAACTAGCTTCACTTCAACTAAAGAGCTCACTTTTTTTACTTCACTTCAATTGATTAAGGTCAGTTGCTTCACTTCACTTCAACTGATTGGGCTCACTTGGTTAGCTTCTCTTCAACCAATAGAGCTCACATGTTTTACTTCACTTCAACTGTTTAAGCTCAGTTGCTTCACTTCACTTCAACTGATTGGGCTCAGTTAGTTAGCTTCACTTCAACAAATTGAGCTCACTTGTTTCACTGCACTTAAATCGATTAAGCTCAGTTGCTTCACTTCACTTCAACTGATTGGGCTCACTTGGTTAGCTTCTCTTCAACCAATAGAGCTCACTTATTTCACGTCACTTCAATTGATTAAGCTCAGTTGCTTCACTTCACTTCAACTGATTGGGCTCACTTAACTAGCTTCACTTCAACTAAAAGAGCTCACTTGTTTCACTTCACTTCAACTGAATAAGCTCAGTTGCTCTATTTCTCTTCGAATGATTAAGCTCAGTTGCTTCACTTCACTCCAACTAATAGAGCTCACTTGTTTCACTTCACTTCAACTGATTAGGCTTATTTAACTAGCTTCACTTCAACTAAAGAGCTCACTTGTTTTACTTCACTTCAATTGATAAAGCTCAGTTGCTTCACTTCACTTCAACTGATTGGGCTCACTTAGTTAGCTTCACTTCAACAAATAGAGCTCACTTGTTTCACTGCACTTAAATCGATTAAGCTCAGTTGCTTCACTTCACTTCAACTGATTGGGCTCACTTGGTTAGCTTCTCTTCAACCAATAGAGCTCACTTATTTCACGTCACTTCAATTGATTAAGCTCAGTTGCTTCACTTCACTTCAACTGATTGGGCTCACTTAACTAGCTTCACTTCAACTAAAAGAGCTCACTTGTTTCACTTCACTTCAACTGAATAAGCTCAGTTGCTCTATTTCTCTTCAAATGATTAAGCTCAGTTGCTTCACTTCACTCCAACTAATTAAGCTCAGTTGCTTCACTTCACTTCAACTGATTTCGCTCACTTTGTTAGCTTCACTTCAACAAAAAGAGCGCACTTATTTTACTTCACTTAAATTGATTAAGCTCAGTTGCTTCACTTCACTTCAACTGATTGGGCTCACTAAGATAGCTTCACTTCAACAAATAGAGCTCACTTTTTTTACTTCACTCCAATTGATTAAGGTCAGTTGCTTCACTTCACCTCAACTGATTGGGCTCAGTTAGTTAGCTTCACTTCTACAAATTGAGCTCACTTGTTTCAATGCACTTAAATCGATTAAGCTCAGTTGCTTCACTTCACTTCAACTGATTGGGCTCACTTAGTTAGCTTCACTTCAACAAATAGAGCTCACTTGTTTCACTGCACTTAAATCGATTAAGCTCAGTTGCTTCACTTCACTTCAACTGATTGGGTTCACTTTGTTAACTTCACTTCAACAAAAAGAGCGCACTTATTTTACTTCACTTAAATTGATTAAGCTCAGTTGCTTCACTTCACTTCAACTGATTGGGCTCACTAAGATAGCTTCACTTCAACAAATAGAGCTCACTTTTTTTACTTCACTCCAATTGATTAAGGTCAGTTGCTTCACTTCACCTCAACTGATTGGGCTCAGTTAGTTAGCTTCACTTCAACAAATTGAGCTCACTTGTTTCACTGCACTTAAATCGATTAAGCTCAGTTGCTTCACTTCACTTCAACTGATTGGGCTCACTTGGTTAGCTTCTCTTTAACCAATAGAGCTCACTTATTTCACGTCACTTCAATTGATTGAGCTCAGTTGCTCTATTTCTCTTCAAATGATAGAGCTCAGTTGCTTTACTTCACTCCAACTGATAGAGCTCACTTGTTTCACTTCACTTTACCTGATTAGGCTCACTTAACTAGCTTCACTTCAACTAAAGAGCTCACTTGTTTCACTTCACTTCAATTGATAAAGCTCAGTTGCTTCACTTTACTTCAACTGATTGGGCTCACTTAGTTAACTTCACTTCAACAAATAGAGCTCACTTTTTTTACTTCACTCCAATTGATTAAGGTCAGTTGCTTCACTTTACTTCAACTGATTGGGCTCACTTAGTTAACTTCACTTCAACAAATAGAGCTCACTTTTTCTACTTCACTCCAATTGATTAAGGTCAGTTGCTTCACTTCACCTCAACTGATTGGGCTCAGTTAGTTAGCTTCACTTCAACAAATTGAGCTCACTTGTTTCACTGCACTTAAATCGATTAAGCTCAGTTGCTTCACTTCACTTCAACTGAGTAGGATCACTTCACTAGCTTCACTTCAACTAATAGAGCTCACTTGCTTCACTTCACTTCAACTGATTGGGCTCACTTAACTAGCTTCACTTCAACTAAAGAGCTCACTTGTTTCACTTCACATCAATTGATAAAGCTCAGTTGTTTCACTTTACTTCAACTGATTGGGCTCACTTAGTTAACTTCACTTCAACAAATAGAGCTCACTTTTTTTACTTCACTCCAATTGATTAAGGTCAGTTGCTTCACTTCACCTCAACTGATTGGGCTCAGTTAGTTAGCTTCACTTCAACAAATTGAGCTCACTTGTTTCACTGCACTTAAATCGATTAAGCTCAGTTGCTTCACTTCACTTTAAGTGATTGGGCTCACTTGGTTAGCTTCTCTTCAACCAATAGAGCTCACTTATTTCACGTCACTTCAATTGATTGAGCTCAGTTGCTTCACTTCACTTCAACTGATTGGGCTCACTTAACTAGCTTCACTTCAACTAAAAGAGCTCACTTGTTTCACTTCACTTCAACTGAATATGCTCAGTTGCTCTATTTCTCTTCAAATGATTAAGCTCAGTTGCTTCACTTCACTCCAACTAATTAAGCTCAGTTGCTTCACTACACTTCAACTGATAAGGCTCACTTAACTAGCTTCACTTCAACTAATAGAGCTCACTTGTTTCACTTCACTTCAATTGATAAAGCTCAGTTGCTTCACTTCACTTTAAGTGATTAGGCTCACTTAACTAGCTTCACTTCAATTGAAAAGCTCACTTGTTTTTCTTCACTTCAATTGATTAAGCTCAGTTGCTTCACTTCACTTCAACTGATTGGGCTCACTTAGTTAGCTTCACTTCAACAAATAGAGCTCACTTTTTTTACTTCACTCCAATTGATTAAGGTCAGTTGCTTCACTTCACCTCAACTGATTGGGCTCAGTTAGTTAGCTTCACTTCAACAAATTGAGCTCACTTGTTTCACTGCACTTAAATCGATTAAGCTCAGTTGCTCTATTTCTCTTCAAATGATTAAGCTCAGTTGCTTCACTTCACTCCAACTAATTAAGCTCAGTTGCTTCACTACACTTCAACTGATAAGGCTCACTTAACTAGCTTCACTTCAACTAATAGAGCTCACTTGTTTCACTTCACTTCAATTGATTAAGCTCAGTTGCTTCACTTCAGTTCATTTGATTAGGCTCAGTTGCTTCACTTCACTTCAACTGATTGGGCTCACTTTGTTAGCTTCACTCCAACAAATAGATCTCACTCGTTTCACTTCACTTCAATTGATAAAGCTCAGTTGCTTCACTTCACTTTAACTAATTAGGCTCACTCAACTAGCTTCACTTCAATTGAAAAACTCACTTGTTTTACTTCACTTCAATTGATTAAGCTCAGTTGCTTCACTTCACTTCAACTGATTGGGCTCACTTAGTTAGCTTCACTCCAACAAATAGATCTCACTCGTTTCACTTCACTTCAATTGATAAAGCTCAGTTGCTTCACTTCACTTTAACTGATAAGGCTCACTTAACTAGCTTCACTTCAACTAATAGAGCTCACTTGCTTCACTTCACTTCAACTGATTGGGCTCACTTAACTAGCTTCACTTCAACTAAAGAGCTCACTTGTTTCACTTCACTTCAATTGATAAAGCTCAGTTGCTTCACTTTACTTCAACTGATTGGGCTCACTTAGTTAACTTCACTTCAACAAATAGAGCTCACTTTTTTTACTTCACTCCAATTGATTAAGGTCAGTTGCTTCACTTCACCTCAACTGATTGGGCTCAGTTAGTTAGCTTCACTTCAACAAATTGAGCTCACTTGTTTCACTGCACTTAAATCGATTAAGCTCAGTTGCTTCACTTCACTTTAAGTGATTGGGCTCACTTGGTTAGCTTCTCTTCAACCAATAGAGCTCACTTATTTCACGTCACTTCAATTGATTGAGCTCAGTTGCTTCACTTCACTTCAACTGATTGGGCTCACTTAACTAGCTTCACTTCAACTAAAAGAGCTCACTTGTTTCACTTCACTTCAACTGAATATGCTCAGTTGCTCTATTTCTCTTCAAATGATTAAGCTCAGTTGCTTCACTTCACTCCAACTAATTAAGCTCAGTTGCTTCACTACACTTCAACTGATAAGGCTCACTTAACTAGCTTCACTTCAACTAATAGAGCTCACTTGTTTCACTTCACTTCAATTGATTAAGCTCAGTTGCTTCACTTCACTTCAACTGATTGGGCTCACTTAACTAGCTTCACTTCAACTAAAAGAGCTCACTTGTTTCACTTCACTTCAACTGAATAAGCTCAGTTGCTCTATTTCTCTTCAAATGATTAAGCTCAGTTGCTTCACTTCACTCCAACTAATTAAGCTCAGTTGCTTCACTACACTTCAACTGATAAGGCTCACTTAACTAGCTTCACTTCAACTAATAGAGTTCACTTGTTTCACTTCACTTCAATTGATTAAGCTCAGTTGCCTCACTTCACTTCAACTGATTAAGCTCAGTTGCTTCACTTCACTTCAACTGATAAGGCTCACTTAACTAGCTTCACTTCAACTAAAAGAGCTCACTTGTTTCACTTCACTTCAACTGAATAAGCTCAGTTGCTCTATTTCTCTTCGAATGATTAAGCACAGTTGCTTCACTTCACTCCAACTAATAGAGCTCACTTGTTTCACTTCACTTCAACTGAATAAGCTCAGTTGCTCTATTTCTCTTCGAATGATTAAGCTCAGTTGCTTCACTTCACTCCAACTAATAGAGCTCACTTGTTTCACTTCACTTCAACTGATTAGGCTTATTTAACTAGCTTCACTTCAACTAAAGAGCTCACTTGTTTTACTTCACTTCAATTGATAAAGCTCAGTTGCTTCACTTCACTTCAACTGATTGGGCTCACTTAGTTAGCTTCACTTCAACAAATAGAGCTCACTTGTTTCACTGCACTTAAATCGATTAAGCTCAGTTGCTTCACTTCACTTCAACTGATTGGGCTCACTTTGTTAGCTTCACTTCAACAAAAAGAGCGCACTTATTTTACTTCACTTAAATTGATTAAGCTCAGTTGCTTCACTTCACTTCAACTGATTGGGCTCACTAAGATAGCTTCACTTCAACAAATAGAGCTCACTTTTTTTACTTCATTCCAATTGATTAAGGTCAGTTGCTTCACTTCACCTCAACTGATTGGGCTCACTTAGTTAGCTTCACTTCAACAAATCGAGCTCACTTGTTTCACTGCACTTAAATCGATTAAGCTCAGTTGCTTTACTTCACTTCAACTGATTGGGCTCACTTGGTTAGCTTCTCTTCAACCAATAGAGCTCACTTATTTCACGGCACTTCAATTGATTGAGCTCAGTTGCTCTATTTCTCTTCAAATGATAGAGCTCAGTTGCTTTACTTCACTCCAACTGATAGAGCTCACTTGTTTCACTTCACTTTACCTGATTAGGCTCACTTAACTAGCTTCACTTCAACTAAAGAGCTCACTTGTTTTACTTCACTTCAACTGATTAGGCTTATTTAACTAGCTTCACTTCAACTAAAGAGCTCACTTGTTTTACTTCACTTCAATTGATAAAGCTCAGTTGCTTCACTTCACTTCAACTGATTGGGCTCACTTAGTTAACTTCACTTCAACAAATAGAGCTCACTTTTTTTACTTCACTCCAATTGATTAAGGTCAGTTGCTTCACTTCACCTCAACTGATTGGGATCAGTTAGTTAGCTTCACTTCAACTAAAAGAGCTCACTTGTTTCACTTCACTTCAACTGAATATGCTCAGTTGCTCTATTTCTCTTCAAATGATTAAGCTCAGTTGCTTCACTTCACTCCAACTAATTAAGCTCAGTTGCTTCACTACACTTCAACTGATAAGGCTCACTTAACTAGCTTCACTTCAACTAATAGAGCTCACTTGTTTCACTTCACTTCAATTGATTAAGCTCAGTTGCTTCACTTCAGTTCATTTGATTAGGCTCAGTTGCTTCACTTCACTTCAACTGATTGGGCTCACTTTGTTAGCTTCACTCCAACAAATAGATCTCACTCGTTTCACTTCACTTCAATTGATAAAGCTCAGTTGCTTCACTTCACTTTAACTGATTAGGCTCACTTAACTAGCTTCACTTCAATTGAAAAACTCACTTGTTTTACTTCACTTCAATTGATTAAGCTCAGTTGCTTCACTTCACTTCAACTGATTGGGCTCACTTAGTTAGCTTCACTTCAACAAATAGAGCTCACTTGTTTTACTTCACTTTAATTGATTAAGCTCAGTTGCTTTACTTCACTCCAACTGATTGTGCTCACTTAACTAGCTTCACTTCAACTAAAGAGCTCACTTTTTTTACTTCACTTCAATTGAATAAGCTCAGTTGCTCTATTTCTCTTCAAATGATTAAGCTCAGTTGCTTCACTTCACTCCAACTAATTAAGCTCAGTTGCTTCACTACACTTCAACTGATAAGGCTCACTTAACTAGCTTCACTTCAACTAATAGAGCTCACTTGTTTCACTTCACTTCAATTGATAAAGCTCAGTTGCTTCACTTCACTTTAAGTGATTAGGCTCACTTAACTAGCTTCACTTCAATTGAAAAGCTCACTTGTTTTACTTCACTTCAATTGATTAAGCTCAGTTGCTTCACTTCACTTCAACTGATTGGGCTCACTTAGTTAGCTTCACTTCAACAAATAGAGCTCACTTTTTTTACTTCACTCCAATTGATTAAGGTCAGTTGCTTCACTTCACCTCAACTGATTGGGCTCATTTAGTTAGCTTCACTTCAACAAATTGAGCTCACTTGTTTCACTGCACTTAAATCGATTAAGCTCAGTTGCTTCACTTCACTTCAACTGATTGGGCTCACTTAACTAGCTTCACTTCAACTAAAAGAGCTCACTTGTTTCACTTCACTTCAACTGAATAAGCTCAGTTGCTCTATTTCTCTTCAAATGATTAAGCTCAGTTGCTTCACTTCACTCCAACTAATTAAGCTCAGTTGCTTCACTACACTTCAACTGATAAGGCTCACTTAACTAGCTTCACTTCAACTAATAGAGCTCACTTGTTTCACTTCACTTCAATTGATTAAGCTCAGTTGCTTCACTTCAGTTCATTTGATTAGGCTCAGTTGCTTCACTTCACTTCAACTGATTGGGCTCACTTTGTTAGCTTCACTCCAACAAATAGATCTCACTCGTTTCACTTCACTTCAATTGATAAAGCTCAGTTGCTTCACTTCACTTTAACTGATTAGGCTCACTCAACTAGCTTCACTTCAATTGAAAAACTCACTTGTTTTACTTCACTTCAATTGATTAAGCTCAGTTGCTTCACTTCACTTCAACTGATTGGGCTCACTTAGTTAGCTTCACTTCAACAAATAGAGCTCACTTGTTTTACTTCACTTTAATTGATTAAGCTCAGTTGCTTTACTTCACTCCAACTGATTGTGCTCACTTAACTAGCTTCACTTCAACTAAAGAGCTCACTTTTTTTACTTCACTTCAATTGAATAAGCTCAGTTGCTCTATTTCTCTTCAAATGATTAAGCTCAGTTGCTTCACTTCACTCCAACTAATTAAGCTCAGTTGCTACACTACACTTCAACTGATAAGGCTCACTTAACTAGCTTCACTTCAACTAATAGAGCTCACTTGTTTCACTTCACTTCAATTGATAAAGCTCAGTTGCTTCACTTCACTTTAAGTGATTAGGCTCACTTAACTAGCTTCACTTCAATTGAAAAGCTCACTTGTTTTACTTCACTTCAATTGATTAAGCTCAGTTGCTTCACTTCACTTCAACTGATTGGGCTCACTTAGTTAGCTTCACTTCAACAAATAGAGCTCACTTGTTTCAATTCACTTCAATTATAAAGCTCACTTGTTTCACTTCACTTCAATTGATTAAGCTCAGTTGCTTCACTTCAGTTCATTTGATTAGGCTCAGTTGCTTCACTTCACTTCAACTGATTGGGCTCACTTTGTTAGCATCACTCCAACAAATAGATCTCACTCGTTTCACTTCACTTCAATTGATAAAGCTCAGTTGCTTCACTTCACTTTAACTGATTAGGCTCACTTAACTAGCTTCACTTCAATTGAAAAACTCACTTGTTTTACTTCACTTCAATTGATTAAGCCCAGTTGCTTCACTTCACTTCAACTGATTGGGCTCACTTAGTTAGCTTCACTTCAACTGATTGGGCTCACTTAGTTAGCTTCACTTCAATTGATTAAGCTCAGTTGCTTCACTTCACTTCAACTGATTGGGCTCACTTAACTAGCTTCACTTCAACTAAAAGAGCTCACTTGTTTCACTTCACTTCAACTGAATAAGCTCAGTTGCTCTATTTCTCTTCAAATGATTAAGCTCAGTTGCTTCACTTCACTCCAAATAATTAAGCTCAGTTGCTTCACTACACTTCAACTGATAAGGCTCACTTAACTAGCTTCACTTCAACTAATAGAGCTCAGTTGCTTCACTTCACTCCAACTAATTAAGCTCAGTTGCTTCACTACACTTCAACTGATAAGGCTCACTTAACTAGCTTCACTTCAACTAATAGAGCTCACTTGTTTCACTTCACTTCAATTGATTAAGCTCAGTTGCTTCACTTCAGTTCATTTGATTAGGCTCAGTTGCTTCACTTCACTTCAACTGATTGGGCTCACTTTGTTAGCTTCACTCCAACAAATAGATCTCACTCGTTTCACTTCACTTCAATTGATAAAGCTCAGTTGCTTCACTTCACTTTAACTGATTAGGCTCACTTAACTAGCTTCACTTCAATTGAAAAACTCACTTGTTTTACTTCACTTCAATTGATTAAGCTCAGTTGCTTCACTTCACTTCAACTGATTGGGCTCAGTTAGTTAGCTTCACTTCAACAAATTGAGCTCACTTGTTTCACTGCACTTAAATCGATTAAGCTCAGTTGCTTCACTTCACTTCAACTGATTGGGCTCACTTGGTTAGCTTCTCTTCAACCAATAGAGCTCACTTATTTCACGTTACTTCAATTGATTAAGCTCAGTTGCTTCACTTCACTTCAACTGATTGGGCTCACTTAACTAGCTTCACTTCAACTAAAAGAGCTCACTTGTTTCACTTCACTTCAACTGAATAAGCTCAGTTGCTCTATTTCTCTTCAAATGATTAAGCTCAGTTGCTTCACTTCACTCCAACTAATTAAGCTCAGTTGCTTCACTACACTTCAACTGATAAGGCTCACTTAACTAGCTTCACTTCAACTAATAGAGCTCACTTGTTTCACTTCACTTCAATTGATTAAGCTCAGTTGCTTCACTTCAGTTCATTTGATTAGGCTCAGTTGCTTCACTTCACTTCAACTGATTGGGCTCACTTTGTTAGCTTCACTCCAACAAATAGATCTCACTCGTTTCACTTCACTTCAATTGATAAAGCTCAGTTGCTTCACTTCAACAAAAAGAGCGCACTTATTTTACTTCACTTAAATTGATTAAGCTCAGTTGCTTCACTTCACTTCAACTGATTGGGCTCACTAAGATAGCTTCACTTCAACAAATAGAGCTCACTTTTTTTACTTCACTCCAATTGATTAAGGTCAGTTGCTTCACTTCACCTCAACTGATTGGGCTCAGTTAGTTAGCTTCACTTCAACAAATTGAGCTCACTTGTTTCAATGCACTTAAATCGATTAAGCTCAGTTGCTTCACTTCACTTCAACTGATTGGGCTCACTTAGTTAGCTTCACTTCAACAAATAGAGCTCACTTGTTTCACTGCACTTAAATCGATTAAGCTCAGTTGCTTCACTTCACTTCAACTGATTGGGTTCACTTTGTTAACTTCACTTCAACAAAAAGAGCGCACTTATTTTACTTCACTTAAATTGATTAAGCTCAGTTGCTTCACTTCACTTCAACTGATTGGGCTCACTAAGATAGCTTCACTTCAACAAATAGAGCTCACTTTTTTTACTTCACTCCAATTGATTAAGGTCAGTTGCTTCACTTCACCTCAACTGATTGGGCTCAGTTAGTTAGCTTCACTTCAACAAATTGAGCTCACTTGTTTCACTGCACTTAAATCGATTAAGCTCAGTTGCTTCACTTCACTTCAACTGATTGGGCTCACTTGGTTAGCTTCTCTTCAACCAATAGAGCTCACTTATTTCACGTCACTTCAATTGATTGAGCTCAGTTGCTCTATTTCTCTTCAAATGATAGAGCTCAGTTGCTTTACTTCACTCCAACTGATAGAGCTCACTTGTTTCACTTCACTTTACCTGATTAGGCTCACTTAACTAGCTTCACTTCAACTAAAGAGCTCACTTGTTTCACTTCACTTCAATTGATAAAGCTCAGTTGCTTCACTTTACTTCAACTGATTGGGCTCACTTAGTTAACTTCACTTCAACAAATAGAGCTCACTTTTTTTATTTCACTCCAATTGATTAAGGTCAGTTGCTTCACTTTACTTCAACTGATTGGGCTTACTTAGTTAACTTCACTTCAACAAATAGTGCTCACTTTTTCTACTCCACTCCAATTGATTAAGGTCAGTTGCTTCACTTCACCTCAACTGATTGGGCTCAGTTAGTTAGCTTCACTTCAACAAATTGAGCTCACTTGTTTCACTGCACTTAAATCGATTAAGCTCAGTTGCTTCACTTCACTTCAACTGAGTAGGATCACTTCACTAGCTTCACTTCAACTAATAGAGCTCACTTGCTTCACTTCACTTCAATTGATTAAGCTCAGTTGCTTCACTTCAGTTCATTTGATTAGGCTCAGTTGCTTCACTTCACTTCAACTGATTGGGCTCACTTTGTTAGCTTCACTCCAACAAATAGATCTCACTCGTTTCACTTCACTTCAATTGATAAAGCTCAGTTGCTTCACTTCACTTTAACTGATTAGGCTCACTTAACTAGCTTCACTTCAATTGAAAAACTCACTTGTTTTACTTCACTTCAATTGATTAAGCTCAGTTGCTTCACTTCACTTCAACTGATAAGGCTCACTTAACTAGCTTCACTTCAACTAATAGAGCTCACTTATTTCACGTTACTTCAATTGATTAAGCTCAGTTGCTTCACTTCACTTCAACTGATTGGGCTCACTTAACTAGCTTCACTTCAACTAAAAGAGCTCACTTGTTTCACTTCACTTCAACTGAATAAGCTCAGTTGCTCTATTTCTCTTCAAATGATTAAGCTCAGTTGCTTCACTTCACTCCAAATAATTAAGCTCAGTTGCTTCACTACACTTCAACTGATAAGGCTTACTTAACTAGATTCACTTCAACTAATAGAGCTCAGTTGCTTCACTTCACTCCAACTAATTAAGCTCAGTTGCTTCACTACACTTCAACTGATAAGGCTCACTTAACTAGCTTCACTTCAACTAATAGAGCTCACTTGTTTCACTTCACTTCAATTGATTAAGCTCAGTTGCTTCACTTCAGTTCATTTGATTAGGCTCAGTTGCTTCACTTCACTTCAACTGATTGGGCTCACTTTGTTAGCTTCACTCCAACAAATAGATCTCACTCGTTTCACTTCACTTCAATTGATAAAGCTCAGTTGCTTCACTTCACTTTAACTGATTAGGCTCACTTAACTAGCTTCACTTCAATTGAAAAACTCACTTGTTTTACTTCACTTCAATTGATTAAGCTCAGTTGCTTCACTTCACTTCAACTGATTGGGCTCAGTTAGTTAGCTTCACTTCAACAAATTGAGCTCACTTGTTTCACTGCACTTAAATCGATTAAGCTCAGTTGCTTCACTTCACTTCAACTGATTGGGCTCACTTGGTTAGCTTCTCTTCAACCAATAGAGCTCACTTATTTCACGTTACTTCAATTGATTAAGCTCAGTTGCTTCACTTCACTTCAACTGATTGGGCTCACTTAACTAGCTTCACTTCAACTAAAAGAGCTCACTTGTTTCACTTCACTTCAACTGAATAAGCTCAGTTGCTCTATTTCTCTTCAAATGATTAAGCTCAGTTGCTTCACTTCACTCCAACTAATTAAGCTCAGTTGCTTCACTACACTTCAACTGATAAGGCTCACTTAACTAGCTTCACTTCAACTAATAGAGCTCACTTGTTTCACTTCACTTCAATTGATTAAGCTCAGTTGCTTCACTTCAGTTCATTTGATTAGGCTCAGTTGCTTCACTTCACTTCAACTGATTGGGCTCACTTTGTTAGCTTCACTCCAAAAATAGATCTCACTCGTTTCACTTCACTTCAATTGATAAAGCTCAGTTGCTTCACTTCACTTTAACTGATTAGGCTCACTTAACTAGCTTCACTTCAATTGAAAAACTCACTTGTTTTACTTCACTTCAATTGATTAAGCTCAGTTGCTTCACTTCACTTCAACTGATAAGGCTCACTTAACTAGCTTCACTTCAACTAATAGAGTTCACTTGTTTCACTTCACTTCAATTGATTAAGCTCAGTTGCCTCACTTCACTTTAACTGAATAAGCTCAGTTGCTCTATTTCTCTTCGAATGATTAAGCTCAGTTGCTTCACTCCACTCCAACTAATAGAGCTCACTTGTTTCACTTCACTTCAACTGAATAAGCTCAGTTGCTCTATTTCTCTTCGAATGATTAAGCTCAGTTGCTTCACTTCACTCCAACTAATTAAGCTCAGTTGCTTCACTACACTTCAACTGATAAGGCTCACTTAACTAGCTTCACTTCAACTAATAGAGCTCACTTGTTTCACTTCACTTCAATTGATTAAGCTCAGTTGCTTCACTTCAGTTCATTTGATTAGGCTCAGTTGCTTCACTTCACTTCAACTGATTGGGCTCACTTTGTTAGCTTCACTCCAACAAATAGATCTCACTCGTTTCACTTCACTTCAATTGATAAAGCTCAGTTGCTTCACTTCACTTTAACTGATTAGGCTCACTTAACTAGCTTCACTTCAATTGAAAAACTCACTTGTTTTACTTCACTTCAATTGATTAAGCTCAGTTGCTTCACTTCACTTCAACTGATAAGGCTCACTTAACTAGCTTCACTTCAACTAAAAGAGCTCACTTGTTTCACTTCACTTCAACTGAATAAGCTCAGTTGCTCTATTTCTCTTCAAATGATTAAGCTCAGTTGCTTCACTTCACTCCAAATAATTAAGCTCAGTTGCTTCACTACACTTCAACTGATAAGGCTCACTTAACTAGCTTCACTTCAACTAATAGAGCTCAGTTGCTTCACTTCACTCCAACTAATTAAGCTCAGTTGCTTCACTACACTTCAACTGATAAGGCTCACTTAACTAGCTTCACTTCAACTAATAGAGCTCACTTGTTTCACTTCACTCCAACTAATTAAGCTCAGTTGCTTCACTACACTTCAACTGATAAGGCTCACTTAACTAGCTTCACTTCAACTAATAGAGCTCACTTGTTTCACTTCACTTCAATTGATTAAGCTCAGTTGCTTCACTTCAGTTCATTTGATTAGGCTCAGTTGGTTCACTTCACTTCAACTGATTGGGCTCACTTTGTTAGCTTCACTCCAACAAATAGATCTCACTCGTTTCACTTCACTTCAATTGATAAAGCTCAGTTGTTTCACTTCACTTCAACTGAATAAGCTCAGTTGCTCTATTTCTCTTCAAATGATTAAGCTCAGTTGCTTCACTTCACTCCAACTAATTAAGCTCAGTTGCTTCACTACACTTCAACTGATAAGGCTCACTTAACTAGCTTCACTTCAACTAATAGAGCTCACTTGTTTCACTTCACTTCAATTGATTAAGCTCAGTTGCTTCACTTCAGTTCATTTGATTAGGCTCAGTTGCTTCACTTCACTTCAACTGATTGGGCTCACTTTGTTAGCTTCACTCCAACAAATAGATCTCACTCGTTTCACTTCACTTCAATTGATAAAGCTCAGTTGCTTCACTTCACTTTAACTGATTAGGCTCACTTAACTAGCTTCACTTCAATTGAAAAACTCACTTGTTTTACTTCACTTCAATTGATTAAGCTCAGTTGCTTCACTTCACTTCAACTGATAAGGCTCACTTAACTAGCTTCACTTCAACTAATAGAGTTCACTTGTTTCACTTCACTTCAACTGATTGGGCTCACTTGGTTAGCTTCTCTTCAACCAATAGAGCTCACTTATTTCACGTTACTTCAATTGATTAAGCTCAGTTGCTTCACTTCACTTCAACTGATTGGGCTCACTTAACTAGCTTCACTTCAACTAAAAGAGCTCACTTGTTTCACTTCACTTCAACTGAATAAGCTCAGTTGCTCTATTTCTCTTCAAATGATTAAGCTCAGTTGCTTCACTTCACTCCAACTAATTAAGCTCAGTTGCTTCACTACACTTCAACTGATAAGGCTCACTTAACTAGCTTCACTTCAACTAATAGAGCGCACTTATTTTACTTCACTTAAATTGATTAAGCTCAGTTGCTTCACTTCACTTCAACTGATTGGGCTCACTAAGATAGCTTCACTTCAACAAATAGAGCTCACTTTTTTTACTTCACTCCAATTGATTAAGGTCAGTTGCTTCACTTCACTTCAACTGATTGGGCTCACTTAACTAGCTTCACTTCAACTAAAAGAGCTCACTTGTTTCACTTCACTTCAACTGAATAAGCTCAGTTGCTCTATTTCTCTTCAAATGATTAAGCTCAGTTGCTTCACTTCACTCCAACTAATTAAGCTCAGTTGCTTCACTACACTTCAACTGATAAGGCTCACTTAACTAGCTTCACTTCAACTAATAGAGCTCACTTGTTTCACTTCACTTCAATTGATTAAGCTCAGTTGCTTCACTTCAGTTCATTTGATTAGTCTCAGTTGCTTCACTTCACTTCAACTGATTGGGCTCACTTTGTTAGCTTCACTCCAACAAATAGATCTCACTCGTTTCACTTCACTTCAATTGATAAAGCTCAGTTGCTTCACTTCAACAAAAAGAGCGCACTTATTTTACTTCACTTAAATTGATTAAGCTCAGTTGCTTCACTTCACTTCAACTGATTGGGCTCACTAAGATAGCTTCACTTCAACAAATAGAGCTCACTTTTTTTACTTCACTCCAATTGATTAAGGTCAGTTGCTTCACTTCACCTCAACTGATTGGGCTCAGTTAGTTAGCTTCACTTCAACAAATTGAGCTCACTTGTTTCAATGCACTTAAATCGATTAAGCTCAGTTGCTTCACTTCACTTCAACTGATTGGGCTCACTTAGTTAGCTTCACTTCAACAAATAGAGCTCACTTGTTTCACTGCACTTAAATCGATTAAGCTCAGTTGCTTCACTTCACTTCAACTGATTATGTTCACTTTGTTAACTTCACTTCAACAAAAAGAGCGCACTTATTTTACTTCACTTAAATTGATTAAGCTCAGTTGCTTCACTTCACTTCAACTGATTGGGCTCACTAAGATAGCTTCACTTCAACAAATAGAGCTCACTTTTTTTACTTCACTCCAATTGATTAAGGTCAGTTGCTTCACTTCACCTCAACTGATTGGGCTCAGTTAGTTAGCTTCACTTCAACAAATTGAGCTCACTTGTTTCACTGCACTTAAATCGATTAAGCTCAGTTGCTTCACTTCACTTCAACTGATTGGGCTCACTTGGTTAGCTTCTCTTCAACCAATAGAGCTCACTTATTTCACGTCACTTCAATTGATTGAGCTCAGTTGCTCTATTTCTCTTCAAATGATAGAGCTCAGTTGCTTTACTTCACTCCAACTGATAGAGCTCACTTGTTTCACTTCACTTTACCTGATTAGGCTCACTTAACTAGCTTCACTTCAACTAAAGAGCTCACTTGTTTCACTTCACTTCAATTGATAAAGCTCAGTTGCTTCACTTTACTTCAACTGATTGGGCTCACTTAGTTAACTTCACTTCAACAAATAGAGCTCACTTTTTTTATTTCACTCCAATTGATTAAGGTCAGTTGCTTCACTTTACTTCAACTGATTGGGCTTACTTAGTTAACTTCACTTCAACAAATAGCGCTCACTTTTTCTACTCCACTCCAATTGATTAAGGTCAGTTGCTTCACTTCACCTCAACTGATTGGGCTCAGTTAGTTAGCTTCACTTCAACAAATTGAGCTCACTTGTTTCACTGCACTTAAATCGATTAAGCTCAGTTGCTTCACTTCACTTCAACTGAGTAGGATCACTTCACTAGCTTCACTTCAACTAATAGAGCTCACTTGCTTCACTTCACTTCAATTGATTAAGCTCAGTTGCTTCACTTCAGTTCATTTGATTAGGCTCAGTTGCTTCACTTCACTTCAACTGATTGGGCTCACTTTGTTAGCTTCACTCCAACAAATAGATCTCACTTGTTTCACTTCACTTCAATTGATTAATCTCAGTTGCTTCACTTCAGTTCATTTGATTAGGCTCAGTTGCTTCACTTCACTTCAACTGATTGGGCTCACTTTGTTAGCTTCACTCCAACAAATAGATCTCACTCGTTTCACTTCACTTCAATTGATAAAGCTCAGTTGCTTCACTTCAACAAAAAGAGCGCACTTATTTTACTTCACTTAAATTGATTAAGCTCAGTTGCTTCACTTCACTTCAACTGATTGGGCTCACTAAGATAGCTTCACTTCAACAAATAGAGCTCACTTTTTTTACTTCACTCCAATTGATTAAGGTCAGTTGCTTCACTTCACCTCAACTGATTGGGCTCAGTTAGTTAGCTTCACTTCAACAAATTGAGCTCACTTGTTTCAATGCACTTAAATCGATTAAGCTCAGTTGCTTCACTTCACTTCAACTGATTGGGCTCACTTAGTTAGCTTCACTTCAACAAATAGAGCTCACTTGTTTCACTGCACTTAAATCGATTAAGCTCAGTTGCTTCACTTCACTTCAACTGATTATGTTCACTTTGTTAACTTCACTTCAACAAAAAGAGCGCACTTATTTTACTTCACTTAAATTGATTAAGCTCAGTTGCTTCACTTCACTTCAACTGATTGGGCTCACTAAGATAGCTTCACTTCAACAAATAGAGCTCACTTTTTTTACTTCACTCCAATTGATTAAGGTCAGTTGCTTCACTTCACCTCAACTGATTGGGCTCAGTTAGTTAGCTTCACTTCAACAAATTGAGCTCACTTGTTTCACTGCACTTAAATCGATTAAGCTCAGTTGCTTCACTTCACTTCAACTGATTGGGCTCACTTGGTTAGCTTCTCTTCAACCAATAGAGCTCACTTATTTCACGTCACTTCAATTGATTGAGCTCAGTTGCTCTATTTCTCTTCAAATGATAGAGCTCAGTTGCTTTACTTCACTCCAACTGATAGAGCTCACTTGTTTCACTTCACTTTACCTGATTAGGCTCACTTAACTAGCTTCACTTCAACTAAAGAGCTCACTTGTTTCACTTCACTTCAATTGATAAAGCTCAGTTGCTTCACTTTACTTCAACTGATTGGGCTCACTTTGTTAACTTCACTTCAACAAAAAGAGCGCACTTATTTTACTTCACTTAAATTGATTAAGCTCAGTTGCTTCACTTCACTTCAACTGATTGGGCTTACTTAGTTAACTTCACTTCAACAAATAGCGCTCACTTTTTCTACTCCACTCCAATTGATTAAGGTCAGTTGCTTCACTTCACCTCAACTGATTGGGCTCAGTTAGTTAGCTTCACTTCAACAAATTGAGCTCACTTGTTTCACTGCACTTAAATCGATTAAGCTCAGTTGCTTCACTTCACTTCAACTGAGTAGGATCACTTCACTAGCTTCACTTCAACTAATAGAGCTCACTTGCTTCACTTCACTTCAATTGATAAAGCTCAGTTGCTTCACTTCACTTTAACTGATTAGGCTCACTTAACTAGCTTCACTTCAATTGAAAAACTCACTTGTTTTACTTCACTTCAATTGATTAAGCTCAGTTGCTTCACTTCACTTCAACTGATAAGGCTCACTTAACTAGCTTCACTTCAACTAATAGAGCTCACTTATTTCACGTTACTTCAATTGATTAAGCTCAGTTGCTTCACTTCACTTCAACTGATTGGGCTCACTTAACTAGCTTCACTTCAACTAAAAGAGCTCACTTGTTTCACTTCACTTCAACTGAATAAGCTCAGTTGCTCTATTTCTCTTCAAATGATTAAGCTCAGTTGCTTCACTTCACTCCAAATAATTAAGCTCAGTTGCTTCACTACACTTCAACTGATAAGGCTCACTTAACTAGCTTCACTTCAACTAATAGAGCTCAGTTGCTTCACTTCACTCCAACTAATTAAGCTCAGTTGCTTCACTACACTTCAACTGATAAGGCTCACTTAACTAGCTTCACTTCAACTAATAGAGCTCACTTGTTTCACTTCACTTCAATTGATTAAGCTCAGTTGCTTCACTTCAGTTCATTTGATTAGGCTCAGTTGCTTCACTTCACTTCAACTGATTGGGCTCACTTTGTTAGCTTCACTCCAACAAATAGATCTCACTCGTTTCACTTCACTTCAATTGATAAAGCTCAGTTGCTTCACTTCACTTTAACTGATTAGGCTCACTTAACTAGCTTCACTTCAATTGAAAAACTCACTTGTTTTACTTCACTTCAATTGATTAAGCTCAGTTGCTTCACTTCACTTCAACTGATTGGGCTCAGTTAGTTAGCTTCACTTCAACAAATTGAGCTCACTTGTTTCACTGCACTTAAATCGATTAAGCTCAGTTGCTTCACTTCACTTCAACTGATTGGGCTCACTTGGTTAGCTTCTCTTCAACCAATAGAGCTCACTTATTTCAAGTTACTTCAATTGATTAAGCTCAGTTGCTTCACTTCACTTCAACTGATTGGGCTCACTTAACTAGCTTCACTTCAACTAAAAGAGCTCACTTGTTTCACTTCACTTCAACTGAATAAGCTCAGTTGCTCTATTTCTCTTCAAATGATTAAGCTCAGTTGCTTCACTTCACTCCAACTAATTAAGCTCAGTTGCTTCACTACACTTCAACTGATAAGGCTCACTTAACTAGCTTCACTTCAACTAATAGAGCTCACTTGTTTCACTTCACTTCAATTGATTAAGCTCAGTTGCTTCACTTCAGTTCATTTGATTAGGCTCAGTTGCTTCACTTCACTTCAACTGATTGGGCTCACTTTGTTAGCTTCACTCCAACAAATAGATCTCACTCGTTTCACTTCACTTCAATTGATAAAGCTCAGTTGCTTCACTTCACTTTAACTGATTAGGCTCACTTAACTAGCTTCACTTCAATTGAAAAACTCACTTGTTTTACTTCACTTCAATTGATTAAGCTCAGTTGCTTCACTTCACTTCAACTGATAAGGCTCACTTAACTAGCTTCACTTCAACTAATAGAGTTCACTTGTTTCACTTCACTTCAATTGATTAAGCTCAGTTGCCTCAGTTCACTTCAACTGAATAAGCTCAGTTGCTCTATTTCTCTTCGAATGATTAAGCTCAGTTGCTTCACTCCACTCCAACTAATAGAGCTCACTTGTTTCACTTCACTTCAACTGAATAAGCTCAGTTGCTCTATTTCTCTTCGAATGATTAAGCTCAGTTGCTTCACTTCACTCCAACTAATACAGCTCACTTGTTTCACTTCACTTCAACTGATTAGGCTTATTTAACTAGCTTCACTTCAACTAAAGAGCTCACTTGTTTTACTTCACTTCAATTGATAAAGCTCAGTTGCTTCACTTCACTTCAACTGATTGGGCTCACTTAGTTAGCTTCACTTCAACAAATAGAGCTCACTTGTTTCACTGCACTTAAATCGATTAAGCTCAGTTGCTTCACTTCACTTCAACTGATTTCGCTCACTTTGTTAGCTTCACTTCAACAAAAAGAGCGCACTTATTTTACTTCACTTAAATTGATTAAGCTCAGTTGCTTCACTTCACTTCAACTGATTGGGCTCACTAAGATAGCTTCACTTCAGCAAATAGAGCTCACTTTTTTTACTTCACTCCAATTGATTAAGGTCAGTTGCTTCACTTCACCTCAACTGATTGGGCTCAGTTAGTCAGCTTCACTTCAACAAATTGAGCTCACTTGTTTCAATGCACTTAAATCGATTAAGCTCAGTTGCTTCACTTCACTTCAACTGATTGGGCTCACTTAGTTAGCTTCACTTCAACAAATAGAGCTCACTTGTTTCACTGCACTTAAATCGATTAAGCTCAGTTGCTTCACTTCACTTCAACTGATTGGGTTCACTTTGTTAACTTCACTTCAACAAAAAGAGCGCACTTATTTTACTTCACTTAAATTGATTAAGCTCAGTTGCTTCACTTCACTTCAACTGATTGGGCTCACTAAGATAGCTTCACTTCAACAAATAGAGCTCACTTTTTTTACTTCACTCCAATTGATTAAGGTCAGTTGCTTCACTTCACCTCAACTGATTGGGCTCAGTTAGTTAGCTTCACTTCAACAAATTGAGCTCACTTGTTTCACTGCACTTAAATCGATTAAGCTCAGTTGCTTCACTTCACTTCAACTGATTGGGCTCACTTGGTTAGCTTCTCTTCAACCAATAGAGCTCACTTATTTCACGTCACTTCAATTGATTGAGCTCAGTTGCTCTATTTCTCTTCAAATGATAGAGCTCAGTTGCTTTACTTCACTCCAACTGATAGAGCTCACTTGTTTCACTTCACTTTACCTGATTGGGCTCACTTAACTAGCTTCACTTCAACTAAAGAGCTCACTTGTATCACTTCACTTCAATTGATAAAGCTCAGTTGCTTCACTTTACTTCAACTGATTGGGCTCACTTAGTTAACTTCACTTCAACAAATAGAGCTCACTTGTTTTACTTCACTCCAATTGATTAAGGTCAGTTGCTTCACTTCACCTCAACTGATTGGGCTCAGTTAGTTAGCTTCACTTCAACAAATTGAGCTCACTTGTTTCACTGCACTTAAATCGATTAAGCTCAGTTGCTTCACTTCACTTTAAGTGATTGGGCTCACTTGGTTAGCTTCTCTTCAACCAATAGAGCTCACTTATTTCACGTCACTTCAATTGATTGAGCTCAGTTGCTTCACTTCACTTCAACTGATTGGGCTCACTTAACTAGCTTCACTTCAACTAAAAGAGCTCACTTGTTTCACTTCACTTCAACTGAATATGCTCAGTTGCTCTATTTCTCTTCAAATGATTAAGCTCAGTTGCTTTACTTCACTCCAACTGATAGAGCTCACTTGTTTCACTTCACTTTACCTGATTGGGCTCACTTAACTAGCTTCACTTCAACTAAAGAGCTCACTTGTATCACTTCACTTCAATTGATAAAGCTCAGTTGCTTCACTTTACTTCAACTGATTGGGCTCACTTAGTTAACTTCACTTCAACAAATAGAGCTCACTTGTTTTACTTCACTCCAATTGATTAAGGTCAGTTGCTTCACTTCACCTCAACTGATTGGGCTCAGTTAGTTAGCTTCACTTCAACAAATTGAGCTCACTTGTTTCACTGCACTTAAATCGATTAAGCTCAGTTGCTTCACTTCACTTCAACTGATTGGGCTCACTTGGTTAGCTTCTCTTCAACCAATAGAGCTCACTTATCTCACGTCACTTCAATTGATTGAGCTCAGTTGCTCTATTTCTCTTCAAATGATAGAGCTCAGTTGCTTTACTTCACTCCAACTGATAGAGCTCACTTGTTTCACTTCACTTTACCTGATTGGGCTCACTTAACTAGCTTCACTTCAACTAAAGAGCTCACTTCTATCACTTCACTTCAATTGATAAAGCTCAGTTGCTTCACTTTACTTCAACTGATTGGGCTCACTTAGTTAACTTCACTTCAACAAATAGAGCTCACTTTTTTTACTTCACTCCAATTGATTAAGGTCAGTTGCTTCACTTCACCTCAACTGATTGGGCTCAGTTAGTTAACTTCACTTCAACAAATAGAGCTCACTTGTTTTACTTCACTCCAATTGATTAAGGTCAGTTGCTTCACTTCACCTCAACTGATTGGGCTCAGTTAGTTAGCTTCACTTCAACCAATAGAGCTCACTTATTTCACGTCACTTCAATTGATTGAGCTCAGTTGCTCTATTTCTCTTCAAATGATAGAGCTCAGTTGCTTTACTTCACTCCAACTGATAGAGCTCACTTGTTTCACTTCACTTTACCTGATTGGGCTCACTTAACTAGCTTCACTTCAACTAAAGAGCTCACTTGTATCACTTCACTTCAATTGATAAAGCTCAGTTGCTTCACTTTACTTCAACTGATTGGGCTCACTTAGTTAACTTCACTTCAACAAATAGAGCTCACTTGTTTTACTTCACTCCAATTGATTAAGGTCAGTTGCTTCACTTCACCTCAACTGATTGGGCTCAGTTAGTTAGCTTCACTTCAACAAATTGAGCTCACTTGTTTCACTGCACTTAAATCGATTAAGCTCAGTTGCTTCACTTCACTTTAAGTGATTGGGCTCACTTGGTTAGCTTCTCTTCAACCAATAGAGCACACTTATTTCACGTCACTTCAATTGATTGAGCTCAGTTGCTTCACTTCACTTCAACTGATTGGGCTCACTTAACTAGCTTCACTTCAACTAAAGAGCTCACTTGTATCACTTCACTTCAATTGATAAAGCTCAGTTGCTTCACTTTACTTCAACTGATTGGGCTCACTTAGTTAACTTCACTTCAACAAATAGAGCTCACTTGTTTTACTTCACTCCAATTGATTAAGGTCAGTTGCTTCACTTCACCTCAACTGATTGGGCTCAGTTAGTTAGCTTCACTACAACAAATTGAGCTCACTTGTTTCACTGCACTTAAATCGATTAAGCTCAGTTGCTTCACTTCACTTTAAGTGATTGGGCTCACTTGGTTAGCTTCTCTTCAACCAATAGAGCTCACTTATTTCACGTCACTTCAATTGATTGAGCTCAGTTGCTTCACTTCACTTCAACTGATTGGGCTCACTTAACTAGCTTCACTTCAACTAAAAGAGCTCACTTGTTTCACTTCACTTCAACTGAATATGCTCAGTTGCTCTATTTCTCTTCAAATGATTAAGCTCAGTTGCTTCACTTCACTCCAACTAATTAAGCTCAGTTGCTTCACTACACTTCAACTGATAAGGCTCACTTAACTAGCTTCACTTCAACTAATAGAGCTCACTTGTTTCACTTCACTTCAATTGATAAAGCTCAGTTGCTTCACTTCACTTTAAGTGATTAGGCTCACTTAACTAGCTTCACTTCAATTGAAAAGCTCACTTGTTTTTCTTCACTTCAATTGATTAAGCTCAGTTGCTTCACTTCACTTCAACTGATTGGGCTCACTTAGTTAGCTTCACTTCAACAAATAGAGCTCACTTTTTTTACATCACTCCAATTGATTAAGGTCAGTTGCTTCACTTCACCTCAACTGATTGGGCTCAGTTAGTTAGCTTCACTTCAACAAATTGAGCTCACTTGTTTCACTGCACTTAAATCGATTAAGCTCAGTTGCTTCACTTCACTTCAACTGATTGGGCTCACTTGGTTAGCTTCTCTTCAACCAATAGAGCTCACTTATTTCACGTTACTTCAATTGATTAAGCTCAGTTGCTTCACTTCACTTCAACTGATTGGGCTCACTTAACTAGCTTCACTTCAACTAAAAGAGCTCACTTGTTTCACTACACTTCAACTGAATAAGCTCAGTTGCTCTATTTCTCTTCAAATGATTAAGCTCAGTTGCTTCACTTCACTCCAACTAATTAAGCTCAGTTGCTTCACTACACTTCAACTGATAAGGCTCACTTAACTAGCTTCACTTCAACTAATAGAGCTCACTTGTTTCACTTCACTTCAATTGATTAAGCTCAGTTGCTTCACTTCAGTTCATTTGATTAGGCTCAGTTGCTTCACTTCACTTCAACTGATTGGGCTCACTTTGTTAGCTTCACTCCAACAAATAGATCTCACTCGTTTCACTTCACTTCAATTGATAAAGCTCAGTTGCTTCACTTCACTTTAACTGATTAGGCTCACTTAACTAGCTTCACTTCAATTGAAAAACTCACTTGTTTTACTTCACTTCAATTGATTAAGCTCAGTTGCTTCACTTCACTTCAACTGATAAGGCTCACTTAACTAGCTTCACTTCAACTAATAGAGTTCACTTGTTTCACTTCACTTCAATTGATTAAGCTCAGTTGCCTCACTTCACTTCAACTGAATAAGCTCAGTTGCTCTATTTCTCTTCGAATGATTAAGCTCAGTTGCTTCACTCCACTCCAACTAATAGAGCTCACTTGTTTCACTTCACTTCAACTGAATAAGCTCAGTTGCTCTATTTCTCTTCGAATGATTAAGCTCAGTTGCTTCACTTCACTCCAACTAATACAGCTCACTTGTTTCACTTCACTTCAACTGATTAGGCTTATTTAACTAGCTTCACTTCAACTAAAGAGCTCACTTGTTTTACTTCACTTCAATTGATAAAGCTCAGTTGCTTCACTTCACTTCAACTGATTTCGCTCACTTTGTTAGCTTCACTTCAACAAAAAGAGCGCACTTATTTTACTTCACTTAAATTGATTAAGCTCAGTTGCTTCACTTCACTTCAACTGATTGGGCTCACTAAGATAGCTTCACTTCAACAAATAGAGCTCACTTTTTTTACTTCACTCCAATTGATTAAGGTCAGTTGCTTCACTTCACCTCAACTGATTGGGCTCAGTTAGTTAGCTTCACTTCAACAAATTGAGCTCACTTGTTTCACTGCACTTAAATCGATTAAGCTCAGTTGCTTCACTTCACTTCAACTGATTTCGCTCACTTTGTTAGCTTCACTTCAACAAAAAGAGCGCACTTATTTTACTTCACTTAAATTGATTAAGCTCAGTTGCTTCACTTCACTTCAACTGATTGGGCTCACTAAGATAGCTTCACTTCAACAAATAGAGCTCACTTTTTTTACTTCACTCCAATTGATTAAGGTCAGTTGCTTCACTTCACCTCAACTGATTGGGCTCAGTTAGTTAGCTTCACTTCAACAAATTGAGCTCACTTGTTTCACTGCACTTAAATCGATTAAGCTCAGTTGCTTCACTTCACTTCAACTGATTGGGCTCACTTGGTTAGCTTCTCTTCAACCAATAGAGCTCACTTATTTCACGTCACTTCAATTGATTGAGCTCAGTTGCTCTATTTCTCTTCAAATGATAGAGCTCAGTTGCTTTACTTCACTCCAACTGATAGAGCTCACTTGTTTCACTTCACTTTACCTGATTAGGCTCACTTAACTAGCTTCACTTCAACTAAAGAGCTCACTTGTTTCACTTCACTTCAATTGATAAAGCTCAGTTGCTTCACTTTACTTCAACTGATTGGGCTCACTTAGTTAACTTCACTTCAACAAATAGAGCTCACTTTTTTTATTTCACTCCAATTGATTAAGGTCAGTTGCTTCACTTTACTTCAACTGATTGGGCTCACTTAGTTAACTTCACTTCAACAAATAGCGCTCACTTTTTCTACTCCACTCCAATTGATTAAGGTCAGTTGCTTCACTTCACCTCAACTGATTGGGCTCAGTTAGTTAGCTTCACTTCAACAAATTGAGCTCACTTGTTTCACTGCACTTAAATCGATTAAGCTCAGTTGCTTCACTTCACTTCAACTGAGTAGGATCACTTCACTAGCTTCACTTCAACTAATAGAGCTCACTTGCTTCACTTCACTTCAACTGATTGGGCTCACTTAACTAGCTTCACTTCAACTAAAGAGCTCACTTGTATCACTTCACTTCAATTGATAAAGCTCAGTTGCTTCACTTTACTTCAACTGATTGGGCTCACTTAGTTAACTTCACTTCAACAAATAGAGCTCACTTGTTTTACTTCACTCCAATTGATTAAGGTCAGTTGCTTCACTTCACCTCAACTGATTGGGCTCAGTTAGTTAGCTTCACTTCAACAAATTGAGCTCACTTGTTTCACTGCACTTAAATCGATTAAGCTCAGTTGCTTCTCTTCACTTTAAGTGATTGGGCTCACTTGGTTAGCTTCTCTTCAACCAATAGAGCTCACTTATTTCACGTCACTTCAATTGATTGAGCTCAGTTGCTTCACTTCACTTCAACTGATTGGGCTCACTTAACTAGCTTCACTTCAACTAAAAGAGCTCACTTGTTTCACTTCACTTCAACTGAATATGCTCAGTTGCTCTATTTCTCTTCAAATGATTAAGCTCAGTTGCTTCACTTCACTCCAACTAATTAAGCTCAGTTGCTTCACTACACTTCAACTGATAAGGCTCACTTAACTAGCTTCACTTCAACTAATAGAGCTCACTTGTTTCACTTCACTTCAATTGATAAAGCTCAGTTGCTTCACTTCACTTTAAGTGATTAGGCTCACTTAACTAGCTTCACTTCAATTGAAAAGCTCACTTGTTTTTCTTCACTTCAATTGATTAAGCTCAGTTGCTTCACTTCACTTCAACTGATTGGGCTCACTTAGTTAGCTTCACTTCAACAAATAGAGCTCACTTTTTTTACTTCACTCCAATTGATTAAGGTCAGTTGCTTCACTTCACCTCAACTGATTGGGCTCAGTTAGTTAGCTTCACTTCAACAAATTGAGCTCACTTGTTTCACTGCACTTAAATCGATTAAGCTCAGTTGCTTCACTTCACTTCAACTGATTGGGCTCACTTGGTTAGCTTCTCTTCAACCAATAGAGCTCACTTATTTCACGTTACTTCAATTGATTAAGCTCAGTTGCTTCACTTCACTTCAACTGATTGGGCTCACTTAACTAGCTTCACTTCAACTAAAAGAGCTCACTTGTTTCACTTCACTTCAACTGAATAAGCTCAGTTGCTCTATTTCTCTTCAAATGATTAAGCTCAGTTGCTTCACTTCACTCCATCTAATTAAGCTCAGTTGCTTCACTACACTTCAACTGATAAGGCTCACTTAACTAGCTTCACTTCAACTAATAGAGCTCACTTGTTTCACTTCACTTCAATTGATTAAGCTCAGTTGCTTCACTTCAGTTCATTTGATTAGGCTCAGTTGCTTCACTTCACTTCAACTGATTGGGCTCACTTTGTTAGCTTCACTCCAACAAATAGATCTCACTCGTTTCACTTCACTTCAATTGATAAAGCTCAGTTGCTTCACTTCACTTTAACTGATTAGGCTCACTTAACTAGCTTCACTTCAATTGAAAAACTCACTTGTTTTACTTCACTTCAATTGATTATGGTCAGTTGCTTCACTTCACTTCAACTGATTGGGCTCACTTAGTTAGCTTCACTCCAACAAATAGATCTCACTCGTTTCACTTCACTTCAATTGATAAAGCTCAGATGCTTCACTTCACTTTAACTGATAAGGCTCACTTAACTAGCTTCACTTCAACTAATAGAGCTCACTTGTTTCACTTCACTTCAATTGATTAAGCTCAGTTGCTTCACTTCACTTCAACTGATTGGGCTCACTTAACTAGCTTCACTTCAACTAAAAGAGCTCACTTGTTTCACTTCACTTCAACTGAATAAGCTCAGTTGCTCTATTTCTCTTCAAATGATTAAGCTCAGTTGCTTCACTTCACTCCAACTAATTAAGCTCAGTTGCTTCACTACACTTCAACTGATAAGGCTCACTTAACTAGCTTCACTTCAACTAATAGAGTTCACTTGTTTCACTTCACTTCAATTGATTAAGCTCAGTTGCCTCACTTCACTTCAACTGATTAAGCTCAGTTGCTTCACTTCACTTCAACTAGTAAGGCTCACTTAACTAGCTTCACTTCAACTAAAAGAGCTCACTTGTTTCACTTCACTTCAACTGAATAAGCTCAGTTGCTCTATTTCTCTTCGAATGATTAAGCTCAGTTGCTTCACTTCACTCCAACTAATAGAGCTCACTTGTTTCACTTCACTTCAACTGAATAAGCTCAGTTGCTCTATTTCTCTTCGAATGATTAAGCTCAGTTGCTTCACTTCACTCCAACTAATAGAGCTCACTTGTTTCACTTCACTTCAACTGATTAGGCTTATTTAACTAGCTTCACTTCAACTAAAGAGCTCACTTGTTTTACTTCACTTCAATTGATAAAGCTCAGTTGCTTCACTTCACTTCAACTGATTGGGCTCACTTAGTTAGCTTCACTTCAACAAATACAGCTCACTTGTTTCACTGCACTTAAATCGATTAAGCTCAGTTGCTTCACTTCACTTCAACTGATTGGGCTCACTTTGTTAGCTTCACTTCAACAAAAAGAGCGCACTTATTTTACTTCACTTAAATTGATTAAGCTCAGTTGCTTCACTTCACTTCAACTGATTGGGCTCACTAAGATAGCTTCACTTCAACAAATAGAGCTCACTTTTTTTACTTCACTCCAATTGATTAAGGTCAGTTGCTTCACTTCACCTCAACTGATTGGGCTCAGTTAGTTAGCTTCACTTCAACAAATTGAGCTCACTTGTTTCAATGCACTTAAATCGATAAGGCTCAGTTGCTTCACTTCACTTCAACTGATTGGGCTCACTTAGTTAGCTTCACTTCAACAAATAGAGCTCACTTGTTTCACTGCACTTAAATCGATTAAGCTCAGTTGCTTCACTTCACTTCAACTGATTGGGCTCACTTTGTTAACTTCACTTCAACAAAAAGAGCGCACTTATTTTACTTCACTTAAATTGATTAAGCTCAGTTGCTTCACTTCACTTCAACTGATTGGGCTCACTAAGATAGCTTCACTTCAACAAATAGAGCTCACTTTTTTTACTTCACTCCAATTGATTAAGGTCAGTTGCTTCACTTCACCTCAACTGATTGGGCTCAGTTAGTTAGCTTCACTTCAACAAATTGAGCTCACTTGTTTCACTGCACTTAAATCGATTAAGCTCAGTTGCTTTACTTCACTTCAACTGATTGGGCTCACTTGGTTAGCTTCTCTTCAACCAATAGAGCTCACTTATTTCACGGCACTTCAATTGATTGAGCTCAGTTGCTCTATTTCTCTTCAAATGATAGAGCTCAGTTGCTTTACTTCACTCCAACTGATAGAGCTCACTTGTTTCACTTCACTTTACCTGATTAGGCTCACTTAACTAGCTTCACTTCAACTAAAGAGCTCACTTGTTTCACTTCACTTCAATTGATAAAGCTCAGTTGCTTCACTTTACTTCAACTGATTGGGCTCACTTAGTTAACTTCACTTCAACAAATAGAGCTCACTTTTTTTACTTCACTCCAATTGATTAAGGTCAGTTGCTTCACTTTACTTCAACTGATTGGGCTCACTTAGTTAACTTCACTTCAACAAATAGAGCTCACTTTTTTTACTTCACTCCAATTGATTAAGGTCAGTTGCTTCACTTCACCTCAACTGATTGGGCTCAGTTAGTTAGCTTCACTTCAACAAATTGAGCTCACTTGTTTCACTGCACTTAAATCGATTAAGCTCAGTTGCTTCACTTCACTTCAACTGAGTAGGATCACTTCACTAGCTTCACTTCAACTAATAGAGCTCACTTGCTTCACTTCACTTCAACTGATTGGGCTCACTTAACTAGCTTCACTTCAACTAAAGAGCTCACTTGTTTCACTTCACTTCAATTGATAAAGCTCAGTTGCTTCACTTTACTTCAACTGATTGGGCTCACTTAGTTAACTTCACTTCAACAAATAGAGCTCACTTTTTTTACTTCACTCCAATTGATTAAGGTCAGTTGCTTCACTTCACCTCAACTGATTGGGCTCAGTTAGTTAGCTTCACTTCAACAAATTGAGCTCACATGTTTCACTGCACTTAAATCGATTAAGCTCAGTTGCTTCACTTCACTTTAAGTGATTGGGCTCACTTGGTTAGCTTCTGTTCAACCAATAGAGCTCACTTATTTCACGTCACTTCAATTGATTGAGCTCAGTTGCTTCACTTCACTTCAACTGATTGGGCTCACTTAACTAGCTTCACTTCAACTAAAAGAGCTCACTTGTTTCACTTTACTTCAACTGAATATGCTCAGTTGCTCTATTTCTCTTCAAATGATTAAGCTCAGTTGCTTCACTTCACTCCAACTAATTAAGCTCAGTTGCTTCACTACACTTCAACTGATAAGGCTCACTTAACTAGCTTCACTTCAACTAATAGAGCTCACTTGTTTCACTTCACTTCAATTGATAAAGCTCAGTTGCTTCACTTCACTTTAAGTGATTAGGCTCACTTAACTAGCTTCACTTCAATTGAAAAGCTCACTTGTTTTACTTCACTTCAATTGATTAAGCTCAGTTGCTTCACTTCACTTCAACTGATTGGGCTCACTTAGTTAGCTTCACTTCAACAAATAGAGCTCACTTTTTTTACTTCACTCCAATTGATTAAGGTCAGTTGCTTCACTTCACCTCAACTGATTGGGCTCAGTTAGTTAGCTTCACTTCAACAAATTGAGCTCACTTGTTTCACTGCACTTAAATCGATTAAGCTCAGTTGCTTCACTTCACTTCAACTGATTGGGCTCACTTGGTTAGCTTCTCTTCAACCAATAGAGCTCACTTATTTCACGTTACTTCAATTGATTAAGCTCAGTTGCTTCACTTCACTTCAACTGATTGGGCTCACTTAACTAGCTTCACTTCAACTAAAAGAGCTCACTTGTTTCACTTCACTTCAACTGAATAAGCTCAGTTGCTCTATTTCTCTTCAAATGATTAAGCTCAGTTGCTTCACTTCACTCCAACTAATTAAGCTCAGTTGCTTCACTACACTTCAACTGATAAGGCTCACTTAACTAGCTTCACTTCAACTAATAGAGCTCACTTGTTTCACTTCACTTCAATTGATTAAGCTCAGTTGCTTCACTTCAGTTCATTTGATTAGGCTCAGTTGCTTCACTTCACTTCAACTGATTGGGCTCACTTTGTTAGCTTCACTCCAACAAATAGATCTCACTCGTTTCACTTCACTTCAATTGATAAAGCTCAGTTGCTTCACTTCACTTTAACTGATTAGGCTCACTTAACTAGCTTCACTTCAATTGAAAAACTCACTTGTTTTACTTCACTTCAATTGATTAAGCTCAGTTGCTTCACTTCACTTCAACTGATTGGGCTCACTTAGTTAGCTTCACTTCAACAAATAGAGCTCACTTGTTTTACTTCACTTTAATTGATTAAGCTCAGTTGCTTTACTTCACTCCAACTGATTGTGCTCACTTAACTAGCTTCACTTCAACTAAAGAGCTCACTTTTTTTACTTCACTTCAATTGAATAAGCTCAGTTGCTCTATTTCTCTTCAAATGATTAAGCTCAGTTGCTTCACTTCACTCCAACTAATTAAGCTCAGTTGCTACACTACACTTCAACTGATAAGGCTCACTTAACTAGCTTCACTTCAACTAATAGAGCTCACTTGTTTCACTTCACTTCAATTGATAAAGCTCAGTTGCTTCACTTCACTTTAAGTGATTAGGCTCACTTAACTAGCTTCACTTCAATTGAAAAGCTCACTTGTTTTACTTCACTTCAATTGATTAAGCTCAGTTGCTTCACTTCACTTCAACTGATTGGGCTCACTTAGTTAGCTTCACTTCAACAAATAGAGCTCACTTGTTTCAATTCACTTCAATTATAAAGCTCACTTGTTTCACTTCACTTCAATTGATTAAGCTCAGTTGCTTCACTTCAGTTCATTTGATTAGGCTCAGTTGCTTCACTTCACTTCAACTGATTGGGCTCACTTTGTTAGCATCACTCCAACAAATAGATCTCACTCGTTTCACTTCACTTCAATTGATAAAGCTCAGTTGCTTCACTTCACTTTAACTGATTAGGCTCACTTAACTAGCTTCACTTCAATTGAAAAACTCACTTGTTTTACTTCACTTCAATTGATTAAGCCCAGTTGCTTCACTTCACTTCAACTGATTGGGCTCACTTAGTTAGCTTCACTTCAACTGATTGGGCTCACTTAGTTAGCTTCACTTCAACTAATAGAGCTCACTTGTTTCACTTCACTTCAATTGATAAAGCTCAGTTGCTTCACTTCACTTTAAGTGATTAGGCTCACTTAACTAGCTTCACTTCAATTGAAAAGCTCACTTGTTTTACTTCACTTCAATTGATTAAGCTCAGTTGCTTCACTTCACTTCAACTGATTGGGCTCACTTAGTTAGCTTCACTTCAACAAATAGAGCTCACTCGTTTCAGTTCACTTCAACTGATTAGGCTTACCTAACTAGCTTTACTTCAACTAATAGAGTTTACTTGTTTTACTTCACTTTAATTGATAAAGCTCAGTTGCTTCACTTCACTTCAACTGATTGGGTTCACTTAGATAGCTTTACTCCAACAAATAGATCTCACTTGTTTCACTTCACTTCAATTGAAAAGCTCACTTGTTTTACTTCACTTCAATTGATTAAGCTCAGTTGCTTCACTTCACTTCAACTGATTGGGCTCACTTAGTTAGCTTCACTTCAACAAATAGAGCTCACTTGTTTTACTTCACTTTAATTGATTAAGCTCAGTTGCTTTACCTCACTCCAACTGATTTTGCTCACTTAACTAGCTTCACTTCAACTAAAGAGCTCACTTTTTTTACTTCACTTCAATTGATTAAGGTCAGTTGCTTCACTTCACTTCAACTGATTGGGCTCACTTTGTTAGCTTCACTTCAACAAAAAGAGCTCACTTGTTTTACTTCACTTCAACTGTTTAAACTCAGTTGCTTCACTTCACTTCAACTGAGTAGGATCACTTCACTAGTTTCACTTCAACTAATAGAGCTCACTTGCTTCACTTCACTTCAACTGATTGGGCTCACTTAACTAGCTTCATTTTAACTAAAGAGCTCACTTGTTTCACTTCACTTCAATTGATAAAGCTCAGTTGCTTCACTTTACTTCAACTGATTGGGCTCACTTAGTTAATTCACTTCAACAAATAGAGCTCACTTTTTTTACTTCACTCCAATTGATTAAGGTCAGTTGCTTCACTTCACCTCAACTGATTGGGCTCAGTTAGTTAGCTTCACTTCAACAAATTGAGCTCACTTGTTTCACTGCACTTAAATCGATTAAGCTCAGTTGCTTCACTTCACTTTAAGTGATTGGGCTCACTTGGTTAGCTTCTGTTCAACCAATAGAGCTCACTTATTTCACGTCACTTCAATTGATTGAGCTCAGTTGCTTCACTTCACTTCAACTGATTGGGCTCACTTAACTAGCTTCACTTCAACTAAAAGAGCTCACTTGTTTCACTTCACTTCAACTGAATATGCTCAGTTGCTCTATTTCTCTTCAAATGATTAAGCTCAGTTGCTTCACTTCACTCCAACTAATTAAGCTCAGTTGCTTCACTACACTTCAACTGATAAGGCTCACTTAACTAGCTTCACTTCAACTAATAGAGCTCACTTGTTTCACTTCACTTCAATTGATAAAGCTCAGTTGCTTCACTTCACTTTAAGTGATTAGGCTCACTTAACTAGCTTCACTTCAATTGAAAAGCTCACTTGTTTAACTTCACTTCAATTGATTAAGCTCAGTTGCTTCACTTCACTTCAACTGATTGGGCTCACTTAGTTAGCTTCACTTGAACAAATAGAGCTCACTTTTTTTACTTCACTCCAATTGATTAAGGTCAGTTGCTTCACTTCACCTCAACTGATTGGGCTCAGTTAGTTAGCTTCACTTCAACAAATTGAGCTCACTTGTTTCACTGCACTTAAATCGATTAAGCTCAGTTGCTTCACTTCACTTCAACTGATTGGGCTCACTTGGTTAGCTTCTCTTCAACCAATAGAGCTCACTTATTTCACGTTACTTCAATTGATTAAGCTCAGTTGCTTCACTTCACTTCAACTGATTGGGCTCACTTAACTAGCTTCACTTCAACTAAAAGAGCTCACTTGTTTCACTTCACTTCAACTGAATAAGCTCAGTTGCTCTATTTCTCTTCAAATGATTAAGCTCAGTTGCTTCACTTCACTCCAACTAATTAAGCTCAGTTGCTTCACTACACTTCAACTGATAAGGCTCACTTAACTAGCTTCACTTCAACTAATAGAGCTCACTTGTTTCACTTCACTTCAATTGATTAAGCTCAGTTGCTTCACTTCAGTTCATTTGATTAGGCTCAGTTGCTTCACTTCACTTCAACAAATAGAGCTCACTTTTTTTACTTCACTCCAATTGATTAAGGTCAGTTGCTTCACTTCACCTCAACTGCTTGGGCTCAGTTAGTTAGCTTCACTTCAACAAATTGAGCTCACTTGTTTCACTGAACTTAAATCGATTAAGCTCAGTTGCTTCACTTCACTTCAACTGATTGGGCTCACTTGGTTAGCTTCTCTTCAACCAATAGAGCTCACTTATTTCACGTCACTTCAATTGATTGAGCTCAGTTGCTTCACTTCACTTCAACTGATTGGGCTCACTTAACAAGCTTCACTTCAACTGAAGAGCTCACTTGTTTTACTTCACTTCAATTGATTAAACTTAGTTGCTTCACTTCACTTCAACTGATTGGGCTCACTTGTTTCACTTCACTTCAACTGACAAGGCTCACTTAACTAGCTTCACTTCAACTAAAAGAGCTCACTTGTTTCACTTCACTTCAACTGAATAAGCTCAGTTGCTTCACTTCACTTTAAGTGATTAGGCTCACTTAACTAGCTTCACTTCAATTGAAAAGCTCACTTGTTTTACTTCACTTCAATTGATTAAGCTCAGTTGCTTCACTTCACTTCAACTGATTGGGCTCACTTAGTTAGCTTCACTTCAACAAATAGAGCTCACTTTTTTTACTTCACTCCAATTGATTAAGGTCAGTTGCTTCACTTCACCTCAACTGATTGGGCTCAGTTAGTTAGCTTCACTTCAACAAATTGAGCTCACTTGTTTCACTGCACTTAAATCGATTAGGCTCAGTTGCTTCACTTCACCTCAACTGATTGGGCTCAGTTAGTTAGCTTCACTTCAACAAATTGAGCTCACTTGTTTCACTGCACTTAAATCGATTAAGCTCAGTTGCTTCACTTCACTTCAACTGATTGGGCTCACTTGGTTAGCTTCTCTTCAACCAATAGAGCTCACTTATTTCACGTCACTTCAATTGATTGAGCTCAGTTGCTTCACTTCACTTCAACTGATTGGGCTCACTTAACTAGCTTCACTTCAACTAATAGAGCTCACTTGTTTCACTTCACTTCAATTGATAAAGCTCAGTTGCTTCACTTCACTTTAAGTGATTAGGCTCACTTAACTAGCTTCACTTCAATTGAAAAGCTCACTTGTTTTCATTCACTTCAATTGATTAAGCTCAGTTGCTTCACTTCACTTCAACTGATTGGGCTCACTTAGTTAGCTTCACTTCAAGAAATAGAGCTCAATTTTTTTACTTCACTCCAATTGATTAAGCTCAGTTGCTTCACTTCACTTCAACTGATTGGGCTCACTTGGTTAGGTTCTCTTCAACCAATAGAGCTCACTTATTTCACGTTACTTCAATTGATTAAGCTCAGTTGCTTCACTTCACTTCAACTGATTGGGCTCACTTAACTAGCATCACTTCAACTAAAAGAGCTCACTTGTTTCACTTCACTTCAACTGAATAAGCTCAGTTGCTCTATTTCTCTTCAAATGATTAAGCTCAGTTGCTTCACTTCACTCCAACTAATTAAGTTCAGTTGCTTCACTACACTTCAACTGATAAGGCTCACTTAACTAGCTTCACTTCAACTAATAGAGCTCACTTGTTTCACTTCACTTCAATTGATTAAGCTCAGTTGCTTTACTTCAGTTCATTTGATTAGGCTCAGTTGCTTCACTTCACTTCAACTGATTGGGCTCACTTTGTTAGCTTCACTTCAACAAAAAGAGCTCACTTGTTTTACTTCACTTCAATTGATAAAGCTCAGTTGCTTCACTTCACTTTAACTGATTAGGCTCACTTAACTAGCTTCACTTCAATTGAAAAGCTCACTTGTTTTACTTCACTTCAATTGATTAAGCTCAGTTGCTTCACTTCACTTCAACTGATTGGGCTCAGTTAGTTAGCTTCACTTCAACAAATTGAGCTCACTTGTTTCACTGCACTTAAATCGATTAAGCTCAGTTGCTTCACTTCACTTCAACTGATTGGGCTCACTTGGTTAGCTTCTCTTCAACCAATAGAGCTCACTTATTTCACGTCACTTCAATTGATTAAGCTCAGTTGCTTCACTTCACTTCAACTGATTGGGCTCACTTAACTAGCTTCACTTCAACTAAAAGAGCTCACTTGTTTCACTTCACTTCAACTGAATAAGCTCAGTTGCTTCACTTCACTTCAACTGATTGGGCTCACTTAGTTAGCTTCACTTCAACAAATAGAGCTCACTTGTTTCACTTCACTTCAATTGAAAAGCTCACTTGTTTCACTTCACTTCAATTGATTAAGCTCAGTTGCTTCACTTCAGTTCATTTGATTAGGCTCAGTTGCTTCACTTCACTTCAACTGATTGGGCTCACTTTGTTAGCTTCACTCCAACAAATAGATCTCACTCGTTTCACTTCACTTCAATTGATAAAGCTCAGTTGCTTCACTTCACTTTAACTGATTAGGCTCACTTAACTAGCTTCACTTCAATTGAAAAACTCACTTGTTTTACTTCACTTCAATTGATTGAACTCAGTTGCTTCACTTCACTTCAACTGATTGGGCTCACTTAGTTAGCTTCATTTCAACTAATAGAGCTCACTTGTTTCACTTCACTTCAATTGATAAAGCTCAGTTGCTTCACTTCACTTTAAGTGATTAGGCTCACTTAACTAGCTTCACTTCAATTGAAAAGCTCACTTGTTTTACTTCACTTCAATTGATTAAGCTCAGTTGCTTCACTTCACTTCAACTGATTGGGCTCACTTAGTTAGCTTCACTTCAACAAATAGAGCTCACTCGTTTCACTTCACTTCAACTAATTAGGCTTACCTAACTAGCTTTACTTCAACTAATAGAGTTTAGTTGTTTTACTTCACTTCAATTGATAAAGCTCAGTTGCTTCACTTCACTTCAACTGATTGGGTTCACTTAGATAGCTTTACTCCAACAAATAGATCTCACTTGTTTCACTTCACTTCAATTGATAAAGCTCAGTTGCTTCACTTCACTTTAACTGATTAGGCTCACTTAACTAGCTTCACTTCAATTGAAAAGCTCACTTGTTTTACTCCACTTCAATTGATTAAGCTCAGTTGCTTCACTTCACTTCAACTGATTGGGCTCACTTATTTAGCTTCACTTCAACAAATAGAGCTCACTTGTTTTACTTCACTTTAATTGATTAAGCTCAGTTGCTTTACCTCACTCCAACTGTTTGTGCTCACTTAACTAGCTTCACTTCAACTGAAGAGCTCACTTTTTTTACTTCACTTCAATTGATTAAGGTCAGTTGCTTCACTTCACTTCAACTGATTGGGCTCACTTTGTTAGCTTCACTTCAACAAAAAGAGCTCACTTGCTTCACTTCACTTCAACTGATTGGGCTCACTTAGTTAACTTCACTTCAACAAATAGAGCTCACTTTTTTTACTTCACTCCAATTGATTAAGGTCAGTTGCTTTACTTCACCTCAACTGATTGGGCTCAGTTAGTTAGCTTCACTTCAACAAATTGAGCTCACTTGTTTCACTGCACTTAAATCGATTAAGCTCAGTTGCTTCACTTCACTTCAACTGATTGGGCTCACTTAACTAGCTTCACTTCAATTGAAAAGCTCACTTGTTTTACTCCACTTCAATTGATTAAGCTCAGTTGCTTCACTTCACTTCAACTGATTGGGCTCACTTAACTAGCTTCACTTCAACTAAAAGAGCTCACTTGTTTCACTTCACTTCAACTGAATAAGCTCAGTTGCTCTATTTCTCTTCAAATGATTAAGCTAAGTTGCTTCACTTCACTCCAACTAATTAAGCTCAGTTGCTTCACTACACTTCAACTGATAAGGCTCACTTAACTAGCTTCACTTCAACTAATAGAGCTCACTTGTTCCACTTCACTTCAATTGATAAAGCTCAGTTGCTTCACTTCACTTTAAGTGATTAGGCTCACTTAACTAGCTTCACTTCAATTGAAAAGCTCACTTGTTTTACTTCACTTCAATTGATTAAGGTCAGTTGCTTCACTTCACCTCAACTGATTGGGCTCAGTTAGTTAGCTTCACTTCAACAAATTGAGCTCACTTGTTTCACTGCACTTAAATCGATTAAGCTCAGTTGCTTCACTTCACTTCAACTGATTGGGCTCACTTGGTTAGCTTTTCTTCAACCAATAGAGCTCACTTATTTCACGTTACTTCAATTGATTAAGCTCAGTTGCTTCACTTCACTTCAACTGATTGGGCTCACTTAACTAGCTTCACTTCAACTAAAAGAGCTCACTTGTTTCACTTCACTTCAACTGAATAAGCTCAGTTGCTCTATTTCTCTACAAATGATTAAGCTCAGTTGCTTCACTTCACTCCAACTAATTAAGCTCAGTTGCTTCACTACACTTCAACTGATAAGGCTCACTTAACTAGCTTCACTTCAACTAATAGAGCTCACTTGTTTCACTTCACTTCAATTGATAAAGCTCAGTTGCTTCACTTCACTTTAAGTGATTAGGCTTACTTAGCTAGCTTCACTTCAATTGAAAAGCTCACTTGTTTTACTTCACTTCAATTGATTAAGGTCAGTTGCTTCACTTCACCTCAAGTGATTGGGCTCAGTTAGTTAGCTTCACTTCAACAAATTGAGCTCACTTGTTTCACTGCACTTAAATCGATTAAGCTCAGTTGCTTCACTTCACTTCAACTGATTGGGCTCACTTGGTTAGCTTCTCTTCAACCAATAGAGCTCACTTATATCACGTTACTTCAATTGATTAAGCTCAGTTGCTTCACTTCACTTCAACTGATTGGGCTCACTTAACTAGCTTCACTTCAACTAAAAGAGCTCACTTGTTTCACTTCACTTCAACTGAATAAGCTCAGTTGCTCTATTTCTCTACAAATGATTAAGCTCAGTTGCTTCACTTCACTCCAACTAATTAAGCTCAGTTGCTTCACTACACTTCAACTGATAAGGCTCACTTAACTAGCTTCACTTCAACTAATAGAGCTCACTTGTTTCACTTCACTTCAATTGATTAAGCTCAGTTGCTTCACTTCAGTTCATTTGATTAGGCTCAGTTGCTTCACTTCACTTCAACTGATTGGGCTCACTTTGTTAGCTTCACTTCAACAAAAAGAGCTCACTTGTTTTACTTCTCTTCAATTGATAAAGCTCAGTAGCTTCACTTCACTTTAACTGATTAGGCTCACTTAACTAGCTTCACTTCAATTGAAAAGCTCACTTGTTTTACTTCACTTCAATTGATTAAGCTCAGTTGCTTCACTTCACTTCAACTGATTGGGCTCACTTAGTTAGCTTCACTTCACTTCAATTGATAAAGCTCAGTTGCTTCACTTTACTTCAACTGATTGGGCTCACTTAGTTAACTTCACTTCAACAAATAGAGCTCACTTTTTTTACTTCACTCCAATTGATTAAGGTCAGTTGCTTCACTTCACCTCAACTGATTGGGCTCAGTTAGTTAGCTTCACTTCAACAAATTGAGCTCACTTGTTTCACTGCACTTAAATCGATTAAGCTCAGTTGCTTCACTTCACTTTAACTGATTTGGCTCACTTAACTAGCTTCACTTCAATTGAAAAGCTCACTTGTTTTACTTCAATTCAATTGATTAAGCTCAGTCGCTTCACTTGACTTCAACTGATTGGGCTCACTTAGATAGCTTTACTCCAACAAATAGATCTCACTTTTTTCACTTCACTTCAATTGATAAAGCTCAGTTGCTTCACTTCACTTTAACTGATTTGGCTCACTTAACTAGCTTCACTTCAATTGAAAAGCTCACTTGTTTTACTTCAATTCAATTGATTAAGCTCAGTTGCTTCACTTCACTTCAACTGATTGGGCTCACTTGGTTAGCTTCTCTTCAACCAATAGAGCTCACTTATTTCACGTCACTTCAATTGATTGAGCTCAGTTGCTTCACTTCACTTCAACTGATTGGGCTCACTTAACTAGCTTCACTTCAACTAAAAGAGCTCACTTGTTTCACTTCACTTCAATTGATAAAGCTCAGTTGCTTCACTTCACTTTAAGTGATTAGGCTCACTTAACTAGCTTCACTTCAATTGAAAAGCTCACTTGTTTTACTTCACTTCAATTGATTAAGCTCAGTTGCTTTACTTTACTTCAACTTATTGGGCTAACTTAGTTAGCTTCACTTCAACAAATAGAGCTCACTTTTTTTACTTCACTCCAATTGATTAAGGTCAGTTGCTTCACTTCACCTTAACTGATTGGGCTCAGTTAGTTAGCTTCACTTCAACAAATTGAGCTCACTTGTTTCACTGCACTTAAATCGATTAAGCTCAGTTGCTTCACTTCACTTCAACTGATTGGGCTCACTTGGTTAGCTTCTCTTCAACCAATAGAGCTCACTTATTCCACGTTACTTCAATTGATTAAGCTCAGTTGCTTCACTTCACTTCAACTGATTGGGCTCACTTAACTAGCTTCACTTCAACTAAAAGAGCTCACTTGTTTCACTTCACTTCAACTGAATAAGCTCAGTTGCTCTATTTCTACTCAAATGATTAAGGTCAGTTGCTTCACTTCACTCCAACTAATTAAGCTCAGTTGCTTCACTACACTTCAACTGATAAGGCTCACTTAACTAGCTTCACTTCAACTAATAGAGCTCACTTGTTTCACTTCACTTCAATTGATTAAGCTCAGTTGCTTCACTTCAGTTCATTTGATTAGGCTCAGTTGCTTCACTTCACTTCAACTGATTGGGCTCACTTTGTTAGCTTCACTTCAACAAAAAGAGCTCACTTGTTTTACTTCACTTCAATTGATAAAGCTCAGTTGCTTCACTTCACTTTAACTGATTAGGCTCACTTAACTAGCTTCACTTCAATTGAAAAGCTCACTTGTTTTACTTCACTTCAATTGATTAAGCTCAGTTGCTTCACTTCACTTCAACTGATTGGGCTCAGTTAGTTAGCTTCACTTCAACAAATTGAGCTCACTTGTTTCACTGCACTTAAATCGATTAAGCTCAGTTGCTTCACTTCACTTCAACTGATTGGGCTCACTTGGTTAGCTTCTCTTCAACCAATAGAGCTCACTTATTTCACGTCACTTCAATTGATTAAGCTCAGTTGCTTCACTTCACTTCAACTGATTGGGCTCACTTAACTAGCTTCACTTCAACTAAAAGAGCTCACTTGTTTCACTTCACTTCAACTGAATAAGCTCAGTTGCTCTATTTCTCTTCAAATGATTAAGCTCAGTTGCTTCACTTCACTCCAACTAATTAAGCTCAGTTGCTTCACTACACTTCAACTGATAAGGCTCACTTAACTAGCTTCACTTCTACTAATAGAGTTCACTTGTTTCACTTCACTTCAATTGATTAAGCTCAGTTGCCTCACTTCACTTCAACTGATTAAGCTCAGTTGCTTCACTTCACTTCAACTGATAAGGCTCACTTAACTAGCTTCACTTCAACTAAAAGAGCTCACTTGTTTCACTTCACTTCAACTGAATAAGCTCAGTTGCTCTATTTCTCTTCGAATGATTAAGCTCAGTTGCTTCACTTCACTCCAACTAATAGAGCTCACTTGTTTCACTTCACTTCAACTGAATAAGCTCAGTTGCTCTATTTCTCTTCGAATGATTAATCTCAGTTGCTTCACTTCACTCCAACTAATAGAGCTCACTTGTTTCACTTCACTTCAACTGATTAGGCTCATTTAACTAGCTTGACTTCAACTAAAGAGCTCACTTGTTTTACTTCACTTCAATTGATAAAGCTCAGTTGCTTCACTTCACTTCAACTGATTGGGCTCACTTAGTTAGCTTCACTTCAACAAATAGAGCTCACTTGTTTCACTGCACTTAAATCGATTAAGCTCAGTTGCTTCACTTCACTTCAACTGATTGGGCTCACTTTGTTAGCTTCACTTCAACAAAAAGAGCGCACTTATTTTACTTCACTTAAATTGATTAAGCTCAGTTGCTTCACTTCACTTCAACTGATTGGGCTCACTAAGATAGCTTCACTTCAACAAATAGAGCTCACTTTTTTTACTTCACTCCAATTGATTAAGGTCAGTTGCTTCACTTCACCTCAACTGATTGGGCTCAGTTAGTTAGCTTCACTTCAACAAATTGAGCTCACTTGTTTCACTGCACTTAAATCGATTAAGCTCAGTTGCTTCACTTCACTTCAACTGATTGGGCTCACTTAGTTAGCTTCACTTCAACAAATAGAGCTCACTTGTTTCACTGCACTTAAATCGATTAAGCTCAGTTGCTTCACTTCACTTCAACTGATTGGGCTCACTTTGTTAGCTTCACTTCAACAAAAAGAGCGCACTTATTTTACTTCACTTAAATTGATTAAGCTCAGTTGCTTCACTTCACTTCAACTGATTGGGCTCACTAAGATAGCTTCACTTCAACAAATAGAGCTCACTTTTTTTACTTCACTCCAATTGATTAAGGTCAGTTGCTTCACTTCACCTCAACTGATTGGGCTCAGTTAGTTAGCTTCACTTCAACAAATTGAGCTCACTTGTTTCACTGCACTTAAATCGATTAAGCTCAGTTGCTTCACTTCACTTCAACTGATTGGGCTCACTTAGTTAGCTTCTCTTCAACCAATAGAGCTCACTTATTTCACGTCACTTCAATTGATTGAGCTCAGTTGCTTCACTTCACTTCAACTGATTGGGCTCACTTAACTAGCTTCACTTCAACTAAAAGAGCTCACTTGTTTCACTTCACTTCAACTGAATAAGCTCAGTTGCTCTATTTCTCTTCAAATGATTAAGCTCAGTTGCTTCACTTCACTCCAACTAATTAAGCTCAGTTGCTTCACTACACTTCAACTGATAAGGCTCACTTAACTAGCTTCACTTCAACTAATAGAGTTCACTTGTTTCACTTCACTTCAATTGATTAAGCTCAGTTGCCTCACTTCACTTCAACTGATTAAGCTCAGTTGCTTCACTTCACTTCAACTGATAAGGCTCACTTAACTAGCTTCACTTCAACTAAAAGAGCTCACTTGTTTCACTTCACTTCAACTGAATAAGCTCAGTTGCTCCATTTCTCTTCGAATGATTAAGCTCAGTTGCTTCACTTCACTCCAACTAATAGAGCTCACTTGTTTCACTTCACTTCAACTGAATAAGCTCAGTTGCTCTATTTCTCTTCAAATGATTAAGCTCAGTTGCTTTACTTCACTCCAACTAATTAAGCTCAGTTGCTTCACTACACTTCAACTGATAAGGCTCACTTAACTAGCTTCACTTCAACAAAAAGAGCGCACTTATTTTACTTCACTTAAATTGATTAAGCTCAGTTGCTTCACTTCACTTCAACTGATTGGGCTCACTAAGATAGCTTCACTTCAACAAATAGAGCTCACTTTTTTTACTTCACTCCAATTGATTAAGATCAGTTGCTTTACTTCACTTCAACTGATTGGACTCACTTAGTTAGCTTCACTTCAACAAATAGAGCTCACTTGTTTCACAACACACAAATCGATTAAGCTCAGTTGCTTCACTTTACTTCAACTGATTGGGTTCACTTGGTTAGCTTCTCTTCAACCAATAGAGCTTACTTATTTCACGTCACTTCAATTGATTAAGCTCAGTTGCTTCACGTCACTGCAACTGATTGGGCTCACTTAACTAGCTTCACTTCAACTAAAGAGCTCACTTGTTTCACTTCACTTCAATTGATTAAGCTCAATTGCTTCACTTCACTTCAACTGATTAGGTTAACTTAGTTAGCTTCACTTCAACAAATAGAGCTCACTTGTTTCACTTCACTTCAATTGATAAAGCTCAGTTGCTTCACTTCACTTTAACTGATTGGGCTCACTTAGATAGCTTTACTCCAACAAATAGATCTCACTTGTTTCACTTCACTTCAATTGATAAAGCTCAGTTGCTTCACTTCACTTTAACTGATTAGGCTCACTTAACTAGCTTCACTTCAATTGAAAAGCTCACTTGTTTTACTTCACTTCAATTGATCAAGCTCAGTTGCTTCACTTCACTTCAACTGATTGGGCTCACTTAGTTAGCTTCACTTCAACAAATAGAGCTCCCTTGTTTTACTTCACTTTAATTGATTAAGCTCAGTTGCTTTACTTCACTCCAACTGATTGTGCTCACTTAACTAGCTTCACTTCAACTAAAGAGCTCACTTTTTTTACTTCACTTCAATTGATTAAGGTCAGTTGCTTCACTTCACTTCAACTGATTGGGCTCCCTTTGTTAGCTTCACTTCAACAAAAAGAGCTCACTTGCTTGACTTCACTTCAACTGATTGGGCTCACTTAACTAGCTTCACTTCAACTAAAGAGCTCACTTTTTTTACTTCACTTCAATTGATTAAGGTCAGTTGCTTCACTTCACTTCAACTGATTGGGCTCCCTTTGTTAGCTTCACTTCAACAAATAGAGCTCACTTGTTTCACTGCACTTAAATCGATTAAGCTCAGTTGCTTCAGTTCACTTCAACTGTTTGGGCTCACTTTGTTAGCTTCACTTCAACAAAAAGAGCTCACTTATTTCACTTCACTTCAATTGATAAAGCTCAGTTGCTTCACTTCACTTCAACTGATTGGGCTCACTTAGATAGCTTTACTCCAACAAATAGATCTCACTTGTTTCACTTCACTTCAATTGATAAAGCTCAGTTGCTTCACTTCACTTTAACTGATTAGGCTCACTTAACTAGCTTCACTTCAATTGAAAAGCTCACTTGTTTTACTTCACTTCAATTGATCAAGCTCAGTTGCTTCACTTCACTTCAACTGATTGGGCTCACTTAGTTAGCTTCACTTCAACAAATAGAGCTCCCTTGTTTTACTTCACTTTAATTGATTAAGCTCAGTTGCTTTACTTCACTCCAACTGATTGTGCTCACTTAACTAGCTTCACTTCAACTAAAGAGCTCACTTTTTTTGCTTCACTTCAATTGATTAAGGTCAGTTGCTTCACTTCAATTCAACTGATTGAGCTCCCTTTGTTAGCTTCACTTCAACAAATAGAGCTCACTTGTTTCACTGCACTTAAATCGATTAAGCTCAGTTGCTTCACTTCACTTCAACTGATTGGGCTCACTTTGTTAGCTTCACTTCAACAAAAAGAGCTCACTTATTTTACTTCACTTAAATTGATTAAGCTCAGTTGCTTCACTTCACTTCAACTGATTGGGCTCACTTAGATAGCTTAACTCCAACTAATAGAGCTCACTTGTTTCACTTCACTTCAATTGATAAAGCTCAGTTGCTTCACTTCACTTTACCTGATTAGGCTCACTTAACTAGCTTCACTTCAACTAATAGAGCTGACTTGTTTCACTTCACTTCAACTGATTAGTCTCACTTAACTAGCTTCACTTCAACTAATAGAGCTGACTTGTTTCACTTCAGTTCAACTGATTAGGCTCACTTAACTAGCTTCACTTCAACTAATAGAGCTCACTTGTTTCACGTCACTTCAATTGATTAAGCTCAGTTGCTGCACTTCACTTCAACTGATTAGGCTCATTTAACTAGCTTCACTTCAACTAAAGAGCTCACTTGTTTTACTTCACTTCAATTGATTAAGATCAGTTGCTTTAATTCACTTCAACTGATTGGACTCACTTAGTTAGCTTCACTTCAACAAATTAAGCTCACTTGTTTCACAACACTTAAATCGATTAAGCTCAGTTGCTTCACTTTACTTCAACTGATTGGGTTCACTTGGATAGCTTCTCTTCAACCAATAGAGCTCACTTATTTCACGTCACTTCAATTGATTAAGCTCAGTTGCTTCACGTCACTTCAACTGATTGGGCTCACTTAACTAGCTTCACTTCAACTAAAGAGCTCACTTGTTTCACTTCACTTCAATTGGTTAAGCTCAATTGCTTCACTTCACTTCAACTGATAAGGTTAACTTAGTTAGCTTCACTTCAACAAATAGAGCTCACTTGTTTCACTTCACTTCAATTGATAAAGCTCAGTTGCTTCACTTCACTTCAACTGATTGGGATCACTTAGATAGCTTTACTCCAACAAATAGATCTCACTTGTTTCACTTCACTTCAATTGATAAAGCTCAATTGCTTCACTTCACTTCAACTGATAAGGTTAACTTAGTTAGCTTCACTTCAACAAATAGAGCTCACTTGTTTCACTTCACTTCAATTGATAAAGCTCAGTTGCTTCACTTCACTTCAACTGATTGGGCTCACTTAGATAGCTTTACTCCAACAAATAGATCTCACTTGTTTCACTTCACTTCAATTGATAAAGCTCAGTTGCTTCACTTCACTTTAACTGATTAGGCTCACTTAACTAGCTTCACTTCAATTGAAAAGCTCACTTGTTTTACTCCACTTCAATTGATTAAGCTCAGTTGCTTCACTTCACTTCAACTGATTGGGCTCACTTAGTTAGCTTCACTTCAACAAATAGAGCTCCCTTGTTTTACTTCACTTTAATTGATTAAGCTCAGTTGCTTTACTTCACTCCAACTGATTGTGCTCACTTAACTAGCTTCACTTCAACTAAAGAGCTCACTTTTTTTACTTCACTTCAATTGATTAAGGTCAGTTGCTTCACTTCACTTCAACTGATTGGGCTCCCTTTGTTAGCTTCACTTCAACAAAAAGAGCTCACTTGTTTTACTTCACTTCAACTGTTTAAGCTCAGTTGCTTCACTTCACTTCAACTGAGTAGGATCACTTCACTAGCTTCACTTCAACTAATAGAGCTCACTTGCTTCACTTCACTTCAACTGATTGGGCTCACTTAACTAGCTTCACTTCAACTAAAGAGCTCACTTGTTTCACTTCACTTCAATTGATAAAGCTCAGTTGCTTCACTTCACTTCAACTGATTGGGCTCACTTAGTTAGCTTCACTTCAACAAATAGAGCTCACTTGTTTCACTGCACTTAAATCGATTAAGTTCAGTTGCTTCACTTCACTTCAACTGATTGGGCTCACTTTGTTAGCTTCACTTCAACAAAAAGAGCTCACTTATTTTACTTCACTTAAATTGATTAAGCTCAGTTGCTTCACTTCACCTCAACTGATTGGGCTCACTTAGATAGCTTTACTCCAACTAATAGAGCTCACTTGTTTCACTTCACTTCAATTGATAAAGCTCAGTTGCTTCACTTCACTTTACCTGATTAGGCTCACTTAACTAGCTTCACTTCAACTAATAGAGCTGACTTGTTTCACTTCACTTCAACTGATTAGGCTCACTTAAATAGCTTCACTTCAACTAATAGAGCTGACTTGTTTCACTTCAGTTCAACTGATTAGGCTCACTTAACTAGCTTCACTTCAACTAATAGAGCTCACTTGTTTCACGTCACTTCAATTGATTAAGCTCAGTTGCTGCACTTCACTTCAACTGATTAGGCTCATTTAACTAGCTTCACTTCAACAAATAGAGCTCCCTTGTTTTACTTCACTTTAATTGATTAAGCTCAGTTGCTTTACTTCACTCCAACTGATTGTGCTCACTTAACTAGCTTCACTTCAACTAAAGAGCTCACTTTTTTTACTTCACTTCAATTGATTAAGGTCAGTTGCTTCACTTCACTTCAACTGATTGGGCTCCCTTTGTTTGCTTCACTTCAACAAAAAGAGCTCACTTGCTTCACTTCACTTCAACTGATTGGGCTCACTTAACTAGCTTCACTTCAACTAAAGAGCTCACTTGTTTCACGTCACTTCAATTGATTAAGCTCAGTTGCTGCACTTCACTTCAACTGATTAGGCTCATTTAACTAGCTTCACTTCAACAAATAGAGTTCCCTTGTTTTACTTCACTTTAATTGATTAAGCTCAGTTGCTTTACTTCACTCCAACTGATTGTGCTCACTTAACTAGCTTCACTTCAACTAAAGAGCTCACTTTTTTTACTTCACTTCAATTGATTAAGGTCAGTTGCTTCACTTGACTTCAACTGATTAGGCTCACTTAGATAGCTTTACTCCAACAAATAGATCTCACTTTTTTCACTTCACTTCAATTGATAAAGCTCAGTTGCTTCACTTCACTTTAACTGATTTGGCTCACTTAACTAGCTTCACTTCAATTGAAAAGCTCACTTGTTTTACTTCAATTCAATTGATTAAGCTCAGTTGCTTCACTTCACTTCAACTGATTGGGCTCACTTAGTTAGCTTCACTTCAACAAATAGAGCTCCCTTGTTTTACTTCACTTTAATTGATTAAGCTCAGTTGCTTTACTTCACTCCAACTGATTGTGCTCACTTAACTAGCTTCACTTCAACTAAAGAGCTCACTTTTTTTACTTCACTTCAATTGATTAAGGTCAGTTGCTTCACTTCAATTCAACTGATTGGGCTCCCTTTGTTAGCTTCACTTCAACAAAAAGAGCTCACTTGCTTCACTTCACTTCAACTGATTGGGCTCACTTAACTAGCTTCACTTCAACTAAAGAGCTCACTTGTTTCACTTCACTTCAATTGATAAAGCTCAGTTGCTTCACTTCACTTTAACTGATTAGGCTCACTTAACTAGCTTCACTTCAATTGAAAAGCTCACTTGTTTTACTCCACTTCAATTGATTAAGCTCAGTTGCTTCACTTCACTTCAACTGATTGGGCTCACTTAGTTAGCTTCACTTCAACAAATAGAGCTCCCTTGTTTTACTTCACTTTAATTGATTAAGCTCAGTTGCTTTACTTCACTCCAACTGATTGTGCTCACTTAACTAGCTTCACTTCAACTAAAGAGCTCACTTTTTTTACTTCACTTCAATTGATTAAGGTCAGTTGCTTCACTTCACTTCAACTGATTGGGCTCCCTTTGTTAGCTTCACTTCAACAAAAAGAGCTCACTTGTTTTACTTCACTTCAACTGTTTAAGCTCAGTTGCTTCACTTCACTTCAACTGAGTAGGATCACTTCACTAGCTTCACTTCAACTAATAGAGCTCACTTGCTTCACTTCACTTCAACTGATTGGGCTCACTTAACTTGCTTCACTTCAACTGAAGAGCTAAATTGTTTCACTTCACTTCAATTGATAAAACTCAGTTGCTTCACTTCACTTCAACTGATTGGTCTCACTTAGATAGCTTTACTCCAACAAATAGATCTCACTTTTTTCACTTCACTTCAATTGATAAAGCTCAGTTGCTTCACTTCACTTTAACTGATTTGGCTCACTTAACTAGCTTCACTTCAATTGAAAAGCTCACTTGTTTTACTTCATTCAATTGATTAAGCTCAGTTGCTTCACTTCACTTCAACTGATTGGGCTCACTTAGTTAGCTTCACTTCAACAAATAGAGCTCCGTTGTTTTACTTCACTTTATTTGATTAAGCTCAGTTGCTTTACTTCACTCCAACTGATTGTGCTCACTTAACTAGCTTCACTTCAACTAAAGAGCTGACTTTTTTTACTTCACTTCAATTGATTAAGGTCAGTTGCTTCACTTCACTTCAACTGATTGGGCTCCCTTTGTTAGCTTCACTTCAACAAAAAGAGCTCACTTGCTTCACTTCACTTCAACTGATTGGGCTCACTTAACTAGCTTCACTTCAACTAAAGAGCTCACTGGTTTCACTTCACTTCAATTGATAAAGCTCAGTTGCTTCACTTCACTTCAACTGATTGGGCTCACTTAGATAGCTTTACTCCAACAAATAGATCTCACTTTTTTCACTTCACTTCAATTGATTAAGCTCAGTTGCTTCACTTCACTTCAACTGATTGGGCTCACTTAGTTAGCCTCACTTCAACAAATAGAGCTCACTTGTTTCACTGCACTTAAATCGATTAAGTTCAGTTGCTTCACTTCACTTCAACTGATTGGGCTCACTTTGTTAGCTTCGCTTCAACAAAAAGAGCTCACTTATTTTACTTCACTTAAATTGATTAAGCTTAGTTGCTTCACTTCACCTCAACTGATTGGGCTCACTTAGATAGCTTTACTCCAACTAATAGAGCTCACTTGTTTCACTTCACTTCAATTGATAAAGCTCAGTTGCTTCACTTCACTTTACCTGATTAGGCTCACTTAACTAGCTTCACTTCAACTAATAGAGCTGACTTGTTTCACTTCACTTCAACTGATTAGGCTTACTTAACTAGCTTCACTTCAACTAATAGAGCTGACTTGTTTCACTTCAGTTCAACTGATTAGGCTCACTTAACTAGCTTCACTTCAACTAATAGAGCTCACTTGTTTCACGTCACTTCAATTGATTAAGCTCAGTTGCTGCACTTCACTTCAACTGATCGGGCTCACTTAGATAGCTTTACTCCAACAAATAGATCTCACTTGTTTCACTTCACTTCAATTGATAAAGCTCAGTTGCTTCACTTCACTTTAACTGATTAGGCTCACTTAACTAGCTTCACTTCAATTGAAAAGCTCACTTGTTTTACTCCACTTCAATTGATTAAGCTCAGTTGCTTCACTTCACTTCAACTGATTGGGCTCACTTAGTTAGCTTCACTTCAACAAATAGAGCTCCCTTGTTTTACTTCACTTTAATTGATTAAGCTCAGTTGCTTTACTTCACTCCAACTGATTGTGCTCACTTAACTAGCTTCACTTCAACTAAAGAGCTCACTTTTTTTACTTCACTTCAATTGATTAAGGTCAGTTGCTTCACTTCACTTCAACTGATTGGGCTCCTTTTGTTAGCTTCACTTCAACAAAAAGAGCTCACTTGTTTTACTTCACTTCAACTGTTTAAGCTCAGTTTCTTCACTTCACTTCAACTGAGTAGGATCACTTCACTAGCTTCACTTCAACTAATAGAGCTCACTTGCTTCACTTCACTTCAACTGATTGGGCTCACTTAACTTGCTTCACTTCAACTGAAGAGCTCACTTGTTTGACTTCACTTCAATTGATAAAACTCAGTTGCTTCACTTCACTTCAACTGATTGGGCTCACTTAGATAGCTTTACTCCAACAAATAGATCTCACTTGTTTCACTTCACTTCAATTGATAAAGCTCAGTTGCTTCACTTCACTTCAACTGATTAGGCTCACTTAACTAGCTTCACTTCAATTGAAAAGCTCACTTGTTTTACTCCACTTCAATTGATTAAGCTCAGTTGCTTCACTTCACTTCAACTGATTGGGCTCACTTAGTTAGCTTAACTTCAACAAATAGAGCTCCCTTGTTTTACTTCACTTTAATTGATTAAGCTCAGTTGCTTTACTTCACTCCAACTGATTGTGCTCACTTAACTAGCTTCACTTCAACTAAAGAGCTCACTTTTTTTACTTCACTTCAATTGATTAAGGTCAGTTGCTTCACTTCACTTCAACTGATTGGGCTCCCTTTGTTAGCTTCACTTCAACAAAAAGAGCTCACTTGTTTTACTTCACTTCAACTGTTCAAGCTCAGTTGCTTCACTTCACTTCAACTGAGTAGGATCACTTCACTAGCTTCACTTCAACTAATAGAGCTCACTTGCTTCACTTCACTTCAACTGATTGGGCTCACTTAACTAGCTTCACTTCAACTAAAGAGCTCACTTGTTTCACTTCACTTCAATTGATAAAGCTCAGTTGCTTCACTTCATTTCAACTGATTGGGCTCACTTAGATAGCTTTACTCCAACAAATAGATCTCACTTTTTTCACTTCACTTCAATTGATAAAGCTCAGTTGCTTCACTTCACTTCAACTGATTGGGCTCACTTAGTTAGCTTCACTTCAACAAATAGAGCTCCCTTGTTTTACTTCACTTTAATTGATTAAGCTCAGTTGCTTTACTTCACTCCAACTGATTGTGCTCACTTAACTAGCTTCACTTCAACTAAAGAGCTCAGTTGTTTCACTTCACTTCAATTGATAAAGCTCAGTTGCTTCACTTCACTTCAACTGATTGGGCTCACTTAGATAGCTTTACTCCAACAAATAGATCTCACTTTTTTCACTTCACTTCAATTGATAAAGCTCAGTTGCTTCACTTCACTTCAACTGATTGGGCTCACTTAGATAGCTTTACTCCAACAAATAGATCTCACTTTTTTTACTTCACTTCAATTGATTAAGGTCAGTTGCTTCACTTCACTTCAACTGATTGGGCTCCCTTTGTTAGCTTCACTTCAACAAAAAGAGCTCACTTGCTTCACTTCACTTTAACTGATTGGGCTCACTTAACTAGCTTCACTTCAACTAAAGAGCTCACTTGTTTCACTTCACTTCAATTGATAAAGCTCAGTTGCTTCACTTCACTTCAACTGATTGGGCTCACTTAGATAGCTTTACTCCAACAAATAGATCTCCCCTTTTTAACTTCACTTCAATTGATTAAGCTCAGTTGCTTCACTTCACTTCAACTGATTGGGCTCACTTAGTTAGCTTCACTTCAACAAATAGAGCTCACTTGTTTCACTGCACTTAAATTGATTAAGCTCAGTTGCTTCACTTCACTTCAACTGATTGGGCTCACTTAGTTAGCTTCACTTCAACAAATAGAGCTCCCTTGTTTTACTTCACTTTAATTGATTAAGCTCAGTTGCTTTACTTCACTCCAACTGATTGTGCTCACTTAACTAGCTTCACTTCAACTAAAGAGCTCAGTTGTTTCACTTCACTTCAATTGATAAAGCTCAGTTGCTTCACTTCACTTCAACTGATTGGGCTCACTTAGATAGCTTTACTCCAACAAATAGATCTCACTTTTTTCACTTCACTTCAATTGATAAAGCTCAGTTGCTTCACTTCACTTCAACTGATTGGGCTCACTTACATAGCTTTACTCCAACAAATAGATCTCACTTTTTTTACTTCACTTCAATTGATTAAGGTCAGTTGCTTCACTTCACTTCAACTGATTGGGCTCCCTTTGTTAGCTTCACTTCAACAAAAAGAGCTCACTTGCTTCACTTCACTTTAACTGATTGGGCTCACTTAACTAGCTTCACTTCAACTAAAGAGCTCACTTGTTTCACTTCACTTCAATTGATAAAGCTCAGTTGCTTCACTTCACTTCAACTGATTGGGCTCACTTAGATAGCTTTACTCCAACAAATAGATCTCCCCTTTTTAACTTCACTTCAATTGATTAAGCTCAGTTGCTTCACTTCACTTCAACTGATTGGGCTCACTTAGTTAGCTTCACTTCAACAAATAGAGCTCACTTGTTTCACTGCACTTAAATCGATTAAGTTCAGTTGCTTCACTTCACTTCAATTGATTGGGCTCACTTTGTTAGCTTCACTTCAACAAAAAGAGCTCACTTATTTTACTTCACTTAAATTGATTAAGCTCAGTTGCTTCACTTCACTTCAACTGATTGGGCTCACTTAGTTAGCTTCACTTCAACAAATAGAGCTCACTTGTTTCACTGCACTTAAATCGATTAAGTTCAGTTGCTTCACTTCACTTCAACTGATTGGGTTCCCTTTGTTAGCTTCACTTCAACAAAAAGAGCTCACTTGCTTCACTTCACTTCAACTGATTGGGCTCACTTAACTAGCTTCACTTCAACTAAAGAGCTCACTTGTTTCACTTCACTTCAATTGATAAAGCTCAGTTGCTTCACTTCACTTTAACTGATTAGGCTCACTTAACTAGTTTCACTTCAATTGAAAAGCTCACTTGTTTTACTCCACTTCAATTGATTAAGCTCAGTTGCTTCACTTCACTTCAACTGATTGGGCTCACTTAGTTAGCTTCACTTCAACAAATAGAGCTCCCTTGTTTTACTTCACTTTAATTGATTAAGCTCAGTTGCTTTACTTCACTCCAACTGATTGTGATCACTTAACTAGCTTCACTTCAACTAAAGAGCTCACTTTTTTTACTTCACTTCAATTGATTAAGGTCAGTTGCTTCACTTCAATTCAACTGATTGGGCTCCCTTTGTTAGCTTCACTTCAACAAAAAGAGCTCACTTGCTTCACTTCACTTCAACTGATTGGGCTCACTTAACTAGCTTCACTTCAACTAAAGAGCTCACTTGTTTCACTTCACTTCAATTGATAAAGCTCAGTTGCTTCACTTCACTTTAACTGATTTGGCTCACTTAACTAGCTTCACTTCAATTGAAAAGCTCACTTGTTTTACTTCACTTCAATTGATTAAGCTCAGTTGCTTCACTTCACTTCAACTGATTGGGCTCACTTAGTTAGCTTCACTTCAACAAATAGAGCTCCCTTGTTTTACTTCACTTTAATTGATTAAGCTCAGTTGCTTTACTTCACTCCAACTGATTGTGCTCACTTAACTAGCTTCACTTCAACTAAAGAGCTCACTTTTTTTACTTCACTTCAATTGATTAAGGTCAGTTGCTTCACTTCAATTCAACTGATTGGGCTCCCTTTGTTAGCTTCACTTCAACAAAAAGAGCTCACTTGCTTCACTTCACTTCAACTGATTGGGCTCACTTAACTAGCTTCACTTCAACTAAAGAGCTCACTTGTTTCACTTCACTTCAATTGATAAAGCTCAGTTGCTTCACTTCACTTTAACTGATTAGGCTCACTTAACTAGCTTCACTTCAATTGAAAAGCTCACTTGTTTTACTCCACTTCAATTGATTAAGCTCAGTTGCTTCACTTCACTTCAACTGATTGGGCTCACTTAGTTAGCTTCACTTCAACAAATAGAGCTCCCTTGTTTTACTTCACTTTAATTGATTAAGCTCAGTTGCTTTACTTCACTCCAACTGATTGTGCTCACTTAACTAGCTTCACTTCAACTAAAGAGCTCACTTTTTTTACTTCACTTCAATTGATTAAGGTCAGTTGCTTCACTTCACTTCAACTGATTGGGCTCCTTTTGTTAGCTTCACTTCAACAAAAAGAGCTCACTTGTTTTACTTCACTTCAACTGTTTAAGCTCAGTTTCTTCACTTCACTTCAACTGAGTAGGATCACTTCACTAGCTTCACTTCAACTAATAGAGCTCACTTGCTTCACTTCACTTCAACTGATTGGGCTCACTTAACTTGCTTCACTTCAACTGAAGAGCTCACTTGTTTGACTTCACTTCAATTGTTAAAACTCAGTTGCTTCACTTCACTTCAACTGATTGGGCTCACTTAGATAGCTTTACTCCAACAAATAGATCTCACTTGTTTCACTTCACTTCAATTGATAAAGCTCAGTTGCTTCACTTCACTTCAACTGATTAGGCTCACTTAACTAGCTTCACTTCAATTGAAAAGCTCACTTGTTTTACTCCACTTCAATTGATTAAGCTCAGTTGCTTCACTTCACTTCAACTGATTGGGCTCACTTAGTTAGCTTAACTTCAACAAATAGAGCTCCCTTGTTTTACTTCACTTTAATTGATTAAGCTCAGTTGCTTTACTTCACTCCAACTGATTGTGCTCACTTAACTAGCTTCACTTCAACTAAAGAGCTCACTTTTTTTACTTCACTTCAATTGATTAAGGTCAGTTGCTTCACTTCACTTCAACTGATTGGGCTCCCTTTGTTAGCTTCACTTCAACAAAAAGAGCTCACTTGTTTTACTTCACTTCAACTGTTCAAGCTCAGTTGCTTCACTTCACTTCAACTGAGTAGGATCACTTCACTAGCTTCACTTCAACTAATAGAGCTCACTTGCTTCACTTCACTTCAACTGATTGGGCTCACTTAACTAGCTTCACTTCAACTAAAGAGCTCACTTGTTTCACTTCACTTCAATTGATAAAGCTCAGTTGCTTCACTTCATTTCAACTGATTGGGCTCACTTAGATAGCTTTACTCCAACAAATAGATCTCACTTTTTTCACTTCACTTCAATTGATAAAGCTCAGTTGCTTCACTTCACTTCAACTGATTGGGCTCACTTAGTTAGCTTCACTTCAACAAATAGAGCTCCCTTGTTTTACTTCACTTTAATTGATTAAGCTCAGTTGCTTTACTTCACTCCAACTGATTGTGCTCACTTAACTAGCTTCACTTCAACTAAAGAGCTCAGTTGTTTCACTTCACTTCAATTGATAAAGCTCAGTTGCTTCACTTCACTTCAACTGATTGGGCTCACTTAGATAGCTTTACTCCAACAAATAGATCTCACTTTTTTCACTTCACTTCAATTGATAAAGCTCAGTTGCTTCACTTCACTTCAACTGATTGGGCTCACTTAGATAGCTTTACTCCAACAAATAGATCTCACTTTTTTTACTTCACTTCAATTGATTAAGGTCAGTTGCTTCACTTCACTTCAACTGATTGGGCTCCCTTTGTTAGCTTCACTTCAACAAAAAGAGCTCACTTGCTTCACTTCACTTTAACTGATTGGGCTCACTTAACTAGCTTCACTTCAACTAAAGAGCTCACTTGTTTCACTTCACTTCAATTGATAAAGCTCAGTTGCTTCACTTCACTTCAACTGATTGGGCTCACTTAGATAGCTTTACTCCAACAAATAGATCTCCCCTTTTTAACTTCACTTCAATTGATTAAGCTCAGTTGCTTCACTTCACTTCAACTGATTGGGCTCACTTAGTTAGCTTCACTTCAACAAATAGAGCTCACTTGTTTCACTGCACTTAAATCGATTAAGTTCAGTTGCTTCACTTCACTTCAACTGATTGGGCTCACTTTGTTAGCTTCACTTCAACAAAAAGAGCTCACTTATTTTACTTCACTTAAATTGATTAAGCTCAGTTGCTTCACTTCACTTCAACTGATTGGGCTCACTTAGTTAGCTTCACTTCAACAAATAGAGCTCCCTTGTTTTACTTCACTTTAATTGATTAAGCTCAGTTGCTTTACTTCACTCCAACTGATTGTGCTCACTTAACTAGCTTCACTTCAACTAAAGAGCTCAGTTGTTTCACTTCACTTCAATTGATAAAGCTCAGTTGCTTCACTTCACTTCAACTGATTGGGCTCACTTAGATAGCTTTACTCCAACAAATAGATCTCACTTTTTTCACTTCACTTCAATTGATAAAGCTCAGTTGCTTCACTTCACTTCAACTGATTGGGCTCACTTACATAGCTTTACTCCAACAAATAGATCTCACTTTTTTTACTTCACTTCAATTGATTAAGGTCAGTTGCTTCACTTCACTTCAACTGATTGGGCTCCCTTTGTTAGCTTCACTTCAACAAAAAGAGCTCACTTGCTTCACTTCACTTTAACTGATTGGGCTCACTTAACTAGCTTCACTTCAACTAAAGAGCTCACTTGTTTCACTTCACTTCAATTGATAAAGCTCAGTTGCTTCACTTCACTTCAACTGATTGGGCTCACTTAGATAGCTTTACTCCAACAAATAGATCTCCCCTTTTTAACTTCACTTCAATTGATTAAGCTCAGTTGCTTCACTTCACTTCAACTGATTGGGCTCACTTAGTTAGCTTCACTTCAACAAATAGAGCTCACTTGTTTCACTGCACTTAAATCGATTAAGTTCAGTTGCTTCACTTCACTTCAACTGATTGGGCTCACTTTGTTAGCTTCACTTCAACAAAAAGAGCTCACTTATTTTACTTCACTTAAATTGATTAAGCTCAGTTGCTTCACTTCACTTCAACTGATTGGGCTCACTTAGTTAGCTTCACTTCAACAAATAGAGCTCACTTGTTTCACTGCACTTAAATCGATTAAGTTCAGTTGCTTCACTTCACTTCAACTGATTGGGTTCCCTTTGTTAGCTTCACTTCAACAAAAAGAGCTCACTTGCTTCACTTCACTTCAACTGATTGGGCTCACTTAACTAGCTTCACTTCAACTAAAGAGCTCACTTGTTTCACTTCACTTCAATTGATAAAGCTCAGTTGCTTCACTTCACTTTAACTGATTAGGCTCACTTAACTAGCTTCACTTCAATTGAAAAGCTCACTTGTTTTACTCCACTTCAATTGATTAAGCTCAGTTGCTTCACTTCACTTCAACTGATTGGGCTCACTTAGTTAGCTTCACTTCAACAAATAGAGCTCCCTTGTTTTACTTCACTTTAATTGATTAAGCTCAGTTGCTTTACTTCACTCCAACTGATTGTGATCACTTAACTAGCTTCACTTCAACTAAAGAGCTCACTTTTTTTACTTCACTTCAATTGATTAAGGTCAGTTGCTTCACTTCAATTCAACTGATTGGGCTCCCTTTGTTAGCTTCACTTCAACAAAAAGAGCTCACTTGCTTCACTTCACTTCAACTGATTGGGCTCACTTAACTAGCTTCACTTCAACTAAAGAGCTCACTTGTTTCACTTCACTTCAATTGATAAAGCTCAGTTGCTTCACTTCACTTTAACTGATTTGGCTCACTTAACTAGCTTCACTTCAATTGAAAAGCTCACTTGTTTTACTTCACTTCAATTGATTAAGCTCAGTTGCTTCACTTCACTTCAACTGATTGGGCTCACTTAGTTAGCTTCACTTCAACAAATAGAGCTCCCTTGTTTTACTTCACTTTAATTGATTAAGCTCAGTTGCTTTACTTCACTCCAACTGATTGTGCTCACTTAACTAGCTTCACTTCAACTAAAGAGCTCACTTTTTTTACTTCACTTCAATTGATTAAGGTCAGTTGCTTCACTTCAATTCAACTGATTGGGCTCCCTTTGTTAGCTTCACTTCAACAAAAAGAGCTCACTTGCTTCACTTCACTTCAACTGATTGGGCTCACTTAACTAGCTTCACTTCAACTAAAGAGCTCACTTGTTTCACTTCACTTCAATTGATAAAGCTCAGTTGCTTCACTTCACTTTAACTGATTAGGCTCACTTAACTAGCTTCACTTCAATTGAAAAGCTCACTTGTCTTACTCCACTTCAATTGATTAAGCTCAGTTGCTTCACTTCACTTCAACTGATTGGGCTCACTTAGTTAGCTTCACTTCAACAAATAGAGCTCCCTTGTTTTACTTCACTTTAATTGATTAAGCTCAGTTGCTTTACTTCACTCCAACTGATTGTGCTCACTTAACTAGCTTCACTTCAACTAATAGAGCTGACTTGTTTCACTTCAGTTCAACTGATTAGGCTCACTTAACTAGCTTCACTTCAACAAATAGAGCTCCCTTGTTTTACTTCACTTTAATTGATTAAGCTCAGTTGCTTTACTTCACTCCAACTGATTGTGCTCACTTAACTAGCTTCACTTCAACTAAAGAGCTCACTTTTTTTACTTCACTTCAATTGATTAAGGTCAGTTGCTTCACTTCACTTCAACTGATTGGGCTCTCTTTGTTAGCTTCACTTCAACAAAAAGAGCTCACTTGTTTTACTTCACTTCAACTGTTTAAGCTCAGTTGCTTCACTTCACTTCAACTGAGTAGGATCACTTCACTAGCTTCACTTCAACTAATAGAGCTCACTTGCTTCACTTCACTTCAACTGATTGGGCTCACTTAACTAGCTTCACTTCAACTAAAGAGCTCACTTGTTTCACTTCACTTCAATTGATAAAGCTCAGTTGCTTCACTTCACTTCAACTGATTGGGCTCACTTAGATAGCTTTACTCCAACAAATAGATCTCACTTTTTTCACTTCACTTCAATTGATAAAGCTCAGTTGCTTCACTTCACTTTAACTGATTTGGCTCACTTAACTAGCTTCACTTCAATTGAAAAGCTCACTTGTTTTACTTCACTTTAATTGATTAAGCTCAGTTGCTTTACTTCACTCCAACTGATTGTGCTCACTTAACTAGCTTCACTTCAACTAAAGAGCTCACTTTTTTTACTTCACTTCAATTGATTAAGGTCAGTTGCTTCACTTCACTTCAACTGATTGGGCTCCCTTTGTTAGCTTCACTTCAACAAAAAGAGCTCACTTGCTTCACTTCACTTCAACTGATTGGGCTCACTTTGTTAGCTTCACTTCAACAAAAAAAACTCACTTATGTTACTTCACTTTAATTGATTAAGCTCAGTTGCTTTACTTCACTCCAACTGATTGTGCTCACTTAACTAGCTTCACTTCAACTAAAGAGCTCACTTTTTTTACTTCACTTCAATTGATAAAGCTCAGTTGCTTCACTTCACTTCAACTGATTGGGCTCACTTAGATAGCTTTACTCCAACAAATAGATCTCACTTTTTTCACTTCACTTCAATTGATAAAGCTCAGTTGCTTCACTTCACTTTAACTGATTTGGCTCACTTTACTAGCTTCACTTCAATTGAAAAGCTCACTTGTTTTACTTCACTTCAATTGATTAAGCTCAGTTGCTTCACTTCACTTCAACTGATTGGGCTCACTTAGTTAGCTTCACTTCAACAAATAGAGCTCCCTTGTTTTACTTCACTTTAATTGATTAAGCTCAGTTGCTTCACTTCACTTCAACTGATTGTGCTCACTTAACTAGCTTCACTTCAACAAAAAGAGCTCACTTGCTTCACTTCACTTCAACTGATTGGGCTCACTTAACTAGCTTCACTTCAACAAAAAGAGCTCACTTGCTTCACTTCACTTCAACTGATTGGGCTCACTTAACTAGCTTCACTTCAACTAAAGAGCTCACTGGTTTCACTTCACTTCAATTGATAAAGCTCAGTTGCTTCACTTCACTTCAACTGATTGGGCTCACTTAGATAGCTTTACTCCAACTAATAGAGCTCACTTGTTTCACTTCACTTCAATTGATAAAGCTCAGTTGCTTCACTTCACTTTACCTGATTAGGCTCACTTAACTAGCTTCACTTCAACTAATAGAGCTGACTTGTTTCACTTCACTTCAACTGATTAGGCTCACTTAACTAGCTTCACTTCAACTAATAGAGCTGACTTGTTTCACTTCAGTTCAACTGATTAGGCTCACTTAACTAGCTTCACTTCAACTAATAGAGCTCACTTGTTTCACGTCACTTCAATTGATTAAGCTCAGTTGCTGCACTTCACTTCAACTGATTGGGCTCACTTAGATAGCTTTACTCCAACAAATAGATCTCACTTGTTTCACTTCACTTCAATTGATAAAGCTCAGTTGCTTCACTTCACTTTAACTGATTAGGCTCACTTAACTAGCTTCACTTCAACTAATAGAGCTGACTTGTTTCACTTCAGTTCAACTGATTAGGCTCACTTAACTAGCTTCACTTCAACTAATAGAGCTCACTTGTTTCACGTCACTTCAATTGATTAAGCTCAGTTGCTTCACTTCACTTTACCTGATTAGGCTCACTTAACTAGCTTCACTTCAACTAATAGAGCTGACTTGTTTCACTTCACTTCAACTGATTAGGCTCACTTAACTAGCTTCACTTCAACTAATAGAGCTCACTTGTTTCACGTCACTTCAATTGATTAAGCTCAGTTGCTTCACTACACTTCAACTGATTGGGCTCACTTAGTTAGCTTCACTACAACAAATAGAGCTCACTTGTTTCACTGCACTTAAATCGATTAAGTTCAGTTGCTTCACTTCACTTCAACTGATTGGGCTCACTTTGTTAGCTTCACTTCAACAAAAAAAACTCACTTGTTTCACTTCACTTCAATTGATAAAGCTCAGTTGCTTCACTTCACCTCAACTGATTGGGTTCCCTTTGTTAGCTTCACTTCAACAAAAAGAGCTCACTTGCTTCACTTCACTTCAACTGATTGGGCTCACTTAACTAGCTTCACTTCAACTAAAGAGCTCACTTGTTTCACTTCACTTCAATTGATAAAGCTCAGTTGCTTCACTTCACTTTAACTGATTAGGCTCACTTAACTAGCTTCACTTCAATTGAAAAGCTCACTTGTTTTACTCCACTTCAATTGATTAAGCTCAGTTGCTTCACTTCACTTCAACTGATTGGGCTCACTTAACTAGCTTCACTTCAACTAAAGAGCTCACTTGTTTCACTTCACTTCAATTGATAAAGCTCAGTTGCTTCACTTCACTTTAACTGATTAGGCTCACTTAACTAGCTTCACTTCAATTGAAAAGCTCACTTGTTTTACTCCACTTCAATTGATTAAGCTCAGTTGCTTCACTTCACTTCAACTGATTGGGCTCACTTAGTTAGCTTCACTTCAACAAATAGAGCTCCCTTGTTTTACTTCACTTTAATTGATTAAGCTCAGTTGCTTTACTTCACTCCAACTGATTGTGATCACTTAACTAGCTTCACTTCAACTAAAGAGCTCACTTTTTTTACTTCACTTCAATTGATTAAGGTCAGTTGCTTCACTTCAATTCAACTGATTGGGCTCCCTTTGTTAGCTTCACTTCAACAAAAAGAGCTCACTTGCTTCACTTCACTTCAACTGATTGGGCTCACTTAACTAGCTTCACTTCAACTAAAGAGCTCACTTGTTTCACTTCACTTCAATTGATAAAGCTCAGTTGCTTCACTTCACTTTAACTGATTTGGCTCACTTAACTAGCTTCACTTCAATTGAAAAGCTCACTTGTTTTACTTCACTTCAATTGATTAAGCTCAGTTGCTTCACTTCACTTCAACTGATTGGGCTCACTTAGTTAGCTTCACTTCAACAAATAGAGCTCCCTTGTTTTACTTCACTTTAATTGATTAAGCTCAGTTGCTTTACTTCACTCCAACTGATTGTGCTCACTTAACTAGCTTCACTTCAACTAAAGAGCTCACTTTTTTTACTTCACTTCAATTGATTAAGGTCAGTTGCTTCACTTCAATTCAACTGATTGGGCTCCCTTTGTTAGCTTCACTTCAACAAAAAGAGCTCACTTGCTTCACTTCACTTCAACTGATTGGGCTCACTTAACTAGCTTCACTTCAACTAAAGAGCTCACTTGTTTCACTTCACTTCAATTGATAAAGCTCAGTTGCTTCACTTCACTTTAACTGATTAGGCTCACTTAACTAGCTTCACTTCAATTGAAAAGCTCACTTGTTTTACTCCACTTCAATTGATTAAGCTCAGTTGCTTCACTTCACTTCAACTGATTGGGCTCACTTAGTTAGCTTCACTTCAACAAATAGAGCTCCCTTGTTTTACTTCACTTTAATTGATTAAGCTCAGTTGCTTTACTTCACTCCAACTGATTGTGCTCACTTAACTAGCTTCACTTCAACTAATAGAGCTGACTTGTTTCACTTCAGTTCAACTGATTAGGCTCACTTAACTAGCTTCACTTCAACAAATAGAGCTCCCTTGTTTTACTTCACTTTAATTGATTAAGCTCAGTTGCTTTACTTCACTCCAACTGATTGTGCTCACTTAAGTAGCTTCACTTCAACTAAAGAGCTCACTTTTTTTACTTCACTTCAATTGATTAAGGTCAGTTGCTTCACTTCACTTCAACTGATTGGGCTCTCTTTGTTAGCTTCACTTCAACAAAAAGAGCTCACTTGTTTTACTTCACTTCAACTGTTTAAGCTCAGTTGCTTCACTTCACTTCAACTGAGTAGGATCACTTCACTAGCTTCACTTCAACTAATAGAGCTCACTTGCTTCACTTCACTTCAACTGATTGGGCTCACTTAACTAGCTTCACTTCAACTAAAGAGCTCACTTGTTTCACTTCACTTCAATTGATAAAGCTCAGTTGCTTCACTTCACTTCAACTGATTGGGCTCACTTAGATAGCTTTACTCCAACAAATAGATCTCACTTTTTTCACTTCACTTCAATTGATAAAGCTCAGTTGCTTCACTTCACTTTAACTGATTTGGCTCACTTAACTAGCTTCACTTCAATTGAAAAGCTCACTTGTTTTACTTCACTTTAATTGATTAAGCTCAGTTGCTTTACTTCACTCCAACTGATTGTGCTCACTTAACTAGCTTCACTTCAACTAAAGAGCTCACTTTTTTTACTTCACTTCAATTGATTAAGGTCAGTTGCTTCACTTCACTTCAACTGATTGGGCTCCCTTTGTTAGCTTCACTTCAACAAAAAGAGCTCACTTGCTTCACTTCACTTCAACTGATTGGGCTCACTTAACTAGCTTCACTTCAACTAAAGAGCTCACTGGTTTCACTTCACTTCAATTGATAAAGCTCAGTTGCTTCACTTCACTTCAACTGATTGGGCTCACTTAGATAGCTTTACTCCAACAAATAGATCTCACTTTTTTCACTTCACTTCAATTGATTAAGCTCAGTTGCTTCACTACACTTCAACTGATTGGGCTCACTTAGTTAGCTTCACTACAACAAATAGAGCTCACTTGTTTCACTGCACTTAAATCGATTAAGTTCAGTTGCTTCACTTCACTTCAACTGATTGGGCTCACTTTGTTAGCTTCACTTCAACAAAAAAAACTCACTTATGTTACTTCACTTTAATTGATTAAGCTCAGTTGCTTTACTTCACTCCAACTGATTGTGCTCACTTAACTAGCTTCACTTCAACTAAAGAGCTCACTTTTTTTACTTCACTTCAATTGATAAAGCTCAGTTGCTTCACTTCACTTCAACTGATTGGGCTCACTTAGATAGCTTTACTCCAACAAATAGATCTCACTTTTTTCACTTCACTTCAATTGATAAAGCTCAATTGCTTCACTTCACTTTAACTGATTTGGCTCACTTTACTAGCTTCACTTCAATTGAAAAGCTCACTTGTTTTACTTCACTTCAATTGATTAAGCTCAGTTGCTTCACTTCACTTCAACTGATTGGGCTCACTTAGTTAGCTTCACTTCAACAAATAGAGCTCCCTTGTTTTACTTCACTTTAATTGATTAAGCTCAGTTGCTTCACTTCACTTCAACTGATTGTGCTCACTTAACTAGCTTCACTTCAACAAAAAGAGCTCACTTGCTTCACTTCACTTCAACTGATTGGGCTCACTTAACTAGCTTCACTTCAACAAAAAGAGCTCACTTGCTTCACTTCACTTCAACTGATTGGGCTCACTTAACTAGCTTCACTTCAACTAAAGAGCTCACTTGTTTTACTTCACTTCAATTGATTAAGCTCAGTTGCTTCACTTCACTTCAACTGATTGGGCTCACTTAGTTAGCTTCACTTCAACAAATAGAGCTCCCTTGTTTTACTTCACTTTAATTGATTAAGCTCAGTTGCTTCACTTCACTTCAACTGATTGTGCTCACTTAACTAGCTTCACTTCAACAAAAAGAGCTCACTTGCTTCACTTCACTTCAACTGATTGGGCTCACTTAACTAGCTTCACTTCAACAAAAAGAGCTCACTTGCTTCACTTCACTTCAACTGATTGGGCTCACTTAACTAGCTTCACTTCAACTAAAGAGCTCACTTGCTTCACTTCACTTCAACTGATTGGGCTCACTTAACTAGCTTCACTTCAACAAAAAGAGCTCACTTGCTTCACTTCACTTCAACTGATTGGGCTCACTTAACTAGCTTCACTTCAACTAAAGAGCTCACTGGTTTCACTTCACTTCAATTGATAAAGCTCAGTTGCTTCACTTCACCTCAACTGATTGGGCTCACTTAGATAGCTTTACTCCAACTAATAGAGCTCACTTGTTTCACTTCACTTCAATTGATAAAGCTCAGTTGCTTCACTTCACTTTAACTGATTAGGCTCACTTAACTAGCTTCACTTCAATTGAAAAGCTCACTTGTTTCACTTCACTTCAATTGATAAAGCTCAGTTGCTTCACTTCACTTCAACTGATTGGGCTCACTTAACTAGCTTCACTTCAACTAAAGAGCTCACTTGTTTCACTTCACTTCAATTGATAAAGCTCAGTTGCTTCACTTCACTTTAACTGATTAGGCTCACTTAACTAGCTTCACTTCAATTGAAAAGCTCACTTGTTTTACTCCACTTCAATTGATTAAGCTCAGTTGCTTCACTTCACTTCAACTGATTGGGCTCACTTAGTTAGCTTCACTTCAACAAATAGAGCTCCCTTGTTTTACTTCACTTTAATTGATTAAGCTCAGTTGCTTTACTTCACTCCAACTGATTGTGATCACTTAACTAGCTTCACTTCAACTAAAGAGCTCACTTTTTTTACTTCACTTCAATTGATTAAGGTCAGTTGCTTCACTTCAATTCAACTGATTGGGCTCCCTTTGTTAGCTTCACTTCAACAAAAAGAGCTCACTTGCTTCACTTCACTTCAACTGATTGGGCTCACTTAACTAGCTTCACTTCAACTAAAGAGCTCACTTGTTTCACTTCACTTCAATTGATAAAGCTCAGTTGCTTCACTTCACTTTAACTGATTTGGCTCACTTAACTAGCTTCACTTCAATTGAAAAGCTCACTTGTTTTACTTCACTTCAATTGATTAAGCTCAGTTGCTTCACTTCACTTCAACTGATTGGGCTCACTTAGTTAGCTTCACTTCAACAAATAGAGCTCCCTTGTTTTACTTCACTTTAATTGATTAAGCTCAGTTGCTTTACTTCACTCCAACTGATTGTGCTCACTTAACTAGCTTCACTTCAACTAAAGAGCTCACTTTTTTTACTTCACTTCAATTGATTAAGGTCAGTTGCTTCACTTCAATTCAACTGATTGGGCTTCCTTTGTTAGCTTCACTTCAACAAAAAGAGCTCACTTGCTTCACTTCACTTCAACTGATTGGGCTCACTTAACTAGCTTCACTTCAACTAAAGAGCTCACTTGTTTCACTTCACTTCAATTGATAAAGCTCAGTTGCTTCACTTCACTTTAACTGATTAGGCTCACTTAACTAGCTTCACTTCAATTGAAAAGCTCACTTGTTTTACTCCACTTCAATTGATTAAGCTCAGTTGCTTCACTTCACTTCAACTGATTGGGCTCACTTAGTTAGCTTCACTTCAACAAATAGAGCTCCCTTGTTTTACTTCACTTTAATTGATTAAGCTCAGTTGCTTTACTTCACTCCAACTGATTGTGCTCACTTAACTAGCTTCACTTCAACTAATAGAGCTGACTTGTTTCACTTCAGTTCAACTGATTAGGCTCACTTAACTAGCTTCACTTCAACAAATAGAGCTCCCTTGTTTTACTTCACTTTAATTGATTAAGCTCAGTTGCTTTACTTCACTCCAACTGATTGTGCTCACTTAACTAGCTTCACTTCAACTAAAGAGCTCACTTTTTTTACTTCACTTCAATTGATTAAGGTCAGTTGCTTCACTTCACTTCAACTGATTGGGCTCTCTTTGTTAGCTTCACTTCAACAAAAAGAGCTCACTTGTTTTACTTCACTTCAACTGTTTAAGCTCAGTTGCTTCACTTCACTTCAACTGAGTAGGATCACTTCACTAGCTTCACTTCAACTAATAGAGCTCACTTGCTTCACTTCACTTCAACTGATTGGGCTCACTTAACTAGCTTCACTTCAACTAAAGAGCTCACTTGTTTCACTTCACTTCAATTGATAAAGCTCAGTTGCTTCACTTCACTTCAACTGATTGGGCTCACTTAGATAGCTTTACTCCAACAAATAGATCTCACTTTTTTCACTTCACTTCAATTGATAAAGCTCAGTTGCTTCACTTCACTTTAACTGATTTGGCTCACTTAACTAGCTTCACTTCAATTGAAAAGCTCACTTGTTTTACTTCACTTTAATTGATTAAGCTCAGTTGCTTTACTTCACTCCAACTGATTGTGCTCACTTAACTAGCTTCACTTCAACTAAAGAGCTCACTTTTTTTACTTCACTTCAATTGATTAAGGTCAGTTGCTTCACTTCACTTCAACTGATTGGGCTCCCTTTGTTAGCTTCACTTCAACAAAAAGAGCTCACTTGCTTCACTTCACTTCAACTGATTGGGCTCACTTAACTAGCTTCACTTCAACTAAAGAGCTCACTGGTTTCACTTCACTTCAATTGATAAAGCTCAGTTGCTTCACTTCACTTCAACTGATTGGGCTCACTTAGATAGCTTTACTCCAACAAATAGATCTCACTTTTTTCACTTCACTTCAATTGATTAAGCTCAGTTGCTTCACTACACTTCAACTGATTGGGCTCACTTAGTTAGCTTCACTACAACAAATAGAGCTCACTTGTTTCACTGCACTTAAATCGATTAAGTTCAGTTGCTTCACTTCACTTCAACTGATTGGGCTCACTTTGTTAGCTTCACTTCAACAAAAAAAACTCACTTATGTTACTTCACTTTAATTGATTAAGCTCAGTTGCTTTACTTCACTCCAACTGATTGTGCTCACTTAACTAGCTTCACTTCAACTAAAGAGCTCACTTTTTTTACTTCACTTCAATTGATAAAGCTCAGTTGCTTCACTTCACTTCAACTGATTGGGCTCACTTAGATAGCTTTACTCCAACAAATAGATCTCACTTTTTTCACTTCACTTCAATTGATAAAGCTCAGTTGCTTCACTTCACTTTAACTGATTTGGCTCACTTTACTAGCTTCACTTCAATTGAAAAGCTCACTTGTTTTACTTCACTTCAATTGATTAAGCTCAGTTGCTTCACTTCACTTCAACTGATTGGGCTCACTTAGTTAGCTTCACTTCAACAAATAGAGCTCCCTTGTTTTACTTCACTTTAATTGATTAAGCTCAGTTGCTTCACTTCACTTCAACTGATTGTGCTCACTTAACTAGCTTCACTTCAACAAAAAGAGCTCACTTGCTTCACTTCACTTCAACTGATTGGGCTCACTTAACTAGCTTCACTTCAACAAAAAGAGCTCACTTGCTTCACTTCACTTCAACTGATTGGGCTCACTTAACTAGCTTCACTTCAACTAAAGAGCTCACTGGTTTCACTTCACTTCAATTGATAAAGCTCAGTTGCTTCACTTCACCTCAACTGATTGGGCTCACTTAGATAGCTTTACTCCAACTAATAGAGCTCACTTGTTTCACTTCACTTCAATTGAAAAGCTCACTTGTTTTACTTCACTTCAATTGATTAAGCTCAGTTGCTTCACTTCACTTCAACTGATTGGGCTCACTTAGTTAGCTTCACTTCAACAAATAGAGCTCCCTTGTTTTACTTCACTTCAATTGATAAAGCTCAGTTGCTTCACTTCACTTTAACTGATTAGGCTCACTTAACTAGCTTCACTTCAACTAATAGAGCTCACTTGTTTCACGTCACTTCAATTGATTAAGCTCAGTTGCTGCACTTCACTTCAACTGATTGGGCTCACTTAGATAGCTTTACTCCAACAAATAGATCTCACTTGTTTCACTTCACTTCAATTGATAAAGCTCAGTTGCTTCACTTCACTTTAACTGATTAGGCTCACTTAACTAGCTTCACTTCAACTAATAGAGCTGACTTGTTTCACTTCAGTTCAACTGATTAGGCTCACTTAACTAGCTTCACTTCAACTAATAGAGCTCACTTGTTTCACGTCACTTCAATTGATTAAGCTCAGTTGCTTCACTACACTTCAACTGATTGGGCTCACTTAGTTAGCTTCACTACAACAAATAGAGCTCACTTGTTTCACTGCACTTAAATCGATTAAGTTCAGTTGCTTCACTTCACTTCAACTGATTGGGCTCACTTTGTTAGCTTCACTTCAACAAAAAAAACTCACTTATGTTACTTCACTTTAATTGATTAAGCTCAGTTGCTTTACTTCACTCCAACTGATTGTGCTCACTTAACTAGCTTCACTTCAACTAAAGATCTCACTTTTTTTACTTCACTTCAATTGATAAAGCTCAGTTGCTTCACTTCACTTCAACTGATTGGGCTCACTTAGATAGCTTTACTCCAACAAATAGATCTCACTTTTTTCACTTCACTTCAATTGATAAAGCTCAGTTGCTTCACTTCACTTTAACTGATTTGGCTCACTTTACTAGCTTCACTTCAATTGAAAAGCTCACTTGTTTTACTTCACTTCAATTGATTAAGCTCAGCTGCTTCACTTCACTTCAACTGATTGGGCTCACTTAGTTAGCTTCACTTCAACAAATAGAGCTCCCTTGTTTTACTTCACTTTAATTGATTAAGCTCAGTTGCTTCACTTCACTTCAACTGATTGTGCTCACTTAACTAGCTTCACTTCAACAAAAAGAGCTCACTTGCTTCACTTCACTTCAACTGATTGGGCTCACTTAACTAGCTTCACTTCAACAAAAAGAGCTCACTTGCTTCACTTCACTTCAACTGATTGGGCTCACTTAACTAGCTTCACTTCAACTAAAGAGCTCACTGGTTTCACTTCACTTCAATTGATAAAGCTCAGTTGCTTCACTTCACCTCAACTGATTGGGCTCACTTAGATAGCTTTACTCCAACTAATAGAGCTCACTTGTTTCACTTCACTTCAATTGATAAAGCTCAGTTGCTTCACTTCACTTTACCTGATTAGGCTCACTTAACTAGCTTCACTTCAACTAATAGAGCTGACTTGTTTCACTTCACTTCAACTGATTAGGCTCACTTAACTAGCTTCACTTCAACAAAAAGAGCTCACTTGCTTCACTTCACTTCAACTGATTGGGCTCACTTAACTAGCTTCACTTCAACTAAAGAGCTCACTTGTTTCACTTCACTTCAATTGATAAAGCTCAGTTGCTTCACTTCACTTTAACTGATTTGGCTCACTTAACTAGCTTCACTTCAATTGAAAAGCTCACTTGTTTTACTTCACTTCAATTGATTAAGCTCAGTTGCTTCACTTCACTTCAACTGATTGGGCTCACTTAGTTAGCTTCACTTCAACAAATAGAGCTCCCTTGTTTTACTTCACTTTAATTGATTAAGCTCAGTTGCTTTACTTCACTCCAACTGATTGTGCTCACTTAACTAGCTTCACTTCAACTAAAGAGCTCACTTTTTTTACTTCACTTCAATTGATTAAGGTCAGTTGCTTCACTTCAATTCAACTGATTGGGCTCCCTTTGTTAGCTTCACTTCAACAAAAAGAGCTCACTTGCTTCACTTCACTTCAACTGATTGGGCTCACTTAACTAGCTTCACTTCAACTAAAGAGCTCACTTGTTTCACTTCACTTCAATTGATAAAGCTCAGTTGCTTCACTTCACTTTAACTGATTAGGCTCACTTAACTAGCTTCACTTCAATTGAAAAGCTCACTTGTTTTACTCCACTTCAATTGATTAAGCTCAGTTGCTTCACTTCACTTCAACTGATTGGGCTCACTTAGTTAGCTTCACTTCAACAAATAGAGCTCCCTTGTTTTACTTCACTTTAATTGATTAAGCTCAGTTGCTTTACTTCACTCCAACTGATTGTGCTCACTTAACTAGCTTCACTTCAACTAATAGAGCTGACTTGTTTCACTTCAGTTCAACTGATTAGGCTCACTTAACTAGCTTCACTTCAACAAATAGAGCTCCCTTGTTTTACTTCACTTTAATTGATTAAGCTCAGTTGCTTTACTTCACTCCAACTGATTGTGCTCACTTAACTAGCTTCACTTCAACTAAAGAGCTCACTTTTTTTACTTCACTTCAATTGATTAAGGTCAGTTGCTTCACTTCACTTCAACTGATTGGGCTCTCTTTGTTAGCTTCACTTCAACAAAAAGAGCTCACTTGTTTTACTTCACTTCAACTGTTTAAGCTCAGTTGCTTCACTTCACTTCAACTGAGTAGGATCACTTCACTAGCTTCACTTCAACTAATAGAGCTCACTTGCTTCACTTCACTTCAACTGATTGGGCTCACTTAACTAGCTTCACTTCAACTAAAGAGCTCACTTGTTTCACTTCACTTCAATTGATAAAGCTCAGTTGCTTCACTTCACTTCAACTGATTGGGCTCACTTAGATAGCTTTACTCCAACAAATAGATCTCACTTTTTTCACTTCACTTCAATTGATAAAGCTCAGTTGCTTCACTTCACTTTAACTGATTTGGCTCACTTAACTAGCTTCACTTCAATTGAAAAGCTCACTTGTTTTACTTCACTTTAATTGATTAAGCTCAGTTGCTTTACTTCACTCCAACTGATTGTGCTCACTTAACTAGCTTCACTTCAACTAAAGAGCTCACTTTTTTTACTTCACTTCAATTGATTCAGGTCAGTTGCTTCACTTCACTTCAACTGATTGGGCTCCCTTTGTTAGCTTCACTTCAACAAAAAGAGCTCACTTGCTTCACTTCACTTCAACTGATTGGGCTCACTTAACTAGCTTCACTTCAACTAAAGAGCTCACTGGTTTCACTTCACTTCAATTGATAAAGCTCAGTTGCTTCACTTCACTTCAACTGATTGGGCTCACTTAGATAGCTTTACTCCAACAAATAGATCTCACTTTTTTCACTTCACTTCAATTGATTAAGCTCAGTTGCTTCACTACACTTCAACTGATTGGGCTCACTTAGTTAGCTTCACTACAACAAATAGAGCTCACTTGTTTCACTGCACTTAAATCGATTAAGTTCAGTTGCTTCACTTCACTTCAACTGATTGGGCTCACTTTGTTAGCTTCACTTCAACAAAAAAAACTCACTTATGTTACTTCACTTTAATTGATTAAGCTCAGTTGCTTTACTTCACTCCAACTGATTGTGCTCACTTAACTAGCTTCACTTCAACTAAAGAGCTCACTTTTTTTACTTCACTTCAATTGATAAAGCTCAGTTGCTTCACTTCACTTCAACTGATTGGGCTCACTTAGATAGCTTTACTCCAACAAATAGATCTCACTTTTTTCACTTCACTTCAATTGATAAAGCTCAGTTGCTTCACTTCACTTTAACTGATTTGGCTCACTTTACTAGCTTCACTTCAATTGAAAAGCTCACTTGTTTTACTTCACTTCAATTGATTAAGCTCAGTTGCTTCACTTCACTTCAACTGATTGGGCTCACTTAGTTAGCTTCACTTCAACAAATAGAGCTCCCTTGTTTTACTTCACTTTAATTGATTAAGCTCAGTTGCTTCACTTCACTTCAACTGATTGTGCTCACTTAACTAGCTTCACTTCAACAAAAAGAGCTCACTTGCTTCACTTCACTTCAACTGATTGGGCTCACTTAACTAGCTTCACTTCAACAAAAAGAGCTCACTTGCTTCACTTCACTTCAACTGATTGGGCTCACTTAACTAGCTTCACTTCAACTAAAGAGCTCACTGGTTTCACTTCACTTCAATTGATAAAGCTCAGTTGCTTCACTTCACCTCAACTGATTGGGCTCACTTAGATAGCTTTACTCCAACTAATAGAGCTCACTTGTTTCACTTCACTTCAATTGATAAAGCTCAGTTGCTTCACTTCACTTTACCTGATTAGGCTCACTTAACTAGCTTCACTTCAACTAATAGAGCTGACTTGTTTCACTTCACTTCAACTGATTAGGCTCACTTAACTAGCTTCACTTCAACTAATAGAGCTGACTTGTTTCACTTCAGTTCAACTGATTAGGCTCACTTAACTAGCTTCACTTCAACTAATAGAGCTCACTTGTTTCACGTCACTTCAATTGATTAAGCTCAGTTGCTGCACTTCACTTCAACTGATTGGGCTCACTTAGATAGCTTTACTCCAACAAATAGATCTCACTTGTTTCACTTCACTTCAATTGATAAAGCTCAGTTGCTTCACTTCACTTTAACTGATTAGGCTCACTTAACTAGCTTCACTTCAACTAATAGAGCTGACTTGTTTCACTTCAGTTCAACTGATTAGGCTCACTTAACTAGCTTCACTTCAACTAATAGAGCTCACTTGTTTCACGTCACTTCAATTGATTAAGCTCAGTTGCTTCACTTCACTTTACCTGATTAGGCTCACTTAACTAGCTTCACTTCAACTAATAGAGCTGACTTGTTTCACTTCACTTCAACTGATTAGGCTCACTTAACTAGCTTCACTTCAACTAATAGAGCTCACTTGTTTCACGTCACTTCAATTGATTAAGCTCAGTTGCTTCACTTCACTTTACCTGATTAGGCTCACTTAACTAGCTTCACTTCAACTAATAGAGCTGACTTGTTTCACTTCACTTCAACTGATTAGGCTCACTTAACTAGCTTCACTTCAACTAATAGAGCTGACTTGTTTCACTTCAGTTCAACTGATTAGGCTCACTTAACTAGCTTCACTTCAACTAATAGAGCTCACTTGTTTCACGTCACTTCAATTGATTAAGCTCAGTTGCTGCACTTCACTTCAACTGATTAGGCTCACTTAACTAGCTTCACTTCAACTAATAGAGCTCACTTGTTCCACTTCACTTCAATTGATTTAGCTCAGTTGCTTCACTTCACTTTAACTGATTGGGCTCACTTAGTTAGCTTCACTTCAACAAATAGAGCTCACTTGTTTCACTTTACTTCAACTGATTAGGCTCACTTAACTAGCTTCACTTCAACTAATAGAGCTCACTTGTTTCACGTCACTTCAATTGATTAAGCTCAGTTGCTTCACTTCACTTTACCTGATTAGGCTCACTTAACTAGCTTCACTTCAACTAATAGAGCTGACTTGTTTCACTTCACTTCAACTGATTAGGCTCACTTAACTAGCTTCACTTCAACTAATAGAGCTGACTTGTTTCACTTCAGTTCAACTGATTAGGCTCACTTAACTAGCTTCACTTCAACTAATAGAGCTCACTTGTTTCACGTCACTTCAATTGATTAAGCTCAGTTGCTGCACTTCACTTCAACTGATTAGGCTCACTTAACTAGCTTCACTTCAACAAAAAGAGCTCACTTGCTTCACTTCACTTCAACTGATTGGGCTCACTTAACTTGCTTCACTTCAACTAAAGAGCTCACTTGTTTCACTTCACTTCAATTGATAAAGCTCAGTTGCTTCACTTCACTTTAACTGATTAGGCTCACTTAACTAGCTTCACTTCAATTGAAAAGCTCACTTGTTTTACTCCACTTCAATTGATTAAGCTCAGTTGCTTCACTTCACTTCAACTGATTGGGCTCACTTAGTTAGCTTCACTTCAACAAATAGAGCTCCCTTGTTTTACTTCACTTTAATTGATTAAGCTCAGTTGCTTTACTTCACTCCAACTGATTGTGCTCACTTAACTAGCTTCACTTCAACTAAAGAGCTCACTTTTTTTACTTCACTTCAATTGATTAAGGTCAGTTGCTTCACTTCACTTCAACTGATTGGGCTCCCTTTGTTAGCTTCACTTCAACAAAAAGAGCTCACTTGTTTTACTTCACTTCAACTGTTTAAGCTCAGTTGCTTCACTTCACTTCAACTGAGTAGGATCACTTCACTAGCTTCACTTCAACTAATAGAGCTCACTTGCTTCACTTCACTTCAACTGATTGTGCTCACTTAACTAGCTTCACTTCAACTAAAGAGCTCACTTTTTTTACTTCACTTCAATTGATTAAGGTCAGTTGCTTCACTTCACTTCAACTGATTGGGCTCCCTTTGTTAGCTTCACTTCAACAAAAAGAGCTCACTTGTTTTACTTCACTTCAACTGTTTAAGCTCAGTTGCTTCACTTCACTTCAACTGAGTAGGATCACTTCACTAGCTTCACTTCAACTAATAGAGCTCAGTTGCTTCACTTCACTTTAACTGATTTGGCTCACTTAACTAGCTTCACTTCAATTGAAAAGCTCACTTGTTTTACTTCACTTCAATTGATTAAGCTCAGTTGCTTCACTTCACTTCAACTGATTGGGCTCACTTAGTTAGCTTCACTTCAACAAATAGAGCTCCCTTGTTTTACTTCACTTTAATTGATTAAGCTCAGTTGCTTTACTTCACTCCAACTGATTGTGCTCACTTAACTAGCTTCACTTCAACTAAAGAGCTCACTTTTTTTACTTCACTTCAATTGATTAAGGTCAGTTGCTTCACTTCACTTCAACTGATTGGGCTCCCTTTGTTAGCTTCACTTCAACAAAAAGAGCTCACTTGCTTCACTTCACTTCAACTGATTGGGCTCACTTAACTAGCTTCACTTCAACTAAAGAGCTCACTGGTTTCACTTCACTTCAATTGATAAAGCTCAGTTGCTTCACTTCACTTTAACTGATTAGGCTCACTTAACTAGCTTCACTTCAATTGAAAAGCTCACTTGTTTCACTTCACTTCAATTGATAAAACTCAGTTGCTTCACTTCACTTCAACTGATTGGGCTCACTTAGATAGCTTTACTCCAACAAATAGATCTCACTTGTTTCACTTCACTTCAATTGATAAAGCTCAGTTGCTTCACTTCACTTTAACTGATTAGGCTCACTTAACTAGCTTCACTTCAATTGAAAAGCTCACTTGTTTTACTCCACTTCAATTGATTAAGCTCAGTTGCTTCACTTCACTTCAACTGATTGGGCTCACTTAGTTAGCTTCACTTCAACAAATAGAGCTCCCTTGTTTTACTTCACTTTAATTGATTAAGGTCAGTTGCTTCACTTCACTTCAACTGATTGGGCTCCCTTTGTTAGCTTCACTTCAACAAAAAGAGCTCACTTGCTTCACTTCACTTCAACTGATTGGGCTCACTTAACTAGCTTCACTTCAACTAAAGAGCTCACTGGTTTCACTTCACTTCAATTGATAAAGCTCAGTTGCTTCACTTCACTTTAACTGATTGGGCTCACTTAACTAGCTTCACTCCAACAAATAGATCTCACTTTTTTCACTTCACTTCAATTGATTAAGCTCAGTTGCTTCACTTCACTTCAACTGATTGGGCTCACTTAGTTAGCTTCACTTCAACAAATAGAGCTCACTTGTTTCACTGCACTTAAATCGATTAAGTTCAGTTGCTTCACTTCACTTCAACTGATTGGGCTCACTTTGTTAGCTTCACTTCAACAAAAAGAGCTCACTTATTTTACTTCACTTAAATTGATTAAGCTCAGTTGCTTCACTTCACCTCAACTGATTGGGCTCACTTAGATAGCTTTACTCCAACTAATAGAGCTCACTTGTTTCACTTCACTTCAATTGATAAAGCTCAGTTGCTTCACTTCACTTTACCTGATTAGGCTCACTTAACTAGCTTCACTTCAACTAATAGAGCTGACTTGTTTCACTTCACTTCAACTGATTAGGCTCACTTAACTAGCTTCACTTCAACTAATAGAGCTGACTTGTTTCACTTCAGTTCAACTGATTAGGCTCACTTAACTAGCTTCACTTCAACTAATAGAGCTCACTTGTTTCACGTCACTTCAATTGATTAAGCTCAGTTGCTGCACTTCACTTCAACTGATTGGGCTCACTTAGATAGCTTTACTCCAACAAATAGATCTCACTTGTTTCACTTCACTTCAATTGATAAAGCTCAGTTGCTTCACTTCACTTTAACTGATTAGGCTCACTTAACTAGCTTCACTTCAATTGAAAAGCTCACTTGTTTTACTCCACTTCAATTGATTAAGCTCAGTTGCTTCACTTCACTTCAACTGATTGGGCTCACTTAGTTAGCTTCACTTCAACAAATAGAGCTCCCTTGTTTTACTTCACTTTAATTGATTAAGCTCAGTTGCTTTACTTCACTCCAACTGATTGTGCTCACTTAACTAGCTTCACTTCAACTAAAGAGCTCACTTTTTTTACTTCACTTCAATTGATTAAGGTCAGTTGCTTCACTTCACTTCAACTGATTGGGCTCCCTTTGTTAGCTTCACTTCAACAAAAAGAGCTCACTTGTTTTACTTCACTTCAACTGTTTAAGCTCAGTTGCTTCACTTCACTTCAACTGAGTAGGATCACTTCACTAGCTTCACTTCAACTAATAGAGCTCACTTGCTTCACTTCACTTCAACTGATTGGGCTCACTTAACTTGCTTCACTTCAACTGAAGAGCTCACTTGTTTCACTTCACTTCAATTGATAAAACTCAGTTGCTTCACTTCACTTCAACTGATTGGGCTCACTTAGATAGCTTTACTCCAACAAATAGATCTCACTTGTTTCACTTCACTTCAATTGATAAAGCTCAGTTGCTTCACTTCACTTTAACTGATTAGGCTCACTTAACTAGCTTCACTTCAATTGAAAAGCTCACTTGTTTTACTCCAATTCAATTGATTAAGCTCAGTTGCTTCACTTCACTTCAACTGATTGGGCTCACTTAGTTAGCTTCACTTCAACAAATAGAGCTCCCTTGTTTTACTTCACTTTAATTGATTAAGCTCAGTTTTACTTCACTCCAACTGATTGTGCTCACTTAACTAGCTTCACTTCAACTAAAGAGCTCACTTGCTTCACTTCACTTCAACTGATTGGGCTCACTTAACTAGCTTCACTTCAACTAAAGAGCTCACTTGTTTCACTTCACTTCAATTGATAAAGCTCAGTTGCTTCACTTCACTTCAACTGATTGGGCTCACTTAGATAGCTTTACTCCAACAAATAGATCTCACTTTTTTTACTTCACTTCAATTGATTAAGGTCAGTTGCTTCACTTCACTTCAACTGATTGGGCTCCCTTTGTTAGCTTCACTTCAACAAAAAGAGCTCACTTGTTTTACTTCACTTCAACTGTTCAAGCTCAGTTGCTTCACTTCACTTCAACTGAGTAGGATCACTTCACTAGCTTCACTTCAACTAATAGAGCTCACTTGCTTCACTTCACTTCAACTGATTGGGCTCACTTAACTAGCTTCACTTCAACTAAAGAGCTCACTTGTTTCACTTCACTTCAATTGATAAAGCTCAGTTGCTTCACTTCACTTCAACTGATTGGGCTCACTTAGATAGCTTTACTCCAACAAATAGATCTCACTTTTTTCACTTCACTTCAATTGATAAAGCTCAGTTGCTTCACTTCACTTCAACTGATTGGGCTCACTTAGTTAGCTTCACTTCAACAAATAGAGCTCCCTTGTTTTACTTCACTTTAATTGATTAAGCTTAGTTGCTTTACTTCACTCCAACTGATTGTGCTCACTTAACTAGCTTCACTTCAACTAAAGAGCTCACTTGTTTCACTTCACTTCAATTGATAAAGCTCAGTTGCTTCACTTCACTTCAACTGATTGGGCTCACTTAGATAGCTTTACTCCAACAAATAGATCTCACTTTTTTCACTTCACTTCAATTGATAAAGCTCAGTTGCTTCACTTCACTTCAACTGATTGGGCTCACTTAGATAGCTTTACTCCAACAAATAGATCTCACTTTTTTTACTTCACTTCAATTGATTAAGGTCAGTTGCTTCACTTCACTTCAACTGATTGGGCTCCCTTTGTTAGCTTCACTTCAACAAAAAGAGCTCACTTGCTTCACTTCACTTTAACTGATTGGGCTCACTTAACTAGCTTCACTTCAACTAAAGAGCTCACTTGTTTCACTTCACTTCAATTGATAAAGCTCAGTTGCTTCACTTCACTTCAACTGATTGGGCTCACTTAGATAGCTTTACTCCAACAAATAGATCTCCCCTTTTTAACTTCACTTCAATTGATTAAGCTCAGTTGCTTCACTTCACCTCAACTGATTGGGCTCACTTAGATAGCTTTACTCCAACAAATAGATCTCACTTTTTTCACTTCACTTCAATTGATAAAGCTCAGTTGCTTCACTTCACTTTAACTGATTTGGCTCACTTAACTAGCTTCACTTCAATTGAAAAGCTCACTTGTTTTACTTCACTTTAATTGATTAAGCTCAGTTGCTTTACTTCACTCCAACTGATTGTGCTCACTTAACTAGCTTCACTTCAACTAAAGAGCTCACTTTTTTTACTTCACTTCAATTGATAAAGCTCAGTTGCTTCACTTCACTTCAACTGATTGGGCTCCCTTTGTTAGCTTTACTCCAACAAATAGATCTCACTTTTTTCACTTCACTTCAATTGATTGGGCTCACTTAACTAGCTTCACTTCAACTAAAGAGCTCACTGGTTTCACTTCACTTCAATTGATTAAGGTCAGTTGCTTCACTTCACTTCAACTGATTGGGCTCACTTAGATAGCTTTACTCCAACAAATAGATCTCCCCTTTTTAACTTCACTTCAATTGATTAAGCTCAGTTGCTTCACTTCACCTCAACTGATTGGGCTCACTTAGATAGCTTTACTCCAACTAATAGAGCTCACTTGTTTCACTTCACTTCAATTGATAAAGCTCAGTTGCTTCACTTCACTTCAACTGATTGGGCTCACTTAGATAGCTTTACTCCAACAAATAGATCTCCCCTTTTTAACTTCACTTCAATTGATTAAGCTCAGTTGCTTCACTTCACCTCAACTGATTGGGCTCACTTAGATAGCTTTACTCCAACTAATAGATCTCCCCTTTTTAACTTCACTTCAATTGATTAAGCTCAGTTGCTTCACTTCACCTCAACTGATTGGGCTCACTTAGATAGCTTTACTCCAACTAATAGAGCTCACTTGTTTCACTTCACTTCAATTGATAAAGCTCAGTTGCTTCACTTCACTTTACCTGATTAGGCTCACTTAACTAGCTTCACTTCAACTAATAGAGCTGACTTGTTTCACTTCACTTCAACTGATTAGGCTCACTTAACTAGCTTTACTCCAACAAATAGATCTCACTTGTTTCACTTCACTTCAATTGATAAAGCTCAGTTGCTTCACTTCACCTCAACTGATTGGGCTCCCTTTGTTAGCTTCACTTCAACAAAAAGAGCTCACTTGCTTCACTTCACTTTAACTGATTGGGCTCACTTAACTAGCTTCACTTCAACTAAAGAGCTCACTTGTTTCACTTCACTTCAATTGATAAAGCTCAGTTGCTTCACTTCACTTCAACTGATTGGGCTCACTTAGATAGCTTTACTCCAACAAATAGATCTCCCCTTTTTAACTTCACTTCAATTGATTAAGCTCAGTTGCTTCACTTCACCTCAACTGATTGGGCTCACTTAGATAGCTTTACTCCAACTAATAGAGCTCACTTGTTTCACTTCACTTCAATTGATAAAGCTCAGTTGCTTCACTTCACTTTACCTGATTAGGCTCACTTAACTAGCTTCACTTCAACTAATAGAGCTGACTTGTTTCACTTCACTTCAACTGATTAGGCTCACTTAACTAGCTTTACTCCAACAAATAGATCTCACTTGTTTCACTTCACTTCAATTGATAAAGCTCAGTTGCTTCACTTCACTTTAACTGATTAGGCTCACCTAACTAGCTTCACTTCAATTGAAAAGCTCACTTGTTTTACTCCACTTCAATTGATTAAGCTCAGTTGCTTCACTTCACTTCAACTGATTGGGCTCACTTAACTAGCTTCACTTCAACTAAAGAGCTCACTTGTTTCACTTCACTTCAATTGATAAAGCTCAGTTGCTTCACTTCACTTCAACTGATTGGGCTCACTTAGATAGCTTTACTCCAACAAATAGATCTCACTTTTTTCACTTCACTTCAATTGATAAAGCTCAGTTGCTTCACTTCACTTTAACTGATTTGGCTCACTTAACTAGCTTCACTTCAATTGAAAAGCTCACTTGTTTTACTTCACTTTAATTGATTAAGCTCAGTTGCTTTACTTCACTCCAACTGATTGTGCTCACTTAACTAGCTTCACTTCAACTAAAGAGCTCACTTTTTTTACTTCACTTCAATTGATTAAGGTCAGTTGCTTCACTTCACTTCAACTGATTGGGCTCCCTTTGTTAGCTTCACTTCAACAAAAAGAGCTCACTTGCTTCACTTCACTTCAACTGATTGGGCTCACTTAACTAGCTTCACTTCAACTAAAGAGCTCACTGGTTTCACTTCACTTCAATTGATTAAGGTCAGTTGCTTCACTTCACTTCAACTGATTGGGCTCCCTTTGTTAGCTTCACTTCAACAAAAAGAGCTCACTTGCTTCACTTCACTTTAACTGATTGGGCTCACTTAAGTAGCTTCACTTCAACTAAAGAGCTCACTTGTTTCACTTCACTTCAATTGATAAAGCTCAGTTGCTTCACTTCACTTCAACTGATTGGGCTCACTTAGATAGCTTTACTCCAACAAATAGATCTCCCCTTTTTAACTTCACTTCAATTGATTAAGCTCAGTTGCTTCACTTCACCTCAACTGATTGGGCTCACTTAGATAGCTTTACTCCAACTAATAGAGCTCACTTGTTTCACTTCACTTCAATTGATAAAGCTCAGTTGCTTCACTTCACTTTACCTGATTAGGCTCACTTAACTAGCTTCACTTCAACTAATAGAGCTGACTTGTTTCACTTCACTTCAACTGATTAGGCTCACTTAACTAGCTTCACTTCAACTAATAGAGCTGACTTGTTTCACTTCAGTTCAACTGATTAGGCTCACTTAACTAGCTTCACTTCAACTAATAGAGCTCACTTGTTTCACGTCACTTCAATTGATTAAGCTCAGTTGCTGCACTTCACTTCAACTGATTAGGCTCATTTAACTAGCTTCACTTCAACTAAAGAGCTCACTTGTTTTACTTCACTTCAATTGATTAAGATCAGTTGCTTTACTTCACTTCAACTGATTGGACTCACTTAGTTAGCTTCACTTCAACAAATAGAGATCACTTGTTTCACAACACCTAAATCGATAAAGCTCAGTTGCTTCACTTTACTTCAACTGATTGGGTTCACTTGGTTAGCTTCTCTTCAACCAATAGAGCTTACTTATTTCACGTCACTTCAATTGATTAAGCTCAGTTGCTTCACGTCACTTCAACTGATTGGGCTCACTTAACTAGCTTCACTTCAACTAAAGAGCTCACTTGTTTCACTTCACTTTAATTGATTAAGCTCAATTGCTTCACTTCACTTCAACTGATTAGGTTAACTTAGTTAGCTTCACTTCAACAAATAGAGCTCACTTTTTTCACTTCACTTCAATTGATTAAGCTCAGTTGCTTCACTTCACTTCAACTGATTGGGCTCACTTAGTTAGCTTCACTTCAACAAATAGAGCTCACTTGTTTCACTGCACTTAAATCGATTAAGTTCAGTTGCTTCACTTCACTTCAACTGATTGGGCTCACTTTGTTAGCTTCACTTCAACAAAAAGAGCTCACTTATTTTACTTCACTTAAATTGATTAAGCTCAGTTGCTTCACTTCACCTCAACTGATTGGGCTCACTTAGATAGCTTTACTCCAACTAATAGAGCTTACTTGTTTCACTTCACTTCAATTGATAAAGCTCAGTTGCTTCACTTCACTTTACCTGATTAGGCTCACTTAACTAGCTTCACTTCAACTAATAGAGCTGACTTGTTTCACTTCACTTCAACTGATTAGGCTCACTTAACTAGCTTCACTTCAACTAATAGAGCTGACTTGTTTCACTTCAGTTCAACTGATTAGGCTCACTTAACTAGCTTCACTTCAACTAATAGAGCTCACTTGTTTCACGTCACTTCAATTGATTAAGCTCAGTTGCTGCACTTCACTTCAACTGATTGGGCTCACTTAGATAGCTTTACTCCAACAAATAGATCTCACTTGTTTCACTTCACTTCAATTGATAAAGCTCAGTTGCTTCACTTCACTTTAACTGATTAGGCTCACTTAACTAGCTTCACTTCAATTGAAAAGCTCACTTGTTTTACTCCACTTCAATTGATTAAGCTCAGTTGCTTCACTTCACTTCAACTGATTGGGCTCACTTAGTTAGCTTCACTTCATCAAATAGAGCTCCCTTGTTTTACTTCACTTTAATTGATTAAGCTCAGTTGCTTTACTTCACTCCAACTGATTGTGCTCACTTAACTAGCTTCACTTCAACTAAAGAGCTCACTTTTTTTACTTCACTTCAATTGATTAAGGTCAGTTGCTTCACTTCACTTCAACTGATTGGGCTCCCTTTGTTAGCTTCACTTCAACAAAAAGAGCTCACTTGTTTTACTTCACTTCAACTGTTTAAGCTCAGTTGCTTCACTTCACTTCAACTGAGTAGGATCACTTCACTAGCTTCACTTCAACTAATAGAGCTCACTTGCTTCACTTCACTTCAACTGATTGGGCTCACTTAACTTGCTTCACTTCAACTGAAGAGCTCACTTGTTTCACTTCACTTCAATTGATAAAACTCAGTTGCTTCACTTCACTTCAACTGATTGGGCTCACTTAGATAGCTTTACTCCAACAAATAGATCTCACTTGTTTCACTTCACTTCAATTGATAAAGCTCAGTTGCTTCACTTCACTTTAACTGATTAGGCTCACTTAACTAGCTTCACTTCAATTGAAAAGCTCACTTGTTTTACTCCAATTCAATTGATTAAGCTCAGTTGCTTCACTTCACTTCAACTGATTGGGCTCACTTAGTTAGCTTCACTTCAACAAATAGAGCTCCCTTGTTTTACTTCACTTTAATTGATTAAGCTCAGTTTTACTTCACTCCAACTGATTGTGCTCACTTAACTAGCTTCACTTCAACTAAAGAGCTCACTTTTTTTACTTCACTTCAATTGATTAAGGTCAGTTGCTTCACTTCACTTCAACTGATTGGGCTCCCTTTGTTAGCTTCACTTCAACAAAAAGAGCTCACTTGTTTTACTTCACTTCAACTGTTCAAGCTCAGTTGCTTCACTTCACTTCAACTGAGTAGGATCACTTCACTAGCTTCACTTCAACTAATAGAGCTCACTTGCTTCACTTCACTTCAACTGATTGGGCTCACTTAACTAGCTTCACTTCAACTAAAGAGCTCAATTGTTTCACTTCACTTCAATTGATAAAGCTCAGTTGCTTCACTTCACTTCAACTGATTGGGCTCACTTAGATAGCTTTACTCCAACAAATAGATCTCACTTTTTTCACTTCACTTCAATTGATAAAGCTCAGTTGCTTCACTTCACTTCAACTGATTGGGCTCACTTAGTTAGCTTCACTTCAACAAATAGAGCTCCCTTGTTTTACTTCACTTTAATTGATTAAGCTTAGTTGCTTCACTTCACTCCAACTGATTGTGCTCACTTAACTAGCTTCACTTCAACTAAAGAGCTCACTTGTTTCACTTCACTTCAATTGATAAAGCTCAGTTGCTTCACTTCACTTCAACTGATTGGGCTCACTTAGATAGCTTTACTCCAACAAATAGATCTCACTTTTTTCACTTCACTTCAATTGATAAAGCTCAGTTGCTTCACTTCACTTCAACTGATTGGGCTCACTTAGATAGCTTTACTCCAACAAATAGATCTCACTTTTTTGACTTCACTTCAATTGATTAAGGTCAGTTGCTTCACTTCACTTCAACTGATTGGGCTCCCTTTGTTAGCTTCACTTCAACAAAAAGAGCTCACTTGTTTCACTTCACTTCAATTGATAAAGCTCAGTTGCTTCACTTCACTTCAACTGATTGGGCTCACTTAGATAGCTTTACTCCAACAAATAGATCTCCCCTTTTTAACTTCACTTCAATTGATTAAGCTCAGTTGCTTCACTTCACCTCAACTGATTGGGCTCACTTAGATAGCTTTACTCCAACTAATAGAGCTCACTTGTTTCACTTCACTTCAATTGATAAAGCTCAGTTGCTTCACTTCACTTTACCTGATTAGGCTCACTTAACTAGCTTCACTTCAACTAATAGAGCTGACTTGTTTCACTTCACTTCAACTGATTAGGCTCACTTAACTAGCTTCACTTCAACTAATAGAGCTGACTTGTTTCACTTCAGTTCAACTGATTAGGCTCACTTAACTAGCTTCACTTCAACTAATAGAGCTCACTTGTTTCACGTCACTTCAATTGATTAAGCTCAGTTGCTGCACTTCACTTCAACTGATTAGGCTCATTTAACTAGCTTCACTTCAACTAAAGAGCTCACTTGTTTTACTTCACTTCAATTGATTAAGATCAGTTGCTTTACTTCACTTCAACTGATTGGACTCACTTAGTTAGCTTCACTTCAACAAATAGAGCTCACTTGTTTCACAACACCTAAATCGATTAAGCTCAGTTGCTTCACTTTACTTCAACTGATTGGGTTCACTTGGTTAGCTTCTCTTCAACCAATAGAGCTTACTTATTTCACGTCACTTCAATTGATTAAGCTCAGTTGCTTCACGTCACTTCAACTGATTGGGCTCACTTAACTAGCTTCACTTCAACTAAAGAGCTCACTTGTTTCACTTCACTTCAATTGATTAAGCTCAATTGCTTCACTTCACTTCAACTGATTAGGTTAACTTAGTTAGCTTCACTTCAACAAATAGAGCTCACTTGTTTCACTTCACTTCAATTGATAAAGCTCAGTTGCTTCACTTCACTTCAACTGATTGGGCTCACTTAGATAGCTTTACTCCAACAAATAGATCTCACTTGTTTCACTTCACTTCATTTGATAAAGCTCAGTTGCTTCACTTCACTTTAACTGATTAGGCTCACTTAACTAGCTTCACTTCAATTGAAAAGCTCACTTGTTTTACTCCACTTCAATTGATTAAGCTCAGTTGCTTCACTTCACTTCAACTGATTGGGCTCACTTAGTTAGCTTCACTTCAACAAATAGAGCTCCCTTGTTTTACTTCACTTTAATTGATTAAGCTCAGTTGCTTTACTTCACTCCAACTGATTGTGCTCACTTAACTAGCTTCACTTCAACTAAAGAGCTCACTTTTTTTACTTCACTTCAATTGATTAAGGTCAGTTGCTTCACTTCAATTCAACTGATTGGGCTCCCTTTGTTAGCTTCACTTCAACAAAAAGAGCTCACTTGCTTCACTTTACTTCAACTGATTGGGCTCACTTAACTAGCTTCACTTCAAATAAAGAGCTCACTTGTTTCACTTCACTTCAATTGATAAAGCTCAGTTGCTTCACTTCACTTTAACTGATTAGGCTCACTTAACTAGCTTCACTTCAATTGAAAAGCTCACTTGTTTTACTCCACTTCAATTGATTAAGCTCAGTTGCTTCACTTCACTTCAACTGATTGGGCTCACTTAGTTAGCTTCACTTCAACAAATAGAGTTCCCTTGTTTTACTTCACTTTAATTGATTAAGCTCAGTTGCTTTACTTCACTCCAACTGATTGTGCTCACTTAACTAGCTTCACTTCAACTAAAGAGCTCACTTTTTTTACTTCACTTCAATTGATTAAGGTCAGTTGCTTCACTTCACTTCAACTGATTGGGCTCCCTTTGTTAGCTTCACTTCAACAAAAAGAGCTCACTTGTTTTACTTCACTTCAACTGTTTAAGCTCAGTTGCTTCACTTCACTTCAACTGAGTAGGATTACTTCACTAGCTTCACTTCAACTAATAGAGCTCACTTGCTTCACTTCACTTCAACTGATTGGGCTCACTTAACTAGCTTCACTTCAACTAAAGAGCTCACTTGTTTCACTTCACTTCAATTGATAAAGCTCAGTTGCTTCACTTCACTTCAACTGATTGGGCTCACTTAGATAGCTTTACTCCAACAAATAGATCTCACTTTTTTCACTTCACTTCAATTGATAAAGCTCAGTTGCTTCACTTCACTTTAACTGATTTGGCTCACTTAACTAGCTTCACTTCAATTGAAAAGCTCACTTGTTTTACTTCACTTCAATTGATTAAGCTCAGTTGCTTCACTTCACTTCAACTGATTGGGCTCACTTAGTTAGCTTCACTTCAACAAATAGAGCTCCCTTGTTTTACTTCACTTTAATTGATTAAGCTCAGTTGCTTTACTTCACTCCAACTGATTGTGCTTACTTAACTAGGTTCACTTCAACTAAAGAGCTCACTTGCTTCACTTCACTTCAACTGATTGGGCTCACTTAACTAGCTTCACTTCAACTAAAGAGCTCACTGGTTTCACTTCACTTCAATTGATAAAGCTCAGTTGCTTCACTTCACTTCAACTGATTGGGCTCACTTAGATAGCTTTACTCCAACAAATAGATCTCACTTTTTTCACTTCACTTCAATTGATTAAGCTCAGTTGCTTCACTTCACTTCAACTGATTGGGCTCACTTAGTTAGCTTCACTTCAACAAATAGAGCTCACTTGTTTCACTGCACTTAAATCGATTAAGTTCAGTTGCTTCACTTCACTTCAACTGATTGGGCTCACTTTGTTAGCTTCACTTCAACAAAAAGAGCTCACTTATTTTACTTCACTTAAATTGATTAAGCTCAGTTGCTTCACTTCACCTCAACTGATTGGGCTCACTTAGATAGCTTTACTCCAACTAATAGAGCTCACTTGTTTCACTTCACTTCAATTGATAAAGCTCAGTTGCTTCACTTCACTTTACCTGATTAGGCTCACTTAACTAGCTTCACTTCAACTAATAGAGCTGACTTGTTTCACTTCACTTCAACTGATTAGGCTCACTTAACTAGCTTCACTTCAACTAATAGAGCTGACTTGTTTCACTTCAGTTCAACTGATTAGGCTCTCTTAACTAGCTTCACTTCAACTAATAGAGCTCACTTGTTTCACGTCACTTCAATTGATTAAGCTCAGTTGCTGCACTTCACTTCAACTGATTGGGCTCACTTAGATAGCTTTACTCCAACAAATAGATCTCACTTGTTTCACTTCACTTCAATTGATAAAGCTTAGTTGCTTCACTTCACTTTAACTGATTAGGCTCACTTAACTAGCTTCACTTCAATTGAAAAGCTCACTTGTTTTACTCCACTTCAATTGATTAAGCTCAGTTGCTTCACTTCACTTCAACTGATTGGGCTCACTTAGTTAGCTTCACTTCAACAAATAGAGCTCCCTTGTTTTACTTCACTTTAATTGATTAAGCTCAGTTGCTTTACTTCACTCCAACTGATTGTGCTCACTTAACTAGCTTCACTTCAACTAAAGAGCTCACTTTTTTTACTTCACTTCAATTGATTAAGGTCAGTTGCTTCACTTCACTTCAACTAATTGGGCTCCCTTTGTTAGCTTCACTTCAACAAAAAGAGCTCACTTGTTTTACTTCACTTCAACTGTTTAAGCTCAGTTGCTTCACTTCACTTCAACTGAGTAGGATCACTTCACTAGCTTCACTTCAACTAATAGAGCTCACTTGCTTCACTTCACTTCAACTGATTGGGCTCACTTAGATAGCTTTACTCCAACAAATAGATCTCACTTGTTTCACTTCACTTCAATTGATAAAGCTCAGTTGCTTCACTTCACTTTAACTGATTAGGCTCACTTAACTAGCTTCACTTCAATTGAAAAGCTCACTTGTTTTACTCCACTTCAATTGATTAAGCTCAGTTGCTTCACTTCACTTCAACTGATTGGGCTCACTTAGTTAGCTTCACTTCAACAAATAGAGCTCCCCTGTTTTACTTCACTTTAATTGATTAAGCTCAGTTGCTTTACTTCACTCCAACTGATTGTGCTCACTTAACTAGCTTCACTTCAACTAAAGAGCTCACTTTTTTTACTTCACTTCAATTGATTAAGGTCAGTTGCTTCACTTCACTTCAACTGATTGGGCTCCCTTTGTTAGCTTCACTTCAACAAAAAGAGCTCACTTGTTTTACTTCACTTCAACTGTTCAAGCTCAGTTGCTTCACTTCACTTCAACTGAGTAGGATCACTTCACTAGCTTCACTTCAACTAATAGAGCTCACTTGCTTCACTTCACTTCAACTGATTGGGCTCACTTAACTAGCTTCACTTCAACTAAAGAGCTCACTTGTTTCACTTCACTTCAATTGATAAAGCTCAGTTGCTTCACTTCACTTCAACTGATTGGGCTCACTTAGATAGCTTTACTCCAACAAATAGATCTCACTTTTTTCACTTCACTTCAATTGATAAAGCTCAGTTGCTTCACTTCACTTCAACTGATTGGGCTCACTTAGTTAGCTTCACTTCAACAAATAGAGCTCCCTTGTTTTACTTCACTTTAATTGATTAAGCTCAGTTGCTTTACTTCACTCCAACTGATTGTGCTCACTTAACTAGCTTCACTTCAACTAAAGAGCTCACTTGTTTCACTTCACTTCAATTGATAAAGCTCAGTTGCTTCACTTCACTTCAACTGATTGGGCTCACTTAGATAGCTTTACTTCAACAAATAGAGCTCACTTGTTTCACAACACCTAAATCGATTAAGCTCAGTTGCTTCACTTTACTTCAACTGATTGGGTTCACTTGGTTAGCTTCTCTTCAACCAATAGAGCTTACTTATTTCACGTCACTTCAATTGATTAAGCTCAGTTGCTTCACGTCACTTCAACTGATTGGGCTCACTTAACTAGCTTCACTTCAACTAAAGAGCTCACTTGTTTCACTTCACTTCAATTGATTAAGCTCAATTGCTTCACTTCACTTCAACTGATTAGGTTAACTTAGTTAGCTTCACTTCAACAAATAGAGCTCACTTTTTTCACTTCACTTCAATTGATAAAGCTCAGTTGCTTCACTTCACTTCAACTGATTGGGCTCACTTAGATAGCTTTACTCCAACAAATAGAAATCACTTGTTTCACTTCACTTCATTTGATAAAGCTCAGTTGCTTCACTTCACTTTAACTGATTAGGCTCACTTAACTAGCTTCACTTCAATTGAAAAGCTCACTTGTTTTACTCCACTTCAATTGATAAAGCTCAGTTGCTTCACTTCACTTCAACTGATTGGGCTCACTTAGTTAGCTTCACTTCAACAAATAGAGCTCCCTTGTTTTACTTCACTTTAATTGATTAAGCTCAGTTGCTTTACTTCACTCCAACTGATTGTGCTCACTTAACTAGCTTCACTTCAACTAAAGAGCTCACTTTTTTTACTTCACTTCAATTGATTAAGGTCAGTTGCTTCACTTCACTTCAACTGATTGGGCTCCCTTTGTTAGCTTCACTTCAACAAAAAGAGCTCACTTATTTTACTTCACTTAAATTGATTAAGCTCAGTTGCTTCACTTCACCTCAACTGATTGGGCTCACTTAGATAGCTTTACTCCAACTAATAGAGCTCACTTGTTTCACTTCACTTCAATTGATAAAGCTCAGTTGCTTCACTTCACTTTACCTGATTAGGCTCACTTAACTAGCTTCACTTCAACTAATAGAGCTGACTTGTTTCACTTCACTTCAACTGATTAGGCTCACTTAACTAGCTTCACTTCAACTAATAGAGCTCACTTGTTTCACTTCACTTCAATTGATTAAGCTCAGTTGCTGCACTTCACTTCAACTGATTAGGCTCATTTAACTAGCTTCACTTCAACTAAAGAGCTCACTTGTTTTACTTCACTTCAATTGATTAAGATCAGTTGCTTTACTTCACTTCAACTGATTGGACTCACTTAGTTAGCTTCACTCCAACAAATAGAGCTCACTTGTTTCACAACACTTAAATCGATTAAGCTCAGTTGCTTCACTTTACTTCAACTGATTGGGTTCACTTGATTAGCTTCTCTTCAACCAATAGAGCTCACTTTTTTTACTTCACTCCAATTGATTAAGGTCAGTTGCTTCACTTCACCTCAACTGAGTAGGATCACTTCACTAGCTTCACTTCAACAAAAAGAGCTCACTTGTTTTACTTCACTTCAATTGATTGGGCTCACTTAACTAGCTTCACTTCAACTAAAGAGCTCACTTGTTTCACTTCACTTCAATTGATAAAGCTCAGTTGCTTCACTTCACTTCAACTGATTGGGCTCACTTAGTTAGCTTCACTTCAACAAATAGAGCTCACTTGTTTCACTGCACTTAAATCGATTAAGCTCAGTTGCTTCACTTCACTTCAACTGATTGGGCTCACTTTGTTAGCTTCACTTCAACAAAAAGAGCTCACTTATTTTACTTCACTTAAATTGATTAAGCTCAGTTGCTTCACTTCACTTCAACTGATTGGGCTCACTTAGTTAGCTTCACTTCAACTAATAGAGCTGACTTGTTTCACTTCACTTCAACTGATTAGGCTCACTTAACTAGCTTCACTTCAACTAATAGAGCTGACTTGTTTCACTTCAGTTCAACTGATTAGGCTCACTTAACTAGCTTCACTACAACTAATAGAGCTCACTTGTTTCACGTCACTTCAATTGATTAAGCTCGCTTGCTTCACGTCACTTCAACTGATTGGGCTCACTTAACTAGCTTCACTTCAACTAAAGAGCTCACTTGTTTCACTTCACTTCAATTGATTAAGCTCAATTGCTTCACTTCACTTCAACTGATTAGGTTAACTTAGTTAGCTTCACTTCAACAAATAGAGCTCACTTGTTTCACTTCACTTCAATTGATAAAGCTCAGTTGCTTCACTTCACTTCAACTGATTGAGCTCACTTAGATAGCTTTACTCCAACAAATAGATCTCACTTGTTTCACTTCACTTCAATTGATAAAGCTCAGTTGCTTCACTTCACTTCAACTGATTAGGCTCACTTAACTAGCTTCACTTCAATTGAAAAGCTCACTTGTTTTACTCCACTTCAATTGATTAAGCTCAGTTGCTTCACTTCACTTCAACTGATTGGGCTCACTTAGTTAGCTTCACTTCAACAAATAGAGCTCCCTTGTTTTACTTCACTTTAATTGATTAAGCTCAGTTGCTTTACTTCACTCCAACTGATTGTGCTCACTTAACTAGCTTCACTTCAACTAAAGAGCTCACTTTTTTTACTTCACTTCCATTGATTAAGGTCAGTTGCTTCACTTCACTTCAACTGATTGGGCTCCCTTTGTTAGCTTCACTTCAACAAAAAGAGCTCACTTGTTTTACTTCACTTCAACTGTTTAAGCTCAGTTGCTTCACTTCACTTCAACTGAGTAGGATCACTTCACTAGCTTCACTTCAACTAATAGAGCTCACTTGCTTCACTTCACTTCAACTGATTGGGCTCACTTAACTTGCTTCACTTCAACTGAAGAGCTCACTTGTTTCACTTCACTTCAATTGATTAAGGTCAGTTGCTTCACTTCACTTCAACTGATTGGGCTCCCTTTGTTAGCTTCACTTCAACAAAAAGAGCTCACTTGTTTTACTTCACTTCAACTGTTTAAGCTCAGTTGCTTCACTTCACTTCAACTGAGTAGGATCACTTCACTAGCTTCACTTCAACTAATAGAGCTCACTTGCTTCACTTCACTTCAACTGATTGGGCTCACTTAACTTGCTTCACTTCAACTGAAGAGCTCACTTGTTTCACTTCACTTCAATTGATAAAACTCAGTTGCTTCACTTCACTTCAACTGATTGGGCTCACTTAGATAGCTTTACTCCAACAAATAGATCTCACTTTTTTCACTTCACTTCAATTGATAAAGCTCAGTTGCTTCACTTCACTTTAACTGATTAGGCTCACTTAACTAGCTTCACTTCAATTGAAAAGCTCACTTGTTTTACTTCACTTCAATTGATTAAGCTCAGTTGCTTCACTTCACTTCAACTGATTGGGCTCACATAGTTAGCTTCACTTCAACAAATAGAGCTCACTTTTTTTACTTCACTCCAATTGATTAAGGTCAGTTGCTTCACTTCACCTCAACTGAGTAGGATCACTTCACTAGCTTCACTTCAACAAAAAGAGATCACTTGTTTTACTTCACTTCAATTGATTGGGCTCACTTAACTAGCTTCACTTCAACTAAAGAGCTCACTTGTTTCACTTCACTTCAATTGATAAAGCTCAGTTGCTTCACTTCACTTCAACTGATTGGGCTCACTTAGATAGCTTTACTCCAACAAATAGATCTCACTTTTTTCACTTCACTTCAATTGATTAAGCTCAGTTGCTTCACTTCACTTCAACTGATTGGGCTCACTTAGTTAGCTTCACTTCAACAAATAGAGCTCACTTGTTTCACTGCACTTAAATCGATTAAGCTCAGTTGCTTCACTTCACTTCAACTGATTGGGCTCACTTTGTTAGCTTCACTTCAACAAAAAGAGCTCACTTATTTTACTTCACTTAAATTGATTAAGCTCAGTTGCTTCACTTCACTTCAACTGATTGGGCTCACTTAGATAGCTTTACTCCAACTAATAGAGCTCACTTGTTTCACTTCACTTCAATTGATAAAGCTCAGTTGCTTCACTTCACTTTACCTGATTAGGCTCACTTAACTAGCTTCACTTCAACTAATAGAGCTGACTTGTTTCACTTCACTTCAACTGATTAGGCTCACTTAACTAGCTTCACTTCAACTAATAGAGCTGACTTGTTTCACTTCAGTTCAACTGATTAGGCTCACTTAACTAGCTTCACTTCAACTAATAGAGCTCGCTTGTTTCACGTCACTTCAATTGATTAAGCTCAGTTGCTGCACTTCACTTCAACTGATTAGGCTCATTTAAATAGCTTCACTTCAACTAAAGAGCTCACTTGTTTTACTTCACTTCAATTGATTAAGATCAGTTGCTTTACTTCACTTCAACTGATTGGACTCACTTAGTTAGCTTCACTTCAACAAATAGAGCTCACTTGTTTCACAACACTTAAATCGATTAAGCTCAGTTGCTTCACTTTACTTCAACTGATTGGGTTCACTTGGTTAGCTTCTCTTCAACCAATAGAGCTCACTTATTTCACGTCACTTATATTGATTAAGCTCAGTTGCTTCACGTCGCTTCAACTGATTGGGCTCACTTAACTAGCTTCACTTCAACTAAAGAGCTCACTTGTTTCACTTTACTTCAATTGATTAAGCTCAATTGCTTCACTTCACTTCAACTGATTAGGTTAACTTAGTTAGCTTCACTTCAACAAATAGAGCTCACTTGTTTCACTTCACTTCAATTGATAAAGCTCAGTTGCTCCAATTCACTTCAACTGATTGGGCTCACTTAAATAGCTTTACTCCAACAAATAGATCTCACTTGTTTCACTTCACTTCAATTGATAAAGCTCAGTTGCTTCACTTCACTTCAACTGATTAGGCTCACTTAACTAGCTTCACTTCAATTGAAAAGCTCACTTGTTTTACTCCACTTCAATTGATTAAGCTCAGTTGCTTCACTTCACTTCAACTGATTGGGCTCACTTAGTTAGCTTCACTTCAACAAATAGAGCTCCCTTGTTTTACTTCACTTTAATTGATTAAGCTCAGTTGCTTTACTTCACTCCAACTGATTGTGCTCACTTAACTAGCTTCACTTCAACTAAAGAGCTCTCTTTTTTTACTTCACTTCAATTGATTAAGGTCAGTTGCTTCACTTCACTTCAACTGATTGGGCTCTCTTTGTTAGCTTCACTTCAACAAAAAGAGCTCACTTGTTTTACTTCACTTCAACTGTTTAAGCTCAGTTGCTTCACTTCACTTCAACTGAGTAGGATCACTTCACTAGCTTCACTTCAACTAATAGAGCTCACTTGCTTCACTTCACTTCAACTGATTGGGCTCACTTAACTAGCTTCACTTCAACTAAAGAGCTCACTTGTTTCACTTCACTTCAATTGATAAAGCTCAGTTGCTTGACTTCACTTCAACTGATTGGGCTCACTTAGATAGCTTTACTCCAACAAATAGATCTCACTTTTTTCACTTCACTTCAACTAATAGAGCTCAGTTGCTTCACTTCACTTCAACTGAGTAGGATCACTTCACTAGCTTCACTTCAACTAATAGAGCTCACTTGCTTCACTTCACTTCAACTGATTGGGCTCACTTAACTAGCTTCACTTCAACTAAAGAGCTCACTTGTTTCACTTCACTTCAATTGATAAAGCTCAGTTGCTTGACTTCACTTCAACTGATTGGGCTCACTTAGATAGCTTTACTCCAACAAATAGATCTCACTTTTTTCACTTCACTTCAATTGATAAAGCTCAGTTGCTTCACTTCACTTTAACTGATTAGGCTCACTTAACTAGCTTCACTTCAATTGAAAAGCTCACTTGTTTTACTTCACTTCAATTGATTAAGCTCAGTTGCTTCACTTCACTTCAACTGATTGGGCTCACTTTGTTAGCTTCACTTCAACAAAAAGAGCTCACTTGTTTTACTTCACTTCAATTGATAAAGCTCAGTTGCTTCACTTCACTTTAACTGATTAGGCTCACTTAACTAGCTTCACTTCAATTGAAAAGCTCACTTGTTTTACTTCACTTCAATTGATTAAGCTCAGTTGCTTCACTTCACTATAACTGATTGGGCTCAGTTAGTTAGCTTCACTTCAACAAATTGAGCTCACTTGTTTCACTGCACTTAAATCGATTAAGCTCAGTTGCTTCACTTCACTTCAACTGATTGGGCTCACTTGGTTAGCTTCTCTTCAACCAATAGAGCTCACTTATTTCACGTCACTTCAATTGATTGAGCTCAGTTGCTTCACTTCACTTCAACTGATTGGGCTCACTTAACTAGCTTCACTTCAACTAAAAGAGCTCACTTGTTTCACTTCACTTCAACTGAATAAGCTCAGTTGCTCTATTTCTTTTCAAATGATTAAGCTCAGTTGCTTCACTTCACTCCAACTTATTAAGCTCAGTTGCTTCACTACACTTCAACTGATAAGGCTCACTTAACTAGCTTCACTTCAACTAATAGAGCTCACTTGTTTCACTTCACTTCAATTGATTAAGCTCAGTTGCTTCATTTCAGTTCATTTGATTAGGCTCAGTTGCTTCACTTTACTTCAACTGATTGGGCTCACTTAACTAGCTTCACTTCAATTGAAAAGCTCACTTGTTTTACTTCACTTCAATTGATTAAGCTTAGTTGCTTCACTTCACTTCAACTGATTGGGCTCACTTAGTTAGCTTCACTTCAACAAATAGAGCTCACTTTTTTTACTTCACTCCAATTGATTAAAGTCAGTTGCTTCACTTCACCTAAACTGATTGGGCTCAGTTAGTAAGCTTCACTTCAACAAATTGAGCTCACTTGTTTCACTGCACTTAAATCAATTAAGCTCAGTTGCTTCACTTCACTTCTATTGATTTAGCTCAGTTGCTTCACTTCACTTTAACTGATTGGGCTCACTTAGATAGCTTTACTCCAACTAATAGAGCTCACTTGTTTCACTTCACTTCAATTGATTAAGCTCAGTTGCTTCACTTCACTTCAACTGATTGGGCTCACTTAGATAGTTTCACTCTAACTAATAGAATTCACTTGTTTCACTTCACTTCAACTGATTAGGCTCACTTAACTAGCTTCACTTCAACTGATAGATCTCACTTTTTTCACTTCACTTCAATTGATAAAGCTCAGTTGCTTCACTTCACTTTAACTGATTGGGCTCACTTAACTAGCTTCACTTCAATTGAAAAGCTCACTTGTTTTACTTCACTTCAATTGATTAAGCTCAGTTGCTTCAGTTCACTTCAACTGATTGGGCTCACTTAGTTAGCTTCAATTCAACAAATAGAGCTCACTTTTTTTACTTCACTCCAATTGATTAAAGTCAGTTGCTTCACTTCACCTAAACTGATTGGGCTCAGTTAGTTAGCTTCACTTCAACAAATTGAGCTCACTTGTTTCACTGCACTTAAATCAATTAAGCTCAGTTGCTTCACTTCACTTCTATTGATTTAGCTCAGTTGCTTCACTTCACTTTAACTGATTGGGCTCACTTAGATAGCTTTACTCCAACTAATAGAGCTCACTTGTTTCACTTCACTTCAATTGATTAAGCTCAGTTGCTTCACTTCACTTCAACTGATTGGGCTCACTTAGATAGTTTTACTCCAACTAATAGAATTCACTTGTTTTACTTCACTTCAATTGATAAAGCTCAGTTGCTTCACTTCACTTTAACTGATTAGGCTCACTTAACTAGCTTCACTTCAATTGAAAAGCTCACTTGTTTTACTTCACTTCAATTGATTAAGCTCAGTTGCTTCACTTCACTATAACTGATTGGGCTCAGTTAGTTAGCTTCACTTCAACAAATTGAGCTCACTTGTTTCACTGCACTTAAATCGATTAAGCTCAGTTGCTTCACTTCACTTCAACTGATTAGGCTCACTTAACTAGCTTCACTTCAACTAATAGAGCTCACTTTTTTTACTTCACTCCAATTGATTAAGGTCAGTTGCTTAACTTCACCTCAACTGATTGGGCTCACTTGGTTAGCTTCTCTTCAACCAATAGAGCTCACTTATTTCACGTCACTTCAATTGATTGAGCTCAGTTGCTTCACTTCACTTCAACTGATTGGGCTCACTTAACTAGCTTCACTTCAACTGAAAGAGCTCACTTGTTTCACTTCACTTCAACTGAATAAGCTCAGTTGCTCTATTTCTTTTCAAATGATTAAGCTCAGTTGCTTCACTTCACTCCAACTAATTAAGCTCAGTTGCTTCACTACACTTCAACTGATAAGGCTCACTTAACTAGCTTCACTTCAACTAATAGAGCTCACTTGTTTCACTTCACTTCAATTGATTAAGCTCAGTTGCTTTATTTCAGTTCAATTGATTAGGCTCAGTTGCTTCACTTTACTTCAACTGATTGGGCTCACTTAACTAGCTTCACTTCAATTGAAAAGCTCACTTGTTTTACTTCACTCCAATTGATTAAAGTCAGTTGCTTCACTTCACCTAAACTGATTGGGCTCAGTTAGTAAGCTTCACTTCAACAAATTGAGCTCACTTGTTTCACTGCACTTAAATCAATTAAGCTCAGTTGCTTCACTTCACTTCTATTGATTTAGCTCAGTTGCTTCACTTCACTTTAACTGATTGGGCTCACTTAGATAGCTTTACTCCAACTAATAGAGCTCACTTGTTTCACTTCACTTCAATTGATAAAGCTCAGTTGCTTCACTTCACTTCAACTGATTGGGCTCACTTAGATAGCTTTACTCCAACAAATAGATCTCACTTTTTTCACTTCACTTCAATTGATAAAGCTCAGTTGCTTCACTTCACTTTAACTGATAAGGCTCACTTAACTAGCTTCACTTCAATTGAAAAGCTCACTTGTTTTACTTCACTTCAATTGATTAAGCTCAGTTGCTTCACTTCACTTCAACTGATTGGGCTCACTTAGTTAGCTTCACTTCAACAAATAGAGCTCACTTTTTTTACTTCACTCCAATTGATTAAAGTCAGTTGCTTCACTTCACCTAAACTGATTGGGCTCAGTTAGTTAGCTTCACTTCAACAAATTGAGCTCACTTGTTTCACTGCACTTAAATCAATTAAGCTCAGTTGCTTCACTTCACTTCTATTGATTTAGCTCAGTTGCTTCACTTCACTTTAACTGATTGGGCTCACTTAGATAGCTTTACTCCAACTAATAGAGCTCACTTGTTTCACTTCACTTCAATTGATTAAGCTCAGTTGCTTCACTTCACTTCAACTGATTGGGCTCACTTAGATAGTTTTACTCCAACTAATAGAATTCACTTGTTTCACTTCACTTCAACTGATTAGGCTCACTTAACTAGCTTCACTTCAACTAATAGAGCTCACTTGTTTCACGTCACTTCAATTGATTAAGCTCAGTTGCTGCACTTCACTTCAACTGATTAGGCTCATTTAACTAGCTTCACTTCAACTAAAGAGCTCACTTGTTTTACTACACTTCAATTGATTAAGCTCAGTTGCTTTACTTCACTTCAACTGATTGGGCTCACTTAGTTAGCTTCACTTCAACAAATAGAGCTCACTTGTTTCACTGCACTTAAATCGATTAAGCTCAGTTGCTTCACTTCACTTCAACTGATTGGGCTCACTTTGTTAGCTTCACTTCAACAAAAAGAGCTCACTTATTTTACTTCACATAAATTGATTAAGCTCAGTTGCTTCACTTCAATCAACTGATTGGGCTCACTTAGATATCTTTACTCCAACTAATAGAGCTCACTTGTTTCACTTCACTTCAATTGATAAAGCTCAGTTGCTTCACTTCACTTTACCTGATTAGGCTCACTTAACTAGCTTCACTTCAACTAATAGAGCTGACTTGTTTCACTTCACTTCAACTGACTAGGCTCACTTAACTAGCTTCACTTCAACTAATAGAGCTGACTTGTTTCACTTTACTTCAACTGATTAGGCTCATTTAACTAGCTTCACTTCAACTAAAGAGCTGACTTGTTTTACTTCACTTCAATTGATTAAGATCAGTTGCTTTACTTCACTTCAACTGATTGGGCTCACTTAGTTAGCTTCACTTCAACAAATAGAGCTCACTTGTTTCACAACACTTATATCGATTAAGCTCAGTTGCTTCACTCCACTTCAACTGATTGGGCTCACTTGGTTAGCTTCTCTTCAACCAATAGAGCTCACTTATTTCACGTCACTTCAATTGATTAAGCTCAGTTGCTTCACTTCACTTCAACTGATTGGGCTCACTTAACTAGCTTCACTTCAACTAAAGAGCTCACTTGTTTCACTTCACTTCAATTGATTAGGCTCAATTGCTTCACTTCACTTCAACTGATTAGGTTAACTTAGTTAGCTTCACTTCAACCAATAGAGCTCACTTATTTCACGTCACTTCAATTGATTAAGCTCAGTTGCTTCACTTCACTTCAACTGATTGGGCTCACTTAACTAGCTTCACTTCAACTAATAGAGCTGACTTGTTTCACTTTACTTCAACTGATTAGGCTCATTTAACTAGCTTCACTTCAACTAAAGAGCTGACTTGTTTTACTTCACTTCAATTGATTAAGATCAGTTGCTTTACTTCACTTCAACTGATTGGGCTCACTTAGTTAGCTTCACTTCAACAAATAGAGCTCACTTGTTTCACAACACTTAAATCGATTAAGCTCAGTTGCTTCACTCCACTTCAACTGATTGGGCTCACTTGGTTAGCTTCTCTTCAACCAATAGAGCTCACTTATTTCACGTCACTTCAATTGATTAAGCTCAGTTGCTTCACTTCAATCAACTGATTGGGCTCACTTAGATATCTTTACTCCAACTAATAGAGCTCACTTGTTTCACTTCACTTCAATTGATAAAGCTCACTTGTTTCACTTCACTTTAATTGATAAAGCTCAGTTGCTTCACTTCACTTCAACTGATTGGGCTCATTCAGATAGCTTTACTCCAACAAATAGATCTCACTTGTTTCACTTCACTTCAATTGATAAAGCTCAGTTGCTTCACTTCACTTTAACTGATTAGGCTTACTTAACTAGCTTCACTTCAATTGAAAAGCTCACTTGTTTTACTTCACTTCAATTGATTAAGCTCAGTTGCTTCACTTCACTTCAACTGATTGGGCTCACTTAGTTAGCTTCACTTCAACAAATAGAGCTCACTTGTTTTACTTCACTTTAATTGATTAAGCTCAGTTGCTTTACTTCACTCCAACTGATTGTGCTCACTTAACTAGCTTCACTTCAACTAAAGAGCTCACTTTTTTTACTTCACTTCAATTGATTAAGGTCAGTTGCTTCACTTCACTTCAACTGATTGGGCTCACTTTGTTAGCTTCACTTCAACAAAAAGAGCTCACTTGTTTTACTTCACTTCAATTGATTAAGCTCAGTTGGTTCACTTCACTTCAACTGATTGGGCTCACTTATATAGCTTTACTCCAACTAATAGAGCTCACTTGTTTCACTTCACTTCAACTGATAAAGCTCAGTTGCTTCACTTCACTTTACCTGATTAGGCTCACTTAACTAGCTTCACTTCAACTTATAGAGCTGACTTGTTTCACTTCACTTCAATTGATTAAGCTCAGTTGCTGCACTTCACTTCAACTGATTAGGCTCGTTTAACTAGCCTCACTTCAATTAAAGAGCTCACTTGTTTTACTTCACTTCAATTGATTTAGCTCAGTTGCTTTACTTCACTTTAACTGATTGGGCTCACTTAGATAGCTGTACTCCAACTAATAGAGCTAACTCGTTTCACTTCACTTCAACTGATTGGGCTCACTTAGTTAGCTTCACTTCAACAAATAGAGCTCACTTGTTTCACTTCACTTCAATTGATAAAGCTCAGTTGCTTTACTTCACTTCAACTGATTGGGCTCACTTTGTTAGCTTCACTTCAACAAAAAGAGCTCACTTGTTTTACTTCACTTCAATTGATTAAGCTCAGTTGCTTCACTTCACTTCAACTGATTGGGCTCACTTAGTTAGCTTCACTTCAACAAATAGAGCTCACTTTTTTTACTTCACTCCAATTGATTAAGGTCAGTTGCTTCACTTCACCTCAACTGATTGGGCTCACTTAGTTAGCTTCACTTCAACAAATTGAGCTCACTTGTTTCACTGCACTTAAATCGATTAAACTCAGTTGCTTCACTTCACTTCAACTGATTGGGCTCACTTAGTTAGCTTCACTTCAACAAATTGAGCGCACTTGTTTCACTGCACTTAAATCGATTAAGCTCAGTTGCTTCACTTCACTTCAACTGATTGGGCTCACTTGGTTAGCTTCTCTTCAACCAATAGAGCTCACTTATTCCACGTCACTTCAATTGATTGAGCTCAGTTGCTTCACTTCACTTCAACTGATTGGGCTCACTTAACTAGCTTCACTTCAACTAAAAGAGCTCACTTGTTTCACTTCACTTCAACTGAATAAGCTCAGTTGCTCTATTTCTCTTCAAATGATTAAGCTCAGTTGCTTCACTTCACTCCAACTAATTAAGCTCAGTTGCTTCACTACACTTCAACTGATAAGGCTCACTTAACTAGCTTCACTTCAACTAATAGAGCTCACTTGTTTCACTTCACTTCAATTGATTGAGCTCAGTTGCTTCACTTCACTTCAACTGATTGGGCTCACTTAACTAGCTTCACTTCAACTAAAAGAGCTCACTTGTTTCACTTCACTTCAACTGAATAAGCTCAGTTGCTCTATTTCTCTTCAAATGATTAAGCTCAGTTGCTTCACTTCACTCCAACTAATTAAGCTCAGTTGCTTCACTACACTTCAACTGATAAGGCTCACTTAACTAGCTTCACTTCAACTAATAGAGCTCACTTGTTTCACTTCACTTCAATTGATAAAGCTCAGTTGCTTCACTTCACTTTAAGTGATTAGGCTCACTTAACTAGCTTCACTTCAATTGAAAAGCTCACTTGTTTTACTTCACTTCAATTGATTAAGCTCAGTTGCTTCACTTCACTTCAACTGATTGGGCTCACTTAGTTAGCTTCACTTCAACAAATAGAGCTCACTTGTTTCACAACACTTAAATCGATTAAGCTCAGTTGCTTCACTCCACCTCAACTGATTGGGCTCAGTTAGTTAGGTTCACTTCAACAAATTGAGCTCACTTGTTTCACTGCACTTAAATCGATTAAGCTCAGTTGCTTCACTTCACTTCAACTGATTGGGCTCACTTGGTTAGCTTCTCTTCAACCAATAGAGCTCACTTATTTCACGTTACTTCAATTGATAAAGCTCAGTTGCTTCACTTCACTTTACCTGATTAGGCTTACTTAACTAGCTTCACTTCAACTTATAGAGCTGACTTGTTTCACTTCACTTCAATTGATTAAGCTCAGTTGCTGCACTTCACTTCAACTGATTAGGCTCACTTAACTAGCTTCACTTCAATTGAAAAGCTCACTTGTTTTACTTCACTTCAATTGATTTAGCTCAGTTGCTTTACTTCACTTTAACTGATTAAGCTCAGTTGCTTCACTACACTTCAACTGATAAGGCTCACTTAACTAGCTTCACTTCAACTAATAGAGCTCACTTGTTTCACTTCACTTCAATTGATTGAGCTCAGTTGCTTCACTTCACTTCAACTGATTGGGCTCACTTAACTAGCTTCTCTTCAACCAATAGAGCTCACTTATTTCACGTTACTTCAATTGATAAAGCTCAGTTGCTTCACTTCACTTTACCTGATTAGGCTCACTTAACTAGCTTCACTTCAACTTATAGAGCTGACTTGTTTCACTTCACTTCAATTGATTAAGCTCAGTTGCTGCACTTCACTTCAACTGATTAGGCTCGTTTAACTAGCCTCACTTCAACTAAAGAGCTCACTTGTTTTACTTCACTTCAATTGATTTAGCTCAGTTGCTTTACTTCACTTTAACTGATTGGGCTCACTTAGATAGCTGTACTCCAACTAATAGAGCTAACTCGTTTCACTTCACTTCAACTGATTGGGCTCACTTAGTTAGCTTCACTTCAACAAATAGAGCTCACTTTTTTTACTTCACTCCAATTGATTAAGGTCAGTTGCTTCACTTCACCTCAACTGATTGAGCTCAGTTAGTTAGCTTCACTTCAACAAATTGAGCGCACTTGTTTCACTGCACTTAAATCGATTAAGCTCAGTTGCTTCACTTCACTTCAACTGATTGGGCTCACTTGGTTAGCTTCTCTTCAACCAATAGAGCTCACTTATATCACGTCACTTCAATTGATTGAGCTCAGTTGCTTCACTTCACTTCAACTGATTGGGGTCACTTAACTAGCTTCACTTCAACTAAAAGAGCTCACTTGTTTCACTTCACTTCAACTGAATAAGCTCAGTTGCTCTATTTCTCTTCAAATGATTAAGCTCAGTTGCTTCACTTCACTCCAACTAATTAAGCTCAGTTGCTTCACTACACTTCAACTGATAAGGCTCACTTAACTAGCTTCACTTCAACTAACAGAGCTCACTTGTTTCACTTCACTTCAATTGATAAAGCTCAGTTGCTTCACTTCACTTTAAGTGATTAGGCTCACTTAACTAGCTTCACTTCAATTGAAAAGCTCACTTGTTTTACTTCACTTCAATTGATTAAGCTCAGTTGCTCCACTTCACTTCAACTGATTGGGCTCACTTAGTTAGCTTCACTTCAACAAATAGAGCTCACTTTTTTTACTTCACTCCAATTGATTAAGGTCAGTTGCTTCACTTCACCTCAACTGATTGGGCTCAGTTAGTTAGCTTCACTTCAACAAATTGAGCTCACTTGTTTCACTGCACTTAAATCGATTAAGCTCAGTTGCTTCACTTCACTTCAACTGATTGGGCTCACTTGGTTAGCTTCTCTTCAACCAATAGAGCTCACTTATTTCACGTTACTTCAATTGATTAAGCTCAGTTGCTTCACTTCACTTCAACTGATTGGGCTCACTTAACTAGCTTCACTTCAACTAAAAGAGCTCACTTGTTTCACTTCACTTCAACTGAATAAGCTCAGTTGCTCTATTTCTCTTCAAATGATTAAGCTCAGTTGCTTCACTTCACTCCAAATAATTAAGCTCAGTTGCTTCACTACACTTCAACTGATAAGGCTCACTTAACTAGCTTCACTTCAACTAATAGAGCTCACTTGTTTCACTTCACTTCAATTGATTAAGCTCAGTTGCTTCACTTCAGTTAATTTGATTAGGCTCAGTTGCTTCACTTCACTTCAACTGATTGGGCTCACTTTGTTAGCTTCACTTCAACAAAAAGAGCTCACTTGTTTTACTTCACTTTAATTGATAAAGCTCAGTTGCTTCACTTCACTTTAACTGATTAGGCTCACTTAACTAGCTTCACTTCAATTGAAAAGCTCACTTGTTTTACTTCACTTCAATTGATTAAGCTCAGTTGCTTCACTTCACTTCAACTGATTGGGCTCAGTTAGTTAGCTTCACTTCAACAAATTGAGCTCACTTGTTTCACTGCACTTAAATCGATTAAGCTCAGTTGCTTCACTTCACTTCAACTGATTGTGCTCACTTAACTAGCTTCACTTCAACTAAAGAGCTCACTTTTTTTACTTCACTTCAATTGATTAAGGTCAGTTGCTTCACTTCACTTCAACTGATTGGGTTCACTTTGTTAGCTTCACTTCAACAAAAAGAGCTCACTTGTTTTACTTCACTTCAATTGATTAAGCTCAGTTGCTTCACTTCACTTCAACTGATTGGGCTCACTTAGATAGCTTTACGCCAACTAATAGAGCTCACTTGTTTCACTTCACTTCAATTGATAAAGCTCAGTTGCTTCACTTCACTTTACCTGATTAGGCTCACTTAACTAGCTTCACTTCAACTTATAGAGCTGACTTGTTTCACTTCACTTCAATTGATAAAGCTCAGTTGCTTCACTTTACTTCAACTGATTGGGCTCACTTAGTTAACTTCACTTCAACAAATAGAGCTCACTTTTTTTACTTCACTTCAATTGATTAAGTTCAGTTGATACACTTCACTTCAACTGATTGGGCTTACTTAGATAGCTTTACTCCAATTAATAGAGCTCACTTGTTTCACTTCACTTCAATTGATAAAGCTCAGTTGCTTCACTTCACTTCAACTGATTGGGCTCACTTAACTAGCTTCACTTCAACTAAAAGAGCTCACTTGTTTCACTTCACTTCAATTGATAAAGCTCAGTTGCTTCACTTTACTTCAACTGATTGGGCTCACTTAGTTAACTTTACTTCAACAAATAGAGCTCACTTTTTTTACTTCACTCCAATTGATTAAGGTCAGTTGCTTCACTACACCTCAACTGATTGGGCTCAGTTAGTTAGCTTCTCTTCAACCAATAGAGCTCACTTATTTCACTGCACTTAAATCGATTAAGCTCAGTTGCTTCACTTCACTTCAACTGAGTAGGATCACTTCACTAGCTTCACTTCAACTAATAGAGCTCACTTGCTTCACTTCACTTCAACTGATTGGGCTCACTTAACTAGCTTCACTTCAACTAAAGAGCTCACTTGTTTCACTTCACTTCAATTGATAAAGCTCAGTTGCTTCACTTTACTTCAACTGATTGGGCTCACTTAGTTAACTTCACTTCAACAAATAGAGCTCACTTTTTTTACTTCACTCCAATTGATTAAGGTCAGTTGCTTCACTACACCTCAACTGATTGGGCTCAGTTAGTTAGCTTCTCTTCAACCAATAGAGCTCACTTATTTCACGTCACTTCAATTGATTGAGCTCAGTTGCTTCACTTCACTTCAACTGATTGGGCTCACTTAACTAGCTTCACTTCAACTAAAAGAGCTCACTTGTTTCACTTCACTTCAACTGAATAAGCTCAGTTGCTCTATTTCTCTTTAAATGATTAAGCTCAGTTGCTTCACTACACTTCAACTAATTAAGCTCAGTTGCTTCACTACACTTCAACTGATAAGGCTCACTTAACTAGCTTCACTTCAACTAATAGAGCTCACTTGTTTCACTTCACTTCAATTGATAAAGCTCAGTTGCTTCACTTAACTTTAAGTGATTAGGCTCACTTAACTAGCTTCACTTCAATTGAAAAGCTCACTTGTTTTACTTCACTTCAATTGATTAAGCTCAGATGCTTCACTTTACTTCAACTGATTGGGCTCACTTAGTTAGCTTCACTTCAACAAATAGAGCTCACTTTTTTTACTTCACTCCAATTGATTAAGGTCAGTTGCTTCACTTCACCTCAACTGATTGGGCTCAGTTAGTTAGCTTCACTTCAACAAATTGAGCTCACTTGTTTCACTGCACTTAAATCGATTAAGCTCAGTTGCTTCACTTCACTTCAACTGATTGGGCTCACTTGGTTAGCTTCTCTTCAACCAATAGAGCTCACTTATTTCACGTTACTTCAATTGATTAAGCTCAGTTGCTTCACTTCACTTCAACTGATTGGGCTCACTTAACTAGCTTCACTTCAACTAAAAGAGCTCACTTGTTTCACTTCACTTCAACTGAATAAGCTCAGTTGCTCTATTTCTCTTCAAATGATTAAGCTCAGTTGCTTCACTTCACTCCAACTGATTGTGCTCACTTAACTAGCTTCACTTCAACTAAAGAGCTCACTTTTTTTACTTCACTTCAACTGAATAAGCTCAGTTTCTCTATTTCTCTTCAAATGATTAAGCTCAGTTGCTTCACTTCACTTCAACTAATTAAGCTCAGTTGCTTCACTTCACTTCAACTGATTGGGGTCACTTGGTTAGCTTCTCTTCAACCAATAGAGCTCACTTATTTCACGTTACTTCAATTGATTAAGCTCAGTTGCTTCACTTCACTTCAACTGATTGGGCTCACTTAACTAGCTTCATTTCAACTAAAAGAGCTCACTTGTTTCACTTCACTTCAACTGAATAAGCTCAGTTGCTCTATTTCTCTTCAAATGATTAAGCTCAGTTGCTTCACTTCACTCCAACTAATTAAGCTCATTTGCTTCACTACACTTCAACTGATTAGGCTCACTTAACTAGCTTCACTTCAACTAATAGAGCTCACTTGTTTCACTTCACTTCAATTGAAAAGCTCACTTGTTTTACTTCACTTCAATTGATTAAGCTCAGTTGCTTCACTTCACTTCAACTGATTGGGCTCACTTAGTTACCTTCACTTCAACAAATAGAGCTCACTTGTTTTACTTCACTTTAATTGATTAAGCTCAGTTGCTTTACTTCACTCCAACTGATTGTGCTCACTTAACTAGCTTCACTTCAACTAAAGAGCTCACTTTTTTTACTTCACTTCAATTGATTAAGGTCAGTTGCTTCACTTCACTTTACCTGATTAGGCTCACTTAACTAGCCTCACTTCAACTAATAGAGCTCACTTGTTTCACTTCACTTCAATTGATTAAGCTCAGTTGCAGCACTTCACTTCAACTGATTAGGCTCATTTAACTAGCTTCACTTCAACTAAAGAGCTCACTTGTTTAACTTCACCTCAATTGATTTAGCTCAGTTGCTTAACTTCACTTTAAATGATTGGGCTCACTTAGATAGCTGTACTCCAACTAATAGAGCTCACTCGTTTCACTTCACTTCAACTGATTAGGCTCACCTAACTAGCTTTACTTCAACTAATAGAGTTTACTTGTTTTACTTCACTTCAATTGATTAAGCTCAGTTGCTTCACTTCACTTCAACTGATTGGGCTCACTTAGTTAGCTTCACTTCAACAAATAGAGCTCACTTGTTTTACTTCTTTTCAATTGATTAAGCTCAGTTGCTTTACTTCACTCCAACTGATTGTGCTCACTTAACTAGCTTCACTTCAACTAAAGAGCTCACTTTTTTTACTTCACTTCAATTGATTAAGGTCAGTTGCTTCACTTCACTTTAATTGATTAAGCTCAGTTGCTTCACTTCACTTCAACTGATTAAGCTCAGTTGCTTTACTTCACTTCAACTGATTAGGCTCACTTAACTTGCTTCACTTCAACTAATAGATCTCACTTGTTTCACTTCACTTCAATTGATTAAGCTCAGTTGCTTCACTTCACTTCAACTGATTGGGCTCACTTGGTTAGCTTCTCTTCAACCAATAGAGCTCACTTATTTCACGTCACTTCAATTGATTGACCTCAGTTGCTTCACTTCACTTCAACTGATTGGGCTCACTTAACTAGCTTCACTTCAACTAAAAGAGCTCACTTGTTCACTTCACTTCAACTGAATAAGCTCAGTTGCTCTATTTCTCTTCAAATGTTTAAGCTCAGTTGCTTCACTTCACTTTAACTAATTAAGCTCAGTTGCTTCACTACACTTCAACTGATAAGGCGCACTTAACTAGCTTCACTTCAACTAATAGAGCTCACTTGTTTCACTTCACTTCAATTGATAAAGCTCAGTTGCTTCACTTCACTTTAAGTGATTAGGCTCACTTAACTAGCTTCACTTCAATTGAAAAGCTCACTTGTTTTACTTCACTTCAATTGATTAAGCTCAGTTGCTTCACTTCACTTCAACTGATTGGGCTCGCTTAGTTAGCTTCACTTCAACAAATAGAGCTCACTTTTTTTACTTCACTCCAATTGATTAAGGTCAGTTGCTTCACTTCACCTCAACTGATTGGGCTCAGTTAGTTAGCTTCACTTCAACAAATTGAGCTCACTTGTTTCACTGCACTTGAATCGATTAAGCTCAGTTGCTTCACTTCACTTCAACTGATTGGGCTCACTTGGTTAGCTTCTCTTCAACCAATAGAGCTCACTTATTTCACGTTACTTCAATTGATTAAGCTCAGTTGCTTCACTTCACTTCAACTGATTGGGCTCACTTAACTAGCTTCACTTCAACTAAAAGAGCTCACTTGTTTCACTTCACTTCAACTGATTGGGCTCACTTTGTTAGCTTCACTTCAACAAAAAGAGCTCACTTCTTTTACTTCACTTCAATTGATAAAGCTCAGTTGCTTCACTTCACTTTAACTGATTAGGCTCACTTAACTAGCTTCACTTCAATTGAAAAGCTCACTTGTTTTACTTCACTTCAATTGATTAAGCTCAGTTGCTTCACTTCACTTCAACTGATTGGGCTCAGTTAGTTAGCTTCACTTCAACAAATTGAGCTCACTTGTTTCACTTCACTTGAATCGATTAAGCTCAGTTGCTTCACTTCACTTCAACTGATTGGGCTCACTTGGTTAGCTTCTCTTCAACCAATAGAGCTCACTTATTTCACGTCACTTCAATTGATTAAGCTCAGTTGCTTCACTTCACTTCAACTGATTGGGCTCACTTAACTAGCTTCACTTCAACTAAAAGAGCTCACTTGTTTCACTTCACTTCAACTGAATAAGCTCAGTTGCTCTATTTCTCTTCAAATGATTGAGCTCAGTTGCTTCACTTCACTCCAACTAATTAAGCTCAGTTGCTTCACTACACTTCAACTGATAAGGCTCACTTAACTAGCTTCACTTCAACTAATAGAGCTCACTTGTTCCACTTCACTTCAATTGATTTAGCTCAGTTGCTTCACTTCACTTTAACTGATCGGGCTCACTTAGATAGCTTTACTCCAACTAATAGAGCTCACTCGTTTCACTTCACTTCAACTGATTAGGCTTACCTAACTAGCTTTACTTCTTCTAATAGAGTTTACTCGTTTTACTTCACTTCAATTGATTAAGCTCAGTTGCTTTACTTCACTCCAACTGATTGTGCTCACTTAACTAGCTTCACTTCAACTAAAGAGCTCAGTTGTTTCACAACACTTAAATCGATTAAGCTCAGTTGCTTCACTTTACTTCAACTGATTGGGTTCACTTGGTTAGCTTCTCTTCAACCAATAGAGCTCACTTATTTCACGTCACTTCAATTGATTAAGCTCAGTTGCTTCACTTCACTTCAACTGATTGGGCTCACTTAACTAGCTTCACTTCAACTAAAGAGCTCACTTTTTTTACTTCACTTCAATTGATTAAGGTCAGTTGCTTCACTTCACTTCAACTGATTGGGCTTCCTTTGTTAGCTTCACTTCAACAAAAAGAGCTCAGTTGCTTCACTTCACTCCAACTAATTAAGCTCAGTTGCTTCACTACACTTCAACTGATAAGGCTCACTTAACTAGCTTCACTTCAACTAATAGAGCTCACTTGTTCCACTTCACTTCAATTGATTTAGCTCAGTTGCTTCACTTCACTTTAACTGATCGGGCTCACTTAGATAGCTTTACTCCAACTAATAGAGCTCACTCGTTTCACTTCACTTCAACTGATTAGGCTTACCTAACTAGCTTTACTTCTTCTAATAGAGTTTACTCGTTTTACTTCACTTCAATTGATTAAGCTCAGTTGCTTTACTTCACTCCAACTGATTGTGCTCACTTAACTAGCTTCACTTCAACTAAAGAGCTCAGTTGTTTCACAACACTTAAATCGATTAAGCTCAGTTGCTTCACTTTACTTCAACTGATTGGGTTCACTTGGTTAGCTTCTCTTCAACCAATAGAGCTCACTTATTACACGTCACTTCAATTGATTAAGCTCAGTTGCTTCACTTCACTTCAACTGATTGGGCTCAGTTAGTTAGCTTCACTTCAACAAATTGAGCTCACTTGTTTCACTTCACTTGAATCGATTAAGCTCAGTTGCTTCACTTCACTTCAACTGATTGGGCTCACTTGGTTAGCTTCTCTTCAACCAATAGAGCTCACTTATTTCACGTTACTTCAATTGATTAAGCTCAGTTGCTTCACTTCACTTCAACTGATTGGGCTCACTTAACTAGCTTCACTTCAACTAAAAGAGCTCACTTGTTTCACTTCACTTCAACTGATTGGGCTCACTTTGTTAGCTTCACTTCAACAAAAAGAGCGCACTTGTTTTACTTCACTTCAATTGATAAAGCTCAGTTGCTTCACTTCACCTCAACTGATTGGGCTCACTTAGATAGCTTTACTCCAACAAATAGATCTCACTTGTTTCACTTCACTTCAACTGATAAAGCTCAGTTGCTTCACTTCACTTTAACTGATTAGGCTCACTTAACTAGCTTCACTTCAATTGAAAAGCTCACTTGTTTTACTTCACTTCAATTGATTAAGCTCAGTTGCTGCACTTCACTTCAACTGATTAGGCTCACTTAACTAGCTTCACTTCAACCAATAGAGCTCACTTATTTCACGTCACTTCAACTGATTGGGCTCACTTAACTAGCTTCACTTCAACTAAAGAGCTCACTTGTTTCACTTCATTTCAATTGATTAAGCTCAATTGCTTCACTTCACTTCAACTGATTAGGTTAACTTAGTTAGCTTCACTTCAACAAATAGAGCTCACTTGTTTCACTTCACTTCAATTGATAAAGCTCAGTTGCTTCACTTCACCTCAACTGATTGGGCTCACTTAGATAGCCTTACTCCAACAAATAGATCTCACTTGTTTCACTTCACTTCAACTGATAAAGCTCAGTTGCTTCACTTCACTTTAACTGATTAGGCTCACTTAACTAGCTTCACTTCAATTGAAAAGCTCACTTGTTTTACTCCACTTCAATTGATTAAGCTCAGTTGCTTCACTTCACTTCAACTGAATGGGCTCACTTGGTTAGCTTCTCTTCAACCAATAGAGCTCACTTATTTCACGTCACTTCAATTGATTAAGCTCAGTTGCTTCACTTCACTTCAACTGATTGGGCTCACTTAACTAGCTTCACTTCAACTAAAGAGCTCACTTTTTTTACTTCACTTCAATTGATTAAGGTCAGTTGCTTCACTTCACTTCAACTGATTGGGCTTCCTTTGTTAGCTTCACTTCAACAAAAAGAGCTCACTTGTTTTACTTCACTTCAACTGTTTAAGCTCAGTTGCTTCACTTCACTTCAACTGAGTAGGATCACTTCACAAGCTTCACTTCAACTAATAGAGCTCACTTGCTTCACTTCACGTCAACTGATTGGGCTCACTTAACTAGCTTCACTTCAACTAAAGAGCTCACTTGTTTCACTTCACTTCAATTGATAAAGCTCAGTTGCTTCACTTCACTTCAACTGATTGGGCTCACTTAGATAGCTTTACTCCAACAAATAGATCTCACTTTTTTCACTTCACTTCAATTGATAAAGCTCAGTTGCTTCACTTCACTTCAACTGATTGGGCTCAGTTAGTTAGCTTCACTTCAACAAATAGAGCTCACTTGTTTCACTGCACTTAAATCGATTAAGCTCAGTTGCTTCACTTCACTTCAACTGATTGGGCTCACTTGGTTAGCTTCTCTTCAACCAATAGTGCTCACTTATTTCACGTTGCTTCACTTCACTTTAACTGATTAGGCTCACTTAACTAGCTTTACTTCAATTGAAAAGCTCACTTGTTTTACTTCACTTCAATTGATTAAGCTCAGTTGCTTCACTTCACTTCAACTGATTGGGCTCACTTAGTAAGCTTCACTTCAACAAATAGAGCTCACTTTTTTTACTTCACTCCAATTGATTAAGGTCAGTTGCTTCACTTCACCTCAACTGATTGGGCTCAGTTAGTTAGCTTCACTTCAATAAATTGAGCTCACTTGTTTCACTGCACTTAAATCGATTAAGCTCAGTTGCTTCACTTCACTTCAATTGATTAAGCTCAGTGGCTTCACTTCACTTCAACTGAATAGGCTAAATTAACTAGGTTTACTTCAACTAATAGAGTTCACTTGTGTCACTCCACCTTAATTGATTAAGCTCAATTGTTTCACTTCACTTCAACTGATTAAGCTCAGTTGCTTCTCTTTATTTCAACTGATTAGGCTCACTTAACAGGCTTCACTGTAACTAATAGAGCTAACTTGTTTCACTTCACTTCAATTGATTAAGCTCAATTGTTTCACTTCACTTCAACTGATTAAGCTCAGTTGCTTCACTTCACTTCAACTGATAAGGCCAACTTAACAGGCTTCACTTTAACTAATAGAGCTCACTTGTTCACTTTACTTCAATTGATTAAGCTCAGTTGCCTCACTTCACTTCAACTGATTAAGCTCAGTTGCTTCACTTCACTTCAACTGATAAGGCTCACTTAACTAGCTTCACTTCAACTAATAGAGCTCACTTGTTCCACTTCACTTCAATTGATTTAGCTCAGTTGCTTCACTTCACTTTAACTGATCGGGCTCACTTAGATAGCTTTACTCCAACTAATAGAGCTCACTCGTTTCACTTCACTTCAACTGATTAGGCTTACCTAACTAGCTTTACTTCTTCTAATAGAGTTTACTCGTTTTACTTCACTTCAATTGATTAAGCTCAGTTGCTTTACTTCACTCCAACTGATTGTGCTCACTTAACTAGCTTCACTTCAACTAAAGAGCTCAGTTGTTTCACAACACTTAAATCGATTAAGCTCAGTTGCTTCACTTTACTTCAACTGATTGGGTTCACTTGGTTAGCTTCTCTTCAACCAATAGAGCTCACTTATTTCACGTCACTTCAATTGATTAAGCTCAGTTGCTTCACGTCACTTCAACTGATTGGGCTCACTTAGTTAGCTTCACTTCAACAAATAGAGCTCACTTGTTTCACTTCATTTCAATTGATTAAGCTCAATTGCTTCACTTCACTTCAACTGATTAGGTTAACTTAGTTAGCTTCACTTCAACAAATAGAGCTCACTTGTTTCACTTCACTTCAATTGATAAAGCTCAGTTGCTTCACTTCACCTCAACTGATTGGGCTCACTTAGATAGCTTTACTCCAACAAATAGATCTCACTTGTTTCACTTCACTTCAACTGATAAAGCTCAGTTGCTTCACTTCACTTTAACTGATTAGGCTCACTTAACTAGCTTCACTTCAATTGAAAAGCTCACTTGTTTTACTCCACTTCAATTGATTAAGCTCAGTTGCTTCACTTCACTTCAACTGAATGGGCTCACTTAGTTAGCTTCACTTCAACAAATAGAGCTCACTCGTTTCACTTCACTTCAACTGATTAGGCTTACCTAACTAGCTTTACTTCAACTAATAGAGTTTACTCGTTTTACTTCACTTCAATTGATTAAGTTCAGTTGATACACTTCACTTCAACTGATTGGGCTTACTTAAATAGCTTTACTCCAACTAATAGAGCTCACTTGTTTCACAACACTTAAATCGATTAAGCTCAGTTGCTTCACTTTACTTCAACTGATTGGGTTCACTTGGTTAGCTTCTCTTCAACCAATAGAGCTCACTTATTTCACGTCACTTCAATTGATTAAGCTCAGTTGCTTCACGTCACTTCAACTGATTGGGCTCACTTAACTAGCTTCAATTCAACTAAAGAGCTCACTTGTTTTACTCCACTTCAATTGATTAAGCTCAGTTGCTTCACTTCACTTCAACTGATTGGGCTCACTTAGTTAGCTTCACTTCAACAAATAGAGCTCCCTTGTTTTACTTCACTTTAATTGATTAAGCTCAGTTGCTTTACTTCACTCCAACTGATTGTGCTCACTTAACTAGCTTCACTTCAACTAAAGAGCTCACTTTTTTTACTTCACTTCAGTTGATTAAATCAGTTGCTTCACTTCACTTCAACTGATTGGGCTCCCTTTGTTAGCTTCACTTCAACAAAAAGAGCTCACTTGTTTTACTTCACTTCAACTTTTTAAGCTCAGTTGCTTCACTTTACTTCAACTGATTGGGTTCACTTGGTTAGCTTCTCTTCAACCAATAGAGCTCACTTATTTCACGTCACTTCAATTGATTAAGCTCAGTTGCTTCACGTCACTTCAACTGATTGGGCTCACTTAGTTAGCTTCACTTCAACAAATAGAGCTCACTTGTTTCACTTCATTTCAATTGATTAAGCTCAATTGCTTCACTTCACTTCAACTGATTAGGTTAACTTAGTTAGCTTCACTTCAACAAATAGAGCTCACTTGTTTCACTTCACTTCAATTGATAAAGCTCAGTTGCTTCACTTCACCTCAACTGATTGGGCTCACTTAGATAGCTTTAGTCCAACAAATAGATCTCACTTGTTTCACTTCACTTCAATTGATTAAGCTCAATTGCTTCACTTCACTTCAACTGATTAGGTTAACTTAGTTAGCTTCACTTCAACAAATAGAGCTCACTTGTTTCACTTCACTTCAATTGATAAAGCTCAGTTGCTTCACTTCACTTCAACTGATTGGGCTCACTTAGATAGCTTTACTCCAACAAATAGATCTCACTTGTTTCACTTCACTTCAATTGATAAAGCTCAGTTGCTTCACTTCACTTCAATTGATTGGGCTCACTTAGTTAGCTTCACTTCAACAAATAGAGCTCCCTTGTTTTACTTCACTTTAATTGATTAAGCTCAGTTGCTTTACTTCACTCCAACTGATTGTGCTCACTTAACTAGCTTCACTTCAACTAAAGAGCTCACTTTTTTTACTTCACTTCAATTGATTAAGGTCAGTTGCTTCACTTCACTTCAACTGATTGGGCTCACTTAGTTAGCTTCACTTCAACAAATAGAGCTCCCTTGTTTTACTTCACTTTAATTGATTAAGCTCAGTTGCTGTACTTCACTCCAACTGATTGTGCTCACTTAACTAGCTTCACTTCAATTGAAAAGCTCACTTGTTTTACTTCACTTCAATTGATTAAGCTCAGTTGCTTCACTTCACTTCAACTGATTGGGCTCACTTAGTTAGCTTCACTTCAACAAATAGAGCTCCCTTGTTTTACTTCACTTTAATTGATTAAGCTCAGTTGCTTTACTTCACTCCAACTGATTGTGCTCACTTAACTAGCTTCACTTCAACTAAAGAGCTCACTTTTTTTACTTCACTTCAATTGATAAAGCTCAGTTGCTTCACTTCACTTCAACTGATTGGGCTCACTTAGATAGCTTTACTCCAACAAATAGATCTCACTTTTTTCACTTCACTTCAATTGATTAAGCTCAGTTGCTTCACTTCACTTCAACTGATTGGGCTCCCTTTGTTAGCTTCACTTCAACAAAAAGAGCTCACTTGCTTCACTTCACTTCAACTGATTGGGCTCACTTAACTAGCTTCACTTCAACTAAAGAGCTCACTTGTTTCACTTCACTTCAATTGATAAAGCTCAGTTGCTTCACTTCACTTCAACTGATTGGGCTCACTTAGATAGCTTTACTCCAACAAATAGATCTCACTTTTTTCACTTCACTTCAATTGATTAAGCTCAGTTGCTTCACTTCACTTCAACTGATTGGGCTCACTTAGTTAGCTTCACTTCAACTAAAGAGCTCACTTTTTTTACTTCACTTCAATTGATTAAGGTCAGTTGCTTCACTTCACTTCAACTGATTGGGCTCCCTTTGTTAGCTTCACTTCAACAAAAAGAGCTCACTTGCTTCACTTCACTTCAACTGATTGGGCTCACTTAACTAGCTTCACTTCAACTAATAGAGCTGACTTGTTTCACTTCAGTTCAACTGATTAGGCTCACTTAACTAGCTTCACTTCAACTAATAGAGCTCACTTGTTTCACGTCACTTCAATTGATTAAGCTCAGTTGCTGCACTTCACTTCAACTGATTAGGCTCATTTAACTAGCTTCACTTCAACTAAAGAGCTCACTTGTTTTACTTCACTTCAATTGATTAAGCCCAATTGCTTCACTTCACTTCAACTGATTAGGTTAACTTAGTTAGCTTCACTTCAACAAATAGAGCTCCCTTGTTTTACTTCACTTTAATTGATTAAGCTCAGTTGCTTTACTTCACTCCAACTGATTGTGCTCACTTAACTAGCTTCACTTCAACTAAAGAGCTCACTTTTTTTACTTCACTTCAATTGATAAAGCTCAGTTGCTTCACTTCACTTCAACTGATTGGGCTCACTTAGATAGCTTTACTCCAACAAATAGATCTCACTTTTTTCACTTCACTTCAATTGATTAAGCTCAGTTGCTTCACTTCACTTCAACTGATTGGGCTCCCTTTGTTAGCTTCACTTCAACAAAAAGAGCTCACTTGCTTCACTTCACTTCAACTGATTGGGCTCACTTAACTAGCTTCACTTCAACTAAAGAGCTCACTTGTTTCACTTCACTTCAATTGATAAAGCTCAGTTGCTTCACTTCACTTCAACTGATTGGGCTCACTTAGATAGCTTTACTCCAACAAATAGATCTCACTTTTTTCACTTCACTTCAATTGATTAAGCTCAGTTGCTTCACTTCACTTCAACTGATTGGGCTCACTTAGTTAGCTTCACTTCAACTAAAGAGCTCACTTTTTTTACTTCACTTCAATTGATTAAGGTCAGTTGCTTCACTTCACTTCAACTGATTGGGCTCCCTTTGTTAGCTTCACTTCAACAAAAAGAGCTCACTTGCTTCACTTCACTTCAACTGATTGGGCTCACTTAACTAGCTTCACTTCAACTAATAGAGCTGACTTGTATCACTTCAGTTCAACTGATTAGGCTCACTTAACTAGCTTTACTCCAACAAATAGATCTCACTTTTTTCACTTCACTTCAATTGATTAAGCTCAGTTGCTTCACTTCACTTCAACTGATTGGGCTCACTTAGTTAGCTTCACTTCAACTAAAGAGCTCACTTTTTTTACTTCACTTCAATTGATTAAGGTCAGTTGCTTCACTTCACTTCAACTGATTGGGCTCCCTTTGTTAGCTTCACTTCAACAAAAAGAGCTCACTTGCTTCACTTCACTTCAACTGATTGGGCTCACTTAACTAGCTTCACTTCAACTAATAGAGCTGACTTGTTTCACTTCAGTTCAACTGATTAGGCTCACTTAACTAGCTTCACTTCAACTAAAGAGCTCACTGGTTTCACTTCACTTCAATTGATTAGGCTCACTTAACTAGCTTCACTTCAACTAATAGAGCTGACTTGTTTCACTTCAGTTCAACTGATTAGGCTCACTTAACTAGCTTCACTTCAACTAATAGAGCTCACTTGTTTCACGTCACTTCAATTGATTAAGCTCAGTTGCTGCACTTCACTTCAACTGATTAGGCTCATTTAACTAGCTTCACTTCAACTAAAGAGCTCACTTGTTTTACTTCACTTCAATTGATTAAGCTCAATTGCTTCACTTCACTTCAACTGATTAGGTTAACTTAGTTAGCTTCACTTCAACAAATAGAGCTCACTTGTTTCACTTCACTTCAATTGATAAAGCTCAGTTGCTTCACTTCACTTCAACTGATTGGGTTCACTTGGTTAGCTTCTCTTCAACCAATAGAGCTCACTTATTTCACGTCACTTCAATTGATTAAGCTCAGTTGCTTCACGTCACTTCAACTGATTGGGCTCGCTTAACTAGCTTCACTTCAACTAAAGAGCTCACTTGTTTCACTTCACTTCAATTGATTAAGCTCAATTGCTTCACTTCACTTCAACTGATTAGGTTAACTTAGTTAGCTTCACTTCAACAAATAGAGCTCACTTGTTTCACTTCACTTCAATTGATAAAGCTCAGTTGCTTCACTTCACTTCAACTGATTGGGCTCACTTAGATAGCTTTACTCCAACAAATAGATCTCACTTGTTTCACTTCACTTCAATTGATAAAGCTCAGTTGCTTCACTTCACTTTAACTGATTAGGCTCACTTAACTAGCTTCACTTCAATTGAAAAGCTCACTTGTTTTACTCCACTTTAATTGATTAAGCTCAGTTGCTTCACTTCACTTCAACTGATTGGGCTCACTTAGTTAGCTTCACTTCAACAAATAGAGCTCCCTTGTTTTACTTCACTTTAATTGATTAAGCTCAGTTGCTTTACTTCACTCCAACTGATTGTGCTCACTTAACTAGCTTCACTTCAACTAAAGAGCTCACTTTTTTTACTTCACTTCAATTGATTAAGGTCAGTTGCTTCACTTCACTTCAACTGATTGGGCTCCCTTTGTTAGCTTCACTTCAACAAAAAGAGCTCACTTGTTTTACTTCACTTCAACTGTTTAAGCTCAGTTGCTTCACTTCACTTCAACTGAGTAGGATCACTTCACTAGCTTCACTTCAACTAATAGAGCTCACTTGCTTCACTTCACTTCAACTGATTGGGCTCACCTAACTAGCTTCACTTCAACTAAAGAGCTCACTTGTTTCACTTCACTTCAATTGATAAAGCTCAGTTGCTTCACTTCACTTCAACTGATTGGGCTCACTTAGATAGCTTTACTCCAACAAATAGATCTCACTTGTTTCACTTCACTTCAATTGATAAAGCTCAGTTGCTTCACTTCACTTTAACTGATTAGGCTCACTTAACTAGCTTCACTTCAATTGAAAAGCTCACTTGTTTTATTCCACTTCAATTGATTAAGCTCAGTTGCTTCACTTCACTTCAACTGATTGGGCTCACTTAGTTAGCTTCACTTCAACAAATAGAGCACCCTTGTTTTACTTCACTTTAATTGATTAAGCTCAGTTGCTTTACTTCACTCCAACTGATTGTGCTCACTTAACTAGCTTCACTTCAACTAAAGAGCTCACTTGTTTCACTTCACTTCAATTGATTAAGCTCAATTGCTTCACTTCACTTCAACTGATTAGGTTAACTTAGTTAGCTTCACTTCAACAAATAGAGCTCACTTGTTTCACTTCACTTCAATTGATTAAGCTCAGTTGCTTCACGTCACTTCAACTGATTGGGCTCACTTAACTAGCTTCACTTCAACTAAAGAGCTCACTTGTTTCACTTCACTTCAATTGATTAAGCTCAATTGCTTCACTTCACTTCAACTGATTAGGTTAACTTAGTTAGCTTCACTTCAACAAATAGAGCTCACTTGTTTCACTTCACTTCAATTGATAAAGCTCAGTTGCTTCACTTCACTTCAACTGATTGGGCTCACTTAGTTAGCTTCACTTCAACAAATAGAGCTCCCTTGTTTTACTTCACTTTAATTGATTAAGCTCAGTTGCTTTACTTCACTCCAACTGATTGTGCTCACTTAACTAGCTTCACTTCAACTAAAGAGCTCACTTTTTTTACTTCACTTCAATTGATTAAGGTCAGTTGCTTCACTTCACTTCAACTGATTGGGCTCCCTTTGTTAGCTTCACTTCAACAAAAAGAGCTCACTTGTTTTACTTCACTTCAACTGTTTAAGCTCAGTTGCTTCACTTCACTTCAACTGAGTAGGATCACTTCACTAGCTTCACTTCAACTAATAGAGCTCACTTGCTTCACTTCACTTCAACTGATTGGGCTCACCTAACTAGCTTCACTTCAACTAAAGAGCTCACTTGTTTCACTTCACTTCAATTGATAAAGCTCAGTTGCTTCACTTCACTTCAACTGATTGGGCTCACTTAGATAGCTTTACTCCAACAAATATATCTCACTTGTTTCACTTCACTTCAATTGATAAAGCTCAGTTGCTTCACTTCACTTTAACTGATTAGGCTCACTTAACTAGCTTCACTTCAATTGAAAAGCTCACTTGTTTTATTCCACTTCAATTGATTAAGCTCAGTTGCTTCACTTCACTTCAACTGATTGGGCTCACTTAGTTAGCTTCACTTCAACAAATAGAGCACCCTTGTTTTACTTCACTTTAATTGATTAAGCTCAGTTGCTTTACTTCACTCCAACTGATTGGGCTCACTTAACTAGCTTCACTTCAACTAAAGAGCTCACTTGTTTCACTTCACTTCAATTGATTAAGCTCAATTGCTTCACTTCACTTCAACTGATTAGGTTAACTTAGTTAGCTTCACTTCAACAAATAGAGCTCACTTGTTTCACTTCACTTCAATTGATTAAGCTCAGTTGCTTCACGTCACTTCAACTGATTGGGCTCACTTAACTAGCTTCACTTCAACTAAAGAGCTCACTTGTTTCACTTCACTTCAATTGATTAAGCTCAATTGCTTCACTTCACTTCAACTGATTAGGTTAACTTAGTTAGCTTCACTTCAACAAATAGAGCTCACTTGTTTCACTTCACTTCAATTGATAAAGCTCAGTTGCTTCACTTCACTTCAACTGATTGGGCTCACTTAGTTAGCTTCACTTCAACAAATAGAGCTCTCTTGTTTTACTTCACTTTAATTGATTAAGCTCAGTTGCTTTACTTCACTCCAACTGATTGTGCTCACTTAACTAGCTTCACTTCAACTAAAGAGCTCACTTGTTTCACAACACTTAAATCGATTAAGCTCAGTTGCTTCACTTTACTTCAACTGATTGGGTTCACTTGGTTAGCTTCTCTTCAACCAATAGAGCTTACTTATTTCACGTCACTTCAATTGATTAAGCTCAGTTGCTTCACGTCACCTCAACTGATTGGGCTCACTTAACTAGCTTCACTTCAACTAAAGAGCTCACTTGTTTCACTTCACTTCAATTGATTAAGCTCAATTGCTTCACTTCACTTCAACTGATTAGGTTAACTTAGTTAGCTTCACTTCAACAAATAGAGCTCACTTGTTTCACTTCACTTCAATTGATAAAGCTCAGTTGCTCCACTTCACTTCAACTGATTGGGTTCACTTAGATAGCTTTACTCCAACAAATAGATCTCACTTGTTTCACTTCACTTCAATTGATAAAGCTCAGTTGCTTCACTTCACTTTAACTGATTAGGCTCACATAACTAGCTTCACTTCAATTGAAAAGCTCACTTGTTTTACTCCACTTCAATTGATTAAGCTCAGTTGCTTCACTTCACTTCAACTGATTGGGCTCACTTAGTTAGCTTCACTTCAACAAATAAAGCTCCCTTGTTTTACTTCACTTTAATTGATTAAGCTCAGTTGCTTTACTTCACTCCAACTGATTGTGCTCACTTAACTAGCTTCACTTCAACTAAAGAGCTCACTTTTTTTACTTCACTTCAATTGATTAAGGTCAGTTGCTTCACTTCACTTCAACTGATTGGGCTCAGTTAGTTAGCTTCACTTCAACAAATTGAGCTCACTTGTTTCACTGCACTTAAATCGATTAAGCTCAGTTGCTTCACTTCACTTCAACTGATTGGGCTCACTTGGTTAGCTTCACTTCAACCAATAGAGCTCACTTATTTCACGTCACTTCAATTGATTAAGCTCAGTTGCTTCACTTCACTTCAACTGATTGGGCTCACTTAACTAGCTTCACTTCAACTAAAAGAGCTCACTTGTTTCACTTCACTTCAACTAATTAAGCTCAGTTGCTTCACTACACTTCAACTGATAAGGCTCACTTAACTAGCTTCACTTCAACTAATAGAGCTCACTTGTTTCACTTCACTTCAATTGATTAAGCTCAGTTGCTTCACTTCAGTTCATTTGATTAGGATCAGTTGCTTCACTTTACTTCAACTGATTGGGCACACTTAGTTAGCTCTTCACTTCAACAAATAGAGCTCACTTTTTCTACTTCACTCCAATTGATTAAAGTCAGTTGCTTCACTTCACCTCAACTGATTGGGCTCAGTTAGTTAGCTTCACTTCAACAAATTGAGCTCACTTGTTTCACTGCACTCAAATCAATTAAGTTCAGTTGCTTCACTTCACTTCTATTGATTTAGCTCAGTTGCTTCACTTCACTTCAACCGATTGGGCTCACTTAAATAGCTTTACTCTAACTAATAGAGCTCACTTGTTTCACTTCACTTCAATTGATAAAGCTCAGTTGCTTCACTTTACTTTACCTGATTAGCCTCACTTTGTTAGCTTCACTTCAACAAAAAGAGCTCACTTGTTTTACTTCACTTCAATTGATTAAGCTCAGTTGCTTCACTTCACTTCAACTGATTGGGCTCACTTAGATAGTTTTACTCCAACTTATAGAATTCACTTGTTTCACTTCACTTCAACTGATCAGGCTCACTTAACTAGCTGCACTTCAACTAATAGAGCTCACTTGTTTCACGTCACTTCAATTGATTAAGCTCAGTTGCTGCACTTCACTTCAACTGATTAGGCTCATTTAACTAGCTTCACTTCAACTAAAGAGCTCACTTGTTTTACTTCACTTCAATTGATTAAGTTCAGTTGCTTCACTTCACTTCAACTGATTGGGCTCACTTAGTTAGCTTCACTTCAACAAATAGAGCTCACTTGTTTCACTGCACTTAAATCGATTAAGCTCAGTTGCTTCACTTCACTTCAACTGATTGGGCTCACTTAGATAGCTTTACTCCAACTAATAGAGCTCACTTGTTTCACTTCACTTCAATTGATAAAGCTCAGTTGCTTCACTCCACTTCAACTGATTGGGCTCACTTGGTTAGCTTCTCTTCAACCAATAGAGCTCACTTATTTCACGTCACTTCAATTGATTAAGCTCAGTTGCTTCACTTCACTTCAACTGATTGGGCTCACTTAACTAGCTTCACTTCAACTAAAGAGCTCACTTGTTTCACTTCACTTCAATTGATTAGGCTCAATTGCTTCACTTCACTTCAACTGATTAGGTTAACTTAGTTAGCTTCACTTCAACTAAAGAGCTTACTTTTTTTACTTCACTTCAATTGATTAAGGTCAGTTGCTTCACTTCACTTTAACTGATTGGGCTCACTCTGTTAGCTTCACTTCAACAAAAAGAGCTCACTTGTTTTACTTCACTTCAATTGATTAAGCTCAGTTGGTTCACTTCACTTCAACTGATTGGGCTCACTTATATAGCTTTACTCCAACTAATAGAGCTCACTTGTTTCACTTCACTCCAATTGATTAAGCTCAGTTGCTTCACTTCACTTTAACTGATTGGGCTCACTTAGATAGCTTTACTCCAACTAATAGAGCTCACTTGTTCCACTTCACTTCAATTGATAAAGCTCAGTTGCTTTACTTCACTTCAACTGATTGGGCTCACTTAGTTAGCTTCACTTCAACAAATAGAGCTCACTTGTTTCACAACACTTAAATCGATTAAGCTCAGTTGCTTCACTCCACTTCATCTGATTGGGCTCACTTGGTTAGCTTCTCTTCAACCAATAGAGCTCACTTATTTCACGTCACTTCAATTGATTAAGCTCAGTTGCTTCACTTCACTTCAACTGATTGGGCTCACTTAGATAGCTTTACACCAACAAATAGATCTCACTTGTTTCACTTCACTTCAATTGAAAAGCTCACTTGTTTTACTTCACTTTAATTGATTAAGCTCAGTTGCTTCACTTCACTTCAACTGATTGGGCTCACTTAGTTAGCTTCACTTCAACAAATAGAGCTCACTTGTTTTACTTCACTTTAATTGATTAAGCTCAGTTTCTTCACTTCACTCCAACTGATTGTGCTCACTTAACTAGCTTCACTTCAACTAAAGAGCTCACTTTTTTTACTTCACTTCAATTGATTAAGGTCAGTTGCTTCACTTCCCTTCAACTGATTGGGCTCACTTTCCAAGCTTCACTTCAACAAAAAGAGCTCACTTGTTTTACTTCACTTCAACTGTTTAAGCTCAGTTGCTTCACTTCACTTCAACTGAGTAGGATCACTTCACTAGCTTCACTTCAACTAATAGAGCTCACTTGTTTCACTTTACTTCAATTGATTAAGCTCAGTTGCTTCACTTCACTTCAACTGATTGGGCTCACTTAACTAGCTTCACTTCAACTAAAGAGCTCACTTGTTTCACTTCACTTCAATTGATAAAGCTCAGTTGCTTCACTTCACTTCAACTGATTGAGCTCACTTAGATAGCTTTACTCCAACAAATAGATCTCACTTGTTTCACTTCACTTCAATTGATAAAGCTCAGTTGCTTCACTTCACTTTAACTCATTAATCTCACTTAACTAGCTTCACTTCAATTGAAAAGCTCACTTGTTTTACTTCACTTCAATTGATTAAGCAAAGTTGCTTCACTTTACTTCAACTGATTGGGCTCATTTAGTTAGCTTCACTTCAACAAATAGAGCTCACTTTTTTTACTTCACTCCAATTGATTAAGCTCAGTTGCTTCACTACACTTTAACTGATTGGGCTCACTTAGATAGCTTTACTCCAACTAATAGAGCTCACTTGTTTCACTTCACTTCAATTGATAAAGCTCAGTTGCTTCACTTCACTTCAACTGATTGGGTTCACTTAGTTAGCTTCACTTCAACAAATAGAGCTCACTTGTTTCACAACACTTAAATCGATTAAGCTCAGTTGCTTCACTCCACTTCATCTGATTGGGCTCACTTGGTTAGCTTCTCTTCAACCAATAGAGCTCACTTATTTCACGTCACTTCAATTGATTAAGCTCAGTTGCTTCACTTCACTTCAACTGATTGGGCTCACTTAACTAGCTTCACTTCAACTAAAGAGCTCACTTGTTTCACTTCACTTCAATTGATTAAGCTCAGTTGCTTCACTTCACTTCAACTGATTGGGCTCACTTAACTAGCTTCACTTCAACTAATAGAGCTGACTTGTTTCACTTCACTTCAACTGATTAGGCTCACTTAACTAGCTTCACTTCAACTAATAGAGCTGACTTGTTTCACTTCACTTCAACTGATTAGGCTCACTTAACTAGCTTCACTTCAACTAATAGAGCTCACTTGTTTCACGTCACTTCAATTGATTAGGCTCAGTTGCTGCACTTCACTTCAACTGATTAGGCTCATTTAACTAGCTTCACTTCAACTAAAGAGCTCACTTGTTTTACTTCACTTCAATTGATTAAGATCAGTTGCTTTACTTCACTTCAAATGATTGGGCTCACTTAGTTAGCTTCACTTCAACAAATAGAGCTCACTTGTTGCACAACACTTAAATCGATTAAGCTCAGTTGCTTCACTCCACTTCAACTGATTGGGCTCACTTGGTTAGCTTCACTTCAACCAATAGAGCTCACTTATTTCACGTGACTTCAATTGATTAAGCTCAGTTGCTTCACTTCACTTCAACTGATTGGGCTCACTTAGATAGCTTTACTCCAACAAATAGAGCTCACTTGTTTCACTGCACTTAAATCGATTAAGCTCAGTTGCTTCACTTCACTTCAACTGATTCGGCTCACTTTGTTAGCTTCACTTCAACAAAAAGAGCTCACTTATTTTACTTCACTCCAATTGATTAAGCTCAGTTGCTTCACTTCACTTTAACTGATTGGGCTCACTTAGATAGCTTTACTCCAACTAATAGAGCTCACTTGTTTCACTTCACTTCAACTGATTAAGCTCAGTTGCTTCACTTCACTTCAACTGATTGGGCTCACTAAACTAGCTTCACTTCAACTAAAGAGCTCATTTGTTTCACTTCACTTCAATTGATTAAGCTCAATTGCTTCACTTCACTTCAACTGATTAGGTTAACTTAGTTAGCTTCACTTCAACAAATAGAGCTCACTTGTTTCACTTCACTTCAATTGATAAAGCTCAGTTGCTTCACTTCACTTCAACTGATTGGGCTCACTTAGATAGCTTTACTCCAACAAATAGATCTCACTTGTTTCACTTCACTTCAATTGATAAAGCTCAGTTGCTTCACTTCACTTTAACTGATTAGGCTCACTTAACTAGCTTCACTTCAATTGAAAAGCTCACTTGTTTTACTTCACTTCAATTGATTAAGCTCAGTTGCTTCACTTCACTTCAACTGATTGGGCTCACTTAGTTAGCTTCACTTCAACAAATAGAGCTCACTTGTTTCACTTCACTTCAATTGATAAAGCTCAGTTGCTTCACTTCACTTCAACTGATTGGGCTCACTTAGATAGCTTTACTCCAACAAATAGATCTCACTTGTTTCACTTCACTTCAATTGATAAAGCTCAGTTGCTTCACTTCACTTTAACTGATTAGGCTCACTTAACTAGCTTCACTTCAATTGAAAAGCTCACTTGTTTCACTTCACTTCAATTGATAAAGCTCAGTTGCTTCACTTCACTTTAACTGATTAGGCTCACTTAACTAGCTTCACTCCAACTGATTGGGCTCACTTAACTAGCTTCACTTCAACTAAAGAGCTCACTTGTTTCACTTCACTTCAATTGATTAGGCTCAATTGCTTCACTTCACTTCAACTGATTAGGTTAACTTAGTTAGCTTCACTTCAACTAAAGAGCTTACTTTTTTTACTTCACTTCAATTGATTAAGGTCAGTTGCTTCACTCCACTTCAACTGATTGGGCTCACTTGGTTAGCTTCTCTTCAACCAATAGAGCTCACTTATTTCACGTCACTTCAATTGATTAAGCTCAGTTGCTTCACTTCACTTCAACTGATTGGGCTCACTTAACTAGCTTCACTTCAACTAAAGAGCTCACTTGTTTCACTTCACTTCAATTGATTAGGCTCAATTGCTTCACTTCACTTCAACTGATTAGGTTAACTTAGTTAGCTTCACTTCAACTAAAGAGCTTACTTTTTTTACTTCACTTTAATTGATTAAGGTCAGTTGCTTCACTTCACTTTAACTGATTGGGCTCACTTTGTTAGCTTCACTTCAACAAAAAGAGCTCACTTGTTCCACTACACTTCAATTAATAAAGCTCAGTTGCTTTACTTCACTTCAACTGATTGGGCTCACTTAGTTAGCTTCACTTCAACAAATAGAGCTCACTTGTTTCACAACACTTAAATCGATTAAGCTCAGTTGCTTCACTCCACTTCATCTGATTGGGCTCACTTGGTTAGCTTCTCTTCAACCAATAGAGCTCACTTATTTCACGTCACTTCAATTGATTAAGCTCAGTTGCTTCACTTCACTTCAACTGATTGGGCTCACTTAGATAGCTTTACACCAACAAATAGATCTCACTTGTTTCACTTCACTTCAATTGAAAAGCTCACTTGTTTTACTTCACTTTAATTGATTAAGCTCAGTTGCTTCACTTCGCTTCAACTGATTGGGCTCACTTAGTTAGCTTCACTTCAACAAATAGAGCTCACTTGTTTTACTTCACTTTAATTGATTAAGCTCAGTTGCTTCACTTCACTCCAACTGATTGTGCTCACTTAACTAGCTTCACTTCAACTAAAGAGCTCACTTTTTTTACTTGACTCCAATTGATTAAGGTCAGTTGCTTCACTTCCCTTCAACTGATTGGGCTCACTTTGCAAGCTTCACTTCAACAAAAAGAGCTCACTTGTTTTACTTCACTTCAACTGTTTAAGCTCAGTTGCTTCACTTCACTTCAACTGAGTAGGATCACTTCACTAGCTTCACTTCAACTAATAGGGCTCACTTGTTTCACTTTACTTCAATTGATTAAGCTCAGTTGCTTCACTTCACTTCAACTGATTGGGCTCACTTAACTAGCTTCACTTCAACTAAAGAGCTCACTTGTTTCACTTCACTTCAATTGATAAAGCTCAGTTGCTTCACTTCACTTCAACTGATTGAGCTCACTTAGATAGCTTTACTCCAACAAATAGATCTCACTTGTTTCACTTCACTTCAATTGATAAAGCTCAGTTGCTTCACTTCACTTTAACTCATTAATCTCACTTAACTAGCTTCACTTCAATTGAAAATCTCACTTGTTTTACTTCACTTCAATTGATTAAGCAAAGTTGCTTCACTTTACTTCAACTGATTGGGCTCATTTAGTTAGCTTCACTTCAACAAATAGAGCTCACTTTTTTTACTTCACTCCAATTGATTAAGCTCAGTTGCTTCACTTCACTTTAACTGATTGGGCTCACTTAGATAGCTTTACTCCAACTAATAGAGCTCACTTGTTTCACTTCACTTCAATTGATAAAGCTCAGTTGCTTCACTTCACTTCAACTGATTGGGTTCACTTAGTTAGCTTCACTTCAACAAATAGAGCTCACTTGTTTCACAACACTTCAACTGATTAGGCTCACTTAACTAGCTTCACTTCAACTAATAGAGCTGACTTGTTTCACTTCACTTCAACTGATTAGGCTCACTTAACTAGCTTCACTTCAACTAATAGAGCTCACTTGTTTCACGTCACTTCAATTGATTAGGCTCAGTTGCTGCACTTCACTTCAACTGATTAGGCTCATTTAACTAGCTTCACTTCAACTAAAGAGCTCAGTTGTTTTACTTCACTTCAATTGATTAAGATCAGTTGCTTTACTTCACTTCAAATGATTGGGCTCACTTAGTTAGCTTCACTTCAACAAATAGAGCTCACTTGTTGCACAACACTTAAATCGATTAAGCTCAGTTGCTTCACTCCACTTCAACTGATTGGGCTCACTTGGTTAGCTTCACTTCAACCAATAGAGCTCACTTATTTCACGTGACTTCAATTGATGAAGCTCAGTTGCTTCACTTCACTTCAACTGATTGGGCTCACTTAGATAGCTTTACTCCAACAAATAGAGCTCACTTGTTTCACTGCACTTAAATCGATTAAGCTCAGTTGCTTCACTTCACTTCAACTGATTGGGCTCACCTAACTAGCTTCACTTCAACTAATAGAGCTGACTTGTTTCACTTCACTTCAACTGATTAGGCTCACTTAACTAGCTTCACTTCAACTAATAGAGCTCACTTGTTTCACGTCACTTCAATTGATTAGGCTCAGTTGCTGCACTTCACTTCAACTGATTAGGCTCATTTAACTAGCTTCACTTCAACTAAAGAGCTCACTTGTTTTACTTCACTTCAATTGATTAAGATCAGTTGCTTTACTTCACTTCAAATGATTGGGCTCACTTAGTTAGCTTCACTTCAACAAATAGAGCTCACTTGTTGCACAACACTTAAATCGATTAAGCTCAGTTGCTTCACTCCACTTCAACTGATTGGGCTCACTTGGTTAGCTTCACTTCAACCAATAGAGCTCACTTATTTCACGTGACTTCAATTGATTAAGCTCAGTTGCTTCACTTCACTTCAACTGATTGGGCTCACTTAGATAGCTTTACTCCAACAAATAGAGCTCACTTGTTTCACTGCACTTAAATCGATTAAGCTCAGTTGCTTCACTTCACTTCAACTGATTCGGCTCACTTTGTTAGCTTCACTTCAACAAAAAGAGCTCACTTATTTTACTTCACTCCAATTGATTAAGCTCAGTTGCTTCACTTCACTTTAACTGATTGGGCTCACTTAGATAGCTTTACTCCAACTAATAGAGCTCACTTGTTTCACTTCACTTCAATTGATTAAGCTCAGTTGCTTCACTTCACTTCAACTGATTGGGCTCACTTAATTAGCTTCACTTCAACTAAAGAGCTCATTTGTTTCACTTCACTTCAATTGATTAAGCTCAATTGCTTCACTTCACTTCAACTGATTAGGTTAACTTAGTTAGCTTCACTTCAACAAATAGAGCTCACTTGTTTCACTTCTCTTCAATTGATAAAGCTCAGTTGCTTCACTTCACTTCAACTGATTGGGCTCACTTAGATAGCTTTACTCCAACAAATAGATCTCACTTGTTTCACTTCACTTTAATTGATAAAGCTCAGTTGCTTCACTTCACTTTAACTGATTAGGCTCACTTAACTAGCTTCACTTCAATTGAAAAGCTCACTTGTTTTACTTCACTTCAATTGATTAAGCTCAGTTGCTTCACTTCACTTCAACTGATTGGGCTCACTTAGTTAGCTTCACTTCAACAAATAGAGCTCACTTGTTTTACTTCACTTTAATTGATTAAGCTCAGTTGCTTTACTTCACTCCAACTGATTGTGCTCACTTAACTAGCTTCACTTCAACTAAAGAGCTCACTTTTTTTACTTCACTTCAATTGATTAAGGTCAGTTGCTTCACTTCACTTCAACTGATTGGGCTCACTTTGTTAGCTTCACTTCAACAAAAAGAGCTCACTTGTTTTACTTCACTTCAATTGATTAAGCTCAGTTGCTTCAATTCACTTCAACTGATTGGGCTCACTTAGATAGCTTTACTCCAACTAATAGAGCTCACTTGTTTCACTTCACTTCAATTGATAAAGCTCAGTTGCTTCACTTCACTTTACCTGATTAGGCTCACTTAACTAGCTTCACTTCAACTTATAGAGCTGACTTGTTTCACTTCACTTCAATTGATTAAGCTCAGTTGCTGCACTTCACTTCAACTGATTAGGCTCGTTTAACTAGCCTCACTTCTTCTAAAGAGCTCACTTGTTTTACTTCACTTCAATTGATTTAGCTCAGTTGCTTTACTTCACTTTAACTGATTGGGCTCACTTAGATAGCTGTACTCCAACTAATTGAGCTAACTCGTTTCACTTCACTTCAACTGATTAGGCTTACCTAACTAGCTTTACTTCAACTAATAGAGTTTACTTGTTTCACTTCACTTCAAATGATTAAGCTCAGTTGCTTCACTTCACTTCAACTAATTGGGCTCACTTAGTTAGCTTCACTTCAACAAATAGAGCTCACTTGTTTTACTTCACTTTAATTGATTAAGCTCAGTTGCTTTACTTCACTCCAACTGATTGTGCTCACTTAACTAGCTTCACTTCAACTAAAGAGCTCACTTTTTTTACTTCACTTCAATTGATTAAGGTCAGTTGCTTCACTTCCCTTCAACTGATTGGGCTCACTTTGTTAGCTTCACTTCAACAAAAAGAGCTCACTTGTTTTACTTCACTTCAACTGTTTAAGCTCAGTTGCTTCACTTCACTTCAACTGATTAGGCTCACTTAACTAGCTTCACTTCAACTTATAGAGCTGACTTGTATCACTTCACTTCAATTGATTAAGCTCAGTTGCTGCACTTCACTTCAACTGATTAGGCTCGTTTAACTAGCCTCACTTCAACTAAAGAGCTCACTTGTTTTACTTCACTTCAATTGATTTAGCTCAGTTGCTTTACTTCACTTCAACTGATTGGGTTCACTTAGCTAGCTTTACTCCAACAAATAGATCTCACTTGTTTCACTTCAATTCAATTGAAAAGCTCACTTGTTTAACTTCACTTCAATTGATTAAGCTCACTTAACTAGCTTCACTTCAACTAAAGAGCTCACTTTTTTTACTTCACTTCAATTGATTAGGGTCAGTTGCTTCACTTCCCTTCAACTGATTGGGCTCACTTTGTTAGCTTCACTTCAACAAAAAGAGCTCACTTGTTTTACTTCACTTCAACTGTTTAAGCTCAGTTGCTTCACTTCACTTCAACTGAGTAGGATCACTTCACTAGCTTCACTTCAACTAATAGAGCTCACTTGTTTCACTTTACTTCAATTGATTAAGCTCAGTTGCTTCACTTCACTTCAACTGATTGGGCTCACTTAACTAGCTTCACTTCAACTAAAGAGCTCACTTGTTTCACTTCACTTCAATTGATAAAGCTCAGTTGCTTCACTTCACTTCAACTAATTGAGCTCACTTAGATAGCTTTACTCCAACAAATAGATCTCACTTGTTTCACTTCACTTCAATTGATAAAGCTCAGTTGCTTCACTTCACTTTAACTCATTAGGCTCACTTAACTAGCTTCACTTCAATTGAAAAGCTCACTTGTTTTACTTCACTTCAATTGATTAAGCAAAGTTGCTTCACTTCACTTCAACTGATTGGGCTCATTTAGTTAGCTTCACTTCAACAAATAGAGCTCACTTTTTTTACTTCACTCCAATTGATTAAGGTCAGTTGCTTCACTTCACCTCAACTGATTGGGCTCACTTTGTTAGCTTCACTTCAACAAAAAGAGCTCACTTGTTTCACTTCACTTCAATTCATAAAGCTCAGTTGCTTCACTTCACTTCAACTGATTGGGCTCACTTAGATAGCTTTACTCCAACAAATAGATCCCACTTGTTTCACTTCACTTCAATTGTTAAAGCTCAGTTGCTTCACTTCACTTCAACTGATTAGGCTCACTTAACTAGCTTCACTTCAATTGAAAAGCTCACTTGTTTTACTTCACTTCAACTGTTTAAGCTCAGTTGCTTCACTTCACTTCAACTGATTGGGCTCACTTAACTAGCTTCACTTCAACTAAAGAGCTCACTTGTTTAACTTCACTTCAATTGCTAAAGCTCAGTTGCTTCACTTCACTTTAACTGATTGGGCTCACTTAGATAGCTTTACTCCAACTAATAGAGCTCACTCGTTTCACTTCACTTCAACTGATTGAGCTTACCTAACTAGCTCCACTTCAACTAATAGAGTTCACTTGTTTTACTTCACTTCAATTGATTAAGCTCAGTTGATACACTTCACTTCAACTGATTAGGTTCACTTATTAGCTTCACTTCAACAAATAGAGCTCACTTGTTTCACTTCACTTCAATTCATAAAGCTCAGTTGCTTCACTTCACTTTACCTGATTAGGCTTACTTAACTAGCTTCACTTCAACTAATAGAGCTGACTTGTTTCACTTCACTTCAATTGATTAAGCTCAGTTGCCTCACTTCACTTCAACTGATTAAGCTCAGTTGCTTCACTTCACTACAACTGATAAGGCTCACATAACTAGCTTCACTTCAACTAATAGAGCTCACTTGTTCCACTTCACTTCAATTGATAAAGCTCAGTTACTTCACTTCACTTTAACTGATTGGGCTCACTTAGATAGCTTTACTCCAACTAATAGAGCTCACTCGTTTCACTTCACTTCAACTGATTGAGCTTACCTAACTAGCTCCACTTCAACTAATAGAGTTCACTTGTTCTACTTCACTTCAATTGATTAAGCTCAGTTGATACACTTCACTTCAACTGATTAGGTTCACTTATTAGCTTCACTTCAACAAATAGAGCTCACTTTTTTTAGTTCACTTCAATTGATTAAGCTGAGTTGCTTCACTTCACTTCAACTGATTGGGCTCACTTAACTAGCTTCACTTCAACTAAACAGCTCACTTTTTTTAACATCACTTCAATTGATTAAGGTCAGTTGCTTCACTTCACTACAACTGATAAGGCTCACATAACTAGCTTCACTTCAACTAATAGAGCTCACTTGTTCCACTTCACTTCAATTGATAAAGCTCAGTTACTTCACTTCACTATAACTGATTGGGCTCACTTAGATAGCTTTACTCCAACAAATAGATCCCACTTGTTTCACTTCACTTCAATTGTTAAAGCTCAGTTGCTTCACTTCACTTCAACTGATTAGGCTCATTTAACTAGCTTCACTTCAACAAATAGAGCTCACTTGTTTCACTTCACTTCAATTCATAAAGCTCAGTTGCTTCACTTCACTTTACCTGATTAGGCTTACTTAACTAGCTTCACTTCAACTAATAGAGCTAACTTGTTTCACTTCACTTCAATTGATTAAGCTCAGTTGCCTCACTTCACTTCAACTGATCAAGCTCAGTTGCTTCACTTCACTACAACTGATAAGGCTCACATAACTAGCTTCACTTCAACTAATAGAGCTCACTTGTTCCACTTCACTTCAATTGATAAAGCTCAGTTACTTCACTTCACTATAACTGATTGGGCTCACTTAGATAGCTTTACTCCAACTTATAGAGCTCACTCGTTTCACTTCAATTCAACTAATAGAGTTTACTTGTTTTACTTCACTTCAATTGATGAAGCTCAGTTGCTTCACTTCACTTTACCTGATTAGGCTTACTTAACTAGCTTCACTTCAACTAATAGAGCTGACTTGTTTCACTTCACTTCAATTGATTAAGCTCAGTTGCTGCACTTCACTTCAACTGATTAGGCTCATTTAACTAGCTTCACTTCAACTAAAGAGCTCACATGTTCACTTCACTTCAATTGATTAAGCTCATTTGCTACACTTCACTTCAACTGATTAGGTTCACTTAGTTAGCTTCACTTCAACAAATAGAGCTCACTTTTTTTACTTCACTTCAATTGATTAAGCTGAGTTGCTTCACTTCACTTCAACTGATTGGGCTCACTTAACTAGCTTCACTTCAACTAAACAGCTCACTTTTTTTAACATCACTTCAATTGATTAAGGTCAGTTGCTTCACTTCACTACAACTGATAAGGCTCACATAACTAGCTTCACTTCAACTAATAGAGCTCACTTGTTCCACTTCACTTCAATTGATAAAGCTCAGTTACTTCACTTCACTATAACTGATTGGGCTCACTTAGATAGCTTTACTCCAACTTATAGAGCTCACTCGTTTCACTTCAATTCAACTGATTAGGCTTACCTAACTAGCTTTACTTCAACTAATAGAGTTTACTTGTTTTACTTCACTTCAATTGATTAAGCTCAGTTGCTTCACTTCACTTTACCTGATTAGGCTTACTTAACTAGCTTCACTTCAACTAATAGAGCTGACTTGTTTCACTTCACTTCAATTGATTAAGCTCAGTTGCTGCACTTCACTTCAACTGATTAGGCTCATTTAACAAGCTTCACTTCAACTAAAGAGCTCACATGTTCACTTCACTTCAATTGATTAAGCTCAGTTGCTTCACTTCACTTCAACTGATTGGGCTCACTTAACTAGCTTCACTTCAACTAAAGAGCTCACTTGTTTCACTTCACTTCAATTGATAAAGCTCAGTTGCTTCACTTCACTTCAACTGATTGGGCTCACTTAGATAGCTTTACTCCAACAAATAGATCCCACTTGTTTCACTTCACTTCAATTGTTAAAGCTCAGTTGCTTCACTTCACTTTAACTGATTAGGCTCACTTAACTAGCTTCACTTCAATTGAAAAGCTCACTTGTTTTACTTCACTTCAATTGATTAAGCTCAGTTGCTTCACTTCACTTCAACTGATTGGGCTCACTTAGTTAGCTTCACTTCAACAAATAGAGCTCACTTTTTTTACTTCACTTCAATTGATTAAGCTCAGTTGCTTCACTTCACTTCAACTGATTGGGCTCACTTAACTAGCTTCACTTCAACTAAAGAGCTCACTTTTTTTACATCACTTCAATTGATTAAGGTCAGTTGCTTCACTTCACTTCAACTGATTGGGCTCACTTAGATAGCTTTACTTCAACTAATAGAGCTCACTTGTTTCACTTCACTTCAATTGATAATGCTCAGTTGCTTCACTTCACTTTACCTGATTAGGCTTACTTAACTAGCTTCACTTCAACTAATAGAGCTGACTTGTTTCACTTCACTTCAATTGATTAAGCTCAGTTGCCTCACTTCACTTCAACTGATTAAGCTCAGTTGCTTCACTTCACTACAACTGATAAGGCTCACATAACTAGCTTCACTTCAACTAATAGAGCTCACTTGTTCCACTTCACTTCAATTGATAAAGCTCAGTTACTTCACTTCACTATAACTGATTGGGCTCACTTAGATAGCTTTACTCCAACTTATAGAGCTCACTCGTTTCACTTCAATTCAACTGATTAGGCTTACCTAACTAGCATTACTTCAACTAATAGAGCTCACATGTTCACTTCACTTCAATTGATTAAGCTCATTTGCTTCACTTCACTTCAACTGATTAGGTTCACTTAGTTAGCTTCACTTCAACAAATAGAGCTCACTTTTTTTACTTCACTTCAATTGATTAAGCTGAGTTTCTTCACTTCACTTCAACTGATTGGGCTCACTTAACTAGCTTCACTTCAACTAAAGAGCTCACTTTTTTTACATCACTTCAATTGATTAAGGTCAGTTGCTTCACTTCACTACAACTGATAAGGCTCACATAACTAGCTTCACTTCAACTAATAGAGCTCACTTGTTCCACTTCACTTCAATTGATAAAGCTCAGTTACTTCACTTCACTATAACTGATTGGGCTCACTTAGATAGCTTTACTCCAACTTATAGAGCTCACTCGTTTCACTTCAATTCAACTGATTAGGCTTACCTAACTAGCTTTACTTCAACTAATAGAGTTTACTTGTTTTACTTCACTTCAATTGATTAAGCTCAGTTGCTTCACTTCACTTTACCTGATTAGGCTTACTTAACTAGCTTCACTTCAACTAATAGAGCTGACTTGTTTCACTTCACTTCAATTGATTAAGCTCAGTTGCTGCACTTCACTTCAACTGATTAGGCTCATTTAACTAGCTTCACTTCAACTAATAGAGCTCACATGTTCACTTCACTTCAATTGATTAAGCTCATTTGCTTCACTTCACTTCAACTGATTAGGTTCACTTAGTTAGCTTCACTTCAACAAATAGAGCTCACTTGTTTCACTTCACTTCAATTCATAAAGCTCAGTTGCTTCACTTCACTTCAACTGATTGGGCTCACTTAGATAGCTTTACTCCAACAAATAGATCCCACTTGTTTCACTTCACTTCAATTGTTAAACCTCAGTTGCTTCACTTCACTTTAACTGATTAGGCTCACTTAGTTAGCTTCACTTCAACAAATAGAGCTCACTTTTTTTACTTCACTTCAATTGATTAAGCTCAGTTGCTTCACTTCACTTCAACTGATTGGGCTCACTTAACTAGCTTCACTTCAACTAAAGAGCTCACTTGTTTCACTTCACTTCAATTGATAAAGCTCAGTTGCTTCACTTCACTTCAACTGATTGGGCTCACTTAGATAGCTTTACTCCAACAAATAGATCCCACTTGTTTCACTTCACTTCAATTGTTAAAGCTCAGTTGCTTCACTTCACTTTAACTGATTAGGCTCACTTAACTAGCTTCACTTCAATTGAAAAGCTCACTTGTTTTACTTCACTTCAATTGATTAAGCTCAGTTGCTTCACTTCACTTCAACTGATTGGGCTCACTTAGTTAGCTTCACTTCAACAAATAGAGCTCACTTTTTTTACTTCACTTCAATTGATTAAGCTCAGTTGCTTCACTTCACTTCAACTGATTGGGCTCACTTAACTAGCTTCACTTCAACTAAAGAGCTCACTTTTTTTACATCACTTCAATTGATTAAGGTCAGTTGCTTCACTTCACTTCAACTGATTGGGCTCACTTAGATAGCTTTACTTCAACTAATAGAGCTCACTTGTTTCACTTCACTTCAATTGATAATGCTCAGTTGCTTCACTTCACTTTACCTGATTAGGCTTACTTAACTAGCTTCACTTCAACTAATAGAGCTGACTTGTTTCACTTCACTTCAATTGATTAAGCTCAGTTGCCTCACTTCACTTCAACTGATTAAGCTCAGTTGCTTCACTTCACTACAACTGATAAGGCTCACATAACTAGCTTCACTTCAACTAATAGAGCTCACTTGTTCCACTTCACTTCAATTGATAAAGCTCAGTTACTTCACTTCACTATAACTGATTGGGCTCACTTAGATAGCTTTACTCCAACTTATAGAGCTCACTCGTTTCACTTCAATTCAACTGATTAGGCTTACCTAACTAGCTTTACTTCAACTAATAGAGCTCACATGTTCACTTCACTTCAATTGATTAAGCTCATTTGCTTCACTTCACTTCAACTGATTAGGTTCACTTAGTTAGCTTCACTTCAACAAATAGAGCTCACTTTTTTTACTTCACTTCAATTGATTAAGCTGAGTTGCTTCACTTCACTTCAACTGATTGGGCTCACTTAACTAGCTTCACTTCAACTAAAGAGCTCACTTTTTTTACATCACTTCAATTGATTAAGGTCAGTTGCTTTACTTCACTACAACTGATAAGGCTCACATAACTAGCTTCACTTCAACTAATAGAGCTCACTTGTTCCACTTCACTTCAATTGATAAAGCTCAGTTACTTCACTTCACTATAACTGATTGGGCTCACTTAGATAGCTTTACTCCAACTTATAGAGCTCACTCGTTTCACTTCAATTCAACTGATTAGGCTTACCTAACTAGCTTTACTTCAACTAATAGAGTTTACTTGTTTCACTTCACTTCAATTGATTAAGCTCAGTTGCTGCACTTCACTTCAACTGATTAGGCTCATTTAACTAGCTTCACTTCAACTAATAGAGCTCACATGTTCACTTCACTTCAATTGATTAAGCTCATTTGCTTCACTTCACTTCAACTGATTAGGTTCACTTAGTTAGCTTCACTTCAACAAATAGAGCTCACTTGTTTCACTTCACTTCAATTCATAAAGCTCAGTTGCTTCACTTCACTTCAACTGATTGGGCTCACTTAGATAGCTTTACTCCAACAAATAGATCCCACTTGTTTCACTTCACTTCAATTGTTAAACCTCAGTTGCTTCACTTCACTTTAACTGATTAGGCTCACTTAGTTAGCTTCACTTCAACAAATAGAGCTCACTTTTTTTACTTCACTTCAATTGATTAAGCTCAGTTGCTTCACTTCACTTCAACTGATTGGGCTCACTTAACTAGCTTCACTTCAACTAAAGAGCTCACTTTTTTTACATCACTTCAATTGATTAAGCTCAGTTGCTTCACTTCACTTCAACTGATTGGGCTCACTTAGATAGCTTTACTCCAACTAATAGAGCTCACTTGTTTCACTTCACTTCAATTGATAATGCTCAGTTGCTTCACTTCACTTTACCTGATAAGGCTTACTTAACTAGCTTCACTTCAACTAATAGAGCTCACCTGCTTCACTTCACTTCAACTGATTAGACTCACTTAGCGTCACCTACACTGATAACGCTTACTTAACTAGCTTCACTTCAACTAATAGAGCTCACTTGTTTCACTTCACTTCAAATGATTAAGCTCAGTTGCTTCACTACACTTCAACTAATTGGCCTCACTTAGTTAGCGCCACCTCAACTGATAACGCTCACTTAACTAGCTTCACTTCAACTAATAGAGCTCACTTCCTCCACTTCACTTCAATTGATTAAACTCAGTTGCTTCACTTCACTTCAACTGATTGGACTTACTTATATAGCGTCACCTCAACTGATACCGCTCACTTAACTAGCTTCACTTCAACTAATAGAGCCCACTTGTTTCACTTCGTTTCAATTGATTAAGCTCAGTTGCTTCACTTCACTTCAACTGATTGGGCTCACTTAACTAGCTTCACTTCAACTAAAGAGCTCATTTTTTTTACATCACTTCAATTGATTAAGGTCAGTTGCTTCACTTCACTTCAACTGATTGGGCTCACTTAGATAGCTTTACTCCAACTAATAGAGCTCACTTGTTTCACTTCACTTCAATTGATAGAGCTCACTTGTTTCACTTCACTTAAATCGATTGAGCTCAGTTGCTTCACTTCACTTCAACTGATTGGGTTCACTTGGTTAGCTTCTCTTCAACAAATAGAGCTCACTTTTTTTACTTCACTTCAATTGATTAAGCTCAGTTGCTTCACTTCACTTCAACTGATTGGGCTCACTTAACTAGCTTCACTTCAACTAAAGAGCTCACTTTTTTTACATCACTTCAATTGATTAAGGTCAGTTGCTTCACTTCACTTCATCTGATTGGGCTCACTTAGATAGCTTTACTCCAACTAATAGAGCTCACTTGTTTCACTTCACTTCAATTGATAATGCTCAGTTGCTTCACTTCACTTTACCTGATTAGGCTTACTTAACTAGCTTCACTTCAACTAATAGAGCTCACCTGCTTCACTTCACTTCAACTGATTAGACTCACTTAGCGTCACCTACACTGATAACGCTTACTTAACTAGCTTCACTTCAACTAATAGAGCTCACTTGTTTCACTTCACTTCAAATGATTAAGCTCAGTTGCTTCACTACACTTCAACTAATTGGCCTCACTTAGTTAGCGCCACCTCAACTGATAACGCTCACTTAACTAGCTTCACTTCAACTAATAGAGCTCTCTTCCTCCACTTCACTTCAATTGATTAAACTCAGTTGCTTCACTTCACTTCAACTGATTGGACTTACTTATATAGCGTCACCTCAACTGATACCGCTCACTTAACTAGCTTCACTTCAACTAATAGAGCTCACTTGTTTCACTTCGTTTCAATTGATTAAGCTCAGTTGCTTCACTTCACTTCAACTGATTGGGCTCACTTAACTAGCTTCACTTCAACTAAAGAGCTCACTTTTTTTACATCACTTCAATTGATTAAGGTCAGTTGCTTCACTTCACTTCAACTGATTGGGCTCACTTAGATAGCTTTACTCCAACTAATAGAGCTCACTTGTTTCACTTCACTTCAATTGATTAAGATCAGTTGCCTCACTTCACTTCAACTGATTAAGCTCAGTTGCTTCACTTCACTACAACTGATAAGGCACACTCACTTGTTTTACTTCACTTCAATTGATTAAGCTCAGTTGCTTCACTTCACTTCAACTGATTGAGCTCACTTAACTAGCTTCACTTCAACTAAAGAGCTCACTTTTTTTTACATCACTTCAATTGATTAAGGTCAGTTGCTTCACTTCACTTCAACTGATTGGGCTCACTTAGTTAGCTTCACTTCAACAAATAGAGCTCACTTGTTTTACTTCACTTCAATTGATTAAGCTCAGTTGCTTCACTTCACTTCAACTGATTGGGCTCACTTAGATAGCTTTACTCCAAATAATAGAGCTCACTTGTTTCACTTCACTTCAATTGATAAAGCTCAGTTGCTTCACTTCACTTTACCTGATTAGGCTCACTTAACTAGCTTCACTTCAACTAATAAAGCTGACTTGTTTCACTTCACTTCAATTGATTAAGCTCAGTTGCTGCACTTCACTTTAACTGATTGGGCTCACTTAGATAGCTTTACTCCAACTAATAGAGCTCACTCGTTTCACTTCATTTCAACTGATTAGGCTTACCTAACTAGCTTTACTTCAACTAATAGAGTTTACTTGTTTTACTTCACTTCAATTGATTAAGCTCAGTTGCTTCACTTTATTTAAACTGATTAGGCTCTCTTAACAGGCTTCACTGTAACTAATAGAACTAACTTGTTCCACTTCACTTCAATTGATTAAGCTCAATTGCTTCACTTCACTTCAACATATTAGGCTCACTTACCAGGCTTCACTTTAACTAATAGAGCTCACTTGTTTCACTTCACTTTAATTGATTAAGCACAGTTGCTTCACTTCACTTCAACTGATTAAGCTCAGTTGCTTCGCTTCACTTCAACTGATTAGGCTCACTTAACTTGCTTCACTTCAACTAATAGAGCTCACTTGTTTCACTTCACTTCAATTGACTAAGCTCAGTTGCTACACTTCAGTTAAATTGATTAAGCTCAGTTGCTTAACCTCACTTCAACTGAATAGGCTTAATTAACTAGCTTCTCTTCAACTAATAGAGCTCACTTGTTCCACATCACATCAATTGATAAGGCTCAGTTGCTTCACTTCACTTCAACTGATTGGGCTCACTTAGATAGCTTTACTCCAACTAATAGAGCTCACTTGTTTCACTTCACTTTAGTTGATTAAGCTCAGTTGCTTCACTTCACTTCAACTGATTAAGCTCAGTTGCTTCGCTTCACTTCAACTGATTAGGCTCACTTAACTTGCTTCACTTCAACTAATAGAGCTCACTTATATCACTTCACTTCAATTGATTGAGCTCAGTTGCTACACTTCAGTTAAATTGATTAAGCTCAGTTGCTTAACCTCACTTCAACTGAATAGGCTTAATTAACTAGCTTCTCTTCAACTAATAGAGCTCACTTGTTTTACTTCACTTCAATTGATTAAGCTCAGTTGCTTCACTTCACTTCAACTGATTGGGCTCACTTACCAGGCTTCACTTCAACTAATAGAGCTCACTTGTTTCACTTCACTTTAATTGATTAAGCTCAGTTGCTTCACTTCACTTCAACATATTAGGCTCACTTACCAGGCTGCACTTTAACTAATAGAGCTCACTTGTTTCACTTCACTTTAATTGATTAGGCTCAGTTGCTTCACTTCACTTCAACTGATTAAGCTCAGTTGCTTCGCTTCACTTCAACTGATTAGGCTCACTTAACTTGCTTCACTTCAACTAATAGAGCTCACTTGTTTCACTTCACTTCACTTGATTAAGCTCAGTTGCTTCACTTCACTTCAACTGATTGGGCTCACTTAATTAGCTTCACTTCAACTTATAGAGCTCACTTGTTTCACTTCACTTCAATTGATTAAGCTCAGTGGCTTCACTTCACTTCAACTGAATAGGCTAAATTAACTAGCTTTACTTACACTAATAGAGTTCACTTGTGTCACTCCACCTCAATTGATTAAGCTCAATTGTTTCACTTCACTTCAACTGATTAAGCTCAGTTGCTTCACTTTATTTAAACTGATTAGGCTCACTTAACAGGCTTCACTGTAACTAATAGAACTAACTTGTTTCACTTCACTTCAATTGATTAAGCTCAATTGCTTCACTTCACTTCAACTGATTAAGCTCAGTTGCTTCGCTTCACTTCAACTGATCAGGCTCACTTAACTTGCTTCACTTCAACTAATAGAGCTCACTTGTTTCACTTCACTTCAATTGATTAAGCTCAGTTGCTTCACTTCACTTAAATTGATTAAGCTCACTTGCTTCACTTCACTTCAACTGATTGGGATCACTTCGTGCGCTTAACTTCAACTGAAAGCGCTCACTTGTTCCAGATCACATCAATTGATTAGGCTCAGTTGCTTCACTTCACTTCAACTGATTGGGCTCACTTAGATAGCTTTACTCCAACTTATGAAGCTCAGTTGCTTCACTTCACTTCAACATATTAGACTCACTTACCAGGCTTCACTTTAACTAATAGAGCTCACTTGTTTCACTTCACTTTAATTGATTAAGCTCAGTTGCTTCACTTCACTTCAACTGATTAAGCTCAGTTGCTTTGCTTCACTTCAACTGATTAGGCTCACTTAACTTGCTTCACTTCAACTAATAGATCTCACTTGTTTCCCTTCACTTCAATTGATTAAGCTCAGTTGCTTCACCTCAGTTAAATTGATTAAGCTCAGTTGCTTAACCTCACTTCAACTGAATAGGCTTAATTAACTAGCTTCTCTTCAACTAATAGAGCTCACTTGTTCCACTTCACTTCAATTGATTAAGCTCAGTTGGTTCACATCACTTCAACTGATTCGGATCACTTCGTGCGCTTAACTTCAACTAAAAGAGCTCACTTGTTCCACATCACATCAATTGATTAGGCTCAGTTGCTTCACTTCACTTAAACTGATTGGGCTCACTTAGATAGCTTTACTCCAACTAATAGAGCTCACTTGTTTCACTTCACTTCAACTGATTAGGCTCACTTAACTAGCTTCACTTCAACTAAAGAGCTCACTTGCTTAACTCACTACAATTGATTAAGCTCAGTTGCTTCACTTCACTTCAACTGATTGGGCTCACTTAGATAGCTTTACTCCAACTAATAGATCTCACTTGTTTCACTTCACTTCAATTGATAGAGCTCACTTGTTTCAATTCACTTAAATCGATTAAGCTCAGTTGCTTCACTTCACTTCAACTGATTGGGTTCACTTGGTTAGCTTCTCTTCAACCAATAGAGCTCACTTATTTCGCTTCACTTCAATTGATTAAGCTCAGTGGCGTCACTTCACTTCAACTGAATAGGCTAAATTAACTAGCTTCATTTCAACTAATAGAGTTCACTTGTGTCACTTCACTTCAATTGATTAAGCTCAATTGTTTCACTTCACTTCACTTGAATAAGCTCAGTTGGTTCACTTCACTTCAACTGATTGGGCTCACTTAATTAGCTTCACTTCAACTAATAGAGCTCACTTGTTTCACGTCACTTCAATTGATTAAGCTCAGTTGCTGCACTTCACTTCAACTGATTAGGCTCACTCACTAGCTTTACTTCAACTAATAGAGCTCACTTGTTTCACGTCACTTCAATTGATTAAGCTCAGTTGCTGCACTTCACTTCAACTGATTAGGCTCACTCACTAGCTTTACTTCAACTAATAGAGCTCACTTGTTTTACTTCACTTCAATTGATTAAGCTCAGTTGCTTCACTTCACTTCAACTGATTGGGCTCACTTAGTTAGCTTCACTTCAACAAATAGAGCTCGCTTGTTTCACTGCACTTAAATCGATTAAGCTCAGTTGCTTCACTTCACTTCAACTGATTGGGTTCACTTGGTTAGCTTCTCTTCAACCAATAGAGCTCACTTATTTCACTTCACTTCAATTGATTAAGCTCAGTGGCGTCACTTCACTTCAACTGAATAGGCTAAGTTAACTAGCTTCAATTCAACTAATAGAGTTCACTTGTGTCACTTCACTTCAATTGATTAAGCTCAATTGTTTCACTTCACTTCAACTGAATAAGCTCAGTTGCTTCACTTCACTTCAACATATTAGGCTCACTAACCAGGCTTCACTTTAACTAATAGAGCTCACTTGTTTCACTTCACTTTAATTGATTAAGCTCAGTTGCTTCACTTCACTTCAACTGATTAAGCTCAGTTGCTTCGCTTCACTTCAACTGATTAGGCTCACTTAACTTGCTTCACTTCAACTAATAGAGCTCACTTGTTTCACTTCACTTCAATTGATTAAGCTCAGTTGCTTCACTTCACTTCAACTGATTGGGCTCACTTAATTAGCTTCACTTCAACTTATAGAGCTCACTTGTTTCACTTCACTTCAATTGATTAAGCTCAATTGTTTCACTTCACTTCAACTGAATAAGCTTAGTTGCTTCACTTCACTTCAACATATTAGGCTCACTAACCAGGCTTCACTTTAACTAATAGAGCTCACTTGTTTCACTTCACTTTATTTGATTAAGCTCAGTTGCTTCACTTCACTTCAACTGATTAAGCTCAGTTGCTTCGCTTCACTTCAACTGATTAGGCTCACTTAACTTGCTTCACTTCAACTAATAGAGCTCACTTGTTTCACTTCACTTCAATTGATTAAGCTCAGTTGCTTCACTTCAGTTAAATTGATTAAGCTCAGTTGCTTAACCTCACTTCAACTGCATAGGCTTAATGAACTAGCTTCTCTTCAACTAATAGAGCTTACTTGTTTCACTTCACTTCAATTGATTAAGCTCAGTTGCTTCAAATCACTTCAACTGATTCGGATCACTTCGTGCGCTTAACTTGAACTAAAAGAGCTCACTTGTTCCACATCACATCAATTGATTAGGCTCAGTTGCTTCACTTCACTTTAACTGATTGGGCTCACTTAAATAGCTTTACTCCAACTAATAGAGCTCACTTGTTTCACTTCACTTCAACTGATTAGGCTAACTTAACTAGCTTCACTTCAACTAAAGAGCTCACTTGCTTCACTTCACTTCAATTGATTAAGCTCACTTGCTTCACTTCACTTCAACTGATTGGGATCACTTCGTGCGCTTAACTTCAACTAAAAGAGCTCACTAGTTCCACATCACATCAATTGATTAGGCTCAGTTGCTTCACTTCTCTTCAACTGATTGGGCTCACTTAGGTAGCTTTACTCCAACTAATGAAGCTCAGTTGCTTCACTTCACTTCAACATATTAGGCTCACTTACCAGGTTTCACTTTAACTAATAGAGCTCACTTGTTTCACTTCACTTTAATTGATTAAGCTCAGTTGCTTCACTTCACTTCAACTGATTGGGCTCACTTAATTAGCTTCAATTCAACTTATAGAGCTCACTTGTTTCACTTCACTTCAATTGATTAAGCTCAATTGTTTCACTTCACTTCAACTGAATAAGCACAGTTGCTTCACTTCACTTCAACATATTAGGCTCACTAACCAGGCTTCACTTTAACTAATAGAGCTCACTTGTTTCACTTCACTTTAATTGATTAAGCTCAGTTGCTTCACTTCACTCCAACTGATTAAGCTCAGTTGCTTCGCTTCACTTCAACTGATTAGGCTCACTTAACTTGCTTCACTTCAACTAATAGATCTCACTTGTTTCACTTCACTTCAATTGATTAAGCTCAGTTGCTTCACTTCAGTTAAATTGATTAAGCTCAGTGGCTTAACCTCACTTCAACTGAATAGGCCTAATTAACTACCTTCTCTTCAACTAATAGAGCTCACTTGTTTCACTTCACTTCAATTGATTAAGCTCAGTTGCTTCACATCACTTCAACTGATTCGGATCACTTCGTACCCTTAACTTCAACTAAAGAGCTCACTTGTTCCACATCACATCAATTGATTAGGCTCAGTTGCTTCACTTCACTTCAACTGATTGGGCTCACTTAGATAGCTTTACTCCAACTAATAGAGCTCACTTGTTTCACTTCACTTCAACTGATTAGGCTCACTTAACTAGCTTCACTTTAACTAATATAGCTCACTTGTTTCACTTCACTTTAATTGATTAAGCTCAGTTGCTTCACATCACTTCAACTGATTAAGCTCAGTTGCTTTGCTTCACTTCAACTGATTAGGCTCACTTAACTTGCTTCACTTCAACTAATAGAGCTCACTTGTTTCACTTCACTTCAATTGATTAAGCTCAGTTGCTTCACCTCACTTCAACTGATTGGACTCACTTAAGTAGCTTCACTTCAACTAAAAGAGCTCACTTGTTTCACTTCACTTCAATTGATTAAGCTCAGTTGCTTCACTTCAGTTCATTTGATTAAGCTCAGTTGCTCTATTTCTCTTCAAATGATTAAGCTCAGTTGCTTAACCTCACTTCAACTGAATAGGCCTAATTAACTAGCTTCTCTTCAACTAATAGAGCTCACTTGTTTCACTTCACTTCAATTGATTAAGCTCAGTTGCTTCACATCACTTCAACTGATTCGGATCACTTCGTGCGCTTAACTTCAACTAAAAGAGCTCACTTGTTCCACATCACATCAATTGATTAGGCTCAGTTGCTTCACTTCACTTCAACTGATTGGGCTCACTTAGATAGCTTTACTCCAACTAATAGAGCTCACTTGATTCACTTCACTTCAACTGATTAGGCTCACTTACCAGGTTTCACTTTAACTAATAGAGCTCACTTGTTTCACTTCACTTTAATTGATTAAGCTCAGTTGCTTCACTTCACTTCAACTGATTGGGCTCACTTAATTAGCTTCACTTCAACTTATAGAGCTCACTTGTTTCACTTCGCTTCAATTGATTAAGCTCAATTGTTTCACTTCACTTCAACTGAATAAGCTCAGTTGCTTCACTTCACTTCAACATATTAGGCTCACTAACCAGGCTTCACTTTAACTAATAGAGCTCACTTGTTTCACTTCACTTTAATTGATTAAGCTCAGTTGCTTCACTTCACTTCAACTGATTAAGCTCAGTTGCTTCGCTTCACTTCAACTGATTAGACTCACTTAACTTGCTTCACTTCAACTAATAGATCTCACTTGTTTCACTCCACTTCAATTGATTAAGCTCAGTTGCTTCACTTCAGTTAAATTGATTAAGCTCAGTTGCTTAACCTCACTTCAACTGAATAGGCTTAATTAACTAGCTTCTCTTCAACTAATAGAGCTCACTTGTTTTACTTCACTTCAATTGATTAAGCTCAGTTGCTTCACTTCACTTCAACTGATTGTGCTCACTTAGATAGCTTTACTCCAACTAATGAAGCTCACTTGTTTCACTTCGCTTCAATTGATTAAGCTCAATTGTTTCACTTCACTTCAACTGAATAAGCTCAGTTGCTTCACTTCACTTCAACATATTAGGCTCACTAACCAGGCTTCACTTTAACTAATAGAGCTCACTTGTTTCACTTCACTTTAATTGATTAAGCTCAGTTGCTTCACTTCACTTCAACTGATTAAGCTCAGTTGCTTCGCTTCACTTCAACTGATTAGGCTCACTTAACTTGCTTCACTTCAACTAATAGATCTCACTTGTTTCACTCCACTTCAATTGATTAAGCTCAGTTGCTTCACTTCAGTTAAATTGATTAAGCTCAGTTGCTTAACCTCACTTCAACTGAATAGGCTTAATTAACTAGCTTCTCTTCAACTAATAGAGCTCACTTGTTTCACTTCACTTCAATTGATTAAGCTCAGTTGCTTCACATCACTTCAACTGATTCGGATCACTTCGTGCGCTTAACCTCAACTAAAAGAGCTCACTTGTTCCACATCACATCAATTGATTAGGCTCAGTTGCTTCACTTCACTTCAACTGATTGTGCTCACTTAGATAGCTTTACTCCAACTAATGAAGCTCACTTGTTTCACTTCACTTCAACTGATAAGGCTCACTTAACTAGCTTCACTGTAACCAATAGAGCTTACTTGTTTAACTTCACTTCTATTGATTAAGCTCAATTGTTTAACTTCACTTTAACCGATAAAGCTAAGTTGCTTCACTTCACTTCAACTGATTAGGCTCACTTAACAGGCTTCACTTCAACTAATAGAGCTCACTTGTTTACTTTACTTCAATTGATTAAGCTCAGTTGCCTCATTTCACTTCAACTGATTATGCTCAGTTGCTTCACTTCACTTCAACTGATAAGGCTCACTTAACTAGCTTCACTTCAACTAATAGAGCTCACTTCATTCACTTCACTTCAATTGATTAAGCTCAGTTGCTTCACTTCAATTATTTTGATTAAGCTTAGTTGCTTCACTTCACTTCAACTGATTAGGCTCACTTACTTAGCTCCACTTCAACAAAAAGAGCTCACTTGTTTTACTTCACTTCAATTGATTAAGCTCAGTTGCTTCACTTCACTTCAACTGATTGGGCTCACTTAGATAGCTTTACTCCAACTTATAGAGCTCACTTGTTTCACTTCACTTCAATTGATAAAGCTCAGTTGCTTCACCTCACTTCAACTGATTGGACTCACTTAAGTAGCTTCACTTCAACTAAAAGAGCTCACTTGTTTCACTTCACTTCAATTGATTAAGCTCAGTTGCTTCACTTCAGTTCATTTGATTAAGCTCAGTTGCTCTATTTCTCTTCAAATGATTAAGCTCAGTTGCTTCACTCCACTTCAACTGATTAAGCTCAGTTGCTTCACTTCACTTCAACTGATAAGGCTCAGTTAACTAGCTTCACCTTAACTACTAGAGCTCACTTGTTTCACTTCACTTCAATTGATTAAGCTCAGTTGCTTCACTTCAGTTTATTTGATTAAGCTCAGTTGCTTCACTTCACTTCAACTGATTAGGCTCACTTAACTATCTTCACCTCAACTACTAGAGCTCACTTGTTTCACTTCACTTCAATTGATTAAGCTCAGTTGCTTCACTTCAGTTTATTTGATTAGGCTCAGTTGCTTCACTTCACTTCAACTGATTGGGCTCACTTAGATAGCTTTACTCCAACTTATAGAGCTCACTTGTTTCACTTCACTTCAATTGATAAAGCTCAGTTGCTTCACCTCACTTCAACTGATTGGACTCACTTAAGTAGCTTCACTTCAACTAAAAGAGCTCACTTGTTTCACTTCACTTCAATTGATTAAGCTCAGTTGCTTCACTTCAGTTCATTTGATTAAGCTCAGTTGCTCTATTTCTCTTCAAATGATTAAGCTCAGTTGCTTCACTCCACTTCAACTGATTAAGCTCAGTTGCTTCACTTCACTTCAACTGATAAGGCTCAGTTAACTAGCTTCACCTTAACTACTAGAGCTCACTTGTTTCACTTCACTTCAATTGATTAAGCTCAGTTGCTTCACTTCAGTTTATTTGATTAAGCTCAGTTGCTTCACTTCACTTCAACTGATTAGGCTCACTTAACTATCTTCACCTCAACTACTAGAGCTCACTTGTTTCACTTCACTTCAATTGATTAAGCTCAGTTGCTTCACTTCAGTTTATTTGATTAGGCTCAGTTGCTTCACTTCACTTCAACTGATAAGGCTTAGTTAACTAGCTTCACCTCAACTACTAGAGCTCACTTGTTTCACTTCACTTCAATTGATTAAGCTCAGTTGCCTCACTTCAGTTCATTTGATTAAGTTTAGTTGCTTCACTTCACTTCAACTGATTAGGCTCACTTAACAGGCTTCACTTTAACTAATAAATCTCACTTGTTCACTTCACTACAATTGATTAAGCTCAGTTGCCTCACTTCACTTCAACTGATTAAGCTCAGTTGCTTCACTTCACTTCAACTGATAAGGCTTAGTTAACTAGCTTCACCTCAACTACTAGAGCTCACTTGTTTCACTTCACTTCAATTGATTAAGCTCAGTTGCTTCACCTCACTTCAACTGATTGGACTCACTTAACTAGCTTCACTTCAACTAAAAGAGCTCACTTGTTTCACTTCACTTCAATTGACTAAGCTCAGTTGCTTCACTTCAGTTCATTTGATTAAGCTCAGTTGCTCTATTTCTCTTCAAATGATTAAGCTCAGTTGCTTCACTCCACTTCAACTGATTAAGCTCAGTTGCTTCACTTCACTTCAACTGATAAGTCTCAGTTAACTAGCTTCACCTCAACTACTAGAGCTCACTTGTTTCACTTCACTTCAATTGATTAAGCTCAGTTGCTTCACTTCAGTTTATTTGATTAAGCTCAGTTGCTTCACTTCACTTCAACTGATTAGGCTCACTAAACTAGCTTCACCTCAACTACTAGAGCTCACTTGTTTCACTTCACTTCAATTGATTAAACTCAGTTGCTTCACTTCAGTTTATTTGATTAAGCTCAGTTGCTTCACTTCACTTCAACTGATTAGGCTCACTTAACAGGCTTCACTTTAACTAATAGAGCTCACTTGTTCACTTCACTTAAATTAATTAAGCTCAGTTGCCTCACTTCAGTTCATTTGATTAAGTTTAGTTGCTTCACTTCACTTCAACTGATTAGGCTCACTTAACAGGCTTCACTTTAACTAATAGAGCTCACTTGTTCACTCCACTTCAATTGATTAAGCTCAGTTGCCTCACTTCACTTCAACTGATTAAGCTCAGTTGCTTCACTTCACTTCAACTGATAAGGCTTAGTTAACTAGCTTCACCTCAACTACTAGAGCTCACTTGTTTCACTTCACTTCAATTGATTAAGCTCAGTTGCTTCACTTCAGTTTATTTGATTAAGCTCAGTTGCTTCACTTCAGTTCAACTGATTAGGCTCACTTAACAGGCTTCAATTTAACTAATAGAGCTCACTTGTTCACTTCACTTCAATTGATTAAGCTCAGTTGCCTCACTTCACTTCAACTGATTAAGCTCAGTTGCTTCACTTCACTTCAACTGATAAGGCTCACTTAACTAGCTTCACTTCAACTAATAGAGCTCACTTGTTCCACTTCACTTCAATTGATTTAGCTCAGTTGCTTCACTTCACTTTAACTGATTGGGCTCACTTAGTTAGCTTCACTTCAACAAATAGAGCTCACTTGTTTAACTTCACTTCAATTGATTAAGCTCAGTTGCTTCACTTCACTTCAACTGATTGGGCTCACTTTGTTAGCTTCACTTCAACAAAAAGAGCTCACTTGTTTTACTTCACTTCAATTGATTAAGCTCAGTTCCTTCACTTCACTTTAACTGATTGGGCTCACTTAGGTAGCTTTACTCCAACTAATAGACCTCACTTGTTTCACTTCACTTCAATTGATAAAGCTCAGTTGATTCACTTTACTTCAACTGATAAGGCTCACTTAACTAGCTTCACTTCAACTAATAGAGCTCACTTGTTCCACTTCACTTCAATTGATTTAGCTCAGTTGCTTCACTTCACTTCAACTGATTAGGCTCACTTAACTAGCTTCACCTCAACTACTAGAGCTCACTTGTTTCACTTCACTTCAATTGATTAAACTCAGTTGCTTCACTTCAGTTTATTTGATTAAGCTCAGTTGCTTCACTTCACTTCAACTGATTAGGCTCACTTAACAGGCTTCACTTTAACTAATAGAGCTCACTTGTTTCACTTCACTTAAATTGATTAAGCTCAGTTGCCTCACTTCAGTTCATTTGATTAAGTTTAGTTGCTTCACTTCACTTCAACTGATTAGGCTCACTTAACTAGCTTCACTTCAACCAATAGAGCTCACTTGTTCACTTCACTTCAATTGATTAAGCTCAGTTGCCTCATTTCACTTCAACTGATTAAGCTCAGTTGCTTCACTTCACTTCAACTGATAAGGCTTAGTTAACTAGCTTCACCTCAACTACTAGAGCTCACTTGTTTCACTTCACTTCAATTGATTAAGCTCAGTTGCTTCACTTCAGTTTATTTGATTAAGCTCAGTTGCTTCACTTCACTTCAACTGATTAGGCTCACTTAACAGGCTTCAATTTAACTAATAGAGCTCACTTGTTCACTTCACCTCAATTGATTAAGCTCAGTTGCCTCACTTCACTTCAACTGATTAAGCTCAGTTGCTTCACTTCACTTCAACTGATAAGGCTTAGTTAACTAGCTTCACCTCAACTACTAGAGCTCACTTGTTTCACTTCACTTCAATTGATTAAGCTCAGTTGCTTCACTTCAGTTTATTTGATTAAGCTCAGTTGCTTCACTTCACTTCAACTGATTAGGCTCACTTAACAGGCTTCAATTTAACTAATAGAGCTCACTTGTTCACTTCACTTCAATTGATTAAGCTCAGTTGCCTCACTTCACTTCAACTGATTAAGCTCAGTTGCTTCACTTCACTTCAACTGATAAGGCTCACTTAACTAGCTTCACTTCAACTAATAGAGCTCACTTGTTCACTTCACTTCAATTGATTAAGCTCAGTTGCCTCATTTCACTTCAACTGATTAAGCTCAGTTGCTTCACTTCACTTCAACTGATAAGGCTTAGTTAACTAACTTCACCTCAACTACTAGAGCTCACTTGTTTTACTTCACTTCAATTGATTAAGCTCAGTTGCTTCACTTCACTTCAACTGATTGGGCTCACTTTGTTAGCTTCACTTCAACAAAAAGAGCTCACTTGTTTTACTTCACTTCAATTGATTAAGCTCAGTTGCTTCACTTCACTTCAACTGATTGGGCTCACTTAGGTAGCTTTACTCCAACTAATAGACCTCACTTGTTTCACTTCACTTCAATTGATAAAGCTCAGTTGATTCACTTTACTTTACCTGATTAGGCTCACTTAACTAGCTTCACTTCAACTAATAGAGCTGACTTGTTTCACTTCACTTCAACTGATTAGGCTTACTTAACTAGCTTCACTTCAACTAATAGAGCTCACTTGTTTCACGTCACTTCAATAGATTAAGCTCAGTTGCTGCACTTCACTTCAACTGATTAGGCTCATTTAACTAGCTTCACTTCAACTGAAGAGCTCACTTGTTTAACTTCACTTCAATTGATTAAACTCAGTTGCTTCACTTCACTTCAACTGATTGGGCTCACTTGTTTCACTGCACTTAAATCGATTAACCTCAGTTGCTTCACTTCACTTCAACTGATTAAGCTCAGTTGCTCCACTTCACTTCAATTGATAAGGCTTAGTTAACTAGCTTCACCTCAACTACTAGAGCTCACTTGTTTCAATTCACTTCAATTGATTAACCTCAGTTGCTTCACTTCAGTTCATTTGATTAAGTTTAGTTGCTTCACTTCACTTCAACTGATTAGGCTCACTGAACTAGCTTCACTTTAACTAATAGAGCTCACTTGTTCACTTCACTTCAATTGATTAAGCTCAGTTGCTTCACTTCACTTCAACTGATAAGGCTTAGTTAACTAGCTTCACCTCAACTACTAGAGCTCACTTGTTTCACTTCACTTCAATTGATTAAGCTCAGTTGCTACACCTCACTTCAACTGATTGGACTCACTTAACTAGCTTCACTTCAAATAAAAGAGCTCACTTGTTTCACTCCACTTCAATTGATTAAGCTCAGTTGCTTCAGTTCAGTTTATTTGATTAAGCTCAGTTGCTACACCTCACTTCAACTGATTGGACTCACTTAACTAGCTTCACTTCAAATAAAAGAGCTCACTTGTTTCACTCCACTTCAATTGATTAAGCTCAGTTGCTTCAGTTCAGTTTATTTGATTAAGCTCAGTTGCTTCACTTCACTTCAACTGATTGGACTCACTTAACTAGCTTCACTTCAACTAAAAGAGCTCACTTGTTTCACTCCACTTCAATTGATTAAGCTCAGTTGCTTCACCTCACTTCAACTGATTGGACTCACTTAACTAGCTTCACTTCAACTAAAAGAGGTCACTTGTTTCACTCCACTTCAATTGATTAAGCTCAGTTGCTTCACTTCAGTTCATTTGATTAAGCTCAGTTGCTTCACTTCACTTCAACTGATTAGGCTAACTTAACTAGCTTCACTTCAACTAATAGAGCTCACTTGTTCCACTTCACTTCAATTGATTAAGCTCAGTTGCTTCACCTCACTTCAACTGATTGGACTCACTTAACTAGCTTCACTACAACTAAAAGAGGTCACTTGTTTCACTCCACTTCAATTGATTAAGCTCAGTTGCTTCACTTCAGTTCGTTTGATTAAGCTCAGTTGCTTCACTTCACTTCAACTGATAAGGCTTAGTTAACTAGCTTCACTTCAACTAATAGAGCTGACTTGTTTCACTTCACTTCAACTGATTAGGCTTACTTAACTAGCTTCACTTCAACTACTAGAGCTCACTTGTTTCACTCCACTTCAATTGATTAAGCTCAGTTGCTTCACTTCAGTTCATTTGATTAAGCTCAGTTGCTTCACTTCACTTCAACTGATAAGGCTTAGTTAACTAGCTTCACCTCAACTACTAGAGCTCACTTGTTTCACTTCACTTCAATTGATTAAGCTCAGTTGCTTCACTTCAGTTTATTTGATTAAGCTCAGTTGCTTCACTTCACTTCAACTGATTAGGCTCACTTAACTAGCTTCACTTCAACTAATAGAGCTCACTTGTTTCACTTCACTTCAATTGATTAAGCTCAGTTGCTTCACCTCACTTCAACTGATTGGACTCACTTAACTAGCTTCACTTCAACTAAAAGAGCTCACTTGTTTCACTCCACTTCAATTGATTAAGCTCAGTTGCTTCACTTCAGTTCATTTGATTAAGCTCAGTTGCTTCACTTCACTTCAACTGATAAGGCTTAGTTAACTAGCTTCACCTCAACTACTAGAGCTCACTTGTTTCACTTCACTTCAATTGATTAAGCTCAGTTGCTTCACTTCAGTTTATTTGATTAAGCTCAGTTGCTTCACTTCACTTCAACTGATTGGGCTCACTTAACTAGCTTCACTTCAATTGAAAAGCTCACTTGTTTTACTTTACCTCAATTGATTAAGCTCAGTTGCTTCACTTCACTTCAACTGATTGGGCTCACTTAGTTAGCTTCACTTCAACAAATAGAGCTCACTTGTTTTACTTCACTTCAATTGATTAAGCTCAGTTGCTTCACTTCACTTCAACTGATTGGGCTCACTTTGTTAGCTTCACTTCAACAAAAAGAGCTCACTTGTTTTACTTCACTTCAATTGATTAAGCTCAGTTGCTTCACTTCACTTCAACTGATTGGGCTCACTTAGGTAGCTTTATTCCAACTAATAGACCTCACTTGTTTCACTTCACTTCAATTGATAAAGCTCAGTTGATTCACTTCACTTTAACTGATTAGGCTCACTTAACTAGCTTCACTTCAACTAATAGAGCTCACTTGTTTCACGTCACTTCAATAGATTAAGCTCAGTTGCTGCACTTCACTTCAACTGATTAGGCTCATTTAACTAGCTTCACTTTAACTGAAGAGCTCACTTGTTTAACTTCACTTCAATTGATTAAACTCAGTTGCTTCACTTCACTTCAACTGATTGGGCTCACTTGTTTCACTGCACTTAAATCGATTAACCTCAGTTGCTTCACTTCACTTCAACTGATTAAGCTCAGTTGCTCCACTTCAGTTTATTTGATTAAGCTCAGTTGCTTCACTTCACTTCAACTGATTAGGCTCACTTAACTATCTTCACCTCAACTACTAGAGCTCACTTGTTTCACTTCACTTCAATTGATTAAGCTCAGTTGCTTCACTTCAGTTTATTTGATTAGGCTCAGTTGCTTCACTTCACTTCAACTGATAAGGCTTAGTTAACTAGCTTCACCTCAACTACTAGAGCTCACTTGTTTCACTTCACTTCAATTGATTAAGCTCAGTTGCCTCACTTCAGTTCATTTGATTAAGTTTAGTTCCTTCACTTCACTTCAACTGATTAGGCTCACTTAACAGGCTTCACTTTAACTAATAAAGCTCACTTGTTCACTTCACTACAATTGATTAAGCTCAGTTGCCTCACTTCACTTCAACTGATTAAGCTCAGTTGCTTCACTTCACTTCAACTGATAAGGCTTAGTTAACTAGCTTCACCTCAACTACTAGAGCTCACTTGTTTCACTTCACTTCAATTGATTAAGCTCAGTTGCTTCACTTCAGTTTATTTGATTAAGCTCAGTTGCTTCACTTCAGTTCAACTGATTAGGCTCACTTAACAGGCTTCAATTTAACTAATAGAGCTCACTTGTTCACTTCACTTCAATTGATTAAGCTCAGTTGCCTCACTTCACTTCAACTGATTAAGCTCAGTTGCTTCACTTCACTTCAACTGATAAGGCTCACTTAACTAGCTTCACTTCAACTAATAGAGCTCACTTGTTCCACTTCACTTCAATTGATTTAGCTCAGTTGCTTCACTTCACTTTAACTGATTGGGCTCACTTAGTTAGCTTCTCTTCAACAAATAGAGCTCACTTGTTTAACTTCACTTCAATTGATTAAGCTCAGTTGCTTCACTTCACTTCAACTGATTGGGCTCACTTTGTTAGCTTCACTTCAACAAAAAGAGCTCACTTGTTTTACTTCATTTCAATTGATTAAGCTCAGTTGCTTCACTTCACTTTAACTGATTGGGCTCACTTAGGTAGCTTTACTCCAACTAATAGACCTCACTTGTTTCACTTCACTTCAATTGATAAAGCTCAGTTGATTCACTTTACTTCAACTGATAAGGCTCACTTAACTAGCTTCACTTCAACTAATAGAGCTCACTTGTTCCACTTCACTTCAATTGATTTAGCTCAGTTGCTTCACTTCACTTCAACTGATTAGGCTCACTTAACTAGCTTCACCTCAACTACTAGAGCTCACTTGTTTCACTTCACTTCAATTGATTAAACTCAGTTGCTTCACTTCAGTTTATTTGATTAAGCTCAGTTGCTTCACTTCACTTCAACTGATTAGGCTCACTTAACAGGCTTCACTTTAACTAATAGAGCTCACTTGTTCACTTCACTTAAATTGATTAAGCTCAGTTGCCTCACTTCAGTTCATTTGATTAAGTTTAGTTGCTTCACTTCACTTCAACTGATTAGGCTCACTTAACTAGCTTCACTTCAACCAATAGAGCTCACTTGTTCACTTCACTTCAATTGATTAAGCTCAGTTGCCTCATTTCACTTCAACTGATTAAGCTCAGTTGCTTCACTTCACTTCAACTGATAAGGCTTAGTTAACTAGCTTCACCTCAACTACTAGAGCTCACTTGTTTCACTTCACTTCAATTGATTAAGCTCAGTTGCTTCACTTCAGTTTATTTGATTAAGCTCAGTTGCTTCACTTCACTTCAACTGATTAGGCTCACTTAACAGGCTTCAATTTAACTAATAGAGCTCACTTGTTCACTTCACTTCAATTGATTAAGCTCAGTTGCCTCACTTCACTTCAACTGATTAAGCTCAGTTGCTTCACTTCACTTCAACTGATAAGGCTCACTTAACTAGCTTCACTTCAACTAATAGAGCTCACTTGTTCACTTCACTTCAATTGATTAAGCTCAGTTGCCTCATTTCACTTCAACTGATTAAGCTCAGTTGCTTCACTTCACTTCAACTGATAAGGCTTAGTTAACTAGCTTCACCTCAACTACTAGAGCTCACTTGTTTCACTTCACTTCAATTGATTAAGCTCAGTTGCTTCACTTCAATTTATTTGATTAAGCTCAGTTGCTTCACTTCACTTTAACTGATTGGGCTCACTTAACTAGCTTCACTTAAATTGATTAAGCTCAGTTGCCTCACTTCAGTTCATTTGATTAAGTTTAGTTGCTTCACTTCACTTCAACTGATTAGGCTCACTTAACTAGCTTCACTTCAACTAATAGAGCTCACTTGTTCACTTCACTTCAATTGATTAAGCTCAGTTGCCTCATTTCACTTCAACTGATTAAGCTCAGTTGCTTCACTTCACTTCAACTGATAAGGCTTAGTTAACTAGCTTCACCTCAACTACTAGAGCTCACTTGTTTCACTTCACTTCAATTGATTAAGCTCAGTTGCTTCACTTCAGTTTATTTGATTAAGCTCAGTTGCTTCACTTCACTTCAACTGATTAGGCTCACTTAACAGGCTTCAATTTAACTAATAGAGCTCACTTGTTCACTTCACTTCAATTGATTAAGCTCAGTTGCCTCACTTCACTTCAACTGATTAAGCTCAGTTGCTTCACTTCACTTCAACTGATAAGGCTCACTTAACTAGCTTCACTTCAACTAATAGAGCTCACTTGTTCACTTCACTTCAATTGATTAAGCTCAGTTGCCTCATTTCACTTCAACTGATTAAGCTCAGTTGCTTCACTTCACTTCAACTGATAAGGCTTAGTTAACTAGCTTCACCTCAACTACTAGAGCTCACTTGTTTTACTTCACTTCAATTGATTAAGCTCAGTTGCTTCACTTCACTTCAACTGATTGGGCTCACTTTGTTAGCTTCACTTCAACAAAAAGAGCTCACTTGTTTTACTTCACTTCAATTGATTAAGCTCAGTTGCTTCACTTCACTTCAACTGATTGGGCTCACTTAGGTAGCTTTACTCCAACTAATAGACCTCACTTGTTTCACTTCACTTCAATTGATAAAGCTCAGTTGATTCACTTTACTTTACCTGATTAGGCTCACTTAACTAGCTTCACTTCAACTAATAGAGCTGACTTGTTTCACTTCACTTCAACTGATTAGGCTTACTTAACTAGCTTCACTTCAACTAATAGAGCTCACTTGTTTCACGTCACTTCAATAGATTAAGCTCAGTTGCTGCACTTCACTTCAACTGATTAGGCTCATTTAACTAGCTTCACTTCAACTGAAGAGCTCACTTGTTTAACTTCACTTCAATTGATTAAACTCAGTTGCTTCACTTCACTTCAACTGATTGGGCTCACTTGTTTCACTGCACTTAAATCGATTAACCTCAGTTGCTTCACTTCACTTCAACTGATTAAGCTCAGTTGCTCCACTTCACTTCAATTGATAAGGCTTAGTTAACTAGCTTCACCTAAACTACTAGAGCTCACTTGTTTCAATTCACTTCAATTGATTAAGCTCAGTTGCTTCACTTCAGTTCATTTGATTAAGTTTAGTTGCTTCACTTCACTTCAACTGATTAGGCTCACTGAACTAGCTTCACTTTAACTAATAGAGCTCACTTGTTCACTTCACTTCAATTGATTAAGCTCAGTTGCTTCACTTCACTTCAACTGATAAGGCTTAGTTAACTAGCTTCACCTCAACTACTAGAGCTCACTTGTTTCACTTCACTTCAATTGATTAAGCTCAGTTGCTTCACCTCACTTCAACTGATTGGACTCACTTAACTAGCTTCACTTCAAATAAAAGAGCTCACTTGTTTCACTCCACTTCAATTGATTAAGCTCAGTTGCTTCAGTTCAGTTTATTTGATTAAGCTCAGTTGCTTCACTTCACTTCAACTGATTAGGCTCACTTAACTAGCTTCACTTCAACTAATAGAGCTCACTTGTTCCACTTCACTTCAATTGATTAGGCTCAGTTGCTTCACCTCACTTCAACTGATTGGACTCACTTAACTAGCTTCACTTCAACTAAAAGAGCTCACTTGTTTCACTCCACTTCAATTGATTAAGCTCAGTTGCTTCACCTCACTTCAACTGATTGGACTCACTTAACTAGCTTCACTTCAACTAAAAGAGGTCACTTGTTTCACTCCACTTCAATTGATTAAGCTCAGTTGCTTCACTTCAGTTCATTTGATTAAGCTCAGTTGCTTCACTTCACTTCAACTGATTAGGCTAACTTAACTAGCTTCACTTCAACTAATAGAGCTCACTTGTTCCACTTCACTTCAATTGATTAAGCTCAGTTGCTTCACCTCACTTCAACTGATTGGACTCACTTAACTAGCTTCACTTCAACTAAAAGAGGTCACTTGTTTCACTCCACTTCAATTGATTAAGCTCAGTTGCTTCACTTCAGTTCGTTTGATTAAGCTCAGTTGCTTCACTTCACTTCAACTGATAAGGCTTAGTTAACTAGCTTCACTTCAACTAATAGAGCTGACTTGTTTCACTTCACTTCAACTGATTAGGCTTACTTAACTAGCTTCACTTCAACTACTAGAGCACACTTGTTTCACTCCACTTCAATTGATTAAGCTCAGTTGCTTCACTTCAGTTCATTTGATTAAGCTCAGTTGCTTCACTTCACTTCAACTGATAAGGCTTAGTTAACTAGCTTCACCTCAACTACTAGAGCTCACTTGTTTCACTTCACTTCAATTGATTAAGCTCAGTTGCTTCACTTCAGTTTATTTGATTAAGCTCAGTTGCTTCACTTCACTTCAACTGATTAGGCTCACTTAACTAGCTTCACTTCAACTAATAGAGCTCACTTGTTTCACTTCACATCAATTGATTAAGCTCAGTTGCTTCACCTCACTTCAACTGATTGGACTCACTTAACTAGCTTCACTTCAACTAAAAGAGCTCACTTGTTTCACTCCACTTCAATTGATTAAGCTCAGTTGCTTCACTTCAGTTCATTTGATTAAGCTCAGTTGCTTCACTTCACTTCAACTGATAAGGCTTAGTTAACTAGCTTCACCTCAACTACTAGAGCTCACTTGTTTCACTTCACTTCAATTGATTAAGCTCAGTTGCTTCACTTCAGTTTATTTGATTAAGCTCAGTTGCTTCACTTCACTTCAACTGATTGGGCTCACTTAACTAGCTCCACTTCAATTGAAAAGCTCACTTGTTTTACTTTACCTCAATTGATTAAGCTCAGTTGCTTCACTTCACTTCAACTGATTGGGCTCACTTAGTTAGCTTCACTTCAACAAATAGAGCTCACTTGTTTTACTTCACTTCAATTGATTAAGCTCAGTTGCTGCACTTCACTTCAACTGATTAGGCTCATTTAACTAGCTTCACTTCAACTGAAGAGCTCACTTGTTTAACTTCACTTCAATTGATTAAACTCAGTTGCTTCACTTCACTTCAACTGATTGGGCTCACTTGTTTCACTGCACTTAAATCGATTAACCTCAGTTGCTTCACTTCAGTTCATTTGATTAAGCTCAGTTGCTTCACTTCACTTCAACTGATAAGGCTTAGTTAACTAGCTTCACCTCAACTACTAGAGCTCACTTGTTTCACTTCACTTCAATTGATTAAGCTCAGTTGCTTCACTTCAGTTTATTTGATTAAGCTCAGTTGCTTCACTTCACTTCAACTGATTGGGCTCACTTAACTAGCTCCACTTCAATTGAAAAGCTCACTTGTTTTACTTTACCTCAATTGATTAAGCTCAGTTGCTTCACTTCACTTCAACTGATTGGGCTCACTTAGTTAGCTTCACTTCAACAAATAGAGCTCACTTGTTTTACTTCACTTCAATTGATTAAGCTCAGTTGCTTCACTTCAGTTCATTTGATTAAGCTCAGTTGCTTCACTTCACTTCAACTGATAAGGCTTAGTTAACTAGCTTCACCTCAACTACTAGAGCTCACTTGTTTCACTTCACTTCAATTGATTAAGCTCAGTTGCTTCACTTCAGTTTATTTGATTAAGCTCAGTTGCTTCACTTCACTTCAACTGATTGGGCTCACTTAACTAGCTCCACTTCAATTGAAAAGCTCACTTGTTTTACTTTACCTCAATTGATTAAGCTCAGTTGCTTCACTTCACTTCAACTGATTGGGCTCACTTAGTTAGCTTCACTTCAACAAATAGAGCTCACTTGTTTTACTTCACTTCAATTGATTAAGCTCAGTTGCTGCACTTCACTTCAACTGATTAGGCTCACTTAACTAGCTCCACTTCAATTGAAAAGCTCACTTGTTTTACTTTACCTCAATTGATTAAGCTCAGTTGCTTCACTTCACTTCAACTGATTGGGCTCACTTAGTTAGCTTCACTTCAACAAAAAGAGCTCACTTGTTTTACTTCACTTCAATTGATTAAGCTCAGTTGCTTCACTTCACTTCAACTGATTGGGCTCACTTAGGTAGCTTTACTCCAACTAATAGACCTCACTTGTTTCACTTCACTTCAATTGATAAAGCTCAGTTGATTCACTTCACTTTACCTGATTAGGCTCACTTAACTAGCTTCACTTCAACTAATAGAGCTCACTTGTTTCACGTCACTTCAATAGATTAAGCTCAGTTGCTGCACTTCACTTCAACTGATTAGGCTCATTTAACTAGCTTCACTTCAACTGAAGAGCTCACTTGTTTAACTTCACTTCAATTGATTAAACTCAGTTGCTTCACTTCACTTCAACTGATTGGGCTCACTTGTTTCACTGCACTTAAATGGATTAACCTCAGTTGCTTCACTTCACTTCAACTGATTAAGCTCAGTTGCTCCACTTCACTTCAACTGATAAGGCTTAGTTAACTAGCTTCACCTCAACTACTAGAGCTCACTTGTTTCACTTCACTTCAATTGATTAAGCTCAGTTGCTTCACTTCAGTTCATTTGATTAAGTTTAGTTGCTTCACTTCACTTCAACTGATTAGGCTCACTTAACAGGCTTCACTTTAACTAATAGAGCTCACTTGTTCACTTCACTTCAATTGATTAAGCTCAGTTGCTTCACTTCAGTTCATTTGATTAAGTTTAGTTGCTTCACTTCACTTCAACTGATTAGGCTCACTTAACTAGCTTCACTTCAACTAATAGAGCTGACTTGTTTCACTTCACTTCAACTGATTAGGCTTACTTAACTAGCTTCACTTCAACTACTAGAGCTCACTTGTTTCACTTCACTTCAATTGATTAAGCTCAGTTGCTTCACCTCACTTCAACTGATTGGACTCACTTAACTAGCTTCACTTCAACTAAAAGAGCTCACTTGTTTCACTCCACTTCAATTGATTAAGCTCAGTTGCTTCACTTCAGTTCATTTGATTAAGCTCAGTTGCTCCACTTCACTTCAACTGATAAGGCTTAGTTAACTAGCTTCACCTCAACTACTAGAGCTCACTTGTTTCACTTCACTTCAATTGATTAAGCTCAGTTGCCTCACTTCACTTCAACTGATTAAGCTCAGTTGCTTCACTTCACTTCAACTGATAAGGCTTAGTTAACTAGCTTCACCTCAACTACTAGAGCTCACTTGTTTCACTTCACTTCAATTGATTAAGCTCAGTTGCTTCACTTCAGTTTATTTGATTAAGCTCAGTTGCTTCACTTCACTTCAACTGATTAGGCTCACTTAACAGCCTTCAATTTAACTAATAGAGCTCACTTGTTCACTTCACTTAAATCGATTAAGCTCAGTTGCCTCACTTCACTTCAACTGATTAAGCTCAGTTGCTTCACTTCACTTCAACTGATAAGGCTCACTTAACTAGCTTCACTTCAACTAATAGAGCTCACTTGTTCCACTTCACTTCAATTGATTTAGCTCAGTTGCTTCACTTCACTTTAACTGATTGGGCTCACTTAACTAGCTTCACTTCAATTGAAAATCTCACTTGTTTTACTTTACTTCAATTGATTAAGCTCAGTTGCTTCACTTCACTTCAACTGATTGGGCTCACTTTGTTAGCTTCACTTCAACAAAAAGAGCTCACTTGTTTTACTTCACTTCAATTGATTAAGCTCAGTTGCTTCACTTCACTTCAACTGATTGGGCTCACTTAGATAGCTTTACTCCAACTAATAGACCTCACTTGTTTCACTTCACTTCAATTGATAAAGCTCAGTTGATTCACTTCACTTTACCTGATTAGGCTCACTTAACTAGCTTCACTTCAACTAATAGAGCTGACTTGTTTCACTTCACTTCAACTGATTAGGCTCACTTAACTAGCTTCACTTCAACTAATAGAGCTCACTTGTTTCACGTCACTTCAATAGATTAAGCTCAGTTGCTGCACTTTACTTCAACTGATTAGGCTCATTTAACTAGCTTCACTTCAACTGAAGAGCTCACTTGTTTTACTTCACTTCAATTGATTAAACTCAGTTGCTTCACTTAACTTCAACTGATTGGGCTCGCTTGTTTCACTGCACTTAAATCGATTAACCTCAGTTGCTTCACTTCACTTCAACTGATTAGGCTCACTTAACTAGCTTCACTTCAACTAAAGAGCTCACTTGCTTCACTTCACTTCAATTGATTAAGCTCAGTTGCTTCACTTCACTTCAACTGATTGAGATCACTTAGTTAGCTTCAATCCAACTAATGAAGCTCACTTGTTTCACTTCACTTCAACTGATAAGGCTCACTTAACTAGCTTCACTGTAACTAATAGAGCTTACTTGTTTAACTTCACTTCTATTGATTAAGCTCAATTGTTTAACTTCACTTCAATTGATTAAGCTCAGTTGCTTCACTTCAGTTTATTTGATTAAGCTCAGTTGCTTCACTTCACTTCAACTGATTAGGCTCACTTAACAGCCTTCAATTTAACTAATAGAGCTCACTTGTTCACTTCACTTAAATCGATTAAGCTCAGTTGCCTCACTTCACTTCAACTGATTAAGCTCAGTTGCTTCACTTCACTTCAACTGATAAGGCTTAGTTAACTAGCTTCACCTCAACTACTAGAGCTCACTTGTTTCACTTCACTTCAATTGATTAAGCTCAGTTGCCTCACTTCACTTCAACTGATTAAGCTCAGTTGCTTCACTTCACTTCAACTGATAAGGCTTAGTTAACTAGCTTCACCTCAACTACTAGAGCTCACTTGTTTCACTTCACTTCAATTGATTAAGCTCAGTTGCTTCACTTCAGTTTATTTGATTAAGCTCAGTTGCTTCACTTCACTTCAACTGATTAGGCTCACTTAACAGCCTTCAATTTAACTAATAGAGCTCACTTGTTCACTTCACTTAAATCGATTAAGCTCAGTTGCCTCACTTCACTTCAACTGATTAAGCTCAGTTGCTTCACTTCACTTCAACTGATAAGGCTCACTCAACTAGCTTCACTTCAACTAATAGAGCTCACTTGTTCCACTTCACTTCAATTGATTTAGCTCAGTTGCTTCACTTCACTTTAACTGATTGGGCTCACTTAACTAGCTTCACTTCAATTGAAAATCTCACTTGTTTTACTTTACTTCAATTGATTAAGCTCAGTTGCTTCACTTCACTTCAACTGATTGGGCTCACTTTGTTAGCTTCACTTCAACAAAAAGAGCTCACTTGTTTTACTTCACTTCAATTGATTAAGCTCAGTTGCTTCACTTCACTTCAACTGATTGGGCTCACTTAGATAGCTTTACTCCAACTAATAGACCTCACTTGTTTCACTTCACTTCAATTGATAAAGCTCAGTTGATTCACTTCACTTTACCTGATTAGGCTCACTTAACTAGCTTCACTTCAACTAATAGAGCTGACTTGTTTCACTTCACTTCAACTGATTAGGCTCACTTAACTAGCTTCACTTCAACTAATAGAGCTCACTTGTTTCACGTCACTTCAATAGATTAAGCTCAGTTGCTGCACTTTACTTCAACTGATTAGGCTCATTTAACTAGCTTCACTTCAACTGAAGAGCTCACTTGTTTTACTTCACTTCAATTGATTAAACTCAGTTGCTTCACTTCACTTCAACTGATTGGGCTCACTTGTTTCACTGCACTTAAATCGATTAACCTCAGTTGCTTCACTTCACTTCAACTGATTAGGCTCACTTAACTAGCTTCACTTCAACTAAAGAGCTCACTTGCTTCACTTCACTTCAATTGATTAAGCTCAGTTGCTTCACTTCACTTCAACTGATTGGGCTCACTTGGTTAGCTTCTCTTCAACCAATAGAGCTCACTTATTTTACGTCACCTCAATTGATTAAGCTCAGTTGCTTCACCTCACTTCAACTGATTGGACTCACTCAACTAGCTTCACTTCAACTAAAAGAGCTCACTTGTTTCACTTCACTTCAATTGATCAAGCTCAGTTGCTTCACTTCACTTCAACTGATTAGGCTCATTTAACTAGCTTCACTTCAACAAATAGAGCTCACTTGTTTCACTGCACTTCAATTGATTAAGCTCAGTTGCTTCACTTCAGTTCATTTGATTAAGCTCAGTTGCTCTATTTCTCTTCAAATGATTAAGCTCAGTTGCCTCACTTCACTTCAACTGATTAAGCTCAGTTGCTTCACTTCACTTCAACTGATAAGGCTCACTTAACTAGCTTCACTTCAACTAATAGAGCTCACTTGTTTCACTTCACTTCAATTGATTAAGCTCAGTTGTTTCACTTCACTTCAACTGATAAGGCTCACTTAACTAGCTTCACTGTAACTAATAGAGCTTACTTGTTTAACTTCACTTCAATTGAAAAGCTCACTTGTTTTACTTCACTTCAATTGATTAAGCTCAGTTGCTTCACTTCACTTCAACTGATTGGGCTCACTTAGATAGCTTTACTCCAACTAATAGACCTCACTTGTTTCACTTCACTTCAATTGATAAAGCTCAGTTGCTTCACTTCACTTTACCTGATTAGGCTCACTTAACTAGCTTCACTTCAACTAATAGAGCTGACTTGTTTCACTTCACTTCAACTGATTAGGCTCACTTAACTAGCTTCACTTCAACTAATAGAGCTCACTTGTTTCGCGTCACTTCAATAGATTAAGCTCAGTTGCTGCACTTCACTTCAACTGATTAGGCTCATTTAACTAGCTTCACTTCAACTGAAGAGCTATCTTGTTTTACTTCACTTCAATTGATTAAACTCAGTTGCTTCACTTCACTTCAACTGATTGGGCTCACTTGTTTCACTGCACTTAAATCGATTAACCTCAGTTGCTTCACTTCACTTCAACTGATTAGGCTCACTTAAGTAGCTTCACTTCAACTAAAGAGCTCAGTTGCTTCACTTCACTTCAATTGATTAAGCTCAGTTGCTTCACTTCACTTCAACTGATTGGGATCACTTAGTTAGCTTTAATCCAACTAATGAAGCTCACTTGTTTCACTTCACTTCAACTGATAAGGCTTACTTAACTAGCTTCACTGTAACTAATAGAGCTTACTTGTTTAACTTCACTTCTATTGATTAAGCTCACTTGTTTCACTTCACTTAAATCGATTAAGCTCAGTTGCTTCACTTCACTTCAACTGATTGGGTTCACTTGGTTAGCTTCTCTTGAACCAATAGAGCTCACTTATTTCACTTCACTTCAATTGATTAAGCTCAGTGGCGTCACTTCACTTCAACTGAATAGGCTAAATTAACTAGCTTCACTTCAACTAATAGAGTTCACTTGTGTCACTTCACTTCAATTGATTAAGCTCAATTGTTTCACTTCACTTTACTTGATTAAGCTCAGTTGCTGCACTTCACTTCAACTGATTGGGCTCACTTAACTAGCTTCACTTCAACTAATAGAGCTGACTTGTTTCACTTCACTTCAACTGATTAGGCTCACTTAACTAGCTTCACTTCAACTAATAGAGCTCACTTGTTTCACGTCACTTCAATAGATTAAGCTCAGTTGCTGCACTTCACTTCAACTGATTAGGCTCATTTAACTAGCTTCACTTCAACTGAAGAGCTATCTTGTTTTACTTCACTTCAATTGATTAAACTCAGTTGCTTCACTTCACTTCAACTGATTGGGCTCACTTGTTTCACTGCACTTAAATCGATTAACCTCAGTTGCTTCACTTCACTTCAACTGATTAGGCTCACTTAAGTAGCTTCACTTCAACTAAAGAGCTCAGTTGCTTCACTTCACTTCAATTGATTAAGCTCAGTTGCTTCACTTCACTTCAACTGATTGGGATCACTTAGTTAGCTTTAATCCAACTAATGAAGCTCACTTGTTTCACTTCACTTCAACTGATAAGGCTTACTTAACTAGCTTCACTGTAACTAATAGAGCTTACTTGTTTAACTTCACTTCTATTGATTAAGCTCAATTGTTTAACTTCACTTCAACCGATAAAGCTCAGTTGCTTCACTTCACTTCAACTAATTAGGCTCACTTAACAGGCTTCACTTTAACTAATAGAGCTCACTTGTTCACTTCACTTCAATTGATTAAGCTCAGTTGCCTCACTTCACTTCAACTGATTAAGCTCAGTTGCTTCACTTCACTTCAACTGATAAGGCTCACTTAACTAGCTTTACTCCAACTAATAGAGCTCACTTGTTTCACTTCACTTCAATTGATAAAGCTCAGTTGCTTCACTTCACTTTACCTGATTAGGCTCACTTAACTAGCTTCACTGACACTAATAGAGCTGACTTGTTTCACTTCACTTCAACTGATTAGGCTCACTTAACTAGCTTCACTTCAACTAATAGAGCTCACTTGTTTCACGTCACTTCAATTGATTAAGCTCAGTTGCTGCACTTCACTTCAACTGATTAGGCTCACTTAACTAGCTTCACTGACACTAATAGAGCTGACTTGTTTCACTTCACTTCAACTAATTAGGCTCACTTAACTAGCTTCACTTCGCTTCAACTGATTAAGCTCAGTTGCTTCACTTCACTTCAACATATTAGGCTCACTTACTAGGCTTCACTTTAACTAATATAGCTCACTTGTTTTACTTCACTTCAATTGATTAAGCTCAGTTGCTTCACTTCACTTCAACTGATTGGGCTCACTTAGATAGCTTTACTCCAACTAATAGATCTCACTTGTTTCACTTCACTTCAATTGATAGAGCTCACTTGTGTCACTTCACTTAAATCGATTAAGCTCAGTTGCTTCACTTCACTTCAACTGATTGGGTTCACTTGGTTAGCTTCTCTTGAACCAATAGAGCTCACTTATTTCACTTCACTTCAATTGATTAAGCTCAGTGGCGTCACTTCACTTCAACTGAATAGGCTAAATTAACTAGCTTCACTTCAACTAATAGAGTTCACTTGTGTCACTTCACTTCAATTGATTAAGCTCAATTGTTTCACTTCACTTTACTTGATTAAGCTCAGTTGCTGCACTTCACTTCAACTGATTGGGCTCACTTAATTAGCTTCACTTCAACAAATAGAGCTCACTTGTTTCACTGCACTTAAATCGATTAAGCTCAGTTGCTTCACTTCACTTCAACTGATTGGGTTCACTTGGTTAGCTTCTCTTCAACCAATAGAGCTCACTTATTTCACTTCACTTCAATTGATTAAGCTCAGTGGCGTCACTTCTCTTCAACCGAATAGGCTAAATTAACTAGCTTCACTTCAACTAATAGAGTTCACTTGTGTCACTTCACTTCAATTGATTAAGCTCAATTGTTTCACTTCACTTTACTTGATTAAGCTCAGTTGCTGCACTTCACTTCAACTGATTGGGCTCACTTAATTAGCTTCACTTCAACAAATAGAGCTCACTTGTTTCACTGCACTTAAATCGATTAAGCTCAGTTGCTTCACTTCACTTCAACTGATTGGGCTCACTTAATTAGCTTCACTTCAACTTATAGAGCTCACTTGTTTCACTTCACTTCAATTGATTAAGCTCAATTGTTTCACTTCACTTCAACTGAATAAGCTCAGTTGCTTCACTTCACTTTAACATATTAGGCTCACTAACCAGGCTTCACTTTAACTAATAGAGCTCACTTGTTTCACTTCACTTCAATTGATTAAGCTCAGTTGCTTCACTTCACTTCAACTGATTAAGCTCAGTTGCTTCGCTTCACTTCAACTGATTAGGCTCACTTAACTTGCTTCACTTCAACTAATAGAGCTCACTTGTTTCACTTCACTTCAATTGATTAAGCTCAGTTGCTTAACCTCACTTCAACTGAATAGGCCTAATTAACTAGCTTCTCTTCAACTAATAGAGCTTACTTGTTCCACTTCACTTCAATTGATTAAGCTCAGTTGCTTCAAATCACTTCAACTGATTAAGCTCAGTTGCTTCGCTTCACTTCAACTGATTAGGCTCACTAACCAGGCTTCACTTTAACTAATAGAGCTCACTTGTTTCACTTCACTTCAATTGATTAAGCTCAGTTGCTTCACTTCACTTCAACTGATTAAGCTCAGTTGCTTCGCTTCACTTCAACTGATTAGGCTCACTTAACTTGCTTCACTCCAACTAATAGAGCTCACTTATTTCACTTCACTTCAATTGATTAAGCTCAGTGGCGTCACTTCACTTCAACCGAATAGGCTAAATTAACTAGCTTCACTTCAACTAATAGAGTTCACTTGTGTCACTTCACTTCAATTGATTAAGCTCAATTGTTTCACTTCACTTTACTTGATTAAGCTCAGTTGCTTCACTTCACTTCAACTGATTGGGCTCACTTAATTAGCTTCACTTCAACTTATAGAGCTCACTTGTTTCACTTCACTTCAATTGATTAAGCTCAATTGTTTCACTTCACTTCAACCGAATAAGCTCAGTTGCTTCACTTCACTTCAACATATTAGGCTCACTAACCAGGCTTCACTTTAACTAATAGAGTTCACTTGTGTCACTTCACTTCAATTGATTAAGCTCAATTGTTTCACTTCACTTTACTTGATTAAGCTCAGTTGCTTCACTTCACTTCAACTGATTGGGCTCACTTAATTAGCTTCACTTCAACTTATAGAGCTCACTTGTTTCACTTCACTTCAATTGATTAAGCTCAATTGTTTCACTTCACTTCAACTGAATAAGCTCAGTTGCTTCACTTCACTTCAACATATTAGGCTCACTAACCAGGCTTCACTTTAACTAATAGAGCTCACTTGTTTCACTTCACTTCAATTGATTAAGCTCAGTTGCTTCACTTCACTTCAACTGATTAAGCTCAGTTGCTTCGCTTCACTTCAACTGATTAGGCTCACTTAACTTGCTTCACTTCAACTAATAGAGCTATCTTGTTTTACTTCACTTCAATTGATTAAACTCAGTTGCTTCACTTCACTTCAACTGATTGGGCTCACTTGTTTCACTGCACTTAAATCGATTAACCTCAGTTGCTTCACTTCACTTCAACTGATTAGGCTCACTTAAGTAGCTTCACTTCAACTAAAGAGCTCAGTTGCTTCACTTCACTTCAATTGATTAAGCTCAGTTGCTTCACTTCACTTCAACTGATTGGGATCACTTAGTTAGCTTTAATCCAACTAATGAAGCTCACTTGTTTCACTTCACTTCAACTGATAAGGCTTACTTAACTAGCTTCACTGTAACTTATAGAGCTTACTTGTTTAACTTCACTTTTATTGATTAAGCTCAATTGTTTAACTTCACTTCAACCGATAAAGCTCAGTTGCTTCACTTCACTTCAACTAATTAGGCTCACTTAACAGGCTTCACTTTAACTAATAGAGCTCACTTGTTCACTTCACTTCAATTGATTAAGCTCAGTTGCCTCACTTCATTTCAATTGATTAAGCTCAGTTGCCTCACTTCACTTCAACTGATTAAGCTCAGTTGCTTCACTTCACTTCAACTGATAAGGCTCACTTAATTAGCTTCACTTCAACTTATAGAGCTCACTTGTTTCACTTCACTTCAATTGATTAAGCTCAATTGTTTCACTTCACTTCAACTGAATAAGCTCAGTTGCTTCACTTCACTTCAACATATTAGGCTCACTAACCAGGCTTCACTTTAACTAATAGAGCTCACTTGTTTCACTTCACTTCAATTGATTAAGCTCAGTTGCTTCACTTCACTTCAACTGATTAAGCTCAGTTGCTTCGCTTCACTTCAACTGATTAGGCTCACTTAACTTGCTTCACTTCAACTAATAGAGCTATCTTGTTTTACTTCACTTCAATTGATTAAACTCAGTTGCTTCACTTCACTTCAACTGATTGGGCTCACTTGTTTCACTGCACTTAAATCGATTAACCTCAGTTGCTTCACTTCACTTCAACTGATTAGGCTCACTTAAGTAGCTTCACTTCAACTAAAGAGCTCAGTTGCTTCACTTCACTTCAATTGATTAAGCTCAGTTGCTTCACTTCACTTCAACTGATTGGGATCACTTAGTTAGCTTTAATCCAACTAATGAAGCTCACTTGTTTCACTTCACTTCAACTGATAAGGCTTACTTAACTAGCTTCACTGTAACTAATAGAGCTTACTTGTTTAACTTCACTTTTATTGATTAAGCTCAATTGTTTCACTTCACTTCAACCGATAAAGCTCAGTTGCTTCACTTCACTTCAACATATTAGGCTCACTTACTAGGCTTCACTTTAACTAATATAGCTCACTTGTTTTACTTCACTTCAATTGATTAAGCTCAGTTGCTTCACTTCACTTCAACTGATTGGGCTCACTTAGATAGCTTTACTCCAACTAATAGATCTCACTTGTTTCACTTCACTTCAATTGATAGAGCTCACTTGTTTCACTTCACTTAAATCGATTAAGCTCAGTTGCTTCACTTCACTTCAACTGATTGGGTTCACTTGGTTAGCTTCTCTTGAACCAATAGAGCTCACTTATTTCACTTCACTTCAATTGATTAAGCTCAGTGGCGTCACTTCACTTCAACTGAATAGGCTAAATTTACTAGCTTCACTTCAACTAATAGAGTTCACTTGTGTCACTTCACTTCAATTGATTAAGCTCAATTGTTTCACTTCACTTTACTTGATTAAGCTCAGTTGCTGCACTTCACTTCAACTGATTGGGCTCACTTAATTAGCTTCACTTCAACAAATAGAGCTCACTTGTTTCACTGCACTTAAATCGATTAAGCTCAGTTGCTTCACTTCACTTCAACTGATTGGGTTCACTTGGTTAGCTTCTCTTCAACCAATAGAGCTCACTTATTTCACTTCACTTCAATTGATTAAGCTCAGTGGCGTCACTTCTCTTCAACCGAATAGGCTAAATTAACTAGCTTCACTTCAACTAATAGAGTTCACTTGTGTCACTTCACTTCAATTGATTAAGCTCAATTGTTTCACTTCACTTTACTTGATTAAGCTCAGTTGCTGCACTTCACTTCAACTGATTGGGCTCACTTAATTAGCTTCACTTCAACAAATAGAGCTCACTTGTTTCACTGCACTTAAATCGATTAAGCTCAGTTGCTTCACTTCACTTCAACTGATTGGGCTCACTTAATTAGCTTCACTTCAACTTATAGAGCTCACTTGTTTCACTTCACTTCAATTGATTAAGCTCAATTGTTTCACTTCACTTCAACTGAATAAGCTCAGTTGCTTCACTTCACTTTAACATATTAGGCTCACTAACCAGGCTTCACTTTAACTAATAGAGCTCACTTGTTTCACTTCACTTCAATTGATTAAGCTCAGTTGCTTCACTTCACTTCAACTGATTAAGCTCAGTTGCTTCGCTTCACTTCAACTGATTAGGCTCACTTAACTTGCTTCACTTCAACTAATAGAGCTCACTTGTTTCACTTCACTTCAATTGATTAAGCTCAGTTGCTTAACCTCACTTCAACTGAATAGGCTTAATTAACTAGCTTCTCTTCAACTAATAGAGCTTACTTGTTCCACTTCACTTCAATTGATTAAGCTCAGTTGCTTCAAATCACTTCAACTGATTAAGCTCAGTTGCTTCGCTTCACTTCAACTGATTAGGCTCACTAACCAGGCTTCACTTTAACTAATAGAGCTCACTTGTTTCACTTCACTTCAATTGATTAAGCTCAGTTGCTTCACTTCACTTCAACTGATTAAGCTCAGTTGCTTCGCTTCACTTCAACTGATTAGGCTCACTTAACTTGCTTCACTTCAACTAATAGAGCTATCTTGTTTTACTTCACTTCAATTGATTAAACTCAGTTGCTTCACTTCACTTCAACTGATTGGGCTCACTTGTTTCACTGCACTTAAATCGATTAACCTCAGTTGCTTCACTTCACTTCAACTGATAAGGCTTACTTACCTAGCTTCACTGTAACTAATAGAGCTTACTTGTTTAACTTCACTTTTATTGATTAAGCTCAATTGTTTAACTTCACTTCAACCGATAAAGCTCAGTTGCTTCACTTCACTTCAACTAATTAGGTTCACTTAACAGGCTTCACTTTAACTAATAGAGCTCACTTGTTCACTTCACTTCAATTGATTAAGCTCAGTTGCCTCACTTCATTTCAATTGATTAAGCTCAGTTGCCTCACTTCACTTCAACTGATTAAGCTCAGTTGCTTCACTTCACTTCAACTGATAAGGCTCACTTAACTAGCTTCACTTCAACTAATAGAGCTCACTTGTTTCACTTCACTTCAATTGATTAAGCTCAGTTGCTCCACTTCAGTTCATTTGATTAAGCTCAGTTGCTTCACTTCACTTCAACTGATTGGGCTGACTTAGATAGCTTTACTCCAACTAATAGAGCTCACTTGTTTCACTTCACTTCAATTGATAAAGCTCAGTTGCTTCACTTCACTTTACCTGATTAGGCTCACTTAACTAGCTTCACTGACACTAATAGAGCTGACTTGTTTCACTTCACTTCAACTGATTAGGCTCACTTAACTAGCTTCACTTCAACTAATAGAGCTCACTTGTTTCACGTCACTTCAATTGATTAAGCTCAGTTGCTGCACTTCACTTCAATCGATTAGGCTCACTTAACTAGCTTTACTTTAACAAATAGAGCTCACTTGTTTCACGTCACTTCAATTGATTAAGTTCAGTTGCTGCACTTCTCTTCAACTGATTAGGCTCATTTAACTAGCTTCACTTCAACAAATAGAGCTCACTTGTTTCACTGCACTTCAATTGATTAAGCTCAGTTGCTGCACTTCACTTCAACTGATTAGGCTCACTTAACTAGCTTCACTGACACTAATAGAGCTGACTTGTTTCACTTCACTTCAACTAATTAGGCTCACTTAACTAGCTTCACTTCGCTTCAACTGATTAAGCTCAGTTGCTTCACTTCACTTCAACATATTAGGCTCACTTACTAGGCTTCACTTTAACTAATATAGCTCACTTGTTTTACTTCACTTCAATTGATTAAGCTCAGTTGCTTCACTTCACTTCAACTGATTGGGCTCACTTAGATAGCTTTACTCCAACTAATAGATCTCACTTGTTTCACTTCACTTCAATTGATAGAGCTCACTTGTTTCACTTCACTTAAATCGATTAAGCTCAGTTGCTTCACTTCACTTCAACTGATTGGGTTCACTTGGTTAGCTTCTCTTGAACCAATAGAGCTCACTTATTTCACTTCACTTCAATTGATTAAGCTCAGTGGCGTCACTTCACTTCAACTGAATAGGCTAAATTAACTAGCTTCACTTCAACTAATAGAGTTCACTTGTGTCACTTCACTTCAATTGATTAAGCTCAATTGTTTCACTTCACTTTACTTGATTAAGCTCAGTTGCTGCACTTCACTTCAACTGATTGGGCTCACTTAATTAGCTTCACTTCAACAAATAGAGCTCACTTGTTTCACTGCACTTAAATCGATTAAGCTCAGTTGCTTCACTTCACTTCAACTGATTGGGTTCACTTGGTTAGCTTCTCTTCAACCAATAGAGCTCACTTATTTCACTTCACTTCAATTGATTAAGCTCAGTGGCGTCACTTCTCTTCAACCGAATAGGCTAAATTAACTAGCTTCACTTCAACTAATAGAGTTCACTTGTGTCACTTCACTTCAATTGATTAAGCTCAATTGTTTCACTTCACTTTACTTGATTAAGCTCAGTTGCTGCACTTCACTTCAACTGATTGGGCTCACTTAATTAGCTTCACTTCAACAAATAGAGCTCACTTGTTTCACTGCACTTAAATCGATTAAGCTCAGTTGCTTCACTTCACTTCAACTGATTGGGCTCACTTAATTAGCTTCACTTCAACTTATAGAGCTCACTTGTTTCACTTCACTTCAATTGATTAAGCTCAATTGTTTCACTTCACTTCAACTGAATAAGCTCAGTTGCTTCACTTCACTTCAACATATTAGGCTCACTTACTAGGCTTCACTTTAAATAATATAGCTCACTTGTTTTACTTCACTTCAATTGATTAAGCTCAGTTGCTTCACTTCACTTCAACTGATTGGGCTCACTTAATTAGCTTCACTTCAACAAATAGAGCTCACTTGTTTCACTGCACTTAAATCGATTAAGCTCAGTTGCTTCACTTCACTTCAACTGATTGGGCTCACTTAATTAGCTTCACTTCAACTTATAGAGCTCACTTGTTCCACTTCACTTCAATTGATTAAGCTCAATTGTTTCACTTCACTTCAACTGAATAAGCTCAGTTGCTTCACTTCACTTCAACATATTAGGCTCACTTACTAGGCTTCACTTTGACTAATATAGCTCACTTGTTTTACTTCACTTCAATTGATTAAGCTCAATTGTTTCACTTCACTTTACTTGATTAAGCTCAGTTGCTTCACTTCACTTCAACTGATTGGGCTCACTTAACTTGCTTCACTTCAACTAATAGAGCTCACTTGTTTCACTTCACTTCAATTGATTAAGCTCAGTTGTTTCACTTCACTTCAACTGATTAGGCTCACTTAACTAGCTTCACTTCAACTAATAGAGCTCACTTGTTTCACGTCACTTCAATTGATTAAGCTCAGTTGCTGCACTTCACTTCAACTGATTAGGCTCACTTAACTAGCTTCACTGACACTAATAGAGCTGACTTGTTTCACTTCACTTCAACTAATTAGGCTCACTTAACTAGCTTCACTTCGCTTCAACTGATTAAGCTCAGTTGCTTCACTTCACTTCAACATATTAGGCTCACTTACTAGGCTTCACTTTAACTAATATAGCTCACTTGTTTTACTTCACTTCAATTGATTAAGCTCAGTTGCTTCACTTCACTTCAACTGATTGGGCTCACTTAGATAGCTTTACTCCAACTAATAGATCTCACTTGTTTCACTTCACTTCAATTGATAGAGCTCACTTGTTTCACTTCACTTAAATCGATTAAGCTCAGTTGCTTCACTTCACTTCAACTGATTGGGTTCACTTGGTTAGCTTCTCTTGAACCAATAGAGCTCACTTATTTCACTTCACTTCAATTGATTAAGCTCAGTGGCGTCACTTCACTTCAACTGAATAGGCTAAATTAACTAGCTTCACTTCAACTAATAGAGTTCACTTGTGTCACTTCACTTCAATTGATTAAGCTCAATTGTTTCACTTCACTTTACTTGATTAAGCTCAGTTGCTGCACTTCACTTCAACTGATTGGGCTCACTTAATTAGCTTCACTTCAACAAATAGAGCTCACTTGTTTCACTGCACTTAAATCGATTAAGCTCAGTTTGTTTCACTTCACTTCAACTGATTGGGTTCACTTGGTTAGCTTCTCTTCAACCAATAGAGCTCACTTATTTCACTTCACTTCAATTGATTAAGCTCAGTGGCGTCACTTCTCTTCAACCGAATAGGCTAAATTAACTAGCTTCACTTCAACTAATAGAGTTCACTTGTGTCACTTCACTTCAATTGATTAAGCTCAATTGTTTCACTTCACTTTACTTGATTAAGCTCAGTTGCTGCACTTCACTTCAACTGATTGGGCTCACTTAATTAGCTTCACTTCAACTTATAGAGCTCACTTGTTTCACTTCACTTCAATTGATTAAGCTCAATTGTTTCACTTCACTTCAACTGAATAAGCTCAGTTGCTTCACTTCACTTTAACATATTAGGCTCACTAACCAGGCTTCACTTTAACTAATAGAGCTCACTTGTTTCACTTCACTTCAATTGATTAAGCTCAGTTGCTTCACTTCACTTCAACTGATTAAGCTCAGTTGCTTCGCTTCACTTCAACTGATTAGGCTCACTTAACTTGCTTCACTTCAACTAATAGAGCTCACTTGTTTCACTTCACTTCAATTGATTAAGCTCAGTTGCTTAACCTCACTTCAACTGAATAGGCTTAATTAACTAGCTTCTCTTCAACTAATAGAGCTTACTTGTTCCACTTCACTTCAATTGATTAAGCTCAGTTGCTTCAAATCACTTCAACTTGCTTCGCTTCACTTCAACTGATTAGGCTCACTAACCAGGCTTCACTTTAACTAATAGAGCTCACTTGTTTCACTTCACTTCAATTGATTAAGCTCAGTTGCTTCACTTCACTTCAACTGATTAAGCTCAGTTGCTTCGCTTCACTTCAACTGATTAGGCTCACTTAACTTGCTTCACTTCAACTAATAGAATTATCTTGTTTTACTTCACTTCAATTGATTAAACTCAGTTGCTTCACTTCACTTCAACTGATTGGGCTCACTTGTTTCACTGCACTTAAATCGATTAACCTCAGTTGCTTCACTTCACTTTACCTGATTAGGCTCACTTAACTAGGTTCACTGACACTAATAAAGCTGACTTGTTTCACTTCACTTCAACTGATTAGGCTCACTTAACTAGCTTCACTTCAACTAATAGAGCTCACTTGTTTCACGTCACTTCAATTGATTAAGCTCAGTTGCTGCACTTCACTTCAATCGATTAGGCTCACTTAACTAGCTTTACTTTAACAAATAGAGCTCACTTGTTTCACGTCACTTCAATTGATTAAGTTCAGTTGCTGCACTTCTCTTCAACTGATTAGGCTCATTTAACTAGCTTCACTTCAACAAATAGAGCTCACTTGTTTCACTGCACTTCAATTGATTAAGCTCAGTTGCTTCATTTCAGTTCATTTGATTAAGCTTAGTTGCTCTATTTCTCTTCAAATGATTAAGCTCAGTTGCTTCACTCCACTTCAACTGATTAAGCTCAGTTGCTTCACTTCACTTCAACTGATAAGGCTCAGTTAACTAGCTTCACCTAAACTACTAGAACTCACTTGTTTCACTTCACTTCAATTGATTAAGCTCAGTTGCTTCACTTCAGTTTATTTGATTAAGCTCAGTTGCTTCACTTCACTTCAACTGATTAGGCTCCTTAACTAGCTTGAACTCAACTACTAGAGCTCACTTGTTTTACTTCACTTCAATTGATTAAGCTCAGTTGCTTTAACTTCAGTTTATTTGAATAAGCTCAGTTGCTTCACTTCACTTCAACTGATTAGGCTCACTTAACAGGCTTCACTTAACTAATAGAGCTCACTTGTTCACTTCATTCAAATTGATTAAGCTCAGTTGCTTCACTTCAGTTCATTTGATTAAGTTTAGTTGCTTCACTTCACTTCAACTGATTAAGCTCAGTTGCTTCACTTCTCTTCAACTGATAAGGCTTAGTTAACTAGCTTCACCTCAACTACTAGAGCTCACTTGTTTCACTTCACTTCAATTGATTAAGCTCAGTTACTTCACTTCAGTTTATTTGATTAAGCTCAGTTGCTTCACTTCACTTCAACTGATTAAGCTCAGTTGCTTCACTTCAACTAATAGAGCTCACTTGTTCCACTTCACTTCAATTGATTTAGCTCAGTTGCTTCACTTCACTTCAACTGATAAGGCGTAGTTAACTAGCTTCACCTCAACTACTAGAGCTCACTTGTTCCACTTCACTTCAATTGATTAAGCTCAGTTGCCTCACTTCACTTCAACTGATTAAGCTCAGTTGCTCCACTTCACTTCAACTGATAAGGCTTAGTTAACTAGCTTCACCTCAACTACTAGAGCTCACTTGTTTCACTTCACTTCAATTGATTAAGCTCAGTTGCTTCACTTCAGTTTATTTGATTAAGCTCAGTTGCTTCACTTCACTTCAACTGATTAAGCTCAGTTGCTTCACATCACTTCAACTGATAAGGCTCACTTAACTAGCTTCACTTCAACTAATAGAGCTCACTTGTTCCACTTCACTTCAATTGATTTAGCTCAGTTGCTTCACTTCACTTTAACTGATTGGGCTCACTTAACTAGCTTCACTTCAACTAATAGAGCTCACTTGTTCCGCTTCACTTCAATTGATTTAGCTCAGTTGCTTCACTTCACTTTAACTGATTGGGCTCACTTAACTAGCTTCACTTCAATTGAAAAGCTCACTTGTTTTACTTTACTTCAATTGATTAAGCTCAGTTGCTTCACTTCACTTCAACTGATTGGGCTCACTTAGTTAGCTTCACTTCAACAAATAGAGCTCACTTGTTTTACTTCACTTCAATTGATTAAGCTCAGTTGCTTCACTTCACTTCAACTGATTGGGCTCACTTTGTTAGCTTCACTTCAACAAAAAGAGCTCACTTGTTTTACTTCACTTCAATTGATTAAGCTCAGTTGCTTCACTTCACTTCAACTGATTGGGCTCACTTAGATAGCATTACTCCAACTAATAGACCTCACTTGTTTCACTTCACTTCAATTGATAAAGCTCAGTTGATTCACTTCACTTTACCTGATTAGGCTCACTTAACTAGCTTCACTTCAACTAATAGAGCTGACTTGTTTCACTTCACTTCAACTGATTAGGCTTACTTAACTAGCATCACTTCAACTAATAGAGCTCACTTGTTTCACGTCACTTCAATAGATTAAGCTCAGTTGCTGCAGTTCACTTCAACTGATTAGGCTTATTTAACTAGCTTCACTTCAACTGAAGAGCTCACTTGTTTTACTTCACTTCAATTGATTAAGCTCAGTTGCTTCACTTCACTTTAACTGATTGGGCTCACTTAACTAGCTTCACTTCAATTGAAAAGCTCACTTGTTTTACTTTACTTCAATTGATTAAGCTCAGTTGCTTCACTTCACTTCAACTGATTGGGCTCACTTAGATAGCTTCACTCCAACTAATAGACCTCACTTGTTTCACTTCACTTCAATTGATAAAGCTCAGTTGATTCACTTCACTTTACCTGATTAGGCTCACTTAACTAGCTTCACTTCAACTAATAGAGCTGACTTGTTTCACTTCACTTCAACTGATTAGGCTCATTTAACTAGCTTCACTTCAACAAATAGAGCTCACTTGTTTCACTGCATTTCAATTGATTAAGCTCAGTTGCTTCACTTCAGTTCATTTGATTAAGCTCAGTTGCTCTATTTCTCTTCAAATGATTAAGCTCAGTTGCCTCACTTCACTTCAACTGATTAAGCTCAGTTGCTTCACTTCACTTCAACTGATAAGGCTCACTTAACTAGCTTCACTTCAACTAATAGAGCTCACTTGTTCCACTTCACTTCAATTGATTTAGCTCAGTTGCTTCATTTCACTTTAACTGATTGGGCTCACTTAACTAGCTTCAATTCAATTGAAAAGCTCACTTGTTTTACTTTACTTCAATTGATTAAGCTCAGTTGCTTCACTTCACTTCAACTGATTGGGCTCACTTAGATAGCTTTACTCCAACTAATAGAGCTCACTTGTTTCACTTCACTTCAATTGATAAAGCTCAGTTGCTTCACTTCACTTTACCTGATTAGGCTCACTTAACTAGCTTCACTTCAACTAATAGAGCTCACTTGTTCCACTTCACTTCAATTGATTTAGCTCAGTTGCTTGACTTCACTTTAACTGATTGGGCTCACTTAACTAGCTTCACTTCAATTGAAAAGCTCACTTGTTTTACTTTACTTCAATTGATTAAGCTCAGTTGCTTCACTTCACTTCAACTGATTGGGCTCACTTAGATAGCTTCACTCCAACTAATAGACCTCACTTGTTTCACTTCACTTCAATTGATAAAGCTCAGTTGATTCACTTCACTTTACCTGATTAGGCTCACTTAACTAGCTTCACTTTAACTAATAGAGCTGACTTGTTTCACTTCACTTCAACTGATTAGGCTCATTTAACTAGCTTCACTTCAACAAATAGAGCTCACTTGTTTCACTGCACTTCAATTGATTAAGCTCAGTTGCTTCACTTCAGTTCATTTGATTAAGCTCAGTTGCTCTATTTCTCTTCAAATGATTAAGCTCAGTTGCCTCACTTCACTTCAACTGATTAAGCTCAGTTGCTTCACTTCACTTCAACTGATAAGGCTCACTTAACTAGCTTCACTTCAACTAATAGAGCTCACTTGTTCCACTTCACTTCAATTGATTTAGCTCAGTTGCTTCACTTCACTTTAACTGATTGGGCTCACTTAACTAGCTTCAATTCAATTGAAAAGCTCACTTGTTTTACTTTACTTCAATTAATTAAGCTCAGTTGCTTCACTTCACTTCAACTGATTGGGCTCACTTAGTTAGCTTCACTTCAACAAATAGAGCTCACTTGTTTTACTTCACTTCAATTGATTAAGCTCAGTTGCTTCACTTCACTTCAACTGATTGGGCTCACTTTGTTAGCTTCACTTCAACAAAAAGAGCTCACTTGTTTTACTTCACTTCAATTGATTAAGCTCAGTTGCTCCACTTCAGTTCATTTGATTAAGCTCAGTTGCTTCACTTCACTTCAACTGATTGGGCTCACTTAGATAGCTTTACTCCAACTAATAGAGCTCACTTGTTTCACTTCACTTCAATTGATAAAGCTCAGTTGCTTCACTTCACTTTACCTGATTAGGCTCACTTAACTAGCTTCACTGACACTAATAGAGCTGACTTGTTTCACTTCACTTCAACCGATTAGGCTCACTTAACTAGCTTTACTTTAACAAATAGAGCTCACTTGTTTCACGTCACTTCAATTGATTAAGTTCAGTTGCTGCACTTCTCTTCAACTGATTAGGCTCATTTAACTAGCTTCACTTCAACAAATAGAGCTCACTTGTTTCACTGCACTTCAATTGATTAAGCTCAGTTGCTTCACTTCAGTTCATTTGATTAAGCTTAGTTGCTCTATTTCTCTTCAAATGATTAAACTCAGTTGCTTCACTCCACTTCAACTGATTAAGCTCAGTTGCTTCACTTCACTTCAACTGATAAGGCTCAGTTAACTAGCTTCACCTAAACTACTAGAACTCACTTGTTTCACTTCACTTCAATTGATTAAGCTCAGTTGCTTCACTTCAGTTTATTTGATTAAGCTCAGTTGCTTCACTTCACTTCAACTGATTAGGCTCACTTAACTAGCTTCAACTCAACTACTAGAGCTCACTTGTTTCACTTCACTTCAATTGATTAAGCTCAGTTGCTTCACTTCAGTTTATTTGATTAAGCTCAGTTGCTTCACTTCACTTCAACTGATTAGGCTCACTTAACAGGCTTCACTTAACTAATAGAGCTCACTTGTTCACTTCATTCAAATTGATTAAGCTCAGTTGCCTCACTTCAGTTCATTTGATTAAGTTTAGTTGCTTCACTTCACTTCAACTGATTAGGCTCACTTAACAGGCTTCACTTTAACTAATAGAGCTCACTTGTTCACTTCACTTCAATTGAATAAGCTCAGTTGCCTCACTTCACTTCAACTGATTAAGCTCAGTTGCTTCACTTCACTTCAACTGATAAGGCTCACTTAACTAGCTTCACTTCAACTAATAGAGCTCACTTGTTTTACTTCACTTCAATTGATTAAGCTCAGTTGCTTCACTTCACTTTAACTGATTGGGCTCACTTAACTAGCTTCACTTCAACTAATAGAGCTCACTTGTTCCACTTCACTTCAATTGATTTAGCTCAGTTGCTTCACTTCACTTTAACTGATTGGGCTCACTTAACTAGCTTCACTTCAATTGAAAAGCTCACTTGTTTTACTTTACTTCAATTGAATAAGCTCAGTTGCTTCACTTCACTTCAACTGATTGGGCTCACTTAGTTAGCTTCACTTCAACAAATAGAGCTCACTTGTTTTACTTCACTTCAATTGATTAAGCTCAGTTGCTTCACTTCACTTCAACTGATTGGGCTCACTTTGTTAGCTTCACTTCAACAAAAAGAGCTCACTTGTTTTACTTCACTTCAATTGATTAAGCTCAGTTGCTTCACTTCACTTCAACTGATTGGGCTCACTTAGATAGCATTACTCCAACTAATAGACCTCACTTGTTTCACTTCACTTCAATTGATAAAGCTCAGTTGATTCACTTCACTTTACCTGATTAGGCTCACTTAACTAGCTTCACTTCAACTAATAGAGCTGACTTGTTTCACTTCACTTCAACTGATTAGGCTTACTTAACTAGCTTCACTTCAACTAATAGAGCTCACTTGTTTCAGGTCACTTCAATAGATTAAGCTCAGTTGCTGCAGTTCACTTCAACTGATTAGGCTTATTTAACTAGCTTCACTTCAACTGAAGAGCTCACTTGTTTTACTTCACTTCAATTGATTAAGCTCAGTTGCTCCACTTCAGTTCATTTGATTAAGCTCAGTTGCTTCACTTCACTTCAACTGATTGGGCTCACTTAGATAGCTTTACTCCAACTAATAGAGCTCACTTGTTTCACTTCACTTCAATTGATAAAGCTCAGTTGCTTCACTTCACTTTACCTGATTAGGCTCACTTAACTAGCTTCACTTCAACTAATAGAGCTCACTTGTTCCACTTCACTTCAATTGATTTAGCTCAGTTGCTTCACTTCACTTTAACTGATTGGGCTCACTTAACTAGCTTCACTTCAACAAATAGAGCTCACTTGTTTTACTTCACTTCAATAGATTAAGCTCAGTTGCTGCACTTCACTTCAACTGATTGGGCTCACTTAGATAGCTTCACTCCAACTAATAGACCTCACTTGTTTCACTTCACTTCAATTGATAAAGCTCAGTTGATTCACTTCACTTTACCTGATTAGGCTCACTTAACTAGCTTCACTTCAACTAATAGAGCTGACTTGTTTCACTTCACTTCAACTGATTAGGCTCATTTAACTAGCTTCACTTCAACAAATAGAACTCACTTGTTTCACTGCACTTCAATTGATTAAGCTCAGTTGCTTCACTTCAGTTCATTTGATTAAGCTCAGTTGCTCTATTTCTCTTCAAATGATTAAGCTCAGTTGCCTCACTTCACTTCAACTGATTAAGCTCAGTTGCTTCACTTCACTTCAACTGATAAGGCTCACTTAACTAGCTTCACTTCAACTAATAGAGCTCACTTGTTCCACTTCACTTCAATTGATTTAGCTCAGTTGCTTCACTTCACTTTAACTGATTGGGCTCACTTAACTAGCTTCAATTCAATTGAAAAGCTCACTTGTTTTACTTTACTTCAATTGATTAAGCTCAGTTGCTTCACTTCACTTCAACTGATTGGGCTCACTTAGTTAGCTTCACTTCAACAAATAGAGCTCACTTGTTTTACTTCACTTCAATTGATTAAGCTCAGTTGCTTCACTTCACTTCAACTGATTGGGCTCACTTTGTTAGCTTCACTTCAACAAAAAGAGCTCACTTGTTTTACTTCACTTCAATTGATTAAGCTCAGTTGCTTCACTTCACTTCAACTGATTGGGCTCACTTAGATAGCTTTACTCCAACTAATAGAACTCACTTGTTTCACTTCACTTCAATTGATAAAGCTCAGTTGATTCACTTCACTTTACCTGATTAGGCTGACTTAACTAGCTTCACTTCAACTAATAGAGCTGACTTGTTTCACTTCACTTCAACTGATTAGGCTCACTTAACTAGCTTCACTTCAACTAATAGAGCTCACTTGTTTCACGTCACTTCAATAGATTAAGCTCAGTTGCTGCACTTCACTTCAACTGATTAGGCTCATTTAACTAGCTTCACTTCAACTAAAGAGCTCACTTGTTTTACTTCACTTCAATTGATTAAGCTCAGTTGCTTCACTTCACTTCAACTGATTGGGCTCACTTAGTTAGCTTCACTTCAACAAATAGAGCTCACTTGTTTTACTTCACTTCAATAGATTAAGCTCAGTTGCTGCACTTCACTTCAACTGATTAGGCTCACTTAACTAGCTTCACTTCAACTAATAGAGCTCACTTGTTTCACGTCACTTCAATAGATTAAGCTCAGTTGCTGCACTTCACTTCAACTGATTAGGCTAATTTAACTAGCTTCACTTCAACTAAAGAGCTCACTTGTTGTACTTCACTTCAATTGATTAAGCTCAGTTGCTTCACTTCACTTCAACTGATTGGGCTCACTTAGATAGCTTTACTCCAACTAATAGACCTCACTTGTTTCACTTCACTTCAATTGATAAAGCTCAGTTGATTCACTTCACTTTACCTGATTAGGCTGACTTAACTAGCTTCACTTCAACTAATGGAGCTCACTTGTTTCACTGCACTTAAATCGATTAACCTCAGTTGCTTCACTTCACTTCAACTGATTAAGCTCAAATGCTCCACTTCACTTCAACTGATAAGGCTTAGTTAACTAGCTTCACCTCAACTACTAGAGCTCACTTGTTTCACTTCACTTCAATTGATTAAGCTCAGTTGCTTCACTTCAGTTCATTTGATTAAGTTTAGTTGCTTCACTTCACTTCAACTGATTAGGCTCACTTAACAGGCTTCACTTTAACTAATAGAGCTCACTTGTTCACTTCACTTCAATTGATTAAGCTCAGTTGCTTCACTTCACTTCAACTGATAAGGCTTAGTTAACTTGCTTCACCTCAACTACTAGAGCTCACTTGTTTCACTTCACTTCATTTGATTAAGCGCTCAGTTGCTTCACCTCACTTCAACTGATTGGACTCACTTAACTAGCTTCACTTCAACTAAAAGAGCTCACTTGTTTCACTTCTCTTCAAATGATTAAGCTCAGTTGCTTCACTCCACTTCAACTGATTAAGCTCAGTTGCTTCACTTCACTTTAACTGATAAGGCTCAGTTAACTAGCTTCACCTCAACTACTAGAGCTCACTTGTTTCACTTCACTTCAATTGATTAAGCTCAGTTGCTTCACTTCAGTTTATTTGATTAAGCTCAGTTGCTTCACTTCACTTCAACTGATTAGGCTCAATTAACTAGCTTCACCTCAACTACTAGAGCTCACTTGTTTCACTTCACTTCAATTGATTAAGCTCAGTTGCTTCACTACAGTTTATTTGATTAAGCTCAGTTGCTTCACTTCACTTCAACTGATTAGGCTCACTTAACAGGCTTCACTTTAACTAATACAGCTCACTTGTTCACTTCACTTAAATTGATTAAGCTCAGTTGCCTCACTTCAGTTCATTTGATTAAGTTTAGTTGCTTCACTTCACTTCAACTGATTAGGCTCACTTAACAGGCTTCACTTTAACTAATAGAGCTCAGTTGTTCACTTCACTTCAATTGATTAAGCTCAGTTGCCTCACTTCACTTCAACTGATTAAGCTCAGTTGCTTCACTTCACTTCAACTGATAAGGCTTAGTTAACTAGCTTCACCTCAACTACTAGAGCTCACTTGTTTCACTTCACTTCAATTGATTAAGCTCAGTTGCTTCACTTCAGTTTATTTGATTAAGCTCAGTTGCTTCACTTCACTTCAACTGATTAGGCTCACTTAACAGGCTTCAATTTAACTAATAGAGCTCACTTGTTCACTTCACTTAAATTGATTAAGCTCAGTTGCCTCACTTCACTTCAACTGATTAAGCTTAGTTGCTTCACTTCACTTCAACTGATAAGGCTCACTTAACTAGCTTCACTTCAACTAATAGAGCTCACTTGTTCCACTTCACTTCAATTGATTGAGCTCAGTTGCTTCACTTCACTTTAACTGATTGGGCTCACTTAACTAGCTTCACTTCAATTGAAAAGCTCACTTGTTTTACTTTACTTCAATTGATTAAGCTCAGTTGCTTCACTTCACTTCAACTGATTGGGCTCACTTAGTTAGCTTCACTTCAACAAATAGAGCTCACTTGTTTTACTTCACTTCAATTGATTAAGCTCAGTTGCTTCACTTCACTTCAACTGATTGGGCTCACTTTGTTAGCTTCACTTCAACAGAAAGAGCTCACTTGTTTTACTTCACTTCAATTGATTAAGCTCAGTTGCTTCACTTCACTTCAACTGATTGGGCTCACTTAGATAGCTTTACTCCAACTAATAGACCTCACTTGTTTCACTTCACTTCAATTGATAAAGCTCAGTTGATTCACTTCACTTTACCTGATTAGGCTCACTTAACTAGCTTCATTTCAACTAATAGAGCTGACTTGTTTCACTTCACTTCAACTGATTAGGCTCACTTAACTAGCTTCACTTCAACTAATAGAGCTCACTTGTTTCACGTCACTTCAATAGATTAAGCTCAGTTGCTGCACTTCACTTGAACTGATTAGGCTCATTTAACTAGCTTCACTTCAACTGAAGAGCTCACTTGTTTTACTTCACTTCAATTGATTAAACTCAGTTGCTTCACTTCACTTCAACTGATTGGGCTCACTTAGTTAGCTTCACTTCAACAAATAGAGCTCACTTGTTTTACTTCACTTCAATTGATTAAGCTCAGTTGCTTCACTTCACTTCAACTGATTGGGCTCACTTTGTTAGCTTCACTTCAACAAAAAGAGCTCACTTGTTTTACTTCACTTCAATTGATAAAGCTCAGTTGATTCACTTCACTTTACCTGATTAGGCTCACTTAACTAGCTTCACTTCAACTAATAGAGCTGACTTGTTTCACTTCACTTCAACTGATTAGGTTTATTTAACTAGCTTCACTTCAACAAATAGAGCTCACTTGTTTCACTGCACTTCAATTGATTAAGCTCAGTTGCTTCACTTCAGTTCATTTGATTAAGCTCAGTTGCTCTATTTCTCTTCAAATGATTAAGCTCAGTTGCCTCACTTCACTTCAACTGATTAAGCTCAGTTGCTTCACTTCACTTCAACTGATAAGGCTCACTTAACTAGCTTCACTTCAACTAATAGAGCTCACTTGTTCCACTTCACTTCAATTGATTTAGCTCAGTTGCTTCACTTCAATTTAACTGATTGGGCTCACTTAACTAGCTTCAATTCAATTGAAAAGCTCACTTGTTTTACTTTACTTCAATTGATTAAGCTCAGTTGCTTCACTTCACTTCAACTGATTGGGCTCACTTAGTTAGCTTCACTTCAACAAATAGAGCTCACTTGTTTTACTTCACTTCAATTGATTAAGCTCAGTTGCTTCACTTCACTTCAACTGATTGGGCTCACTTTGTTAGCTTCACTTCAACTAAAAGAGCTCACTTGTTTTACTCCACTTCAATTGATTAAGCTCAGTCGCTTCACTTCACTTCAACTGATTGGGCTCACTTAGATAGCTTTACTCCAACTAATAGACCTCACTTGTTTCACTTCACTTCAATTGATAAAGCTCAGTTGATTCACTTCACTTTACCTGATTAGGCTCACTTAACTAGCTTCACTTCAACTAATAGAGCTGACTTGTTTCACTTCACTTCAACTGATTAGGCTTACTTAACTAGCTTCACTTCAACTAATAGAGCTTACTTGTTTCACGTCATTTCAATAGATTAAGCTCAGTTGCTGCAGTTCACTTCAACTGATTAGGCTTATTTAACTAGCTTCACTTCAACTGAAGAGCTCACTTGTTTAACTTCACTTCAATTGATTAAACTCAGTTGCTTCACTTCACTTCAACTGATTGGGCTCACTTGTTTCACTGCACTTAAATCGATTAACCTCAGTTGCTTCACTTCACTTCAACTGATTAAGCTCAAATGCTCCACTTCACTTCAACTGATAAGGCTTAGTTAACTAGCTTCACCTCAACTACTAGAGCTCACTTGTTTCACTTCACTTCAATTGATTAAGCTCAGTTGCTTCACTTCAGTTCATTTGATTAAGTTTAGTTGCTTCACTTCACTTCAACTGATTAGGCTCACTTAACAGGCTTCACTTTAACTAATAGAGCTCACTTGTTCACTTCACTTCAATTGATTAAGCTCAGTTGCTTCACTTCACTTCAACTGATAAGGCTTAGTTAACTAGCTTCACCTCAACTACTAGAGCTCACTTGTTTCACTTCACTTCAATTGATTAAGCTCAGTTGCTTCACCTCACTTCAACTGATTGGACTCACTTAACTAGCTTCACTTCAACTAAAAGAGCTCACTTGTTTCACTTCACTTCAATTGATTAAGCTCAGTTGCTTCACTTCAGTTCATTTGTTTAAGCTCAGTTGCTCTATTTTTCTTCAAATGATTAAGCTCAGTTGCTTCACTCCACTTCAACTGATTAGGCTCAGTTGCTTCACTTCACTTCAACTGATAAGGCTCAGTTAACTAGCTTCACCTCAACTACTAGAGCTCAGTTGTTTCACTTCACTTCAATTGATTAAGCTCAGTTGCTTCACTTCAGTTTATTTGATTAAGCTCAGTTGCTTCACTTCACTTCAACTGATTAGGCTCACTTAACAGTCTTCAATTTAACTAATAGAGCTCACTTGTTCACTTCACTTAAATTGATTAAGCTCAGTTGCCTCACTTCACTTCAACTGATTAAGCTCAGTTGCTTCACTTCACTTCAACTGATAAGGCTCACTTAACTAGCTTCACTTCAACTAATAGAGCTCACTTGTTCCACTTCACTTCAATTGATTGAGCTCAGTTGCTTCACTTCACTTTAACTGATTGAGCTCACTTAACTAGCTTCACTTCAATTGAAATGCTCACTTGTTTTACTTTACTTCAATTAATTAAGCTCAGTTGCTTCACTTCACTTCAACTGATTCGGCTCACTTAGTTAGCTTCACTTCAACAAATAGAGCTCACTTGTTTTACTTCACTTCAATTGATTAAGCTCAGTTGCTTCACTTCACTTCAACTGATTGGGCTCACTTTGTTAGCTTCACTTCAACAGAAAGAGCTCACTTGTTTTACTTCACTTCAATTGATTAAGCTCAGTTGCTTCACTTCACTTCAACTGATTGGGCTCACTTAGATAGCTTTACTCCAACTAATAGACCTCACTTGTTCCACTTCACTTCAATTGATAAAGCTCAGTTGATTCACTTCACTCCAACTAATAGAGCTTACTTGTTTCACGTCACTTCAATAGATTAAGCTCAGTTGCTGCACTTCACTTGAACTGATTAGGCTCATTTAACTAGCTTCACTTCAACTGAAGAGCTCACTTGTTTTACTTCACTTCAATTGATTAAACTCAGTTGCTTCTCTTCACTTCAACTGATTGGGCTCACTTGTTTCACTGCACTTAAATCGATTAACCTCAGTTGCTTCACTTCACTTCAACTGGTTAAGCTCAGTTGCTCCACTTCACTTCAACTGATAAGGCTTAGTTAACTAGCTTCACCTCAACTACTAGAGCTCACTTGTTTCACTTCACTTCAATTGATTAAGCTCAGTTGCTTCACTTCAGTTCATTTGATTAAGTTTAGTTGCTTCACTTCACTTCAACTGATTAGGCTCACTTAACAGGCTTCACTTTAACTAATAGAGCTCACTTGTTCACTTCACTTCAATTGATTAAGCTCAGTTGCTTCACTTCTCTTCAACTGATAAGGCTTAGTTAACTAGCTTCACCTCAACTACTAGAGCTCACTTGTTTCACTTCACTTCAATTGATTAAGCTCAGTTGCTTCACCTCACTTCAACTGATTGGACTCACTTAACTAGCTTCACCTCAACTACTAGAGCTCACTTGTTTCACTTCACTTCAATTGATTAAGCTCAGTTGCTTCACTTCAGTTTATTTGATTAGGCTCAGTTGCTTCACTTCACTTCAACTGATTAGGCTCACTTAACAGGCTTCACTTTAACTAATAGAGCTCACTTGTTCACTTCACTTAAATTGATTAAGCTCAGTTGCCTCACTTCAGTTCATTTGATTAAGTTTAGTTGCTTCACTTCACTTCAACTGATTAGGCTCACTTAACAGGCTTCACTCTAACTAATAGAGCTCACTTGTTCACTTCACTTCAATTGATTAAGCTCAGTTGCCTCACTTCACTTCAACTGATAAGGCTTAGTTAACTAGCTTCACCTCAACTACTAGAGCTCACTTGTTTCACTTCACTTCAATTGATTAAGCTCAGTTGCTTCACTTCAGTTTATTTGATTAAGCTCAGTTGCTTCACTTCACTTCAACTGATTAGGCTCACTTAACAGGCTTCAATTTAACTAATAGAGCTCACTTGTTCACTTCACTTAAATTGATTAAGCTCAGTTGCCTCACTTCACTTCAACTGATTAAGCTCAGTTGCTTCACTTCACTTCAACTGATAAGGCTTACTTAACTAGCTTCACTTCAAGTGATAGAGCTCACTTGTTCCACTTCACTTCAATTGATTTAGCTCAGTTGCTTCACTTCACTTTAACTGATTGGGCTCACTTAACTAGCTTCACTTCAATTGAAAAGCTCACTTGTTTTACTTTACTTCAATTGATTAAGTTCAGTTGCTTCACTTCACTTCAACTGATTGGGCTCACTTAGTTAGCTTCACTTCAACAAATAGAGCTCACTTGTTTTACTTCACTTTAATTGATTAAGCTCAGTTGCTTCACTTCACTTCAACTGATTGGGCTCACTTTGTTAGCTTCACTTCAACAAAAAGAGCTCACTTGTTTTACTTCACTTCAATTGATTAAGCTCAGTTGCTTCACTTCACTTCAACTGATTGGGCTCACTTAGATAGCTTTACTCCAACTAATAGACCTCACTTGTACCACTTCACTTCAATTGATAAAGCTCAGTTGATTTACTTCACTTTACCTGATTAGGCTCACTTAACTAGCTTCACTTCAACTAATAGAGCTGACTTGTTTCACTTCACTTCAACTGATTGGGCTCACTTAACTAGCTTCACTTCAATTGAAAAGCTCACTTGTTTTACTTTACTTCAATTGATTAAGTTCAGTTGCTTCACTTCACTTCAACTGATTGGGCTGACTTAGTTAGCTTCACTTCAACAAATAGAGCTCACTTGTTTTACTTCACTTTAATTGATTAAGCTCAGTTGCTTCACTTCACTTCAACTGATTGGGCTCACTTTGTTAGCTTCACTTCAACAAAAAGAGCTCACTTGTTTTACTTCACTTCAATTGATTAAGCTCAGTTGCTTCACTTCACTTCAACTGATTGGGCTCACTTAGATAGCTTTACTCCAACTAATAGACCTCACTTGTACCACTTCACTTCAATTGATAAAGCTCAGTTGATTCACTTCACTTTACCTGATTAGGCTCACTTAACTAGCTTCACTTCAACTAATAGAGCTCACTTGCTTCACTTCACTTCAATTGATTAAGCTCAGTTGCTTCACTTCACTTCAACTGATTGAGATCACTTAGTTAGCTTTAATCCAACTAATGAAGCTCACTTGTTTCACTTCACTTCAACTGATTAAGCTCAGTTGCTTCACTTCACTTCAACTGATAAGGCTCAGTTAACTAGCTTCACCTCAACTACTAGAGCTCACTTGTTCCACTTCACTTCAATTGATTTAGCTCAGTTGCTTCACTTCACTTTAACTGATTGGGCTCATTTAAATAGCTTCACTTCAATTGAAAAGCTCACTTGTTTTACTTCACTTCAATTGATTAAGCTCAGTTGCTTCACTTCACTTCAACTGATTGGGCTCACTTAGTTAGCCTTACTTCAACAAATAGAGCTCACTTGTTTTACTTCACTTCAATTGATTAAGCTCAGTTGCTTCACTTCACTTCAACTGAAGAGCTCACTTGTTTTACTTCACTTCAATTGATTAAACTCAGTTGCTTCACTTCACTTCAACTGATTGGGCTCACTTGTTTCACTGCACTTAAATCGATTAACCTCAGTTGCTTCACTTCACTTCAACTGATTAGGCTCACTTAACTAGCTTCACTTCAACTAAAGAGCTCACTTGCTTCACTTCACTTCAATTGATTAAGCTCAGTTGCTTCACTTCACTTCAACTGATTGAGATCACTTAGTTAGCTTTAATCCAACTAATGAAGCTCACTTGTTTCACTTCACTTCAACTGATTAAGCTCAGTTGCTTCTTTCACTTCAACTGAAGAGCTCACTTGTTTTACTTCACTTCAATTGATTAAACTCAGTTGCTGCACTTCACTTCAACTGATTGGGCTCACTTGTTTCACTGCACTTAAATCGATTAACCTCAGTTGCTTCACTTCACTTCAACTGATTAGGCTCACTTAACTAGCTTCACTTCAACTAAAGAGCTCACTTGCTTCACTTCACTTCAATTGATTAAGCTCAGTTGCTTCACTTCACTTCAACTGATTGAGATCACTTAGTTAGCTTTAATCCAACTAATGAAGCTCACTTGTTTCACTTCACTTCAACTGATTAAGCTCAGTTGCTTCACTTCACTTCAACTGATAAGGCTCAGTTAACTAGCTTCACCTCAACTACTAGAGCTCACTTGTTCCACTTCACTTCAATTGATTTAGCTCAGTTGCTTCACTTCACTTTAACTGATTGGGCTCATTTAAATAGCTTCACTTCAATTGAAAAGCTCACTTGTTTTACTTCACTTCAATTGATTAAGCTCAGTTGCTTCACTTCACTTCAACTGATTGGGCTCACTTAGTTAGCCTCACTTCAACAAATAGAGCTCACTTGTTTTACTTCACTTCAATTGATTAAGCTCAGTTGCTTCACTTCACTTCAACTGATTGGGTCCACTTTATTAGCTTCACTTCAACAAAAAGAGCTAGTTGCTCTATTCCTCTTTAAATGATTAAGCTCAGTTGCTTCACTCCACTTCAACTGATTAAGCTCAGTTGCTTCACTTCACTTCAACTGATAAGGCTCAGTTAACTAGCCTCACCTCAACTACTAGAGCTCACTTGTTTCACTTCACTTCAATTGATTAAGCTCAGTTGCTTCACTTCAGTTTATTTGATAAAGCTCAGTTGCTTCACTTCACTTCAACTGATTAGGCTCACTTAACTAGCTTCACCTCAACTACTAGAGCTCACTTGTTTCACTTCACTTCATTTGATTAAGCTCAGTTGCTCTATTTCTCTTTAAATGATTAAGCTCAGTTGCTTCACTGCACTTCAATTGATTAAGCTCAGTTGCTTCACTTCAGTTCATTTGATTAAGCTCGGTTGCTCTATTTCTCTTCAAATGATTAAGCTCAGTTGCCTCACTTCACTTCAACTGATTAAGCTCAGTTGCTTCACTTCACTTCAACTGATAAGGCTTAGTTAACTAGCTTCACCTCAACTACTAGAGCTCACTTGTTTCACTTCACTTCAATTGATTAAGCTCAGTTGCTTCACTTCAGTTCATTTGATTAAGTTTAGTTGCTTCACTTCACTTCAACTGATTAGGCTCACTTAACAGGCTTCACTTTAACTAATAGAGCTCACTTGTTCACTTCACTTCAATTGATTAAGCTCAGTTGCTTCACTTCACTTCAACTGATTGGGCTCACTTTGTTAGCTTCACTTCAACAGAAAGAGCTCACTTGTTTTACTTCACTTCAATTGATTAAGCTCAGTTGCTTCACTTCACTTCAACTGATTGGGCTCACTTAGATAGCTTTACTCCAACTAATAGACCTCACTTGTTTCACTTCACTTCAATTGATAAAGCTCAGTTGATTCACTTCACTTCAACTACTAGAGCTCACTTGTTCCACTTCACTTCAATTGATTTAGCTCAGTTGCTTCACTTCACTTTAACTGATTGGGCTCATTTAACTAGCTTCACTTCAATTGAAAAGCTCACTTGTTTTACTTCACTTCAATTGATTGAGCTCAGTTGCTTCACTTCACTTTAACTGATTGGGCTCACTTAACTAGCTTCACTTCAATTGAAAAGCTCACTTGTTTTACTTTACTTCAATTAATTAAGCTCAGTTGCTTCACTTCACTTCAACTGATTCGGCTCACTTAGTTAGCTTCACTTCAACAAATAGAGCTCACTTGTTTTACTTCACTTCAATTGATTAAGCTCAGTTGCTTCACTTCACTTCAACTGATTGGGCTCACTTTGTTAGCTTCACTTCAACAGAAAGAGCTCACTTGTTTTACTTCACTTCAATTGATTAAGCTCAGTTGCTTCACTTCACTTCAACTGATTGGGCTCACTTAGATAGCTTTACTCCAACTAATAGACCTCACTTGTTTCACTTCACTTCAATTGATAAAGCTCAGTTGATTCACTTCACTTCAACTAATAGAGCTTACTTGTTTCACGTCACTTCAATAGATTAAGCTCAGTTGCTGCACTTCACTTGAACTGATTAGGCTCATTTAACTAGCTTCACTTCAACTGAAGAGCTCACTTGTTTTACTTCACTTCAATTGATTAAACTCAGTTGCTTCTCTTCACTTCAACTGATTGGGCTCACTTGTTTCACTGCACTTAAATCGATTAACCTCAGTTGCTTCACTTCACTTCAACTGGTTAAGCTCAGTTGCTCCACTTCACTTCAACTGATAAGGCTTAGTTAACTAGCTTCACCTCAACTACTAGAGCTCACTTGTTTCACTTCACTTCAATTGATTAAGCTCAGTTGCTTCACTTCAGTTCATTTGATTAAGTTTAGTTGCTTCACTTCACTTCAACTGATTAGGCTCACTTAACAGGCTTCACTTTAACTAATAGAGCTCACTTGTTCACTTCACTTCAATTGATTAAGCTCAGTTGCTTCACTTCACTTCAACTGATAAGGCTTAGTTAACTAGCTTCACCTCAACTACTAGAGCTCACTTGTTTCACTTCACTTCAATTGATTAAGCTCAGTTGCTTCACCTCACTTCAACTGATTGGACTCACTTAACTAGCTTCACCTCAACTACTAGAGCTCACTTGTTTCACTTCACTTCAATTGATTAAGCTCAGTTGCTTCACTTCAGTTTATTTGATTAGGCTCAGTTGCTTCACTTCACTTCAACTGATTAGGCTCACTTAACAGGCTTCACTTTAACTAATAGAGCTCACTTGTTCACTTCACTTAAATTGATTAAGCTCAGTTGCCTTACTTCAGTTCATTTGATTAAGTTTAGTTGCTTCACTTCACTTCAACTGATTAGGCTCACTTAACAGGCTTCACTCTAACTAATAGAGCTCACTTGTTCACTTCACTTCAATTGATTAAGCTCAGTTGCCTCACTTCACTTCAACTGATAAGGCTTAGTTAACTAGCTTCACCTCAACTACTAGAGCTCACTTGTTTCACTTCACTTCAATTGATTAAGCTCAGTTGCTTCACTTCAGTTTATTTGATTAAGCTCAGTTGCTTCACTTCACTTCAACTGATTAGGCTCACTTAACAGGCTTCAATTTAACTAATAGAGCTCACTTGTTCACTTCACTTAAATTGATTAAGCTCAGTTGCCTCACTTCACTTCAACTGATTAAGCTCAGTTGCTTCACTTCACTTCAACTGATAAGGCTTACTTAACTAGCTTCACTTCAAGTGATAGAGCTCACTTGTTCCACTTCACTTCAATTGATTTAGCTCAGTTGCTTCACTTCACTTTAACTGATTGGGCTCACTTAACTAGCTTCACTTCAATTGAAAAGCTCACTTGTTTTACTTTACTTCAATTGATTAAGTTCAGTTGCTTCACTTCACTTCAACTGATTGGGCTCACTTAGTTAGCTTCACTTCAACAAATAGAGCTCACTTGTTTTACTTCACTTTAATTGATTAAGCTCAGTTGCTTCACTTCACTTCAACTGATTGGGCTCACTTTGTTAGCTTCACTTCAACAAAAAGAGCTCACTTGTTTTACTTCACTTCAATTGATTAAGCTCAGTTGCTTCACTTCACTTCAACTGATTGGGCTCACTTAGATAGCTTTACTCCAACTAATAGACCTCACTTGTACCACTTCACTTCAATTGATAAAGCTCAGTTGATTCACTTCACTTTACCTGATTAGGCTCACTTAACTAGCTTCACTTCAACTAATAGAGCTGACTTGTTTCACTTCACTTCAACTGATTGGGCTCACTTAACTAGCTTCACTTCAATTGAAAAGCTCACTTGTTTTACTTTACTTCAATTGATTAAGTTCAGTTGCTTCACTTCACTTCAACTGATTGGGCTCACTTAGTTAGCTTCACTTCAACAAATAGAGCTCACTTGTTTTACTTCACTTTAATTGATTAAGCTCAGTTGCTTCACTTCACTTCAACTGATTGGGCTCACTTTGTTAGCTTCACTTCAACAAAAAGAGCTCACTTGTTTTACTTCACTTCAATTGATTAAGCTCAGTTGCTTCACTTCACTTTAACTGATGGGGCTCACTTAGATAGCTTTACTCCAACTAATAGACCTCACTTGTACCACTTCACTTCAATTGATAAAGCTCAGTTGATTCACTTCACTTTACCTGATTAGGCTCACTTAACTAGCTTCACTTCAACTAATAGAGCTCACTTGCTTCACTTCACTTCAATTGATTAAGCTCAGTTGCTTCACTTCACTTCAACTGATTGAGATCACTTAGTTAGCTTTAATCCAACTAATGAAGCTCACTTGTTTCACTTCACTTCAACTGATTAAGCTCAGTTGCTTCACTTCACTTCAACTGATAAGGCTCAGTTAACTAGCTTCACTTCAACTGAAGAGCTCACTTGTTTTACTTCACTTCAATTGATTAAACTCAGTTGCTTCACTTCACTTCAACTGATTGGGCTCACTTGTTTCACTGCACTTAAATCGATTAACCTCAGTTGCTTCACTTCACTTCAACTGATTGGGCTCACTTAGTTAGCTTCACTTCAACAAATAGAGCTCACTTGTTTTACTTCACTTTAATTGATTAAGCTCAGTTGCTTCACTTCACTTCAACTGATTGGGCTCACTTTGTTAGCTTCACTTCAACAAAAAGAGCTCACTTGTTTTACTTCACTTCAATTGATTAAGCTCAGTTGCTTCACTTCACTTCAACTGATTGAGATCACTTAGTTAGCTTTAATCCAACTAATGAAGCTCACTTGTTTCACTTCACTTCAACTGATTAAGCTCAGTTGCTTCACTTCACTTCAACTGATAAGGCTCAGTTAACTAGCTTCACTTCAACTAAAGAGCTCACTTGCTTCACTTCACTTCAATTGATTAAGCTCAGTTGCTTCACTTCACTTCAACTGATTGAGATCACTTAGTTAGCTTTAATCCAACTAATGAAGCTCACTTGTTTCACTTCACTTCAACTGATTAAGCTCAGTTGCTTCACTTCACTTCAACTGATAAGGCTCAGTTAACTAGCTTCACCTCAACTACTAGAGCTCACTTGTTCCACTTCACTTCAATTGATTTAGCTCAGTTGCTTCACTTCACTTTAACTGATTGGGCTCATTTAACTAGCTTCACTTCAATTGAAAAGCTCACTTGTTTTACTTCACTTCAATTGATTAAGCTCAGTTGTTTCACTTCACTTCAACTGATTGGGCTCACTTAGTTAGCCTCACTTCAACAAATAGAGCTCACTTGTTTTACTTCACTTCAATTGATTAAGCTCAGTTGCTTCACTTCACTTCAACTGATTGGGCTCACTTTATTAGCTTCACTTCAACAAAAAGAGCTAGTTGCTCTATTCCTCTTTAAATGATTAAGCTCAGTTGCTTCACTCCACTTCAACTGATTAAGCTCAGTTGCTTCACTTCACTTCAACTGATAAGGCTCAGTTAACTAGCCTCACCTCAACTACTAGAGCTCACTTGTTTCACTTCACTTCAATTGATTAAGCTCAGTTGCTTCACTTCAGTTTATTTGATAAAGCTCAGTTGCTTCACTTCACTTCAACTGATTAGGCTCACTTAACTAGCTTCACCTCAACTACTAGAGCTCACTTGTTTCACTTCACTTCATTTGATTAAGCTCAGTTGCTCTATTTCTCTTTAAATGATTAAGCTCAGTTGCTTCACTCCACTTCAACTGATTAAGCTCAGTTGCTTCACTTCACTTCAACTGATAAGGCTCAGTTAACTAGCTTCACCTCAACTACTAGAGCTCACTTGTTCCACTTCACTTCAATTGATTTAGCTCAGTTGCTTCACTTCACTTTAACTGATTGGGCTCACTTAACTAGCTTTACTTCAAATAATAGAGCTGACTTGTTTCACTTCACTTCAACTGATTAGGCTCACTTAACTAGCTTCACTTCAACTAATAGAGCTCACTTGTTTCACTTCACTTCATTTGATTAAGCTCAGTTGCTCTATTTCTCTTTAAATGATTAAGCTCAGTTGCTTCACTCCACTTCAACTGATTAAGCTCAGTTGCTTCACTTCACTTCAACTGATAAGGCTCAGTTAACTAGCTTCACCTCAACTACTAGAGCTCACTTGTTTCACTTCACTTCAATTGATTAAGCTCAGTTGCTCTATTTCTCTTTGAATGATTAAGCTCAGTTGCTTCACTCCACTTCAACTGATTAAGCTCAGTTGCTTCACTTCACTTCAACTGATTAGGCTCACTTAACTAGCTTCACCTCAACTACTAGAGCTCACTTGTTTCACTTCACTTCATTTGATTAAGCTCAGTTGCTCTATTTCTCTTTAAATGATTAAGCTCAGTTGCTTCACTCCACTTCAACTGATTAAGCTCAGTTGCTTCACTTCACTTCAACTGATAAGGCTCAGTTAACTAGCTTCACCTCAACTACTAGAGCTCACTTGTTCCACTTCACTTCAATTGATTTAGCTCAGTTGCTTCACTTCACTTTAACTGATTGGGCTCACTTAACTAGCTTTACTTCAAATAATAGAGCTGACTTGTTTCACTTCACTTCAACTGATTAGGCTCACTTAACTAGCTTCACTTCAACTAATAGAGCTCACTTGTTTCACTTCACTTCATTTGATTAAGCTCAGTTGCTCTATTTCTCTTTGAATGATTAAGCTCAGTTGCTTCACTCCACTTCAACTGATTAAGCTCAGTTGCTTCACTTCACTTCAACTGATAAGGCTCAGTTAACTAGCTTCACCTCAACTACTAGAGCTCACTTGTTTCACTTCACTTCAATTGATTAACCTCAGTTGCTCTATTTCTCTTTGAATGATTAAGCTCAGTTGCTTCACTCCACTTCAACTGATTAAGCTCAGTTGCTTCACTTCACTTCAACTGATTAGGCTCACTTAACTAGCTTCACCTCAACTACTAAAGCTCACTTGTTTCACTTCACTTCATTTGATTAAGCTCAGTTGCTCTATTTCTCTTTAAATGATTAAGCTCAGTTGCTTCACTCCACTTCAACTGATTAAGCTCAGTTGCTTCACTTCACTTCAACTGATAAGGCGCAGTTAACTAGCTTCACCTCAACTACTAGAGCTCACTTGTTTCACTTCACTTCAATTGATTAAGCTCAGTTGCTTCACTTCAGTTTATTTGATAAAGCTCAGTTGCTTCACTTCACTTCAACTGATTAGGCTCACTTAACTAGCTTCACCTCAACTACTAGAGCTCACTTGTTTCACTTCACTTCATTTGATTAAGCTCAGTTGCTCTATTTCTCTTTAAATGATTAAGCTCAGTTGCTTCACTTCACTTCAACTGATTGGGCTCACTTAGTTAGCCTCACTTCAACAAATAGAGCTCACTTGTTTTACTTCACTTCAATTGATTAAGCTCAGTTGCTTCACTTCACTTCAACTGATTGGGCTCACTTTATTAGCTTCACTTCAACAAAAAGAGCTAGTTGCTCTATTCCTCTTTAAATGATTAAGCTCAGTTGCTTCACTCCACTTCAACTGATTAAGCTCAGTTGCTTCACTTCACTTCAACTGATAAGGCTCAGTTAACTAGCCTCACCTCAACTACTAGAGCTCACTTGTTTCACTTCACTTCAATTGATTAAGCTCAGTTGCTTCACTTCAGTTTATTTGATAAAGCTCAGTTGCTTCACTTCACTTCAACTGATTAGGCTCACTTAACTAGCTTCACCTCAACTACTAGAGCTCACTTGTTTCACTTCACTTTATTTGATTAAGCTCAGTTGCTCTATTTCTCTTTAAATGATTAAGCTCAGTTGCTTCACTCCACTTCAACTGATTAAGCTCGGTTGCTTCACTTCACTTCAACTGATTGGGCTCACTTAGTTAGCTTCACTTCAACAAATAGAGCTCACTTTTTTTACTTCACTTCAATTGATTAAGCTCAGTTGCTTCACTTCACTTCAACTGATTGGGCTCACTTTATTAGCTTCACTTCAACAAAAAGAGCTCACTTGTTTTACTTCACTTCAATTGATTAAGCTCAGTTGCTTCACTTCACTTCAACTGATTGGGCTCACTTAGATAGCTTTACTCCAACTAATAGACCTCACTTGTTTCACTTCACTTCAATTGATAAAGCTCAGTTGCTTCACTTCACTTTACCTGATTAGGCTCACTTAACTAACTTCACTTCAACTAATAGAGCTGACTTGTTTCACTTCACTTCAACTGATTAGGCTCACTTAACTAGCTTCACTTCAACTAATAGAGCTCACTTGTTTCACGTCACTTCAATATATTAAGCTCAGTTGCTGCACTTCACTTCAACTGATTAGGCTCATTTAACTAGCTTCACTTCAACTGAAGAGCTCACTTGTTTTACTTCACTTCAATTGATTAAACTCAGTTGCTTCACTTCACTTCAACTGATTAGGCTCACTTGTTTCACTGCACTTAAATCGATTAACCTCAGTTGCTTCACTCCACTTCAACTGATTAGGCTCACTTAACTAGCTTCACTTCAACTAAAGAGCTCACTTGCTTCACTTCACTTCAATTGATTAAGCTCAGTTGCTTCACTTCACTTCAACTGATTGGGATCACTTAGTTAGCTTTAATCCAACTAATGAAGCTCACTTGTTTCACTTCACTTCAACTGATAAGGCTTACTTAACTAGCTTCACTGTAACTAATAGAGCTTACTTGTTTAACTTCACTTCTATTGATTAAGCTCTATTGTTTAACTTCACTTCAACCGATAAAGCTCAGTTGCTTCACTTCACTTCAACTAATTAGGCTCACTTAACTAGCTTTACTCCAACTAATAGAGCTCACTTGTTTCACTTCACTTCAATTGATTAAGCTCAGTTGCTTCACTTCACTTCAACTGATTGGGCTCACTTAGTTAGCTTCACTTCAACAAATAGAGCTCACTTGTTTTACTTCACTTCAATTGATTAAGCTCAGTTGCTTCACTCCACTTCAACTCATTAGGCTCAGTTGCTTCACTTCACTTCAACTGATAAGGCTCAGTTAACTAGCTTCACCTCAACTACTAGAGCTCACTTGTTCCACTTCACTTCAATTGATAAAGCTCAGTTGATTCACTTCACTTTACCTGATTGGGCTCACTTAACTAGCTTCACTTCAAATAATAGAGCTCACTTGTTTCACTTCACTTCAATTGATTAAGCTCAGTTGCTTCACTTCAGTTTATTTGATAAAGCTCAGTTGCTTCACTTCACTTCAACTGATTAGGCTCACTTAACTAGCTTCACCTCAACTACTAGAGCTCACTTGTTTCACTTCGCTTCATTTGATTAAGCTCAGTTGCTCTATTTCTCTTCAAATGATTAAGCTCAGTTGCTTCACTCCACTTCAACTGATTAAGCTCAGTTGCTTCACTTCACTTCAACTGATAAGGCTCAGTTAACTAGCTTAACCTCAACTACTAGAGCTCACTTGTTCCACTTCACTTCAATTGATTTAGCTCAGTTGCTTCACTCCACTTCAACTGATTAAGCTCAGTTGCTTCACTTCACTTCAACTGATAAGGCTAAGTTAACTAGCTTCACTTCAACTACTAGAGCTCACTTGTTTCACTTCGCTTCATTTGATTAAGCTCAGTTGCTCTATTTCTCTTCAACTGATTAAGCTCAGTTGCTTCACTTCACTTCAACTGATAAGGCTCAGTTAACTAGCTTCACCTCAACTACTAGAGCTCACTTGTTTCACTTCACTTCAATTGATTAAGCTCAGTTGCCTCACTTCACTTCAACTGATTAAGCTCAGTTGCTTCACTTCACTTCAACTGATAAGGCTTAGTTAACTAGCTTCACCTCAACTACTAGAGCTCACTTGTTTCACTTCACTTCAATTGATTAGGCTCAGTTGCTTCACTTCAGTTTATTTGATTAAGCTCAGTTGCTTCACTTCACTTCAACTGATAAGGCTCACTTAACTAGCTTCACCTCAACTACTAGAGCTCACTTGTTTCACTTCGCTTCATTTGATTAAGCTCAGTTGCTCTATTTCTCTTCAAATGATTAAGCTCAGTTGCTTCACTCCACTTCAACTGATTAAGCTCAGTTGCTTCACTTCACTTCAACTGATAAGGCTCAGTTAACTAGCTTCACCTCAACTACTAGAGCTCACTTGTTCACTTCACTTAAATTGATTAAGCTCAGTTGCCTCACTTCACTTCAACTGATTAAGCTCAGTTGCTTCACTTCACTTCAACTGATAAGGCTCACTTAACTAGCTTCACTTCAACTAATAGAGCTTACTTGTTCCACTTCACTTCAATTGATTTAGCTCAGTTGCTTCACTTCACTTTAACTGATTGGGCTCACTTAACTAGCCTCACTTCAATTGAAAAGCTCATTTGTTTTACTTCACTTCAATTGATTAAGCTCAGTTGCTTCACTTCACTTCAACTGATTGGGCTCACTTGGTTAGCTTCACTTCAACAAATAGAGCTCACTTGTTTTACTTCACTTCAATTGATTAAGCTCTGTTGCTTCACTTCACTTCAACTGATTGGGCTCACTTTGTTAGCTTCACTTCAACAAAAAGAGCTCACTTGTTTTACTTCACTTCAATTGATTAAGCTCAGTTGCTTCACTTCACTTCAACTGATTGGGCTCACTTAGATAGCTTTACTCCAACTAATAGACCTCACTTGTTTCACTTAACTTCAATTGATAAAGCTCAGTTGATTCACTTCACTTTACCTGATTAGGCTGACTTAACTAGCTTCACTTCAACTAATAGAGCTGACTTGTTTCACTTCACTTCAACTGATTAGGCTCACTTAACTAGCTTCACTTCAACTAATAGAGCTCACTTGTTTCACGTCACTTCAATAGATTAAGCTCAGTTGCTGCACTTCACTTCAACTGATTAGGCTCATTTAACTAGCTTCACTTCAACTAAAGAGCTCACTTGTTTTACTTCACTTCAATTGATTAAGCTCAGTTGCTTCACTTCACTTCAACTGATTGGGCTCACTTAGTTAGCTTCACTTCAACAAATAGAGCTCACTTGTTTTACTTCACTTCAATTGATTAAGCTCAGTTGCTTCACTTCCCTTCAACTGATTGGGCTCACTTGTTTCACTGCACTTAAATCGATTAACCTCAGTTGCTTCACTTCACTTCAACTGATTAGGCTCACTTAACTAGCTTCACTTCAACTAAAGAGCTCACTTGTTTTACTTCACTTCAATTGATTAAGCTCAGTTGCTTCACTTCACTTCAACTGATTGGGCTCACTTAGTTAGCTTCACTTCAACAAATAGAGCTCACTTGTTTTACTTCACTTCAATTGATTAAGCTCAGTTGCTTCACTTCACTTCAACTGATTGGGCTCACTTTATTAGCTTCACTTCAACAAAAAGAGCTAGTTGCTCTATTTCTCTTTAAATGATTAAGCTCAGTTGCTTCACTCCACTTCAACTGATTAAGCTCAGTTGCTTCACTTCACTTCAACTGATAAGGCTCACTTAACTAGCCTCACCTCAACTACTAGAGCTCACTTGTTTCACTTCACTTCAATTGATTTAGCTCAGTTGCTTCACTCCACTTTAACTGATTGGGCTCACTTAACTAGCTTCACTGCAATTGAAAAGCTTACTTGTTTTACTTCACTTCAATTGATTAAGCTCAGTTGCTTCACTTCACTTCAACTGATTGGGCTCACTTAGTTAGCTTCACTTCAACTGAAGAGCTCACTTGTTTTACTTCACTTCTATTGATTAAGCTCAGTTGCTTCACTTCACTTCAACTGATTGGGCTCACTTTATTAGCTTCACTTCAACAAAAAGAGCTAGTTGCTCTATTTCTCTTTAAATGATTAAGCTCAGTTGCTTCACTCCACTTCAACTGATTAAGCTCAGTTGCTTCACTTCACTTCAACTGATAAGGCTCAGTTAACTAGCCTCACCTCAACTACTAGAGCTCACTTGTTTCACTTCACTTCAATTGATTAAGCTCAGTTGCTTCACTTCAGTTTATTTGATAAAGCTCAGTTGCTTCACTTCACTTCAACTGATTAGGCTCACTTAACTAGCTTCACCTCAACTACTAGAGCTCACTTGTTTCACTTCACTTCATTTGATTAAGCTCAGTTGCTCTATTTCTCTTCAAATGATTAAGCTCAGTTGCTTCACTCCACTTCAACTGATTAAGCTCAGTTGCTTCACTTCACTTTAACTGATTGGGCTCACTTAACTTGCTTCACTTCAATTGAAAAGATCACTTGTTTTACTTCACTTCAATTGATTAAGCTCAGTTGCTTCACTTCACTTCAACTGATTGGGCTCACTTAGTTAGCTTCACTTCAACAAATATAGCTCACTTGTTTTACTTCACTTCAATTGATCAAGCTCAGTTGCTTCACTTCACTTCAACTGATTGGGCTCACTTTATTAGCTTCACTTCAACAAAAAGAGCTCAGTTGCTTCACTTCACTTCAATTGATTAAGCTCAGTTGCTTCACTTCACTTCAACTGATTGGGCTCACTTAGATAGCTTTACTCCAACAAATAGACCTCACTTGTTTCACTTCACTTCAATTGATAAAGCTCAGTTGCTTCACTTCACTTTACCTGATTAGGCTCACTTAACTAGCTTCACTTCAACTAATAGAGCTGACTTGTTTCACTTCACTTCAACTGATTAGGCTCACTTAACTAGCTTCACTTCAACTAATAGAGCTCACTTGATTCACGACACTTCAATAAATTAAACTCAGTTGCTGCACTTCACTTCAACTGATTAGGCTCATTTAACTAGCTTCACTTCAACTGAAGAGCTCACTTGTTTTACTTCACTTCAATTGATTAAACTCAGTTGCTTCACTTCACTTCAACTGATTGGGCTCACTTGTTTCACTGCACTTAAATCGATTAATCTCAGTTGCGTCACTTCACTTCAACTGATTAGGCTCACTTAACTAGCTTCACTTCAACTAAAGAGCTCACTTGTTCACTTCACTTCAATTGATTAAGCTCAGTTGCCTCACTTCACTTCAACTGATTAAGCTCAGTTGCTTCACTTCACTTCAACTGATAAGGCTCACTTAACTAGCTTTACTCCAACTAATAGAGCTCACTTGTTTCACTTCACTTCAATTGATTAAGCTCAGTTGCTTCACTTCACTTCAACTGATTGGGCTCACTTAGATAGCTTTACTCCAACTAATAGACCTCACTTGTTTCACTTCACTTCAATTGATAAAGCTCAGTTGCTTCACTTCACTTTACCTGATTAGGCTCACTTAACTAGCTTCACTTCAACTAATAGAGCTGACTTGTTTCACTTCACTTCAACTGATTAGGCTCACTTAACTAGCTTCACTTCAACTAATAGAGCTCACTTGATTCACGACACTTCAATAAATTAAACTCAGTTGCTGCACTTCACTTCAACTGATTGGGCTCACTTAGATAGCTTTACTCCAACTAATAGACCTCACTTGTTTCACTTCACTTCAATTGATAAAGCTCAGTTGCTTCACTTCACTTTACCTGATTAGGCTCACTTAACTAGCTTCACTTCAACTAATAGAGCTGACTTGTTTCACTTCACTTCAACTGATTAGGCTCACTTAACTAGCTTCACTTCAACTAATAGAGCTCACTTGATTCACGACACTTCAATAAATTAAACTCAGTTGCGGCACTTCACTTCAACTGATAAGGCTCAGTTAACTAGCTTCACCTCAACTACTAGAGCTCACTTGTTCCACTTCACTTCAATTGATTTAGCTCAGTTGCTTCACTTCACTTTAACTGATTGGGCTCACTTAACTTGCTTCACTTCAATTGAAAAGATCACTTGTTTTACTTCACTTCAATTGATTAAGCTCAGTTGCTTCACTTCACTTCAACTGATTGGGCTCACTTAGTTAGCTTCACTTCAACAAATAGAGCTCACTTGTTTTACTTCACTTCAATTGATCAAGCTCAGTTGCTTCACTTCACTTCAACTGATTGGGCTCACTTTATTAGCTTCACTTCAACAAAAAGAGCTCACTTGTTTCACTTCACTTCAATTGATTAAGCTCAGTTGCTTCACTTCACTTCAACTGATTGGGCTCACTTAGATAGCTTTACTCCAACTAATAGACCTCACTTGTTTCACTTCACTTCAATTGATAAAGCTCAGTTGCTTCACTTCACTTTACCTGATTAGGCTCACTTAACTAGCTTCACTTCAACTAATAGAGCTGACTTGTTTCACTTCACTTCAACTGATTGGGCTCACTTAGATAGCTTTACTCAAACTAATAGACCTCACTTGTTTCACTTCACTTCAATTGATAAAGCTCAGTTGCTTCACTTCACTTTACCTGATTAGGCTCACTTAACTAGCTTCACTTCAACTAATAGAGCCGACTTGTTTCACTTCACTTCAACTGATAAGGCTCACTTAACTAGCTTTACTCCACCTAATAGAGCTCACTCGTTTCACTTCACTTCAATTGATTAAGCTCAGTTGCTTCACTTCACTTCAACTGATTGGGCTCACTTAGATAGCTTTACTCCAACTAATAGACCTCACTTGTTTCACTTCACTTCAATTGATAAAGCTCAGTTGCTTCACTTCACTTTACCTGATTAGGCTCACTTAACTAGCTTCACTTCAACTAATAGAGCTGACTTGTTTCACTTCACTTCAACTGATTAGGCTCACTTAACTAGCTTCACTTCAACTAATAGAGCTCACTTGATTCACGACACTTCAAAAAATTAAACTCGGTTGCTGCACTTCACTTTAACTGATAAGGCTCAGTTAACTAGCTTCACCTCAACTACTAGAGCTCACTTGTTCCACTTCACTTCAATTGATTTAGCTCAGTTGCTTCACTTCACTTTAACTGATTGGGCTCACTTAACTTGCTTCACTTCAATTGAAAAGCTCACTTGTTTCACTTCACTTCATTTGATTAAGCTCAGTTGCTCTATTTCTCTTCAACTGATTGGGCTCACTTAGATAGCTTTACTCCAACTAATAGACCTCACTTGTTTCACTTCACTTCAATTGATAAAGCTCAGTTGCTTCACTTCACTTTACCTGATTAGGCTCACTTAACTAGCTTCACTTCAACTAATAGAGCTGACTTGTTTCACTTCACTTCAACTGATTAGGCTCACTTAACTAGCTTCACTTCAACTAATAGAGCTCACTTGCTTCACGACACTTCAATAAATTAAACTCAGTTGCTGCACTTCACTTCAACTGATTTGGCTCATTTAACTAGCTTCACTTCAACTGAAGAGCTCACTTGTTTTACTTCACTTCAATTGATTAAACTCAGTTGCTTCACTTCACTTCAACTGATTGGGCTCACTTGTATCACTGCACTTAAATCGATTAATCTCAGTTGCGTCACTTCACTTCAACTGATTAGGCTCACTTAACTAGCTTCACTTCAACTAAAGAGCTCACTTGCTTCACTTCACTTCAATTGATTAAGCTCAGTTGCTTCACTTCACTTCAACTGATTGGGATCACTTAGTTAGCTTTAATCCAACTAATGAAGCTCACTTGTTTCACTTCACTTCAACTGATAAGGCTTACTTAACTAGCTTCACTGTAACTAATAGAGCTTACTTGTTTTACTTCACTTCTATTGATTAAGCTCAATTGTTTAACTTCACTTCAACCGATAAAGCTCAGTTGCTTCACTTCACTTCAACTAATTAGGCTCACTTAACTAGCTTCACTTCAACTGAAGAGCTCACTTGTTTTACTTCACTTCAATTGATTAAACTCAGTTGCTGCACTTCACTTCAACTGATTAGGCTCATTTAACTAGCTTCACTTCAACTGAAGAGCTCACTTGTTTTACTTCACTTCAATTGATTAAACTCAGTTGCTTCACTTCACTTCAACTGATTGGGCTCACTTGTTTCACTGCACTTAAATCGATTAACCTCAGTTGCTTCACTTCACTTCAACTGATTAGGCTCACTTAACTAGCTTCACTTCAACTAAAGAGCTCACTTGCTTCACTTCACTTCAATTGATTAAGCTCAGTTGCTTCACTTCACTTCAACTGATTGGGATCACTTAGTTAGCTTTAATCCAACTAATGAAGCTCACTAGTTTCACTTCACTTCAACTGATAAGGCTTACTTAGCTAGCTTCACTGTAACTAATAGAGCTTACTTGTTTTACTTCACTTCTATTGATTAAGCTCAATTGTTTAACTTCACTTCAACCGATAAAGCTCAGTTGCTTCACTTCACTTCAACTAATTATGCTCACTTAACAGGCTTCACTTTAACTAATAGAGCTCACTTGTTCACTTCACTTCAATTGATTAAGCTCAGTTGCCTCACTTCACTTCAACTGATTAAGCTCAGTTGCTTCACTTCACTTCAACTGATAAGGCTCACTTAACTAGCTTTACTCCAACTAATAGAGCTCACTTGTTTCACTTCACTTCAATTGATAAAGCTCAGTTGCTTCACTTCACTTTACCTGATTAGGCTCACTTAACTAGCTTCACTGACACTAATAGAGCTGACTTGTTTCACTTCACTTCAACTGATTGGGCTCACTTAACTAGCTTCACTTCAACTAATAGAGCTCACTTGTTTCACGTCACTTCAATCGATTAAGCTCAGTTGCTGCACTTCACTTCAACTGATTAGGCTCACTTAACTAGCTTTACTTTAACTAATAGAGCTCACTTGTTTCACGTCACTTCAATTGATTAAGTTCAGTTGCTGCACTTCACTTCAACTGATTAGGCTCATTTAACTAGCTTCACTTCAACAAATAGAGCTCACTTGTTTCACTGCACTTAGATCGATTAAGCTCAGTTGCTTCACTTCAATTCAACTGAATACGCTAAATTAACTAGCTTCAGTTCAACTAATAGAGTTCACTTGTGTCACTCCACTTCAATTGATTAAGCTCAATTGTTTCACTTCACTTCAATTGATTAAGCTCAGTTGCTTCACTTCACTTCAACTGATTGGGCTCACTTAACTAGCTTCACTTCAACTAATAGAGCTCACTTGTTTCACGTCACTTCAATTGATTAAGCTCAGTTGCTGCACTTCACTTCAACTGATTAGGCACACTTAACTAGCTTCACTTCAACTGAAGAGCTCACTTGTTTTACTTCACTTCAATTGATTAAGCTCAGTTGCTTCACTTCACTTCAACTGATTGGGCTCACTTAGTTAGCTTCACTTCAACAAATAGAGCTCACTTGTTTTACTGCACTTAAATCGATTAAGCTTAGTTGCTTCACTTCACTTCAACTGATTGGGTTCACTTGGTTAGCTTCTCTTCAACCAATAGAGCTCACTTATTTCACTTCACTTCAATTGATTAAACTCAGTGGCGCAACTTCACTTCAACTGATTAGGCTCACTTAACTAGCTTTACTTTAACTAATAGAGCTCACTTGTTTCACGTCACTTCAATTGATTAAGTTCAGTTGCTGCACTTCACTTCAACTGATTAGGCTCATTTAACTAGCTTCACTTCAACAAATAGAGCTCACTTGTTTCACTGCACTTAGATCGATTAAGCTCAGTTGCTTCACTTCAATTCAACTGAATACGCTAAATTAACTAGCTTCAGTTCAACTAATAGAGTTCACTTGTGTCAATCCACTTCAATTGATTAAGCTCAATTGTTTCACTTCACTTCAATTGATTAAGCTCAGTTGCTTCACTTCACTGCAACTGATTGGGCTCACTCAATTAGCTTCACTTCAACTTATAGAGCTCACTTGTTTCACTTCACTTCAATTGATTAAGCTCAGTGGCTTCACTTCACTTCAACTGAATAGGCTAAATTAACTAGCTTTACTTCAACTAATAGAGTTCACTTGTGTCACTCCACCTTAATTGATTAAGCTCAATTGTTTCACTTCACTTCAACTGATTAAGCTCAGTTGCTTCTCTTTATTTCAACTGATTAGGCTCACTTAACAGGCTTCACTTTAACTAATAGAGCTCACTTGTTCCACTTCACTTCAATTGATTAAACTCAGTTGCTTCACTTCACTTCAACTGATTGGGCTCACTTGTTTTTCTGCACTTAAATCGATTAACCTCAGTTGCTTCACTTCACTTCAACTGATTAGGCTCACTTAACTAGCTTCACTTCAACTAAAGAGCTCACTTGCTTCACTTCACTTCAATTGATTAAGCTCAGTTGCTTCACTTCAGTTAATTTGATTAAGCTCAGTTGCTTCACTTCACTTCAACTGATTAGGCTCACTTAACAGGCTTCAATTTAACTAATAGAGCTCACTTGTTCACTTCACTTCAATTGATTAAGCTCAGTTGCCTCACTTCACTTCAACTGATTAAGCTCAGTTGCTGCACTTCACTTCAACTGATAAGGCTCACTTAACTAGCTTCACTTCAACTAATAGATCTCACTTGTTCCACTTCACTTCAATTGATTTAGCTCAGTTGCTTCACTTCACTTCGAATGATTGGGCTCACTTAACTAGCTTCACTTCAATTGAAAAGCTCACTTGTTTTACTTCAATTCAATTGATTAAGCTCAGTTGCTTCACTTCACTTCAACTGATTGGGCTCACTTAGTTAGCTTCACTTCAACAAATAGAGCTCACTTGTTTTACTTCACTTCAATTGATTAAGCTCAGTTGCTTCACTTCACTTCAACTGATTGGGCTTACTTTGCTAGCCTTACTTCAACAAAAAGAGATCACTTGTTTTACTTCACTTCAATTGATTAAGCTCAGTTGCTTCACTTCACTTCAACTGATTGGGCTCACTTAGATAGCTTGACTCCAACTAATAGAGCTCACTTGTTTCACTTCACTTCAATTGATAAAGCTCAGTTGCTTCACTTCACTTTACGTGATTAGGCTCACTTGACTAGCTTCACTTCAACTAATAGAGCTGACTTGTTTCACTTCACTTCAACTGATTAGGCTCAGTTGCTTCACTTCAGTTTATTTGATTAAGCTCAGTTGCTTCACTTCACTTCAACTGATTAGGCTCACTTAACGGGCTTCAATTTAACTAATAGAGCTCACTTGTTCACTTCACTTAAATTGATTAAGCTCAGTTGCCTCACTTCACTTCAACTGATTAAGCTCAGTTGCTTCCCTTCACTTCAACTGATAAGGCTCACTTAACTAGCTTCACTTCAACTAATAGAGCTCACTTGTTCCACTTCACTTCAATTGATTTAGCTCAGTTGCTTTACTTCACTTTAACTGATTGGGCTCACTTAACTAGCTTCACTTCAATTGAAAAGCTCAATTGTTTTACTTCACTTCAATTGATTAAGCTCAGTTGCTTCACTTCACTTCAACTGATTGGGCTCACTTAGTTAGCTTCACTTCAACAAATAGAGCTCACTTGTTTTACTTCACTTCAATTGATTAAGCTCAGTTGCTTAACTTCACTTCAACTGATTGGGCTCACTTAGATAGCTTCACTTCAACTAATAGAGATGACTTGTTTCACTTCACTTCAACTGATTAGGCTTACTTAGTTAGCTTCACTTCAACAAATAGAGCTCACTTGTTTTACTTCACTTCAATTGATTAAGCTCAGTTGCTTAACTTCACTTCAACTGATTGGGCTCACTTTTTAGCTTCACTTCAACAAAAAGAGCTCACTTGTTTTACTTCACTTCAATTGATTAAGCTCAGTTGCTTCACTTCACTTCAACTGATTGGGCTCACTTAGATAGCTTTACTCCAACTAATAGATCTCACTTGTTTCACTTCACTTCAATTGATAAAGCTCAGTTGCTTCACTTCACTTTACCTGATTATGCTCACTTAACTAGCTTCACTTCAACTAATAGAGATGACTTGTTTCACTTCACTTCAACTGATTAGGCTCACTTAACTGGCTTCACTTCAACTAATAGAGCTCACTTGTTACACGTCACTTCAACTGATTAGGCTCACTTAACTAGCTTCACCTCAACTACTAGAGCTCACTTGTTTCACTTCACTTCAATTGATTAAGCTCAGTTTCTTCACTTCACTTCAATTGATTAAACTCAGTTGCTTCACTTCACTTCAACTGATTCGGCTCACTTGTTTCACTGCACTTAAATCGATTAGGCTCAGTTGCTTCACTTCACTTTAACTGATTAGGCTCACTTAACTAGCTTCACTTCAACTAAAGAGCTCACTTGCTTCACTTCACTTCAATTGATTAAGCTCAGTTGCTTCACTTCACTTCAACTGATTGGGCTTACTTAGTTAGCTTCACTTCAACAAATAGAGCTCACTTGTTTTACTTCACTTCAATTGATTAAGCTCAGTTGCTTAACTTCACTTCAACTGATTGGGCTCACTTAGATAGCTTCACTTCAACTAATAGAGATGACTTGTTTCACTTTACTTCAACTGATTAGGCTTACTTAACTAGCTTCACTTCAACTAATAGAGCTCACTTGTTTCACGACACTTCAATAGATTAAGCTCAGTTGCTTCACTTCACTTCAACTGATTGGGCTCACTTAGATAGCTTTACTCCAACTAATAGATCTCACTTGTTTCACTTCACTTCAATTGATAAAGCTCAGTTGCTTCACTTCACTTTACCTGATTAGGCTCACTTAACTAGCTTCACTTCAACTAATAGAGATGACTTGTTTCACTTCACTTCAACTGATTAGGCTCACTTAACTGGCTTCACTTCAACTAATAGAGCTCACTTGTTACACGTCACTTCAACTGATTAGGCTCACTTAACTAGCTTCACCTCAACTACTAGAGCTCACTTGTTTCACTTCACTTCAATTGATTAAGCTCAGTTTCTTCACTTCACTTCAATTGATTAAACTCAGTTGCTTCACTTCACTTCAACTGATTCGGCTCACTTGTTTCACTGCACTTAAATCGATTAGGCTCAGTTGCTTCACTTCACTTTAACTGATTAGGCTCACTTAACTAGCTTCACTTCAACTAAAGAGCTCACTTGCTTCACTTCACTTCAATTGATTAAGCTCAGTTGCTTCACTTCACTTCAACTGATTGGGCTTACTTAGTTAGCTTCACTTCAACAAATAGAGCTCACTTGTTTTACTTCACTTCAATTGATTAAGCTCAGTTGCTTAACTTCACTTCAACTGATTGGGCTCACTTAGATAGCTTCACTTCAACTTATAGAGATGACTTGTTTCACTTTACTTCAACTGATTAGGCTTACTTAACTAGCTTCACTTCAACTAATAGAGCTCACTTGTTTCACGACACTTCAATAGATTAAGCTCAGTTGCTGCACTTCACTTCAACTGATTAGGCTCATTTAACTAGCTTCACTTCAACTGAAGAGCTCACTTGTTTTACTTCACTTCAATTGATTAAACTCAGTTGCTTCACTTCACTTCAACTGATAAGGCTCACTTAACTAGCTTCACTTCAACTAATAGAGATGACTTGTTTCACTTCACTTCAACTGATTAGGCTCACTTAACTAGCTTCACTTCAACTAATAGAGCTCACTTGTTTCACGACACTTCAATAGATTAAGCTCAGTTGCTTCACTTCACTTCAACTGATAAGGCTCACTTAACTAGCTTCACTTCAACTAATAGAGATGACTTGTTTCACTTCACTTCAACTGATTAGGCTCACTTAACTAGCTTCACTTCAACTAATAGAGCTCACTTGTTCCACTTCACTTCAATTGATTAAACTCAGTTGCTTCACTTCACTTCAACTGATTGGGCTCACTTGTTTTTCTGCACTTAAATCGATTAACCTCAGTTGCTTCACTTCACTTCAACTGATTAGGCTCACTTAACTAGCTTCACTTCAACTAAAGAGCTCACTTGCTTCACTTCACTTCAACTGATTGGGATCACTTAGTTAGCTTTACTCCAACTAATGAAGCTCACTTGTTTCACTTCACTTCAACTGATAAGGCTCACTTAACTAGCTTCACTGTAACTAATAGAGCTTACTTGTTTAACTTCACTTCTATTGATTAAGCTCAATTGTTTAACTTCACTTCAACCAATAAAGCTCAGTTGCTTCACTTCACTTTAACTGATTAGGCTCACTTAACAGGCTTCAATTTAACTAATAGAGCTCACTTGTTCACTTCACTTAAATTGATTAAGTTTAGTTGCCTCACTTCACTTCAATTGATTAAGCTCAGTTTCTTCACTTCACTTCAATTGATTAAACTCAGTTGCTTCACTTCACTTCAACTGATTGGGCTCACTTGTTTCACTGCACTTAAATCGATTAGGCTCAGTTGCTTCACTTCACTTTAACTGATTAGGCTCACTTAACTAGCTTCACTTCAACTAAAGAGCTCACTTGCTTCACTTCACTTCAATTGATTAAGCTCAGTTGCTTCACTTCACTTCAACTGATTGGGATCACTTAGTTAGCTTTACTCCAACTAATGAAGCTCACTTGTTTCACTTCACTTCAACTGATAAGGCTCACTTAACTAGCTTCACTTCAACTAATAGAGCTCACTTGTTCCACTTCACTTCAATTGATTTAGCTCAGTTGCTTCACTTCACTTTAACTGATTAGGCTCACTTAACTAGCTTCACTTCAATTGAAAAGCTCACTTGTTTTACTTCACTTCAATTGATTAAGCTCAGTTGCTTCACTTCACTTCAACTGATTGGGCTTACTTAGTTAGCTTCACTTCAACAAATAGAGCTCACTTGTTTTACTTCACTTCAATTGATTAAGCTCAGTTGCTTAACTTCACTTCAACTGATTGGGCTCACTTAGATAGCTTCACTTCAACTAATAGAGATGACTTGTTTCACTTCACTTCAACTGATTAGGCTTACTTAACTAGCTTCACTTCAACTAATAGAGCTCACTTGTTTCACGACACTTCAATAGATTAAGCTCAGTTGCTGCACTTCACTTCAACTGATTAGGCTCATTTAACTAGCTTCACTTCAACTGAAGAGCTCACTTGTTTTACTTCACTTCAATTGATTAAACTCAGTTGCTTCACTTCACTTCAACTGATAAGGCTCACTTAACTAGCTTCACTTCAACTAATAGAGATGACTTGTTTCACTTCACTTCAACTGATTAGGCTTACTTAACTAGCTTCACTTCAACTAATAGAGCTCACTTGTTCCACGACACTTCAATAGATTAAGCTCAGTTGCTTCACTTCACTTCAACTGATAAGGCTCACTTAACTAGCTTCACTTCAACTAATAGAGATGACTTGTTTCACTTCACTTCAACTGATTAGGCTCACTTAACTAGCTTCACTTCAACTAATAGAACTCACTTGTTACACGTCACTTCAACTGATTAGGCTCACTTAACTAGCTTCACCTCAACTACTAGAGCTCACTTGTTTCACTTCACTTCAATTGATTAAGCTCAGTTGCTTCACTTCACTTCAACTGATTGGGCTCACTTGTTTCACTGCACTTAAATCGATTAGGCTCAGTTGCTTCACTTCACTTCAACTGATTAGGCTCACTTAACTAGCTTCACTTCAACTAAAGAGCTCACTTGCTTCACTTCACTTCAATTGATTAAGCTCAGTTGCTTCACTTCACTTCAACTGATTGGGATCACTTAGTTAGCTTTACTCCCACTAATGAAGCTCACTTGTTTCACTTCACTTCAACTGATAAGGCTCACTTAACTAGCTTCACTGTAACTAATAGAGCTTACTTGTTTAACTTCACTTCTATTGATTAAGCTCAATTGTTTAACTTCACTTCAACCAATAAAGCTCAGTTGCTTCACTTCACTTCAACTGATAAGGCTCACTTAACTAGCTTCACTTCAATTGAAAAGCTCAGTTGTTTTACTTCAATTCAATTGATTAAGCTCAGTTGCTTCACTTCACTTCAACTGATTGGGCTCACTTAGTTAGCTTCACTTCAATTGAAAAGCTCACTTGTTTTACTTCAATTCAATTGATTAAGCTCAGTTGCTTCACTTCACTTCAACTGTTTGGGCTCACTTAGTTAGCTTCACTTCAACAAAAAGAGCTCACTTGTTTTACTTCACTTCAATTGATTAAGCTCAGTTGCTTCACCTCACTTCAACTGATTGGGCTCAATTAGATAGTTTTACTCCAACTAATAGATCTCACTTGTTCCACTTCACTTCAATTGATAAAGCTCAGTTGCTTCACTTCACTTTACCTGATTAGGCTCCCTTAACTAGCTTCACTTCAACTAATAGAGATGACTTGTTTCACTTCACTTCAACTAATTAGGCTCACTTAACTAGCCTCACTTCAACTAATAGAGCTCACTTGTTACACGTCACTTCAATAGATTAAGCTCAGTTGCTGCACTTCACTTCAACTGATTAGGCTCATTTAACTAGCTTCACTTCAACTGAAGAGCTCACTTGTTTCACTGCACTTAAATCGATTAGGCTCAGTTGCTTCACTTCACTTCAACTGATTAGGCTCACTTAACTAGCTTCACTTCAACTAAAGGGCTCACTTGCTTCACTTCACTTCAATTGATTAAGCTCAGTTGCTTCACTTCACTTCAACTGATTGGGATCACTTAGTTAGCTTTACGTCAACTAATGAAGCTCACTTGTTTCACTTCACTTCAACTGATAAGGCTCACTTAACTAGCTTCACTGTAACTAATAGAGCTTACTTGTTTAACTTCACTTCTATTGATTAAGCTCAATATTTTAACTTCACTTCAACCGATAAAGCTCAGTTGCTTCACTTCACTTCAACTGATAAGGCTCACTTGACCAGCTTCACTTCAACTAATAGAGCTCACTTGTTCCACTTCACTTCAATTGATTTAGCTCAGTTGCTTTACTTCACTTTAACTGATTGGACTCACTTAACTAGCTTCACTTCAATTGAAAAGCTTAGTTGTTTTACTTCAATTCAATTGATTAAGCTCAGTTGCTTCACTTCACTTCAACTGATTGGGCTCACTTAGTTAGCTTCACTTCAACAAATAGAGCTTACTTGTTTTACTTAACTTCAATTGATAAAGCTCTGTTGCTTCACTTCACTTTAACTGATAAGGCTCACTTAACTAGCTTCACTTCAATTGAAAAGCTCACTTGTTTTACTTCAATTCAATTGATTAAGCTCAGTTGCTTACTTCACTTCAACTGATTGGGCTCACTTAGTTAGCTTCACTTCAATTGAAAAGCTCAGTTGTTTTACTTCAATTCAATTGATTAAGCTCAGTTGCTTCACTTCACTTCAACTGATTGGGCTCACTTAACTAGCTTCACTTCAACTAATAGAGCTCACTTGTTTTACTTCACTTCAATTGATTAAGCTCAGTTTCTTCACTTCAGTTTATTCGATTAAGCTCAGTTGCTTCACTTCACTTCAACTGATAAGGCTCACTTGACCAGCTTCACTTCAACTAATAGAGCTCACTTGTTCCACTTCACTTCAATTGATTTAGCTCAGTTGCTTTACTTCACTTTAACTGATTGGACTCACTTAACTAGCTTCACTTCAATTGAAAAGCTCAGTTGTTTTACTTCAATTCAATTGATTAAGCTCAGTTGCTTCACTTCACTTCAACTGATTGGGCTCACTTAGTTAGCTTCACTTCAACAAATAGAGCTTACTTGTTTTACTTAACTTCAATTGATTAAGCTCAGTTGCTTCACTTCACTTTAACTGATTGGGCTCACTTTGCTAGCTTTACTTCAACAAAAAGAGCTCACTTGTTTCACGTCACTTCAATAGATTAAGCTCAGTTGCTTCACTTCACTTCAACTGATTAGGCTCACTTAACTAGCTTCACCTCAACTACTAGAGCTCACTTGTTTCACTTCACTTCAATTGATTAAGCTCAGTTTCTTCACTTCAGTTTATTCGATTAAGCTCAGTTGCTTCACTTCACTTCAACTGATTAGGCTCACTTAACAGGCTTCAATTTAACTAATAGAGCTCACTTGTTCACTTCACTTAAATTGATTAACCTCAGTTGCCTCACTTCACTTCAACTGAGTAAGCTCAGTTGCTTCACTTCACTTCAACTGATAAGGCTCACTTAACTAGCTTCACTTCAACTAATAGAGCTCACTTGTTCCACTTCACTTCAATTGATTTAGCTCAGTTGCTTCACTTCACTTTAACTGATTGGGCTCACTTAACTAGCTTCACTTCAATTGAAAAGCTCACTTGTTTTACTTCACTTCAATTGATTAAGCTCAGATGCTTCACTTCACTTCAACTGATTGGGCTCACTTAGTTAGCTTCACTTCAAAAAATAGAGTTCACTTGTTTTACTTCACTTCAATTGATTAAGCTCAGTTGCTTCACTTCACTTCAACTGATTGGGCTCACTTTGTTAGCTTCACTTCAACAAAAAGAGCTCACTTGTTTTACTTCACTTCAATTGATTAAGCTCAGTTGCTTAACTTCACTTCAACTGATTGGGCTCACTTAGATAGCTTCACTTCAACTAATAGAGCTCACTTGTTTTACTTCACTTCAATTGATTAAGCTCAGTTGCTTAACTTCACTTTAACTGATTAGGCTCACTTAACTAGCTTCACTTAAACTAAAGAGCTCACTTGCTTCACTTCACTTCAATTGATTAAGCTCAGTTGCTTCACTTCACTTCAACTGATTGGGATCACTTAGTTAGCTTTACTCCAACTAATGAAGCTCACTTGTTTCACTTCACTTCAACTGATAAGGCTCACTTAACTAGCTTCACTTCAACTAATAGAGCTCACTTGTTACACTTCACTTCAATTGATTTAGCTCAGTTGCTTCACTTCACTTTAACTGATTAGGCTCACTTAACTAGCTTCACTTCAATTGAAAAGCTCACTTGTTTTACTTCACTTCAATTGATTAAGCTCAGTTGCTTCACTTCACTTCAACTGATTGGGCTTACTTAGTTAGCTTCACTTCAACAAATAGAGCTCACTTGTTTTACTTCACTTCAATTGATTAAGCTCAGTTGCTTAACTTCACTTCAACTGATTGGGCTCACTTAGATAGCTTCACTTCAACTAATAGAGATGACTTGTTTCACTTCACTTCAACTGATTAGGCTTACTTAACTAGCTTCACTTCAACTAATAGAGCTCACTTGTTTCACGACACTTCAATAGATTAAGCTCAGTTGCTGCACTTCACTTCAACTGATTAGGCTCATTTAACTAGCTTCACTTCAACTGAAGAGCTCACTTGTTTTACTTCACTTCAATTGATTAAACTCAGTTGCTTCACTTCACTTCAACTGATAAGGCTCACTTAACTAGCTTCACTTCAACTAATAGAGATGACTTGTTTCACTTCACTTCAACTGATTAGGCTTACTTAACTAGCTTCACTTCAACTAATAGAGCTCACTTGTTTCACGACACTTCAATAGATTAAGCTCAGTTGCTTCACTTCACTTCAACTGATAAGGCTCACTTAACTAGCTTCACTTCAACTAATAGAGATGACTTGTTTCACTTCACTTCAACTGATTAGGCTCACTTAACTAGCTTCACTTCAACTAATAGAGCTCACTTGTTACACGTCACTTCAACTGATTAGGCTCACTTAACTAGCTTCACCTCAACTACTAGAGCTCACTTGTTTCACTTCACTTCAATTGATTAAGCTCAGTTGCTTCACTTCACTTCAACTGATTGGGCTCACTTGTTTCACTGCACTTAAATCGATTAGGCTCAGTTGCTTCACTTCACTTCAACTGATTAGGCTCACTTAACTAGCTTCACTTCAACTAAAGAGCTCACTTGCTTCACTTCACTTCAATTGATTAAGCTCAGTTGCTTCACTTCACTTTAACTGATTGGGATCACTTAGTTAGCTTTACTCCCACTAATGAAGCTCACTTGTTTCACTTCACTTCAACTGATAAGGCTCACTTAACTAGCTTCACTGTAACTAATAGAGCTTACTTGTTTAACTTCACTTCTATTGATTAAGCTCAATTGTTTAACTTCACTTCAACCAATAAAGCTCAGTTGCTTCACTTCACTTCAACTGATAAGGCTCACTTAACTAGCTTCACTTCAATTGAAAAGCTCAGTTGTTTTACTTCAATTCAATTGATTAAGCTCAGTTGCTTCACTTCACTTCAACTGATTGGGCTCACTTAGTTAGCTTCACTTCAATTGAAAAGCTCACTTGTTTTACTTCAATTCAATTGATTAAGCTCAGTTGCTTCACTTCACTTCAACTGTTTGGGCTCACTTAGTTAGCTTCACTTCAACAAAAAGAGCTCACTTGTTTTACTTCACTTCAATTGATTAAGCTCAGTTGCTTCACCTCACTTCAACTGATTGGGCTCAATTAGATAGTTTTACTCCAACTAATAGATCTCACTTGTTTCACTTCACTTCAATTGATAAAGCTCAGTTGCTTCACTTCACTTTACCTGATTAGGCTCCCTTAACTAGCTTCACTTCAACTAATAGAGATGACTTGTTTCACTTCACTTCAACTAATTAGGCTCACTTAACTAGCCTCACTTCAACTAATAGAGCTCACTTGTTACACGTCACTTCAATAGATTAAGCTCAGTTGCTGCACTTCACTTCAACTGATTAGGCTCATTTAACTAGCTTCACTTCAACTGAAGAGCTCACTTGTTTCACTGCACTTAAATCGATTAGGCTCAGTTGCTTCACTTCACTTCAACTGATTAGGCTCACTTAACTAGCTTCACTTCAACTAAAGGGCTCACTTGCTTCACTTCACTTCAATTGATTAAGCTCAGTTGCTTCACCTCACTTCAACTGATTGGGCTCAATTAGATAGTTTTACTCCAACTAATAGATCTCACTTGTTTCACTTCACTTCAATTGATAAAGCTCAGTTGCTTCACTTCACTTTACCTGATTAGGCTCCCTTAACTAGCTTCACTTCAACTAATAGAGATGACTTGTTTCACTTCACTTCAACTAATTAGGCTCACTTAACTAGCCTCACTTCAACTAATAGAGCTCACTTGTTACACGTCACTTCAATAGATTAAGCTCAGTTGCTTCACTTCACTTCAACTGATTAGGCTCACTTAACAGCCTTCAATTTAACTAATAGAGCTCACTTGTTCACTTCACTTAAATCGATTAAGCTCAGTTGCCTCACTTCACTTCAACTGATTAAGCTCAGTTGCTTCACTTCACTTCAACTGATAAGGCTTAGTTAACTAGCTTCACCTCAACTACTAGGGCTCACTTGTTTCACTTCACTTCAATTGATTAAGCTCAGTTGCCTCACTTCACTTCAACTGATTAAGCTCAGTTGCTTCACTTCACTTCAACTGATAAGGCTTAGTTAACTAGCTTCACCTCAACTACTAGAGCTCACTTGTTTCACTTCACTTCAATTGATTAAGCTCAGTTGCTTCACTTCAGTTTATTTGATTAAGCTCAGTTGCTTCACTTCACTTCAACTGATTAGGCTCACTTAACAGCCTTCAATTTAACTAATAGAGCTCACTTGTTCACTTCACTTAAATCGATTAAGCTCAGTTGCCTCACTTCACTTCAACTGATTAAGCTCAGTTGCTTCACTTCACTTCAACTGATTGGGCTCACTTAGTTAGCTTCACTTCAATTGAAAAGCTCACTTGTTTTACTTCAATTCAATTGATTAAGCTCAGTTGCTTCACTTCACTTCAACTGTTTGGGCTCACTTAGTTAGCTTCACTTCAACAAAAAGAGCTCACTTGTTTTACTTCACTTCAATTGATTAAGCTCAGTTGCTTCACCTCACTTCAACTGATTGGGCTCAATTAGATAGTTTTACTCCAACTAATAGATCTCACTTGTTTCACTTCACTTCAATTGATAAAGCTCAGTTGCTTCACTTCACTTTACCTGATTAGGCTCCCTTAACTAGCTTCACTTCAACTAATAGAGATGACTTGTTTCACTTCACTTCAACTAATTAGGCTCACTTAACTAGCCTCACTTCAACTAATAGAGCTCACTTGTTACACGTCACTTCAATAGATTAAGCTCAGTTGCTGCACTTCACTTCAACTGATTAGGCTCATTTAACTAGCTTCACTTCAACTGAAGAGCTCACTTGTTTCACTGCACTTAAATCGATTAGGCTCAGTTGCTTCACTTCACTTCAACTGATTAGGCTCACTTAACTAGCTTCACTTCAACTAAAGGGCTCACTTGCTTCACTTCACTTCAATTGATTAAGCTCAGTTGCTTCACCTCACTTCAACTGATTGGGCTCAATTAGATAGTTTTACTCCAACTAATAGATCTCACTTGTTTCACTTCACTTCAATTGATAAAGCTCAGTTGCTTCACTTCACTTTACCTGATTAGGCTCCCTTAACTAGCTTCACTTCAACTAATAGAGATGACTTGTTTCACTTCACTTCAACTAATTAGGCTCACTTAACTAGCCTCACTTCAACTAATAGAGCTCACTTGTTACACGTCACTTCAATAGATTAAGCTCAGTTGCTTCACTTCACTTCAACTGATTAGGCTCACTTAACAGCCTTCAATTTAACTAATAGAGCTCACTTGTTCACTTCACTTAAATCGATTAAGCTCAGTTGCCTCACTTCACTTCAACTGATTAAGCTCAGTTGCTTCACTTCACTTCAACTGATAAGGCTTAGTTAACTAGCTTCACCTCAACTACTAGGGCTCACTTGTTTCACTTCACTTCAATTGATTAAGCTCAGTTGCCTCACTTCACTTCAACTGATTAAGCTCAGTTGCTTCACTTCACTTCAACTGATAAGGCTTAGTTAACTAGCTTCACCTCAACTACTAGAGCTCACTTGTTTCACTTCACTTCAATTGATTAAGCTCAGTTGCTTCACTTCAGTTTATTTGATTAAGCTCAGTTGCTTCACTTCACTTCAACTGATTAGGCTCACTTAACAGCCTTCAATTTAACTAATAGAGCTCACTTGTTCACTTCACTTAAATCGATTAAGCTCAGTTGCCTCACTTCACTTCAACTGATTAAGCTCAGTTGCTTCACTTCACTTCAACTGATAAGGCTCACTTAACTAGCTTCACTTCAACTAATAGAGCTCACTTGTTCCACTTCACTTCAATTGATTTAGCTCAGTTGCTTCACTTCACTTTAACTGATTGGGCTCACTTAACTAGCTTCACTTCAATTGAAAATCTCACTTGTTTTACTTTACTTCAATTGATTAAGCTCAGTTGCTTCACTTCACTTCAACTGATTGGGCTCACTTTGTTAGCTTCACTTCAACAAAAAGAGCTCACTTGTTTCACTTCACTTCAATTGATTAAGCTCAGTTGCCTCACTTCACTTCAACTGATTAAGCTCAGTTGCTTCACTTCACTTCAACTGATAAGGCTTAGTTAACTAGCTTCACCTCAACTACTAGAGCTCACTTGTTTCACTTCACTTCAATTGATTAAGCTCAGTTGCTTCACTTCAGTTTATTTGATTAAGCTCAGTTGCTTCACTTCACTTCAACTGATTAGGCTCACTTAACAGCCTTCAATTTAACTAATAGAGCTCACTTGTTCACTTCACTTAAATCGATTAAGCTCAGTTGCCTCACTTCACTTCAACTGATTAAGCTCAGTTGCTTCACTTCACTTCAACTGATAAGGCTCACTTAGATAGCTTTACTCCAACTAATAGACCTCACTTGTTTCACTTCACTTCAATTGATAAAGCTCAGTTGATTCACTTCACTTTACCTGATTAGGCTCACTTAACTAGCTTCACTTCAACTAATAGAGCTGACTTGTTTCACTTCACTTCAACTGATTAGGCTCACTTAACTAGCTTCACTTCAACTAATAGAGCTCACTTGTTTCACGTCACTTCAATAGATTAAGCTCAGTTGCTGCACTTTACTTCAACTGATTAGGCTCATTTAACTAGCTTCACTTCAACTGAAGAGCTCACTTGTTTTACTTCACTTCAATTGATTAAACTCAGTTGCTTCACTTCACTTCAACTGATTGGGCTCACTTGTTTCACTGCACTTAAATCGATTAACCTCAGTTGCTTCACTTCACTTCAACTGATTAGGCTCACTTAACTAGCTTCACTTCAACTAAAGAGCTCACTTGCTTCACTTCACTTCAATTGATTAAGCTCAGTTGCTTCACTTCACTTCAACTGATTGGGCTCACTTGGTTAGCTTCTCTTCAACCAATAGAGCTCACTTATTTTACGTCACCTCAATTGATTAAGCTCAGTTGCTTCACCTCACTTCAACTGATTGGACTCACTCAACTAGCTTCACTTCAACTAAAAGAGCTCACTTGTTTCACTTCACTTCAATTGATTTAGCTCAGTTGCTTCACTTCACTTCAACTGATTGGGCTTACTTTGTTAGCTTCACTTCAACAAAAAGAGCTCACTTGTTTTACTTCACTTCAATTAATTAAACTCAGTTGCTTCACTTCACTTCAACTGATTGGGCTCACTTGTTTCACTGCACTTAAATCGATTAACCTCAGTTGCTTCACTTCACTTCAACTGATTAGGCTCACTTAACTAGCTTCACTTCAACTCAAGAGCTCACTTGCTTCACTTCACTTCAATTGATTAAGCTCAGTTGCTTCACTTCACTTCAACTGATTGAGATCACTTAACTAGCTTCACTTCAATTGAAAAGCTCACTTGTTTTACTTCACTTCAATTGATTAAGCTCAGTTGCTTCACTTCACTTCAACTGATTGAGATCACTTAGTTAGCTTCAATCCAACTAATGAAGCTCACTTGTTTCACTTCACTTCAACTGATAAGGCTCACTTAACTAGCTTCACTGTAACTAATAGAGCTTACTTGTTTAACTTCACTTCTATTGATTAAGCTCAATTGTTTAACTTCACTTCAACCGATAAAGCTCAGTTGCTTCACTTCACTTCAACTGATTGGGCTCACTTGGTTAGCTTCTCTTCAACCAATAGAGCTCACTTATTTTACGTCACCTCAATTGATTAAGCTCAGTTGCTTCACCTCACTTCAACTGATTGGACTCACTCAACTAGCTTCACTTCAACTAAAAGAGCTCACTTGTTTCACTTCACTTCAATTGATTAAGCTCAGTTGCTTCACTTCAGTTCATTTGATTAAGCTCAGTTGCTCTATTTCTCTTCAAATGATTAAGCTCAGTTGCTTCACTCCACTTCAACTGATTAAGCTCAGTTGCTACACTTCACTTCAACTGATAAGGCTCAGTTAACTAGTTCCACCTCAACTACTAGAGCTCACTTGTTTCACTTCACTTCAATTGATTAAGCTCAGTTGCTTCACTTCAGTTTATTTGATAAAGCTCAGTTGCTTCACTTCACTTCAACTGATTAGGCTCACTTAACTAGCTTCACCTCAACTACTAGAGCTCACTTGTTTCACTTCAGTTTATTTGATTAAGCTCAGTTGCTCTATTTCTCTTCAAATGATTAAGCTCAGTTGCTTCACTCCACTTCAACTGATTAAGCTCAGTTGGTTCACTTCACTTCAACTGATAAGGCTCAGTTAACTAGCTTCACCTCAACTACTAGAGCTCACTTGTTCCACTTCACTTCAATTGATTTAGCTCAGTTGCTTCACTTCACTTTAACTGATTGGGCTCACTTAACTAGCTTCACTTCAATTGAAAAGCTCACTTGTTTTACTTCACTTCAATTGATTAAGCTCAGTTGCTTCACTTCACTTCAACTGATTGGGCTCACTTAGATAGCTTTACTCCAACTAATAGACCTCACTTGTTTCACTTCACTTCAATTGATAAAGCTCAGTTGCTTCACTTCACTTTACCTGATTAGGCTCACTTAACTAGCTTCACTTCAACTAATAGAGCTGACTTGTTTCACTTCACTTCAACTGATTAGGCTCACTTAACTAGCTTCACTTCAACTAATAGAGCTCACTTGTTTCACGTCACTTCAATAGATTAAGCTCAGTTGCTGCACTTCACTTCAACTGATTAGGCTCATTTAACTAGCTTCACTTCAACTGAAGAGCTATCTTGTTTTACTTCACTTCAATTGATTAAACTCAGTTGCTTCACTTCACTTCAACTGATTGGGCTCACTTGTTTCACTGCACTTAAATCGATTAACCTCAGTTGCTTCACTTCACTTCAACTGATTAGGCTCACTTAAGTAGCTTCACTTCAACTAAAGAGCTCAGTTGCTTCACTTCACTTCAATTGATTAAGCTCAGTTGCTTCACTTCACTTCAACTGATTGGGATCACTTAGTTAGCTTTAATCCAACTAATGAAGCTCACTTGTTTCACTTCACTTCAACTGATAAGGCTTACTTAACTAGCTTCACTGTAACTAATAGAGCTTACTTGTTTAACTTCACTTCTATTGATTAAGCTCACTTGTTTCACTTCACTTAAATCGATTAAGCTCAGTTGCTTCACTTCACTTCAACTGATTGGGTTCACTTGGTTAGCTTCTCTTGAACCAATAGAGCTCACTTATTTCACTTCACTTCAATTGATTAAGCTCAGTGGCGTCACTTCACTTCAACTGAATAGGCTAAATTAACTAGCTTCACTTCAACTAATAGAGTTCACTTGTGTCACTTCACTTCAATTGATTAAGCTCAATTGTTTCACTTCACTTTACTTGATTAAGCTCAGTTGCTGCACTTCACTTCAACTGATTGGGCTCACTTAACTAGCTTCACTTCAACTAATAGAGCTGACTTGTTTCACTTCACTTCAACTGATTAGGCTCACTTAACTAGCTTCACTTCAACTAATAGAGCTCACTTGTTTCACGTCACTTCAATAGATTAAGCTCAGTTGCTGCACTTCACTTCAACTGATTAGGCTCATTTAACTAGCTTCACTTCAACTGAAGAGCTATCTTGTTTTACTTCACTTCAATTGATTAAACTCAGTTGCTTCACTTCACTTCAACTGATTGGGCTCACTTGTTTCACTGCACTTAAATCGATTAACCTCAGTTGCTTCACTTCACTTCAACTGATTAGGCTCACTTAAGTAGCTTCACTTCAACTAAAGAGCTCAGTTGCTTCACTTCACTTCAATTGATTAAGCTCAGTTGCTTCACTTCACTTCAACTGATTGGGATCACTTAGTTAGCTTTAATCCAACTAATGAAGCTCACTTGTTTCACTTCACTTCAACTGATAAGGCTTACTTAACTAGCTTCACTGTAACTAATAGAGCTTACTTGTTTAACTTCACTTCTATTGATTAAGCTCAATTGTTTAACTTCACTTCAACCGATAAAGCTCAGTTGCTTCACTTCACTTCAACTAATTAGGCTCACTTAACAGGCTTCACTTTAACTAATAGAGCTCACTTGTTCACTTCACTTCAATTGATTAAGCTCAGTTGCCTCACTTCACTTCAACTGATTAAGCTCAGTTGCTTCACTTCACTTCAACTGATAAGGCTCACTTAACTAGCTTTACTCCAACTAATAGAGCTCACTTGTTTCACTTCACTTCAATTGATAAAGCTCAGTTGCTTCACTTCACTTTACCTGATTAGGCTCACTTAACTAGCTTCACTGACACTAATAGAGCTGACTTGTTTCACTTCACTTCAACTGATTAGGCTCACTTAACTAGCTTCACTTCAACTAATAGAGCTCACTTGTTTCACGTCACTTCAATTGATTAAGCTCAGTTGCTGCACTTCACTTCAACTGATTAGGCTCACTTAACTAGCTTCACTGACACTAATAGAGCTGACTTGTTTCACTTCACTTCAACTAATTAGGCTCACTTAACTAGCTTCACTTCGCTTCAACTGATTAAGCTCAGTTGCTTCACTTCACTTCAACATATTAGGCTCACTTACTAGGCTTCACTTTAACTAATATAGCTCACTTGTTTTACTTCACTTCAATTGATTAAGCTCAGTTGCTTCACTTCACTTCAACTGATTGGGCTCACTTAGATAGCTTTACTCCAACTAATAGATCTCACTTGTTTCACTTCACTTCAATTGATAGAGCTCACTTGTGTCACTTCACTTAAATCGATTAAGCTCAGTTGCTTCACTTCACTTCAACTGATTGGGTTCACTTGGTTAGCTTCTCTTGAACCAATAGAGCTCACTTATTTCACTTCACTTCAATTGATTAAGCTCAGTGGCGTCACTTCACTTCAACTGAATAGGCTAAATTAACTAGCTTCACTTCAACTAATAGAGTTCACTTGTGTCACTTCACTTCAATTGATTAAGCTCAATTGTTTCACTTCACTTTACTTGATTAAGCTCAGTTGCTGCACTTCACTTCAACTGATTGGGCTCACTTAATTAGCTTCACTTCAACAAATAGAGCTCACTTGTTTCACTGCACTTAAATCGATTAAGCTCAGTTGCTTCACTTCACTTCAACTGATTGGGTTCACTTGGTTAGCTTCTCTTCAACCAATAGAGCTCACTTATTTCACTTCACTTCAATTGATTAAGCTCAGTGGCGTCACTTCTCTTCAACCGAATAGGCTAAATTAACTAGCTTCACTTCAACTAATAGAGTTCACTTGTGTCACTTCACTTCAATTGATTAAGCTCAATTGTTTCACTTCACTTTACTTGATTAAGCTCAGTTGCTGCACTTCACTTCAACTGATTGGGCTCACTTAATTAGCTTCACTTCAACAAATAGAGCTCACTTGTTTCACTGCACTTAAATCGATTAAGCTCAGTTGCTTCACTTCACTTCAACTGATTGGGCTCACTTAATTAGCTTCACTTCAACTTATAGAGCTCACTTGTTTCACTTCACTTCAATTGATTAAGCTCAATTGTTTCACTTCACTTCAACTGAATAAGCTCAGTTGCTTCACTTCACTTTAACATATTAGGCTCACTAACCAGGCTTCACTTTAACTAATAGAGCTCACTTGTTTCACTTCACTTCAATTGATTAAGCTCAGTTGCTTCACTTCACTTCAACTGATTAGGCTCAGTTGCTTCGCTTCACTTCAACTGATTAGGCTCACTTAACTTGCTTCACTTCAACTAATAGAGCTCACTTGTTTCACTTCACTTCAATTGATTAAGCTCAGTTGCTTAACCTCACTTCAACTGAATAGGCCTAATTAACTAGCTTCTCTTCAACTAATAGAGCTTACTTGTTCCACTTCACTTCAATTGATTAAGCTCAGTTGCTTCAAATCACTTCAACTGATTAAGCTCAGTTGCTTCGCTTCACTTCAACTGATTAGGCTCACTAACCAGGCTTCACTTTAACTAATAGAGCTCACTTGTTTCACTTCACTTCAATTGATTAAGCTCAGTTGCTTCACTTCACTTCAACTGATTAAGCTCAGTTGCTTCGCTTCACTTCAACTGATTAGGCTCACTTAACTTGCTTCACTCCAACTAATAGAGCTCACTTATTTCACTTCACTTCAATTGATTAAGCTCAGTGGCGTCACTTCACTTCAACCGAATAGGCTAAATTAACTAGCTTCACTTCAACTAATAGAGTTCACTTGTGTCACTTCACTTCAATTGATTAAGCTCAATTGTTTCACTTCACTTTACTTGATTAAGCTCAGTTGCTTCACTTCACTTCAACTGATTGGGCTCACTTAATTAGCTTCACTTCAACTTATAGAGCTCACTTGTTTCACTTCACTTCAATTGATTAAGCTCAATTGTTTCACTTCACTTCAACCGAATAAGCTCAGTTGCTTCACTTCACTTCAACATATTAGGCTCACTAACCAGGCTTCACTTTAACTAATAGAGTTCACTTGTGTCACTTCACTTCAATTGATTAAGCTCAATTGTTTCACTTCACTTTACTTGATTAAGCTCAGTTGCTTCACTTCACTTCAACTGATTGGGCTCACTTAATTAGCTTCACTTCAACTTATAGAGCTCACTTGTTTCACTTCACTTCAATTGATTAAGCTCAATTGTTTCACTTCACTTCAACTGAATAAGCTCAGTTGCTTCACTTCACTTCAACATATTAGGCTCACTAACCAGGCTTCACTTTAACTAATAGAGCTCACTTGTTTCACTTCACTTCAATTGATTAAGCTCAGTTGCTTCACTTCACTTCAACTGATTAAGCTCAGTTGCTTCGCTTCACTTCAACTGATTAGGCTCACTTAACTTGCTTCACTTCAACTAATAGAGCTATCTTGTTTTACTTCACTTCAATTGATTAAACTCAGTTGCTTCACTTCACTTCAACTGATTGGGCTCACTTGTTTCACTGCACTTAAATCGATTAACCTCAGTTGCTTCACTTCACTTCAACTGATTAGGCTCACTTAAGTAGCTTCACTTCAACTAAAGAGCTCAGTTGCTTCACTTCACTTCAATTGATTAAGCTCAGTTGCTTCACTTCACTTCAACTGATTGGGATCACTTAGTTAGCTTTAATCCAACTAATGAAGCTCACTTGTTTCACTTCACTTCAACTGATAAGGCTTACTTAACTAGCTTCACTGTAACTAATAGAGCTTACTTGTTTAACTTCACTTTTATTGATTAAGCTCAATTGTTTAACTTCACTTCAACCGATAAAGCTCAGTTGCTTCACTTCACTTCAACTAATTCGGCTCACTTAACAGGCTTCACTTTAACTAATAGAGCTCACTTGTTCACTTCACTTCAATTGATTAAGCTCAGTTGCCTCACTTCATTTCAATTGATTAAGCTCAGTTGCCTCACTTCACTTCAACTGATTAAGCTCAGTTGCTTCACTTCACTTCAACTGATAAGGCTCACTTAACTAGCTTCACTTCAACTAATAGAGCTCACTTGTTTCACTTCACTTCAACCGATAAAGCTCAGTTGCTTCACTTCACTTCAACATATTAGGCTCACTTACTAGGCTTCACTTTAACTAATATAGCTCACTTGTTTTACTTCACTTCAATTGATTAAGCTCAGTTGCTTCACTTCACTTCAACTGATTGGGCTCACTTAGATAGCTTTACTCCAACTAATAGATCTCACTTGTTTCACTTCACTTCAATTGATAGAGCTCACTTGTTTCACTTCACTTAAATCGATTAAGCTCAGTTGCTTCACTTCACTTCAACTGATTGGGTTCACTTGGTTAGCTTCTCTTGAACCAATAGAGCTCACTTATTTCACTTCACTTCAATTGATTAAGCTCAGTGGCGTCACTTCACTTCAACTGAATAGGCTAAATTAACTAGCTTCACTTCAACTAATAGAGTTCACTTGTGTCACTTCACTTCAATTGATTAAGCTCAATTGTTTCACTTCACTTTACTTGATTAAGCTCAGTTGCTGCACTTCACTTCAACTGATTGGGCTCACTTAATTAGCTTCACTTCAACAAATAGAGCTCACTTGTTTCACTGCACTTAAATCGATTAAGCTCAGTTGCTTCACTTCACTTCAACTGATTGGGTTCACTTGTTTAGCTTCTCTTCAACCAATAGAGCTCACTTATTTCACTTCACTTCAATTGATTAAGCTCAGTGGCGTCACTTCTCTTCAACCGAATAGGCTAAATTAACTAGCTTCACTTCAACTAATAGAGTTCACTTGTGTCACTTCACTTCAATTGATTAAGCTCAATTGTTTCACTTCACTTTACTTGATTAAGCTCAGTTGCTGCACTTCACTTCAACTGATTGGGCTCACTTAATTAGCTTCACTTCAACAAATAGAGCTCACTTGTTTCACTGCACTTAAATCGATTAAGCTCAGTTGCTTCACTTCACTTCAACTGATTGGGCTCACTTAATTAGCTTCACTTCAACTTATAGAGCTCACTTGTTTCACTTCACTTCAATTGATTAAGCTCAATTGTTTCACTTCACTTCAACTGAATAAGCTCAGTTGCTTCACTTCACTTTAACATATTAGGCTCACTAACCAGGCTTCACTTTAACTAATAGAGCTCACTTGTTTCACTTCACTTCAATTGATTAAGCTCAGTTGCTTCACTTCACTTCAACTGATTAAGCTCAGTTGCTTCGCTTCACTTCAACTGATTAGGCTCACTTAACTTGCTTCACTTCAACTAATAGAGCTCACTTGTTTCACTTCACTTCAATTGATTAAGCTCAGTTGCTTAACCTCACTTCAACTGAATAGGCTTAATTAACTAGCTTCTCTTCAACTAATAGAGCTTACTTGTTCCACTTCACTTCAATTGATTAAGCTCAGTTGCTTCAAATCACTTCAACTGATTAAGCTCAGTTGCTTCGCTTCACTTCAACTGATTAGGCTCACTAACCAGGCTTCACTTTAACTAATAGAGCTCACTTGTTTCACTTCACTTCAATTGATTAAGCTCAGTTGCTTCACTTCACTTCAACTGATTAAGCTCAGTTGCTTCGCTTCACTTCAACTGATTAGGCTCACTTAACTTGCTTCACTTCAACTAATAGAGCTCACTTATTTCACTTCACTTCAATTGATTAAGCTCAGTGGCGTCACTTCACTTCAACCGAATAGGCTAAATTAACTAGCTTCACTTCAACTAATAGAGTTCACTTGTGTCACTTCACTTCAATTGATTAAGCTCAATTGTTTCACTTCACTTTACTTGATTAAGCTCAGTTGCTTCACTTCACTTCAACTGATTGGGCTCACTTAATTAGCTTCACTTCAACTTATAGAGCTCACTTGTTTCACTTCACTTCAATTGATTAAGCTCAATTGTTTCACTTCACTTCAACCGAATAAGCTCAGTTGCTTCACTTCACTTCAACATATTAGGCTCACTAACCAGGCTTCACTTTAACTAATAGAGTTCACTTGTGTCACTTCACTTCAATTGATTAAGCTCAATTGTTTCACTTCACTTTACTTGATTAAGCTCAGTTGCTTCACTTCACTTCAACTGATTGGGCTCACTTAATTAGCTTCACTTCAACTTATAGAGCTCACTTGTTTCACTTCACTTCAATTGATTAAGCTCAATTGTTTCACTTCACTTCAACTGAATAAGCTCAGTTGCTTCACTTCACTTCAACATATTAGGCTCACTAACCAGGCTTCACTTTAACTAATAGAGCTCACTTGTTTCACTTCACTTCAATTGATTAAGCTCAGTTGCTTCACTTCACTTCAACTGATTAAGCTCAGTTGCTTCGCTTCACTTCAACTGATTAGGCTCACTTAACTTGCTTCACTTCAACTAATAGAGCTATCTTGTTTTACTTCACTTCAATTGATTAAACTCAGTTGCTTCACTTCACTTCAACTGATTGGGCTCACTTGTTTCACTGCACTTAAATCGATTAACCTCAGTTGCTTCACTTCACTTCAACTGATAAGGCTTACTTAACTAGCTTCACTGTAACTAATAGAGCTTACTTGTTTAACTTCACTTTTATTGATTAAGCTCAATTGTTTAACTTCACTTCAACCGATAAAGCTCAGTTGCTTCACTTCACTTCAACTAATTAGGTTCACTTAACAGGCTTCACTTTAACTAATAGAGCTCACTTGTTCACTTCACTTCAATTGATTAAGCTCAGTTGCCTCACTTCATTTCAATTGATTAAGCTCAGTTGCCTCACTTCACTTCAACTGATTAAGCTCAGTTGCTTCACTTCACTTCAACTGATAAGGCTCACTTAACTAGCTTCACTTCAACTAATAGAGCTCACTTGTTTCACTTCACTTCAATTGATTAAGCTCAGTTGCTCCACTTCAGTTCATTTGATTAAGCTCAGTTGCTTCACTTCACTTCAACTGATTGGGCTGACTTAGATAGCTTTACTCCAACTAATAGAGCTCACTTGTTTCACTTCACTTCAATTGATAAAGCTCAGTTGCTTCACTTCACTTTACCTGATTAGGCTCACTTAACTAGCTTCACTGACACTAATAGAGCTGACTTGTTTCACTTCACTTCAACTGATTAGGCTCACTTAACTAGCTTCACTTCAACTAATAGAGCTCACTTGTTTCACGTCACTTCAATTGATTAAGCTCAGTTGCTGCACTTCACTTCAATCGATTAGGCTCACTTAACTAGCTTTACTTTAACAAATAGAGCTCACTTGTTTCACGTCACTTCAATTGATTAAGTTCAGTTGCTGCACTTCTCTTCAACTGATTAGGCTCATTTAACTAGCTTCACTTCAACAAATAGAGCTCACTTGTTTCACTGCACTTCAATTGATTAAGCTCAGTTGCTGCACTTCACTTCAACTGATTAGGCTCACTTAACTAGCTTCACTGACACTAATAGAGCTGACTTGTTTCACTTCACTTCAACTAATTAGGCTCACTTAACTAGCTTCACTTCGCTTCAACTGATTAAGCTCAGTTGCTTCACTTCACTTCAACATATTAGGCTCACTTACTAGGCTTCACTTTAACTAATATAGCTCACTTGTTTTACTTCACTTCAATTGATTAAGCTCAGTTGCTTCACTTCACTTCAACTGATTGGGCTCACTTAGATAGCTTTACTCCAACTAATAGATCTCACTTGTTTCACTTCACTTCAATTGATAGAGCTCACTTGTTTCACTTCACTTAAATCGATTAAGCTCAGTTGCTTCACTTCACTTCAACTGATTGGGTTCACTTGGTTAGCTTCTCTTGAACCAATAGAGCTCACTTATTTCACTTCACTTCAATTGATTAAGCTCAGTGGCGTCACTTCACTTCAACTGAATAGGCTAAATTAACTAGCTTCACTTCAACTAATAGAGTTCACTTGTGTCACTTCACTTCAATTGATTAAGCTCAATTGTTTCACTTCACTTTACTTGATTAAGCTCAGTTGCTGCACTTCACTTCAACTGATTGGGCTCACTTAATTAGCTTCACTTCAACAAATAGAGCTCACTTGTTTCACTGCACTTAAATCGATTAAGCTCAGTTGCTTCACTTCACTTCAACTGATTGGGTTCACTTGGTTAGCTTCTCTTCAACCAATAGAGCTCACTTATTTCACTTCACTTCAATTGATTAAGCTCAGTGGCGTCACTTCTCTTCAACCGAATAGGCTAAATTAACTAGCTTCACTTCAACTAATAGAGTTCACTTGTGTCACTTCACTTCAATTGATTAAGCTCAATTGTTTCACTTCACTTTACTTGATTAAGCTCAGTTGCTGCACTTCACTTCAACTGATTGGGCTCACTTAATTAGCTTCACTTCAACAAATAGAGCTCACTTGTTTCACTGCACTTAAATCGATTAAGCTCAGTTGCTTCACTTCACTTCAACTGATTGGGCTCACTTAATTAGCTTCACTTCAACTTATAGAGCTCACTTGTTTCACTTCACTTCAATTGATTAAGCTCAATTGTTTCACTTCACTTCAACTGAATAAGCTCAGTTGCTTCACTTCACTTCAACATATTAGGCTCACTTACTAGGCTTCACTTTAAATAATATAGCTCACTTGTTTTACTTCACTTCAATTGATTAAGCTCAGTTGCTTCACTTCACTTCAACTGATTGGGCTCACTTAATTAGCTTCACTTCAACAAATAGAGCTCACTTGTTTCACTGCACTTAAATCGATTAAGCTCAGTTGCTTCACTTCACTTCAACTGATTGGGCTCACTTAATTAGCTTCACTTCAACTTATAGAGCTCACTTGTTTCACTTCACTTCAATTGATTAAGCTCAATTGTTTCACTTCACTTCAACTGAATAAGCTCAGTTGCTTCACTTCACTTCAACATATTAGGCTCACTTACTAGGCTTCACTTTAACTAATATAGCTCACTTGTTTTACTTCACTTCAATTGATTAAGCTCAATTGTTTCACTTCACTTTACTTGATTAAGCTCAGTTGCTTCACTTCACTTCAACTGATTGGGCTCACTTAACTTGCTTCACTTCAACTAATAGAGCTCACTTGTTTCACTTCACTTCAATTGATTAAGCTCAGTTGTTTCACTTCACTTCAACTGATTAGGCTCACTTAACTAGCTTCACTTCAACTAATAGAGCTCACTTGTTTCACGTCACTTCAATTGATTAAGCTCAGTTGCTGCACTTCACTTCAACTGATTAGGCTCACTTAACTAGCTTCACTGACACTAATAGAGCTGACTTGTTTCACTTCACTTCAACTAATTAGGCTCACTTAACTAGCTTCACTTCGCTTCAACTGATTAAGCTCAGTTGCTTCACTTCACTTCAACATATTAGGCTCACTTACTAGGCTTCACTTTAACTAATATAGCTCACTTGTTTTACTTCACTTCAATTGATTAAGCTCAGTTGCTTCACTTCACTTCAACTGATTGGGCTCACTTAGATAGCTTTACTCCAACTAATAGATCTCACTTGTTTCACTTCACTTCAATTGATAGAGCTCACTTGTTTCACTTCACTTAAATCGATTAAGCTCAGTTGCTTCACTTCACTTCAACTGATTGGGTTCACTTGGTTAGCTTCTCTTGAACCAATAGAGCTCACTTATTTCACTTCACTTCAATTGATTAAGCTCAGTGGCGTCACTTCACTTCAACTGAATAGGCTAAATTAACTAGCTTCACTTCAACTAATAGAGTTCACTTGTGTCACTTCACTTCAATTGATTAAGCTCAATTGTTTCACCTCACTTTACTTGATTAAGCTCAGTTGCTGCACTTCACTTCAACTGATTGGGCTCACTTAATTAGCTTCACTTCAACAAATAGAGCTCACTTGTTTCACTGCACTTAAATCGATTAAGCTCAGTTGCTTCACTTCACTTCAACTGATTGGGTTCACTTGGTTAGCTTCTCTTCAACCAATAGAGCTCACTTATTTCACTTCACTTCAATTGATTAAGCTCAGTGGCGTCACTTCTCTTCAACCGAATAGGCTAAATTAACTAGCTTCACTTCAACTAATAGAGTTCACTTGTGTCACTTCACTTCAATTGATTAAGCTCAATTGTTTCACTTCACTTTACTTGATTAAGCTCAGTTGCTGCACTTCACTTCAACTGATTGGGCTCACTTAATTAGCTTCACTTCAACTTATAGAGCTCACTTGTTTCACTTCACTTCAATTGATTAAGCTCAATTGTTTCACTTCACTTCAACTGAATAAGCTCAGTTGCTTCACTTCACTTTAACATATTAGGCTCACTAACCAGGCTTCACTTTAACTAATAGAGCTCACTTGTTTCACTTCACTTCAATTGATTAAGCTCAGTTGCTTCACTTCACTTCAACTGATTAAGCTCAGTTGCTTCGCTTCACTTCAACTGATTAGGCTCACTTAACTTGCTTCACTTCAACTAATAGAGCTCACTTGTTTCACTTCACTTCAATTGATTAAGCTCAGTTGCTTAACCTCACTTCAACTGAATAGGCTTAATTAACTAGCTTCTCTTCAACTAATAGAGCTTACTTGTTCCACTTCACTTCAATTGATTAAGCTCAGTTGCTTCAAATCACTTCAACTTGCTTCGCTTCACTTCAACTGATTAGGCTCACTAACCAGGCTTCACTTTAACTAATAGAGCTCACTTGTTTCACTTCACTTCAATTGATTAAGCTCAGTTGCTTCACTTCACTTCAACTGATTAAGCTCAGTTGCTTCGCTTCACTTCAACTGATTAGGCTCACTTAACTTGCTTCACTTCAACTAATAGAGCTCACTTATTTCACTTCACTTCAATTGATTAAGCTCAGTGGCGTCACTTCACTTCAACCGAATAGGCTAAATTAACTAGCTTCACTTCAACTAATAGAGTTCACTTGTGTCACTTCACTTCAATTGATTAAGCTCAATTGTTCCACTTCACTTTACTTGATTAAGCTCAGTTGCTTCACTTCACTTCAACTGATTGGGCTCACTTAATTAGCTTCACTTCAACTTACAGAGCTCACTTGTTTCACTTCACTTCAATTGATTAAGCTCAATTGTTTCACTTCACTTCAACCGAATAAGCTCAGTTGCTTCACTTCACTTCAACATATTAGGCTCACTAACCAGGCTTCACTTTAACTAATAGAGTTCACTTGTGTCACTTCACTTCAATTGATTAAGCTCAATTGTTTCACTTCACTTTACTTGATTAAGCTCAGTTGCTTCACTTCACTTCAACTGATTGGGCTCACTTAATTAGCTTCACTTCAACTTATAGAGCTCACTTGTTTCACTTCACTTCAATTGATTAAGCTCAATTGTTTCACTTCACTTCAACTGAATAAGCTCAGTTGCCTCACTTCACTTCAACATATTAGGCTCACTAACCAGGCTTCTCTTTAACTAATAGAGCTCACTTGTTTCACTTCACTTCAATTGATTAAGCTCAGTTGCTTCACTTCACTTCAACTGATTAAGCTCAGTTGCTTCGCTTCACTTCAACTGATTAGGCTCACTTAACTTGCTTCACTTCAACTAATAGAATTATCTTGTTTTACTTCACTTCAATTGATTAAACTCAGTTGCTTCACTTCACTTCAACTGATTGGGCTCACTTGTTTCACTGCACTTAAATCGATTAACCTCAGTTGCTTCACTTCACTTCAACTGATTAGGCTCACTTAAGTAGCTTCACTTCAACTAAAGAGCTCAGTTGCTTCACTTCACTTCAATTGATTAAGCTCAGTTGCTTCACTTCACTTCAACTGATTGGGATCACTTAGTAAGCTTTAATCCAACTAATGAAGCTCACTTGTTTCACTTCACTTCAACTGATAAGGCTTACTTAACTAGCTTCACTGTAACTAATAGAGCTTACTTGTTTAACTTCACTTTTATTGATTAAGCTCAATTGTTTAACTTCACTTCAACCGATAAAGCTCAGTTGCTTCACTTCACTTCAACTAATTAGGCTCACTTAACAGGCTTCACTTTAACTAATAGAGCTCACTTGTTCACTTCACTTCAATTGATTAAGCTCAGTTGCCTCACTTCATTTCAATTGATTAAGCTCAGTTGCCTCACTTCACTTCAACTGATTAAGCTCAGTTGCTTCACTTCACTTCAACTGATAAGGCTCACTTAACTAGCTTCACTTCAACTAATAGAGCTCACTTGTTTCACTTCACTTCAATTGATTAAGCTCAGTTGCTCCACTTCAGTTCATTTGATTAAGCTCAGTTGCTTCACTTCACTTCAACTGATTGGGCTGACTTAGATAGCTTTACTCCAACTAATAGAGCTCACTTGTTTCACTTCACTTCAATTGATAAAGCTCAGTTGCTTCACTTCACTTTACCTGATTAGGCTCACTTAACTAGGTTCACTGACACTAATAAAGCTGACTTGTTTCACTTCACTTCAACTGATTAGGCTCACTTAACTAGCTTCACTTCAACTAATAGAGCTCACTTGTTTCACGTCACTTCAATTGATTAAGCTCAGTTGTTGCACTTCACTTCAATCGATTAGGCTCACTTAACTAGCTTTACTTTAACAAATAGAGCTCACTTGTTTCACGTCACTTCAATTGATTAAGTTCAGTTGCTGCACTTCTCTTCAACTGATTAGGCTCATTTAACTAGCTTCACTTCAACAAATAGAGCTCACTTGTTTCACTGCACTTCAATTGATTAAGCTCAGTTGCTTCATTTCAGTTCATTTGATTAAGCTTAGTTGCTCTATTTCTCTTCAAATGATTAAGCTCAGTTGCTTCACTCCACTTCAACTGATTAAGCTCAGTTGCTTCACTTCACTTCAACTGATAAGGCTCAGTTAACTAGCTTCACCTAAACTACTAGAACTCACTTGTTTCACTTCACTTCAATTGATTAAGCTCAGTTGCTTCACTTCAGTTTATTTGATTAAGCTCAGTTGCTTCACTTCACTTCAACTGATTAGGCTCCTTAACTAGCTTGAACTCAACTACTAGAGCTCACTTGTTTCACTTCACTTCAATTGATTAAGCTCAGTTGCTTTAACTTCAGTTTATTTGAATAAGCTCAGTTGCTTCACTTCACTTCAACTGATTAGGCTCACTTAACAGGCTTCACTTAACTAATAGAGCTCACTTGTTCACTTCATTCAAATTGATTAAGCTCAGTTGCTTCACTTCAGTTCATTTGATTAAGTTTAGTTGCTTCACTTCACTTCAACTGATTAAGCTCAGTTGCTTCACTTCTCTTCAACTGATAAGGCTTAGTTAACTAGCTTCACCTCAACTACTAGAGCTCACTTGTTTCACTTCACTTCAATTGATTAAGCTCAGTTGCTTCACTTCAGTTTATTTGATTAAGCTCAGTTGCTTCACTTCACTTCAACTGATTAAGCTCAGTTGCTTCACTTCACTTCAACTGATAAGGCTCACTTAACTAGCTTCACTTCAACTAATAGAGCTCACTTGTTCCACTTCACTTCAATTGATTTAGCTCAGTTGCTTCACTTCACTTCAACTGATAAGGCGTAGTTAACTAGCTTCACCTCAACTACTAGAGCTCACTTGTTCCACTTCACTTCAATTGATTAAGCTCAGTTGCCTCACTTCACTTCAACTGATTAAGCTCAGTTGCTTCACTTCACTTCAACTGATAAGGCTTAGTTAACTAGCTTCACCTCAACTACTAGAGCTCACTTGTTTCACTTCACTTCAATTGATTAAGCTCAGTTGCTTCACTTCAGTTTATTTGATTAAGCTCAGTTGCTTCACTTCACTTCAACTGATTAAGCTCAGTTGCTTCACTTCACTTCAACTGATAAGGCTCACTTAACTAGCTTCACTTCAACTAATAGAGCTCACTTGTTCCACTTCACTTCAATTGATTTAGCTCAGTTGCTTCACTTCACTTTAACTGATTGGGCTCACTTAACTAGCTTCACTTCAACTAATAGTGCTCACTTGTTCCGCTTCACTTCAATTGATTTAGCTCAGTTGCTTCACTTCACTTTAACTGATTGGGCTCACTTAACTAGCTTCACTTCAATTGAAAAGCTCACTTGTTTTACTTTACTTCAATTGATTAAGCTCAGTTGCTTCACTTCACTTCAACTGATTGGGCTCACTTAGTTAGCTTCACTTCAACAAATAGAGCTCACTTGTTTTACTTCACTTCAATTGATTAAGCTCAGTTGCTTCACTTCACTTCAACTGATTGGGCTCACTTTGTTAGCTTCACTTCAACAAAAAGAGCTCACTTGTTTTACTTCACTTCAATTGATTAAGCTCAGTTGCTTCACTTCACTTCAACTGATTGGGCTCACTTAGATAGCATTACTCCAACTAATAGACCTCACTTGTTTCACTTCACTTCAATTGATAAAGCTCAGTTGATTCACTTCACTTTACCTGATTAGGCTCACTTAACTAGCTTCACTTCAACTAATAGAGCTGACTTGTTTCACTTCACTTCAACTGATTAGGCTTACTTAACTAGCATCACTTCAACTAATAGAGCTCACTTGTTTCACGTCACTTCAATAGATTAAGCTCAGTTGCTGCAGTTCACTTCAACTGATTAGGCTTATTTAACTAGCTTCACTTCAACTGAAGAGCTCACTTGTTTTACTTCACTTCAATTGATTAAGCTCAGTTGCTTCACTTCACTTTAACTGATTGGGCTCACTTAACTAGCTTCACTTCAATTGAAAAGCTCACTTGTTTTACTTTACTTCAATTGATTAAGCTCAGTTGCTTCACTTCACTTCAACTGATTGGGCTCACTTAGATAGCTTCACTCCAACTAATAGACCTCACTTGTTTCACTTCACTTCAATTGATAAAGCTCAGTTGATTCACTTCACTTTACCTGATTAGGCTCACTTAACTAGCTTCACTTCAACTAATAGAGCTGACTTGTTTCACTTCACTTCAACTGATTAGGCTCATTTAACTAGCTTCACTTCAACAAATAGAGCTCACTTGTTTCACTGCATTTCAATTGATTAAGCTCAGTTGCTTCACTTCAGTTCATTTGATTAAGCTCAGTTGCTCTATTTCTCTTCAAATGATTAAGCTCAGTTGCCTCACTTCACTTCAACTGATTAAGCTCAGTTGCTTCACTTCACTTCAACTGATAAGGCTCACTTAACTAGCTTCACTTCAACTAATAGAGCTCACTTGTTCCACTTCACTTCAATTGATTTAGCTCAGTTGCTTCATTTCACTTTAACTGATTGGGCTCACTTAACTAGCTTCAATTCAATTGAAAAGCTCACTTGTTTTACTTTACTTCAATTGATTAAGCTCAGTTGCTTCACTTCACTTCAACTGATTGGGCTCACTTAGATAGCTTTACTCCAACTAATAGAGCTCACTTGTTTCACTTCACTTCAATTGATAAAGCTCAGTTGCTTCACTTCACTTTACCTGATTAGGCTCACTTAACTAGCTTCACTTCAACTAATAGAGCTCACTTGTTCCACTTCACTTCAATTGATTTAGCTCAGTTGCTTGACTTCACTTTAACTGATTGGGCTCACTTAACTAGCTTCACTTCAATTGAAAAGCTCACTTGTTTTACTTTACTTCAATTGATTAAGCTCAGTTGCTTCACTTCACTTCAACTGATTGGGCTCACTTAGATAGCTTCACTCCAACTAATAGACCTCACTTGTTTCACTTCACTTCAATTGATAAAGCTCAGTTGATTCACTTCACTTTACCTGATTAGGCTCACTTAACTAGCTTCACTTTAACTAATAGAGCTGACTTGTTTCACTTCACTTCAACTGATTAGGCTCATTTAACTAGCTTCACTTCAACAAATAGAGCTCACTTGTTTCACTGCACTTCAATTGATTAAGCTCAGTTGCTTCACTTCAGTTCATTTGATTAAGCTCAGTTGCTCTATTTCTCTTCAAATGATTAAGCTCAGTTGCCTCACTTCACTTCAACTGATTAAGCTCAGTTGCTTCACTTCACTTCAACTGATAAGGCTCACTTAACTAGCTTCACTTCAACTAATAGAGCTCACTTGTTCCACTTCACTTCAATTGATTTAGCTCAGTTGCTTCACTTCACTTTAACTGATTGGGCTCACTTAACTAGCTTCAATTCAATTGAAAAGCTCACTTGTTTTACTTTACTTCAATTAATTAAGCTCAGTTGCTTCACTTCACTTCAACTGATTGGGCTCACTTAGTTAGCTTCACTTCAACAAATAGAGCTCACTTGTTTTACTTCACTTCAATTGATTAAGCTCAGTTGCTTCACTTCACTTCAACTGATTGGGCTCACTTTGTTAGCTTCACTTCAACAAAAAGAGCTCACTTGTTTTACTTCACTTCAATTGATTAAGCTCAGTTGCTCCACTTCAGTTCATTTGATTAAGCTCAGTTGCTTCACTTCACTTCAACTGATTGGGCTCACTTAGATAGCTTTACTCCAACTAATAGAGCTCACTTGTTTCACTTCACTTCAATTGATAAAGCTCAGTTGCTTCACTTCACTTTACCTGATTAGGCTCACTTAACTAGCTTCACTGACACTAATAGAGCTGACTTGTTTCACTTCACTTCAACCGATTAGGCTCACTTAACTAGCTTTACTTTAACAAATAGAGCTCACTTGTTTCACGTCACTTCAATTGATTAAGTTCAGTTGCTGCACTTCTCTTCAACTGATTAGGCTCATTTAACTAGCTTCACTTCAACAAATAGAGCTCACTTGTTTCACTGCACTTCAATTGATTAAGCTCAGTTGCTTCACTTCAGTTCATTTGATTAAGCTTAGTTGCTCTATTTCTCTTCAAATGATTAAACTCAGTTGCTTCACTCCACTTCAACTGATTAAGCTCAGTTGCTTCACTTCACTTCAACTGATAAGGCTCAGTTAACTAGCTTCACCTAAACTACTAGAACTCACTTGTTTCACTTCACTTCAATTGATTAAGCTCAGTTGCTTCACTTCAGTTTATTTGATTAAGCTCAGTTGCTTCACTTCACTTCAACTGATTAGGCTCACTTAACTAGCTTCAACTCAACTACTAGAGCTCACTTGTTTCACTTCACTTCAATTGATTAAGCTCAGTTGCTTCACTTCAGTTTATTTGATTAAGCTCAGTTGCTTCACTTCACTTCAACTGATTAGGCTCACTTAACAGGCTTCACTTAACTAATAGAGCTCACTTGTTCACTTCATTCAAATTGATTAAGCTCAGTTGCCTCACTTCAGTTCATTTGATTAAGTTTAGTTGCTTCACTTCACTTCAACTGATTAGGCTCACTTAACAGGCTTCACTTTAACTAATAGAGCTCACTTGTTCACTTCACTTCAATTGAATAAGCTCAGTTGCCTCACTTCACTTCAACTGATTAAGCTCAGTTGCTTCACTTCACTTCAACTGATAAGGCTCACTTAACTAGCTTCACTTCAACTAATAGAGCTCACTTGTTTTACTTCACTTCAATTGATTAAGCTCAGTTGCTTCACTTCACTTTAACTGATTGGGCTCACTTAACTAGCTTCACTTCAACTAATAGAGCTCACTTGTTCCACTTCACTTCAATTGATTTAGCTCAGTTGCTTCACTTCACTTTAACTGATTGGGCTCACTTAACTAGCTTCACTTCAATTGAAAAGCTCACTTGTTTTACTTTACTTCAATTGATTAAGCTCAGTTGCTTCACTTCACTTCAACTGATTGGGCTCACTTAGTTAGCTTCACTTCAACAAATAGAGCTCACTTGTTTTACTTCACTTCAATTGATTAAGCTCAGTTGCTTCACTTCACTTCAACTGATTGGGCTCACTTTGTTAGCTTCACTTCAACAAAAAGAGCTCACTTGTTTTACTTCACTTCAATTGATTAAGCTCAGTTGCTTCACTTCACTTCAACTGATTGGGCTCACTTAGATAGCATTACTCCAACTAATAGACCTCACTTGTTTCACTTCACTTCAATTGATAAAGCTCAGTTGATTCACTTCACTTTACCTGATTAGGCTCACTTAACTAGCTTCACTTCAACTAATAGAGCTGACTTGTTTCACTTCACTTCAACTGATTAGGCTTACTTAACTAGCTTCACTTCAACTAATAGAGCTCACTTGTTTCAGGTCACTTCAATAGATTAAGCTCAGTTGCTGCAGTTCACTTCAACTGATTAGGCTTATTTAACTAGCTTCACTTCAACTGAAGAGCTCACTTGTTTTACTTCACTTCAATTGATTAAGCTCAGTTGCTCCACTTCAGTTCATTTGATTAAGCTCAGTTGCTTCACTTCACTTCAACTGATTGGGCTCACTTAGATAGCTTTACTCCAACTAATAGAGCTCACTTGTTTCACTTCACTTCAATTGATAAAGCTCAGTTGCTTCACTTCACTTTACCTGATTAGGCTCACTTAACTAGCTTCACTTCAACTAATAGAGCTCACTTGTTCCACTTCACTTCAATTGATTTAGCTCAGTTGCTTCACTTCACTTTAACTGATTGGGCTCACTTAACTAGCTTCACTTCAATTGAAAAGCTCACTTGTTTTACTTTACTTCAATTGATTAAGCTCAGTTGCTTCACTTCACTTCAACTGATTGGGCTCACTTAGATAGCTTCACTCCAACTAATAGACCTCACTTGTTTCACTTCACTTCAATTGATAAAGCTCAGTTGATTCACTTCACTTTACCTGATTAGGCTCACTTAACTAGCTTCACTTCAACTAATAGAGCTGACTTGTTTCACTTCACTTCAACTGATTAGGCTCATTTAACTAGCTTCACTTCAACAAATAGAGCTCACTTGTTTCACTGCACTTCAATTGATTAAGCTCAGTTGCTTCACTTCAGTTCATTTGATTAAGCTCAGTTGCTCTATTTCTCTTCAAATGATTAAGCTCAGTTGCCTCACTTCACTTCAACTGATTAAGCTCAGTTGCTTCACTTCACTTCAACTGATAAGGCTCACTTAACTAGCTTCACTTCAACTAATAGAGCTCACTTGTTCCACTTCACTTCAATTGATTTAGCTCAGTTGCTTCACTTCACTTTAACTGATTGGGCTCACTTAACTAGCTTCAATTCAATTGAAAAGCTCACTTGTTTTACTTTACTTCAATTGATTAAGCTCAGTTGCTTCACTTCACTTCAACTGATTGGGCTCACTTAGTTAGCTTCACTTCAACAAATAGAGCTCACTTGTTTTACTTCACTTCAATTGATTAAGCTCAGTTGCTTCACTTCACTTCAACTGATTGGGCTCACTTTGTTAGCTTCACTTCAACAAAAAGAGCTCACTTGTTTTACTTCACTTCAATTGATTAAGCCCAGTTGCTTCACTTCACTTCAACTGATTGGGCTCACTTAGATAGCTTTACTCCAACTAATAGAACTCACTTGTTTCACTTCACTTCAATTGATAAAGCTCAGTTGATTCACTTCACTTTACCTGATTAGGCTGACTCAACTAGCTTCACTTCAACTAATAGAGCTGACTTGTTTCACTTCACTTCAACTGATTAGGCTCACTTGAATAGCTTCACTTCAACTAATAGAGCTCACTTGTTTCACGTCACTTCAATAGATTAAGCTCAGTTGCTGCACTTCACTTCAACTGATTAGGCTCATTTAACTAGCTTCACTTCAACTAAAGAGCTCACTTGTTTTACTTCACTTCAATTGATTAAGCTCAGTTGCTTCACTTCACTTCAACTGATTGGGCTCACTTAGTTAGCTTCACTTCAACAAATAGAGCTCACTTGTTTTACTTCACTTCAATAGATTAAGCTCAGTTGCTGCACTTCACTTCAACTGATTAGGCTCACTTAACTAGCTTCACTTCAACTAATAGAGCTCACTTGTTTCACGTCACTTCAATAGATTAAGCTCAGTTGCTGCACTTCACTTCAACTGATTAGGCTAATTTAACTAGCTTCACTTCAACTAAAGAGCTCACTTGTTGTACTTCACTTCAATTGATTAAGCTCAGTTGCTTCACTTCACTTCAACTGATTGGGCTCACTTAGATAGCTTTACTCCAACTAATAGACCTCACTTGTTTCACTTCACTTCAATTGATAAAGCTCAGTTGATTCACTTCACTTTACCTGATTAGGCTGACTTAACTAGCTTCACTTCAACTAATGGAGCTCACTTGTTTCACTGCACTTAAATCGATTAACCTCAGTTGCTTCACTTCACTTCAACTGATTAAGCTCAAATGCTCCACTTCACTTCAACTGATAAGGCTTAGTTAACTAGCTTCACCTCAACTACTAGAGCTCACTTGTTTCACTTCACTTCAATTGATTAAGCTCAGTTGCTTCACTTCAGTTCATTTGATTAAGTTTAGTTGCTTCACTTCACTTCAACTGATTAGGCTCACTTAACAGGCTTCACTTTAACTAATAGAGCTCACTTGTTCACTTCACTTCAATTGATTAAGCTCAGTTGCTTCACTTCACTTCAACTGATAAGGCTTAGTTAACTTGCTTCACCTCAACTACTAGAGCTCACTTGTTTCACTTCACTTCAATTGATTAAGCGCTCAGTTGCTTCACCTCACTTCAACTGATTGGACTCACTTAACTAGCTTCACTTCAACTAAAAGAGCTCACTTGTTTCACTTCACTTCAATTGATTAAGCTCAGTTGCTTCACTTCAGTTCATTTGATTAAGCTCAGTTGCTCTATTTCTCTTCAAATGATTAAGCTCAGTTGCTTCACTCCACTTCAACTGATTAAGCTCAGTTGCTTCACTTCACTTTAACTGATAAGGCTCAGTTAACTAGCTTCACCTCAACTACTAGAGCTCACTTGTTTCACTTCACTTCAATTGATTAAGCTCAGTTGCTTCACTTCAGTTTATTTGATTAAGCTCAGTTGCTTCACTTCACTTCAACTGATTAGGCTCAATTAACTAGCTTCACCTCAACTACTAGAGCTCACTTGTTTCACTTCACTTCAATTGATTAAGCTCAGTTGCTTCACTACAGTTTATTTGATTAAGCTCAGTTACTTCACTTCACTTCAACTGATTAGGCTCACTTAACAGGCTTCACTTTAACTAATACAGCTCACTTGTTCACTTCACTTAAATTGATTAAGCTCAGTTGCCTCACTTCAGTTCATTTGATTAAGTTTAGTTGCTTCACTTCACTTCAACTGATTAGGCTCACTTAACAGGCTTCACTTTAACTAATAGAGCTCAGTTGTTCACTTCACTTCAATTGATTAAGCTCAGTTGCCTCACTTCACTTCAACTGATTAAGCTCAGTTGCTTCACTTCACTTCAACTGATAAGGCTTAGTTAACTAGCTTCACCTCAACTACTAGAGCTCACTTGTTTCACTTCACTTCAATTGATTAAGCTCAGTTGCTTCACTTCAGTTTATTTGATTAAGCTCAGTTGCTTCACTTCACTTCAACTGATTAGGCTCACTTAACAGGCTTCAATTTAACTAATAGAGCTCACTTGTTCACTTCACTTAAATTGATTAAGCTCAGTTGCCTCACTTCACTTCAACTGATTAAGCTTAGTTGCTTCACTTCACTTCAACTGATAAGGCTCACTTAACTAGCTTCACTTCAACTAATAGAGCTCACTTGTTCCACTTCACTTCAATTGATTGAGCTCAGTTGCTTCACTTCACTTTAACTGATTGGGCTCACTTAACTAGCTTCACTTCAATTGAAAAGCTCACTTGTTTTACTTTACTTCAATTGATTAAGCTCAGTTGCTTCACTTCACTTCAACTGATTGGGCTCACTTAGTTAGCTTCACTTCAACAAATAGAGCTCACTTGTTTTACTTCACTTCAATTGATTAAGCTCAGTTGCTTCACTTCACTTCAACTGATTGGGCTCACTTTGTTAGCTTCACTTCAACAGAAAGAGCTCACTTGTTTTACTTCACTTCAATTGATTAAGCTCAGTTGCTTCACTTCACTTCAACTGATTGGGCTCACTTAGATAGCTTTACTCCAACTAATAGACCTCACTTGTTTCACTTCACTTCAATTGATAAAGCTCAGTTGATTCACTTCACTTTACCTGATTAGGCTCACTTAACTAGCTTCATTTCAACTAATAGAGCTGACTTGTTTCACTTCACTTCAACTGATTAGGCTCACTTAACTAGCTTCACTTCAACTAATAGAGCTCACTTGTTTCACGTCACTTCAATAGATTAAGCTCAGTTGCTGCACTTCACTTGAACTGATTAGGCTCATTTAACTAGCTTCACTTCAACTGAAGAGCTCACTTGTTTTACTTCACTTCAATTGATTAAACTCAGTTGCTTCACTTCACTTCAACTGATTGGGCTCACTTAGTTAGCTTCACTTCAACAAATAGAGCTCACTTGTTTTACTTCACTTCAATTGATTAAGCTCAGTTGCTTCACTTCACTTCAACTGATTGGGCTCACTTTGTTAGCTTCACTTCAACAAAAAGAGCTCACTTGTTTTACTTCACTTCAATTGATAAAGCTCAGTTGATTCACTTCACTTTACCTGATTAGGCTCACTTAACTAGCTTCACTTCAACTAATAGAGCTGACTTGTTTCACTTCACTTCAACTGATTAGGTTTATTTAACTAGCTTCACTTCAACAAATAGAGCTCACTTGTTTCACTGCACTTCAATTGATTAAGCTCAGTTGCTTCACTTCAGTTCATTTGATTAAGCTCAGTTGCTCTATTTCTCTTCAAATGATTAAGCTCAGTTGCCTCACTTCACTTCAACTGATTAAGCTCAGTTGCTTCACTTCACTTCAACTGATAAGGCTCACTTAACTAGCTTCACTTCAACTAATAGAGCTCACTTGTTCCACTTCACTTCAATTGATTTAGCTCAGTTGCTTCACTTCAATTTAACTGATTGGGCTCACTTAACTAGCTTCAATTCAATTGAAAAGCTCACTTGTTTTACTTTACTTCAATTGATTAAGCTCAGTTGCTTCACTTCACTTCAACTGATTGGGCTCACTTAGTTAGCTTCACTTCAACAAATAGAGCTCACTTGTTTTACTTCACTTCAATTGATTAAGCTCAGTTGCTTCACTTCACTTCAACTGATTGGGCTCACTTTGTTAGCTTCACTTCAACTAAAAGAGCTCACTTGTTTTACTTCACTTCAATTGATTAAGCTCAGTCGCTTCACTTCACTTCAACTGATTGGGCTCACTTAGATAGCTTTACTCCAACTAATAGACCTCACTTGTTTCACTTCACTTCAATTGATAAAGCTCAGTTGATTCACTTCACTTTACCTGATTAGGCTCACTTAACTAGCTTCACTTCAACTAATAGAGCTGACTTGTTTCACTTCACTTCAACTGATTAGGCTTACTTAACTAGCTTCACTTCAACTAATAGAGCTTACTTGTTTCACGTCATTTCAATAGATTAAGCTCAGTTGCTGCAGTTCACTTCAACTGATTAGGCTTATTTAACTAGCTTCACTTCAACTGAAGAGCTCACTTGTTTAACTTCACTTCAATTGATTAAACTCAGTTGCTTCACTTCACTTCAACTGATTGGGCTCACTTGTTTCACTGCACTTAAATCGATTAACCTCAGTTGCTTCACTTCACTTCAACTGATTAAGCTCAAATGCTCCACTTCACTTCAACTGATAAGGCTTAGTTAACTAACTTCACCTCAACTACTAGAGCTCACTTGTTTCACTTCACTTCAATTGATTAAGCTCAGTTGCTTCACTTCAGTTCATTTGATTAAGTTTAGTTGCTTCACTTCACTTCAACTGATTAGGCTCACTTAACAGGCTTCACTTTAACTAATAGAGCTCACTTGTTCACTTCACTTCAATTGATTAAGCTCAGTTGCTTCACTTCACTTCAACTGATAAGGCTTAGTTAACTAGCTTCACCTCAACTACTAGAGCTCACTTGTTTCACTTCACTTCAATTGATTAAGCTCAGTTGCTTCACCTCACTTCAACTGATTGGACTCACTTAACTAGCTTCACTTCAACTAAAAGAGCTCACTTGTTTCACTTCACTTCAATTGATTAAGCTCAGTTGCTTCACTTCAGTTCATTTGTTTAAGCTCAGTTGCTCTATTTTTCTTCAAATGATTAAGCTCAGTTGCTTCACTCCACTTCAACTGATTAGGCTCAGTTGCTTCACTTCACTTCAACTGATAAGGCTCAGTTAACTAGCTTCACCTCAACTACTAGAGCTCAGTTGTTTCACTTCACTTCAATTGATTAAGCTCAGTTGCTTCACTTCAGTTTATTTGATTAAGCTCAGTTGCTTCACTTCACTTCAACTGATTAGGCTCACTTAACAGGCTTCAATTTAACTAATAGAGCTCACTTGTTCACTTCACTTAAATTGATTAAGCTCAGTTGCCTCACTTCACTTCAACTGATTAAGCTCAGTTGCTTCACTTCACTTCAACTGATAAGGCTCACTTAACTAGCTTCACTTCAACTAATAGAGCTCACTTGTTCCACTTCACTTCAATTGATTGAGCTCAGTTGCTTCACTTCACTTTAACTGATTGAGCTCACTTAACTAGCTTCACTTCAATTGAAAAGCTCACTTGTTTTACTTTACTTCAATTAATTAAGCTCAGTTGCTTCACTTCACTTCAACTGATTCGGCTCACTTAGTTAGCTTCACTTCAACAAATAGAGCTCACTTGTTTTACTTCACTTCAATTGATTAAGCTCAGTTGCTTCACTTCACTTCAACTGATTGGGCTCACTTTGTTAGCTTCACTTCAACAGAAAGAGCTCACTTGTTTTACTTCACTTCAATTGATTAAGCTCAGTTGCTTCACTTCACTTCAACTGATTGGGCTCACTTAGATAGCTTTACTCCAACTAATAGACCTCACTTGTTTCACTTCACTTCAATTGATAAAGCTCAGTTGATTCACTTCACTCCAACTAATAGAGCTTACTTGTTTCACGTCACTTCAATAGATTAAGCTCAGTTGCTGCACTTCACTTGAACTGATTAGGCTCATTTAACTAGCTTCACTTCAACTGAAGAGCTCACTTGTTTTACTTCACTTCAATTGATTAAACTCAGTTGCTTCTCTTCACTTCAACTGATTGGGCTCACTTGTTTCACTGCACTTAAATCGATTAACCTCAGTTGCTTCACTTCACTTCAACTGGTTAAGCTCAGTTGCTCCACTTCACTTCAACTGATAAGGCTTAGTTAACTAGCTTCACCTCAACTACTAGAGCTCACTTGTTTCACTTCACTTCAATTGATTAAGCTCAGTTGCTTCACTTCAGTTCATTTGATTAAGTTTAGTTGCTTCACTTCACTTCAACTGATTAGGCTCACTTAACAGGCTTCACTTTAACTAATAGAGCTCACTTGTTCACTTCACTTCAATTGATTAAGCTCAGTTGCTTCACTTCTCTTCAACTGATAAGGCTTAGTTAACTAGCTTCACCTCAACTACTAGAGCTCACTTGTTTCACTTCACTTCAATTGATTAAGCTCAGTTGCTTCACCTCACTTCAACTGATTGGACTCACTTAACTAGCTTCACCTCAACTACTAGAGCTCACTTGTTTCACTTCACTTCAATTGATTAAGCTCAGTTGCTTCACTTCAGTTTATTTGATTAGGCTCAGTTGCTTCACTTCACTTCAACTGATTAGGCTCACTTAACAGGCTTCACTTTAACTAATAGAGCTCACTTGTTCACTTCACTTAAATTGATTAAGCTCAGTTGCCTCACTTCAGTTCATTTGATTAAGTTTAGTTGCTTCACTTCACTTCAACTGATTAGGCTCACTTAACAGGCTTCACTCTAACTAATAGAGCTCACTTGTTCACTTCACTTCAATTGATTAAGCTCAGTTGCCTCACTTCACTTCAACTGATAAGGCTTAGTTAACTAGCTTCACCTCAACTACTAGAGCTCACTTGTTTCACTTCACTTCAATTGATTAAGCTCAGTTGCTTCACTTCAGTTTATTTGATTAAGCTCAGTTGCTTCACTTCACTTCAACTGATTAGGCTCACTTAACAGGCTTCAATTTAACTAATAGAGCTCACTTGTTCACTTCACTTAAATTGATTAAGCTCAGTTGCCTCACTTCACTTCAACTGATTAAGCTCAGTTGCTTCACTTCACTTCAACTGATAAGGCTTACTTAACTAGCTTCACTTCAAGTGATAGAGCTCACTTGTTCCACTTCACTTCAATTGATTTAGCTCAGTTGCTTCACTTCACTTTAACTGATTGGGCTCACTTAACTAGCTTCACTTCAATTGAAAAGCTCACTTGTTTTACTTTACTTCAATTGATTAAGTTCAGTTGCTTCACTTCACTTCAACTGATTGGGCTCACTTAGTTAGCTTCACTTCAACAAATAGAGCTCACTTGTTTTACTTCACTTTAATTGATTAAGCTCAGTTGCTTCACTTCACTTCAACTGATTGGGCTCACTTTGTTAGCTTCACTTCAACAAAAAGAGCTCACTTGTTTTACTTCACTTCAATTGATTAAGCTCAGTTGCTTCACTTCACTTCAACTGATTGGGCTCACTTAGATAGCTTTACTCCAACTAATAGACCTCACTTGTACCACTTCACTTCAATTGATAAAGCTCAGTTGATTTACTTCACTTTACCTGATTAGGCTCACTTAACTAGCTTCACTTCAACTAATAGAGCTGACTTGTTTCACTTCACTTCAACTGATTGGGCTCACTTAACTAGCTTCACTTCAATTGAAAAGCTCACTTGTTTTACTTTACTTCAATTGATTAAGTTCAGTTGCTTCACTTCACTTCAACTGATTGGGCTCACTTAGTTAGCTTCACTTCAACAAATAGAGCTCACTTGTTTTACTTCACTTTAATTGATTAAGCTCAGTTGCTTCACTTCACTTCAACTGATTGGGCTCACTTTGTTAGCTTCACTTCAACAAAAAGAGCTCACTTGTTTTACTTCACTTCAATTGATTAAGCTCAGTTGCTTCACTTCACTTCAACTGATTGGGCTCACTTAGATAGCTTTACTCCAACTAATAGACCTCACTTGTACCACTTCACTTCAATTGATAAAGCTCAGTTGATTCACTTCACTTTACCTGATTAGGCTCACTTAACTAGCTTCACTTCAACTAATAGAGCTCACTTGCTTCACTTCACTTCAATTGATTAAGCTCAGTTGCTTCACTTCACTTCAACTGATTGAGATCACTTAGTTAGCTTTAATCCAACTAATGAAGCTCACTTGTTTCACTTCACTTCAACTGATTAAGCTCAGTTGCTTCACTTCACTTCAACTGATAAGGCTCAGTTAACTAGCTTCACCTCAACTACTAGAGCTCACTTGTTCCACTTCACTTCAATTGATTTAGCTCAGTTGCTTCACTTCACTTTAACTGATTGGGCTCATTTAAATAGCTTCACTTCAATTGAAAAGCTCACTTGTTTTACTTCACTTCAATTGATTAAGCTCAGTTGCTTCACTTCACTTCAACTGATTGGGCTCACTTAGTTAGCCTTACTTCAACAAATAGAGCTCACTTGTTTTACTTCACTTCAATTGATTAAGCTCAGTTGCTTCACTTCACTTCAACTGAAGAGCTCACTTGTTTTACTTCACTTCAATTGATTAAACTCAGTTGCTTCACTTCACTTCAACTGATTGGGCTCACTTGTTTCACTGCACTTAAATCGATTAACCTCAGTTGCTTCACTTCACTTCAACTGATTAGGCTCACTTAACTAGCTTCACTTCAACTAAAGAGCTCACTTGCTTCACTTCACTTCAATTGATTAAGCTCAGTTGCTTCACTTCACTTCAACTGATTGAGATCACTTAGTTAGCTTTAATCCAACTAATGAAGCTCACTTGTTTCACTTCACTTCAACTGATTAAGCTCAGTTGCTTCTTTCACTTCAACTGAAGAGCTCACTTGTTTTACTTCACTTCAATTGATTAAACTCAGTTGCTGCACTTCACTTCAACTGATTGGGCTCACTTGTTTCACTGCACTTAAATCGATTAACCTCAGTTGCTTCACTTCACTTCAACTGATTAGGCTCACTTAACTAGCTTCACTTCAACTAAAGAGCTCACTTGCTTCACTTCACTTCAATTGATTAAGCTCAGTTGCTTCACTTCACTTCAACTGATTGAGATCACTTAGTTAGCTTTAATCCAACTAATGAAGCTCACTTGTTTCACTTCACTTCAACTGATTAAGCTCAGTTGCTTCACTTCACTTCAACTGATAAGGCTCAGTTAACTAGCTTCACCTCAACTACTAGAGCTCACTTGTTCCACTTCACTTCAATTGATTTAGCTCAGTTGCTTCACTTCACTTTAACTGATTGGGCTCATTTAAATAGCTCCACTTCAATTGAAAAGCTCACTTGTTTTACTTCACTTCAATTGATTAAGCTCAGTTGCTTCACTTCACTTCAACTGATTGGGCTCACTTAGTTAGCCTCACTTCAACAAATAGAGCTCACTTGTTTTACTTCACTTCAATTGATTAAGCTCAGTTGCTTCACTTCACTTCAACTGATTGGGTCCACTTTATTAGCTTCACTTCAACAAAAAGAGCTAGTTGCTCTATTCCTCTTTAAATGATTAAGCTCAGTTGCTTCACTCCACTTCAACTGATTAAGCTCAGTTGCTTCACTTCACTTCAACTGATAAGGCTCAGTTAACTAGCCTCACCTCAACTACTAGAGCTCACTTGTTTCACTTCACTTCAATTGATTAAGCTCAGTTGCTTCACTTCAGTTTATTTGATAAAGCTCAGTTGCTTCACTTCACTTCAACTGATTAGGCTCACTTAACTAGCTTCACCTCAACTACTAGAGCTCACTTGTTTCACTTCACTTCATTTGATTAAGCTCAGTTGCTCTATTTCTCTTTAAATGATTAAGCTCAGTTGCTTCACTGCACTTCAATTGATTAAGCTCAGTTGCTTCACTTCAGTTCATTTGATTAAGCTCGGTTGCTCTATTTCTCTTCAAATGATTAAGCTCAGTTGCCTCACTTCACTTCAACTGATTAAGCTCAGTTGCTTCACTTCAGTTCATTTGATTAAGTTTAGTTGCTTCACTTCACTTCAACTGATTAGGCTCACTTAACAGGCTTCACTTTAACTAATAGAGCTCACTTGTTCACTTCACTTCAATTGATTAAGCTCAGTTGCTTCACTTCACTTCAACTGATTGGGCTCACTTTGTTAGCTTCACTTCAACAGAAAGAGCTCACTTGTTTTACTTCACTTCAATTGATTAAGCTCAGTTGCTTCACTTCACTTCAACTGATTGGGCTCACTTAGATAGCTTTACTCCAACTAATAGACCTCACTTGTTTCACTTCACTTCAATTGATAAAGCTCAGTTGATTCACTTCACTTCAACTACTAGAGCTCACTTGTTCCACTTCACTTCAATTGATTTAGCTCAGTTGCTTCACTTCACTTTAACTGATTGGGCTCATTTAACTAGCTTCACTTCAATTGAAAAGCTCACTTGTTTTACTTCACTTCAATTGATTGAGCTCAGTTGCTTCACTTCACTTTAACTGATTGGGCTCACTTAACTAGCTTCACTTCAATTGAAAAGCTCACTTGTTTTACTTTACTTCAATTAATTAAGCTCAGTTGCTTCACTTCACTTCAACTGATTCGGCTCACTTAGTTAGCTTCACTTCAACAAATAGAGCTCACTTGTTTTACTTCACTTCAATTGATTAAGCTCAGTTGCTTCACTTCACTTCAACTGATTGGGCTCACTTTGTTAGCTTCACTTCAACAGAAAGAGCTCACTTGTTTTACTTCACTTCAATTGATTAAGCTCAGTTGCTTCACTTCACTTCAACTGATTGGGCTCACTTAGATAGCTTTACTCCAACTAATAGACCTCACTTGTTTCACTTCACTTCAATTGATAAAGCTCAGTTGATTCACTTCACTTCAACTAATAGAGCTTACTTGTTTCACGTCACTTCAATAGATTAAGCTCAGTTGCTGCACTTCACTTGAACTGATTAGGCTCATTTAACTAGCTTCACTTCAACTGAAGAGCTCACTTGTTTTACTTCACTTCAATTGATTAAACTCAGTTGCTTCTCTTCACTTCAACTGATTGGGCTCACTTGTTTCACTGCACTTAAATCGATTAACCTCAGTTGCTTCACTTCACTTCAACTGGTTAAGCTCAGTTGCTCCACTTCACTTCAACTGATAAGGCTTAGTTAACTAGCTTCACCTCAACTACTAGAGCTCACTTGTTTCACTTCACTTCAATTGATTAAGCTCAGTTGCTTCACTTCAGTTCATTTGATTAAGTTTAGTTGCTTCACTTCACTTCAACTGATTAGGCTCACTTAACAGGCTTCACTTTAACTAATAGAGCTCACTTGTTCACTTCACTTCAATTGATTAAGCTCAGTTGCTTCACTTCACTTCAACTGATAAGGCTTAGTTAACTAGCTTCACCTCAACTACTAGAGCTCACTTGTTTCACTTCACTTCAATTGATTAAGCTCAGTTGCTTCACCTCACTTCAACTGATTGGACTCACTTAACTAGCTTCACCTCAACTACTAGAGCTCACTTGTTTCACTTCACTTCAATTGATTAAGCTCAGTTGCTTCACTTCAGTTTATTTGATTAGGCTCAGTTGCTTCACTTCACTTCAACTGATTAGGCTCACTTAACAGGCTTCACTTTAACTAATAGAGCTCACTTGTTCACTTCACTTAAATTGATTAAGCTCAGTTGCCTCACTTCAGTTCATTTGATTAAGTTTAGTTGCTTCACTTCACTTCAACTGATTAGGCTCACTTAACAGGCTTCACTCTAACTAATAGAGCTCACTTGTTCACTTCACTTCAATTGATTAAGCTCAGTTGCCTCACTTCACTTCAACTGATAAGGCTTAGTTAACTAGCTTCACCTCAACTACTAGAGCTCACTTGTTTCACTTCACTTCAATTGATTAAGCTCAGTTGCTTCACTTCAGTTTATTTGATTAAGCTCAGTTGCTTCACTTCACTTCAACTGATTAGGCTCACTTAACAGGCTTCAATTTAACTAATAGAGCTCACTTGTTCACTTCACTTAAATTGATTAAGCTCAGTTGCCTCACTTCACTTCAACTGATTAAGCTCAGTTGCTTCACTTCACTTCAACTGATAAGGCTTACTTAACTAGCTTCACTTCAAGTGATAGAGCTCACTTGTTCCACTTCACTTCAATTGATTTAGCTCAGTTGCTTCACTTCACTTTAACTGATTGGGCTCACTTAACTAGCTCCACTTCAATTGAAAAGCTCACTTGTTTTACTTTACTTCAATTGATTAAGTTCAGTTGCTTCACTTCACTTCAACTGATTGGGCTCACTTAGTTAGCTTCACTTCAACAAATAGAGCTCACTTGTTTTACTTCACTTTAATTGATTAAGCTCAGTTGCTTCACTTCACTTCAACTGATTGGGCTCACTTTGTTAGCTTCACTTCAACAAAAAGAGCTCACTTGTTTTACTTCACTTCAATTGATTAAGCTCAGTTGCTTCACTTCACTTCAACTGATTGGGCTCACTTAGATAGCTTTACTCCAACTAATAGACCTCACTTGTACCACTTCACTTCAATTGATAAAGCTCAGTTGATTCACTTCACTTTACCTGATTAGGCTCACTTAACTAGCTTCACTTCAACTAATAGAGCTGACTTGTTTCACTTCACTTCAACTGATTGGGCTCACTTAACTAGCTTCACTTCAATTGAAAAGCTCACTTGTTTTACTTTACTTCAATTGATTAAGTTCAGTTGCTTCACTTCACTTCAACTGATTGGGCTCACTTAGTTAGCTTCACTTCAACAAATAGAGCTCACTTGTTTTACTTCACTTTAATTGATTAAGCTCAGTTGCTTCACTTCACTTCAACTGATTGGGCTCACTTTGTTAGCTTCACTTCAACAAAAAGAGCTCACTTGTTTTACTTCACTTCAATTGATTAAGCTCAGTTGCTTCACTTCACTTTAACTGATGGGGCTCACTTAGATAGCTTTACTCCAACTAATAGACCTCACTTGTACCACTTCACTTCAATTGATAAAGCTCAGTTGATTCACTTCACTTTACCTGATTAGGCTCACTTAACTAGCTTCACTTCAACTAATAGAGCTCACTTGCTTCACTTCACTTCAATTGATTAAGCTCAGTTGCTTCACTTCACTTCAACTGATTGAGATCACTTAGTTAGCTTTAATCCAACTAATGAAGCTCACTTGTTTCACTTCACTTCAACTGATTAAGCTCAGTTGCTTCACTTCACTTCAACTGATAAGGCTCAGTTAACTAGCTTCACTTCAACTGAAGAGCTCACTTGTTTTACTTCACTTCAATTGATTAAACTCAGTTGCTTCACTTCACTTCAACTGATTGGGCTCACTTGTTTCACTGCACTTAAATCGATTAACCTCAGTTGCTTCACTTCACTTCAACTGATTGGGCTCACTTAGTTAGCTTCACTTCAACAAATAGAGCTCACTTGTTTTACTTCACTTTAATTGATTAAGCTCAGTTGCTTCACTTCACTTCAACTGATTGGGCTCACTTTGTTAGCTTCACTTCAACAAAAAGAGCTCACTTGTTTTACTTCACTTCAATTGATTAAGCTCAGTTGCTTCACTTCACTTCAACTGATTGAGATCACTTAGTTAGCTTTAATCCAACTAATGAAGCTCACTTGTTTCACTTCACTTCAACTGATTAAGCTCAGTTGCTTCACTTCACTTCAACTGATAAGGCTCAGTTAACTAGCTTCACTTCAACTAAAGAGCTCACTTGCTTCACTTCACTTCAATTGATTAAGCTCAGTTGCTTCACTTCACTTCAACTGATTGAGATCACTTAGTTAGCTTTAATCCAACTAATGAAGCTCACTTGCTTCACTTCACTTCAACTGATAAGGCTCAGTTAACTAGCTTCACCTCAACTACTAGAGCTCACTTGTTCCACTTCACTTCAATTGATTTAGCTCAGTTGCTTCACTTCACTTTAACTGATTGGGCTCATTTAACTAGCTTCACTTCAATTGAAAAGCTCACTTGTTTTACTTCACTTCAATTGATTAAGCTCAGTTGTTTCACTTCACTTCAACTGATTGGGCTCACTTAGTTAGCCTCACTTCAACAAATAGAGCTCACTTGTTTTACTTCACTTCAATTGATTAAGCTCAGTTGCTTCACTTCACTTCAACTGATTGGGCTCACTTTATTAGCTTCACTTCAACAAAAAGAGCTAGTTGCTCTATTCTTCTTTAAATGATTAAGCTCAGTTGCTTCACTCCACTTCAACTGATTAAGCTCAGTTGCTTCACTTCACTTCAACTGATAAGGCTCAGTTAACTAGCCTCACCTCAACTACTAGAGCTCACTTGTTTCACTTCACTTCAATTGATTAAGCTCAGTTGCTTCACTTCAGTTTATTTGATAAAGCTCAGTTGCTTCACTTCACTTCAACTGATTAGGCTCACTTAACTAGCTTCACCTCAACTACTAGAGCTCACTTGTTTCACTTCACTTCATTTGATTAAGCTCAGTTGCTCTATTTCTCTTTAAATGATTAAGCTCAGTTGCTTCACTCCACTTCAACTGATTAAGCTCAGTTGCTTCACTTCACTTCAACTGATAAGGCTCAGTTAACCAGCTTCACCTCAACTACTAGAGCTCACTTGTTCCACTTCACTTCAATTGATTTAGCTCAGTTGCTTCACTTCACTTTAACTGATTGGGCTCACTTAACTAGCTTTACTTCAAATAATAGAGCTGACTTGTTTCACTTCACTTCAACTGATTAGGCTCACTTAACTAGCTTCACTTCAACTAATAGAGCTCACTTGTTTCACTTCACTTCATTTGATTAAGCTCAGTTGCTCTATTTCTCTTTAAATGATTAAGCTCAGTTGCTTCACTCCACTTCAACTGATTAAGCTCAGTTGCTTCACTTCACTTCAACTGATAAGGCTCAGTTAACTAGCTTCACCTCAACTACTAGAGCTCACTTGTTTCACTTCACTTCAATTGATTAAGCTCAGTTGCTCTATTTCTCTTTGAATGATTAAGCTCAGTTGCTTCACTCCACTTCAACTGATTAAGCTCAGTTGCTTCACTTCACTTCAACTGATTAGGCTCACTTAACTAGCTTCACCTCAACTACTAGAGCTCACTTGTTTCACTTCACTTCATTTGATTAAGCTCAGTTGCTCTATTTCTCTTTAAATGATTAAGCTCAGTTGCTTCACTCCACTTCAACTGATTAAGCTCAGTTGCTTCACTTCACTTCAACTGATAAGGCTCAGTTAACTAGCTTCACCTCAACTACTAGAGCTCACTTGTTCCACTTCACTTCAATTGATTTAGCTCAGTTGCTTCACTTCACTTTAACTGATTGGGCTCACTTAACTAGCTTTACTTCAAATAATAGAGCTGACTTGTTTCACTTCACTTCAACTGATTAGGCTCACTTAACTAGCTTCACTTCAACTAATAGAGCTCACTTGTTTCACTTCACTTCATTTGATTAAGCTCAGTTGCTCTATTTCTCTTTAAATGATTAAGCTCAGTTGCTTCACTCCACTTCAACTGATTAAGCTCAGTTGCTTCACTTCACTTCAACTGATAAGGCTCAGTTAACTAGCTTCACCTCAACTACTAGAGCTCACTTGTTTCACTTCACTTCAATTGATTAACCTCAGTTGCTCTATTTCTCTTTGAATGATTAAGCTCAGTTGCTTCACTCCACTTCAACTGATTAAGCTCAGTTGCTTCACTTCACTTCAACTGATTAGGCTCACTTAACTAGCTTCACCTCAACTACTAGAGCTCACTTGTTTCACTTCACTTCATTTGATTAAGCTCAGTTGCTCTATTTCTCTTTAAATGATTAAGCTCAGTTGCTTCACTCCACTTCAACTGATTAAGCTCAGTTGCTTCACTTCACTTCAACTGATAAGGCGCAGTTAACTAGCTTCACCTCAACTACTAGAGCTCACTTGTTTCACTTCACTTCAATTGATTAAGCTCAGTTGCTTCACTTCAGTTTATTTGATAAAGCTCAGTTGCTTCACTTCACTTCAACTGATTAGGCTCACTTAACTAGCTTCACCTCAACTACTAGAGCTCACTTGTTTCACTTCACTTCATTTGATTAAGCTCAGTTGCTCTATTTCTCTTTAAATGATTAAGCTCAGTTGCTTCACTTCACTTCAACTGATTGGGCTCACTTAGTTAGCCTCACTTCAACAAATAGAGCTCACTTGTTTTACTTCACTTCAATTGATTAAGCTCAGTTGCTTCACTTCACTTCAACTGATTGGGCTCACTTTATTAGCTTCACTTCAACAAAAAGAGCTAGTTGCTCTATTCCTCTTTAAATGATTAAGCTCAGTTGCTTCACTCCACTTCAACTGATTAAGCTCAGTTGCTTCACTTCACTTCAACTGATAAGGCTCAGTTAACTAGCCTCACCTCAACTACTAGAGCTCACTTGTTTCACTTCACTTCAATTGATTAAGCTCAGTTGCTTCACTTCAGTTTATTTGATAAAGCTCAGTTGCTTCACTTCACTTCAACTGATTAGGCTCACTTAACTAGCTTCACCTCAACTACTAGAGCTCACTTGTTTCACTTCACTTTATTTGATTAAGCTCAGTTGCTCTATTTCTCTTTAAATGATTAAGCTCAGTTGCTTCACTCCACTTCAACTGATTAAGCTCGGTTGCTTCACTTCACTTCAACTGATTGGGCTCACTTAGTTAGCTTCACTTCAACAAATAGAGCTCACTTTTTTTACTTCACTTCAATTGATTAAGCTCAGTTGCTTCACTTCACTTCAACTGATTGGGCTCACTTTATTAGCTTCACTTCAACAAAAAGAGCTCACTTGTTTTACTTCACTTCAATTGATTAAGCTCAGTTGCTTCACTTCACTTCAACTGATTGGGCTCACTTAGATAGCTTTACTCCAACTAATAGACCTCACTTGTTTCACTTCACTTCAATTGATAAAGCTCAGTTGCTTCACTTCACTTTACCTGATTAGGCTCACTTAACTAACTTCACTTCAACTAATAGAGCTGACTTGTTTCACTTCACTTCAACTGATTAGGCTCACTTAACTAGCTTCACTTCAACTAATAGAGCTCACTTGTTTCACGTCACTTCAATATATTAAGCTCAGTTGCTGCACTTCACTTCAACTGATTAGGCTCATTTAACTAGCTTCACTTCAACTGAAGAGCTCACTTGTTTTACTTCACTTCAATTGATTAAACTCAGTTGCTTCACTTCACTTCAACTGATTAGGCTCACTTGTTTCACTGCACTTAAATCGATTAACCTCAGTTGCTTCACTCCACTTCAACTGATTAGGCTCACTTAACTAGCTTCACTTCAACTAAAGAGCTCACTTGCTTCACTTCACTTCAATTGATTAAGCTCAGTTGCTTCACTTCACTTCAACTGATTGGGATCACTTAGTTAGCTTTAATCCAACTAATGAAGCTCACTTGTTTCACTTCACTTCAACTGATAAGGCTTACTTAACTAGCTTCACTGTAACTAATAGAGCTTACTTGTTTAACTTCACTTCTATTGATTAAGCTCTATTGTTTAACTTCACTTCAACCGATAAAGCTCAGTTGCTTCACTTCACTTCAACTAATTAGGCTCACTTAACTAGCTTTACTCCAACTAATAGAGCTCACTTGTTTCACTTCACTTCAATTGATTAAGCTCAGTTGCTTCACTTCACTTCAACTGATTGGGCTCACTTAGTTAGCTTCACTTCAACAAATAGAGCTCACTTGTTTTACTTCACTTCAATTGATTAAGCTCAGTTGCTTCACTCCACTTCAACTCATTAGGCTCAGTTGCTTCACTTCACTTCAACTGATAAGGCTCAGTTAACTAGCTTCACCTCAACTACTAGAGCTCACTTGTTCCACTTCACTTCAATTGATAAAGCTCAGTTGATTCACTTCACTTTACCTGATTGGGCTCACTTAACTAGCTTCACTTCAAATAATAGAGCTCACTTGTTTCACTTCACTTCAATTGATTAAGCTCAGTTGCTTCACTTCAGTTTATTTGATAAAGCTCAGTTGCTTCACTTCACTTCAACTGATTAGGCTCACTTAACTAGCTTCACCTCAACTACTAGAGCTCACTTGTTTCACTTCGCTTCATTTGATTAAGCTCAGTTGCTCTATTTCTCTTCAAATGATTAAGCTCAGTTGCTTCACTCCACTTCAACTGATTAAGCTCAGTTGCTTCACTTCACTTCAACTGATAAGGCTCAGTTAACTAGCTTAACCTCAACTACTAGAGCTCACTTGTTCCACTTCACTTCAATTGATTTAGCTCAGTTGCTTCACTCCACTTCAACTGATTAAGCTCAGTTGCTTCACTTCACTTCAACTGATAAGGCTAAGTTAACTAGCTTCACTTCAACTACTAGAGCTCACTTGTTTCACTTCGCTTCATTTGATTAAGCTCAGTTGCTCTATTTCTCTTCAACTGATTAAGCTCAGTTGCTTCACTTCACTTCAACTGATAAGGCTCAGTTAACTAGCTTCACCTCAACTACTAGAGCTCACTTGTTTCACTTCACTTCAATTGATTAAGCTCAGTTGCCTCACTTCACTTCAACTGATTAAGCTCAGTTGCTTCACTTCACTTCAACTGATAAGGCTTAGTTAACTAGCTTCACCTCAACTACTAGAGCTCACTTGTTTCACTTCACTTCAATTGATTAGGCTCAGTTGCTTCACTTCAGTTTATTTGATTAAGCTCAGTTGCTTCACTTCACTTCAACTGATAAGGCTCACTTAACTAGCTTCACCTCAACTACTAGAGCTCACTTGTTTCACTTCGCTTCATTTGATTAAGCTCAGTTGCTCTATTTCTCTTCAAATGATTAAGCTCAGTTGCTTCACTCCACTTCAACTGATTAAGCTCAGTTGCTTCACTTCACTTCAACTGATAAGGCTCAGTTAACTAGCTTCACCTCAACTACTAGAGCTCACTTGTTCCACTTCACTTCAATTGATTTAGCTCAGTTGCTTCACTCCACTTCAACTGATTAAGCTCAGTTGCTTCACTTCACTTCAACTGATAAGGCTCAGTTAACTAGCTTCACCTCAACTACTAGAGCTCACTTGTTCACTTCACTTAAATTGATTAAGCTCAGTTGCCTCACTTCACTTCAACTGATTAAGCTCAGTTGCTTCACTTCACTTCAACTGATAAGGCTCACTTAACTAGCTTCACTTCAACTAATAGAGCTTACTTGTTCCACTTCACTTCAATTGATTTAGCTCAGTTGCTTCACTTCACTTTAACTGATTGGGCTCACTTAACTAGCCTCACTTCAATTGAAAAGCTCATTTGTTTTACTTCACTTCAATTGATTAAGCTCAGTTGCTTCACTTCACTTCAACTGATTGGGCTCACTTGGTTAGCTTCACTTCAACAAATAGAGCTCACTTGTTTTACTTCACTTCAATTGATTAAGCTCAGTTGCTTCACTTCACTTCAACTGATTGGGCTCACTTTGTTAGCTTCACTTCAACAAAAAGAGCTCACTTGTTTTACTTCACTTCAATTGATTAAGCTCAGTTGCTTCACTTCACTTCAACTGATTGGGCTCACTTAGATAGCTTTACTCCAACTAATAGACCTCACTTGTTTCACTTCACTTCAATTGATAAAGCTCAGTTGATTCACTTCACTTTACCTGATTAGGCTGACTTAACTAGCTTCACTTCAACTAATAGAGCTGACTTGTTTCACTTCACTTCAACTGATTAGGCTCACTTAACTAGCTTCACTTCAACTAATAGAGCTCACTTGTTTCACGTCACTTCAATAGATTAAGCTCAGTTGCTGCACTTCACTTCAACTGATTAGGCTCATTTAACTAGCTTCACTTCAACTAAAGAGCTCACTTGTTTTACTTCACTTCAATTGATTAAGCTCAGTTGCTTCACTTCACTTCAACTGATTGGGCTCACTTAGTTAGCTTCACTTCAACAAATAGAGCTCACTTGTTTTACTTCACTTCAATTGATTAAGCTCAGTTGCTTCACTTCCCTTCAACTGATTGGGCTCACTTGTTTCACCGCACTTAAATCGATTAACCTCAGTTGCTTCACTTCACTTCAACTGATTAGGCTCACTTAACTAGCTTCACTTCAACTAAAGAGCTCACTTGTTTTACTTCACTTCAATTGATTAAGCTCAGTTGCTTCACTTCACTTCAACTGATTGGGCTCACTTAGTTAGCTTCACTTCAACAAATAGAGCTCACTTGTTTTACTTCACTTCAATTGATTAAGCTCAGTTGCTTCACTTCACTTCAACTGATTGGGCTCACTTTATTAGCTTCACTTCAACAAAAAGAGCTAGTTGCTCTATTTCTCTTTAAATGATTAAGCTCAGTTGCTTCACTCCACTTCAACTGATTAAGCTCAGTTGCTTCACTTCACTTCAACTGATAAGGCTCACTTAACTAGCCTCACCTCAACTACTAGAGCTCACTTGTTTCACTTCACTTCAATTGATTTAGCTCAGTTGCTTCACTCCACTTTAACTGATTGGGCTCACTTAACTAGCTTCACTGCAATTGAAAAGCTCACTTGTTTTACTTCACTTCAATTGATTAAGCTCAGTTGCTTCACTTCACTTCAACTGATTGGGCTCACTTAGTTAGCTTCACTTCAACTGAAGAGCTCACTTGTTTTACTTCACTTCTATTGATTAAGCTCAGTTGCTTCACTTCACTTCAACTGATTGGGCTCACTTTATTAGCTTCACTTCAACAAAAAGAGCTAGTTGCTCTATTTCTCTTTAAATGATTAAGCTCAGTTGCTTCACTCCACTTCAACTGATTAAGCTCAGTTGCTTCACTTCACTTCAACTGATAAGGCTCAGTTAACTAGCCTCACCTCAACTACTAGAGCTCACTTGTTTCACTTCACTTCAATTGATTAAGCTCAGTTGCTTCACTTCAGTTTATTTGATAAAGCTCAGTTGCTTCACTTCACTTCAACTGATTAGGCTCACTTAACTAGCTTCACCTCAACTACTAGAGCTCACTTGTTTCACTTCACTTCATTTGATTAAGCTCAGTTGCTCTATTTCTCTTCAAATGATTAAGCTCAGTTGCTTCACTCCACTTCAACTGATTAAGCTCAGTTGCTTCACTTCACTTTAACTGATTGGGCTCACTTAACTTGCTTCACTTCAATTGAAAAGATCACTTGTTTTACTTCACTTCAATTGATTAAGCTCAGTTGCTTCACTTCACTTCAACTGATTGGGCTCACTTAGTTAGCTTCACTTCAACAAATATAGCTCACTTGTTTTACTTCACTTCAATTGATCAAGCTCAGTTGCTTCACTTCACTTCAACTGATTGGGCTCACTTTATTAGCTTCACTTCAACAAAAAGAGCTCAGTTGCTTCACTTCACTTCAATTGATTAAGCTCAGTTGCTTCACTTCACTTCAACTGATTGGGCTCACTTAGATAGCTTTACTCCAACAAATAGACCTCACTTGTTTCACTTCACTTCAATTGATAAAGCTCAGTTGCTTCACTTCACTTTACCTGATTAGGCTCACTTAACTAGCTTCACTTCAACTAATAGAGCTGACTTGTTTCACTTCACTTCAACTGATTAGGCTCACTTAACTAGCTTCACTTCAACTAATAGAGCTCACTTGATTCACGACACTTCAATAAATTAAACTCAGTTGCTGCACTTCACTTCAACTGATTAGGCTCATTTAACTAGCTTCACTTCAACTGAAGAGCTCACTTGTTTTACTTCACTTCAATTGATTAAACTCAGTTGCTTCACTTCACTTCAACTGATTGGGCTCACTTGTTTCACTGCACTTAAATCGATTAAGCTCAGTTGCTTCACTTCACTTCAACTGATAAGGCTCAGTTAACTAGCTTCACCTCAACTACTAGAGCTCACTTGTTTCACTTCACTTCAATTGATTAACCTCAGTTGCTCTATTTCTCTTTGAATGATTAAGCTCAGTTGCTTCACTCCACTTCAACTGATTAAGCTCAGTTGCTTCACTTCACTTCAACTGATTAGGCTCACTTAACTAGCTTCACCTCAACTACTAGAGCTCACTTGTTTCACTTCACTTCATTTGATTAAGCTCAGTTGCTCTATTTCTCTTTAAATGATTAAGCTCAGTTGCTTCACTCCACTTCAACTGATTAAGCTCAGTTGCTTCACTTCACTTCAACTGATAAGGCGCAGTTAACTAGCTTCACCTCAACTACTAGAGCTCACTTGTTTCACTTCACTTCAATTGATTAAGCTCAGTTGCTTCACTTCAGTTTATTTGATAAAGCTCAGTTGCTTCACTTCACTTCAACTGATTAGGCTCACTTAACTAGCTTCACCTCAACTACTAGAGCTCACTTGTTTCACTTCACTTCATTTGATTAAGCTCAGTTGCTCTATTTCTCTTTAAATGATTAAGCTCAGTTGCTTCACTTCACTTCAACTGATTGGGCTCACTTAGTTAGCCTCACTTCAACAAATAGAGCTCACTTGTTTTACTTCACTTCAATTGATTAAGCTCAGTTGCTTCACTTCACTTCAACTGATTGGGCTCACTTTATTAGCTTCACTTCAACAAAAAGAGCTAGTTGCTCTATTCCTCTTTAAATGATTAAGCTCAGTTGCTTCACTCCACTTCAACTGATTAAGCTCAGTTGCTTCACTTCACTTCAACTGATAAGGCTCAGTTAACTAGCCTCACCTCAACTACTAGAGCTCACTTGTTTCACTTCACTTCAATTGATTAAGCTCAGTTGCTTCACTTCAGTTTATTTGATAAAGCTCAGTTGCTTCACTTCACTTCAACTGATTAGGCTCACTTAACTAGCTTCACCTCAACTACTAGAGCTCACTTGTTTCACTTCACTTTATTTGATTAAGCTCAGTTGCTCTATTTCTCTTTAAATGATTAAGCTCAGTTGCTTCACTCCACTTCAACTGATTAAGCTCGGTTGCTTCACTTCACTTCAACTGATTGGGCTCACTTAGTTAGCTTCACTTCAACAAATAGAGCTCACTTTTTTTACTTCACTTCAATTGATTAAGCTCAGTTGCTTCACTTCACTTCAACTGATTGGGCTCACTTTATTAGCTTCACTTCAACAAAAAGAGCTCACTTGTTTTACTTCACTTCAATTGATTAAGCTCAGTTGCTTCACTTCACTTCAACTGATTGGGCTCACTTAGATAGCTTTACTCCAACTAATAGACCTCACTTGTTTCACTTCACTTCAATTGATAAAGCTCAGTTGCTTCACTTCACTTTACCTGATTAGGCTCACTTAACTAACTTCACTTCAACTAATAGAGCTGACTTGTTTCACTTCACTTCAACTGATTAGGCTCACTTAACTAGCTTCACTTCAACTAATAGAGCTCACTTGTTTCACGTCACTTCAATATATTAAGCTCAGTTGCTGCACTTCACTTCAACTGATTAGGCTCATTTAACTAGCTTCACTTCAACTGAAGAGCTCACTTGTTTTACTTCACTTCAATTGATTAAACTCAGTTGCTTCACTTCACTTCAACTGATTAGGCTCACTTGTTTCACTGCACTTAAATCGATTAACCTCAGTTGCTTCACTCCACTTCAACTGATTAGGCTCACTTAACTAGCTTCACTTCAACTAAAGAGCTCACTTGCTTCACTTCACTTCAATTGATTAAGCTCAGTTGCTTCACTTCACTTCAACTGATTGGGATCACTTAGTTAGCTTTAATCCAACTAATGAAGCTCACTTGTTTCACTTCACTTCAACTGATAAGGCTTACTTAACTAGCTTCACTGTAACTAATAGAGCTTACTTGTTTAACTTCACTTCTATTGATTAAGCTCTATTGTTTAACTTCACTTCAACCGATAAAGCTCAGTTGCTTCACTTCACTTCAACTAATTAGGCTCACTTAACTAGCTTTACTCCAACTAATAGAGCTCACTTGTTTCACTTCACTTCAATTGATTAAGCTCAGTTGCTTCACTTCACTTCAACTGATTGGGCTCACTTAGTTAGCTTCACTTCAACAAATAGAGCTCACTTGTTTTACTTCACTTCAATTGATTAAGCTCAGTTGCTTCACTCCACTTCAACTCATTAGGCTCAGTTGCTTCACTTCACTTCAACTGATAAGGCTCAGTTAACTAGCTTCACCTCAACTACTAGAGCTCACTTGTTCCACTTCACTTCAATTGATAAAGCTCAGTTGATTCACTTCACTTTACCTGATTGGGCTCACTTAACTAGCTTCACTTCAAATAATAGAGCTCACTTGTTTCACTTCACTTCAATTGATTAAGCTCAGTTGCTTCACTTCAGTTTATTTGATAAAGCTCAGTTGCTTCACTTCACTTCAACTGATTAGGCTCACTTAACTAGCTTCACCTCAACTACTAGAGCTCACTTGTTTCACTTCGCTTCATTTGATTAAGCTCAGTTGCTCTATTTCTCTTCAAATGATTAAGCTCAGTTGCTTCACTCCACTTCAACTGATTAAGCTCAGTTGCTTCACTTCACTTCAACTGATAAGGCTCAGTTAACTAGCTTAACCTCAACTACTAGAGCTCACTTGTTCCACTTCACTTCAATTGATTTAGCTCAGTTGCTTCACTCCACTTCAACTGATTAAGCTCAGTTGCTTCACTTCACTTCAACTGATAAGGCTAAGTTAACTAGCTTCACTTCAACTACTAGAGCTCACTTGTTTCACTTCGCTTCATTTGATTAAGCTCAGTTGCTCTATTTCTCTTCAACTGATTAAGCTCAGTTGCTTCACTTCACTTCAACTGATAAGGCTCAGTTAACTAGCTTCACCTCAACTACTAGAGCTCACTTGTTTCACTTCACTTCAATTGATTAAGCTCAGTTGCCTCACTTCACTTCAACTGATTAAGCTCAGTTGCTTCACTTCACTTCAACTGATAAGGCTTAGTTAACTAGCTTCACCTCAACTACTAGAGCTCACTTGTTTCACTTCACTTCAATTGATTAGGCTCAGTTGCTTCACTTCAGTTTATTTGATTAAGCTCAGTTGCTTCACTTCACTTCAACTGATAAGGCTCACTTAACTAGCTTCACCTCAACTACTAGAGCTCACTTGTTTCACTTCGCTTCATTTGATTAAGCTCAGTTGCTCTATTTCTCTTCAAATGATTAAGCTCAGTTGCTTCACTCCACTTCAACTGATTAAGCTCAGTTGCTTCACTTCACTTCAACTGATAAGGCTCAGTTAACTAGCTTCACCTCAACTACTAGAGCTCACTTGTTCCACTTCACTTCAATTGATTTAGCTCAGTTGCTTCACTCCACTTCAACTGATTAAGCTCAGTTGCTTCACTTCACTTCAACTGATAAGGCTCAGTTAACTAGCTTCACCTCAACTACTAGAGCTCACTTGTTCACTTCACTTAAATTGATTAAGCTCAGTTGCCTCACTTCACTTCAACTGATTAAGCTCAGTTGCTTCACTTCACTTCAACTGATAAGGCTCACTTAACTAGCTTCACTTCAACTAATAGAGCTTACTTGTTCCACTTCACTTCAATTGATTTAGCTCAGTTGCTTCACTTCACTTTAACTGATTGGGCTCACTTAACTAGCCTCACTTCAATTGAAAAGCTCATTTGTTTTACTTCACTTCAATTGATTAAGCTCAGTTGCTTCACTTCACTTCAACTGATTGGGCTCACTTGGTTAGCTTCACTTCAACAAATAGAGCTCACTTGTTTTACTTCACTTCAATTGATTAAGCTCAGTTGCTTCACTTCACTTCAACTGATTGGGCTCACTTTGTTAGCTTCACTTCAACAAAAAGAGCTCACTTGTTTTACTTCACTTCAATTGATTAAGCTCAGTTGCTTCACTTCACTTCAACTGATTGGGCTCACTTAGATAGCTTTACTCCAACTAATAGACCTCACTTGTTTCACTTCACTTCAATTGATAAAGCTCAGTTGATTCACTTCACTTTACCTGATTAGGCTGACTTAACTAGCTTCACTTCAACTAATAGAGCTGACTTGTTTCACTTCACTTCAACTGATTAGGCTCACTTAACTAGCTTCACTTCAACTAATAGAGCTCACTTGTTTCACGTCACTTCAATAGATTAAGCTCAGTTGCTGCACTTCACTTCAACTGATTAGGCTCATTTAACTAGCTTCACTTCAACTAAAGAGCTCACTTGTTTTACTTCACTTCAATTGATTAAGCTCAGTTGCTTCACTTCACTTCAACTGATTGGGCTCACTTAGTTAGCTTCACTTCAACAAATAGAGCTCACTTGTTTTACTTCACTTCAATTGATTAAGCTCAGTTGCTTCACTTCCCTTCAACTGATTGGGCTCACTTGTTTCACTGCACTTAAATCGATTAACCTCAGTTGCTTCACTTCACTTCAACTGATTAGGCTCACTTAACTAGCTTCACTTCAACTAAAGAGCTCACTTGTTTTACTTCACTTCAATTGATTAAGCTCAGTTGCTTCACTTCACTTCAACTGATTGGGCTCACTTAGTTAGCTTCACTTCAACAAATAGAGCTCACTTGTTTTACTTCACTTCAATTGATTAAGCTCAGTTGCTTCACTTCACTTCAACTGATTGGGCTCACTTTATTAGCTTCACTTCAACAAAAAGAGCTAGTTGCTCTATTTCTCTTTAAATGATTAAGCTCAGTTGCTTCACTCCACTTCAACTGATTAAGCTCAGTTGCTTCACTTCACTTCAACTGATAAGGCTCACTTAACTAGCCTCACCTCAACTACTAGAGCTCACTTGTTTCACTTCACTTCAATTGATTTAGCTCAGTTGCTTCACTCCACTTTAACTGATTGGGCTCAGTTAACTAGCTTCACTGCAATTGAAAAGCTCACTTGTTTTACTTCACTTCAATTGATTAAGCTCAGTTGCTTCACTTCACTTCAACTGATTGGGCTCACTTAGTTAGCTTCACTTCAACTGAAGAGCTCACTTGTTTTACTTCACTTCTATTGATTAAGCTCAGTTGCTTCACTTCACTTCAACTGATTGGGCTCACTTTATTAGCTTCACTTCAACAAAAAGAGCTAGTTGCTCTATTTCTCTTTAAATGATTAAGCTCAGTTGCTTCACTCCACTTCAACTGATTAAGCTCAGTTGCTTCACTTCACTTCAACTGATAAGGCTCAGTTAACTAGCCTCACCTCAACTACTAGAGCTCACTTGTTTCACTTCACTTCAATTGATTAAGCTCAGTTGCTTCACTTCAGTTTATTTGATAAAGCTCAGTTGCTTCACTTCACTTCAACTGATTAGGCTCACTTAACTAGCTTCACCTCAACTACTAGAGCTCACTTGTTTCACTTCACTTCATTTGATTAAGCTCAGTTGCTCTATTTCTCTTCAAATGATTAAGCTCAGTTGCTTCACTCCACTTCAACTGATTAAGCTCAGTTGCTTCACTTCACTTTAACTGATTGGGCTCACTTAACTTGCTTCACTTCAATTGAAAAGATCACTTGTTTTACTTCACTTCAATTGATTAAGCTCAGTTGCTTCACTTCACTTCAACTGATTGGGCTCACTTAGTTAGCTTCACTTCAACAAATATAGCTCACTTGTTGTACTTCACTTCAATTGATCAAGCTCAGTTGCTTCACTTCACTTCAATTGATTAAGCTCAGTTGCTTCACTTCACTTCAACTGATTGGGCTCACTTAGATAGCTTTACTCCAACAAATAGACCTCACTTGTTTCACTTCACTTCAATTGATAAAGCTCAGTTGCTTCACTTCACTTTACCTGATTAGGCTCACTTAACTAGCTTCACTTCAACTAATAGAGCTGACTTGTTTCACTTCACTTCAACTGATTAGGCTCACTTAACTAGCTTCACTTCAACTAATAGAGCTCACTTGATTCACGACACTTCAATAAATTAAACTCAGTTGCTGCACTTCACTTCAACTGATTAGGCTCATTTAACTAGCTTCACTTCAACTGAAGAGCTCACTTGTTTTACTTCACTTCAATTGATTAAACTCAGTTGCTTCACTTCACTTCAACTGATTGGGCTCACTTGTTTCACTGCACTTAAATCGATTAATCTCAGTTGCGTCACTTCACTTCAACTGATTAGGCTCACTTAACTAGCTTCACTTCAACTAAAGAGCTCACTTGTTCACTTCACTTCAATTGATTAAGCTCAGTTGCCTCACTTCACTTCAACTGATTAAGCTCAGTTGCTTCACTTCACTTCAACTGATAAGGCTCACTTAACTAGCTTTACTCCAACTAATAGAGCTCACTTGTTTCACTTCACTTCAATTGATTAAGCTCAGTTGCTTCACTTCACTTCAACTGATTGGGCTCACTTAGATAGCTTTACTCCAACTAATAGACCTCACTTGTTTCACTTCACTTCAATTGATAAAGCTCAGTTGCTTCACTTCACTTTACCTGATTAGGCTCACTTAACTAGCTTCACTTCAACTAATAGAGCTGACTTGTTTCACTTCACTTCAACTGATTAGGCTCACTTAACTAGCTTCACTTCAACTAATAGAGCTCACTTGATTCACGACACTTCAATAAATTAAACTCAGTTGCTGCACTTCACTTCAACTGATTGGGCTCACTTAGATAGCTTTACTCCAACTAATAGACCTCACTTGTTTCACTTCACTTCAATTGATAAAGCTCAGTTGCTTCACTTCACTTTACCTGATTAGGCTCACTTAACTAGCTTCACTTCAACTAATAGAGCTGACTTGTTTCACTTCACTTCAACTGATTAGGCTCACTTAACTAGCTTCACTTCAACTAATAGAGCTCACTTGATTCACGACACTTCAATAAATTAAACTCAGTTGCGGCACTTCACTTCAACTGATAAGGCTCAGTTAACTAGCTTCACCTCAACTACTAGAGCTCACTTGTTCCACTTCACTTCAATTGATTTAGCTCAGTTGCTTCACTTCACTTTAACTGATTGGGCTCACTTAACTTGCTTCACTTCAATTGAAAAGATCACTTGTTTTACTTCACTTCAATTGATTAAGCTCAGTTGCTTCACTTCACTTCAACTGATTGGGCTCACTTAGTTAGCTTCACTTCAACAAATAGAGCTCACTTGTTTTACTTCACTTCAATTGATCAAGCTCAGTTGCTTCACTTCACTTCAACTGATTGGGCTCACTTTATTAGCTTCACTTCAACAAAAAGAGCTCACTTGTTTCACTTCACTTCAATTGATTAAGCTCAGTTGCTTCACTTCACTTCAACTGATTGGGCTCACTTAGATAGCTTTACTCCAACTAATAGACCTCACTTGTTTCACTTCACTTCAATTGATAAAGCTCAGTTGCTTCACTTCACTTTACCTGATTAGGCTCACTTAACTAGCTTCACTTCAACTAATAGAGCTGACTTGTTTCACTTCACTTCAACTGATTGGGCTCACTTAGATAGCTTTACTCAAACTAATAGACCTCACTTGTTTCACTTCACTTCAATTGATAAAGCTCAGTTGCTTCACTTCACTTTACCTGATTAGGCTCACTTAACTAGCTTCACTTCAACTAATAGAGCCGACTTGTTTCACTTCACTTCAACTGATAAGGCTCACTTAACTAGCTTTACTCCACCTAATAGAGCTCACTCGTTTCACTTCACTTCAATTGATTAAGCTCAGTTGCTTCACTTCACTTCAACTGATTGGGCTCACTTAGATAGCTTTACTCCAACTAATAGACCTCACTTGTTTCACTTCACTTCAATTGATAAAGCTCAGTTGCTTCACTTCACTTTACCTGATTAGGCTCACTTAACTAGCTTCACTTCAACTAATAGAGCTGACTTGTTTCACTTCACTTCAACTGATTAGGCTCACTTAACTAGCTTCACTTCAACTAATAGAGCTCACTTGATTCACGACACTTCAAAAAATTAAACTCGGTTGCTGCACTTCACTTTAACTGATAAGGCTCAGTTAACTAGCTTCACCTCAACTACTAGAGCTCACTTGTTCCACTTCACTTCAATTGATTTAGCTCAGTTGCTTCACTTCACTTTAACTGATTGGGCTCACTTAACTTGCTTCACTTCAATTGAAAAGCTCACTTGTTTCACTTCACTTCATTTGATTAAGCTCAGTTGCTCTATTTCTCTTCAACTGATTGGGCTCACTTAGATAGCTTTACTCCAACTAATAGACCTCACTTGTTTCACTTCACTTCAATTGATAAAGCTCAGTTGCTTCACTTCACTTTACCTGATTAGGCTCACTTAACTAGCTTCACTTCAACTAATAGAGCTGACTTGTTTCACTTCACTTCAACTGATTAGGCTCACTTAACTAGCTTCACTTCAACTAAAGAGCTCACTTGCTTCACTTCACTTCAATTGATTAAGCTCAGTTGCTTCACTTCACTTCAACTGATTGGGATCACTTAGTTAGCTTTAATCCAACTAATGAAGCTCACTTGTTTCACTTCACTTCAACTGATAAGGCTTACTTAACTAGCTTCACTGTAACTAATAGAGCTTACTTGTTTTACTTCACTTCTATTGATTAAGCTCAATTGTTTAACTTCACTTCAACCGATAAAGCTCAGTTGCTTCACTTCACTTCAACTAATTAGGCTCACTTAACTAGCTTCACTTCAACTGAAGAGCTCACTTGTTTTACTTCACTTCAATTGATTAAACTCAGTTGCTGCACTTCACTTCAACTGATTAGGCTCATTTAACTAGCTTCACTTCAACTGAAGAGCTCACTTGTTTTACTTCACTTCAATTGATTAAACTCAGTTGCTTCACTTCACTTCAACTGATTGGGCTCACTTGTTTCACTGCACTTAAATCGATTAACCTCAGTTGCTTCACTTCACTTCAACTGATTAGGCTCACTTAACTAGCTTCACTTCAACTAAAGAGCTCACTTGCTTCACTTCACTTCAATTGATTAAGCTCAGTTGCTTCACTTCACTTCAACTGATTGGGATCACTTAGTTAGCTTTAATCCAACTAATGAAGCTCACTAGTTTCACTTCACTTCAACTGATAAGGCTTACTTAGCTAGCTTCACTGTAACTAATAGAGCTTACTTGTTTTACTTCACTTCTATTGATTAAGCTCAATTGTTTAACTTCACTTCAACCGATAAAGCTCAGTTGCTTCACTTCACTTCAACTAATTATGCTCACTTAACAGGCTTCACTTTAACTAATAGAGCTCACTTGTTCACTTCACTTCAATTGATTAAGCTCAGTTGCCTCACTTCACTTCAACTGATTAAGCTCAGTTGCTTCACTTCACTTCAACTGATAAGGCTCACTTAACTAGCTTTACTCCAACTAATAGAGCTCACTTGTTTCACTTCACTTCAATTGATAAAGCTCAGTTGCTTCACTTCACTTTACCTGATTAGGTTCACTTAACTAGCTTCACTGACACTAATAGAGCTGACTTGTTTCACTTCACTTCAACTGATTGGGCTCACTTAACTAGCTTCACTTCAACTAATAGAGCTCACTTGTTTCACGTCACTTCAATCGATTAAGCTCAGTTGCTGCACTTCACTTCAACTGATTAGGCTCACTTAACTAGCTTTACTTTAACTAATAGAGCTCACTTGTTTCACGTCACTTCAATTGATTAAGTTCAGTTGCTGCACTTCACTTCAACTGATTAGGCTCATTTAACTAGCTTCACTTCAACAAATAGAGCTCACTTGTTTCACTGCACTTAGATCGATTAAGCTCAGTTGCTTCACTTCAATTCAACTGAATACGCTAAATTAACTAGCTTCAGTTCAACTAATAGAGTTCACTTGTGTCACTCCACTTCAATTGATTAAGCTCAATTGTTTCACTTCACTTCAATTGATTAAGCTCAGTTGCTTCACTTCACTTCAACTGATTGGGCTCACTTAACTAGCTTCACTTCAACTAATAGAGCTCACTTGTTTCACGTCACTTCAATTGATTAAGCTCAGTTGCTGCACTTCACTTCAACTGATTAGGCACACTTAACTAGCTTCACTTCAACTGAAGAGCTCACTTGTTCCACTTCACTTCAATTGATTAAACTCAGTTGCTTCACTTCACTTCAACTGATTGGGCTCACTTGTTTTTCTGCACTTAAATCGATTAACCTCAGTTGCTTCACTTCACTTCAACTGATTAGGCTCACTTAACTAGCTTCACTTCAACTAATAGAGCTCACTTGTTTCACGTCACTTCAATTGATTAAGCTCAGTTGCTGCACTTCACTTCAACTGATTAGGCACACTTAACTAGCTTCACTTCAACTGAAGAGCTCACTTGTTTTACTTCACTTCAATTGATTAAGCTCAGTTGCTTCACTTCACTTCAACTGATTGGGCTCACTTAGTAAGCTTCACTTCAACAAATAGAGCTCACTTGTTTTACTGCACTTAAATCGATTAAGCTTAGTTGCTTCACTTCACTTCAACTGATTGGGTTCACTTGGTTAGCTTCTCTTCAACCAATAGAGCTCACTTATTTCACTTCACTTCAATTGATTAAGCTCAGTGGCGCAACTTCACTTCAACTGAATAGACTAAATTAACTAGCTTCACTTCAACTAATAGAGTTCACTTGTGTCAATCCACTTCAATTGATTAAGCTCAATTGTTTCACTTCACTTCAATTGATTAAGCTCAGTTGCTTCACTTCACTGCAACTGATTGGGCTCACTCAATTAGCTTCACTTCAACTTATAGAGCTCACTTGTTTCACTTCACTTCAATTGATTAAGCTCAGTGGCTTCACTTCACTTCAACTGAATAGGCTAAATTAACTAGCTTTACTTCAACTAATAGAGTTCACTTGTGTCACTCCACCTTAATTGATTAAGCTCAATTGTTTCACTTCACTTCAACTGATTAAGCTCAGTTGCTTCTCTTTATTTCAACTGATTAGGCTCACTTAACAGGCTTCACTTTAACTAATAGAGCTCACTTGTTCCACTTCACTTCAATTGATTAAACTCAGTTGCTTCACTTCACTTCAACTGATTGGGCTCACTTGTTTTTCTGCACTTAAATCGATTAACCTCAGTTGCTTCACTTCACTTCAACTGATTAGGCTCACTTAACTAGCTTCACTTCAACTAAAGAGCTCACTTGCTTCACTTCACTTCAATTGATTAAGCTCAGTTGCTTCACTTCAGTTAATTTGATTAAGCTCAGTTGCTTCACTTCACTTCAACTGATTAGGCTCACTTAACAGGCTTCAATTTAACTAATAGAGCTCACTTGTTCACTTCACTTCAATTGATTAAGCTCAGTTGCCTCACTTCACTTCAACTGATTAAGCTCAGTTGCTGCACTTCACTTCAACTGATAAGGCTCACTTAACTAGCTTCACTTCAACTAATAGATCTCACTTGTTCCACTTCACTTCAATTGATTTAGCTCAGTTGCTTCACTTCACTTCGAATGATTGGGCTCACTTAACTAGCTTCACTTCAATTGAAAAGCTCACTTGTTTTACTTCAATTCAATTGATTAAGCTCAGTTGCTTCACTTCACTTCAACTGATTGGGCTCACTTAGTTAGCTTCACTTCAACAAATAGAGCTCACTTGTTTTACTTCACTTCAATTGATTAAGCTCAGTTGCTTCACTTCACTTCAACTGATTGGGCTTACTTTGCTAGCCTTACTTCAACAAAAAGAGATCACTTGTTTTACTTCACTTCAATTGATTAAGCTCAGTTGCTTCACTTCACTTCAACTGATTGGGCTCACTTAGATAGCTTGACTCCAACTAATAGAGCTCACTTGTTTCACTTCACTTCAATTGATAAAGCTCAGTTGCTTCACTTCACTTTACGTGATTAGGCTCACTTGACTAGCTTCACTTCAACTAATAGAGCTGACTTGTTTCACTTCACTTCAACTGATTAGGCTCAGTTGCTTCACTTCAGTTTATTTGATTAAGCTCAGTTGCTTCACTTCACTTCAACTGATTAGGCTCACTTAACGGGCTTCAATTTAACTAATAGAGCTCACTTGTTCACTTCACTTAAATTGATTAAGCTCAGTTGCCTCACTTCACTTCAACTGATTAAGCTCAGTTGCTTCCCTTCACTTCAACTGATAAGGCTCACTTAACTAGCTTCACTTCAACTAATAGAGCTCACTTGTTCCACTTCACTTCAATTGATTTAGCTCAGTTGCTTTACTTCACTTTAACTGATTGGGCTCACTTAACTAGCTTCACTTCAATTGAAAAGCTCAATTGTTTTACTTCACTTCAATTGATTAAGCTCAGTTGCTTCACTTCACTTCAACTGATTGGGCTCACTTAGTTAGCTTCACTTCAACAAATAGAGCTCACTTGTTTTACTTCACTTCAATTGATTAAGCTCAGTTGCTTCACTTCACTTCAACTGATTGGGCTCACTTTTTAGCTTCACTTCAACAAAAAGAGCTCACTTGTTTTACTTCACTTCAATTGATTAAGCTCAGTTGCTTCACTTCACTTCAACTGATTGGGCTCACTTAGATAGCTTTACTCCAACTAATAGATCTCACTTGTTTCACTTCACTTCAATTGATAAAGCTCAGTTGCTTCACTTCACTTTACCTGATTAGGCTCACTTAACTAGCTTCACTTCAACTAATAGAGATGACTTGTTTCACTTCACTTCAACTGATTAGGCTCACTTAACTGGCTTCACTTCAACTAATAGAGCTCACTTGTTACACGTCACTTCAACTGATTAGGCTCACTTAACTAGCTTCACCTCAACTACTAGAGCTCACTTGTTTCACTTCACTTCAATTGATTAAGCTCAGTTTCTTCACTTCACTTCAATTGATTAAACTCAGTTGCTTCACTTCACTTCAACTGATTCGGCTCACTTGTTTCACTGCACTTAAATCGATTAGGCTCAGTTGCTTCACTTCACTTTAACTGATTAGGCTCACTTAACTAGCTTCACTTCAACTAAAGAGCTCACTTGCTTCACTTCACTTCAATTGATTAAGCTCAGTTGCTTCACTTCACTTCAACTGATTGGGCTTACTTAGTTAGCTTCACTTCAACAAATAGAGCTCACTTGTTTTACTTCACTTCAATTGATTAAGCTCAGTTGCTTAACTTCACTTCAACTGATTGGGCTCACTTAGATAGCTTCACTTCAATTGAAAAGCTCACTTGTTTTACTTCAATTCAATTGATTAAGCTCAGTTGCTTCACTTCACTTCAACTGATTGGGCTCACTTAGTTAGCTTCACTTCAACAAATAGAGCTCACTTGTTCACTTCACTTCAATTGATTAAGCTCAGTTGCCTCACTTCACTTCAACTGATTAAGCTCAGTTGCTGCACTTCACTTCAACTGATAAGGCTCACTTAACTAGCTTCACTTCAACTAATAGATCTCACTTGTTCCACTTCACTTCAATTGATTTAGCTCAGTTGCTTCACTTCACTTCGAATGATTGGGCTCACTTAACTAGCTTCACTTCAATTGAAAAGCTCACTTGTTTTACTTCAATTCAATTGATTAAGCTCAGTTGCTTCACTTCACTTCAACTGATTGGGCTCACTTAGTTAGCTTCACTTCAACAAATAGAGCTCACTTGTTTTACTTCACTTCAATTGATTAAGCTCAGTTGCTTCACTTCACTTCAACTGATTGGGCTTACTTTGCTAGCCTTACTTCAACAAAAAGAGATCACTTGTTTTACTTCACTTCAATTGATTAAGCTCAGTTGCTTCACTTCACTTCAACTGATTGGGCTCACTTAGATAGCTTGACTCCAACTAATAGAGCTCACTTGTTTCACTTCACTTCAATTGATAAAGCTCAGTTGCTTCACTTCACTTTACGTGATTAGGCTCACTTGACTAGCTTCACTTCAACTAATAGAGCTGACTTGTTTCACTTCACTTCAACTGATTAGGCTCAGTTGCTTCACTTCAGTTTATTTGATTAAGCTCAGTTGCTTCACTTCACTTCAACTGATTAGGCTCACTTAACGGGCTTCAATTTAACTAATAGAGCTCACTTGTTCACTTCACTTAAATTGATTAAGCTCAGTTGCCTCACTTCACTTCAACTGATTAAGCTCAGTTGCTTCCCTTCACTTCAACTGATAAGGCTCACTTAACTAGCTTCACTTCAACTAATAGAGCTCACTTGTTCCACTTCACTTCAATTGATTTAGCTCAGTTGCTTTACTTCACTTTAACTGATTGGGCTCACTTAACTAGCTTCACTTCAATTGAAAAGCTCAATTGTTTTACTTCACTTCAATTGATTAAGCTCAGTTGCTTCACTTCACTTCAACTGATTGGGCTCACTTAGTTAGCTTCACTTCAACAAATAGAGCTCACTTGTTTTACTTCACTTCAATTGATTAAGCTCAGTTGCTTCACTTCACTTCAACTGATTGGGCTCACTTTTTAGCTTCACTTCAACAAAAAGAGCTCACTTGTTTTACTTCACTTCAATTGATTAAGCTCAGTTGCTTCACTTCACTTCAACTGATTGGGCTCACTTAGATAGCTTTACTCCAACTAATAGATCTCACTTGTTTCACTTCACTTCAATTGATAAAGCTCAGTTGCTTCACTTCACTTTACCTGATTAGGCTCACTTAACTAGCTTCACTTCAACTAATAGAGATGACTTGTTTCACTTCACTTCAACTGATTAGGCTCACTTAACTGGCTTCACTTCAACTAATAGAGCTCACTTGTTACACGTCACTTCAACTGATTAGGCTCACTTAACTAGCTTCACCTCAACTACTAGAGCTCACTTGTTTCACTTCACTTCAATTGATTAAGCTCAGTTTCTTCACTTCACTTCAATTGATTAAACTCAGTTGCTTCACTTCACTTCAACTGATTCGGCTCACTTGTTTCACTGCACTTAAATCGATTAGGCTCAGTTGCTTCACTTCACTTTAACTGATTAGGCTCACTTAACTAGCTTCACTTCAACTAAAGAGCTCACTTGCTTCACTTCACTTCAATTGATTAAGCTCAGTTGCTTCACTTCACTTCAACTGATTGGGCTTACTTAGTTAGCTTCACTTCAACAAATAGAGCTCACTTGTTTTACTTCACTTCAATTGATTAAGCTCAGTTGCTTAACTTCACTTCAACTGATTGGGCTCACTTAGATAGCTTCACTTCAACTAATAGAGATGACTTGTTTCACTTTACTTCAACTGATTAGGCTTACTTAACTAGCTTCACTTCAACTAATAGAGCTCACTTGTTTCACGACACTTCAATAGATTAAGCTCAGTTGCTTCACTTCACTTCAACTGATTGGGCTCACTTAGATAGCTTTACTCCAACTAATAGATCTCACTTGTTTCACTTCACTTCAATTGATAAAGCTCAGTTGCTTCACTTCACTTTACCTGATTAGGCTCACTTAACTAGCTTCACTTCAACTAATAGAGATGACTTGTTTCACTTCACTTCAACTGATTAGGCTCACTTAACTGGCTTCACTTCAACTAATAGAGCTCACTTGTTACACGTCACTTCAACTGATTAGGCTCACTTAACTAGCTTCACCTCAACTACTAGAGCTCACTTGTTTCACTTCACTTCAATTGATTAAGCTCAGTTTCTTCACTTCACTTCAATTGATTAAACTCAGTTGCTTCACTTCACTTCAACTGATTCGGCTCACTTGTTTCACTGCACTTAAATCGATTAGGCTCAGTTGCTTCACTTCACTTTAACTGATTAGGCTCACTTAACTAGCTTCACTTCAACTAAAGAGCTCACTTGCTTCACTTCACTTCAATTGATTAAGCTCAGTTGCTTCACTTCACTTCAACTGATTGGGCTTACTTAGTTAGCTTCACTTCAACAAATAGAGCTCACTTGTTTTACTTCACTTCAATTGATTAAGCTCAGTTGCTTAACTTCACTTCAACTGATTGGGCTCACTTAGATAGCTTCACTTCAACTAATAGAGATGACTTGTTTCACTTTACTTCAACTGATTAGGCTTACTTAACTAGCTTCACTTCAACTAATAGAGCTCACTTGTTTCACGACACTTCAATAGATTAAGCTCAGTTGCTGCACTTCACTTCAACTGATTAGGCTCATTTAACTAGCTTCACTTCAACTGAAGAGCTCACTTGTTTTACTTCACTTCAATTGATTAAACTCAGTTGCTTCACTTCACTTCAACTGATAAGGCTCACTTAACTAGCTTCACTTCAACTAATAGAGATGACTTGTTTCACTTCACTTCAACTGATTAGGCTTACTTAACTAGCTTCACTTCAACTAATAGAGCTCACTTGTTTCACGACACTTCAATAGATTAAGCTCAGTTGCTTCACTTCACTTCAACTGATAAGGCTCACTTAACTAGCTTCACTTCAACTAATAGAGATGACTTGTTTCACTTCACTTCAACTGATTAGGCTCACTTAACTAGCTTCACTTCAACTAATAGAGCTCACTTGTTCCACTTCACTTCAATTGATTAAACTCAGTTGCTTCACTTCACTTCAACTGATTGGGCTCACTTGTTTTTCTGCACTTAAATCGATTAACCTCAGTTGCTTCACTTCACTTCAACTGATTAGGCTCACTTAACTAGCTTCACTTCAACTAAAGAGCTCACTTGCTTCACTTCACTTCAACTGATTGGGATCACTTAGTTAGCTTTACTCCAACTAATGAAGCTCACTTGTTTCACTTCACTTCAACTGATAAGGCTCACTTAACTAGCTTCACTGTAACTAATAGAGCTTACTTGTTTAACTTCACTTCTATTGATTAAGCTCAATTGTTTAACTTCACTTCAACCAATAAAGCTCAGTTGCTTCACTTCACTTTAACTGATTAGGCTCACTTAACAGGCTTCAATTTAACTAATAGAGCTCACTTGTTCACTTCACTTAAATTGATTAAGTTTAGTTGCCTCACTTCACTTCAATTGATTAAGCTCAGTTTCTTCACTTCACTTCAATTGATTAAACTCAGTTGCTTCACTTCACTTCAACTGATTGGGCTCACTTGTTTCACTGCACTTAAATCGATTAGGCTCAGTTGCTTCACTTCACTTTAACTGATTAGGCTCACTTAACTAGCTTCACTTCAACTAAAGAGCTCACTTGCTTCACTTCACTTCAATTGATTAAGCTCAGTTGCTTCACTTCACTTCAACTGATTGGGATCACTTAGTTAGCTTTACTCCAACTAATGAAGCACACTTGTTTCACTTCACTTCAACTGATAAGGCTCACTTAACTAGCTTCACTTCAACTAATAGAGCTCACTTGTTCCACTTCACTTCAATTGATTTAGCTCAGTTGCTTCACTTCACTTTAACTGATTAGGCTCACTTAACTAGCTTCACTTCAATTGAAAAGCTCACTTGTTTTACTTCACTTCAATTGATTAAGCTCAGTTGCTTCACTTCACTTCAACTGATTGGGCTTACTTAGTTAGCTTCACTTCAACAAATAGAGCTCACTTGTTTTACTTCACTTCAATTGATTAAACTCAGTTGCTTCACTTCACTTCAACTGATAAGGCTCACTTAACTAGCTTCACTTCAACTAATAGAGATGACTTGTTTCACTTCACTTCAACTGATTAGGCTTACTTAACTAGCTTCACTTCAACTAATAGAGCTCACTTGTTCCACGACACTTCAATAGATTAAGCTCAGTTGCTTCACTTCACTTCAACTGATAAGGCTCACTTAACTAGCTTCACTTCAACTAATAGAGATGACTTGTTTCACTTCACTTCAACTGATTAGGCTCACTTAACTAGCTTCACTTCAACTAATAGAGCTCACTTGTTACACGTCACTTCAACTGATTAGGCTCACTTAACTAGCTTCACCTCAACTACTAGAGCTCACTTGTTTCACTTCACTTCAATTGATTAAGCTCAGTTGCTTCACTTCACTTTAACTGATTGGGCTCACTTGTTTCACTGCACTTAAATCGATTAGGCTCAGTTGCTTCACTTCACTTCAACTGATTAGGCTCACTTAACTAGCTTCACTTCAACTAAAGAGCTCACTTGCTTCACTTCACTTCAATTGATTAAGCTCAGTTGCTTCACTTCACTTCAACTGATTGGGATCACTTAGTTAGCTTTACTCCCACTAATGAAGCTCACTTGTTTCACTTCACTTCAACTGATAAGGCTCACTTAACTAGCTTCACTGTAACTAATAGAGCTTACTTGTTTAACTTCACTTCTATTGATTAAGCTCAATTGTTTAACTTCACTTCAACCAATAAAGCTCAGTTGCTTCACTTCACTTCAACTGATAAGGCTCACTTAACTAGCTTCACTTCAATTGAAAAGCTCAGTTGTTTTACTTCAATTCAATTGATTAAGCTCAGTTGCTTCACTTCACTTCAACTGATTGGGCTCACTTAGTTAGCTTCACTTCAATTGAAAAGCTCACTTGTTTTACTTCAATTCAATTGATTAAGCTCAGTTGCTTCACTTCACTTCAACTGTTTGGGCTCACTTAGTTAGCTTCACTTCAACAAAAAGAGCTCACTTGTTTTACTTCACTTCAATTGATTAAGCTCAGTTGCTTCACCTCACTTCAACTGATTGGGCTCAATTAGATAGTTTTACTCCAACTAATAGATCTCACTTGTTTCACTTCACTTCAATTGATAAAGCTCAGTTGCTTCACTTCACTTTACCTGATTAGGCTCCCTTAACTAGCTTCACTTCAACTAATAGAGATGACTTGTTTCACTTCACTTCAACTAATTAGGCTCACTTAACTAGCCTCACTTCAACTAATAGAGCTCACTTGTTACACGTCACTTCAATAGATTAAGCTCAGTTGCTGCACTTCACTTCAACTGATTAGGCTCATTTAACTAGCTTCACTTCAACTGAAGAGCTCACTTGTTTCACTGCACTTAAATCGATTAGGCTCAGTTGCTTCACTTCACTTCAACTGATTAGGCTCACTTAACTAGCTTCACTTCAACTAAAGGGCTCACTTGCTTCACTTCACTTCAATTGATTAAGCTCAGTTGCTTCACTTCACTTCAACTGATTGGGATCACTTAGTTAGCTTTACGTGAACTAATGAAGCTCACTTGTTTCACTTCACTTCAACTGATAAGGCTCACTTAACTAGCTTCACTGTAACTAATAGAGCTTACTTGTTTAACTTCACTTCTATTGATTAAGCTCAATATTTTAACTTCACTTCAACCGATAAAGCTCAGTTGCTTCACTTCACTTCAACTGATAAGGCTCACTTGACCAGCTTCACTTCAACTAATAGAGCTCACTTGTTCCACTTCACTTCAATTGATTTAGCTCAGTTGCTTTACTTCACTTTAACTGATTGGACTCACTTAACTAGCTTCACTTCAATTGAAAAGCTTAGTTGTTTTACTTCAATTCAATTGATTAAGCTCAGTTGCTTCACTTCACTTCAACTGATTGGGCTCACTTAGTTAGCTTCACTTCAACAAATAGAGCTTACTTGTTTTACTTAACTTCATTTGATAAAGCTCTGTTGCTTCACTTCACTTTAACTGATAAGGCTCACTTAACTAGCTTCACTTCAATTGAAAAGCTCACTTGTTTTACTTCAATTCAATTGATTAAGCTCAGTTGCTTACTTCACTTCAACTGATTGGGCTCACTTAGTTAGCTTCACTTCAATTGAAAAGCTCAGTTGTTTTACTTCACTTCAATTGATTAAGCTCAGTTGCTTCACTTCACTTCAACTGATTGGGCTTACTTAGTTAGCTTCACTTCAACAAATAGAGCTCACTTGTTTTACTTCACTTCAATTGATTAAGCTCAGTTGCTTAACTTCACTTCAACTGATTGGGCTCACTTAGATAGCTTCACTTCAACTAATAGAGATGACTTGTTTCACTTTACTTCAACTGATTAGGCTTACTTAACTAGCTTCACTTCAACTAATAGAGCTCACTTGTTTCACGACACTTCAATAGATTAAGCTCAGTTGCTGCACTTCACTTCAACTGATTAGGCTCATTTAACTAGCTTCACTTCAACTGAAGAGCTCACTTGTTTTACTTCACTTCAATTGATTAAACTCAGTTGCTTCACTTCACTTCAACTGATAAGGCTCACTTAACTAGCTTCACTTCAACTAATAGAGATGACTTGTTTCACTTCACTTCAACTGATTAGGCTTACTTAACTAGCTTCACTTCAACTAATAGAGCTCACTTGTTTCACGACACTTCAATAGATTAAGCTCAGTTGCTTCACTTCACTTCAACTGATAAGGCTCACTTAACTAGCTTCACTTCAACTAATAGAGATGACTTGTTTCACTTCACTTCAACTGATTAGGCTCACTTAACTAGCTTCACTTCAACTAATAGAGCTCACTTGTTCCACTTCACTTCAATTGATTAAACTCAGTTGCTTCACTTCACTTCAACTGATTGGGCTCACTTGTTTTTCTGCACTTAAATCGATTAACCTCAGTTGCTTCACTTCACTTCAACTGATTAGGCTCACTTAACTAGCTTCACTTCAACTAAAGAGCTCACTTGCTTCACTTCACTTCAACTGATTGGGATCACTTAGTTAGCTTTACTCCAACTAATGAAGCTCACTTGTTTCACTTCACTTCAACTGATAAGGCTCACTTAACTAGCTTCACTGTAACTAATAGAGCTTACTTGTTTAACTTCACTTCTATTGATTAAGCTCAATTGTTTAACTTCACTTCAACCAATAAAGCTCAGTTGCTTCACTTCACTTTAACTGATTAGGCTCACTTAACAGGCTTCAATTTAACTAATAGAGCTCACTTGTTCACTTCACTTAAATTGATTAAGTTTAGTTGCCTCACTTCACTTCAATTGATTAAGCTCAGTTTCTTCACTTCACTTCAATTGATTAAACTCAGTTGCTTCACTTCACTTCAACTGATTGGGCTCACTTGTTTCACTGCACTTAAATCGATTAGGCTCAGTTGCTTCACTTCACTTTAACTGATTAGGCTCACTTAACTAGCTTCACTTCAACTAAAGAGCTCACTTGCTTCACTTCACTTCAATTGATTAAGCTCAGTTGCTTCACTTCACTTCAACTGATTGGGATCACTTAGTTAGCTTTACTCCAACTAATGAAGCACACTTGTTTCACTTCACTTCAACTGATAAGGCTCACTTAACTAGCTTCACTTCAACTAATAGAGCTCACTTGTTCCACTTCACTTCAATTGATTTAGCTCAGTTGCTTCACTTCACTTTAACTGATTAGGCTCACTTAACTAGCTTCACTTCAATTGAAAAGCTCACTTGTTTTACTTCACTTCAATTGATTAAGCTCAGTTGCTTCACTTCACTTCAACTGATTGGGCTTACTTAGTTAGCTTCACTTCAACAAATAGAGCTCACTTGTTTTACTTCACTTCAATTGATTAAGCTCAGTTGCTTAACTTCACTTCAACTGATTGGGCTCACTTAGATAGCTTCACTTCAACTAATAGAGATGACTTGTTTCACTTCACTTCAACTGATTAGGCTTACTTAACTAGCTTCACCTCAACTACTAGAGCTCACTTGTTTCACTTCACTTCAATTGATTAAGCTCAGTTGCTTCACTTCACTTCAACTGATTGGGCTCACTTGTTTCACTGCACTTAAATCGATTAGGCTCACTTAACTAGCTTCATTTCAACTAATAGAGCTGACTTGTTTCACTTCACTTCAACTGATTAGGCTCACTTAACTAGCTTCACTTCAACTAATAGAGCTCACTTGTTTCACGACACTTCAATAGATTAAGCTCAGTTGCTGCACTTCACTTCAACTGATTAGGCTCATTTAACTAGCTTCACTTCAACTGAAGAGCTCACTTGTTTTACTTCACTTCAATTGATTAAACTCAGTTGCTTCACTTCACTTCAACTGATAAGGCTCACTTAACTAGCTTCACTTCAACTAATAGAGATGACTTGTTTCACTTCACTTCAACTGATTAGGCTTACTTAACTAGCTTCACTTCAACTAATAGAGCTCACTTGTTCCACGACACTTCAATAGATTAAGCTCAGTTGCTTCACTTCACTTCAACTGATAAGGCTCACTTAACTAGCTTCACTTCAACTAATAGAGATGACTTGTTTCACTTCACTTCAACTGATTAGGCTCACTTAACTAGCTTCACTTCAACTAATAGAGCTCACTTGTTACACGTCACTTCAACTGATTAGGCTCACTTAACTAGCTTCACCTCAACTACTAGAGCTCACTTGTTTCACTTCACTTCAATTGATTAAGCTCAGTTGCTTCACTTCACTTCAACTGATTGGGCTCACTTGTTTCACTGCACTTAAATCGATTAGGCTCAGTTGCTTCACTTCACTTCAACTGATTAGGCTCACTTAACTAGCTTCACTTCAACTAAAGAGCTCACTTGCTTCACTTCACTTCAATTGATTAAGCTCAGTTGCTTCACTTCACTTCAACTGATTGGGATCACTTAGTTAGCTTTACTCCCACTAATGAAGCTCACTTGTTTCACTTCACTTCAACTGATAAGGCTCACTTAACTAGCTTCACTGTAACTAATAGAGCTTACTTGTTTAACTTCACTTCTATTGATTAAGCTCAATTGTTTAACTTCACTTCAACCAATAAAGCTCAGTTGCTTCACTTCACTTCAACTGATAAGGCTCACTTAACTAGCTTCACTTCAATTGAAAAGCTCAGTTGTTTTACTTCAATTCAATTGATTAAGCTCAGTTGCTTCACTTCACTTCAACTGATTGGGCTCACTTAGTTAGCTTCACTTCAATTGAAAAGCTCACTTGTTTTACTTCAATTCAATTGATTAAGCTCAGTTGCTTCACTTCACTTCAACTGTTTGGGCTCACTTAGTTAGCTTCACTTCAACAAAAAGAGCTCACTTGTTTTACTTCACTTCAATTGATTAAGCTCAGTTGCTTCACCTCACTTCAACTGATTGGGCTCAATTAGATAGTTTTACTCCAACTAATAGATCTCACTTGTTTCACTTCACTTCAATTGATAAAGCTCAGTTGCTTCACTTCACTTTACCTGATTAGGCTCCCTTAACTAGCTTCACTTCAACTAATAGAGATGACTTGTTTCACTTCACTTCAACTAATTAGGCTCACTTAACTAGCCTCACTTCAACTAATAGAGCTCACTTGTTACACGTCACTTCAATAGATTAAGCTCAGTTGCTGCACTTCACTTCAACTGATTAGGCTCATTTAACTAGCTTCACTTCAACTGAAGAGCTCACTTGTTTCACTGCACTTAAATCGATTAGGCTCAGTTGCTTCACTTCACTTCAACTGATTAGGCTCACTTAACTAGCTTCACTTCAACTAAAGGGCTCACTTGCTTCACTTCACTTCAATTGATTAAGCTCAGTTGCTTCACTTCACTTCAACTGATTGGGATCACTTAGTTAGCTTTACGTCAACTAATGAAGCTCACTTGTTTCACTTCACTTCAACTGATAAGGCTCACTTAACTAGCTTCACTGTAACTAATAGAGCTTACTTGTTTAACTTCACTTCTATTGATTAAGCTCAATATTTTAACTTCACTTCAACCGATAAAGCTCAGTTGCTTCACTTCACTTCAACTGATAAGGCTCACTTGACCAGCTTCACTTCAACTAATAGAGCTCACTTGTTCCACTTCACTTCAATTGATTTAGCTCAGTTGCTTTACTTCACTTTAACTGATTGGACTCACTTAACTAGCTTCACTTCAATTGAAAAGCTTAGTTGTTTTACTTCAATTCAATTGATTAAGCTCAGTTGCTTCACTTCACTTCAACTGATTGGGCTCACTTAGTTAGCTTCACTTCAACAAATAGAGCTTACTTGTTTTACTTAACTTCATTTGATAAAGCTCTGTTGCTTCACTTCACTTTAACTGATAAGGCTCACTTAACTAGCTTCACTTCAATTGAAAAGCTCACTTGTTTTACTTCAATTCAATTGATTAAGCTCAGTTGCTTACTTCACTTCAACTGATTGGGCTCACTTAGTTAGCTTCACTTCAATTGAAAAGCTCAGTTGTTTTACTTCAATTCAATTGATTAAGCTCAGTTGCTTCACTTCACTTCAACTGATTGGGCTCACTTAACTAGCTTCACTTCAACTAATAGAGCTCACTTGTTTTACTTCACTTCAATTGATTAAGCTCAGTTTCTTCACTTCAGTTTATTCGATTAAGCTCAGTTGCTTCACTTCACTTCAACTGATAAGGCTCACTTGACCAGCTTCACTTCAACTAATAGAGCTCACTTGTTCCACTTCACTTCAATTGATTTAGCTCAGTTGCTTTACTTCACTTTAACTGATTGGACTCACTTAACTAGCTTCACTTCAATTGAAAAGCTCAGTTGTTTTACTTCAATTCAATTGATTAAGCTCAGTTGCTTCACTTCACTTCAACTGATTGGGCTCACTTAGTTAGCTTCACTTCAACAAATAGAGCTTACTTGTTTTACTTAACTTCAATTGATTAAGCTCAGTTGCTTCACTTCACTTTAACTGATTGGGCTCACTTTGCTAGCTTTACTTCAACAAAAAGAGCTCACTTGTTTCACGTCACTTCAATAGATTAAGCTCAGTTGCTTCACTTCACTTCAACTGATTAGGCTCACTTAACTAGCTTCACCTCAACTACTAGAGCTCACTTGTTTCACTTCACTTCAATTGATTAAGCTCAGTTTCTTCACTTCAGTTTATTCGATTAAGCTCAGTTGCTTCACTTCACTTCAACTGATTAGGCTCACTTAACAGGCTTCAATTTAACTAATAGAGCTCACTTGTTCACTTCACTTAAATTGATTAACCTCAGTTGCCTCACTTCACTTCAACTGAGTAAGCTCAGTTGCTTCACTTCACTTCAACTGATAAGGCTCACTTAACTAGCTTCACTTCAACTAATAGAGCTCACTTGTTCCACTTCACTTCAATTGATTTAGCTCAGTTGCTTCACTTCACTTTAACTGATTGGGCTCACTTAACTAGCTTCACTTCAATTGAAAAGCTCACTTGTTTTACTTCACTTCAATTGATTAAGCTCAGATGCTTCACTTCACTTCAACTGATTGGGCTCACTTAGTTAGCTTCACTTCAAAAAATAGAGTTCACTTGTTTTACTTCACTTCAATTGATTAAGCTCAGTTGCTTCACTTCACTTCAACTGATTGGGCTCACTTTGTTAGCTTCACTTCAACAAAAAGAGCTCACTTGTTTTACTTCACTTCAATTGATTAAGCTCAGTTGCTTAACTTCACTTCAACTGATTGGGCTCACTTAGATAGCTTCACTTCAACTAATAGAGCTCACTTGTTTTACTTCACTTCAATTGATTAAGCTCAGTTGCTTAACTTCACTTTAACTGATTAGGCTCACTTAACTAGCTTCACTTAAACTAAAGAGCTCACTTGCTTCACTTCACTTCAATTGATTAAGCTCAGTTGCTTCACTTCACTTCAACTGATTGGGATCACTTAGTTAGCTTTACTCCAACTAATGAAGCTCACTTGTTTCACTTCACTTCAACTGATAAGGCTCACTTAACTAGCTTCACTTCAACTAATAGAGCTCACTTGTTCCACTTCACTTCAATTGATTTAGCTCAGTTGCTTCACTTCACTTTAACTGATTAGGCTCACTTAACTAGCTTCACTTCAATTGAAAAGCTCACTTGTTTTACTTCACTTCAATTGATTAAGCTCAGTTGCTTCACTTCACTTCAACTGATTGGGCTTACTTAGTTAGCTTCACTTCAACAAATAGAGCTCACTTGTTTTACTTCACTTCAATTGATTAAGCTCAGTTGCTTAACTTCACTTCAACTGATTGGGCTCACTTAGATAGCTTCACTTCAACTAATAGAGATGACTTGTTTCACTTCACTTCAACTGATTAGGCTTACTTAACTAGCTTCACTTCAACTAATAGAGCTCACTTGTTTCACGACACTTCAATAGATTAAGCTCAGTTGCTGCACTTCACTTCAACTGATTAGGCTCATTTAACTAGCTTCACTTCAACTGAAGAGCTCACTTGTTTTACTTCACTTCAATTGATTAAACTCAGTTGCTTCACTTCACTTCAACTGATAAGGCTCACTTAACTAGCTTCACTTCAACTAATAGAGATGACTTGTTTCACTTCACTTCAACTGATTAGGCTTACTTAACTAGCTTCACTTCAACTAATAGAGCTCACTTGTTTCACGACACTTCAATAGATTAAGCTCAGTTGCTTCACTTCACTTCAACTGATAAGGCTCACTTAACTAGCTTCACTTCAACTAATAGAGATGACTTGTTTCACTTCACTTCAACTGATTAGGCTCACTTAACTAGCTTCACTTCAACTAATAGAGCTCACTTGTTACACGTCACTTCAACTGATTAGGCTCACTTAACTAGCTTCACCTCAACTACTAGAGCTCACTTGTTTCACTTCACTTCAATTGATTAAGCTCAGTTGCTTCACTTCACTTCAACTGATTGGGCTCACTTGTTTCACTGCACTTAAATCGATTAGGCTCAGTTGCTTCACTTCACTTCAACTGATTAGGCTCACTTAACTAGCTTCACTTCAACTAAAGAGCTCACTTGCTTCACTTCACTTCAATTGATTAAGCTCAGTTGCTTCACTTCACTTCAACTGATTGGGATCACTTAGTTAGCTTTACTCCCACTAATGAAGCTCACTTGTTTCACTTCACTTCAACTGATAAGGCTCACTTAACTAGCTTCACTGTAACTAATAGAGCTTACTTGTTTAACTTCACTTCTATTGATTAAGCTCAATTGTTTAACTTCACTTCAACCAATAAAGCTCAGTTGCTTCACTTCACTTCAACTGATAAGGCTCACTTAACTAGCTTCACTTCAATTGAAAAGCTCAGTTGTTTTACTTCAATTCAATTGATTAAGCTCAGTTGCTTCACTTCACTTCAACTGATTGGGCTCACTTAGTTAGCTTCACTTCAATTGAAAAGCTCACTTGTTTTACTTCAATTCAATTGATTAAGCTCAGTTGCTTCACTTCACTTCAACTGTTTGGGCTCACTTAGTTAGCTTCACTTCAACAAAAAGAGCTCACTTGTTTTACTTCACTTCAATTGATTAAGCTCAGTTGCTTCACCTCACTTCAACTGATTGGGCTCAATTAGATAGTTTTACTCCAACTAATAGATCTCACTTGTTTCACTTCACTTCAATTGATAAAGCTCAGTTGCTTCACTTCACTTTACCTGATTAGGCTCCCTTAACTAGCTTCACTTCAACTAATAGAGATGACTTGTTTCACTTCACTTCAACTAATTAGGCTCACTTAACTAGCCTCACTTCAACTAATAGAGCTCACTTGTTACACGTCACTTCAATAGATTAAGCTCAGTTGCTGCACTTCACTTCAACTGATTAGGCTCATTTAACTAGCTTCACTTCAACTGAAGAGCTCACTTGTTTCACTGCACTTAAATCGATTAGGCTCAGTTGCTTCACTTCACTTCAACTGATTAGGCTCACTTAACTAGCTTCACTTCAACTAAAGGGCTCACTTGCTTCACTTCACTTCAATTGATTAAGCTCAGTTGCTTCACTTCACTTCAACTGATTGGGATCACTTAGTTAGCTTTACTTCAACTAATGAAGCTCACTTGTTTCACTTCACTTCAACTGATAAGGCTCACTTAACTAGCTTCACTGTAACTAATAGAGCTTACTTGTTTAACTTCACTTCTATTGATTAAGCTCAATATTTTAACTTCACTTCAACCGATAAAGCTCAGTTGCTTCACTTCACTTCAACTGATAAGGCTCACTTGACCAGCTTCACTTCAACTAATAGAGCTCACTTGTTCCACTTCACTTCAATTGATTTAGCTCAGTTGCTTTACTTCACTTTAACTGATTGGACTCACTTAACTAGCTTCACTTCAATTGAAAAGCTTAGTTGTTTTACTTCAATTCAATTGATTAAGCTCAGTTGCTTCACTTCACTTCAACTGATTGGGCTCACTTAGTTAGCTTCACTTCAACAAATAGAGCTTACTTGTTTTACTTAACTTCAATTGATAAAGCTCTGTTGCTTCACTTCACTTTAACTGATTAGGCTCACTTAACTAGCTTCACTTCAATTGAAAAGCTCACTTGTTTTACTTCAATTCAATTGATTAAGCTCAGTTGCTTACTTCACTTCAACTGATTGGGCTCACTTAGTTAGCTTCACTTCAATTGAAAAGCTCAGTTGTTTTACTTCAATTCAATTGATCAAGCTCAGTTGCTTCACTTCACTTCAACTGATTGGGCTCACTTAACTAGCTTCACTTCAACTAATAGAGCTCACTTGTTTTACTTCACTTCAATTGATTAAGCTCAGTTTCTTCACTTCAGTTTATTCGATTAAGCTCAGTTGCTTCACTTCACTTCAACTGATAAGGCTTACTTGACCAGCTTCACTTCAACTAATAGAGCTCACTTGTTCCACTTCACTTCAATTGATTTAGCTCAGTTGCTTTACTTCACTTTAACTGATTGGACTCACTTAACTAGCTTCACTTCAATTGAAAAGCTCAGTTGTTTTACTTCAATTAAATTGATTAAGCTCAGTTGCTTCACTTCACTTCAACTGATTGGGCTCACTTAGTTAGCTTCACTTCAACAAATAGAGCTTACTTGTTTTACTTAACTTCAATTGATTAAGCTCAGTTGCTTCACTTCACTTTAACTGATTGGGCTCACTTTGCTAGCTTTACTTCAACAAAAAGAGCTCACTTGTTTCACGTCACTTCAATAGATTAAGCTCAGTTGCATCACTTCACTTCAACTGATTAGGCTCACTTAACTAGCTTCACCTCAACTACTAGAGCTCACTTGTTTCACTTCACTTTAATTGATTAAGCTCAGTTTCTTCACTTCAGTTTATTCGATTAAGCTCAGTTGCTTTACTTCACTTCAACTGATTAGGCTCACTTAACAGGCTTCAATTTAACTAATAGAGCTCACTTGTTCCACTTCACTTCAATTGATTTAGCTCAGTTGCTTCACTTCACTTTAACTGATTGGGCTCACTTAACTAGCTTCACTTCAATTGAAAAGCTCACTTGTTTTACTTCACTTCAATTGATTAAGCTCAGTTGCTTCACTTCACTTCAACTGATTGGGCTCACTTAGTTAGCTTCACTTCAAAAAATAGAGTTCACTTGTTTTACTTCACTTCAATTGATTAAGCTCAGTTGCTTCACTTCACTTCAACTGATTGGGCTCACTTTGTTAGCTTCACTTCAACAAAAAGAGCTCACTTGTTTTACTTCACTTCAATTGATTAAGCTCAGTTGCTTAACTTCACTTCAACTGATTGGGCTCACTTAGATAGCTTCACTTCAACTAATAGAGCTCACTTGTTTTACTTCACTTCAATTGATTAAGCTAAGTTGCTTAACTTCACTTCAACTGATTGGGCTCACTTAGATAGCTTCACTTCAACTAATAGAGCTCACTTGTTTTACTTCACTTCAATTGCTTAAGCTCAGTTGCTTCACTTCACTTCAACTGATTGGGCTCACTTAGATAGCTTCACTTCAACTAATAGAGCTCACTTGTTTTACTTCACTTCAATTGATTAAGCCCAGTTGCTTAACTTCACTTCAACTGATTGGGCTCACTTAGATAGCTTCACTTCAACTAATAGAGCTCACTTGTTTTACTTCACTTCAATTGATTGAGCTCAGTTGCTGCACTTCACTTCAACTGATTAGGCTCATTTAACTAGCTTCACTTCAACTGAAGAGCTCACTTGTTTTACTTCACTTCAATTGATTAAACTCAGTTGCTTCACTTCACTTCAACTGATTGGGCTCAGTTGCTTCACTTCACTTCAACTGATAAGGCTCACTTAACTAGCTTCACTTCAACTAATAGAGCTCACTTGTTTCACCTCACTTCAAATGATTAAGCTCAGTTGCTTCACTTCAGTTAATTTTATTAAGCTCAGTTGCTTCACTTCACTTCAACTGATAAGGCTCACTTAACTAGCTTCACTTCAACTAATAGAGCTCACTTGTTTTACTTCACTTCAATTGATTAAGCCCAGTTGCTTAACTTCACTTCAACTGATTGGGCTCACTTAGATAGCTTCACTTCAACTAATAGAGCTCACTTGTTTTACTTCACTTCAATTGCTTAAGCTCAGTTGCTTCACTTCACTTCAACTGATTGGGCTCACTTAGATAGCTTCACTTCAACTAATAGAGCTCACTTGTTTTACTTCACTTCAATTGATTAAGCCCAGTTGCTTAACTTCACTTCAACTGATTGGGCTCACTTAGATAGCTTCACTTCAACTAATAGAGCTCACTTGTTTTACTTCACTTCAATTGATTGAGCTCAGTTGCTGCACTTCACTTCAACTGATTAGGCTCACTTAACTAGCTTCACTTCAACTAATAGAGCTCACTTGTTCCACTTCACTTCAATTGATTTAGCTCAGTTGCTTCACTTCACTTTAACTGATTAGGCTCACTTAGATAGCTTTACTCCAACTAATAGAGCTCACTCGTTTCACTTCACTTCAACTGATTAGGCTTACCTAACTAGCTTCACTTCAACTAAAGAGCTCACTTGTTTCACTTCACTCCAATTGATTAAGCTCAATTGCTTCACTTCTCTTCAACTGATTAGGCTCAGGTGCTTCACTTCACTTCAACTGATAAGGCTCACTTAACTAGCTTCACTTCAACTAAAGAGCTCACTTGTTTTACTTCACTTCAATTGATTAAACTCAGTTGCTTCACTTCTCTTCAACTGATTGAGCTCAGTTGCTTCACTTCACTTCAACTGATAAGGCTCACTTAACTAGCTTCACTTCAACTAATAGAGCTCACTTCTTCCACTTCACTTCAATTGATTTAGCTCAGTTGCTTCACTTCACTTTAACTGATTAGGCTCACTTAGATAGCTTTACTCCAATTAATAGAGCTCACTCGTTTCACTTCACTTCAACTGATTAGGCTTACCTAACTAGCTTCACTTCAACAAATAGAGCTCACTTGTTTCACTTCACTCCAATTGATTAAGCTCAATTGCTTCACTTCACTTCAACTGATTAGGTTCACTTAGTTAGCTTCACTTCAACAAATAGAGCTCACTTGTTTAACTTCACTTCAATTGATAAAGCTCAGTTGCTTCACTTCACTTCAACTGATTGGGCTCACTTAGTTAGCTTCACTTCAACAAATAGAGCTCACTTGTTTTACTTCACTTCAATTGATTAAGCTCAGTTGCTTCACTTCACTTCAACTGATTGGGCTCACTTTGCTAGCTTTACTTCAACAAAAAGAGCTCACTTGTTTTACTTCACTTCAATTGATTAAGCTCAGTTGCTTCACTTCACTTCAACTGATTGGGCTCACTTAGTTAGCTTCACTTCAACAAATAGAGCTCACTTGTTTTACTTCACTTCAATTGATTAAGCTCAGTTGCTTCACTTCACTTCAACTGATTGGGCTCACTTTGCTAGCTTTACTTCAACAAAAAGAGCTCACTTGTTTTACTTCACTTCAATTGATTAAGCTCAGTTGCTTCACTTCACTTCAACTGATTGGGCTCACTTAGATTGTTTTACTCCAACTAATACAGCTCACTTGTTTCACTTCACTTCACTTGATAAAGCTCAGTTGCTTCACTTCACTTCAACTAATAGAGCTGACTTGTTTCACTTCACTTCAACTGATTAGGCTCAGTTGCTTCACTTCAGTTTATTTGATTAAGCTCAGTTGCTTCACTTCACTTCAACTGATTAGGCTCACTTAACAGGCTTCAATTTAACTAATAGAGCTCACTTGTTCACTTCACTTAAATTGATTAAGCTCAGTTGCCTCACTTCAATTCAACTGATTAAGCTCAGTTGCTTCACTTCACTTCAACTAATAAGGCTCACTTAACTAGCTTCACTTCAACTGAAGAGCTCACTTGTTTTACTTCACTTCAATTGATTAAACTCAGTTGCTTCACTTCACTTCAACTGATTGAGCTCAGTTGCTTCACTTCACTTCAACTGATAAGGCTCACTTAGATAGCTTTACTCCAACTAATAGAGCTCACTCGTTTCACTTCACTTCAACTGATTAGGTTACCTAACTAGCTTCACTTCAACTAAAGAGCTCACTTGTTTCACTTCACTCCAATTGATTAAGCTCAATTGCTTCACTTCACTTCAACTGATTAGGTTCACTTAGTTAGCTTCACTTCAACAAATAGATCTCACTTGTTTCACTTCACTTCAATTGATAAAGCTCAGTTGCTTCACTTCACTTCAACTGATTGGGCTCACTTAGTTAGCTTCACTTCAACAAATAGAGCTCACTTGTTTTACTTCACTTCAATTGATTAAGCTCAGTTGCTTCACTTCACTTCAACTAATAAGGCTCACTTAACTAGCTTCACTTCAACTGAAGAGCTCACTTGTTTTACTTCACTTCAATTGATTAAACTCAGTTGCTTCACTTCACTTCAACTGATTGAGCTCAGTTGCTTCACTTCACTTCAACTGATAAGGCTCACTTAACTAGCTTCACTTCAACTAATAGAGCTCACTTGTTCCACTTCACTTCAATTGATTTAGCTCAGTTGCTTCACTTCACTTTAACTGATTAGGCTCACTTAGATAGCTTTACTCCAACTAATAGAGCACACTCGTTTCACTTCACTTCAACTGATTAGGCTTACCTAACTAGCTTCACTTCAACTAAAGAGCTCACTTGTTTCACTTCACTCCAATTGATTAAGCTCAATTGCTTCACTTCACTTCAACTGATTAGGTTCACTTAGTTAGCTTCACTTCAACAAATAGAGCTCACTTGTTTCACTTCACTTCAATTGATAAAGCTCAGTTGCTTCACTTCACTTCAACTGATTGGGCTCACTTAGTTAGCTTCACTTCAACAAATAGAGCTCACTTGTTTTACTTTACTTCAATTGATTAAGCTCAGTTGCTTCACTTCACTTCAACTGATTGGGCTCACTTTGCTAGCTTTACTTCAACAAAAAGAGCTCACTTGTTTTACTTCACTTCAATTGATTAAGCTCAGTTGCTTCACTTTACTTCAACTGATTGGGCTCACTTAGTTAGTTTCACTTCAACAAATAGAGCTCACTTGTTTTACTTCATTTCAATTGATTAAGCTCAGTTGCTTCACTTCACTTCAACTGATTGGGCTCACTTTGCTAGCTTTCCTTCAACTAAAAGAGCTCACTTGTTTTACTTCACTTCAATTGATTAAGCTCAGTTGCTTCACATCACTTCAACTGATTGGGCTCACTTAGATAGATTTACTCCAACTAATACAGCTCACTTGTTTCACTTCACTTCACTTGATAAAGCTCAGTTGCTTCACTTCACTTTACCTGATTAGGCTCACTTAACTAGCTTCACTTCAACTAATAGAGCTGACTTGTTTCACTTCACTTCAACTGATTAGGCTCAGTTGCTTCACTTCAGTTTATTTGATTAAGCTCAGTTGCTTCACTTCACTTCAACTGATTAGGCTCACTTAACAGGCTTCAATTTAACTAATAGAGCTCACTTGTGCACTTCACTTAAATTGATTAAGCTCAGTTGCCTCACTTCACTTCAATTGATAAAGCTCAGTTGCTTCACTTCACTTTACCTGATTAGGCTCACTTAACTAGCTTCACTTCAACTAATAGAGCTGACTTGTCTCACTTCACTTCAACTGATTAGGCTCAGTTGCTTCACTTCAGTTTATTTGATTAAGCTCAGTTGCTTCACTTCATTTCAACTGATTAGGTTACCTAACTAGCTTCACTTCAACTAAAGAGCTCACTTGTTTCACTTCACTCCAATTGATTAAGCTCAATTGCTTCACTTCACTTCAACTGATTAGGTTCACTTAGTTAGCTTCACTTCAACAAATAGATCTCACTTGTTTCACTTCACTTCAATTGATAAAGCTCAGTTGCTTCACTTCACTTCAACTGATTGGGCTCACTTAGTTAGCTTCACTTCAACAAATAGAGCTCACTTGTTTTACTTCACTTCAATTGATTAAGCTCAGTTGCTTCACTTCACTTCAACTAATAAGGCTCACTTAACTAGCTTCACTTCAACTGAAGAGCTCACTTGTTTTACTTCACTTCAATTGATTAAACTCAGTTGCTTCACTTCACTTCAACTGATTGAGCTCAGTTGCTTCACTTCACTTCAACTGATAAGGCTCACTTAACTAGCTTCACTTCAACTAATAGAGCTCACTTGTTCCACTTCACTTCAATTGATTTAGCTCAGTTGCTTCACTTCACTTTAACTGATTAGGCTCACTTAGATAGCTTTACTCCAACTAATAGAGCACACTCGTTTCACTTCACTTCAACTGATTAGGCTTACCTAACTAGCTTCACTTCAACTAAAGAGCTCACTTGTTTCACTTCACTCCAATTGATTAAGCTCAATTGCTTCACTTCACTTCAACTGATTAGGTTCACTTAGTTAGCTTCACTTCAACAAATAGAGCTCACTTGTTTCACTTCACTTCAATTGATAAAGCTCAGTTGCTTCACTTCACTTCAACTGATTGGGCTCACTTAGTTAGCTTCACTTCAACAAATAGAGCTCACTTGTTTTACTTCACTTCAATTGATTAAGCTCAGTTGCTTCACTTCACTTCAACTGATTGGGCTCACTTTGCTAGCTTTACTTCAACAAAAAGAGCTCACTTGTTTTACTTCACTTCAATTGATTAAGCTCAGTTGCTTCACTTCACTTCAACTGATTGGGCTCACTTAGATAGTTTTACTCCAACTAATAGATCTCACTTGTTTCACTTCACTTCAATTGATAAAGCTCAGTTGCTTCACTTCACTTTACCTGATTAGGCTCACTTAACTAGCTTCACTTCAACTAATAGAGATGACTTGTTTCACTTCACTTCAACTAATTCGGCTCACTTGACTAGCTTCACTTCAACTAATAGAGCTCACTTGTTACACGTCACTTCAATAGATTAAGCTCAGTTGCTGCACTTCACTTCAACTGATTAGGCTCATTTAACTAGCATCACTTCAACTGAAGAGCTCACTTGTTTCACTGCACTTAAATCGATTAGGCTCAGTTGCTTCACTTCACTTCAACTGATTAGGCTCACTTAACTAGCTTCACTTCAACTAAAGAGCTCACTTGCTTCACTTCACTTCAATTGATTGAGCTCAGTTGCTTCACTTCACTTCAACTGATTGGGATCACTTAGTTAGCTTTACTTCAACTAATGAAGCTCACTTGTTTCACTTCACTTCAACTGATAAGGCTCACTTAACTAGCTTCACTGTAACTAATAGAGCTTACTTGTTTAACTTCACTTCTATTGATTAAGCTCAATTGTTTAACTTCACTTCAACCGATAAAGCTCAGTTGCTTCACTTCACATCAACTGATAAGGCTCACTTAACTAGCTTCACTTCAACTAATAGAGCTCACTTGTTCCACTTCACTTCAATTGATTTAGCTCAGTTGCTTTACTTCACTTTAACTGATTGGACTCACTTAACCAGCTTCACTTCAATTGAAAAGCTCAGTTGTTTTACTTCAATTCAATTGATTAAGCTCAGTTGCTTCACTTCACTTCAACTGATTGGGCTCACTTAGTTAGCTTCACTTCAACAAATAGAGCTTACTTGTTTTACTTAACTTCAATTGATAAAGCTCTGTTGCTTCACTTCACTTTAACTGATTAGGCTCACTTAACTAGCTTCACTTCAATTGAAAAGCTCACTTGTTTTACTTCAATTCAATTGATTAAGCTCAGTTGCTTACTTCACTTCAACTGATTGGGCTCACTTAGTTAGCTTCACTTTAACAAATAGAGCTCACTTATTTTACTTCACTTCAATTGATTAAGCTCAGTTTCTTCACTTCAGTTTATTCGATTAAGCTCAGTTGCTTCACTTCACTTCAACTGATAAGGCTCACTTAACTAGCTTCACTTCAACTAATAGAGCTCACTTGTTCCACTTCACTTCAATTGATTTAGCTCAGTTGCTTTACTTCACTTTAACTGATTGGACTCACTTAACTAGCTTCACTTCAATTGAAAAGCTCAGTTGTTTTACTTCAATTCAATTGATTAAGCTCAGTTGCTTCACTTCACTTCAACTGATTGGGCTCACTTAGTTAGCTTCACTTCAACAAATAGAGCTTACTTGTTTTACTTAACTTCAATTGATTAAGCTCAGTTGCTTCACTTCACTTTAACTGATTGGGCTCACTTTGCTAGCTTTACTTCAACAAAAAGAGCTCACTTGTTTCACGTCACTTCAATAGATTATGCTGAGTTGCTTCACTTCACTTCAACTGATTAGGCTCACTTAACTAGCTTCACCTCAACTACTAGAGCTCACTTGTTTCACTTCACTTCAATTGATTAAGCTCAGTTTCTTCACTTCAGTTTATTCGATTAAGCTCAGTTGCTTCACTTCACTTCAACTGATTAGGCTCACTTAACAGGCTTCAATTTAACTAATAGAGCTCACTTGTTCACTTCACTTAAATTGATTAAGCTCAGTTGCCTCACTTCACTTCAACTGAGTAAGCTCAGTTGCTTCACTTCACTTCAACTGATAAGGCTCACTTAACTAGCTTCACTTCAACTAATAAAGCTCACTTGTTCCACTTCACTTCAATTGATTTAGCTCAGTTGCTTCACTTCACTTTAACTGATTGGGCTCACTTAACTAGCTTCACTTCAATTGAAAAGCTCACTTGTTTTACTTCACTTCAATTGATTAAGCTCAGTTGCTTCACTTCACTTCAACTGATTGGGCTCACTTAGTTAGCTTCACTTCAACAAAAAGAGCTCACTTGTTTTACTTCACTTCAATTGATTAAGCTCAGTTGCTTAACTTCACTTCAACTGATTGGGCTCACTTAGATAGCTTCACTTCAACTAATAGAGCTCACTTGTTTTACTTCACTCCAATTGATTAAGCTCAGTTGCTTAACTTCACTTCAACTGATTGGGCTCACTTAGATAGCTTCACTTCAACTAATAGAGCTCACTTGTTTTACTTCACTTCAATTGATTAAGCTCAGTTGCTTAACTTCACTTCAACTGATTGGGCTCACTTAGATAGCTTCACTTCAACTAATAGAGCTCACTTGTTTTACTTCACTTCAATTGATTAAGCTCAGTTGCTTCACTTCACTTCAACTGATTGGGCTCACTTAGATAGCTTCACTTCAAGTAATAGAGCTCACTTGTTTTACTTCACTTCAATTGATTAAGCCCAGTTGCTTAACTTCACTTCAACTGATTGGGCTCACTTAGATAGCTTCACTTCAACTAATAGAGCTCACTTGTTTTACTTCACTTCAATTGATTGAGCTCAGTTGCTGCACTTCACTTCAACTGATTAGGCTCATTTAACTAGCTTCACTTCAACTGAAGAGCTCACTTGTTTTACTTCACTTCAATTGATTAAACTCAGTTGCTTCACTTCACTTCAACTGATTGGGCTCAGTTGCTTCACTTCACTTCAACTGATAAGGCTCACTTAACTAGCTTCACTTCAACTAATAGAGCTCACTTGTTTCACCTCACTTCAAATGATTAAGCTCAGTTGCTTCACTTCAGTTAATTTTATTAAGCTCAGTTGCTTCACTTCACTTCAACTGATAAGGCTCACTTAACTAGCTTCACTTCAACGAATAGACCTCACTTGTTCCACTTCACTTCAATTGATTTAGCTCAGTTGCTTCACTTCACTTTAACTGATTAGGCTCACTTAGATAGCTTTACTCCAACTAATAGAGCTCACTCGTTTCACTTCACTTCAACTGATTAGGCTCACCTAACTAGCTTCACTTCAACTAAAGAGCTCACTTGTTTCACTTCACTTCAATTGATTAAACTCAGTTGCTTCACTTCACTTCAACTGATTGAGCTCAGTTGCTTCACTTCACTTCAACTGATAAGGCTCACTTAACTAGCTTCACTTCAACTAATAGAGCTCACTTGTTCCACTTCACTTCAATTGATTTAGCTCAGTTGCTTTACTTCACTTTAACTGATTGGACTCACTTAACTAGCTTCACTTCAATTGAAAAGCTCAGTTGTTTTACTTCAATTCAATTGATTAAGCTCAATTGCTTCACTTCACTTCAACTGATTGGGCTCAGTTGCTTCACTTCACTTCAACTGATAAGGCTCACTTAACTAGCTTCACTTCAACTGAAGAGCTCACTTGTTTTACTTCACTTCAATTGATTAAACTCAGTTGCTTCACTTCACTTCAACTGATTGAGCTCAGTTGCTTCACTTCACTTCAACTGATAAGGCTCACTTAACTAGCTTCACTTCAACTAATAGAGCTCACTTGTTCCACTTCACTTCAATTGATTTAGCTCAGTTGCTTCACTTCACTTTAACTGATTAGGCTCATTTAGATAGCTTTACTCCAACTAATAGAGCTCACTCGTTTCACTTCACTTCAACTGATTAGGCTTACCTAACTAGCTTCACTTCAACTAATAGAGCTCACTTGTTTCACTTCACTCCAATTGATTAAGCTCAATTGCTTCACTTCACTTCAACTGATTAGGTTCACTTAGTTAGCTTCACTTCAACAAATAGAGCTCACTTGTTTCACTTCACTTCAATTGATAAAGCTCAGTTGCTTCACTTCACTTCAACTGATTGGGCTCACTTAGTTAGCTTCACTTCAACAAATAGAGCTCACTTGTTTTACTTCACTTCAATTGATTAAGCTCAGTTGCTTCACTTCACTTCAACTGATTGGGCTCACTTTGCTAGCTTTACTTCAACAAAAAGAGCTCACTTGTTTTACTTCACTTCAATTGATTAAGCTCAGTTGCTTCACTTCACTTCAACTGATTGGGCTCACTTTGCTAGCTTTACTTCAACAAAAAAAGCTCACTTGTTTTACTTCACTTCAATTGATTAAGCTCAGTTGCTTCACTTCACTTCAACTGATTGGGCTCACTTTGCTAGCTTTACTTCAACAAAAAGAGCTCACTTGTTTTACTTCACTTCAATTGATTAAGCTCAGTTGCTTCACTTCACTTCAACTGATTGGGCTCACTTAGTTAGCTTCACTTCAACAAATAGAGCTCACTTGTTTTACTTCACTTCAATTGATTAAGCTCAGTTGCTTCACTTCACTTCAACTGATTGGGCTCACTTTGCTAGCTTTACTTCAACAAAAAGAGCTCACTTGTTTTACTTCACTTCAATTGATTAAGCTCAGTTGCTTCACTTCACTTCAACTGATTGGGCTCACTTTGCTAGCTTTACTTCAACAAAAAGAGCTCACTTGTTTTACTTCACTTCAATTGATTAAGCTCAGTTGCTTCACTTCACTTCAACTGATTGGGCTCACTTAGATAGTTTTACTCCAACTAATACAGCTCACTTGTTTCACTTCACTTCACTTGATAAAGCTCAGTTGCTTCACTTCACTTTACCTGATTAGGCTCACTTAACTAGCTTCACTTCAACTAATAGAGCTCACTCGTTTCACTTCACTTCAACTGATTAGGCTTACCTAACTAGCTTCACTTCAACTAATAGAGCTCACTTGTTCCACTTCACTTCAATTGATTTAGCTCAGTTGCTTCACTTCACTTCAACTGATTGAGCTCAGTTGCTTCACTTCACTTCAACTGATAAGGCTCACTTAACTAGCTTCACTTCAACTAATAGAGCTCACTTGTTCCACTTCACTTCAATTGATTTAGCTCAGTTGCTTCACTTCACTTTAACTGATTAGGCTCACTTAGATAGCTTTACTCCAACTAATAGAGCTCACTCGTTTCACTTCACTTCAACTGATTAGGCTTACCTAACTAGCTTCACTTCAACTAATAGAGCTCACTTGTTTCACTTCACTCCAATTGATTAAGCTCAATTGCTTCACTTCACTTCAACTGATTAGGTTCACTTAGTTAGCTTCACTTCAACAAATAGAGCTGACTTGTTTCACTTCACTTAAATTGATTAAGCTCAGTTGCTTCACTTCACTTCAACTGATTGAGCTCAGTTGCTTCACTTCACTTCAACTGATAAGGCTCACTTAACTAGCTTCACTTCAACTAATAGAGCTCACTTGTTCCACTTCACTTCAATTGATTTAGCTCAGTTGCTTCACTTCACTTTAACTGATTAGGCTCACTTAGATAGCTTTACTCCAACTAATAGAGCTCACTCGTTTCACTTCACTTCAACTGATTAGGCTTACCTAACTAGCTTCACTTCAACTAATAGAGCTCACTTGTTCCACTTCACTTCAATTGATTTAGCTCAGTTGCTTCACTTCACTTCAACTGATTGAGCTCAGTTGCTTCACTTCACTTCAACTGATAAGGCTCACTTAACTAGCTTCACTTCAACTAATAGAGCTCACTTGTTCCACTTCACTTCAATTGATTTAGCTCAGTTGCTTCACTTCACTTTAACTGATTAGGCTCACTTAGATAGCTTTACTCCAACTAATAGAGCTCACTCGTTTCACTTCACTTCAACTGATTAGGCTTACCTAACTAGCTTCACTTCAACTAATAGAGCTCACTTGTTTCACTTCACTTCACTTGATAAAGCTCAGTTGCTTCACTTCACTTTACCTGATTAGGCTCACTTAACTAGCTTCACTTCAACTAATAGAGCTGACTTGTTTCACTTCACTTCAACTGATTAGGCTCAGTTGCTTCACTTCAGTTTATTTGATTAAGCTCAGTTGCTTCACTTGACTTCAACTGATTGGGCTCACTTAGTCAGCTTCACTTCAACAAATAGAGCTCACTTGTTTCACTTCACTTCAATTGATTAAGCTCAGTTGCTTCACTTCACTTCAACTGATTGGGCTCACTTAACTAGCTTCACTTCAACTAAAGAGCTCACTTGTTTTACTTCACTTCAATTGATTAAGCTCAGTTGCTTCACTTCACTTCAACTGATTGGGCTCACTTAGTTAGCTTCACTTCAACAAATAGAGCTCACTTGTTTCACTGCTCTTAAATCGATTAAGCTTAGTTGCTTCACTTCACTTCAACTGATTGGGTTCACTTGGTTAGCTTCTCTTCAACCAATAGAGCTCACTTATTTCACTTCACTTCAATTGATTAAGCTCAGTGGCGTCACTTCACTTCAACTGAATAGGCTAAATTAACTAGCTTCACTTCAACTAATAGAGTTCACTTGTGTCACTCCACCTTAATTGATTAAGCTCAATTGTTTCACTTCACTTCAACTGATTAAGCTCAGTTGCTTCTCTTTATTTCAACTGATTAGGCTCACTTCGTGCGCTTAACTTCAACTAAAAGAGCTCACTTGTTCCACATCACTTCAATTGATTAAGCTCAGTTGCTTCACTTCACTTCAACTGATTGGGCTCACTTAACTAGCTTCACTTCAACTAAAGAGCTCACTTGTTTTACTTCACTTCAATTGATTAAGCTCAGTTGCTTCACTTCACTTCAACTGATTGGGCTCACTTAGTTAGCTTCACTTCAACAAATAGAGCTCACTTGTTTCACTGCTCTTAAATCGATTAAGCTTAGTTGCTTCACTTCACTTCAACTGATTGGGTTCACTTGGTTAGCTTCTCTTCAACCAATAGAGCTCACTTATTTCACTTCACTTCAATTGATTAAGCTCAGTGGCGTCACTTCACTTCAACTGAATAGGCTAAATTAACTAGCTTCACTTCAACTAAAGAGCTCACTTGTTTTACTTCACTTCAATTGATTAAGCTCAGTTGCTTCACTTCACTTCAACTGATTGGGCTCACTTAGTTAGCTTCACTTCAACAAATAGAGCTCACTTGTTTCACTGCTCTTAAATCGATTAAGCTTAGTTGCTTCACTTCACTTCAACTGATTGGGTTCACTTGGTTAGCTTCTCTTCAACCAATAGAGCTCACTTATTTCACTTCACTTCAATTGATTAAGCTCAGTGGCGTCACTTCACTTCAACTGAATAGGCTAAATTAACTAGCTTCACTTCAACTAATAGAGTTCACTTGTGTCACTCCACCTTAATTGATTAAGCTCAATTGTTTCACTCCACTTCAATTGATTAAGCTCAATTGTTTCACTTCACTTCAATTGATTAAGCTCAGTTGCTTCACTTCACTTCAACTGATTGGGCTCACTTAATTAGCTTCACTTCAACTTATAGAGCTCACTTGTTTCACTTCACTTCAATTGATTAAGCTCAGTGGCTTCACTTCAACTGAATAGGCTAAATTAACTAGCTTTACTTACACTAATAGAGTTCACTTGTGTCACTCCACCTTAATTGATTAAGCTCAATTGTTTCACTTCACTTCAACTGATTAAGCTCAGTTGCTTCTCTTTATTTCAACTGATTAGGCTCACTTCGTGCGCTTAACTTCAACTAAAAGAGCTCACTTGTTCCACATCACATCAATTGATTAGGCTCAGTTGCTTCACTTTACTTCAACTGATTGGGCTCACTTAGATAGCTTTACTCCAACTAATAGAGCTCACTTGTTTCACTTCACTTCAACTGATTAGGCTCACTTAACTAGCTTCACTTCAACTAATAGAGCTCACTTGTTTCACTTCACTTCAACTGATTAAGCTCAGTTGCTTCACTTCAGTTAATTTGATTAAACTCAGTTGCTTCACTTCACTTCAACTGATTAGGCTCACTTAACAGGCTTCAATTTAACTAATAGAGCTCACTTGTTCACTTCACTTCAATTGATTAAGCTCAGTTGCCTCACTTCACTTCAACTGATTAAGCTCAGTTGCTTCACTTCACTTCAACTGATAAGGCTCACTTAACTAGCTTCACTTCAACTAATAGATCTCACTTGTTCCACTTCACTTCAATTGATTTAGCTCAGTTGCTTCACTTCACTTCAACTGATTGGGCTCACTTAGTTAGCTTCACTTCAACAAATAGATCTCACTTGTTTCACTTCACTTTAATTGATAAAGCTCTGTTGCTTCACTTCACTTTAACTGATTAGTCTCACTTAACTAGCTTCACTTCAATTGAAAAGCTCACTTGTTTTACTTCACTTCAATTGATTAAGCTCAGTTGCTTCACTTCACTTCAACTGATTGGGCTCACTTTTTTAATTCACTTCAACAAAAAGAGCTCACTTGTTTTACTTCACTTCAATTGATTAAGCTCAGTTGCTTCACTTCACTTCAACTGATTGGGCTCACTTAGATAGCTTTACTCCAACTAATAGATCTCACTTGTTTCACTTCACTTCAATTGATAAAGCTCAGTTGCTTTACTTCACTTTACCTGATTAGGCTCACTTAACTAGCTTCACTTCAACTAATAGAGATGACTTGTTTCACTTCACTTCAACTGATTAGGCTCACTTAACTAGCTTCACTTCAACTAATAGAGCTCACTTGTTACACGTCACTTCAACTGATTAGGCTCACTTAACTAGCTTCACCTCAACTACTAGAGCTCACTTGTTTCACTTCACATCAATTGATTAAGCTCAGTTTCTTCACTTCACTTCAATTGATTAAACTCAGTTGCTTTACTTCACTTCAACTGATTGGGCTCACTTGTTTCACTGCACTTAAATCGATTGGGCTCAGTTGCTTCACTTCACTTCAACTGATTAGGCTCACTTAACTAGCTTCACTTCAACTAAAGAGCTCACTTGCTTCACTTCACTTCAATTGATTAAGCTCAGTTGCTTCACTTCACTTCAACTGATTGGGATCACTAAGTTAGCTTTACTCCAAATAATGAAGCTCACTTGTTTCACTTCACTTTAACTGATAAAGCTCACTTAACTAGCTTCACTGTAACTAATAGAGCTTACTTGTTTAACTTCACTTCTATTGATTAAGCTCAATTGTTTAACTTCACTTCAACCGATAAAGCTCAGTTGCTTCACTTCACTTCAACTGATAAGGCTCACTTAACTAGCTTCACTTCAATTGAAAAGCTCAGTTGTTTTACTTCAATTCAATTGATTAAGGTCAGTTGCTTCACTTCACTTCAACTGATTGGGCTCACTTAGTCAGCTTCACTTCAACAAATAGAGCTCACTTGTTTAACTTCACTTCAATTGATAAAGCTCTGTTGCTTCACTTCACTTTAACTGATTAGGCTCACTTAACTAGCTTCACTTCAATTGAAAAGCTCACTTGTTTTACTTCAATTCAATTGATTAAGCTCAGTTGCTTCACTTCACTTCAACTGATTGGGCTCACTTAGTTAGCTTCACTTCAGCAAATAGAGCTCACTTGTTTTACTTCACTTCAATTGATTAAGCTCAGTTGCTTCACTTCACTTCAACTGATTGGGCTCACTTTGCTAGCTTTACTTCAACAAAAAGAGCTCACTTGTTTCACGTCACTTCAATAGATTAAGCTCAGTTGCTTCACTTCACTTCAACTGATTAGGCTCACTTAACTAGCTTCACCTCAACTACTAGAGCTCACTTGTTTCACTTCACTTCAATTGATTAAGCTCAGTTTCTTCACTTCAGTTTATTTGATTAAGCTCAGTTGCTTCACTTCACTTCAACTGATTAGGCTCACTTATAGGGCTTCAATTTAACTAATAGAGCTCACTTGTTCACTTCACTTAAATTGATTAAGCTCAGTTGCCTCACTTCACTTCAACTGAGTAAGGCTCACTTAACTAGCTTCACTTCAACTAATAGAGCTCACTTGTTCCACTTCACTTCAATTGATTTAGCTCAGTTGCTTCACTTCACTTTAACTGATTAGGCTCACTTAACTAGCTTCACTTCAATTGAAAAGCTCACTTGTTTTACTTCACTTTAATTGATTAAGCTCAGTTGCTTCACTTCACTTCAACTGATTAGGCTCACTTAACAGGCTTCAATTTAACTAATAGAGCTCACTTGTTCACTTCACTTAAATTGATTAAGCTCAGTTGCTTCACTTCACTTCAACTGATAAGGCTCACTTAACTAGCTTCACTTCAACTAATAGAGCTCACTTGTTCCACTTCACTTCAATTGATTTAGCTCAGTTGCTTCACTTCACTTTAACTGAATAGGCTCACTTAACTAGCTTCACTTCAATTGAAAAGCTCACTTGTTTTACTTCACTTCAATTGATTAAGCTCAGTTGCTTCACTTCACTTCAACTGATTGGGCTCACTTAGTTAGCTTCACTTCAACAATTAGAGCTCACTTGTTTTACTTCACTTCAATTGATTGAGCTCAGTTGCTTCACTTCACTTCAACTGATTGGGCTCACTTTGTTAGCTTCACTTCAACAAAAAGAGCTCACTTGTTTTACTTCACTTCAATTGATTAAGCTCAGTTGCTTCACTTCACTTCAACTGATTAGGCTCACTTAACTAGCTTCACCTCAACTACTAGAGCTCACTTGTTTCACTTCACTTCAATTGATTAAGCTCAGTTTCTTCACTTCAGTTTATTTGATTAAGCTCAGTTGCTTCACTTCACTTCAACTGATTAGGCTCACTTAACAGGCTTCAATTTAACTAATAGAGCTCACTTGTTCACTTCACTTAAATTGATTAAGCTCAGTTGCCTCACTTCACTTCAACTGATTAAGCTCAGTTGCTTCACTTCACTTCAACTGATAAGGCTCACTTAACTAGCTTCACTTCAACTAATAGAGCTCACTTGTTCCACTTCACTTCAATTGATTTAGCTCAGTTGCTTCACTTCACTTTAACTGATTAGGCTCACTTAACTAGCTTCACTTCAATTGAAAAGCTCACTTGTTTTACTTCACTTCAATTGATTAAGCTCAGTTGCTTCACTTCACTTCAACTGATTGAGCTCACTTAGTTAGCTTCACTTCAACAAATAGAGCTCACTTGTTCACTTCACTTAAATTGATTAAGCTCAGTTGCCTCACTTCACTTCAACTGAGTAAGCTCAGTTGCTTCACTTCACTTCAACTGATAAGGCTCACTTAACTAGCTTCACTTCGACTAATAGAGCTCACTTGTTACACGTCACTTCAACTGATTAGGCTCACTTAACTAGCTTCACCTCAACTACTAGAGCTCACTTGTTTCACTTCACTGCAATTGATTAAGCTCAGTTTCTTCACTTCACTTCAATTGATTAAACTCAGTTGCTTCACTTCACTTCAACTGATTGGGCTCACTTGTTTCACTGCACTTAAATCGATTAGGCTCAGTTGCTGCACTTCACTTCAACTGATTAGGCTCATTTAACTAGCTTCACTTCAACTGAAGAGCTCACTTGTTTTACTGCACTTCAATTGATTAAACTCAGTTGCTTCACTTCACTTCAACTGATTGGGCTCAGTTGCTTCACTTCACTTCAACTGATAAGGCTCACTTAACTAGCTTCACTTCAACTAATAGAGCTCACTTGTTTCACCTCACTTCAATTGATTAAGCTCAGTTGCTTCACTTCAGTTAATTTGATTAAGCTCAGTTGCTTCACTTCACTTCAACTGATTAGGCTCACTTAACAGGGTTCAATTCAACTAATAGAGCTCACTTGTTCACTTCACTTCAATTGATTAAGCTCAGTTGCCTCACTTCACTTCAACTGATTGAGCTCAGTTGCTTCACTTCACTTTAACTGATAAGGCTCACTTAACTAGCTTCACTTCAACTAATAGAGCTCACTTGTTCCACTTCACTTCAATTGATTTAGCTCAGTTGCTTCACTTCACTTTAACTGATTAGGCTCACTTAGATAGCTTTACTCCAACTAATAGAGCTCACTCGTTTCACTTCACTTCAACTGATTAGGCTTACCTAACTAGCTTCACTTCAACTAAAGAGCTCACTTCTTTCACTTCACTCCAATTGATTAAGCTCAATTGCTTCACTTCACTTCAACTGATTAGGTTCACTTAGTTAGCTTCACTTCAACAAATAGAGCTCACTTGTTTCACTTCACTTCAATTGATAAAGTTCAGTTGCTTCACTTCACTTCAACTGATTGGGCTCACTTAGATAGCTTTACTCCAACAAATAGATCTCACTTGTTTCACTTCACTTCAATTGATAAAGCTCTGTTGCTTCACTTCACTTTAACTGATTAGGCTCACTTAACTAGCTTCACTTCTATTGAAAAGCTCACTTGTTTTACTTCAATTCAATTGATTAAGCTCAGTTGCTTCACTTCACTTCAACTGATTGGGCTCACTTAGTTAGCTACACTTCAACAAATAGAGCTCACTTGTTTTACTTCACTTCAATTGATTAAGCTCAGTTGCTTCACTTCACTTCAACTGATTGGGCTCACTTTGCTAGCTTTACTTCAACAAAAAGAGCTCACTTGTTTTACTTCACTTCAATTGATTAAGCTCAGTTGCTTCACTTCAGTTTATTTGATTAAGCTCAGTTGCTTCACTTCACTTCAACTGATTAGGCTCACTTAACAGGCTTCAATTTAACTAATAGAGCTCACTGGTTCACTTCACTTAAAATGATTAAGCTCAGTTGCCTCACTTCACTTCAATTGATTAAGCGCAGTTGCTTAACTTCACTTCAACTGATTGGGCTCACTTAGATAGTTTTACTCCAACTAATACAGCTCACTTGTTTCACTTCACTTCAATTGATAAAGCTCAGTTGCTTCACTTCACTTTACCTGATTAGGCTCACTTAACTAGCTTCACTTCAACTAATAGAGCTGACTTGTTTCACTTCACTTCAACTGATTAGGCTCAGTTGCTTCACTTCAGTTTATTTGATTAAGCTCAGTTGCTTCACTTCACTTCAACTGATTAGGCTCACTTAACAGGCTTCAATTTAACTAATAGAGCTCACTGGTTCACTTCACTTAAAATGATTAAGCTCAGTTGCCTCACTTCACTTCAATTGATTAAGCTCAGTTGCTTTACTTCACTTCAACTGATTGGGCTCACTTTGTTAGCTTCACTTCAACAAAAAGAGCTCACTTTTTTTACTTCACTTCAATTGATTAAGCTCAGTTGCTTCACTTCAACTGATTGGGCTCACTTAGATAGCTTTACTCCAACTAATAGATCTCACTTGTTTCACTTCACTTCAACTAATAGAGTTCACTTGTGTCACTCCACTTCAATTGATTAAGCTCAATTGTTTCACTTCACTTCAATTGATTAAGCTCAGTTGCTTCACTTCACTTCAACTGATTGGGCTCACTTAATTAGCTTCACTTCAACTTATAGAGCTCACTTGTTTCACTTCACTTCAATTGATTAAGCTTAGTGGCTTCACTTCAACTGAATAGGCTAAATTAACTAGCTTTACTTACACTAATAGAGTTCACTTGTGTCACTCCACCTTAATTGATTAAGCTCAATTGTTTCACTTCACTTCAACTGATTAAGCTCAGTTGCTTCTCTATATTTCAACTGATTAGGCTCACTTCGTGCGCTTAACTTCAACTAAAAGAGCTCACTTGTTCCACATCACATCAATTGATTAGGCTCAGTTGCTTCACTTCACTTCGACTGATTGGGCTCACTTAGATAGCTTTACTCCAACTAATAGAGCTCACTTGTTTCACTTCACTTCAACTGATTAGGCTCACTTAACTAGCTTCACTTCAACTAATAGAGCTCACTTGTTTCACTTCACTTCAATTGATTAAGCTCAGTTGCTGCACTTCAGTTAATTTGATTAAGCTCAGTTGCTTCACTTCACTTCAACTGATTAGGCTCACTTAACAGGCTTCAATTTAACTAATAGAGCTCACTTGTTCACTTCACTTCAATTGATTAAGCTCAGTTGCCTCACTTCACTTCAACTGATTAAGCTCAGTTGCTTCACTTCACTTCAACTGATAAGGCTCACTTAACTAGCTTCACTTCAACTAATAGATCTCACTTGTTCCACTTCACTTCAATTGATTTAGCTCAGTTGCTTCACTTCACTTCAACTGATTGGGCTCACTTAGTTAGCTTCACTTCAACAAATAGATCTCACTTGTTTCACTTCACTTCAATTGATAAAGCTCTGTTGCTTCACTTCACTTTAACTGATTAGGCTCACTTAACTAGCTTCACTTCAATTGAAAAGATCACTTGTTTTACTTCAATTCAATTGATTAAGCTCAGTTGCTTCACTTCACTTCAACTGATTGGGCTCACTTAGTTAGCTTCACTTCAACAAATAGAGCTCACTTGTTTTACTTCACTTCAATTGATTAAGCTCAGTTGCTTCACTTCACTTCAACTGATTGGGCTTACTTTGCTAGCTTTACTTCAACAAAAAGAGATCACTTGTTTTACTTCACTTCAATTGATTAAGCTCAGTTGCTTCACTTCACTTCAACTGATTGGGCTCACTTAGATAGCTTTACTCCAACTAATAGAGCTCACTTGTTTCACTTCACTTCAATTGATAAAGCTCAGTTGCTTCACTTTACTTTACCTGATTAGGCTCACTTAACTAGCTTCACTTCAACTAATAGAGCTGACTTGTTTCACTTCACTTCAACTGATTAGGCTCAGTTGCTTCACTTCAGTTTATTTGATTAAGTTCAGTTGCTTCACTTCACTTCAACTGATTAGGCTCACTTAACGGGCTTCAATTTAACTAATAGAGCTCACTTGTTCACTTCACTTAAATTGATTAAGCTCAGTTGCCTCACTTCACTTCAACTGATTAAGCTCAGTTGCTTCACTTCACTTCAACTGATAAGGCTCACTTAACTAGCTTCACTTCAACTAATAGAGCTCACTTGTTCCACTTCACTTCAATTGATTTAGCTCAGTTGCTTTACTTCACTTTAACTGATTGGGCTCACTTAACTAGCTTCACTTCAATTGAAAAGCTCACTTGTTTTACTTCACTTCAATTGATTAAGCTCAGTTTCTTCACTTCACTTCAACTGATTGGGCTCACTTAGTTAGCTTCACTTCAACAAATAGAGCTCACTTGTTTTACTTCACTTCAATTGATTAAGCTCAGTTGCTTCACTTCACTTCAACTGATTGGGCTCACTTTTTAGCTTCACTTCAACAAAAAGAGCTCACTTGTTTTACTTCACTTCAATTGATTAAGCTCAGTTGCTTCACTTCACTTCAACTGATTGGGCTCACTTAGATAGCTTTACTCCAACTAATAGATCTCACTTGTTTCACTTCACTTCAATTGATAAAGCTCAGTTGCTTCACTTCACTTTACCTGATTAGGCTCACTTAACTAGCTTCACATCAACTAATAGAGATGACTTGTTTCACTTCACTTCAACTGATTAGGCTCACTTAACTAGCTTCACTTCAACTAATAGAGCTCACTTGTTACACGTCACTTCAACTGATTAGGCTCACTTGACTAGCTTCACCTCAACTACTAGATCTCACTTGTTTCACTTCACTTCAATTGATTAAGCTCAGTTGCTTCACTTCACTTCAACTGATTGGGCTCACTTAGTTAGCTTCACTTCAACAAATAGAGCTCACTTGTTTTACTTCACTTCAATTGATTAAGCTCAGTTGCTTCACTTTACTTTACCTGATTAGGCTCACTTAACTAGCTTCACTTCAACTAATAGAGCTGACTTGTCTCACTTCACTTCAACTGATTAGGCTCAGTTTGCTTCACTTCAGTTTATTTGATTAAGTTTAGTTGCTTCACTTCACTTCAACTGATTAGGCTCACTTAACGGGCTTCAATTTAACTAATAGAGCTCACTTGTTCACTTCACTTAAATTGATTAAGCTCAGTTGCCTCACTTCACTTCAACTGATTAAGCTCAGTTGCTTCACTTCACTTCAACTGATAAGGCTCACTTAACTAGCTTCACTTCAACTAATAGAGCTCACTTGTTCCACTTCACTTCAATTGATTTAGCTCAGTTGCTTTACTTCACTTTAACTGATTGGGCTCACTTAACTTGCTTCACTTCAATTGAAAAGCTCACTTGTTTTACTTCACTTCAATTGATTAAGCTCAGTTTCTTCACTTCACTTCAACTGATTGGGCTCACTTAGTTAGCTTCACTTCAACAAATAGAGCTCAATTGTTTTACTTCACTTCAATTGATTAAGCTCAGTTGCTTCACTTCACTTCAACTGATTGGGCTCACTTTTTAGCTTCACTTCAACAAATAGAGCTCACTTGTTTTACATCACTTCAATTGATTAAGCTCAGTTTCTTCACTTCACTTCAATTGATTAAACTCAGTTGCTTCACTTCACTTCAACTGATTGGGCTCACTTGTTTCACTGCACTTAAATCGATTAGGCTCAGTTGCTTCACTTCACTTCAACTGATTAGGCTCACTTAACTAGCTTCACTTCAACTAATAGAGCTCACTTGTTCCACTTCACTTCAATTGATTTAGCTCAGTTGCTTTACTTCACTTTAACTGATTGGGCTCACTTAACTAGCTTCACTTCAATTGAAAAGCTCACTTGTTTTACTTCACTTCAATTGATTAAGCTCAGTTTCTTCACTTCACTTCAACTGATTGGGCTCACTTAGTTAGCTTCACTTCAACAAATAGAGCTCAATTGTTTTACTTCACTTCAATTGATTAAGCTCAGTTGCTTCACTTCACTTCAACTGATTGGGCTCACTTTTTAGCTTCACTTCAACAAAAAGAGATCACTTGTTTTACTTCACTTCAATTGATTAAGCTCAGTTGCTTCACTTCACTTCAACTGATTGGGCTCACTTAGATAGCTTTACTCCAACTAATAGAGCTCACTTGTTTCACTTCACTTCAATTGATAAAGCTCAGTTGCTTCACTTTACTTTACCTGATTAGGCTCACTTAACTAGCTTCACTTCAACTAATAGAGCTGACTTGTCTCACTTCACTTCAACTGATTAGGCTCAGTTTGCTTCACTTCAGTTTATTTGATTAAGTTCAGTTGCTTCACTTCACTTCAACTGATTAGGCTCACTTAACGGGCTTCAATTTAACTAATAGAGCTCACTTGTTCACTTCACTTAAATTGATTAAGCTCAGTTGCCTCACTTCACTTCAACTGATTAAGCTCAGTTGCTTCACTTCACTTCAACTGATAAGGCTCACTTAACTAGCTTCACTTCAACTAATAGAGCTCACTTGTTCCACTTCACTTCAATTGATTTAGCTCAGTTGCTTTACTTCACTTTAACTGATTGGGCTCACTTAACTAGCTTCACTTCAATTGAAAAGCTCACTTGTTTTACTTCACTTCAATTGATTAAGCTCAGTTTCTTCACTTCACTTCAACTGATTGGGCTCACTTAGTTAGCTTCACTTCAACAAATAGAGCTCAATTGTTTTACTTCACTTCAATTGATTAAGCTCAGTTGCTTCACTTCACTTCAACTGATTGGGCTCACTTTTTAGCTTCACTTCAACAAATAGAGCTCACTTGTTTTACATCACTTCAATTGATTAAGCTCAGTTTCTTCACTTCACTTCAATTGATTAAACTCAGTTGCTTCACTTCACTTCAACTGATTGGGCTCACTTGTTTCACTGCACTTAAATCGATTAGGCTCAGTTGCTTCACTTCACTTCAACTGATTAGGCTCACTTAACTAGCTTCACTTCAACTAATAGAGCTCACTTGTTCCACTTCACTTCAATTGATTTAGCTCAGTTGCTTTACTTCACTTTAACTGATTGGGCTCACTTAACTAGCTTCACTTCAATTGAAAAGCTCACTTGTTTTACTTCACTTCAATTGATTAAGCTCAGTTTCTTCACTTCACTTCAACTGATTGGGCTCACTTAGTTAGCTTCACTTCAACAAATAGAGCTCAATTGTTTTACTTCACTTCAATTGATTAAGCTCAGTTGCGTCACTTCACTTCAACTGATTGGGCTCACTTTTTAGCTTCACTTCAACAAATAGAGCTCACTTGTTTTACTTCACTTCAATTGATTAAGCTCAGTTTCTTCACTTCACTTCAATTGATTAAACTCAGTTGCTTCACTTCACTTCAACTGATTGGGCTCACTTGTTTCACTGCACTTAAATCGATTAGGCTCAGTTGCTTCACTTCACTTCAACTGATTAGGCTCACTTAACTAGCTCCACTTCAACTAAAGAGCTCACTTGCTTCACTTCACTTCAATTGATTAAGCTCAGTTGCTTCACTTCACTTCAACTGATTGGGATCACTTAGTTAGCTTTACTCCAACTAATGAAGCTCACTTGTTTCACTTCACTTCAACTGATAAGGCTCACTTAACTAGCTTCACTGTAACTAATAGAGCTTACTTGTTTAACTTCACTTCTATTGATTAAGCTCAATTGTTTAACTTCACTTCAACCGATAAAGCTCAGTTGCTTCACTTCACTTCAACTGATAAGGCTCACTTAACTAGCTTCACTTCAATTGAAAAGCTCAGTTGTTTTACTTCAATTCAATTGATTAAGCTCAGTTGCTTCACTTCACTTCAACTGATTGGGCTCACTTAGTTAGCTTCACTTCAACAAATAGAGCTCACTTGTTTAACTTCACTTCAATTGATAAAGCTCTGTTGCTTCACTTCACTTTAACTGATTAGGCTCACTTAACTAGCTTCACTTCAATTGAAAAGCTCACTTGTTTTACTTCAATTCAATTGATTAAGCTCAGTTGCTTCACTTCACTTCAACTGATTGGGCTCACTTAGTTAGCTTCACTTCAACAAATAGAGCTCACTTGTTTAACTTCACTTCAATTGATAAAGCTCTGTTGCTTCACTTCACTTCAACTGATTGGGCTCACTTTGCTAGCTTTACTTCAACAAAAAGAGCTCACTTGTTTCACGTCACTTCAATAGATTAAGCTCAGTTGCTTCACTTCACTTCAACTGATTAGGCTCACTTAACTAGCTTCACTTCAACTACTAGAGCTCACTTGTTTCACATCACTTCAATTGATTAAGCTCAGTTTCTTCACTTCAGTTTATTTGATTAAGCTCAGTAGCTTCACTTCACTTCAACTGATTAGGCTCACTTAACAGGCTTCAATTTAACTAATAGAGCTCACTTGTTCACTTCACTTAAATTGATTAAGCTCAGTTGCCTCACTTCACTTCAACTGAGTAAGGCTCACTTAACTAGCTTCACTTCATCTAATAGAGCTCACTTGTTCCACTTCACTTCAATTGATTTAGCTCAGTTGCTTCACTCCACTTCAACTGATTAGGCTCACTTAACAGGCTTCAATTTAACTAATAGAGCTCACTTGTTCACTTCACTTAAATTGATTAAGCTCAGTTGCTTCGCTTCACTTCAACTGATTAGGCTCACTTAACTAGCTTCTTTTCAATTGAAAAGCTCACTTGTTTTACTTCACTTCAAATGATTAAGCTCAGTTGCTTCACTTCACTTCAACTGATTAGGCTCACTTAACAGGCTTCAATTTAACTAATAGAGCTCACTTGTTCACTTCACTTAAATTGATTAAGCTCAGTTGCTTCGCTTCACTTCAACTGATTAGGCTCACTTAACTAGCTTCTTTTCAATTGAAAAGCTCACTTGTTTTACTTCACTTCAATTGATTAAGCTCAGTTGCTTCACTTCACTTCAACTGATTGGGCTCACTTAGTTAGCTTCACTTCAACAAATAGAGCTCACTTGTTTTACTTCACTTCAATTGATTAAGCTCAGTTTCTTCACTTCACTTCAACTGATTGGGCTCACTTAGTTAGCTTCACTTCAACAAATAGAGCTCACTTGTTTTACTTCACTTAAATTGATTAAGCTCAGTTGCTTCACTTCACTTTAACTGATTAGGCTCACTTAAATAGCTTCACTTCAATTGAAAAGCTCACTTGTTTTACTTTACTTCAATTGATTAAGCTCAGTTGCTTCACTTCACTTCAACTGATTGGGCTCACTTAGTTAGCTTCACTTCAACAATTAGAGCTCACTTGTTTTACTTCACTTCAATTGATTATGCTCAGTTGCTTCACTTCACTTCAACTGACTGGGCTCACTTTGTTAGCTTCACTTCAACAAAAAGAGCTCACTTGTTTTACTTCACTTCAATTGATTAAGCTCAGTTGCTTCACTTCACTTCAACTGATTAGGCTCACTTAACTAGCTTCACCTCAACTACTAGAGCTCTCTTGTTTCACTTCACTTCAATTGATTAAGCTCAGTTTCTTCACTTCAGTTTATTTGATTAAGCTCAGTTGCTTCACTTCACTTCAACTGATTAGGCTCACTTAACAGGCTTCAATTTAACTAATAGAGCTCACTTGTTCACTTCACTTAAATTGATTAAGCTCAGTTGCCTCACTTCACTTCAACTGAGTAAGCTCAGTTGCTTCACTTCACTTCAACTGATAAGTCTCACTTAACTAGCTTCACTTCAACTAATAGAGCTCACTTGTTCCACTTCACTTCAATTGATTTAGCTCAGTTGCTTCACTTCACTTTAACTGATTAGGCTCACTTAACTAGCTTCACTTCAATTGAAAAGCTCACTTGTTTTACTTCACTTCAATTGATTAAGCTCAGTTGCTTCACTTCACTTCAACTGATTGGGCTCACTTAGTTAGCTTCACTTCAACAAATAGAGCTAACTTGTTCACTTCACTTAAATTGATTAAGCTCAGTTGCCTCACTTCACTTCAACTGAGTAAGCTCAGTTGCTTCACTTCACTTCAACTGATAAGGCTCACTTAACTAGCTTCACTTCAACTAATAGAGCTCACTTGTTACACGTCACTTCAACTGATTAGGCTCACTTAACTAGCTTCACCTCAACTACTAGAGCTCACTTGTTTCACTTCACTTCAATTGATTAAGCTCAGTTTCTTCACTTCACTTCAATTGATTAAACTCAGTTGCTTCACTTCACTTCAACTGATTGGGCTCACTTGTTTCACTGCACTTAAATCGATTAGGCTCAGTTGCTGCACTTCATTTCAACTGATTAGGCTCATTTAACTAGCTTCACTTCAACTGAAGAGCTCACTTGTTTTACTGCACTTCAATTGATTAAACTCAGTTGCTTCACTTCACTTCAACTGATTGGGCTCAGTTGCTTCACTTCACTTCAACTGATAAGGCTCACTTAACTAGCTTCACTTCAACTAATAGAGCTCACTTGTTTCACCTCACTTCAATTGATTAAGCTCAGTTGCTTTACTTCAGTTAATTTGATTAAGCTCAGTTGCTTCACTTCACTTCAACTGATTAGGCTCACTTAACAGGCTTCAATTCAACTAATAGAGCTCACTTGTTCACTTCACTTCAATTGATTAGGCTCAGTTGCCTCACTTCACTTCAACTGATTGAGCTCAGTTGCTTCACTTCACTTTAACTGATAAGGCTCACTTAACTAGCTTCACTTCAACTAATAGAGCTCACTTGTTCCACTTCACTTCAATTGATTTAGCTCAGTTGCTTCACTTCACTTTAACTGATTAGGCTCACTTAGATAGCTTTACTCCAACTAATAGCGCTCACTCGTTTCACTTCACTTCAACTGATTAGGCTTACCTAACTAGCTTCACTTCAACTAAAGAGCTCACTTGCTTCACTTCACTCCAATTGATTAAGCTCAATTGCTTCACTTCACTTCAACTGATTAGGTTCACTTAGTTAGCTTCACTTCAACAAATAGAGGTCACTTGTTTCACTTCACTTCAATTGATAAAGCTCAGTTGCTTCACTTCACTTCAACTGATTGGGCTCACTTAGATAGCTTTACTCCAACAAATAGATCTCACTTGTTTCACTTCACTTCAATTGATAAAGCTCTGTTGCTTCACTTCACTTTAACTGATTGGGCTCACTTAACTAGCTTCACTTCAATTGAAAAGCTCACTTGTTTTACTTCACTTCAATTGATTAAGCTCAGTTTCTTCACTTCACTTCAACTGATTGGGCTCACTTAGTTAGCTTCACTTCAACAAATAGAGCTCACTTGTTTTACTTCACTTCAATTGATTAAGCTCAGTTGCTTCACTTCACTTCAACTGATTGGGCTCACTTTTTAGCTTCACTTCAACAAATAGAGCTCACTTGTTTTACTTCACTTCAATTGATTAAGCTCAGTTTCTTCACTTCACTTCAATTGATTAAACTTAGTTGCTACACTTCACTTCAACTGATTGGGCTCACTTGTTTCACTGCACTTAAATCGATTAGGCTCAGTTGCTTCACTTCACTTCAACTGATTAGGCTCACTTAACTAGCTTCACTTCAACTAAAGAGCTCACTTGCTTCACTTCACTTCAATTGATTAAGCTCAGTTGCTTCACTTCACTTCAACTGATTGGGATCACTTAGTTAGCTTTACTCCAACTAATGAAGCTCACTTGTTTCACTTCACTTCAACTGATAAGGCTCACTTAACTAGCTTCACTGTAACTAATAGAGCTTACTTGTTTAACTTCACTTCTATTGATTAAGCTCAATTGTTTAACTTCACTTCAACCGATAAAGCTCAGTTGCTTCACTTCACTTCAACTGATAAGGCTCACTTAACTAGCTTCACTTCAATTGAAAAGCTCAGTTGTTTTACTTCAATTCAATTGATTAAGCTCAGTTGCTTCACTTCACTTCAACTGATTGGGCTCACTTAGTTAGCTTCACTTCAACAAATAGAGCTCACTTGTTTAACTTCACTTCAATTGATAAAGCTCTGTTGCTTCACTTCACTTTAACTGATTAGGCTCACTTAACTAGCTTCACTTCAATTGAAAAGCTCACTTGTTTTACTTCAATTCAATTGATTAAGCTCAGTTGCTTCACTTCACTTCAACTGATTGGGCTCACTTAGTTAGCTTCACTTCAACAAATAGAGCTCACTTGTTTTACTTCACTTCAATTGATTAAGCTCAGTTGCTTCACTTCACTTCAACTGATTGGGCTCACTTTGCTAGCTTTACTTCAACAAAAAGAGCTCACTTGTTTCACGTCACTCCAATAGATTAAGCTCAGTTGCTTCACTTCACTTCAACTGATTAGGCTCACTTAACTAGCTTCACCTCAACTACTAGAGCTCACTTGTTTCACTTCACTTCAATTGATTAAGCTCAGTTTCTTCACTTCAGTTTATTTGATTAAGCTCAGTTGCTTCACTTCACTTCAACTGATTAGGCTCACTTAACAGGCTTCAATTTAACTAATAGAGCTCACTTGTTCACTTCACTTAAATTGATTAAGCTCAGTTGCCTCACTTCACTTCAACTGAGTAAGGCTCACTTAACTAGCTTCACTTAATCTAATAGAGCTCACTTGTTCCACTTCACTTCAATTGATTTAGCTCAGTTGCTTCACTTCACTTTAACTGATTAGGCTCACTTAACTAGCTTCTCTTCAATTGAAAAGCTCACTTGTTTTACTTCACTTCAATTGATTAAGCTCTGTTGCTTCACTTCACTTCAACTGATTAGGCTCACTTAACAGGCTTCAATTTAACTAATAGAGCTCACTTGTTCACTTCACTTAAATTGATTAAGCTCAGTTGCTTCACTTCACTTCAACTGATAAGGCTCACTTAACTAGCTTCACTTCAACTAATAGAGCTCACTTGTTCCACTTCACTTCAATTGATTTAGCTCAGTTGCTTCACTTCACTTTAACTGATTAGGCTCACTTAACTAGCTTCACTTCAATTGAAAAGCTCACTTGTTTTACTTCACTTCAATTGATTAAGCTCAGTTGCTTCACTTCACTTCAACTGATTGGGCTCACTTAGTTAGCTTCACTTCAACAATTAGAGCTCACTTGTTTTACTTCACTTCAATTGATTAAGCTCAGTTGCTTCACTTCACTTCAACTGATTGGGCTCACTTTGTTAGCTTCACTTCAACAAAAAGAGCTCACTTGTTTTACTTCACTTCAATTGATTAAGCTCAGTTGCTGCACTTCACTTCAACTGATAAGTCTCACTTAACTAGCTTCACTTCAACTAATAGAGCTCACTTGTTCCACTTCACTTCAATTGAAAAGCTCACTTGTTTTACTTCACTTCAATTGATTAAGCTCAGTTTCTTCACTTCACTTCAATTGATTAAACTCAGTTGCTTCACTTCACTTCAACTGATTGGGCTCACTTGTTTCACTGCACTTAAATCGATTAGGCTCAGTTGCTGCACTTCACTTCAACTGATTAGGCTCATTTAACTAGCTTCACTTCAACTGAAGAGCTCACTTGTTTTACTGCACTTCAATTGATTAAACTCAGTTGCTTCACTTCACTTCAACTGATTGGGCTCAGTTGTTTCACTTCACTTCAACTGATAAGGCTCACTTAACTAGCTTCACTTCAACTAATAGAGCTCACTTGTTTCACCTCACTTCAATTGATTAAGCTCAGTTGCTTCACTTCAGTTAATTTGATTAAGTTCAGTTGCTTCACTTCACTTCAACTGATTAGGCTCACTTAACAGGCTTCAATTCAACTAATAGAGCTCACTTGTTCACTTCACTTCAATTGATTAGGCTCAGTTGCCTCACTTCACTTCAACTGATTGAGCTCAGTTGCTTCACTTCACTTTAACTGATAAGGCTCACTTAACTAGCTTCACTTCAACTAATAGAGCTCACTTGTTCCACTTCACTTCAATTGATTTAGCTCAGTTGCTTCACTTCACTTTAACTGATTAGGCTCACTTAGATAGCTTTACTCCAACTAATAGAGCTCACTCGTTTCACTTCACTTCAACTGATTAGGCTTACCTAACTAGCTTCACTTCAACTAAAGAGCTCACTTGCTTCACTTCACTCCAATTGATTAAGCTCAATTGCTTCACTTCACTTCAACTGATTAGGTTCACTTAGTTAGCTTCACTTCAACAAATAGAGCTCACTTGTTTCACTTCACTTCAATTGATAAAGCTCAGTTGCTTCACTTCACTTCAACTGATTGGGCTCACTTAGATAGCTTTACTCCAACAAATAGATCTCACTTGTTTCACTTCACTTCAATTGATAAAGCTCTGTTGCTTCACTTCACTTTAACTGATTAGGCTCACTTAACTAGCTTCACTTCAATTGAAAAGCTCACTTGTTTTACTTCAATTCAATTGATTAGGCTCAGTTGCTTCACTTCACTTCAACTGATTGGGCTCACTTAGTTAGCTTCACTTCAACAAATAGAGCTCACTTGTTTTACTACACTTCAATTGATTAAGCTCAGTTGCTTCACTTCACTTCAACTGATTGGGCTCACTTTGCTAGCTTTACTTCAACAAAAAGAGCTCACTTGTTTTATTTCACTTCAATTGATTAAGCTCAGTTGCTTAACTTCACTTCAACTGATTGGGCTCACTTAGATAGTTTTACTCCAACTAATACAGCTCACTTGTTTTACTTCACTTCAATTGATAAAGCTCAGTTGCTTCACTTCACTTTACCTGATTAGGCTCAGTTAACTAGCTTCACTTCAACTAAAAGAGCTGACTTGTTTCACTTTACTTCAACTGATTAGGCTCAGTTGCTTCACTTCAGTTTATTCGATTAAGCTCAGTTGCTTCACTTCACTTCAACTGATTAGGCTCACTTAACAGGCTTCAATTTAACTAATAGAGCTCACTTGTTCACTTCACTTCAACTGAGTAAGCTCAGTTGCTTCACTTCACTTCAACTGATAAGGCTCACTTAACTAGCTTCACTTCAACAAAAAGAGCTCACTTGTTTTACTTCACTTCAATTGATTAAGCTCAGTTGCTTCACTTCACTTCAACTGATTGGGCTTACTTAGATAGCTTTACTCCAACTAATAGATCTCACTTGTTTTACTTCACTTCAATTGATAAAGCTCAGTTGCTTCACTTCACTTTACCTGATTAGGCTTACTTAACTAGCTTCACTTCAACTAATAGAGATGACTTGTTTCACTTCACTTCAACTAATTAGGCTCAGTTGCTTCACTTCAACTAAAGAGCTCAGTTGCTTCACTTCACTTCAACTGATTGGGATCACTTAGTTAGCTTTACTTCAACTAATGAAGCTCACTTGTTTCACTTCACTTCAACTGATAAGGCTCACTTAACTAGCTTCACTGTAACTAATAGAGCTTACTTGTTTAACTTCACTTCTATTGATTAAGCTCAATTGTTTAACTTCACTTCAACCGATAAAGCTCAGTTGCTTCACTTCACTTTACCTGATTAGGCTCAGTTAACTAGCTTCACTTCAACTAAAAGAGCTGACTTGTTTCACTTTACTTCAACTGATTAGGCTCAGTTGCTTCACTTCAGTTTATTCGATTAAGCTCAGTTGCTTCACTTCACTTCAACTGATTAGGCTCACTTAACAGGCTTCAATTTAACTAATAGAGCTCACTTGTTCACTTCACTTCAACTGAGTAAGCTCAGTTGCTTCACTTCACTTCAACTGATAAGGCTCACTTAACTAGCTTCACTTCAACAAAAAGAGCTCACTTGTTTTACTTCACTTCAATTGATTAAGCTCAGTTGCTTCACTTCACTTCAACTGATTGGGCTTACTTAGATAGCTTTACTCCAACTAATAGATCTCACTTGTTTTACTTCACTTCAATTGATAAAGCTCAGTTGCTTCACTTCACTTTACCTGATTAGGCTTACTTAACTAGCTTCACTTCAACTAATAGAGATGACTTGTTTCACTTCACTTCAACTAATTAGGCTCAGTTGCTTCACTTCAACTAAAGAGCTCAGTTGCTTCACTTCACTTCAACTGATTGGGATCACTTAGTTAGCTTTACTTCAACTAATGAAGCTCACTTGTTTCACTTCACTTCAACTGATAAGGCTCACTTAACTAGCTTCACTTCAACTAATAGAGCTCACTTGTTCCACTTCACTTCAATTGATTTAGCTCAGTTGCTTTACTTCACTTTAACTGATTGGACTCACTTAACTAGCTTCAATTCAATTGAAAAGCTCAGTTCTTTTACTTCAATTCAATTGATTAAGCTCAGTTGCTTCACTTCACTTCAACTGATTGGGCTCAGTTAGTTAGCTTCACTTCAACAAATAGAGCTCACTTGTTTTACTTCACTTCAATTGATAAAGCTCTGTTGCTTCACTTCACTTTAATGATTAGGCTCACTTAACTAGCTTCACTTCAATTGAAAAGCTCACTTGTTTTACTTCAATTCAATTGATTAAGCTCAGTTGCTTCACTTCACTTCAACTGATTGGGCTCACTTAGTTAGCTTCTCTTCAACAAGTAGAGCTCACTTGTTTTACTTCACTTCAATTGATTAAGCTCAGTTGCTTCACTTCACTTCAACTGATTGGGCTCACTTTGCTAGCTTTACTTCAACAAAAAGAGCTCACTTGTTTCACGTCACTTCAATAGATTAAGCTCAGTTGCTTCACTTCACTTCAACTGATTAGGCTCACTTAACTAGCTTCACCTCAACTACTAGAGCTCACTTGTTTCACTTCACTTCAATTGATTAAGCTCAGTTTCTTCACTTCAGTTTATTCGATTAAGCTCAGTTGCTTCACTTCACTTCAACTGATTAGGCTCACTTAACAGGCTTCAATTTAACTAATAGAGCTCACTTGTTCACTTCACTTGAATTGATTAAGCTCAGTTGCCTCACTTCACTTCAACTGAGTAAGCTCAGTTGCTTCACTTCACTTCAACTGATAAGGTTCACTTAACTAGCTTCACTTCAACTAATAGAGCTCACTTGTTCCACTTCACTTCAATTGATTTAGCTCAGTTGCTTAACTTCACTTCAACTGATTGGGCTCACTTAGATAGCTTCACTTCAACTAATAGAGCTCACTTGTTTTACTTCACTTCAATTGATTAAGCTCAGTTGCTTAACTTCACTTCAACTGATTGGGCTCACTTAGATAGCTTCACTTCAACTAATAGAGCTCACTTGTTTTACTTCACTTCAATTGATTAAGCTCAGTTGCTTCACTTCACTTCAACTGATTGGGCTCACTTAGATAGCTTAACTTCAACTAATAGAGCTCACTTGTTTTACTTCACTTCAATTGATTAAGCTCAGTTGCTTAACTTCACTTCAACTGATTGGGCTCACTTAGATAGCTTCACTTCAACTAATAGAGCTCACTTGTTTTACTTCACTTCAATTGATTAAGCTCAGTTGCTGCACTTAACTTCAACTGATTAGGCTCATTTAACTAGCTTCACTTCAACTGAAGAGCTCACTTGTTTTACTTCACTTCAATTGATTAAACTCAGTTGCTTCACTTCACTTCAACTGATTGGGCTCAGTTGCTTCACTTCACTTCAACTGATAAGGCTCACTTAACTAGCTTCACTTCAACTAATAGAGCTCACTTGTTTCACCTCACTTCAATTGATTAAGCTCAGTTTCTTCACTTCAGTTAATTTTATTAAGCTCAGTTGCTTCACTTCACTTCAACTGATTAGGCTCACTTAACAGGCTTCAATTTAACTAATAGAGCTGACTTGTTTCACTTCACTTCAACTGATTAGGCTCACTTAACTAGCTTCAGTTCAACTAATAGAGCTCACTTGTTTCACGTCACTTCAATTGATTAAGCTCAGTTGCTTCACTTCACTTCAACTGATTGGGCTCACTTTGTTAGCTTCACTTCAACTGAAGAGCTCACTTGTTTTACTTCACTTCAATTGATTAAACTCAGTTGCTTCACTTCACTTCAACTGATTGAGCTCAGTTGCTTCACTTCACTTCAACTGATAAGGCTCACTTAACTAGCTTCACTTCAACTAATAGAGCTCACTTGTTCCACTTCACTTCAATTGATTTAGCTCAGTTGCTTCACTTCACTTTAACTGATTAGGCTCACTTAGATAGCTTTACTCCAACTAATAGAGCTCACTCGTTTCACTTCACTTCAACTGATTAGGCTTGCCTAACTAGCTTCACTTCAACTAAAGAGCTCACTTGTTTCACTTCACTCCAATTGATTAAGCTCAATTGCTTCACTTCACTTCAACTGATTAGGTTCACTTAGTTAGCTTCACATCAACAAATAGAGCTCACTTGTTTCACTTCACTTCAATTGATAAAGCTCAGTTGCTTCACTTCACTTCAACTGATTGGGCTCACTTAGTTAGCTTCACTTCAACAAATAGAGCTCACTTGTTTTACTTCACTTCAATTGATTAAGCTCAGTTGCTTCACTTCACTTCAACTGATTGGGCTCACTTAGTTAGCTTCACTTCAACAAATAGAGCTCACTTGTTTTACTTCACTTCAATTGATTAAGCTCAGTTGCTTCACTTCACTTCAACTGATTGGGCTCACTTAGTTAGCTTCACTTCAACAAATAGAGCTCACTTGTTTTACTTCACTTCAATTGATTAAGCTCAGTTGCTTCACTTAACTTCAACTGATTGGGCTCACTTTGCTAGCTTTACTTCAACAAAAAGAGCTCACTTGTTTTACTTCACTTCAATTGATTAAGCTCAGTTGCTTCACTTCACTTCAACTGATTGGGCTCACTTAGTTAGCTTCACTTCAACAAATAGAGCTCACTTGTTTTACTTCACTTCAATTGATTAAGCTCAGTTGCTTCACTTCACTTCAACTGATTGGGCTCACTTAGTTAGCTTCACTTCAACAAATAGAGCTCACTTGTTTTACTTCACTTCAATTGATTAAGCTCAGTTGCTTCACTTCACTTCAATTGATAAGGCTCACTTAACTAGCTTCACTTCAACTAATAGAGCTCACTTGTTCCACTTCACTTCAATTGATTTAGCTCAGTTGCTTCACTTCACTTTAACTGATTGGGCTCACTTAACTAGCTTCACTTCAATTGAAAAGCTCACTTGTTTTACTTCACTTCAACTGATTAGGCTTACCTAACTAGCTTCACTTCAACTAAAGAGCTCACTTGTTTCACTTCACTCCAATTGATTAAGCTCAATTGCTTCACTTCACTTCAACTGATTAGGTTCACTTAGTTAGCTTCACTCCAACTAATAGAGCTCACTCGTTTCACTTCACTTCAACTGATTAGGCTTACCTAACTAGCTTCACTTTAACTAAAGAGCTCACTTGTTTCACTTCACTCCAATTGATTAAGCTCAATTGCTTCACTTCACTTCAACTGATTAGGTTCACTTAGTTAGCTTCACTTCAACAAATAGAGCTCACTTGTTTCACTTCACTTCAATTGATAAAGCTCAGTTGCTTCACTTCACTTCAACTGATTGGGCTCACTTAGTTAGCTTCACTTCAACAAATAGAGCTCACTTGTTTTACTTCACTTCAATAGATTAAGCTCAGTTGCTTCACTTCACTTCAACTGATTGGGCTCACTTTGCTAGCTTTACTTCAACAAAAAGAGCTCACTTGTTTTACTTCACTTCAATTGATTAAGCTCAGTTGCTTAACTTCACTTCAACTGATTGGGCTCACTTAACTAGCTTCACTTCAATTGAAAAGCTCACTTGTTTTACTTCACTTCAATTGATTAAGCTCAGTTGCTTCACTTCACTTCAACTGATTGGGCTCACTTAGTTAGCTTCACTTCAACAAATAGAGCTCACTTGTTTTACTTCACTTCAATTGATTAAGCTCAGTTGCTTCACTTCACTTCAACTGATTGGGCTCACTTAGTTAGCTTCACTTCAACAAATAGAGCTCACTTGTTTTACTTCACTTCAATTGATTAAGCTCAGTTGCTTCACTTAACTTCAACTGATTGGGCTCACTTTGCTAGCTTTACTTCAACAAAAAGAGCTCACTTGTTTTACTTCACTTCAATTGATTAAGCTCAGTTGCTTCACTTCACTTCAACTGATTGGGCTCACTTAGTTAGCTTCACTTCAACAAATAGAGCTCACTTGTTTTACTTCACTTCAATTGATTAAGCTCAGTTGCTTCACTTCACTTCAACTGATTGGGCTCACTTTGCTAGCTTTACTTCAACAAAAAGAGCTCACTTGTTCTACTTCACTTCAATTGATTAAGCTCAGTTGCTTCACTTCACTTCAACTGATTGGGATCACTTAGATAGTTTTACTCCAACTAATACAGCTCACTTGTTTCACTTCACTTCACTTGATAAAGCTCAGTTGCTTCACTTCACTTTACCTGATTAGGCTCACTTAACTATCTTCACTTCAACTAATAGAGCTGACTTGTTTCACTTCACTTCAACTGATTAGGCTCAGTTGCTCCACTTCAGTTTATTTGATTAAGCTCAGTTGCTTCACTTCACTTCAACTGATTAGGCTCACTTAAGAGGCTTCAATTTAACTAATAGAGCTCACTTGTTCACTTCACTTAAATTGATTAAGCTCAGTTGCCTCACTTCAATTCAACTGATTAGGCTCTGTTGCTTCACTTCACTTCAACTGATAAGGCTCACTTAACTAGCTTCACTTCAACTAATAAAGCTCACTTGTTCCACTTCACTTCAATCGATTTAGCTCAGTTGCTTTACTTCACTTTAACTGATTGGGCTCACTTAACTAGCTTCACTTCAATTGAAAAGCTCACTTGTTTTACTTCACTTCAATTGATTAAGCTCAGTTGCTTCACTTCACTTCAACTGATTGGGATCACTTAGATAGTTTTACTCCAACTAATACAGCTCACTTGTTTCACTTCACTTCACTTGATAAAGCTCAGTTGCTTCACTTCACTTTACCTGATTAGACTCACTTAACTAGCTTCACTTCAACTAATAGAGCTGACTTGTTTCACTTCGCTTCAACTGATTAGGCTCAGTTGCTTCACTTCAGTTTATTTGATTAAGCTCAGTTGCTTCACTTCACTTCAACTGATTAGGCTCACTTAACAGGCTTCAATTTAACTAATAGAGCTCACTTGTTCACTTCACTTAAATTGATTAGGCTCAGTTGCCTCACTTCAATTCAACTGATTAAGCTCAGTTGCTTCACTTCACTTCAACTGATAAGGCTCACTTAACTAGCTTCACTTCAACTAATAGAGCTCACTTGTTCCACTTCACTTCAATTGATTTAGCTCAGTTGCTTCACTTCACTTTAACTGATTAGGCTCACTTAGATAGCTTTACTCCAACTAATAGAGCTCACTCGTTTCACTTCACTTCAACTGATTAGGCTTACCTAACTAGCTTCACTTCAAATAAAGAGCTCACTTGTTTCACTTCACTCCAATTGATTAAGCTCAATTGCTTCACTTCACTTCAACTGATTAGGTTCACTTAGTTAGCTTCACTTCAACAAATAGAGCTCACTTGTTTTACTTCACTTCAATTGATAAAGCTCAGTTGCTTCACTTCACTTCAACTGATTGGCTCACTTAGTTAGCTTCACTTCAACAAATAGAGCTCACTTGTTTTACTTCACTTCAATAGATTAAGCTCAGTTGCTTCACTTCACTTCAACTGATTGGGCTCACTTTGCTAGCTTTACTTCAACAAAAAGAGCTCACTTGTTTTACTTCACTTCAATTGATTAAGCTCAGTTGCTTAACTTCACTTCAACTGATTGGGCTGACTTAACTAGCTTCACTTCAATTGAAAAGCTCACTTGTTTTACTTCACTTCAATTGATTAAGCTCAGTTGCTTCACTTCACTTCAACTGATTGGGCTCACTTAGTTAGCTTCACTTCAACAAATAGAGCTTACTTGTTTTACTTCACTTCAATTGATTAAGCTCAGTTGCTGCACTTCACTTCAACTGATTAGGCTCATTTAACTAGCTGCACTTCAATTGAAAAGCTCACTTGTTTTACTTCACTTCAATTGATTAAGCTCAGTTGCTTCACTTCACTTCAACTGATTGGGCTCACTTAGTTAGCTTCACTTCAACAAATACAGCTCACTTGTTTTACTTCACTTCAATTGATTAAGCTCAGTTGCTTCACTTCACTTCAACTGATTGGGCTCACTTTGTTAGCTTCACTTCAACAAAAAGAGCTCACTTGTTTTACTTCCCTTCAATTGATTAAGCTCAGTTGCTTCACTTCACTTCAACTGATTGGGCTCACTTAACTAGCTTCACTTCAATTGAAAAGCTCACTTGTTTTACTTCACTTCAATTGATTAAGCTCAGTTGCTTCACTTCACTTCAACTGATTGGGCTCACTTTGTTAGCTTCACTTCAACAAAAAGAGCTCACTTGTTTTACTTCACTTCAATTGATTAAGCTTAGTTGCTTCACTTCACTTCAACTGATTGGGCTCACTTAACTAGCTTCACTTCAACTAAAGAGCTCACTTGCTTCACTTCACTTCAATTGATTAAGCTCAGTTGCTTCGCTTCACTTCAACTAATTGGCCTCACTTAGTTAGCGCCACCTCAACTGATAACGCTCACTTAACTAGCTTCACTTCAACTAATAGAGCTCACTTGCTCCACTTCGCTTCAATTGATTAAGCTCAGTTGCTTCACTTCACTTCAACTAATTGGCCTCACTTAGTTAGCGCCACCTCAACTGATAACGCTAACTTAACAAGCTTTACTCCAACTAATGAAGCTCACTTGTTTCACTTCACTTCAACTGATAAGGCTCACTTAACTAGCTTCACTGTAACTAATAGAGCTTACTTGTTTAACTTCACTTCTATTGATTATGCTCAATTGTTTAACTTCACTTCAACCGATAAAGCTCAGTTGCTTCACTTCACTTCTACTGATAAGGCTCACTTAACTAGCTTCACTTCAACTAATAGAGCTCACTTGTTCCACTTCACTTCAATTGATTTAGCTCAGTTGCTTTACTTCACTTTACCTGATTAGGCTCACTTAACTAGCTTCACTTCAACTGAAGAGCTCACTTGTTTTACTTCACTTCAATTGATTAAACTCAGTTGCTTCACTTCACTTTACCTGATTAGGCTCACTTAACTAGCTTCACTTCAACTGAAGGGCTCACTTGTTTTACTTCACTTCAATTGATTAAACTCAGTTGCTGCACTTCACTTCAACTGATTAGGCTCATTTAACTAGCTTCACTTCAACTGAAGAGCTCACTTGTTTTACTTCACTTCAATTGATTAAACTCAGTTGCTTCACTTCACTTCAACTGATTGGGCTCACTTGTTTCACTGCACTTAAATCGATTAAGCTCAGTTGCTTCACTTCACTTCAACTGAATAGGCTCACTTAACTAGCTTCAATTCAACTAAAGAGCTCACTTGCTTCACTTCACTTCAATTGATTAAGCTCAGTTGCTTCACTTCACGTCAACTGATTGGGATCACTTAGTTAGCTTTACTCCAACTAATGAAGCTCACTTGTTTCACTTCACTTCAACTGATAAGGCTCACTTAACTAGCTTCACTGTAACTAATAGAGCTTACTTGTTTAACTTCACTTCTATTGATTAAGCTCAATTGTTTAACTTCACTTCAACCGATAAAGCTCAGTTGCTTCACTTCACTTCAACTGATAAGGCTCACTTAACTAGCTTCACTTCAACAAATAGAGCTCACTTGTTCCACTTCACTTCAATTGATTTAGCTCAGTTGCTTTACTTCACTTTACCTGATTAGGCTCACTTAACTAGCTTCACTTCAACTGAAGAGCTCACTTGTTTTACTTCACTTCAATTGATTAAACTCAGTTGCTTCACTTCACTTTACCTGATTAGGCTCACTTAACTAGCTTCACTTCAACTGAAGGGCTCACTTGTTTTACTTCACTTCAATTGATTAAACTCAGTTGCTGCACTTCACTTCAACTGATTAGGCTCATTTAACTAGCTTCACTTCAACTGAAGAGCTCACTTGTTTTACTTCACTTCAATTGATTAAACTCAGTTGCTTCACTTCACTTCAACTGATTGGGCTCATTTCACTTCACTGCACTTAAATCGATTAAGCTCAGTTGCTTCACTTCACTTCAACTGATTGGGATCACTTAGTTAGCTTTACTCCAACTAATGAAGCTCACTTGTTTCACTTCACTTCAACTGATAAGGCTCACTTAACTAGCTTCACTGTAACTAATAGAGCTTACTTGTTTAACTTCACTTCTATTGATTAAGCTCTATTGTTTAACTTCACTTCAACCGATAAAGCTCAGTTGCTTCACTTCACTTCAACTGATAAGGCTCACTTAACTAGCTTCACTTCAACTAATAGAGCTCATTTGTTCCACTTCACTTCAATTGATTTAGCTCAGTTGCTTTACTTCACATTACCTGATTAGGCTCACTTAACTAGCTTCACTTCAACTGAAGAGCTCACTTGTTTTACTTCACTTGAATTGATTAAACTCAGTTGCTGCACTTCACTTCAACTGATTAGGCTCATTTAACTAGCTTCACTTCAACTAATAGAGCTCACTTGTTCCACTTCACTTCAATTGATTCAGCTCAGTTGCTTTACTTCACTTTACCTGATTAGGCTCACTTAACTACCTTCACTTCAACTGAAGAGCTCACTTGTTTTACTTCACTTCAATTGATTAAACTCAGTTGCTTCACTTCACTTCAACTGATAAGGCTCACTTAGTTAGCTTCACTTCAACAAATAGAGCTCACTTGTTTTACTTCACTTCAATTGATTAAGCTCAGTTGCTTCACTTCACTTCAACTGATTGGGCTCACTTTGTTAGCTTCACTTCAACAAAAAGAGCTCACTTGTTTTACTTCCCTTCAATTGATTAAGCTCAGTTGCTTCACTTCACTTCAACTGATTGGGCTCACTTAACTAGCTTCACTTCAATTGAAAAGCTCACTTGTTTTACTTCACTTCAATTGATTAAGCTCAGTTGCTTCACTTCACTTCAACTGATTGGGCTCACTTTGTTAGCTTCACTTCAACAAAAAGAGCTCACTTGTTTTACTTCACTTCAATTGATTAAGCTTAGTTGCTTCACTTCACTTCAACTGATTGGGCTCATTTAACTAGCTTCACTTCAACTGAAGAGCTCACTTGTTTCACTTCACTTCAACTGATTAGGCTCACTTAACTAGCTTCACTTCAACTAATAGAGCTCACTTGTTTCACGTCACTTCAATAGATTAAGCTCAGTTGCTGCACTTAACTTCAACTGATTAGGCTCATTTAACTAGCTTCACTTCAACTGAAGAGCTCACTTGTTTTACTTCACTTCAATTGATTAAACTCAGTTGCTTCACTTCACTTCAACTGATTGGGCTCACTTGTTTCACTGCACTTAAATCGAATAATCTCAGCTGCTTCACTTCACTTCAACTGATTGGGATCACTTAGTTAGCTTTACTCCAACTAATGAAGCTCACTTGTTTCACTTCACTTCAACTGATAAGGCTCACTTAACTAGCTTCACTGTAACTAATAGAGCTTACTTGTTTAACTTCACTTCTATTGATTAAGCTCAATTGTTTAACTTCACTTCAACCGATAAAGCTCAGTTGCTTCACTTCACTTCAACTGATTAGGCTCACTTAACAGGCTTCAATTTAACTAATAGAGCTCACTAGTTCACTTCACTTCAATTGATTAAGCTCAGTTCTCTCACTTCACTTCAACTGATTAAGCTCAGTTGCTTCACTTCACTTCAACTGATAAGGCTCACTTAACTAGCTTCACTTCAACTAATAGAGCTCACTTGTTTTACTTCACTTCAATTGATTAAACTCAGTTGCCTCACTTCACTTCAACTGATTGAGCTCAGTTGCTTCACTTCACTTCAACTGATAAGGCTCACTTAACTAGCTTCACTTCAACTAATAGAGCTCACTTGTTTCACTTCACTTCAATTGATTAAGCTCAATTGTCTCACTTCACTTCAACTGATTAAGCTCAGTTGCTTCACTTCACTTCAACATATTAGGCTCACTTACCAGGCTTCATTTAACTAATAGAGCTCACTTGTTCCACTTCACTTTAATTGATTAAGCTCAGTTGCTTTACTTCACTTTACCTGATTAGGCTCACTTAACTAGCTTCACTTCAACTGGAGAGCTCACTTGTTTTACTTCACTTCAATTGATTAAACTCAGTTGCTTCACTTCACTTCAACTGATTGGGCTCATTTCACTTCACTGCACTTAAATCGATTAAGCTCAGTTGCTTCACTTCACTTCAACTGATTGGGATCACTTAGTTAGCTTTACTCCAACTAATGAAGCTCACTTGTTTCACTTCACTCCAACTGATAAGGCTCACTTAACTAGCTTCACTGTAACTAATAGAGCTTACTTCTTTAACTTCACTTCTATTGATTAAGCTCTATTGTTTACCTTCACTTCAACCGATAAAGCTCAGTTGCTTCACTTCACTTCAACTGATAAGGCTCACTTAACTAGCTTCACTTCAACTAATAGAGCTCATTTGTTCCACTTCACTTCAATTGATTTAGCTCAGTTGCTTTACTTCACATTACCTGATTAGGCTCACTTAACTAGCTTCACTTCAACTGAAGAGCTCACTTGTTTTACTTCACTTGAATTGATTAAACTCAGTTGCTGCACTTCACTTCAACTGATTAGGCTCATTTAACTAGCTTCACTTCAACTAATAGAGCTCACTTGTTCCACTTCACTTCAATTGATTCAGCTCAGTTGCTTTACTTCACTTTACCTGATTAGGCTCACTTAACTACCTTCACTTCAACTGAAGAGCTCACTTGTTTTACTTCACTTCAATTGATTAAACTTAGTTGCTTCACTTCACTTCAACTGATAAGGCTCACTTAGTTAGCTTCACTTCAACAAATAGAGCTCACTTGTTTTACTTCACTTCAATTGATTAAGCTCAGTTGTTTCACTTCACTTCAACTGATTGGGCTCACTTTGTTAGCTTCACTTCAACAAAAAGAGCTCACTTGTTTTACTTCCCTTCAATTGATTAAGCTCAGTTGCTTCACTTCACTTCAACTGATTGGGCTCACTTAACTAGCTTCACTTCAATTGAAAAGCTCACTTGTTTTACTTCACTTCAATTGATTAAGCTCAGTTGCTTCACTTCACTTCAACTGATTGGGCTCACTTTGTTAGCTTCACTTCAACAAAAAGAGCTCACTTGTTTTACTACACTTCAATTGATTAAGCTTAGTTGCTTCACTTCACTTCAACTGATTGGGCTCACTTAACTAGCTTCACTTCAACTGAAGAGCTCACTTGTTTTACTTCACTTCAATTGATTAAAATCAGTTGCTTCACTTCACTTCAACTGATTGGGTTCACTTGTTTCACTGCACTTAAATCGATTAAGCTCAGTTGCTTCACTTCACTTCAACTGAATAGGCTCACTAAACTAGCTTCACTTCAACTAAAGAGCTCACTTGCTTCACTTCACTTCAATTGATAAGGCTCAGTTGCTTCACTTCACTTCAACTGATTGGGATCACTTAGTTAGCTTTACTCCAACTAATGAAGCTCACTTGTTTCACTTCACTTCAACTGATAAGGCTCACTTAACTAGCTTCACTGTAACTAATAGAGCTTACTTGTTTAACTTCACTTCTATTGATTAAGCTCAATTGTATAACTTCACTTCAACCGATAAAGCTCAGTTGCTTCACTTCACTTCAACTGATAAGGCTCACTTAACTAGCTTCACTTCAACTAATAGAGCTCACTTGTTCCACTTCACTTCAATTGATTTAGCTCAGTTGCTTTACTTCACTTTACCTGATTAGGCTCACTTAACTAGCTTCACTTCAACTGAAGAGCTCACTTGTTTTACTTCACTTCAATTGATTAAACTCAGTTGCTGCACTTCACTTCAACTGATTAGGCTCATTTAACTAGCTTCACTTCAACTGAAGAGCTCACTTGTTTTACTTCACTTCAATTGATTAAACTCAGTTGCTTCACTTCACTTCAACTGATTGGGCTCATTTCACTTCACTGCACTTAAATCGATTAAGCTCAGTTGCTTCACTTCACTTTAACTGATTAGGCTCACTTAACTAGCTTCACTTCAACTAAAGCGCTCACTTGCTTCACTTCACTTCAATTGATTAAGCTCAGTTGCTTCACTCCACTTCAACTGATTGGGATCATTAAGTTAGCTTTACTCCAACTAATGAAGCTCACTTGTTTCACTTCACTTCAACTGATTGGGCTCACTTAGTTAGCTTCACTTCAACAAATAGAGCTCACTTGTTTTACTTCACTTCAATTGATAAAGCTCTGTTGCTTCACTTCACTTTAACTGATTAGGCTCACTTAACTAGCTTCACTTCAATTGAAAAGATCACTTGTTTTACTTCACTTCAAATTATTAGGCTCAGTTGCTTCACTTCACTTCAACTGATTGGGCTCACTTAGTTTGCTTCACTTCAACAAATAGAGCTCACTTGTTTTACTTCACTTTAATTGATTAAACTCAGTTGCTGCACTTTACTTCAACTGATTAGGCTCATTTAACTAGCTTCACTTCAACTGAAGAGCTCACTTGTTTTACTTCACTTCAATTGATTAAACTCACTTGCTTCACTTCACTTCAACTGATTGGGCTCACTTGTTTCACTGCACTTAAATCGATAAAGCTCAGTTGCTTCACTTCACTTCAACTGAATAGGCTTACTTAACTAGCTTCACTTCAACTAAAGAGCTCACTTGCTTCACTTCACTTCAATTGATTAAGCTCAGTTGCTTCACTTCACTTCAACTGATTGGGATCACTTAGTTAGCTTTACTCCAACTAATGAAGCTCACTTGTTTCACTTCACTTCAACTGACAAGGCTCACTTAACTAGCTTCACTGTAACTAATAGAGCTTACTTGTTTAACTTCACTTCTATTGATTAAGCTCAATTGTTTAACTTCACTTCAACCGATAAAGCTCAGTTGCTTCACTTCACTTTAACTGATTAGGCTCACTTAACTAGCTTCACTTCAATTGAAAAGCTCACTTGTTTTACTTCACTTCAAATTATTAGACTCAGTTGCTTCACTTCACTTCAACTGATTGGGCTCACTTAGCTAGCTTCACTTCAACAAATAGAGCTCACTTGTTTTACTTCAGTTCAATTGATAAAGCTCTGTTGCTTCACTTCACTTTAACTGATTAGGCTCACTTAACTAGCTTCACTTCAATTGAAAAGCTCACTTGTTTTACTTCACTTCAAATTATTAGGCTCAGTTGCTTCACTTCACTTCAACTGATTGGGCTCACTTATTTAGCTTCACTTCAACAAATAGAGCTCACTTGTTTTACTTCACTTTAATTGATTAAACTCAGTTGCTGCACTTCACTTCAACTGATTAGGCTCATTTAACTAGCTTCACTTCAACTGAAGAGCTCACTTGTTTTACTTCACTTCAATTGATTAAACTCAGTTGCTTCACTTCAGTTCAACTGATTGGGCTCACTTGTTTCACTGCACTTAAATCGATTAAGCTCAGTTGCTTCACTTCACTTCAACTGATTAGGCTCACTTAACTAGCTTCACTTCAACTAAAGATCTCACTTGCTTCACTTCACTTCAATTGATTAAGCTCAGTTGCTTCACTTCATTTCAACTGATTGGGATCACTTAGTTAGCTTTACTCCAACTAATGGAGCTCACTTGTTTCACTTCACGTCAACTGATTGGGCTCACTTAGTTAGCTTCACTTCAACTAATAGAGCTCACTTGTTTTACTTCAGTTCAATTGATAAAGCTCTGTTGCTTCACTTCACTTTAACTGATTAGGCTCACTTAACTAGCTTCACTTCAATTGAAAAGCTCACTTGTTTTACTTCACTTCAAATTATTAGGCTCAGTTGCTTCACTTCACTTCAACTGATTGGGCTCACTTATTTAGCTTCACTTCAACAAATAGAGCTCACTTGTTTTACTTCACTTCAATTGATTAAGCTCAGTTGCTTCACTTCACTTCAACTGATTAGGCTCACTTAACTAGCTTCACCTCAACTACTAGAGCTCACTTGTTTCACTTCACTTCAATTGATTAAGCTCAGTTGCTTCACTTCACTTCAACTGATAAGGCTCACTTAACTAGCTTCACTTCAACTAATAGAGCTCACTTGTTCCACTTCACTTCAATTGATTAAGCTCAGTTGCCTCACTTCACTTCAACTGATTAAGCTCAGTTGCTTCACTTCACTTCAACTGATAAGGCTCACTTAACTAGCTTCACTTCAACTAATAGAGCTCACTTGTTTTACTTCAGTTCAATTGATAAAGCTCTGTTGCTTCACTTCACTTTAACTGATTAGGCTCACTTAACTAGCTTCACTTCAATTGAAAAGCTCACTTGTTTTACTTCACTTCAAATTATTAGGCTCAGTTGCTTCACTTCACTTCAACTGATTGGGCTCACTTATTTAGCTTCACTTCAACAAATAGAGCTCACTTGTTTTACTTCACTTCAATTGATTAAGCTCAGTTGCTTCACTTCACTTCAACTGATTAGGCTCACTTAACTAGCTTCACCTCAACTACTAGAGCTCACTTGTTTCACTTCACTTCAATTGATTAAGCTCAGTTGCTTCACTTCACTTCAACTGATAAGGCTCACTTAACTAGCTTCACTTCAACTAATAGAGCTCACTTGTTCCACTTCACTTCAATTGATTAAGCTCAGTTGCCTCACTTCACTTCAACTGATTAAGCTCAGTTGCTTCACTTCACTTCAACTGATAAGGCTCACTTAACTAGCTTCACTTCAACTAATAGAGCTCACTTGTTTCACTTCACTTCAATTGATTTAGCTCAGTTGCTTTACTTCACTTTAACTGATTGGGCTCACTTAACTAGCTTCACTTCAATTGAAAAGCTCACTTGTTTTACTTCACTTCAATTGATTAAGCTCAGTTGCTTCACTTCACTTCAACTGATTGGGCTCACTTGCTTCACTTCACTTCAATCGATTAAGCTCAGTTGCTTCACTTCACTTCAACTGATTGGGATCACTTAGTTAGCTTTACTCCAACTAATGAAGCTCACTTGTTTCACTTCACTTCAACTGACAAGGCTCACTTAACTAGCTTCACTGTAACTAATAGAGCTTACTTGTTTAACTTCACTTCTATTGATTAAGCTCAATTGTTTAACTTCACTTCAACCGATAAAGCTCAGTTGCTTCACTTCACTTTAACTGATTAGGCTCACTTAACTAGCTTCACTTCAATTGAAAAGCTCACTTGTTTTACTTCACTTCAAATTATTAGGCTCAGTTGCTTCACTTCACTTCAACTGATTGGGCTCACTTAGCTAGCTTCACTTCAACAAATAGAGCTCACTTGTTTTACTTCACTTTAATTGATTAAACTCAGTTGCTGCACTTCACTTCAACTGATTAGGCTCATTTAACTAGCTTCACTTCAACTAAAGAGCTCACTTGCTTCACTTCACTTCAATTGATTAAGCTCAGTTGCTTCACTCCACTTCAACTGATTGGGATCACTTAGTTAGCTTTACTCCAACTAATGGAGCTCACTTGTTTCACTTCACTTCAACTGATTGGGCTCACTTAGTTAGCTTCACTTCAACAAATAGAGCTCACTTGTTTTACTTCACTTCAATTGATAAAGCTCTGTTGCTTCACTTCACTTTAACTGATTAGGCTCATTTAACTAGCTTCACTTCAACTGAAGAGCTCACTTGTTTTACTTCACTTCAATTGATTAAACTCACTTGCTTCACTTCACTTCAACTGATTGGGCTCACTTGTTTCACTGCACTTAAATCGATAAAGCTCAGTTGCTTCACTTCACTTCAACTCAATAGGCTTACTTAACTAGCTTCACTTCAACTAAAGAGCTCACTTGCTTCACTTCACTTCAATTGATTAAGCTCAGTTGCTTCACTTCACTTCAACTGATTGGGATCACTTAGTTAGCTTTACTCCAACTAATGAAGCTCACTTGTTTCACTTCACTTCAACTGACAAGGCTCACTTAACTAGCTTCACTGTAACTAATAGAGCTTACTTGTTTAACTTCACTTCTATTGATTAAGCTCAATTGTTTAACTTCACTTCAACCGATAAAGCTCAGTTGCTTCACTTCACTTTAACTGATTAGGCTCACTTAACTAGTTTCACTTCAATTGAAAAGCTCACTTGTTTTACTTCACTTCAAATTATTAGGCTCAGTTGCTTCACTTCACTTCAACTGATTGGGCTCACTTAGCTAGCTTCACTTCAACAAATAGAGCTCACTTGTTTTACTTCACTTTAATTGATTAAACTCAGTTGCTGCACTTCACTTCAACTGATTAGGCTCATTTAACTAGCTTCACTTCAACTGAAGAGCTCACTTGTTTTACTTCACTTCAATTGATTAAACTCAGTTGCTTCACTTCAGTTCAACTGATTGGGCTCACTTGTTTCACTGCACTTAAATCGATTAAGCTCAGTTGCTTCACTTCACTTCAACTGATTAGGCTCACTTAACTAGCTTCACTTCAACTAAAGATCTCACTTGCTTCACTTCACTTCAATTGATTAAGCTCAGTTGCTTCACTTCATTTCAACTGATTGGGATCACTTAGTTAGCTTTACTCCAACTAATGGAGCTCACTTGTTTCACTTCACGTCAACTGATTGGGCTCACTTAGTTAGCTTCACTTCAACTAATAGAGCTCACTTGTTTTACTTCAGTTCAATTGATAAAGCTCTGTTGCTTCACTTCACTTTAACTGATTAGGCTCACTTAACTAGCTTCACTTCAATTGAAAAGCTCACTTGTTTTACTTCACTTCAAATTATTAGGCTCAGTTGCTTCACTTCACTTCAACTGATTGGGCTCACTTATTTAGCTTCACTTCAACAAATAGAGCTCACTTGTTTTACTTCACTTCAATTGATTAAGCTCAGTTGCTTCACTTCACTTCAACTGATTAGGCTCACTTAACTAGCTTCACCTCAACTACTAGAGCTCACTTGTTTCACTTCACTTCAATTGATTAAGCTCAGTTGCTTCACTTCACTTCAACTGATAAGGCTCACTTAACTAGCTTCACTTCAACTAATAGAGCTCACTTGTTCCACTTCATTTCAATTGATTAAGCTCAGTTGCCTCACTTCACTTCAACTGATTAAGCTCAGTTGCTTCACTTCACTTCAACTGATAAGGCTCACTTAACTAGCTTCACTTCAACTAATAGAGCTCACTTGTTTCACTTCACTTCAATTGATTTAGCTCAGTTGCTTTACTTCACTTTAACTGATTGGGCTCACTTAACTAGCTTCACTTCAATTGAAAAGCTCACTTGTTTTACTTCACTTCAATTGATTAAGCTCAGTTGCTTCACTTCACTTCAACTGATTGGGCTCACTTTGTTAGCTTCACTTCAACAAAAAGAGCTCACTTGTTTTACTTCACTTTAGTTGATTAATCTCAGTTGATTCACTTCACTTCAACTGATTGGGCTCACTTAGATAGCTTTACTCCAACTAATAGACCTCACTTGTTTCACTTCACTTCAATTGATAAAGCTCAGTTGCTTCAATTCACTTTACCTGATTAGGCTCACTTAACTAGCTTCACTTCAACTAATAGAGATGACTTGTTTCACTTCACTTCAACTGATTAGGCTCACTTAACTAGCTTCACTTCAACTAATAGAGCTCACGTGTTTCACGTCACTTCAATAGATTAAGCTCAGTTGCTGCACTTAACTTCAACTGATTAGGCTCATTTAACTAGCTTCACTTCAACTGAAGAGCTCACTTGTTTTACTTCACTTCAATTGATTAAACTCAGTTGCTTCACTTCACTTCAACTGATTGGGCTCACTTGTTTCACTGCACTTAAATCGATTAAGCTCAGTTGCTTCACTTCACTTCAACTGATTGGGATCACTTAGTTAGCTTTACTCCAACTAATGAAGCTCACTTGTTTCACTTCACTTCAACTGATAAGGCTCACTTAACTAGCTTCACTGTAACTAATAGAGCTTACTTGTTTAACTTCACTTCTATTGATTAAGCTCAATTGTTTAACTTCACTTCAACCGATAAAGCTCAGTTGCTTCACTTCACTTCAACATATTAGGCTCACTTAACAGGCTTCAATTTAACTAATAGAGCTCACTAGTTCACTTCACTTCAATTGATTAAGCTCAGTTCTCTCACTTCACTTCAACTGATTAAGCTCAGTTGCTTCACTTCACTTCAACTGATAAGGCTCACTTAACTAGCTTCACTTCAACTAATAGAGCTCACTTGTTTTACTTCACTTCAATTGATTAAACTCAGTTGCTTCACTTCACTTCAACTGATTGAGCTCAGTTGCTTCACTTCACTTCAACTGATAAGGCTCACTTAACTAGCTTCACTTCAACTAATAGAGCTCACTTGTTTCACTTCACTTCAATTGATTAAGCTCAATTGTCTCACTTCACTTCAACTGATTAAGCTCAGTTGCTTCACTTCACTTCAACATATTAGGCTCACTTACCAGGCTTCACTTTAACAAATAGAGCTCACTTGTTTCACTTCACTTTAATTGATTAAGCTCAGTTGCTTTGCTTCACTTCAACTGATTAGGCTCACTTAACTTGCTTCACTTCAACTAATAGAAATCACTTGTTTTACTTCACTTCAATTGATTAAGCTCAGTTGCTTCACTTCAGTTAAATTGATAAAGCTCAGTTGCTTCACATCACTTCAACTGATTCGGATCACTTCGTGCGCTTAACTTCAACTAAAAGAGCTCACTTGTTCCACATCACATCAATTGATTAGGCTCAGTTGCTTCATTTCACTTCAACTGATTGGGCTCACTTAGATAGCTTTACTCCAACTAATAGAGCTCACTTGTTTCACTTCACTTCAACTGTTCAGGCTCACTTAACTAGCTTCACTTCAACTAAAGAGCTTACTTGCTTCACTTCACTTCAATTGATTAAGCTCAGTTGCTTCAGTTCACTTCAACTGAATAGGCTAAATTAACTAGCTTTACTTCAACTAATAGAGTTCACTTGTGTCACTCCACCTTAATTGATTAAGCTCAATTGTTTCACTTCACTTCAATTGATTAAGCTCAATTGTTTCACTTCAGTTCAATTGATTAAGCTCAGTTGCTTCACTTCAGTTAAATTGATTAAGCTCAGTTGCTTCTCTTTATTTCAACTGATTAGGCTGACTTAACAGGCTTCACTGTAACTAATAGAGCTAACTTGTTTCACTTCACTTCAATTGATTAGGCTCAGTTGTTTCACTTCACTTCAATTGATTAAGCTCAATTGTTTCACTTCACTTCAATTGATTAAGCTCAGTTGCTTCACTTCAGTTAAATTGATTAACCTCAGTTGCTTCACATCACTTCAACTGATTCGGATCACTTCGTGCGCTTAACTTCAACTAAAAGAGCTCACTTGTTCTACATCACATCAATTGATTAGGCTCAGTTGCTTCACTTCACTTCAACTGATTGGGCTCACTTAGATAGCTTTACTCCAACTAATAGAGCTCACTTGTTTCACTTCACTTCAACTGTTTAGGCTCACTTAACTAGCTTTACTCCAAATAATGAAGCTCACTTGTTTCACTTCACTTCAACTGATAAGGCTCACTTAACTAGCTTCACTGTAACTAATAGAGCTCAATTGTTTAACTTCACTTCAACCGATAAAGCTCAGTTGCTTCACTTCACTTCAACTGATTAGGCTCACTAAACAGGCTTCACTTCAACTAATAGAGCTCACTTGTTCACTTTGCTTCAATTGATTAAGCTCAGTTGCCTCACTTCACTTCAACTGATTAAGCTCAGTTGCTTCACTTCACTTCAACTGATAAGGCTCACTTAACAAGCTTCACTTCAACTAATAGAGCTCACTTGTTTCACTTCACTTCAATTGATTAAGCTCAGTTGCTTCACTTCAGTTAATTTGATTAAGCTCAGTTGCTTCACTTCACTTCAACTGATTAGGCTCACTTAACAGGCTTCAATTTAACTAATAGAGCTCACTTGTTCACTTCACTTAAATTGATTAAGCTCAGTTGCCTCACTTCACTTCAACTGATTAAGCTCAGTTGCTTCACTTCACTTCAACTGATAAGGCTCACTTAACTAGCTTCACTTCAACTAATAGAGCTCACTTGTTCCACTTCACTTCAATTGATTTAGCTCAGTTGCTTCACTCCACTTTAACTGATTAGGCTCACTTAGATAGCTTTACTCCAACTAATAGAGCTCACTCGTTTCACTTCACTTCAACTGATTAGGCTTACCTAACTAGCTTCACTACAACTAAAGAGCTCACTTGTTTCACTTCACTTCAATTGATTAAGCTTAATTGCTTCACTTCACTTCAACTGATTAGGTTCACTTAGTTAGCTTCACTTCAACAAATAGAGCTCACTTGCCTCACTTCACTTCAACTGATTAAGCTCAGTTGCTTGACTTCACTTCAACTGATAAGGCTCACTTAACTATCTTCACTTCAACTAATAGAGCTCACTTGTTCCACTTCACTTCAATTGATTTAGCTCAGTTGCTTCACTTCACTTTACCTGATTAGGCTCACTTAGTCAGCTTCACTTCAACTAATAGAGCTGACTTGTTTCACTTCAATTCAACTGATTAGGCTCACTTAACTAGCTTCAGTTCAACTAATAGAGCTCACTTGTTTCACGTCACTTCAATAGATTAAGCTCAGTTGCTGCACTTCACTTCAACTGATTAGGCTCATTTAACTAGCTTCACTTCAACTAAAGAGCTCACTTGTTTTACTTCACTTCAACTAAAGAGCTCACTTGTTTTACTTCACTTCAACTGATTGGGCTCACTTAGTCAGCTTCACTTTAGAGCTCTCTTGTTTCACTGCACTTAAATCGATTAAGCTCAGTTGCTTAACTTCACTTCAACTGATTGGGCTCACTTGGTTAGCTTCTTTTCAACCAATAAAGTTCACTTATTTCACGTCACCTCAATTGATTAAGCTCAGTTGCTTCACTTCACTTCAACTAATTGGACTCACTTAACTAGCTTCACCTCAACTAAAAGAGCTCACTTGTTTCACTTCACTTCAATTGATTAAGCTCAGTTGCTTCACTTCAGTTCATTTGATTAAGCTCAGTTGCTCTATTTCTCTTCAAATGATTAAGCTCAGTTGCTTCACTTCACTTCCACTGATTAAGCTCAGTTGCTTCACTTCACTTCAACTGATAAGGCTCACTTAACTAGCTTCACTTCAACTAATAGAGCTCACTTGTTTCACTTCACTTCAATTGATTAAGCTCAGTTGCTTCACTTCTGTTCATTTGATTAAGTTTAGTTGCTTCACTTCACTTTAACTGATTGGGCTCACTTAGATAGCTTTACTCCAACTAATAGAGCTCAGTCGTTTCACTTCACTTCAACTGATTAGGCTCACTTAACTAGCTTCAGTTCAACTAATAGAGCTCACTTGTTTCACGTCACTTCAATTGATTAAGCTCAGTTGCTTCGCTTCACTTCAACTGATTGGGCTCACTTTGTTAGCTTCACTTCAACTGAAGACCTCACTTGTTTTACTTCACTTCAATTGATTAAACTCAGTTGCTTCACTTCACTTCAACTGATTGAGCTCAGTTGCTTCACTTCACTTCAACTGATAAGGCTCACTTAACTAGCTTCACTTCAACTAATAGAGCTCACTTGTTCCACTTCACTTCAATTGATTTAGCTCAGTTGCTTCACTTCACTTTAACTGATTAGGTTCACTTAGATAGCTTTACTCCAACTAATAGAGCTCACTCGTTTCACTTCACTTCAACTGATAAGGCTTACCTAACTAGCTTCACTTCAACTGAAGAGCTCACTTGTTTTACTTTACTTCAATTGATTAAACTCAGTTGCTTCACTTCACTTCAACTGATTGAGCTCAGTTGCTTCACTTCACTTTAACTGCTTGGGCTCACTTAGTTAGCTTCACTTCAACAAATAGAGCTCACTTGTTTTACTTCACTTCAATTGATTAAGCTCAGTTGCTTCACTTCACTTCAACTGATTGGGCTCACTTAGTTAGCTTCACTTCAACAAATAGAGCTCACTTGTTTTACTTCACTTCAATTGATTAAGCTCAGTTGCTTCACTTCACTTCAACTGATTGGGCTCACTTTGCTAGCTTTACTTCAACAAAAAGAGCTCACTTGTTTTACTTCACTTCAATTGATTAAGCTCAGTTGCTTAACTTCACTTCAACTGATTGGGCTCACTTAACTAGCTTCACTTCAATTGAAAAGCTCACTTGTTTTACTTCACTTCAATTGATTAAGCTCAGTTGCTTCACTTCACTTCAACTGATTGGGCTCACTTAGTTAGCTTCACTTCAACTAATAGAGCTCACTTGTTTTACTTCACTTCAATTGATTAAGCTCAGTTGCTTCACTTCACTTCAACTGATTGGGCTCACTTTGCTAGCTTTACTTCAACAAAAAGAGCTCACTTGTTTTACTTCACTTCAATTGATTAAGCTCAGTTGCTTAACTTCACTTCAACTGATTGGGCTCACTTAACTAGCTTCACTTCAATTGAAAAGCTCACTTGTTTTACTTCACTTCAATTGATTAAGCTCAGTTGCTTCACTTCACTTCAACTGATTGGGCTCACTTAGTTAGCTTCACTTCAACTAATAGAGCTCACTTGTTTTACTTCACTTCAATTGATTAAACTCAGTTGCTTTACTTCACTTCAACTGATTGGGTTCAGTTGCTTCACTTCACTTCAACTGATAAGGCTCACTTAACTAGCTACACTTCAACTAATAGAGCTCACTTGTTTCACCTCACTTCAATTGATTAAGCTCAGTTGCTTCACTTCAGTTAATTTTATTAAGCTCAGTTGCTTCACTTCACTTCAACTGATTAGGCTCACTTAACAGGCTTCAATTTAACTAATAGAGCTGACTTGTTTCACTTCACTTCAACTGATTAGGCTCACTTAACTAGCTTCAGTTCAACTAATAGAGCTCACTTGTTTCACGTCACTTCAATTGATTAAGCTCAGTTGCTTCACTTCACTTCAACTGATTGGGATCACTTAGATAGTTTTACTCCAACTAATACAGCTCACTTGTTTTACTTCACTTCAATTGATAAAGCTCAGTTGCTTCACTTCACTTTACCTGATTAGGCTCACTTAACTAGCTTCACTTCAATTGAAAAGCTCAGTTGCTTCACTTCACTTCATCTGATTGGGCTCACTTTGTTAGCTTCACTTCAACTGATTGGGCTCACTTAGCTAGCTTCACTTCAACAAATAGAGCTCACTTGTTTTACTTCACTATAATTGATTAAACTCAGTTGCTGCACTTCACTTCAACTGATTAGGCTCATTTAACTAGCTTCACTTCAACTGAAGAGCTCACTTGTTTTACTTCACTTCAATTGATTAAACTCAGTTGCTTCACTTCACTTCAACTGATTGGGCTCACTTGTTTCACTGCACTTAAATCGATTAAGCTCAGTTGCTTCACTTCACTTCAACTGATTAGGCTCACTTAACTAGCTTCACTTCAACTAAAGAGCTCACTTGCTTCACTTCACTTCAATTGATTAAGCTCAGTTGCTTCACTTCACTTCAACTGATTGGGATCACTTAGTTAGCTTTACTCCAACTAATGAAGCTCACTTGTTTCACTTCACTTCAACTGACAAGGCTCACTTAACTAGCTTCACTGTAACTAATAGAGCTTACTTGTTTAACTTCACTTCTATTGATTAAGCTCAATTGTTTAACTTCACTTCAACCGATAAAGCTCAATTGCTTCACTTCACTTTAACTGATTAGGCTCACTTAACTAGCTTCACTTCAATTGAAAAGCTCAGTTGCTTCACTTCACTTCATCTGATTGGGCTCACTTTGTTAGCTTCACTTCAACTGATTGGGCTCACTTAGCTAGCTTCACTTCAACAAATAGAGCTCACTTGTTTTACTTCACTTTAATTGATTAAACTCAGTTGCTGCACTTCACTTCAACTGATTAGGCTCATTTAACTAGCTTCACTTCAACTGAAGAGCTCACTTGTTTTACTTCACTTCAATTGATTAAACTCAGTTGCTTCACTTCACTTCAACTGATTGGGCTCACTTGTTTCACTGCACTTAAATCGATTAAGCTCAGTTGCTTCACTTCACTTCAACTGATTAGGCTCACTTAACTAGCTTCACTTCATCTGAAGAGCTCACTTGTTTTACTTCACTTCAATTGATTAAACTCAGTTGCTGCACTTCACTTCAACTGATTAGGCTCATTTAACTAGCTTCACTTCAACTGAAGAGCTCACTTGTTTTACTTCACTTCAATTGATTAAACTCAGTTGCTTCACTTCAATTCAACTGATTGGCCTCACTTGTTTCACTGCACTTAAATCGATTAAGCTCAGTTGCTTCACTTCACTTCAACTGATTAGGCTCACTTAACTAGCTTCACTTCAACTAAAGAGCTCACTTGCTTCACTTCACTTCAATTGATTAAGCTCAGTTGCTTCACTTCACTTCAACTGATTGGGCTCACTTGTTTCACTGCACTTAAATCGATAAAGCTCAGTTGCTTCACTTCACTTCAACTGAATAGGCTCACTTAACTAGCTTCACTTCAACTAAAGAGCTCACTTGCTTCACTTCACTTCAATTGATTAAGCTCAGTTGCTTCACTTCACTTCAACTGATTGGGATCACTTAGTTAGCTTTACTCCAACTAATGAAGCTCACTTGTTTCACTTCACTTCAACTGACAAGGCTCACTTAACTAGCTTCACTGTAACTAATAGAGCTTACTTGTTTAACTTCACTTCTATTGATTAAGCTCAATTGTTTAACTTCACTTCAACCGATAAAGCTCAGTTGCTTCACTTCACTTTAACTGATTAGGCTCACTTAACTAGCTTCACTTCAACAAATAGAGCTCACTTGTTTTACTTCACTTTAATTGATTAAACTCAGTTGCTGCACTTCACTTCAACTGATAAGGCTCATTTAACTAGCTTCACTTCAACTGAAGAGCTCACTTGTTTTACTTCACTTCAATTGATTAAACTCAGTTGCTTCACTTCACTTCAACTGATTGGGCTCACTTGTTTCACTGCACTTAAATCGATTAAGCTCAGTTGCTTCACTTCACTTCAACTGATTAGGCTCACTTAACTAGCTTCACTTCATCTGAAGAGCTCACTTGTTTTACTTCACTTCAATTGATTAAACTCAGTTGCTTCACTTCACTTCAACTGATTGGGCTCACTTGTTTCACTGCACTTAAATCGATTAAGCTCAGTTGCTTCACTTCACTTCAACTGATTAGGCTCACTTAACTAGCTTCACTTCAACTAAAGAGCTCACTAGCTTCACTTCACTTCAATTGATTAAGCTCAGTTGCTTCACTTCACTTCAACTGATTGGGATCACTTAGTTAGCTTTACTCCAACTAATGAAGCTCACTTGTTTCACTTCACTTCAACTGACAAGGCTCACTTAACTAGCTTCACTGTAACTAATAGAGCTTACTTGTTTAACTTCACTTCTATTGATTAAGCTCAATTGTTTAACTTCACTTCAACCGATAAAGCTCAGTTGCTTCACTTCACTTTAACTGATTAGGCTCACTTAACTAGCTTCACTTCAATTGAAAAGCTCAGTTGCTTCACTTCACTTCATCTGATTGGGCTCACTTTGTTAGCTTCACTTCAACTGATTGGGCTCACTTAGCTAGCTTCACTTCAACAAATAGAGCTCACTTGTTTTACTTCACTTTAATTGATTAAACTCAGTTGCTGCACTTCACTTCAACTGATTAGGCTCATTTAACTAGCTTCACTTCAACTGAAGAGCTCACTTGTTTTACTTCACTTCAATTGATTAAACTCAGTTGCTTCACTTCACTTCAACTGATTAGGCTCACTTCACTAGCTTCACTTCAACTAAAGAGCTCACTTGCTTCACTTCACTTCAATTGATTAAGCTCAGTTGCTTCACTTCATTTCAACTGATTGGGATCACTTAGTTAGCTTTACTCCAACTAATGGAGCTCACTTGTTTCACTTCACTTCAACTGATTGGGCTCACTTAGTTAGCCTCACTTCAACAAATGGAGCTCAGTTGTTTTACTTCAGCTCAATTGATAAAGCTCTGTTGCTTCACTTCACTTTAACTGATTAGGCTCACTTAACTAGCTTCACTTCAATTGAAAAGCTTACTTGTTTTACTTCACTTCAAATTATTAGGCTCAGTTGCTTCACTTCACTTCAACTGATTGGGCTCACTTAGTTAGCTTCACTTCAACAAATAGAGGTCACTTGTTTTACTTCACTTCAATTGATTAAGCTCAGTTGCTTCACTTCACTTCAACTGATTGGGCTCACTTTGCTAGCTGTACTTCAACAAAAAGAGCTTACTTGTTTCACGTCACTTCAATAGATTAAGCTCAGTTGCTTCACTTCACTTCAACTGATTAGGCTCACTTAACTAGCTTCACCTCAACTACTAGAGCTCACTTGTTTCACTTCACTTCAATTGATTAAGCTCAGTTGCTTCACTTCAGTTTATTTGATTAAGCTCAGTTGCTTCACTTCGCTTCAACTGATAAGGCTCACTTAACTGGCTTCACTTCAACAAATAGAGCTCACTTGTTTTACTTCACTTTAATTGATTAAACTCAGTTGCTGCACTTCACTTCAACTGATTAGGCTCATTTAACTAGCTTCACTTCAACTGAAGAGCTCACTTGTTTTACTTCACTTCAATTGATTAAACTCAGTTGCTTCACTTCACTTCAACTGATTGGGCTCACTTGTTTCACTGCACTTAAATCGATTAAGCTCAGTTGCTTCACTTCAGTTCAACTGATTAGGCTCACTTAGCTAGCTTCACTTCAACAAATAGAGCTCACTTGTTTTACTTCACTATAATTGATTAAACTCAGTTGCTGCACTTCACTTCAACTGATTAGGCTCATTTAACTAGCTTCACTTCAACTGAAGAGCTCACTTGTTTTACTTCACTTCAATTGATTAAACTCAGTTGCTTCACTTCACTTCAACTGATTGGGCTCACTTGTTTCACTGCACTTAAATCGATTAAGCTCAGTTGCTTCACTTCACTTCAACTGATTAGGCTCACTTAACTAGCTTCACTTCAACTAAAGAGCTCACTTGCTTCACTTCACTTCAATTGATTAAGCTCAGTTGCTTCACTTCACTTCATCTGATTGGGCTCACTTTGTTAGCTTCACTTCAACTGATTGGGCTCACTTAGCTAGCTTCACTTCAACAAATAGAGCTCACTTGTTTTACTTCACTATAATTGATTAAACTCAGTTGCTGCACTTCACTTCAACTGATTAGGCTCATTTAACTAGCTTCACTTCAACTGAAGAGCTCACTTGTTTTACTTCACTTCAATTGATTAAACTCAGTTGCTTCACTTCACTTCAACTGATTGGGCTCACTTGTTTCACTGCACTTAAATCGATTAAGCTCAGTTGCTTCACTTCACTTCAACTGATTAGGCTCACTTAACTAGCTTCACTTCAACTAAAGAGCTCACTTGCTTCACTTCACTTCAATTGATTAAGCTCAGTTGCTTCACTTCACTTCAACTGATTGGGATCACTTAGTTAGCTTTACTCCAACTAATGAAGCTCACTTGTTTCACTTCACTTCAACTGACAAGGCTCACTTAACTAGCTTCACTGTAACTGAAGAGCTCACTTGTTTTACTTCACTTCAATTGATTAAACTCAGTTGCTTCACTTCACTTCAACTGATTGGGCTCACTTGTTTCACTGCACTTAAATCGATTAAGCTCAGTTGCTTCACTTCACTTCAACTGATTAGGCTCACTTAACTAGCTTCACTTCAACTAAAGAGCTCACTTGTTTTACTTCACTTCAATTGATTAAACTCAGTTGCTTCACTTCACTTCAACTGATTGGGCTCACTTGTTTCACTGCACTTAAATCGATTAAGCTCAGTTGCTTCACTTCACTTCAACTGATTAGGCTCACTTAACTAGCTTCACTTCAACTAAAGAGCTCACTTGCTTCACTTCACTTCAATTGATTAAGCTCAGTTGCTTCACTTCACTTCATCTGATTGGGCTCACTTTGTTAGCTTCACTTCAACTGATTGGGCTCACTTAGCTAGCTTCACTTCAACAAATAGAGCTCACTTGTTTTACTTCACTATAATTGATTAAACTCAGTTGCTGCACTTCACTTCAACTGATTAGGCTCATTTAACTAGCTTCACTTCAACTGAAGAGCTCACTTGTTTTACTTCACTTCAATTGATTAAGCTCAGTTGCTTCACTTCACTTCAACTGATTAGGCTCACTTAGCTAGCTTCACTTCAACAAATAGAGCTCACTTGTTTTACTTCACTATAATTGATTAAACTCAGTTGCTGCACTTCACTTCAACTGATTAGGCTCATTTAACTAGCTTCACTTCAACTGAAGAGCTCACTTGTTTTACTTCACTTCAATTGATTACACTCAGTTGCTTCACTTCACTTCAACTGATTGGGCTCACTTGTTTCACTGCACTTAAATCGATTAAGCTCAGTTGCTTCACTTCACTTCAACTGATTAGGCTCACTTAACTAGCTTCACTTCAACTAAAGAGCTCACTTGCTTCACTTCACTTCAATTGATTAAGCTCAGTTGCTTCACTTCACTTCATCTGATTGGGCTCACTTTGTTAGCTTCACTTCAACTGATTGGGCTCACTTAGCTAGCTTCACTTCAACAAATAGAGCTCACTTGTTTTACTTCACTATAATTGATTAAACTCAGTTGCTGCACTTCACTTCAACTGATTAGGCTCATTTAACTAGCTTCACTTCAACTGAAGAGCTCACTTGTTTTACTTCACTTCAATTGATTAAACTCAGTTGCTTCACTTCACTTCAACTGATTGGGCTCACTTGTTTCACTGCACTTAAATCGATTAAGCTCAGTTGCTTCACTTCACTTCAACTGATTAGGCTCACTTAACTAGCTTCACTTCAACTAAAGAGCTCACTTGCTTCACTTCACTTCAATTGATTAAGCTCAGTTGCTTCACTTCACTTCATCTGATTGGGCTCACTTTGTTAGCTTCACTTCAACTGATTGGGCTCACTTAGCTAGCTTCACTTCAACAAATAGAGCTCACTTGTTTTACTTCACTATAATTGATTAAACTCAGTTGCTGCACTTCACTTCAACTGATTAGGCTCATTTAACTAGCTTCACTTCAACTGAAGAGCTCACTTGTTTTACTTCACTTCAATTGATTAAGCTCAGTTGCTTCACTTCACTTCAACTGATTAGGCTCACTTAGCTAGCTTCACTTCAACAAATAGAGCTCACTTGTTTTACTTCACTATAATTGATTAAACTCAGTTGCTGCACTTCACTTCAACTGATTAGGCTCATTTAACTAGCTTCACTTCAACTGAAGAGCTCACTTGTTTTACTTCACTTCAATTGATTAAACTCAGTTGCTTCACTTCACTTCAACTGATTGGGCTCACTTGTTTCACTGCACTTAAATCGATTAAGCTCAGTTGCTTCACTTCACTTCAACTGATTAGGCTCACTTAACTAGCTTCACTTCAACTAAAGAGCTCACTTGCTTCACTTCACTTCAATTGATTAAGCTCAGTTGCTTCACTTCACTTCATCTGATTGGGCTCACTTTGTTAGCTTCACTTCAACTGATTGGGCTCACTTAGCTAGCTTCACTTCAACAAATAGAGCTCACTTGTTTTACTTCACTATAATTGATTAAACTCAGTTGCTGCACTTCACTTCAACTGATTAGGCTCATTTAACTAGCTTCACTTCAACTGAAGAGCTCACTTGTTTTACTTCACTTCAATTGATTAAACTCAGTTGCTTCACTTCACTTCAACTGATTGGGCTCACTTGTTTCACTGCACTTAAATCGATTAAGCTCAGTTGCTTCACTTCACTTCAACTGATTAGGCTCACTTAACTAGCTTCACTTCAACTAAAGAGCTCACTTGCTTCACTTCACTTCAATTGATTAAGCTCAGTTGCTTCACTTTACTTCAACTGATTGGGCTTACTTAGTTAACTTCACTTCAACAAAAAGAGCTCACTTGTTTTACTTCACTTCAATTGATTAAGCTCAGTTGCTTCACTTCACTTCAACTGATTGGGCTCACTTAGATAGCTTTACTCCAACTAATAGAGCTCACTTGTTTTACTTCACTTTAATTGATTAAACTCAGTTGCTGCACTTCACTTCAACTGATTAGGCTCATTTAACTAGCTTCACTTCAACTGAAGAGCTCACTTGTTTTACTTCACTTCAATTGATTAAACTCAGTTGCTTCACTTCACTTCAACTGATTGGGCTCACTTGTTTCACTGCACTTAAATCGATTAAGCTCAGTTGCTTCACTTCACTTCAACTGATTAGGCTCACTTAACTAGCTTCACTTCATCTGAAGAGCTCACTTGTTTTACTTCACTTCAATTGATTAAACTCAGTTGCTGCACTTCACTTCAACTGATTAGGCTCATTTAACTAGCTTCACTTCAACTGAAGAGCTCACTTGTTTTACTTCACTTCAATTGATTAAACTCAGTTGCTTCACTTCAATTCAACTGATTGGCCTCACTTGTTTCACTGCACTTAAATCGATTAAGCTCAGTTGCTTCACTTCACTTCAACTGATTAGGCTCACTTAACTAGCTTCACTTCAACTAAAGAGCTCACTTGCTTCACTTCACTTCAATTGATTAAGCTCAGTTGCTTCACTTCACTTCAACTGATTGGGCTCACTTGTTTCACTGCACTTAAATCGATAAAGCTCAGTTGCTTCACTTCACTTCAACTGAATAGGCTCACTTAACTAGCTTCACTTCAACTAAAGAGCTCACTTGCTTCACTTCACTTCAATTGATTAAGCTCAGTTGCTTCACTTCACTTCAACTGATTGGGATCACTTAGTTAGCTTTACTCCAACTAATGAAGCTCACTTGTTTCACTTCACTTCAACTGACAAGGCTCACTTAACTAGCTTCACTGTAACTAATAGAGCTTACTTGTTTAACTTCACTTCTATTGATTAAGCTCAATTGTTTAACTTCACTTCAACCGATAAAGCTCAGTTGCTTCACTTCACTTTAACTGATTAGGCTCACTTAACTAGCTTCACTTCAACAAATAGAGCTCACTTGTTTTACTTCACTTTAATTGATTAAACTCAGTTGCTGCACTTCACTTCAACTGATAAGGCTCATTTAACTAGCTTCACTTCAACTGAAGAGCTCACTTGTTTTACTTCACTTCAATTGATTAAACTCAGTTGCTTCACTTTACTTCAACTGATTGGGCTCACTTGTTTCACTGCACTTAAATCGATTAAGCTCAGTTGCTTCACTTCACTTCAACTGATTAGGCTCACTTAACTAGCTTCACTTCATCTGAAGAGCTCACTTGTTTTACTTCACTTCAATTGATTAAACTCAGTTGCTTCACTTCACTTCAACTGATTGGGCTCACTTGTTTCACTGCACTTAAATCGATTAAGCTCAGTTGCTTCACTTCACTTCAACTGATTAGGCTCACTTAACTAGCTTCACTTCAACTAAAGAGCTCACTAGCTTCACTTCACTTCAATTGATTAAGCTCAGTTGCTTCACTTCACTTCAACTGATTGGGATCACTTAGTTAGCTTTACTCCAACTAATGAAGCTCACTTGTTTCACTTCACTTCAACTGACAAGGCTCACTTAACTAGCTTCACTGTAACTAATAGAGCTTACTTGTTTAACTTCACTTCTATTGATTAAGCTCAATTGTTTAACTTCACTTCAACCGATAAAGCTCAGTTGCTTCACTTCACTTTAACTGATTAGGCTCACTTAACTAGCTTCACTTCAATTGAAAAGCTCAGTTGCTTCACTTCACTTCATCTGATTGGGCTCACTTTGTTAGCTTCACTTCAACTGATTGGGCTCACTTAGCTAGCTTCACTTCAACAAATAGAGCTCACTTGTTTTACTTCACTTTAATTGATTAAACTCAGTTGCTGCACTTCACTTCAACTGATTAGGCTCATTTAACTAGCTTCACTTCAACTGAAGAGCTCACTTGTTTTACTTCACTTCAATTGATTAAACTCAGTTGCTTCACTTCACTTCAACTGATTAGGCTCACTTCACTAGCTTCACTTCAACTAAAGAGCTCACTTGCTTCACTTCACTTCAATTGATTAAGCTCAGTTGCTTCACTTCATTTCAACTGATTGGGATCACTTAGTTAGCTTTACTCCAACTAATGGAGCTCACTTGTTTCACTTCACTTCAACTGATTGGGCTCACTTAGTTAGCCTCACTTCAACAAATGGAGCTCACTTGTTTTACTTCAGCTCAATTGATAAAGCTCTGTTGCTTCACTTCACTTTAACTGATTAGGCTCACTTAACTAGCTTCACTTCAATTGAAAAGCTTACTTGTTTTACTTCACTTCAAATTATTAGGCTCAGTTGCTTCACTTCACTTCAACTGATTGGGCTCACTTAGTTAGCTTCACTTCAACAAATAGAGGTCACTTGTTTTACTTCACTTCAATTGATTAAGCTCAGTTGCTTCACTTCACTTCAACTGATTGGGCTCACTTTGCTAGCTGTACTTCAACAAAAAGAGCTTACTTGTTTCACGTCACTTCAATAGATTAAGCTCAGTTGCTTCACTTCACTTCAACTGATTAGGCTCACTTAACTAGCTTCACCTCAACTACTAGAGCTCACTTGTTTCACTTCACTTCAATTGATTAAGCTCAGTTGCTTCACTTCAGTTTATTTGATTAAGCTCAGTTGCTTCACTTCGCTTCAACTGATAAGGCTCACTTAACTGGCTTCACTTCAACAAATAGAGCTCACTTGTTTTACTTCACTTTAATTGATTAAACTCAGTTCCTGCACTTCACTTCAACTGATTAGGCTCATTTAACTACCTTCACTTCAACTGAAGAGCTCACTTGTTTTACTTCACTTCAATTGATTAAACTCAGTTGCTTCACTTCACTTCAACTGATTGGGCTCACTTGTTTCACTGCACTTAAATCGATAAAGCTCAGTTGCTTCACTTCACTTCAACTGAATAGGCTCACTTAACAAGCTTCACTTCATCTGAAGAGCTCACTTGTTTTACTTCACTTCAATTGATTAAACTCAGTTGCTGCACTTCACTTCAACTGATTAGGCTCATTTAACTAGCTTCACTTCAACTGAAGAGCTCACTTGTTTTACTTCACTTCAATTGATTAAACTCAGTTGCTTCACTTCAATTCAACTGATTGGCCTCACTTGTTTCACTGCATTTAAATCGATTAAGCTCAGTTGCTTCACTTCACTTCAACTGATTAGGCTCACTTAACTAGCTTCACTTCAACTAAAGAGCTCACTTGCTTCACTTCACTTCAATTGATTAAGCTCAGTTGCTTCACTTCACTTCAACTGATTGGGCTCACTTGTTTCACTGCACTTAAATCGATAAAGCTCAGTTGCTTCACTTCACTTCAACTGAATAGGCTCACTTAACTAGCTTCACTTCATCTGAAGAGCTCACTTGTTTTACTTCACTTCAATTGATTAAACTCAGTTGCTGCACTTCACTTCAACTGATTAGGCTCATTTAACTAGCTTCACTTCAACTGAAGAGCTCACTTGTTTTACTTCACTTCAATTGATTAAACTCAGTTGCTTCACTTCAATTCAACTGATTGGCCTCACTTGTTTCACTGCACTTAAATCGATTAAGCTCAGTTGCTTCACTTCACTTCAACTGATTAGGCTCACTTAACTAGCTTCACTTCAACTAAAGAGCTCACTTGCTTCACTTCACTTCAATTGATTAAGCTCAGTTGCTTCACTTCACTTCAACTGATTGGGCTCACTTGTTTCACTGCACTTAAATCGATAAAGCTCAGTTGCTTCACTTCACTTCAACTGAATAGGCTCACTTAACTAGCTTCACTTCAACTAAAGAGCTCACTTGCTTCACTTCACTTCAATTGATTAAGCTCAGTTGCTTCACTTCACTTCAACTGATTGGGATCACTTAGTTAGCTTTACTCCAACTAATGAAGCTCACTTGTTTCACTTCACTTCAACTGACAAGGCTCACTTAACTAGCTTCACTGTAACTAATAGAGCTTACTTGTTTAACTTCACTTCTATTGATTAAGCTCAATTGTTTAACTTCACTTCAACCGATAAAGCTCAGTTGCTTCACTTCACTTTAACTGATTAGGCTCACTTAACTAGCTTCACTTCAACAAATAGAGCTCACTTGTTTTACTTCACTTTAATTGATTAAACTCAGTTGCTGCACTTCACTTCAACTGATTAGGCTCATTTAACTAGCTTCACTTCAACTGAAGAGCTCACTTGTTTTACTTCACTTCAATTGATTAAACTCAGTTGCTTCACTTCACTTCAACTGATTGGGCTCACTTGTTTCACTGCCCTTAAATCGATTAAGCTCAGTTGCTTCACTTCACTTCAACTGATTAGGCTCACTTAACTAGCTTCACTTCATCTGAAGAGCTCACTTGTTTTACTTCACTTCAATTGATTAAACTCAGTTCCTTCACTTCACTTCAACTGATTGGGCTCACTTGTTTCACTGCACTTAAATCGATTAAGCTCAGTTGCTTCACTTCACTTCAACTGATTAGGCTCACTTAACTAGCTTCACTTCAACTAAAGAGCTCACTAGCTTCACTTCACTTCAATTGATTAAGCTCAGTTGCTTCACTTCACTTCAACTGATTGGGATCACTTAGTTAGCTTTACTCCAACTAATGAAGCTCACTTGTTTCACTTCACTTCAACTGACAAGGCTCACTTAACTAGCTTCACTGTAACTAATAGAGCTTACTTGTTTAACTTCACTTCTATTGATTAAGCTCAATTGTTTAACTTCACTTCAACCGATAAAGCTCAGTTGCTTCACTTCACTTTAACTGATTAGGCTCACTTAACTAGCTTCACTTCAATTGAAAAGCTCAGTTGCTTCACTTCACTTCATCTGATTGGGCTCACTTTGTTAGCTTCACTTCAACTGATTGGGCTCACTTAGCTAGCTTCACTTCAACAAATAGAGCTCACTTGTTTTACTTCACTTTAATTGATTAAACTCAGTTGCTGCACTTCACTTCAACTGATTAGGCTCATTTAATTAGCATCACTTCAACTGAAGAGCTCACTTGTTTTACTTCACTTCAATTGATTAAACTCAGTTGCTTCACTTCACTTCAATTGATTAGGCTCACTTCACTAGCTTCACTTCAACTAAAGAGCTCACTTGCTTCACTTCACTTCAATTGATTAAGCTCAGTTGCTTCACTTCATTTCAACTGATTGGGATCACTTAGTTAGCTTTACTCCAACTAATGGAGCTCACTTGTTTCACTTCACTTCAACTGATTGGGCTCACTTAGTTAGCCTCACTTCAACAAATGGAGCTCACTTGTTTTACTTCAGTTCAATTGATAAAGCTCTGTTGCTTCACTTCACTTTAACTGATTAGGCTCACTTAACTAGCTTCACTTCAATTGAAAAGCTTACTTGTTTTACTTCACTTCAAATTATTAGGCTCAGTTGCTTCACTTCACTTCAACTGATTGGGCTCACTTAGTTAGCTTCACTTCAACAAATAGAGGTCACTTGTTTTACTTCACTTCAATTGATTAAGCTCAGTTGCTTCACTTCACTTCAACTGATTGGGCTCACTTTGCTAGCTGTACTTCAACAAAAAGAGCTTACTTGTTTCACGTCACTTCAATAGATTAAGCTCAGTTGCTTCACTTCACTTCAACTGATTAGGCTCACTTAACTAGCTTCACCTCAACTACTAGAGCTCACTTGTTTCACTTCACTTCAATTGATTAAGCTCAGTTGCTTCACTTCAGTTTATTTGATTAAGCTCAGTTGCTTCACTTCGCTTCAACTGATAAGGCTCACTTAACTGGCTTCACTTCAACAAATAGAGCTCACTTGTTTTACTTCACTTTAATTGATTAAACTCAGTTCCTGCACTTCACTTCAACTGATTAGGCTCATTTAACTACCTTCACTTCAACTGAAGAGCTCACTTGTTTTACTTCACTTCAATTGATTAAACTCAGTTGCTTCACTTCACTTCAACTGATTGGGCTCACTTGTTTCACTGCACTTAAATCGATAAAGCTCAGTTGCTTCACTTCACTTCAACTGAATAGGCTCACTTAACAAGCTTCACTTCAACTAAAGAGCTCACTTGCTTCACTTCACTTCAATTGATTAAGCTCAGTTGCTTCACTTCACTTCAACTGATTGGGATCACTTAGTTAGCTTTACTCCAACTAATAAAGCTCACTTGTTTCACTTCACTTCAACTGACAAGGCTCACTTAACCAGCTTCACTGTAACTAATAGAGCTTACTTGTTTAACTTCACTTCTATTGATTAAGCTCAATTGTTTAACTTCACTTCAACCGATAAAGCTCAGTTGCTTCACTTCACTTTAACTGATTAGGCTCACTTAACTAGCTTTACTTCAATTGAAAAGCTCAGTTGCTTCACTTCACTTCAACTGATTGGGCTCACTTTGTTAGCTTCACTTCAACTGATTGGGCTCACTTAGCTAGCTTCACTTCAACAAATAGAGCTCACTTGTTTTACTTCACTTTAATTGATTAAACTCAGTTGCTGCACTTCACTTCAACTTATTAGGCTCATTTAACTAGCTTCACTTCAACTGAAGAGCTCACTTGTTTTACTTCACTTCAATTGATTAAACTCAGTTGCTTCACTTCAATTCAACTGATTGGCCTCACTTGTTTCACTGCACTTAAATCGATAAAGCTCAGTTGCTTCACTTCACTTTACCTGATTAGGCTCACTTAACTAGCTTCACTTCATCTGAAGAGCTCACTTGTTTTACTTCACTTCAATTGATTAAACTCAGTTGCTGCACTTCACTTCAACTGATTAGGCTCATTTAACTAGCTTCACTTCAACTGAAGAGCTCACTTGTTTTACTTCACTTCAATTGATTAAACTCAGTTGCTTCACTTCACTTCAACTGATTGGGCTCACTTGTTTCACTGCACTTAAATCGATTAAGCTCAGTTGCTTCACTTCACTTCAACTGATTAGGCTCACTTAACTAGGTTCACTTCAACTAAAGAGCTCACTTGCTTCACTTCACTTCAATTGATTAAGCTCAGTTGCTTCACTTCATTTCAACTGATTGGGATCACTTAGTTAGCTTTACTCCAACTAATGGAGCTCACTTGTTTCACTTCACTTCAACTGATTGGGCTCACTTAGTTAGCTTCACTTCAACAAATGGAGCTCACTTGTTTTACTTCAGTTCAATTGATAAAGCTCTGTTGCTTCACTTCACTTTAACTGATTAGGCTCACTTAACTAGCTTCACTTCAATTGAAAAGCTCACTTGTTTTACTTCACTTCAAATTATTAGGCTCAGTTGCTTCACTTCACTTCAACTGATTGGGCTCACTTAGTTAGCTTCACTTCAACAAATATTGGTCACTTGTTTTACTTCACTTCAATTGATTAAGCTCAGTTGCTGCACTTCACTTCAACTGATTAGGCTCACTTAACTAGCTTCACTTCAACTAATAGAGCTCACTTGTTTTACGTCACTTCAATTGATTAAGCTCAGTTGCTTCACTTCACTTCAACTGATTAGGCTCACTTAACTAGCTTCACTTCGACTAATAGAGCTCACTTGTTACACGTCACTTCAACTGATTAGGCTCACTTAACTAGCTTCACCTCAACTACTAGAGCTCACTTGTTTCAGTTCACTTCAATTGATTAAGCTCAGTTGCTTCACTTCAGTTTATTTGATTAAGCTCATTTGCTTCACTTCACTTCAACTGATTAGGCTCACTTAACAGGCTTCAATTTAACTAATAGAGCTCACTTGTTCACTTCACTTAAATTGATTAAGCTCAGTTGCCTCACTTCACTTCAACTGATTAAGCTCAGTTGCTTCACTTCGCTTCAACTGATAAGGCTCACTTAACTGGCTTCACTTCAACTAATAGAGCTCACTTGTTCCACTTCACTTCAATTGATTTAGCTCAGTTGCTTTACTTCACTTTAACTGATTGGGCTCACTTAGCTAGCTTCACTTCAATTGAAAAGCTCACTTGTTTTACTTCACTTCAATTGATTAGGCTCAGTTGCTTCACTTCACTTCAACTGATTGGGCTCACTTTGTTAGCTTCACTTCAACAAAAAGAGCTCACTTGTTTTACTTCACTTTAGTTGATTAAGCTCAGTTGCTTCACTTCACTTCAACTGATTGGGCTCACTTAGATAGCTTTACTTCAACTAATAGACCTCACTTGTTTCACTTCACTTCAATTGATAAAACTCAGTTGCTTCAATTCACTTTACCTGATTAGGCTCACTTAACTAGCTTCACTTCAACTAATAGAAATGACTTGTTTCACTTCACTTCAACTGATTAGGCTCACTTAACTAGCTTCACTTCAACTAATAGAGCTCACTTGTTTTACTTCACTTCAATTGATTAAACTCAGTTGCTTCACTTCACTTCAACTGATTGGGCTCACTTGTTTCACTGCACTTAAATCGATTAAGCTCAGTTGCTTCACTTCACTTCAACTGATTAGGCTCACTTAACTAGCTTCACTTCAACTAAAGAGCTCACTTGCTTCACTTCACTCCAATTGATTAAGCTCAGTTGCTTCACTTCACTTCAACTGATTGGGATCACTTAGTTAGCTTTACTCCAACTAATGAAGCTCACTTGTTTCACTTCACTTCAACTGATAAGGCTCACTTAACTAGCTAATAGAGTTCACTTGTTCACTTCACTTAAATTGATTAAGCTCAGTTGCCTCACTTCACTTCAACTAAGTAAGGCTCACTTAACTATTTTCACTTCAACTAATAGAGCTCACTTGTTCCACTTCACTTCAATTGATTTAGCTCAGTTGCTTCACTTCACTTTAACTGATTAGGCTCACTTAACTAGCTTCACTTCAATTGAAAAGCTCACTTGTTTTACTTCACTTCAATTGATTAAGCTCAGTTTCTTCACTTCACTTCAACTGATTAGGCTCACTTAACAGGCTTCAATTTAACTAATAGAGCTCACTTGTTCACTTCACTTAAATTGATTAAGCTCAGTTGCTTCACTTCACTTCAACTGATAAGGCTCACTTAACTAGCTTCACTTCAACTAATAGAGCTCACTTGTTCCACTTCACTTCAATTGATTTAGCTCAGTTGCTTCACTTCACTTTAACTGATTAGGCTCACTTAACTAGCTTCACTTCAATTGAAAAGCTCACTTGTTTTACTTCACTTCAATTGATTAAGCTCAGTTGCTTCACTTCACTTCAACTGATTGGGCTCACCTCGTTAGCTTCACTTCAACAAAAAGAGCTCACTTGTTTTACTTCACTTCAATTGATTAAGCTCAGTTGCTTCACTTCACTTCAACTGATTAGGCTCACTTAACTAGCTTCACCTCAACTACTAGAGCTCACTTGTTTCACTTCACTTCAATTGATTAAGCTCAGTTTCTTCACTTCAGTTTATTTGATTAAGATCAGTTGCTTCACTTCACTTCAACTGATTGGGCTCACCTCGTTAGCTTCACTTCAACAATTAGAGCTCACTTGTTTTACTTCACTTCAATTGATTAAGCTCAGTTGCTTCACTCCACTTCAACTGATTGGGCTCACCTCGTTAGCTTCACTTCAACAAAAAGAGCTCACTTGTTTTACTTCACTTCAATTGATTAAGCTCAGTTGCTTCACTTCACTTTAACTGATTAGGCTCACTTAACTAGCTTCACCTCAACTACTAGACATCACTTGTTTCACTTCACTTCAATTGATTAAGCTCAGTTTCTTCACTTCAGTTTATTTGATTAAGATCAGTTGCTTCACTTCACTTCAACTGATTGGGCTCACTTGTTTCACTGCACTTAAATCGATTAGGCTCAGTTGCTGCACTTCACTTCAACTGATTAGGCTCATTTAACTAGCTTCACTTCAACTGAAGAGCTCACTTGTTTTACTGCACTTCAATTGATTAAACTCAGATGCTTCACTTCACTTCAACTGATTGGGCTCAGTTGCTTCACTTCACTTCAACTGATAAGGCTCACTTAACTAGCTTCACTTCAACTAATAGAGCTCACTTGTTTCACCTCACTTCAATTGATTAAGCTCAGTTGCTTCACTTCAGTTAATTTGATTAAGCTCTGTTGCTTCACTTCACTTCAACTGATTAGGCTCACTTAACAGGGTTCAATTCAACTAATAGAGCTCACTTGTTCACTTCACTTCAATTGATTAAGCTCAGTTGCCTCACTTCACTTCAACTGATTGAGCTCAGTTGCTTCACTTCACTTTAACTGATAAGGCTCACTTAACTAGCTTCACTTCAACTAATAGAGCTCACTTGTTCCACTTCACTTCAATTGATTTAGCTCGGTTGCTTCACTTCACTTTAACTGATTAGGCTCACTTAGATAGCTTTACTCCAACTAATAGAGCTCACTCGTTTCACTTCATTTCAACTGATTAGGCTTACCTAACTAGCTTCACTTCAACTAAAGAGCTCACTTGTTTCACTTCACTCCAATTGATTAAGCTCAATTGCTTCACTTCACTTCAACTGATTAGGTTCACTTAGTTGGCTTCACTTCAACAAATAGAGCTCACTTGTTTCACTTCACTTCAATTGATAAAGCTCAGTTGCTTCACTTCACTTCAACTGATTGGGCTCACTTAGATAGCTTTACTCCAACAAATAGATCTCACTTGTTTCACTTCACTTCAACTGATTAGGCTTACCTAACTAGCTTCACTTCAACTAAAGAGCTCACTTGTTTCACTTCACTCCAATTGATTAAGCTCAATTGCTTCACTTCACTTCAACTGATTAGGTTCACTTAGTTAGCTTCACTTCAACAAATAGAGCTCACTTGTTTCACTTCACTTCAATTGATAAAGCTCAGTTGCTTCACTTCACTTCAACTGATTGGGCTCACTTAGATAGCTTTACTCCAACAAATAGATCTCACTTGTTTCACTTCACTTCAATTGATAAAGCTCTGTTGCTTCACTTCACTTTAACTGATTAGGCTCACTTAACTAGCTTCACTTCAATTGAAAAGCTCACTTGTTTTACTTCAATTCAATTGATTAAGCTCAGTTGCTTCACTTCACTTCAACCGATTGGGCTCACTTAGTTAGCTTCACTTCAACAAATAGAGCTCACTTGTTTTACTTCACTTCAATTGATTAAGCTCAGTTGCTTCACTTCACTTCAACTGATTGGGCTCACTTTGCTAGCTTTACTTCAACAAAAAGAGCTCACTTGTTTTACTTCACTTCAATTGATTAAGCTCAGTTGCTTAACTTCACTTCAACTGATTGGGCTCACTTAGATAGTTTTACTCCAACTAATACAGCTCACTTGTTTCACTTCACTTCAATTGATAAAGCTCAGTTGCTTCACTTCACTTTACCTGATTGGGCTCACTTAGTTAGCTTCACTTCAACAAATAGAGCTCACTTGTTTCACTGCACTTAAATCGATTAAGCTTAGTTGCTTCACTTCACTTCAACTGATTTGGTTCACTTGGTTAGCTTCTCTTCAACCAATAGAGCTCACTTATTTCACTTCACTTCAATTGATTAAGCTCAGTGGCGTCACTTCACTTCAACTGAATAGGCTCACTTAACTAGCTTCACTTCAACTAATAGAGCTGACTTGTTTCACTTCACTTCAACTGATTAGGCTCAGTTGCTTCACTTCAGTTTATTTGATTAAGCTCAGTTGCTTCACTTCACTTCAACTGATTAGGCTCACTTCACAGGCTTCAATTTAACTAATAGAGCTCACTAGTTCACTTCACTTAAAATGATTAAGCTCAGTTGCCTCACTTCACTTCAATTGATTAAGCTCAGTTGCTTCACTTCACTTCAACTGATTGGGCTCACTTTGTTAGCTTCACTTCAACAAAAAGAGCTCACTTGTTTTACTTCACTTCAATTGATTAAGCTCAGTTGCTTCACTTCACTTCAACTGATTGGGCTCACTTAGATAGCTTTACTCCAACTAATAGATCTCACTTGTTTCACTTCACTTCAATTGATAAAGCTCAGTTGCTTCACTTCACTTCAACTGATTGGGCTCACTTTGTTAGCTTCACTTCAACAAAAAGAGCTCACTTGTTTTACTTCACTTCAATTGATTAAGCTCAGTTGCTTCACTTCACTTCAACTGATTGGGCTCACTTAGTTAGCTTCACTTTAACAAATAGAGCTCACTTGTTTCACTGCACTTAAATCGATTAAGCTTAGTTGCTTCACTTCACTTCAACTGATTGGGTTCACTTGGTTAGCTTCTCTTCAACCAATAGAGCTCACTTATTTCACTTCACTTCAATTGATTAAGCTCAGTGGCGTCACTTCACTTCAACTGAATAGGCTAAATTAACTAGCTTCACTTCAACTAATAGAGTTCACTTGTGTCACTCCACTTCAATTGATTAGGCTCAATTGTTTCACTTCACTTCAATTGATAAAGCTCAGTTGCTTCACTTCACTTCAACTGATTGGGCTCACTTTGTTAGCTTCACTTCAACAAAAAGAGCTCACTTGTTTTACTTCACTTCAATTGATTAAGCTCAGTTGCTTCACTTCACTTCAACTGATTGGGCTCACTTAGTTAGCTCCACTTCAACAAATAGAGCTCACTTGTTTCACTGCACTTAAATCGATTAAGCTTAGTTGCTTCACTTCACTTCAACTGATTGGGTTCACTTGGTTAGCTTCTCTTCAACCAATAGAGCTCACTTATTTCACTTCACTTCAATTGATTAAGCTCAGTGGCGTCACTTCACTTCAACTGAATAGGCTAAATTAACTAGCTTCACTTCAACTAATAGAGTTCACTTGTGTCACTCCACTTCAATTGATTAAGCTCAATTGTTTCACTTCACTTCAATCGATTAAGCTTAGTTGCTTCACTTCACTTCGACTGATTGGGTTCACTTGGTTAGCTTCTCTTCAACCAATAGAGCTCACTTATTTCACTTCACTTCAATTGATTAAGCTCAGTGGCGTCACTTCACTTCAACTGAATAGGCTCACTTAACTAGCTTCACTTCAACTAATAGAGCTGACTTGTTTCACTTCACTTCAACTGATTAGGCTCAGTTGCTTCACTTCAGTTTATTTGATTAAGCTCAGTTGCTTCACTTCACTTCAACTGATTAGGCTCACTTAACAGGCTTCAATTTAACTAATAGAGCTCACTTGTTCACTTCACTTAAAATGATTAAGCTCAGTTGCCTCACTTCACTTCAATTGATTAAGCTCAGTTGCTTCACTTCACTTCAACTGATTGGGCTTACTTTGTTAGCTTCACTTCAACAAAAAGAGCTCACTTGTTCACTTCACTTCAACCGATAAAGCTCAGTTGCTTCACTTCACTTCAACTAAGTAAGGCTCACTTAACTAGCTTCACTTCAACTAATAGAGCTCACTTGTTCCACTTCACTTCAATTGATTTAGCTCAGTTGCTTCACTTCACTTTAACTGATTAGGCTCACTTAACTAGCTTCACTTCAATTGAAAAGCTCACTTGTTTTACTTCACTTCAATTGATTAAGCTCAGTTGCTTCACTTCACTTCAACTGATTAGGCTCACTTAACAGGCTTCAATTTAACTAATAGAGCTCACTTGTTCACTTCACTTAAATTGATTAAGCTCAGTTGCTTCACTTCACTTCAACTGATAAGGCTCACTTAACTAGCTTCACTTCAACTAATAGAGCTCACTTGTTCCACTTCACTTCAATTGATTTAGCTCAGTTGCTTCACTTCACTTTAACTGATTAGGCTCACTTAACTAGCTTCACTTCAGTTGAAAAGCTCACTTGTTTTACTTCACTTCAATTGATTAAGCTCAGTTGCTTCACTTCACTTCAACTGATTGGGCTCACCTCGTTAGCTTCACTTCAACAAAAAGAGCTCACTTGTTTTACTTCACTTCAATTGATTAAGCTCAGTTGCTTCACTTCACTTCAACTGATTAGGCTCACTTAACTAGCTTCACCTCAACTACTAGAGCTCACTTGTTTCACTTCACTTCAATTGATTAAGCTCAGTTTCTTCACTTCAGTTTATTTGATTAAGATCAGTTGCTTCACTTCACTTCAACTGATTGGGCTCACCTCGTTAGCTTCACTTCAACAATTAGAGCTCACTTGTTTTACTTCACTTCAATTGATTAAGCTCAGTTGCTTCACTCCACTTCAACCGATTGGGCTCACCTCGTTAGCTTCACTTCAACAAAAAGAGCTCACTTGTTTTACTTCACTTCAATTGATTAAGCTCAGTTGCTTCACTTCACTTCAACTGATTAGGCTCACTTAACTAGCTTCACCTCAACTACTAGAGCTCACTTGTTTCACTTCACTTCAATTGATTAAGCTCAGTTTCTTCACTTCAGTTTATTTGATTAAGATCAGTTGCTTCACTTCACTTCAACTGATTGGGCTCACTTGTTTCACTGCACTTAAATCGATTAGGCTCAGTTGCTGCACTTCACTTCAACTGATTAGGCTCATTTAACTAGCTTCACTTCAACTGAAGAGCTCACTTGTTTTACTGCACTTCAATTGATTAAACTCAGATGCTTCACTTCACTTCAACTGATTGGGCTCAGTTGCTTCACTTCACTTCAACTGATAAGGCTCACTTAACTAGCTTCACTTCAACTAATAGAGCTCACTTGTTTCACCTCACTTCAATTGATTAAGCTCAGTTGCTTCACTTCAGTTAATTTGATTAAGCTCTGTTGCTTCACTTCACTTCAACTGATTAGGCTCACTTAACAGGGTTCAATTCAACTAATAAAGCTCACTTGTTCACTTCACTTCAATTGATTAAGCTCAGTTGCCTCACTTCACTCCAACTGATTGAGCTCAGTTGCTTCACTTCACTTTAACTGATAAGGCTCACTTAACTAGCTTCACTTCAACTAATAGAGCTCACTTGTTCCACTTCACTTCAATTGATTTAGCTCGGTTGCTTCACTTCACTTTAACTGATTAGGCTCACTTAGATAGCTTTACTCCAACTAATAGAGCTCACTCGTTTCACTTCACTTCAACTGATTAGGCTTACCTAACTAGCTTCACTTCAACTAAAGAGCTCACTTGTTTCACTTCACTCCAATTGATTAGGCTCAATTGCTTCACTTCACTTCAACTGATTAGGTTCACTTAGTTGGCTTCACTTCAACAAATAGAGCTCACTTGTTTCACTTCACTTCAATTGATAAAGCTCAGTTGCTTCACTTCACTTCAACTGATTGGGCTCACTTAGATAGCTTTACTCCAACAAATAGATCTCACTTGTTTCACTTCACTTCAACTGATTAGGCTTACCTAACTAGCTTCACTTCAACTAAAGAGCTCACTTGTTTCACTTCACTCCAATTGATTAAGCTCAATTGCTTCACTTCACTTCAACTGATTAGGTTCACTTAGTTAGCTTCACTTCAACAAATAGAGCTCACTTGTTTCACTTCACTTCAATTGATAAAGCTCAGTTGCTTCACTTCACTTCAACTGATTGGGCTCACTTAGATAGCTTTACTCCAACAAATAGATCTCACTTGTTTCACTTCACTTCAATTGATAAAGCTCTGTTGCTTCACTTCACTTTAACTGATTAGGCTCACTTAACTAGCTTCACTTCAATTGAAAAGCTCACTTGTTTTACTTCAATTCAATTGATTAAGCTCAGTTGCTTCACTTCACTTCAACCGATTGGGCTCACTTAGTTAGCTTCACTTCAACAAATAGAGCTCACTTGTTTTACTTCACTTCAATTGATTAAGCTCAGTTGCTTCACTTCACTTCAACTGATTGGGCTCACTTTGCTAGCTTTACTTCAACAAAAAGAGCTCACTTGTTTTACTTCACTTCAATTGATTAAGCTCAGTTGCTTAACTTCACTTCAACTGATTGGGCTCACTTAGATAGTTTTACTCCAACTAATACAGCTCACTTGTTTCACTTCACTTCAATTGATAAAGCTCAGTTGCTTCACTTCACTTTACCTGATTGGGCTCACTTAGTTAGCTTCACTTCAACAAATAGAGGTCACTTGTTTTACTTCACTTCAATTGATTAAGCTCAGTTGCTTCACTTCACTTCAACTGATTGGGCTCACTTTGCTAGCTGTACTTCAACAAAAAGAGCTTACTTGTTTCACGTCACTTCAATAGATTAAGCTCAGTTGCTTCACTTCACTTCAACTGATTAGGCTCACTTAACTAGCTTCACTTCAACAAATAGAGCTCACTTGTTTCACTGCACTTAAATCGATTAAGCTTAGTTGCTTCACTTCACTTCAACTGATTTGGTTCACTTGGTTAGCTTCTCTTCAACCAATAGAGCTCACTTATTTCACTTCACTTCAATTGATTAAGCTCAGTGGCGTCACTTCACTTCAACTGAATAGGCTCACTTAACTAGCTTCACTTCAACTAATAGAGCTGACTTGTTTCACTTCACTTCAACTGATTAGGCTCAGTTGCTTCACTTCAGTTTATTTGATTAAGCTCAGTTGCTTCACTTCACTTCAACTGATTAGGCTCACTTAACAGGCTTCAATTTAACTAATAGAGCTCACTTGTTCACTTCACTTAAAATGATTAAGCTCAGTTGCCTCACTTCACTTCAATTGATTAAGCTCAGTTGCTTCACTTCACTTCAACTGATTGGGCTCACTTTGTTAGCTTCACTTCAACAAAAAGAGCTCACTTGTTTTACTTCACTTCAATTGATTAAGCTCAGTTGCTTCACTTCACTTCAACTGATTGGGCTCACTTAGATAGCTTTACTCCAACTAATAGATCTCACTTGTTTCACTTCACTTCAATTGATAAAGCTCAGTTGCTTCACTTCACTTCAACTGATTGGGCTCACTTAGTTAGCTTCACTTTAACAAATAGAGCTCACTTGTTTCACTGCACTTAAATCGATTAAGCTTAGTTGCTTCACTTCACTTCAACTGATTGGGTTCACTTGGTTAGCTTCTCTTCAACCAATAGAGCTCACTTATTTCACTTCACTTCAATTGATTAAGCTCAGTGGCGTCACTTCACTTCAACTGAATAGGCTAAATTAACTAGCTTCACTTCAACTAATAGAGTTCACTTGTGTCACTCCACTTCAATTGATTAAGCTCAATTGTTTCACTTCACTTCAATCGATTAAGCTTAGTTGCTTCACTTCACTTCAACTGATTGGGTTCACTTGGTTAGCTTCTCTTCAACCAATAGAGCTCACTTATTTCACTTCACTTCAATTGATTAAGCTCAGTGGCGTCACTTCACTTCAACTGAATAGGCTAAATTAACTAGCTTCACTTCAACTAATAGAGTTCACTTGTGTCACTCCACTTCAATTGATTAAGCTCAATTGTTTCACTTCACTTCAATCGATTAAGCTTAGTTGCTTCACTTCACTTCAACTGATTGGGTTCACTTGGTTAGCTTCTCTTCAACCAATAGAGCTCACTTATTTCACTTCACTTCAATTGATTAAGCTCAGTGGCGTCACTTCACTTCAACTGAATAGGCTCACTTAACTAGCTTCACTTCAACTAATAGAGCTGACTTGTTCCACTTCACTTCAACTGATTAGGCTCAGTTGCTTCACTTCAGTTTATTTGATTAAGCTCAGTTGCTTCACTTCACTTCAACTGATTAGGCTCACTTAACAGGCTTCAATTTAACTAATAGAGCTCACTTGTTCACTTCACTTAAAATGATTAAGCTCAGTTGCCTCACTTCACTTCAATTGATTAAGCTCAGTTGCTTCACTTCACTTCAACTGATTGGGCTCACTTTGTTAGCTTCACTTCAACAAAAAGAGCTCACTTGTTTTATTTCACTTCAATTGATTAAGCTCAGTTGCTTCACTTAACTTCAACTGATTGGGCTAACTTAGATAGCTTTACTCGAACTAATAGATCTCACTTGTTTCACTTCACTTCAATTGATAAAGCTCAGTTGCTTCACTTCACTTCAACTGATTGGGCTCACTTTGTTAGCTTCACTTCAACAAAAAGAGCTCACTTGTTTTACTTCACTTCAATTGATTAAGCTCAGTTGCTTCACTTCACTTCAACTGATTGGGCTCACTTAGTTAGCTTCACTTCAACAAATAGAGCTCACTTGTTTCACTGCACTTAAATCGATTAAGCTTAGTTGCTTCACTTCACTTCAACTGATTGGGTTCACTTGGTTAGCTTCTCTTCAACCAATAGACCTCACTTATTTCACTTCACTTCAATTGATTAAGCTCAGTGGCGTCACTTCACTTCAACTGAATAGGCTAAATTAACTAGCTTCACTTCAACTTATAGAGCTCACTTGTTTCACTTCACTTCAATTGATTAAGCTCAGTGGCTTCACTTCAACTGAATATGCTAAATTAACTAGCTTTACTTACACTAATAGAGTTCAGTTGTGTCACTCCACCTTAATTGATTAAGCTCAATTGTTTCACTTCACTTCAACTGATTAAGCTCAGTTGCTTCTCTTTATTTCAACTGATTAGGCTCACTTCGTGCGCTTAACTTCAACTAAAGGAGCTCACTTGTTCCACATCACATCAATTGATTAGGCTCAGTTGCTTCACTTCACTTCAACTGATTGGGCTCACTTAGATAGCTTTACTCCAACTAATAGAGCTCACTTGTTTCACTTCACTTCAACTGATTAGGCTCACTTAACTAGCTTCACTTCAACTAATAGAGCTCACTTGTTTCACTTCACTTCAATTGATTAAGCTCAGTTGCTTCACTTCAGTTAATTTGATTAAGCTCAGTTGCTTCACTTCACTTCAACTGATTAGGCTCACTTAACAGGCTTCAATTTAACTAATAGAGCTCACTTGTTCACTTCACTTCAATTGATTAAGCTCAGTTGCCTCACTTCACTTCAACTGATTAAGCTCAGTTGCTTAACTTCACTTCAACTGATAAGGCTCACTTAACTAGCTTCACTTCAACTAATAGATCTCACTTGTTCCACTTCACTTCAATTGATTTAGCTCAGTTGCTTCACTTCACTTCAACTGATTGGGCTCACTTAGTTAGCTTCACTTCAACAAATAGATCTCACTTGTTTCACTTCACTTCAATTGATAAAGCTCTGTTGCTTCACTTCACTTTAACTGATTAGGCTCACTTAACTAGCTTCACTTCAATTGAAAAGCTCACTTGTTTTACTTCAATTCAATTGATTAAGCTCAGTTGCTTCACTTCACTTCAACTGATTGGGCTCACTTAGTTAGCTTCACTTCAACAAATAGAGCTCACTTGTTTTACTTCACTTCAATTGATTAAGCTCAGTTGCTTCACTTCACTTCAACTGTTTGGGCTTACTTTGCTAGCTTTACTTCAACAAAAAGAGATCACTTGTTTTACTTCACTTCAATTGATTAAGCTCAGTTGCTTCACTTCACTTCAACTGATTGCGCTTACTTAGATAGCTTTACTCCAACTAATAGAGCTCACTTGTTTCACTTCACTTCAATTGATAAAGCTCAGTTGCTTCACTTTACTTTACCTGATTAGGCTCACTTAACTAGCTTCACTTCAACTAATAGAGCTGACTTGTTTCACTTCACTTCAACTGATTAGGCTCAGTTGCTTCACTTCAGTTTATTTGATTAAGTTCAGTTGCTTCACTTGACTTCAACTGATTAGGTTAACTTAACGGGCTTCAATTTAACTAATAGAGCTCACTTGTTCACTTCACTTAAATCGATTAAGCTCAGTTGCCTCACTTCACTTCAACTGATTAAGCTCAGTTGCTTCACTTCACTTCAACTGATAAGGCTCACTTAACTAGCTTCACTTCAACTAATAGAGCTCACTTGTTCCACTTCACTTCAATTGATTTAGCTCAGTTGCTTTACTTCACTTTAACTGATTGGGCTCACTTAACTAGCTTCACTTCAATTGAAAAGCTCACTTGTTTTACTTCAATTCAATTGATTAAGCTCAGTTGCTTCACTTCACTTCAACTGATTGGGCTCACTTAGTTAGCTTCACTTCAACAAATAGAGCTCACTTGTTTTACTTCACTTCAATTGATTAAGCTCAGTTGCCTCACTTCACTTCAACTGTTTGGGCTTACTTTGCTAGCTTTACTTCAACAAAAAGAGATCACTTGTTTTACTTCACTTCAATTGATTAAGCTCAGTTGCTTCACTTCACTTCAACTGATTGCGCTTACTTAGATAGCTTTACTCCAACTAATAGAGCTCACTTGTTTCACTTCACTTCAATTGATAAAGCTCAGTTGCTTCACTTTACTTTACCTGATTAGGCTCACTTAACTAGCTTCACTTCAACTAATAGAGCTGACTTGTTTCACTTCACTTCAACTGATTAGGCTCAGTTGCTTCACTTCAGTTTATTTGATTAAGTTCAGTTGCTTCACTTCACTTCAACTGATTAGGCTCACTTAACAGGCTTCAATTTAACTAATAGAGCTCACTTGTTCACTTCACTTAAAATGATTAAGCTCAGTTGCCTCACTTCACTTCAATTGATTAAGCTCAGTTGCTTCACTTCACTTCAACTGATTGGGCTCACTTTGTTAGCTTCACTTCAACAAAAAGAGCTCACTTGTTTTATTTCACTTCAATTGATTAAGCTCAGTTGCTTCACTTAACTTCAACTGATTGGGCTAACTTAGATAGCTTTACTCGAACTAATAGATCTCACTTGTTTCACTTCACTTCAATTGATAAAGCTCAGTTGCTTCACTTCACTTCAACTGATTGGGCTCACTTTGTTAGCTTCACTTCAACAAAAAGAGCTCACTTGTTTTACTTCACTTCAATTGATTAAGCTCAGTTGCTTCACTTCACTTCAACTGATTGGGCTCACTTAGTTAGCTTCACTTCAACAAATAGAGCTCACTTGTTTCACTGCACTTAAATCGATTAAGCTTAGTTGCTTCACTTCACTTCAACTGATTGGGTTCACTTGGTTAGCTTCTCTTCAACCAATAGACCTCACTTATTTCACTTCACTTCAATTGATTAAGCTCAGTGGCGTCACTTCACTTCAACTGAATAGGCTAAATTAACTAGCTTCACTTCAACTTATAGAGCTCACTTGTTTCACTTCACTTCAATTGATTAAGCTCAGTGGCTTCACTTCAACTGAATATGCTAAATTAACTAGCTTTACTTACACTAATAGAGTTCAGTTGTGTCACTCCACCTTAATTGATTAAGCTCAATTGTTTCACTTCACTTCAACTGATTAAGCTCAGTTGCTTCTCTTTATTTCAACTGATTAGGCTCACTTCGTGCGCTTAACTTCAACTAAAGGAGCTCACTTGTTCCACATCACATCAATTGATTAGGCTCAGTTGCTTCACTTCACTTCAACTGATTGGGCTCACTTAGATAGCTTTACTCCAACTAATAGAGCTCACTTGTTTCACTTCACTTCAACTGATTAGGCTCACTTAACTAGCTTCACTTCAACTAATAGAGCTCACTTGTTTCACTTCACTTCAATTGATTAAGCTCAGTTGCTTCACTTCAGTTAATTTGATTAAGCTCAGTTGCTTCACTTCACTTCAACTGATTAGGCTCACTTAACAGGCTTCAATTTAACTAATAGAGCTCACTTGTTCACTTCACTTCAATTGATTAAGCTCAGTTGCCTCACTTCACTTCAACTGATTAAGCTCAGTTGCTTAACTTCACTTCAACTGATAAGGCTCACTTAACTAGCTTCACTTCAACTAATAGATCTCACTTGTTCCACTTCACTTCAATTGATTTAGCTCAGTTGCTTCACTTCACTTCAACTGATTGGGCTCACTTAGTTAGCTTCACTTCAACAAATAGATCTCACTTGTTTCACTTCACTTCAATTGATAAAGCTCTGTTGCTTCACTTCACTTTAACTGATTAGGCTCACTTAACTAGCTTCACTTCAATTGAAAAGCTCACTTGTTTTACTTCAATTCAATTGATTAAGCTCAGTTGCTTCACTTCACTTCAACTGATTGGGCTCACTTAGTTAGCTTCACTTCAACAAATAGAGCTCACTTGTTTTACTTCACTTCAATTGATTAAGCTCAGTTGCTTCACTTCACTTCAACTGTTTGGGCTTACTTTGCTAGCTTTACTTCAACAAAAAGAGATCACTTGTTTTACTTCACTTCAATTGATTAAGCTCAGTTGCTTCACTTCACTTCAACTGATTGCGCTTACTTAGATAGCTTTACTCCAACTAATAGAGCTCACTTGTTTCACTTCACTTCAATTGATAAAGCTCAGTTGCTTCACTTTACTTTACCTGATTAGGCTCACTTAACTAGCTTCACTTCAACTAATAGAGCTGACTTGTTTCACTTCACTTCAACTGATTAGGCTCAGTTGCTTCACTTCAGTTTATTTGATTAAGTTCAGTTGCTTCACTTGACTTCAACTGATTAGGTTAACTTAACGGGCTTCAATTTAACTAATAGAGCTCACTTGTTCACTTCACTTAAATCGATTAAGCTCAGTTGCCTCACTTCACTTCAACTGATTAAGCTCAGTTGCTTCACTTCACTTTAACTGATTGGGCTCACTTAACTAGCTTCACTTCAATTGAAAAGCTCACTTGTTTTACTTCACTTCAATTGATTAAGCTCAGTTGCTTCACTTCACTTCAACTGATTGGGCTCACTTAGATAGCTTTACTCCAACTAATAGATCTCACTTGTTTCACTTCACTTCAATTGATAAAGCTCTGTTGCTTCACTTGACTTTACCTGATTAGGCTCACTTAACTAGCTTCACTTCAACTAATAGAGATGACTTGTTTCACTTCACTTCAATTGATTTAGCTCAGTTGCTTTACTTCACTTTAACTGATTGGGCTCACTTAACTAGCTTCACTTCAATTGAAAAGCTCACTTGTTTTACTTCACTTCAATTGATTAAGCTCAGTTTCTTCACTTCACTTCAACTGATTGCGCTTACTTAGATAGCTTTACTCCAACAAATAGAGCTCACTTGTTTTACTTCACTTCAATTGATTAAGTTCAGTTGCTTCACTTTACTTTACCTGATTAGGCTCACTTAACTAGCTTCACTTCAACTAATAGAGCTGACTTGTTTCACTTCACTTCAACTGATTAGGCTCAGTTGCTTCACTTCAGTTTATTTGATTAAGTTCAGTTGCTTCACTTCACTTCAACTGATTAGGCTCACTTAACAGGCTTCAATTTAACTAATAGAGCTCACTTGTTCACTTCACTTAAAATGATTAAGCTCAGTTGCCTCACTTCACTTCAATTGATTAAGCTCAGTTGCTTCACTTCACTTCAACTGATTGGGCTCACTTTGTTAGCTTCACTTCAACAAAAAGAGCTCACTTGTTTTATTTCACTTCAATTGATTAAGCTCAGTTGCTTCACTTAACTTCAACTGATTGGGCTAACTTAGATAGCTTTACTCGAACTAATAGATCTCACTTGTTTCACTTCACTTCAATTGATAAAGCTCAGTTGCTTCACTTCACTTCAACTGATTGGGCTCACTTTGTTAGCTTCACTTCAACAAAAAGAGCTCACTTGTTTTACTTCACTTCAATTGATTAAGCTCAGTTGCTTCACTTCACTTCAACTGATTGGGCTCACTTAGTTAGCTTCACTTCAACAAATAGAGCTCACTTGTTTCACTGCACTTAAATCGATTAAGCTTAGTTGCTTCACTTCACTTCAACTGATTGGGTTCACTTGGTTAGCTTCTCTTCAACCAATAGACCTCACTTATTTCACTTCACTTCAATTGATTAAGCTCAGTGGCGTCACTTCACTTCAACTGAATAGGCTAAATTAACTAGCTTCACTTCAACTTATAGAGCTCACTTGTTTCACTTCACTTCAATTGATTAAGCTCAGTGGCTTCACTTCAACTGAATATGCTAAATTAACTAGCTTTACTTACACTAATAGAGTTCAGTTGTGTCACTCCACCTTAATTGATTAAGCTCAATTGTTTCACTTCACTTCAACTGATTAAGCTCAGTTGCTTCTCTTTATTTCAACTGATTAGGCTCACTTCGTGCGCTTAACTTCAACTAAAGGAGCTCACTTGTTCCACATCACATCAATTGATTAGGCTCAGTTGCTTCACTTCACTTCAACTGATTGGGCTCACTTAGATAGCTTTACTCCAACTAATAGAGCTCACTTGTTTCACTTCACTTCAACTGATTAGGCTCACTTAACTAGCTTCACTTCAACTAATAGAGCTCACTTGTTTCACTTCACTTCAATTGATTAAGCTCAGTTGCTTCACTTCAGTTAATTTGATTAAGCTCAGTTGCTTCACTTCACTTCAACTGATTAGGCTCACTTAACAGGCTTCAATTTAACTAATAGAGCTCACTTGTTCACTTCACTTCAATTGATTAAGCTCAGTTGCCTCACTTCACTTCAACTGATTAAGCTCAGTTGCTTAACTTCACTTCAACTGATAAGGCTCACTTAACTAGCTTCACTTCAACTAATAGATCTCACTTGTTCCACTTCACTTCAATTGATTTAGCTCAGTTGCTTCACTTCACTTTAACTGATTAGGCTCACTTAACTAGCTTCACTTCAATTGAAAAGCTCACTTGTTTTACTTCAATTCAATTGATTAAGCTCAGTTGCTTCACTTCACTTCAACTGATTGGGCTCACTTAGTTAGCTTCACTTCAACAAATAGAGCTCACTTGTTTTACTTCACTTCAATTGATTAAGCTCAGTTGCTTCACTTCACTTCAACTGTTTGGGCTTACTTTGCTAGCTTTACTTCAACAAAAAGAGATCACTTGTTTTACTTCACTTCAATTGATTAAGCTCAGTTGCTTCACTTCACTTCAACTGATTGCGCTTACTTAGATAGCTTTACTCCAACTAATAGAGCTCACTTGTTTCACTTCACTTCAATTGATAAAGCTCAGTTGCTTCACTTTACTTTACCTGATTAGGCTCACTTAACTAGCTTCACTTCAACTAATAGAGCTGACTTGTTTCACTTCACTTCAACTGATTAGGCTCAGTTGCTTCACTTCAGTTTATTTGATTAAGTTCAGTTGCTTCACTTGACTTCAACTGATTAGGTTAACTTAACGGGCTTCAATTTAACTAATAGAGCTCACTTGTTCACTTCACTTAAATCGATTAAGCTCAGTTGCCTCACTTCACTTCAACTGATTAAGCTCAGTTGCTTCACTTCACTTTAACTGATTGGGCTCACTTAACTAGCTTCACTTCAATTGAAAAGCTCACTTGTTTTACTTCACTTCAATTGATTAAGCTCAGTTGCTTCACTTCACTTCAACTGATTGGGCTCACTTAGATAGCTTTACTCCAACTAATAGATCTCACTTGTTTCACTTCACTTCAATTGATAAAGCTCTGTTGCTTCACTTGACTTTACCTGATTAGGCTCACTTAACTAGCTTCACTTCAACTAATAGAGATGACTTGTTTCACTTCACTTCAATTGATTTAGCTCAGTTGCTTTACTTCACTTTAACTGATTGGGCTCACTTAACTAGCTTCACTTCAATTGAAAAGCTCACTTGTTTTACTTCACTTCAATTGATTAAGCTCAGTTTCTTCACTTCACTTCAACTGATTGGGCTCACTTAGTTAGCTTCACTTCAACAAATAGAGCTCACTTGTTTTACTTCACTTCAATTGATTAAGTTCAGTTGCTTCACTTTACTTCAACTGATTGGGCTCACTTTTTAGCTTCACTTCAACAAAAAGAGCTCACTTGTTTTACTTCACTTCAATTGATTAAGCTCAGTTGCTTCACTTCACTTCAACTGATTGGGCTCACTTAGATAGCTTTACTCCAACTAATAGATCTCACTTGTTTCACTTCACTTCAATTGATAAAGCTCTGTTGCTTCACTTGACTTTACCTGATTAGGCTCACTTAACTAGCTTCACTTCAACTAATAGAGATGACTTGTTTCACTTCACTTTAACTGATTAGGCTCACTTAACTAGCTTCACTTCAACTAAAAGAGCTCACTTGTTACACGTCACTTCAACTGATTAGGCTCACTTAACTAGCTTCACCTCAACTACTAGAGCTCACTTGTTTCACTTCACATCAATTGATTAAGCTCAGTTTCTTCACTTCACTTCAATTGATTAAACTCAGTTGCTTCACTTCACTTCAACTGATTGGGATCACTTGTTTCACTGCACTTAAATCGATTAGGCTCAGTTGCTTCACTTCACTTCAACTGATTAGGCTCACTTAACTAGCTTCACTTAAACTAAAGAGCTCACTTGCTTCACTTCACTTCAATTGATTAAGCTCAGTTGCTTCACTTCACTTCAACTGATTGGGATCACTTAGTTAGCTTTACTCCAACTAATGAAGCTCACTTGTTTCACTTCACTTCAACTGATAAGGCTCACTTAACTAGCTTCACTGTAACTAATAGAGCTTACTTGTTTAACTTCACTTCTATTGATTAAGCTCAATTGTTTAACTTCACTTCAACCGATAAAGCTCAGTTGCTTCACTTCACTTCAACTGATAAGGCTCACTTAACTAGCTTCACTTCAATTGAAAAGCTCAGTTGTTTTACTTCAATTCAATTGATTAAGCTCAGTTGCTTCACTTCACTTCAACTGATTGGGCTCACTTAGATAGCTTCACTTCAACTAATAGAGCTCACTTGTTTAACTTCACTTCAATTGATAAACCTCTGTTGCTTCACTTCACTTTAACTGATAAGGCTCACTTAACTAGCTTCACTTCAATTGAAAAGCTCACTTGTTTTACTTCAATTCAATTGATTAAGCTCAGTTGCTTCACTTCACTTCAACTGATTGGGCTCACTTAGTTAGCTTCACTTCAACAAATAGAGCTCACTTGTTTTACTTCACTTCAATTGATTAAGCTCAGTTGCTTCACTTCACTTCAACTGATTGGGCTCACTTTGCTAGCTTTACTTCAACAAAAAGAGCTCACTTGTTTCACGTCACTTCAATAGATTAAGCTCAGTTGCTTCACTTCACTTCAACTGATTAGGCTCACTTAACTAGCTTCACCTCAACTACTACAGCTCACTTGTTTCACTTCACTTCAATTGATTAAGCTCAGTTTCTTCACTTCAGTTTATTTGATTAAGCTCAGTTGCTTCACTTCACTTCAACTGATTAGGCTCACTCAACAGGCTTCAATTTAACTAATAGAGCTCACTTGTTCACTTCACTTAAATTGATTAAGCTCAGTTGCCTCACTTCACTTCAACTGAGTAAGGCTCACTTAACTAGCTTCACTTCATCTAATAGAGCTCACTTGTTCCACTTCACTTCAATTGATTTAGCTCAGTTGCTTCACTTCACTTTAACTGATTAGGCTCACTTAACTAGCTTCACTTCAATTGAAAAGCTCACTTGTTTTACTTCACTTCAATTGATTAAGCTCTGTTGCTTCACTTCACTTCAACTGATTAGGCTCACTTAACAGGCCTCAATTTAACTAATAGAGCTCACTTGTTCACTTCACTCAAATTGATTAAGCTCAGTTGCTTCACTTCACTTCAACTGATAAGGCTCACTTAACTAGCTTCACTTCAACTAATAGAGGTCACTTGTTCCACTTCACTTCAATTGATTTAGCTCAGTTGCTTCACTTCACTTTAACTGATTAGGCTCACTTAACTAGCTTCACTTCAATTGAAAAGCTCACTTGTTTTACTTCACTTCAATTGATTAAGCTCAGTTGCTTCACTTCACTTCAACTGATTGGGCTCACTTAGTTAGCTTCACTTCAACAATTAGAGCTCACTTGTTTTACTTCACTTCAATTGATTAAGCTCAGTTGCTTCACTTCACTTCAACTGATTGGGCTCACTTTGTTAGCTTCACTTCAACAAAAAGAGCTCACTTGTTTTACTTCACTTCAATTGATTAAGCTCAGTTGCTTCACTTCACTTCAACTGATTCGGCTCACTTAACTAGTTTCACCTAAACTACTAGAGCTCTCTTGTTTCACTTCACTTCAATTGATTAAGCTCAGTTTCTTCACTTCAGTTTATTTGATTAAGCTCAGTTGCTTCACTTCACTTCAACTGATTAAGCTCACTTAACAGGCTTCAATTTAACTAATAGAGCTCACTTGTTCACTTCACTTAAATTGATTAAGCTCAGTTGCCTCACTTCACTTAAACTGAGTAAGCTCAGTTGCTTCACTTCACTTCAACTGATAAGGCTCACTTAACTAGCTTCACTTCAACTAATAGAGCTCAGTTGTTCCACTTCACTTCAATTGATTTAGCTCAGTTGCTTCACTTCACTTTAACTGATTAGGCTCACTTAACTAGCTTCACTTCAATTGAAAAGCTCACTTGTTTTACTTCACTTCAATTGATTAAGCTCAGTTGCTTCACTTCACTTCAACTGATTGGGCTCACTTAGTTAGCTTCACTTCAACAAATAGAGCTCACTTGTTCACTTCACTTAAATTGATTAAGCTCAGTTGCCTCACTTCACTTCAACTGGGTAAGCTCAGTTGCTTCACTTCACTTCAACTGATAAGGCTCACTTAACTAGCTACACTTCAACTAATAGAGCTCACTTGTTACACGTCACTTCAACTGATTAGGCTCACTTAACTAGCTTCACCTCAACTACTAGAGCTCACTTGTTTCACTTCACTTCAATTGATTAAGCTCAGTTTCTTCACTTCACTTCAATTGATTAAACTCGGTTGCTTCACTTCACTTCAACTGATTGGGCTCACTTGTTTCACTGCACTTAAATCGATTAGGCTCAGTTGCTGCACTTCACTTCAACTGATTAGGCTCATTTAACTAGCTTCACTTCAACTGAAGAGCTCACTTGTTTTACTGCACTTCAATTGATTAAACTCAGTTGCTTCACTTCACTTCAACTGATTGGGCTCAGTTGCTTCACTTCACTTCAACTGATAAGGCTCACTTAACTAGCTTCACTTCAACTAATAGAGCTCACTTGTTTCACCTCACTTCAATTGATTAGGCTCAGTTGCTTCACTTCAGTTAATTTGATTAAGCTCAGTTGCTTCACTTCACTTCAACTGATTAGGCTCACTTAACAGGCTTCAATTCAACTAATAGAGCTCACTTGTTCACTTCACTTCAATTGATTAAGCTCAGTTGCCTCACTTCACTTCAACTGATTGAGCTCAGTTGCTTCACTTCACTTTAACTGATAAGGCTCACTTAACTAGCTTCACTTCAACTAATAGAGCTCACTTGTTCCACTTCACTTCAATTGATTTAGCTCAGTTGCTTCACTTCACTTTAACTGATTAGGCTCACTTAGATAGCTTTACTCCAACTAATAGAGCTCACTCGTTTCACTTCACTTCAACTGATTAGGCTTACCTAACTAGCTTCACTTCAACTAAAGAGCTCACTTGTTTCACTTCACTCTAATTGATTAAGCTCAATTGCTTCACATCACTTCAACTGATTAGGTTCACTTAGTTAGCTTCACTTCAACAAATAGAGCTCACTTGTTTCACTTCACTTCAATTGATAAAGCTCAGTTGCTTCACTTCACTTCAACTGATTGGGCTCACTTAGATAGCTTTACTCCAACAAATAGATCTCACTTGTTTCACTTCACTTCAATTGATAAAGCTCTGTTGCTTCACTTCACTTTAACTGATTAGGCTCACTTAACTAGCTTCACTTCAATTGAAAAGCTCACTTGTTTTACTTCAATTCAATTGATTAAGCTCAGTTGCTTCACTTCACTTCAACTGATTGGGCTCACTTAGTTAGCTTCACTTCAACAAATAGAGCTCACTTGTTTTACTTCACTTCAATTGATTAAGCTCAGTTGCTTCACTTCACTTCAACTGATTCGGCTCACTTTGCTAGCTTTACTTCAACAAAAAGAGCTCACTTGTTTTACTTCACTTCAATTGATTAAGCTCAGTTGCTTAACTTCACTTCAACTGATTGGGCTCACTTAGATAGTTTTACTCCAACTAATACAGCTCACTTGTTTCACTTCACTTCAATTGATAAAGCTCAGTTGCTTCATTTCACTTTACCTGATTAGGCTCACTTAACTAGCTTCACTTCAACTAATAGAGCTGACTTGTTTCGCTTCACTTCAACTGATTAGGCTCAGTTGCTTCACTTCAGTTTATTTGATTAAGCTCAGTTGCTTCACTTCACTTCAACTGATTAGGCTCACTTAACAGGCTTCAATTTAACTAATAGAGCTGACTTGTTCACTTCACTTAAAATGATTAAGCTCAGTTGCCTCACTTCACTTCAATTGATTAAGCTCAGTTGCTTCACTTCACTTCAACTGATTGGGCTCACTTAGATAGCTTTACTCCAACTAATAGATTTCACTTGTTTCACTTCACTTCAATAGATAAAGCTCAGTTGCTTCACTTCACTTCAACTGATTGGGCTCACTTTGTTAGCTTCACTTCAACAAAAAGAGCTCACTTGTTTTACTTCACTTCAATTGATTAAGCTCAGTTGCTTCACTTCACTTCAACTGATTGGGCTCACTTAGTTAGCTTCACTTCAACAAATAGAGCTCACTTGTTTCACTGCACTTAAATCGATTAAGCTTAGTTGCTTCACTTCACTTCAACTGATTGGGTTCACTTGGTTAGCTTCTCTTCAACCAATAGAGCTCACTTATTTCACTTCACTTCAATTGATTAAGCTCAGTGGCGTCACTTCACTTCAACTGAATAGGCTAAATTAACTAGCTTCACTTCAAATAATAGAGTTCACTTGTGTCACTCCACTTCAATTGATTAAGCTCAATTGTTTCACTTCACTTCAATTGATTAAGCTCAGTTGCTTCACTTCACTTCAACTGATTGGGCTCACTTAATTAGCTTCACTTCAACTTATAGAGCTTATTTGTTTTACTTCACTTCAATTGATTAAGCTCAGTTTTTTCACTTCACTTCAACTGATTGGGCTTACTTTGCTAGCTTTACTTCAACAAAAAGAGATCACTTGTTTTACTTCACTTCAATTGATTAAGCTCAGTTGCTTCACTTCACTTCAACTGATTGGGCTCACTTAGATAGCTTTACTCCAACTAATAGAGCTCACTTGTTTCACTTCACTTCAATTGATAAAGCTCAGTTGCTTCACTTTACTTTACCTGATTAGGCTCACTTAACTAGCTTCACTTCAACTAATAGAGCTGACTTGTTTCACTTCACTTCAACTGATTAGGCTCAGTTGCTTCACTTCAGTTTATTTGATTAATTTCAGTTGCTTCACTTGACTTCAACTGATTAGGTTAACTTAACGGGCTTCAATTTAACTAATAGAGCTCACTTGTTCAATTCACTTAAATTGATTAAGCTCAGTTGCCTCACTTCACTTCAACTGATTAAGCTCAGTTGCTTCACTTCACTTCAACTGATAAGGCTCACTTAACTAGCTTCACTTCAACTAATAGAGCTCACTTGTTCCACTTCACTTCAATTGATTAAGCTCAGTTGCTTCACTTTACTTCAACTGATTGGGCTCACTTAGTTAGCTTCACTTCAACAAATAGAGCTCACTTGTTTTACTTCACTTCAATTGATTAAGCTCAGTTGCTTCACTTTACTTCAACTGATTGGGCTCACTTTTTAGCTTCACTTCAACAAAAAGAGCTCACTTGTTTTACTTCACTTCAATTGATTAAGCTCAGTTGCTTCACTTCACTTCAACTGATTGGGCTCACTTAGATAGCTTTACTCCAACTAATAGATCTCACTTGTTTCACTTCACTTCAATTGATAAAGCTCTGTTGCTTCACTTCACTTTACCTGATTAGGCTCAGTTGCTTCACTTCACTTCAACTGATAAGGCTCACTTAACTAGCTTCACTTCAACTAATAGAGCTCACTTGTTCCATTCCACTTCAATTGATTTAGCTCAGTAGCTTCACTTTACTTCAACTGATTGGGCTCACTTAGTTAGCTTCACTTCAACAAATAGAGCTCACTTGTTTTACTTCACTTCAATTGATTAAGCTCAGTTGCTTCACTTTACTTTACCTGATTAGGCTCACTTAACTAGCTTCACTTCAACTAATAGAGCTGACTTGTTTTACTTCACTTCAATTGAATTAACTCAGTTGCTGCACTTCACTTCAACTGATTAGGCTCACTTAACTAGCTTCACTTCAACTGAAGAGCTCACTTGTTTTACTTCACTTCAATTGATTAAACTCAGTTGCTTCACTTCACTTTACCTGATTAGGCTCACTTAACTAGCTTCACTTCAACTGAAGGGCTCACTTGTTTTACTTCACTTCAATTGATTAAACTCAGTTGCTGCACTTCACTTCAACTGATTAGGCTCATTTAACTAGCTTCACTTCAACTGAAGAGCTCACTTGTTTTACTTCACTTCAATTGATTAAACTCAGTTGCTTCACTTCACTTCAACTGATAAGGCTCATTCAGTTAGCTTCACTTCAACAAATAGAGCTCACTTGTTTTACTTCACTTCAATTGATTAAGCTCAGTTGCTTCACTTTACTTCAACTGATTGGGCTCACTTTTTAGCTTCACTTCAACAAAAAGAGCTCACTTGTTTTACTTCACTTCAATTGATTAAGCTCAGTTGCTTCACTTCACTTCAACTGATTGGGCTCACTTAGATAGCTTTACTCCAACTAATAGATCTCACTTGTTTTACTTCACTTCAATTGATTAAGCTCAGTTGCTTCACTTCACTTCAACTGATTGGGCTTACTTAGATAGCTTTACTCCAACTAATAGATCTCACTTGTTTCACTTCACTTCAATTGATAAAGCTCTGTTGCTTCACTTCACTTTACCTGATTAGGCTCAGTTGCTTCACTTCACTTCAACTGATAAGGCTCACTTAACTAGCTTCACTTCAACTAATAGAGCTCACTTGTTCCACTTCACTTCAATTGATTTAGCTCAGTTGCTTCACTTTACTTCAACTGATTGGGCTCACTTAGTTAGCTTCACTTCAACAAATAGAGCTCACTTGTTTTACTTCACTTCAATTGATTAAGCTCAGTTGCTTCACTTTACTTCAACTGATTGGGCTCACTTTTTAGCTTCACTTCAACAAAAAGAGCTCACTTGTTTTACTTCACTTCAATTGATTAAGCTCAGTTGCTTCACTTCACTTCAACTGATTGGGCTCACTTAGATAGCTTTACTCCAACTAATAGATCTCACTTGTTTCACTTCACTTCAATTGATAAAGCTCTGTTGCTTCACTTCACTTTACCTGATTAGGCTCAGTTGCTTCACTTCACTTCAATTGATAAGGCTCACTTAACTAGCTTCACTTCAACTAATAGAGCTCACTTGTTCCACTTCACTTCAATTGATTTAGCTCAGTTGCTTCACTTTACTTCAACTGATTGGGCTCACTTAGATAGCTTTACTCCAACTAATAGATCTCACTTGTTTCACTTCACTTCAATTGATAAAGCTCAGTTGCTTCACTTTACTTTACCTGATTAGGCTCACTTAACTAGCTTCACTTCAACTAATAGAGCTGACTTGTTTCACTTCACTTCAACTGATTAGGCTCAGTTGCTTCACTTCAGTTTATTTGATTAAGTTCAGTTGCTTCACTTGACTTCAACTGATTAGGTTAACTTAACGGGCTTCAATTTAACTAATAGAGCTCACTTGTTCACTTCACTTAAATTGATTAAGCTCAGTTGCCTCACTTCACTTCAACTGATTAAGCTTAGTTGCTTCACTTCACTTCAACTGATAAGGCTCACTTGTTCACTTCACTTAAATTGATTAAGCTCAGTTGCCTCACTTCACTTCAACTGATTAAGCTCAGTTGCTTCACTTCACTTCAACTGATAAGGCTCACTTAACTAGCTTCACTTCAACTAATAGAGCTCACTTGTTCCACTTCACTTCAATTGATTTAGCTCAGTTGCTTCACTTTACTTCAACTGATTGGGCTCACTTAGTTAGCTTCACTTCAACAAATAGAGCTCACTTGTTTTACTTCACTTCAATTGATTAAGCTCAGTTGCTTCACTTTACTTCAACTGATTGGGCTCACTTAGTTAGCTTCACTTCAACAAATAGAGCTCACTTGTTTTACTTCACTTCAATTGATTAAGCTCAGTTGCTTCACTTCACTTCAACTGATTGGGCTCACTTAGATAGCTTTACTCCAACTAATAGATCTCACTTGTTTCACTTCACTTAAATTGATTAAGCTCAGTTGCCTCACTTCACTTCAACTGATTAAGCTCAGTTGCTTCACTTCACTTCAACTGATAAGGCTCACTTAACTAGCTTCGCTTCAACTAATAGAGCTCACTTGTTCCACTTCACTTCAATTGATTTAGCTCAGTTGCTTTACTTCACTTCAACTGATTGGGCTCACTTATTTAGCTTCACTTCAACAAATAGAGCTCACTTGTTTTACTTCACTTCAATTGATTAAGCTCAGTTGCTTCACTTTACTTCAACTGATTGGGCTCACTTAGTTAGCTTCACTTCAACAAATAGAGCTCACTTGTTTTACTTCACTTCAATTGATTAAGCTCAGTTGCTTCACTTTACTTCAACTGATTGGGCTCACTTTTTAGCTTCACTTCAACAAAAAGAGCTCACTTGTTTTACTTCACTTCAATTGATTAAGCTCAGTTGCTTCACTTCACTTCAACTGATTGGGCTCACTTAGATAGCTTTACTCCAACTAATAGATCTCACTTGTTTCACTTCACTTCAATTGATTAAGCTCAGTGGCTTCACTTCAACTGAATATGCTAAATTAACTAGCTTTACTTACACTAATAGAGTTCACTTGTGTCACTCCACCTTAATTGATTAAGCTCAATTGTTTCACTTCACTTCAACTGATTAAGCTCAGTTGCTTCTCTTTATTTCAACTGATTAGGCTCACTTCGTGCGCTTAACTTCAACTAAAAGAGCTCACTTGTTCCACATCACATCAATTGATTAGGCTCAGTTGCTTCACTTCACTTCAACTGATTGGGCTCACTTAGATAGCTTTACTCCAACTAATAGAGCTCACTTGTTTCACTTCACTTCAACTGATTGGGCTCACTTAACTAGCTTCACTTCAATTGAAAAGCTCACTTGTTTTACTTCACTTCAATTGATTAAGCTCAGTTTCTTCACTTCACTTCAACTGATTGGGCTCACTTAGTTAGCTTCACTTCAACAAATAGAGCTCACTTGTTTTACTTCACTTCAATTGATTAAGCTCAGTTGCTTCACTTTACTTCAACTGATTGGGCTCACTTTTTAGCTTCACTTCAACAAAAAGAGCTCACTTGTTTTACTTCACTTCAATTGATTAAGCTCAGTTGCTTCACTTCACTTCAACTGATTGGGCTCACTTAGATAGCTTTACTCCAACTAATAGATCTCACTTGTTTCACTTCACTTCAATTGATTAAGCTTAGTGGCTTCACTTCAACTGAATATGCTAAATTAACTAGCTTTACTTACACTAATAGAGTTCACTTGTGTCACTCCACCTTAATTGATTAAGCTCAATTGTTTCACTTCACTTCAACTGATTAAGCTCAGTTGCTTCTCTTTATTTCAACTGATTAGGCTCACTTCGTGCGCTTAACTTCAACTAAAAGAGCTCACTTGTTCCACATCACATCAATTGATTAGGCTCAGTTGCTTCACTTCACTTCAACTGATTGGGCTCACTTAGATAGCTTTACTCCAACTAATAGAGCTCACTTGTTTCACTTCACTTCAACTGATTGGGCTCACTTAACTAGCTTCACTTCAATTGAAAAGCTCACTTGTTTTACTTCACTTCAATTGATTAAGCTCAGTTTCTTCACTTCACTTCAACTGATTGGGCTCACTTAGTTAGCTTCACTTCAACAAATAGAGCTCACTTGTTTTACTTCACTTCAATTGATTAAGCTCAGTTGCTTCACTTTACTTCAACTGATTGGGCTCACTTTTTAGCTTCACTTCAACAAAAAGAGCTCACTTGTTTTACTTCACTTCAATTGATTAAGCTCAGTTGCTTCACTTCACTTCAACTGATTGGGCTCACTTAGATAGCTTTACTCCAACTAATAGATCTCACTTGTTTCACTTCACTTCAATTGATAAAGCTCTGTTGCTTCACTTCACTTTACCTGATTAGGCTCACTTAACTAGCTTCACTTCAACTAATAGAGATGACTTGTTTCACTTCACTTCAACTGATTAGGCTCACTTAACTAGCTTCACTTCAACTAATAGAGCTCACTTGTTACACGTCACTTCAACTGATTAGGCTCACTTAACTAGCTTCACCTCAACTACTAGACCTCACTTGTTTCACTTCACATCAATTGATTAAGCTCAGTTTCTTCACTTCACTTCAATTGATTAAACTCAGTTGCTTCACTTCACTTCAACTGATTGGGCTCACTTGTTTCACTGCACTTAAATCGATTAGGCTCAGTTGCTTCACTTCACTTCAACTGATTAGGCTCACTTAACTAGCTTCACTTCAACTAAAGAGCTCACTTGCTTCACTTCACTTCAATTGATTAAGCTCAGTTGCTTCACTTCACTTCAACTGATTGGGATCACTTAGTTAGCTTTACTCCAACTAATGAAGCTCACTTGTTTCACTTCACTTCAACTGATAAGGCTCACTTGACTAGCTTCACTGTAACTAATAGAGCTTACTTGTTTAACTTCACTTCTATTGATTAAGCTCAATTGTTTAACTTCACTTCAACCGTTAAAGCTCAGTTGCTTCACTTCACTTCAACTGATAAGGCTCACTTAACTAGCTTCACTTCAATTGCAAAGCTCAGTTGTTTTACTTCAATTCAATTGATTAAGCTCAGTTGCTTCACTTCACTTCAACTGATTGGGCTCACTTAGATAGCTTCACTTCAACTAATAGAGCTCACTTGTTTAACTTCACTTCAATTGATAAAGCTCTGTTGCTTCACTTCACTTTAACTGATTAGGCTCACTTTGCTAGCTTTACTTCAACAAAAAGAGCTCACTTGTTTCACGTCACTTCAATAGATTAAGCTCAGTTGCTTCACTTCACTTTAACTGATTAGGCTCACTCAACAGGCTTCAATTTAACTAATAGAGCTCACTTGTTCACTTCACTTAAATTGATTAAGCTCAGTTGCCTCACTTCACTTCAACTGAGTAAGGCTCACTTAACTAGCTTCACTTCAATTGAAAAGCTCACTTGTTTTACTTCACTTCAATTGATTAAGCTCTGTTGCTTCACTTCACTTCAACTGATTGGGCTCACTTAGATAGCTTCACTTCAACTAATAGAGCTCACTTGTTTAACTTCACTTCAATTGATAAAGCTCTGTTGCTTCACTTCACTTTAACTGATTAGGCTCACTTAACTAGCTTCACTTCAATTGAAAAGCTCACTTGTTTTACTTCACTTCAATTGATTGAGCTCTGTTGCTTCACTTCACATCAACTGATTAGGCTCACTTAACAGGCTTCAATTTAACTAATAGAGCTCACTTGTTCACTTCACTTAAATTGATTAAGCTCAGTTGCTTCACTTCACTTCAACTGATAAGGCTCACTTAACTAGCTTCACTTCAACTAATAGAGCTCACTTGTTCCACTTCACTTCAATTGATTTAGCTCAGTTGCTTCACTTCACTTTAACTGATTAGGCTCACTTAACTAGCTTCACTTCAATTGAAAAGCTCACTTGTTTTACTTCACTTCAATTGATTAAGCTCAGTTGCTTCACTTCACTTCAACTGATTGGGCTCACTTAGTTAGCTTCACTTCAACAATTAGAGCTCACTTGTTTTACTTCACTTCAATTGATTAAGCTCAGTTGCTCCACTTCACTTCAACTGATTGGGCCCACTTTGTTAGCTTCACTTCAACAAAAAGAGCTCACTTGTTTTACTTCACTTCAATTGATTAAGCTCAGTTGCTTCATTTCACTTCAACTGATTCGGCTCACTTAACTAGCTTCACCTCAACTACTAGAGCTCTCTTGTTTCACTTCACTTCAATTGATTAAGCTCAGTTTCTTCACTTCAGTTTATTTGATTAAGCTCAGTTGCTTCACTTCACTTCAACTGATTAGGCTCACTTAACAGGCTTCAATTTAACTAATAGAGCTCACTTGTTCACTTCACTTAAATTGATTAAGCTCAGTTGCCTCACTTCACTTCAACTGAGTAAACTCAGTTTCTTCACTTCACTTCAACTGATAAGGCTCACTTAACTAGCTTCACTTCAACTAATAGAGCTCACTTGTTCCACTTCACTTCAATTGATTTAGCTCAGTTGCTTCACTTCACTTTAACTGATTAGGCTCACTTAACTAGCTTCACTTCAATTGAAAAACTCACTTGTTTTACTTCACTTCAATTGATTAAGCTCAGTTGCTTCACTTCACTTCAACTGATTGGGCTCACATAGTTAGCTTCACTTCAACAAATAGAACTCACTTGTTCACTTCACTTAAATTGATTAAGCTCAGTTGCCTCACTTCACTTCAACTGAGTAAGCTCAGTTGCTTCACTTTACTTCAACTGATAAGGCTCACTTAACTAGCTTCACTTCAACTAATAGAGCTCACTTGTTACACGTCACTTCAACTGATTAGGCTCACTTAACTAGCTTCACCTCAACTACTAGAGCTCACTTGTTTCACTTCACTTCAATTGATTAAGCTCAGTTTCTTCACTTCACTTCAATTGATTAAACTCAGTTGCTTCACTTCACTTCAACTGATTGGGCTCACTTGTTTAACTGCACTTAAATCGATTAGGCTCAGTTGCTGCACTTCACTTCAACTGATTAGGCTCATTTAACTAGCTTCACTTCATCTGAAGAGCTCACTTGTTTTACTTCACTTCAATTGATTAAACTCAGTTGCTTCACTTCACTTCAACTGATTGGGCTCAGTTGCTTCACTTCACTTCAACTGATAAGGCTCACTTTACTAGCTTCACTTCAACTAATAGAGCTCACTTGTTTCACCTCACTTCAATTGATTAAGCTCAGTTGCTTCACTTCAGTTAATTTGATTAAGCTCAGTTGCTTCACTTCACTTCAACTGATTAGGCTCACTTAACAGGCTTCAATTCAAGTAATAGAGCTCACTTGTTCACTTCACTTCAATTGATTAGGCTCAGTTGCCTCACTTCACTTCAACTGATTGAGCTCAGTTGCTTCACTTCACTTTAACTGATAAGGCTCACTTAACTAGCTTCACTTCAACTAATAGAGCTCACTTGTTCCACTTCACTTCGATTGATTTAGCTCAGTTGCTTCACTTCACTTTAACTGATTAGGCTCACTTAGATAGCTTTACTCCAACTAATAGAGCTCACTCGTTTCACTTCACTTCAACTGATTAGGCTTACCTAACTAGCTTCACTTCAACTAAAGAGCTTACTTGTTTCACTTCACTCCAATTGATTAAGCTCAATTGCTTCACTTCACTTCAACTGATTAGGTTCACTTAGTGAGCTTCACTTCAACAAATAGAGCTCACTTGTTTCACTTCACTTCAATTGATAAAGCTCAGTTGCTTCACTTCACTTCAACTGATTGTGCTCACTTAGATAGCTTTACTCCAACAAATAGATCTCACTTGTTTCACTTCACTTCAATTGATAAAGCTCTGTTGCTTCACTTCACTTTATCTGATTAGGCTCACTTAACTAGCTTCACTTCAATTGAAAAGCTCACTTGTTTTACTTCAATTCAATTGATTAAGCTCAGTTGCTTCACTTCACTTCAACTGATTGGGCTCACTTAGTTAGCTTCACTTCAACAAATAGAGCTCACTTGTTTTACTTCACTTCAATTGATTAAGCTCAGTTGCTTCACTTCACTTCAACTGATTGGGCTCACTTTGCTAGCTTTACTTCAACAAAAAGAGCTCACTTGTTTTATTTCACTTCAATTGATTAAGCTCAGTTGCTTAACTTCACTTCAACTGATTGGGCTAACTTAGATAATTTTACTCCAACTAATACAGCTCACTTGTTTCACTTCACTTCAATTGATAAAGCTCAGTTGCTTCACTTCACTTTACCTGATTAGGCTCACTTAACTAGCTTCACTTCAACTAATAGAGCTGACTTGTTTCACTTCACTTCAACTGATTAGGCTCAGTTGCTTCACTTCTGTTTATTTGATTAAGCTCAGTTGCTTCACTTCACTTCAACTGATTAGGCTTACTTAACAGGCTTCAATTTAACTAATAAAGCTCACTTGTTCACTTCACTTAAAATGATTAAGCTCAGTTGCCTCACTTCACTTCAATTGATTAAGCTCAGTTGCTTCACTTCACTTCAACTGATTGGGCTCACTTTGTTAGCTTCACTTCAACAAAAAGAGCTCACTTGTTTTACTTCACTTCAATTGATTAAGCTCAGTTGCTTCACTTCACTTCAACTGATTGGGCTCACTTAGATAGCTTTACTCCAACTAATAGATCTCACTTGTTTCACTTCACTTCAATTGATAAAGCTCAGTTGCTTCACTTCACTTTACCTGATTAGGCTTACTTAACTAGCTTCACTTCAACTAATAGAGATGACTTGTTTCACTTCACTTCAACTAATTAGGCTCACTTAACTAGCTTCACTTAAACTAATAGAGCTCACTTGTTACACGTCACTTCAATAGATTAAGCTCAGTTGCTGCACTTCACTTCAACTGATTGGGATCACTTAGTAAGCTTTGCTTCAACTAATGAAGCTCACTTGTTTCACTTCACTTCAACTGATAAGGCTCACTTAACTAGCCTCACTGTAACTAATAGAGCTTACTTGTTTAACTTCACTTCTATTGATTAAGCTCAATTGTTTAACTTCACTTCAACCGATAAAGCTCATTTGCTTCACTTCACTTCAACTGATAAGGCTCACTTAACTAGCTTCACTTCAACTAATAGAGCTCACTTGTTCCACTTCACTTCAATTGATTTAGCTCAGTTGCTTTACTTCACTTTAACTGATTGGACTCACTTAACTAGCTTCACTTCAATTGAAAAGCTCAGTTGTTTTACTTCAATTCAATTGATTAAGCTCAGTTGCTTCACTTCACTTCAACTGATTGGGCTCACTTAGTTAGCTTCACTTCAACAAATAGAGCTCACTTGTTTTACTTCACTTCAATTGATAAAGCTCTGTTGCTTCACTTCACTTTAACTGATTAGGCTCACTTAACTAGCTTCACTTCAATTGAAAAGCTCACTTGTTTTACTTCACTTCAATTGATTAAGCTCAGTTGCTTCACTTCACTTCAACTGATTGGGCTCACTTTGCTAGCTTTACTTCAACAAAAAGAGCTCACTTGTTTCACTTCACTTCAATTGATTAAGCTCAGTTTCTTCACTTCAGTTTATTCGATTAAGCTCAGTTGCTTCACTTCACTTCAACTGATTAGGCTCACTTAACAGGCTTCAATTTAACTAATGGAGCTCACTTGTTCACTTCACTTAAATTGATTAAGCTCAGTTGCCTCACTTCACTTCAACTGAGTAAGCTCAGTTGCTTCACTTCACTTCAACTGATAAGGCTCACTTAACTAGCTTCACTTCAACTAATAGAGCTCACTTGTTCCACTTCACTTCAATTGATTTAGCTCAGTTGCTTCACTTCACTTTAACTGATTGGGCTCACTTAACTAGCTTCACTTCAATTGAAAAGATCACTTGTTTTACTTCACTTCAATTGATTAAGCTCAGTTGCTTCACTTCACTTCAACTGATTGGGCTCACTTAGTTAGCTTCACTTCAACAAATAGAGCTCACTTGTTTTACTTCACTTCAATTGATTAAGCTCAGTTGCTTAACTTCACTTCAACTGATTGAGCTCACTTAGATAGCTTCACTTCAACTAATAGAGCTCACTTGTTTTACTTCACTTCAATTGATTAAGCTCAGTTGCTTCACTTCACTTCAACTGATTGGGCTCACTTAGATAGCTTCACTTCAACTAATAGAGCTCACTTGTTTTACTTCACTTCAATTGATTAAGCTCAGTTGCTTAACTTCACTTCAACTGATTGGGCTCACTTAGATAGCTTCACTTCAACTAATAGAGCTCACTTGTTTTACTTCACTTCAATTGATTAAGCTCAGTTGCTGCACTTCACTTCAACTGATTAGGCTCATTTAACTAGCTTCACTTCAACTGAAGAGCTCACTTGTTTTACTTCACTTCAATTGATTAAACTCAGTTGTTCCACTTCACTTCAACTGATTGGGCTCAGTTGCTTCACTTCACTTCAACTGATAAGGCTCACTTAACTAGCTTCACTTCAACTAATAGAGCTGACTTGTTTCACTGCACTTCAACTGATTAGGCTCACTTAACTAGCTTCAGTTCAACTAATAGAGCTCACTTGTTTCACGTCACTTCAATTGATTAAGCTCAGTTGCTTCACTTCACTTCAACTGATTGGGCTCACTTTGTTAGCTTCACTTCAACTGAAGAGCTCACTTGTTTTACTTCACTTCAATTGATTAAACTCAGTTGCTTCACTTCACTTCAACTGATTGAGCTCAGTTGCTTCACTTCACTTCAACTGATAAGGCTCACTTAACTAGCTTCACTTCAACTAATAGAGCTCACTTGTTCCACTTCACTTCAATTGATTTAGCTCAGTTGCTTCACTTCACTTTAACTGATTAGGCTCACTTAGATAGCTTTACTCCAACTAATAGAGCTCACTCGTTTCACTTCACTTCAACTGATTAGGCTTGCCTAACTAGCTTCACTTCAACTAAAGAGCTCAGTTGTTTCACTTCACTCCAATTGATTAAGCTCAATTGCTTCACTTCACTTCAACTGATTAGGTTCACTTAGTTAGCTCCACATCAACAAATAGAGCTCACTTGTTCCACTTCACTTCAATTGATAAAGCTCAGTTGCTTCACTTCACTTCAACTGATTGGGCTCACTTAGTTAGCTTCACTTCAACAAATAGACCTCACTTGTTTTACTTCACTTCAATTGATTAAGCTCAGTTGCTTCACTTCACTTCAACTGATTGGGCTCACTTTGCTAGCTTTACTTCAACAAAAAGAGCTCACTTGTTTTACTTCACTTCAATTGATTAAGCTCAGTTGCTTCACTTCACTTCAACTGATTGGGCTCACTTAGTTAGCTTCACTTCAACAAATAGAGCTCACTTGTTTTACTGCACTTCAATAGATTAAGCTCAGTTGCTTCACTTCACTTCAACTGATTGGGCTCACTTTGCTAGCTTTACTTCAACAAAAAGAGCTCACTTGTTTTACTTCACTTCAATTGATTAAGCTCAGTTGCTTCACTTCACTTTAACTGATTGGGCTCACTTAACTAGCTTCACTTCAATTGAAAAGCTCACTTGTTTTACTTCACTTCCATTGATTAAGCTCAGTTGCTTCACTTCACTTCAACTGATTGGGCTCACTTAGTTAGCTTCACTTCAACAAATAGAGCTCACTTGTTTTACTTCACTTCAATTGATTAAGCTCAGTTGCTTCACTTCACTTCAACTGATTGGGCTCACTTTGTTAGCTTCACTTCAACAAAAAGAGCTCATTTGTTTTACTTCACTTCAATTGATTAAGCTCAGTTGCTTAACTTCACTTTAACTGATTGGGCTCACTTAACTAGCTTCACTTCAATTGAAAAGCTCACTTGTTTTACTTCACTTCAATTGATTAAGCTCAGTTGCTTCACTTCACTTCAACTGATTGGGCTCACTTAGTTAGCTTCACTTCAACAAAAAGAGCTCACTTGTTTTACTTCACTTCAATTGATTAAGCTCAGTTGCTTCACTTCACTTCAACTAATAAGGCTCACTTAACTAGCTTCACTTCAACAAATAGAGCTCACTTGTTCCACTTCACTTCAATTGATTTAGCTCAGTTGCTTCACTTCACTTTAACTGATTGGGCTCACTTAACTAGCTTCACTTCAATTGAAAAGCTCACTTGTTTTACTTCACTTCAATTGATTAAGCTCAGTTGCTTCACTTCACTTCAACTGATTGGGCTCACTTAGTTAGCTTCACTTCAACAAATAGAGCTCACTTGTTTTACTTCACTTCAATTGATTAAGCTCAGTTGCTTCACTTCACTTCAACTGATTGGGCTCACTTTGTTAGCTTCACTTCAACAAAAAGAGCTCACTTGTTTTACTTCACTTCAATTGATTAAGCTCAGTTGCTTAACTTCAGTTAATTTTATTAAGCTCAGTTGCTTCACTTCACTTCAACTGATTAGGCTCACTTAACAGGCTTCAATTTAACTAATAGAGCTGACTTGTTTCACTTCACTTCAACTGATTAGGCTCACTTAACTAGCTTCAGTTCAACTAATAGAGCTCACTTGTTTCACTTCACTCCAATTGATTAAGCTCAATTGCTTCACTTCACTTCAACTGATTAGGTTCACTTAGTTAGCTTCACTTCAACAAATAGAGCTCACTTGTTTCACTTCACTTCAATTGATAAAGCTCAGTTGCTTCACTTCACTTCAACTGATTGGGCTCACTTAGTTAGCTTCACTTCAACAAATAGAGCTCACTTGTTTTACTTCACTTCAATAGATTAAGCTCAGTTGCTTCACTTCACTTCAACTGATTGGGCTCACTTTGCTAGCTTTACTTCAACAAAAAGAGCTCACTTGTTTTACTTCCCTTCAATTGATTAAGCTCAGTTGCTTAACTTCACTTCAACTGATTGGGCTCACTTAACTAGCTTCACTTCAATTGAAAAGCTCACTTGTTTTACTTCACTTCAATTGATTAAGCTCAGTTGCTTCACTTCACTTCAACTGATTGGGCTCACTTAGTTAGCTTCACTTCAACAAATAGAGCTCACTTGTTTTACTTCACTTCAATTGATCAAGCTCAGTTGCTTCACTTCACTTCAACTGATAAGGCTCGCTTAACTAGCTTCACTTCAACTAATAGAGCTCACTTGTTTTACTTCACTTCAATTGATTAAGCTCAGTTGCTTCACTTCACTTCAACTGATTGGGCTCACTTAGATAGCTTCACTTCAACTAATAGAGCTCACTTGTTTTACTTCACTTCAATTGATTAAGCTCAGTTGCTTAACTTCACTTCAACTGATTGGGCTCACTTAGATAGCTTCACTTCAACTAATAGAGCTCACTTGTTTTACTTCACTTCAATTGATTAAGCTCAGTTGCTGCACTTAACTTCAACTGATTAGGCTCATTTAACTAGCTTCACTTCAACTGAAGAGCTCACTTGTTTTACTTCACTTCAATTGATTAAACTCAGTTGCTTCACTTCACTTCAACTGATTGGGCTCAGTTGCTTCACTTCACTTCAACTGATAAGGCTCACTTAACTAGCTTCACTTCAACTGATTGGGCTCCCTTGTTTCACCTCACTTCAATTGATTAAGCTCAGTTGCTTCACTTCAGTTAATTTTATTAAGCTCAGTTGCTTCACTTCACTTCAACTGATTAGGCTCACTTAACAGGCTTCAATTTAACTAATAGAGCTGACTTGTTTCACTTCACTTCAACTGATTAGGCTCACTTAACTAGCTTCAGTTCAACTAATAGAGCTCACTTGTTTCACTTCACTCCAATTGATTAAGCTCAATTGCTTCACTTCACTTCAACTGATTAGGTTCACTTAGTTAGCTTCACTTCAACAAATAGAGCTCACTTGTTTCACTTCACTTCAATTGATAAAGCTCAGTTGCTTCACTTCACTTCAACTGATTGGGCTCACTTAGTTAGCTTCACTTCAACAAATAGAGCTCACTTGTTTTACTTCACTTCAATAGATTAAGCTCAGTTGCTTCACTTCACTTCAACTGATTGGGCTCACTTTGCTAGCTTTACTTCAACAAAAAGAGCTCACTTGTTTTACTTCCCTTCAATTGATTAAGCTCAGTTGCTTAACTTCACTTCAACTGATTGGGCTCACTTAACTAGCTTCACTTCAATTGAAAAGCTCACTTGTTTTACTTCACTTCAATTGATTAAGCTCAGTTGCTTCACTTCACTTCAACTGATTGGGCTCACTTAGTTAGCTTCACTTCAACAAATAGAGCTCACTTGTTTTACTTCACTTCAATTGATCAAGCTCAGTTGCTTCACTTCACTTCAACTGATAAGGCTCGCTTAACTAGCTTCACTTCAACTAATAGAGGTCACTTGTTCCACTTCACTTCAATTGATTTAGCTCAGTTGCTTCACTTCACTTTAACTGATTGGGCTCACTTAACTAGCTTCACTTCAATTGAAAAGCTCACTTGTTTTACTTCACTTCAATTGATTAAGCTCAGTTGCTTCACTTCACTTCAACTGATTGGGCTCACTTTGTTAGCTTCACTTCAACTAATAGAGCTCACTTGTTTTACTTCACTTCAATTGATTAAGCTCAGTTGCTTAACTTCACTTCAACTGATTGGGCTCACTTAGATAGCTTCACTTCAACTAATAGAGCTCACTTGTTTTACTTCAATTCAATTGATTAAGCTCAGTTGCTTCACTTCACTTCAACTGATTGGGCTCACTTATATAGCTTCACTTCAACTAATAGAGCTCACTTGTTTTACTTCACTTCAATTGATTAAGCTCAGTTGCTTAACTTCACTTCAACTGATTGGGCTCACTTAGATAGCTTCACTTCAACTAATAGAGCTCACTTGTTCTACTTCACTTCAATTGATTAAGCTCAGTTGCTGCACTTCACTTCAACTGATTAGGCTCATTTAACTAGCTTCACGTCAACTGAAGAGCTCACTTGTTTTACTTCACTTCAATTGATTAAACTCAGTTGCTTTACTTCACTTTAACTGATTGGGCTCAGTTGCTTCACTTCACTTCAACTGATAAGGCTCACTTAACTAGCTTCACTTCAACTAATAGAGCTCCCTTGTTTCACCTCACTTCAATTGATTTAGCTCAGTTGCTTCACTTCAGTTAATTTTATTAAGCTCAGTTGCTTCACTTCACTTCAACTGATTAGGCTCACTTAACAGGCTTCAATTTAACTAATAGAGCTGACTTGTTTCACTTCACTTCAACTGATTAGGCTCACTTAACTAGCTTCAGTTCAACTAATAGAGCTCACTTGTTTCACGTCACTTCAATTGAATAAGCTCAGTTGCTTCACTTCACTTCAACTGATTGGGCTCACTTTGTTAGCTTCACTTCAACTGAAGAGCTCACTTGTTTCACGTCACTTCAATTGATTAAGCTCACTTGTTTCACTTCACTCCAATTGATTAAGCTCAATTGCTTCACTTCACTTCAACTGATTAGGTTCACTTAGTTAGCTTCACTTCAACAAATAGAGCTCACTTGTTTCACTTCACTTCAATTGATAAAGCTCAGTTGCTTCACTTCACTTCAACTGATTGGGCTCACTTAGTTAGCTTCACTTCAACAAATAGAGCTCACTTGTTTTACTTCACTTCAATTGATTAAGCTCAGTTGCTTCACTTCACTTCAACTGATTGGGCTCACTTTGCTAGCTTTACTTCAACAAAAAGGGCTCACTTGTTTTACTTCACTTCAATTGATTAAGCTCAGTTGCTTCACTTCACTTCAACTGATTGGGCTCACTTAGTCAGCTTCACTTCAACAAATAGAGCTCACTTGTTTTACTTCACTTCAGTTGATTAAGCTCAGTTGCTTTACTTCACTTCAACTGATTGGGCTCACTTTGCTAGCTTTACTTCAACAAAAAGAGCTCACTTGTTTTACTTCACTTCAATTGATTAAGCTCAGTTGCTTCACTTCACTTCAACTGATTGGGATCACTTAGATAGTTTTACTCCAACTAATACAGCTCACTTGTTTCACTTCACTTCACTTGATAAAGCTCAGTTGCTTCACTTCACTTTACCTGATTAGGCTCACTTAACTAGCTTCACTTCAACTAATAGAGCTGACTTGTTTCACTTCACTTCAACTGATTAGGCTCAGTTGCTTCACTTCAGTTTATTTGATTAAGCTCAGTTGCTTCACTTCACTTCAACTGATTAGGCTCACTTAACAGGCTTCAATTTAACTAATAGAGCTCACTTGTTCACTTCACTTAAATTGATTAAGCTCAGTTGCCTCACTTCAATTCAACTAATTAAGCTCAGTTGCTTCACTTCACTTCAACTGATAGGGCTCACTTAACTAGGTTCACTTCAACTAATAAAGCTCACTTGTTCCACTTCACTTCAATTGATTTAGCTCAGTTGCTTTACTTCACTTTAACTGATTGGGCTCACTTAACTAGCTTCACTTCAATTGAAAAGCTCACTTGTTTTACTTCACTTCAATTGATTAAGCTCAGTTGCTTCACTTCACTTCAACTGATTGGGATCACTTAGATAGTTTTACTCCAACTAATACAGCTCACTTGTTTCACTTCACTTCACTTGATAAAGCTCAGTTGCTTCACTTCACTTTACCTGATTAGGCTCACTTAACTAGCTTCACTTCAACTAATAGAGCTGACTTGTTTCACTTCACTTCAACTGATTAGGCTCAGTTGCTTCACTTCAGTTTATTTGATTAAGCTCAGTTGCTTCACTTCACTTCAACTGATTAGGCTCACTTAACAGGCTTCAATTTAACTAATAGAGCTCACTTGTTCACTTCACTTAAATTGATTAAGCTCAGTTGCCTCACTTCAATTCAACTGATTAAGCTCAGTTGCTTCACTTCACTTCAACTGATAAGGCTCACTTAACTAGCTTCACTTCAACTAATAGAGCTCACTTGTTCCACTTCACTTCAATTGATTTAGCTCAGTTGCTTCACTTCACTTCAACTGATTAGGCTCACTTAGATAGCTTAATTCCAACTAATAGAGCTCACTCGTTTCACTTCACTTCAACTGATTAGGCTTACCTAACTAGCTTCACTTCAACTAAAGAGCTCACTTGTTTCACTTCACTCCAATTGATTAAGCTCAATTGCTTCACTTCACTTCAACTGATTAGGTTCACTTAGTTAGCTTCACTTCAACAAATAGAGCTCACTTGTTTCACTTCACTTCAATTGATAAAGCTCAGTTGCTTCACTTCACTTCAATTGATTGGGTTCACTTTGCTAGCTTTACTTCAACAAAAAGAGCTCACTTGTTTTACTTCACTTCAATTGATTAAGCTCAGTTGCTTAACTTCACTTCAACTGATTGGGCTCACTTAACTAGCTTCACTTCAATTGAAAAGCTCACTTGTTTTACTTCACTTCAATTGATTAAGCTCAGTTGCTTCACTTCACTTCAACTGATTGGGCTCACTTAGTTAGCTTCACTTCAACAAATAGAGCTCACTTGTTTTACTTCACTTCAATTGATTAAGCTCAGTTGCTTCTCTTCACTTCAACTGATTGGGCTCACTTTGTTAGCTTCACTTCAACAAAAAGAGCTCACTTGTTTTACTTCACTTCAATTGATTAAGCTCAGTTGCTTAACTTCACTTCAACTGATTGGGCTCACTTAACTAGCTTCACTTCAATTGAAAAGCTCACTTGTTTTATTTCACTTCAATTGATTAAGCTCAGTTGCTTCACTTCACTTCAACTGATTGGGCTCACTTAGTTAGCTTCACTTCAACAAATAGAGCTAACTTGTTTTACTTCACTTCAATTGATTAAGCTCAGTTGCTTCACTTCACTTCAACTGATTGGGCTCACTTTGTTAGCTTCACTTCAACAAAAAGAGCTCACTTGTTTTACTTCACTTCAATTGATTAAGCTTAGTTGCTTCACTTCACTTCAACTGATTGGGCTCACTTAACTAGCTTCACTTCAACTGAAGAGCTCATTTGTTTTACTTCACTTCAATTGATTAAACTCAGTTGCTTCACTTCACTTCAACTGATTGGGCTCACTTGTTTCACTGCACTTAAATCGATTAAGCTCAGTTGCTTCACTTCACTTCAACTGAATAGGCTCACTTAACTAGCTTCACTTCAACTAAAGAGCTCACTTGCTTCACTTCACTTCAATTGATTAAGCTCAGTTGCTTCACTTCACTTCAACTGATTGGGATCACTTAGTTAGCTTTACTCCAACTAATGAAGCTCACTTGTTTCACTTCACTTCAACTGATAAGGCTCACTTAACTAGCTTCACTTCAACTGAAGAGCTCACTTGTTTTACTTCACTTCAATTGATTAAACTCAGTTGCTTCACTTCACTTTACCTGATTAGGCTTACTTAACTAGCTTCACTTCAACTGAAGGGCTCACTTGTTTTACTTCACTTCAATTGATTAAACTCAGTTGCTGCACTTCACTTCAACTGATTAGGCTCATTTAACTAGCTTCACTTCAACTGAAGAGCTCACTTGTTTTACTTCACTTCAATTGATTAAACTCAGTTGCTGCACTTCACTTCAACTGATTAGGCTCATTTAACTAGCTTCACTTCAACTGAAGAGCTCACTTGTTTTACTTCACTTCAATTGATTAAACTCAGTTGCTGCACTTCACTTCAACTGATTAGGCTCACTTAACTAGCTTCACTTCAACTGAAGAGCTCACTTGTTTTACTTCACTTCAATTGATTAAACTCAGTTGCTTCACTTCACTTTACCTGATTAGGCTCACTTAACTAGCTTCACTTCAACTGAAGGGCTCACTTGTTTTACTTCACTTCAATTGATTAAACTCAGTTGCTGCACTTCACTTCAACTGATTGGGCTCACTTAGATAGCTTCACTTCAACTGAAGAGCTCACTTGTTTTACTTCACTTCAATTGATTAAAATCAGTTGCTTCACTTCACTTCAACTGATTGGGCTCATTTCACTTCACTGCACTTAAATCGATTAAGCTCAGTTGCTTCACTTCACTTCAACTGATTGGGATTACTTAGTTAGCTTTACTCCAACTAATGAAGCTCACTTGTTTCACTTCACTTCAACTGATAAGGCTCACTTAACTAGCTTCACTGTAACTAATAGAGCTTACTTGTTTAACTTTACTTCTATTGATTAAGCTCAATTGTTTAACTTCACTTCAACCGATAAAGCTCAGTTGCTTCACTTCACTTCAACTGATAAGGCTCACTTAACTAGCTTCACTTCAACTAATAGAGCTCACTTGTTCCACTTCACTTCAATTGATTTAGCTCAGTTGCTTTACTTCACTTTACCTGATTAGGCTCACTTAACTAGCTTCACTTCAACTGAAGAGCTCACTTGTTTTACTTCACTTCAATTGATAAAACTCAGTTGCTGCACTTCACTTCAACTGATTAGGCTCATTTAACTAGCTTCACTTCAACTAATAGAGCTCACTTGTTCCACTTCACTTCATTTGATTCAGCTCAGTTGCTTTACTTCACTTTACCTGATTAGGCTCACTTAACTACCTTCACTTCAACTGAAGAGCTCACTTGTTTTACTTCACTTCAATTGATTAAACTCAGTTGCTTCACTTCACTTCAACTGTTAAGGCTCACTTAGTTAGCTTCACTTCAACAAATAGAGCTCACTTGTTTTACTTCACTTCAATTGATTAAGCTCAGTTGCTTCACTTCACTTCAACTGATTGGGCTCTCTTTGTTAGCTTCACTTCAACAAAAAGAGCTCACTTGTTTTACTTCCCTTCAATTGATTAAGCTCAGTTGCTTCACTTCACTTCAATTGATTGGGCTCACTTAACTAGCTTCACTTCAATTGAAAAGCTCACTTGTTTTACTTCACTTCAATTGATTAAGCTCAGTTGCTTCACTTCACTTCAACTGATTGGGCTCACTTTGTTAGCTTCACTTCAACAAAAAGAGCTCACTTGTTTTACTTCACTTCAATTGATTAAGCTTAGTTGCTTCACTTCACTTCAACTGATTGGGCTCACTTAACTAGCTTCACTTCAACTGAAGAGCTCACTTGTTTTACTTCACTTCAGTTGATTAAACTCAGTTGCTTCACTTCACTTCAACTGATTGGGCTCACTTGTTTCACTGCACTTAAATCGATTAAGCTCAGTTGCTTCACTTCACTTCAACTGAATAGGCTCACTTAACTAGTTTCACTTCAACTAAAGAGCTCACTTGCTTCACTTCACTTCAATTGATTAAGCTCAGTTGCTTCACTTCACTTCAACTGATTGGGATCACTTAGTTAGCTTTACTCCAACTAATGAAGCTCACTTGTTTCACTTCACTTCAACTGATAAGGCTCACTTAACTAGCTTCACTTCAACTAATAGAGCTCACTTGTTCCACTTCACTTCAATTGATTTAGCTCAGTTGCTTTACTTCACTTCAACCGATAAAGCTCAGTTGCTTCACTTCACTTCAACTGATAAGGCTCACTTAACTAGCTTCACTTCAACTAATAGAGCTCACTTGTTCCACTTCACTTCAATTGATTTAGCTCAGTTGCTTTACTTCACTCTACCTGATTAGGCTCACTTAACTAGCTTCACTTCAACTAATAGAGCTGACTTGTTTCACTTCACTTCAACTGATTAGGCTCAGTTGCTTCACTTCAATTCAACTAATTAAGCTCAGTTGCTTCACTTCACTTCAACTGATAAGGCTCACTTAACTAGGTTCACTTCAACTAATAAAGCTCACTTGTTCCACTTCACTTCAATTGATTTAGCTCAGTTGCTTTACTTCACTTTAACTGATTGGGCTCACTTAACTAGCTTCACTTCAATTGAAAAGCTCACTTGTTTTACTTCACTTCAATTGATTAAGCTCAGTTGCTTCACTTCACTTCAACTGATTGGGATCACTTAGATAGTTTTACTCCAACTAATACAGCTTACTTGTTTCACTTCACTTCACTTGATAAAGCTCAGTTGCTTCACTTCACTTTACCTGATTAGGCTCACTTAACTAGCTTCACTTCAACTAATAGAGCTGACTTGTTTCACTTCACTTTAACTGATTTGGCTCAGTTGCTTCACTTCAGTTTATTTGATTAAGCTCAGTTGCTTCACTTCACTTCAACTGATAAGGCTCACTTAACAGGCTTCAATTTAACTAATAGAGCTCACTTGTTCACTTCACTTAAATTGATTAAGCTCAGTTGCCTCAATTCAATTCAACTGATTAAGCTCAGTTGCTTCACTTCACTTCAACTGATAAGGCTCACTTAACTAGCTTCACTTCAACTAATAGAGCTCACTTGTTCCACTTCACTTCAATTGATTTAGCTCAGTTGCTTCACTTCACTTTAACTGATTAGGCTCACTTAGATAGCTTTATTCCAACTAATAGAGCTCACTCGTTTCACTTCACTTCAACTGATTAGGCTTACCTAACTAGCTTCACTTCAACTAAAGAGCTCACTTGTTTCACTTCACTCCAATTGATTAAGCTCAATTGCTTCACTTCACTTCAACTGATTAGGTTCACTTAGTTAGCTTCACTTCAACAAATAGAGCTCACTTGTTTCACTTCACTTCAATTGATAAAGCTCAGTTGCTTCACTTCACTTCAATTGATTGGGCTCACTTTGCTAGCTTTACTTCAACAAAAAGAGCTCACTTGTTTTACTTCACTTCAATTGATTAAGCTCAGTTGCTTAACTTCACTTCAACTGATTGGGCTCACTTAACTAGCTTCACTTCAATTGAAAAGCTCACTTGTTTTACTTCACTTCAATTGATTAAGCTCAGTTGCTTCACTTCACTTCAACTGATTGGGCTCACTTAGTTAGCTTCACTTCAACAAATAGAGCTCACTTGTTTTACTTCACTTCAATTGATTAAGCTCAGTTGCTTCACTTCACTTCAACTGATTGGGCTCACTTTGTTAGCTTCAATTCAACAAAAAGAGCTCACTTGTTTTATTTCACTTCAATTGATTAAGCTCAGTTGCTTCACTTCACTTCAACTGATTGGGCTCACTTAGTTAGCTTCACTTCAACAAATAGAGCTCACTCGTTTTACTTCACTTCAATTGATTAAGCTCAGTTGCTTCACTTCACTTCAACTGATAAGGCTCACTTAGTTAGCTTCACTTCAACAAAAAGAGCTCACTTGTTTTACTTCCCTTCAATTGATGAAGCTCAGTTGCTTCACTTCACTTCAACTGATTGGGCTCACTTAACTAGCTTCACTTCAATTGAAAAGCTCACTTGTTTTACTTCACTTCAATTGATTAAGCTCAGTTGCTTCACTTCACTTCAACTGATTGGGCTCACTTTGTTAGCTTCACTTCAACAAAAAGAGCTCACTTGTTTTACTTCACTTCAATTGATTAAGCTTAGTTGCTTCACTTCACTTCAACTGATTGGGCTCACTTAACTAGCTTCACTTCAACTGAAGAGCTCATTTGTTTTACTTCACTTCAATTGATTAAACTCAGTTGCTTCACTTCACTTCAACTGATTGGGCTCACTTGTTTCACTGCACTTAAATCGATTAAGCTCAGTTGCATCACTTCACTTCAACTGAATAGGCTCACTTAACTAGCTTCACTTCAACTTAAGAGCTCACTTGCTTCACTTCACTTCAATTGATTAAGCTCAGTTGCTTCACTTCACTTCAACTGATTGGGATCACTTAGTTAGCTTTACTCCAACTAATGAAGCTCACTTGTTTCACTTCACTTCAACTGATAAGGCTCACTTAACTAGCTTCACTTCAACTGAAGAGCTCACTTGTTTTACTTCACTTCAATTGATTAAACTCAGTTGCTTCACTTCACTTTACCTGATTAGGCTCCCTTAACTAGCTTCACTTCAACTGAAGGGCTCACTTGTTTTACTTCACTTCAATTGATTAAACTCAGTTGCTGCACTTCACTTCAACTGATTAGGCTCATTTAACTAGCTTCACTTCAACTGAAGAGCTCACTTGTTTTACTTCACTTCAATTGATTAAACTCAGTTGCTGCACTTCACTTCAACTGATTAGGCTCATTTAACTAGCTTCACTTCAACTGAAGAGCTCACTTGTTTTACTTCACTTCAATTGGTTAAACTCAGTTGCTGCACTTCACTTCAACTGATTAGGCTCACTTAACTAGCTTCACTTCAACTGAAGAGCTCACTTGTTTTACTTCACTTCAATTGATTAAACTCAGTTGCTTCACTTCACTTTACCTGATTAGGCTCACTTAACTAGCTTCACTTCAACTGAAGGGCTCACTTGTTTTACTTCACTTCAATTGATTAAACTCAGTTGCTGCACTTCACTTCAACTGATTAGGCTCATTTAACTAGCTTCACTTCAACTGAAGAGCTCACTTGTTTTACTTCACTTCAATTGATTAAACTCAGTTGCTTCACTTCACTTCAACTGATTGGGCTCATTTCACTTCACTGCACTTAAATCGATTAAGCTCAGTTGCTTCACTTCACTTCAACTGATTGGGATCACTTAGTTTGCTTTACTCCAACTAATGAAGCTCACTTGTTTCACTTCACTTCAACTGATAAGGCTCACTTAACTAGCTTCACTGTAACTAATAGAGCTTACTTGTTTAACTTCACTTCTATTGATTAAGCTCAATTGTTTAACTTCACTTCAACCGATAAAGCTCAGTTGCTTCACTTCACTTCAACTGATTGGGCTCATTTCACTTCACTGCACTTAAAACGATTAAGCTCAGTTGCTTCACTTCACTTCAACTGATTGGGATCACTTAGTTAGCTTTACTCCAACTAATGAAGCTCACTTGTTTCACTTCACTTCAACTGATAAGGCTCACTTAACTAGCTTCACTGTAACTAATAGAGCTTACTTGTTTAACTTCACTTCTATTGATTAAGCTCAATTGTTTAACTTCACTTCAACCGATAAAGCTCAGTTGCTTCACTTCACTTCAACTGATAAGGCTCACTTAACTAGCTTCACTTCAACTAATAGAGCTCACTTGTTCCACTTCACTTCAATTGATTTAGCTCAGTTGCTTCACTTCACTTCAACTGATTGGGCTCACTTAACTAGCTTCACTTCAATTGAAAAGCTCACTTGTTTTACTTCACTTCAATTGATTAAGCTCAGTTGCTTCACTTCACTTCAACTGATTGGGCTCACTTTGTTAGCTTCACTTCAACAAAAAGAGCTCACTTGTTTTACTTCGCTTCAATTGATTAAGCTTAGTTGCTTCACTTCACTTCAACTGATTGGGCTCACTTAACTAGCTTCACTTCAACTGAAGAGCTCATTTGTTTTACTTCACTTCAATTGATTAAACTCAGTTGCTTCACTTCACTTCAACTGATTGGGCTCACTTGTTTCACTGCACTTAAATCGATTAAGCTCAGTTGCTTCACTTCACTTCAACTGAATAGGCTCACTTAGTTAGCTTCACTTCAACAAAAAGAGCTCACTTGTTTTACTTCCCTTCAATTGATTAAGCTCAGTTGCTTCACTTCACTTCAACTGATTGGGCTCACTTAACTAGCTTCACTTCAATTGAAAAGCTCACTTGTTTTACTTCACTTCAATTGATTAAGCTCAGTTGCTTCACTTCACTTCAACTGATTGGGCTCACTTTGTTAGCTTCACTTCAACAAAAAGAGCTCACTTGTTTTACTTCACTTCAATTGATTAAGCTTAGTTGCTTCACTTCACTTCAACTGATTGGGCTCACTTAACTAGCTTCACTTCAACTGAAGAGCTCATTTGTTTTACTTCACTTCAATTGATTAAACTCAGTTGCTTCACTTCACTTCAACTGATTGGGCTCACTTGTTTCACTGCACTTAAATCGATTAAGCTCAGTTGCTTCACTTCGCTTCAACTGAATAGGCTCACTTAACTAGCTTCACTTCAACTAAAGAGCTCACTTGCTTCACTTCACTTCAATTGATTAAGCTCAGTTGCTTCACTTCACTTCAACTGATTGGGATCACTTAGTTAGCTTTACTCCAACTAATGAAGCTCACTTGTTTCACTTCACTTCAACTGATAAGGCTCACTTAACTAGCTTCACTTCAACTGAAGAGCTCACTTGTTTTACTTCACTTCAATTGATTAAACTCAGTTGCTTCACTTCACTTTACCTGATTAGGCTCACTTAACTAGCTTCACTTCAACTGAAGGGCTCACTTGTTTTACTTCACTTCAATTGATTAAACTCAGTTGCTGCACTTCACTTCAACTGATTAGGCTCATTTAACTAGCTTCACTTCAACTGAAGAGCTCACTTGTTTTACTTCACTTCAATTGATTAAACTCAGTTGCTTCACTTCACTTCAACTGATTAGGCTCATTTAACTAGCTTCACTTCAACTGAAGAGCTCACTTGTTTTACTTCACTTCAATTGGTTAAACTCAGTTGCTGCACTTCACTTCAACTGATTAGGCTCACTTAACTAGCTTCACTTCAACTGAAAAGCTCACTTGTTTTACTTCACTTCAATTGATTAAACTCAGTTGCTTCACTTCACTTTACCTGATTAGGCTCACTTAACTAGCTTCACTTCAACTGAAGGGCTCACTTGTTTTACTTCACTTCAATTGATTAAACTCAGTTGCTGCACTTCACTTCAACTGATTAGGCTCATTTAACTAGCTTCACTTCAACTGAAGAGCTCACTTGTTTTACTTCACTTCAATTGATTAAACTCAGTTGCTTCACTTCACTTCAACTGATTGGGCTCATTTCACTTCACTGCACTTAAATCGATTAAGCTCAGTTGCTTCACTTCACTTCAACTGATTGGGATCACTTAGTTTGCTTTACTCCAACTAATGAAGCTCACTTGTTTCACTTCACTTCAACTGATAAGGCTCACTTAACTAGCTTCACTGTAACTAATAGAGCTTACTTGTTTAACTTCACTTCTATTGATTAAGCTCAATTGTTCAACTTCACTTCAACCGATAAAGCTCAGTTGCTTCACTTCACTTCAACTGATTGGGCTCATTTCACTTCACTGCACTTAAATCGATTAAGCTCAGTTGCTTCACTTCACTTCAACTGATTGGGATCACTTAGTTAGCTTTACTCCAACTAATGAAGCTCACTTGTTTCACTTCACTTCAACTGATAAGGCTCACTTAACTAGCTTCACTGTAACTAATAGAGCTTACTTGTTTAACTTCACTTCTATTGATTAAGCTCAATTGTTTAACTTCACTTCAACCGATAAAGCTCAGTTGCTTCACTTCACTTCAACTGATAAGGCTTACTTAACTAGCTTCACTTCAACTAATAGAGCTCACTTGTTCCACTTCACTTCAATTGATTTAGCTCAGTTGCTTTACTTCACTTTACCTGATTAGGCTCACTTAACTAGCTTCACTTCAACTGAAGAGCTCACTTGTTTTACTTCCCTTCAATTGATTAAGCTCAGTTGCTTCACTTCACTTCAACTGATTGGGCTCACTTAACTAGCTTCACTTCAATTGAAAAGCTCACTTGTTTTACTTCACTTCAATTGATTAAACTCAGTTGCTGCACTTCACTTCAACTGATTAGGCTCACTTAACTAGCTTCACTTCAACTGAAGAGCTCACTTGTTTTACTTCACTTCAATTGATTAAACTCAGTTGCTTCACTTCACTTTACCTGATTAGGCTCACTTAACTAGCTTCACTTCAACTGAAGGGCTCAGTTGTTTTACTTCACTTCAATTGATTAAACTCAGTTGCTGCACTTCACTTCAACTGATTAGGCTCATTTAACTAGCTTCACTTCAACTGAAGAGCTCACTTGTTTTACTTCACTTCAATTGATTAAACTCAGTAGCTTCACTTCACTTCAACTGATAAGGCTCACTTAGTTAGCTTCACTTCAACAAATAGAGCTCACTTGTTTTACTTCACTTCAATTGATTAAGCTCAGTTGCTTCACTTCACTTCAACTGATTGGGCTCACTTTGTTAGCTTCACTTCAACAAAAAGAGCTCACTTGTTTTACTTCCCTTCAATTGATTAAACTCAGTTGCTGCACTTCACTTCAACTGATTAGGCTCATTTAACTAGCTTCACTTCAACTGAAGAGCTCACTTGTTTTACTTCACTTCAATTGATTAAACTTAGTTGCTTCACTTCACTTCAACTGATTGGGCTCACTTGTTTCACTTCACTTCAACTGACAAGGCTCACTCAACTAGCTTCACTGTAACTAATAGAGCTTACTTGTTTAACTTCACTTCTATTGATTAAGCTCAATTGTTTAACTTCACTTCAACCGATAAAGCTCAGTTGCTTCACTTCACTTTAACTGATTAGGCTCACTTAACTAGCTTCACTTCAATTAAAAAGCTCACTTGTTTTACTTCACTTCAAATTATTAGGCTCAGTTGCTTCACTTCACTTCAACTGATTGGGCTCACTTAGCTAGCTTCACTTCAACAAATAGAGCTCACTTGTTTTACTTCACTTTAATTGATTAAACTCAGTTGCTGCACTTCACTTCAACTGATTAGGCTCATTTAACTAGCTTCACTTCAACTGAAGAGCTGACTTGTTTTACTTCACTTCAAATTATTAGGCTCAGTTGCTTCACTTCACTTCAACTGATTGGGTTCACTTATTTAGCTTCACTTCAACAAATAGAGCTCACTTGTTTTACTTCACTTCAATTGATTAAGCTCAGTTGCTTCACTTCACTTCAACTGATTGGGCTCACTTGTTTCACTGCACTTAAATCGATTAAGCTCAGTTGCTTCACTTCACTTCAACTGATTAGGCTCACTTAACTAGCTTCACTTCAACTAAAGAGCTCACTTGCTTCACTTCACTTCAATTGATTAAGCTCAGTTGCTTCACTTCATTTCAACTGATTGGGATCACTTAGTTGGCTTTACTCCAACTAATGGAGCTCACTTGTTTCACTTCACTTCAACTGATTGGGCTCACTTAGTTAGCTTCACTTCAACAAATAGAGCTCACTTGTTTTACTTCAGTTCAATTGATAAAGCTCTGTTGCTTCACTTCACTTTAACTGATTAGGCTCACTTAACTAGCTTCACTTCAATTGAAGAGCTCACTTGTTTTACTTCACTTCAAATTATTAGGCTCAGTTGCTTCACTTCACTTCAACTGATTGGGCTCACTTATTTAGCTTCACTTCAACAAATAGAGCTCACTTGTTTTACTTCACTTCAATTGATTAAGCTCAGTTGCTTCACTTCACTTCAACTCATTGGGCTCACTTTGCTAGCTGTACTTCAACAAAAAGAGCTCACTTGTTTCACGTCACTTCAAAAGATTAAGCTCAGTTGCTTAACTTCACTTCAACTGATTGGGCTCACTTTGTTAGCTTCACTTCAACTGAAGAGCTCACTTGTTTCACGTCACTTCAATTGATTAAGCTCACTTGTTTCACTTCACTCCAATTGATTAAGCTCAATTGCTTCACTTCACTTCAACTGATTAGGTTCACTTAGTTAGCTTCACTTCAACAAATACAGCTCACTTGTTTCACTTCACTTCAATTGATAAAGCTCAGTTGCTTCACTTCCCTTCAACTGATTGGGCTCACTTATTTAGCTTCACTTCAACAAATAGAGCTCACTTGTTTTACTTCACTTCAATTGATTAAGCTCAGTTGCTTCACTTCACTTCAACTGATTGGGCTCACTTTGCTAGCTTTACTTCAACAAAAAGAGCTCACTTGTTTTACTTCACTTCAATTGATTAAGCTCAGTTGCTTCACTTCACTTCAACTGATTGGGCTCACTTATTTAGCTTCACTTCAACAAATAGAGCTCACTTGTTTTACTTCACTTCAATTGATTAAGCTCAGTTGCTTCACTTCACTTCAACTGATTGGGCTCACTTTGCTAGCTTTACTTCAACAAAAAGAGCTCACTTGTTTCACGTCACTTCAATTGATTAAGCTCACTTGTTTCACTTCACTCCAATTGATTAAGCTCAATTGCTTCACTTCACTTCAACTGATTAGGTTCACTTAGTTAGCTTCACTTCAACAAATAGAGCTCACTTGTTTCACTTCACTTCAATTGATAAAGCTCAGTTGCTTCACTTCACTTTACCTGATTAGGCTCACTTAACTAGCTTCACTTCAACTGAAGAGCTCACTTGTTTTACTTCACTTCAATTGATTAAAGTTAGTTGCTTCACTTCACTTCAACTGATTGGGCTCACTTGTTTCACTTCACTTCAACTGACAAGGCTCACTTAACTAGCTTCACTGTAACTAATAGAGCTTACTTGTTTAACTTCACTTCTATTGATTAAGCTCAATTGTTTAACTTCACTTCAACCGATAAAGCTCAGTTGCTTCACTTCACTTTAACTGATTAGGCTCACTTAACTAGCTTCACTTCAATTGAAAAGCTCACTTGTTTTACTTCACTTCAAATTATTAGGCTCAGTTGCTTCACTTCACTTCAACTGATTGGGCTCACTTAGCTAGCTTCACTTCAACAAATAGAGCTCACTTGTTTTACTTCACTTCAGTTGATTAAGCTCAGTTGCTTCACTTCACTTCAACTGATTGGGCTCACTTTGCTAGCTTTACTTCAACAAAAAGAGCTCACTTGTTTTACTTCACTTCAATTGATTAAGCTCAGTTGCTTCACTTCACTTCAACTGATTGGGATCACTTAGATAGTTTTACTCCAACTAATACAGCTCACTTGTTTCACTTCACTTCACTTGATAAAGCTCAGTTGCTTCACTTCACTTTACCTGATTAGGCTCACTTAACTAGCTTCACTTCAACTAATAGAGCTGACTTGTTTCACTTCACTTCAACTGATTAGGCTCAGTTGCTTCACTTCAGTTTATTTGATTAAGCTCAGTTGCTTCACTTCACTTCAACTGATTAGGCTCACTTAACAGGCTTCAATTTAACTAATAGAGCTCACTTGTTCACTTCACTTAAATTGATTAAGCTCAGTTGCCTCACTTCAATTCAACTAATTAAGCTCAGTTGCTTCACTTCACTTCAACTGATAAGGCTCACTTAACTAGGTTCACTTCAACTAATAAAACTCACTTGTTCCACTTCACTTCAATTGATTTAGCTCAGTTGCTTTACTTCACTTTAACTGATTGGGCTCACTTAAATAACTTCACTTCAATTGAAAAGCTCACTTGTTTTACTTCACTTCAATTGATTAGGCTCAGTTGCTTCACTTCATTTTACCTGATTAGGCTCACTTAACTAGCTTCACTTCAATTGAAAAGCTCACTTGTTTTACTTCACTTCAAATTATTAGGCTCAGTTGCTTCACTTCACTTCAACTGATTGGGCTCACTTAGCTAGCTTCACTTCAACAAATAGAGCTCACTTGTTTTACTTCACTTTAATTGATTAAACTCAGTTGCTGCACTTCACTTCAACTGATTAGGCTCATTTAACTAGCTTCACTTCAACTGAAGAGCTCACTTGTTTTACTTCACTTCAAATTATTAGGCTCAGTTGCTTCACTTCACTTCAACTGATTGGGCTCACTTATTTAGCTTCACTTCAACAAATAGAGCTCACTTGTTTTACTTCACTTCAATTGATTAAGCTCAGTTGCTTCACTTCACTTCAACTGATTGGGCTCACTTGTTTCACTGCACTTAAATCGATTAAGCTCAGTTGCTTCACTTCACTTCAAATGATTAGGCTCACTTAACTAGCTTCACTTCAACTAAAGAGCTCACTTGCTTCACTTCACTTCAATTGATTAAACTCAGTTGCTTCACTTCACTTTACCTGATTAGGCTCACTTAACTAGCTTCACTTCAACTGAAGGGCTCACTTGTTTTACTTCACTTCAATTGATTAAACTCAGTTGCTTCACTTCACTTCAACTGATTGTGATCACTTAGATAGTTTTACTCCAACTAATACAGCTCACTTGTTTCACTTCACTTCACTTGATAAAGCTCAGTTGCTTCACTTCACTTTACCTGATTAGGCTCACTTAACTAGCTTCACTTCAACTAATAGAGCTGACTTGTTTCACTTCACTTCAACTGATTAGGCTCAGTTGCTTCACTTCAGTTTATTTGATTAAGCTCAGTTGCTTCACTTCACTTCAACTGATTAGGCTCACTTAACAGGCTTCAATTTAACTAATAGAGCTCACTTGTTCACTTCACTTAAATTGATTAAGCTCAGTTGCCTCACTTCAATTCAACTAATTAAGCTCAGTTGCTTCACTTCACTTTAACTGATAAGGCTCACTTAACTAGGTTCACTTCAACTAATAAAGCTCACTTGTTCCACTTCACTTCAATTGATTTAGCTCAGTTGCTTTACTTCACTTTACCTGATTAGGCTCACTTAACTAGCGTCACTTCAACTGAAGAGCTCACTTGTTTTACTTCCCTTCAATTGATTAAGCTCAGTTGCTTCACTTCACTTCAACTGATTGGGCTCACTTAACTAGCTTCACTTCAATTGAAAAGCTCACTTGTTTTACTTCACTTCAATTGATTAAACTCAGTTGCTGCACTTCACTTCAACTGATTAGGCTCACTTAACTAGCTTCACTTCAACTGAAGAGCTCACTTGTTTTACTTCACTTCAATTGATTAAACTCAGTTGCTTCACTTCACTTTACCTGATTAGGCTCACTTAACTAGCTTCACTTCAACTGAAGGGCTCACTTGTTTTACTTCACTTCAATTGATTAAACTCAGTTGCTGCACTTCACTTCAACTGATTAGGCTCATTTAACTAGCTTCACTTCAACTGAAGAGCTCACTTGTTTTACTTCACTTCAATTGATTAAACTCAGTTGCTTCACTTCACTTCAACTGATAAGGCTCACTTAGTTAGCTTCACTTCAACAAATAGAGCTCAGTTGTTTTACTTCACTTCAATTGATTAAGCTCAGTTGCTTCACTTCACTTCAACTGATTGGGCTCACTTAGCTAGCTTCACTTCAACAAATAGATCTCACTTGTTTTACTTCACTTTAATTGATTAAACTCAGTTGCTGCACTTCACTTCAACTGATTAGGCTCATTTAACTAGCTTCACTTCAACTGAAGAGCTCACTTGTTTTACTTCACTTCAAATTATTAGGCTCAGTTGCTTCACTTCACTTCAACTGATTGGGCTCACTTATTTAGCTTCACTTCAACAAATAGAGCTCACTTGTTTTACTTCACTGCAATTGATTAAGCTCAGTTGCTTCACTTCACTTCAACTGATTGGGCTCACTTGTTTCACTGCACTTAAATCGATTAAGCTCAGTTGCTTCACTTCACTTCAACTGATTAGGCTCACTTAACTAGCTTCACTTCAACTAAAGAGCTCACTTGCTTCACTTCACTTCAATTGATTAAGCTCAGTTGCTTCACTTCATTTCAACTGATTGGGATCACTTAGTTAGCTTTGCTCCAACTAATGGAGCTCACTTGTTTCACTTCACTTCAACTGATTGGGCTCACTTAGTTAGCTTCACTTCAACAAATAGATCTCACTTGTTTTACTTCAGTTCAATTGATAAAGCTCTGTTGCTTCACTTCACTTTAACTGATTAGGCTCACTTAACTAGCTTCACTTCAACAAAAAGAGCTCACTTGTTTCACGTCACTTCAATAGATTAAGCTCAGTTGCTTCACTTCACTTCAACTGATTGGGCTCACTTTGTTAGCTTCACTTCAACTGAAGAGCTCACTTGTTTCACGTCACTTCAATTGATTAAGCTCACTTGTTTCACTTCACTCCAATTGATTAAGCTCAATTGCTTCACTTCACTTTCTACTGATTAGGTTCACTTAGTTAGCTTCACTTCAACAAATAGAGCTCACTTGTTTCACTTCACTTCAATTGATAAAGCTCAGTTGCTTCACTTCACTTCAACTGATTGGGCTCACTTAGTTAGCTTCACTTCAACAAATAGAGCTCACTTGTTTTACTTCACTTCAATTGATTAAGCTCAGTTGCTTCACTTCACTTCAACTGATTGGGCTCACTTTGCTAGCTTTACTTCAACAAAAAGAGCTCACTTGTTTTACTTCACTTCAATTGATTAAGCTCAGTTGCTTCACTTCACTTCAACTGATTGGGCTCACTTAGTTAGCTTCACTTCAACAAATAGAGCTCACTTGTTTTACTTCACTTCAGTTGATTAAGCTCAGTTGCTTAACTTCACTTCAACTGATTGGGCTCACTTTGCTAGCTTTACTTCAACAAAAAGAGCTCACTTGTTTTACTTCACTTCAATTGATTAAGCTCAGTTGCTTCACTTCACATCAACTGATTGGGATCACTTAGATAGTTTTACTCCAACTAATACAGCTCACTTGTTTCACTTCACTTCACTTGATAAAGCTCAGTTGCTTCACTTCACTTTACCTGATTAGGCTCACTTAACTAGCTTCACTTCAACTGAAGAGCTCACTTGTTTTACTTCACTTCAATTGATTAAACTTAGTTGCTTCACTTCACTTCAACTGATTGGGCTCACTTGTTTCACTTCACTTCAACAAATAGAGCTCACTTGTTTTACTTCACTTCAGTTGATTAAGCTCAGTTGCTTCACTTCACTTCAACTGATTGGGCTCACTTTGCTAGCTTTACTTCAACAAAAAGAGCTCACTTGTTTTACTTCATTCCAATTGATTAAGCTCAGTTGCTTCACTTCACTTCAACTGATTGGGATCACTTAGATAGTTTTACTCCAACTAATACAGCTCACTTGTTTCACTTCACTTCACTTGATAAAGCTCAGTTGCTTCACTTCACTTTACCTGATTAGGCTCACTTAACTAGCTTCACTTCAACTAATAGAGCTGACTTGTTTCACTTCACTTCAACTGATTAGGCTCAGTTGCTTCACTTCAGTTTATTTGATTAAGCTCAGTTGCTTCACTTCACTTCAACTGATTAGGCTCACTTAACAGGCTTCAATTTAACTAATAGAGCTCACTTGTTCACTTCACTTAAATTGATTAAGCTCAGTTGCCTCACTTCAATTCAACTAATTAAGCTCAGTTGCTTCACTTCACTTCAACTGATAAGGCTCACTTAACTAGGTTCACTTCAACTAATAAAGCTCACTTGTTCCACTTCACTTCAATTGATTTAGCTCAGTTGCTTTACTTCACTTTAACTGATTGGGCTCACTTAACTAGCTTCACTTCAAATGAAAAGCTCACTTGTTTTACTTCACTTCAATTGATTAAGCTCAGTTGCTTCACTTCACTTCAACTGATTGGGATCACTTAGATAGTTTTACTCCAACTAATACAGCTCACTTGTTTCACTTCACTTCACTTGATAAAGCTCAGTTGCTTCACTTCACTTTACCTGATTAGGCTCACTTAACTAGCTTCACTTCAACTAATAGAGCTGACTTGTTTCACTTCACTTCAACTGATTAGGCTCAGTTGCTTCACTTCAGTTTATTTGATTAAGCTCAGTTGCTTCACTTCACTTCAACTGATTAGGCTCACTTAACAGGCTTCAATTTAACTAATAGAGCTCACTTGTTCACTTCACTTAAATTGATTAAGCTCAGTTGCCTCACTTCAATTCAACTGATTAAGCTCAGTTGCTTCACTTCACTTCAACTGATAAGGCTCACTTAACTAGCTTCACTTCAACTAATAGAGCTCACTTGTTCCACTTCACTTCAATTGATTTAGCTCAGTTGCTTCACTTCACTTTAACTGATTAGGCTAACTTAGATAGCTTTATTCCAACTAATAGAGCTCACTCGTTTCACTTCAATTCAACTGATTAGGCTTACCTAACTAGCTTCACTTCAACTAAAGAGCTCACTTGTTTCACTTCACTCCAATTGATTAAGCTCAATTGCTTCACTTCACTTCAACTGATTGGGCTCACTTAACTAGCTTCACTTCAATTGAAAAGCTCACTTGTTTTACTTCACTTCAATTGATTAAGCTCAGTTGCTTCACTTCACTTCAACTGATTCGGCTCACTTAGTTAGCTTCACTTCAACAAATAGAGCTCACTTGTTTCACTTCACTTCAATTGATAAAGCTCAGTTGCTTCACTTCACTTCAACTGATTAGGTTCACTTAGTTAGCTTCACTTCAACAAATAGAGCTCACTTGTTTCACTTCACTTCAATTGATAAAGCTCAGTTGCTTCACTTCACTTCAATTGATTGGGCTCACTTAGTTAGCTTCACTTCAACAAAAAGAGCTCACTTGTTTTACTTCCCTTCAATTGATTAAGCTCAGTTGCTTCACTTCACTTCAACTGATAAGGCTCACTTAGTTAGCTTCACTTCAACAAAAAGAGCTCACTTGTTTTACTTCCCTTCAATTGATTAAGCTCAGTTGCTTCACTTCACTTCAACTGATTGGGCTCACTTTGTTAGCTTCACTTCAACAAAAAGAGCTCACTTGTTTTACTTCACTTCAATTGATTAAGCTTAGTTGCTTCACTTCACTTCAACTGATTGGGCTCACTTAACTAGCTTCACTTCAACTGAAGAGCTCATTTGTTTTACTTCACTTCAATTGATTAAACTCAGTTGCTTCACTTCACTTCAACTGATTGGGCTCACTTGTTTCACTGCACTTAAATCGATTAAGCTCAGTTGCTTCACTTCACTTCAACTGAATAGGCTCACTTAACTAGCTTCACTTCAACTAAAGAGCTCACTTGCTTCACTTCACTTCAATTGATTAAGCTCAGTTGCTTCACTTCACTTCAACTGATTGGGATCACTTAGTTAGCTTTACTCCAACTAATGAAGCTCACTTGTTTTACTTCACTTCAATTGATTAAGCTTAGTTGCTTCACTTCACTTCAACTGATTGGGCTCACTTAACTAGCTTCACTTCAACTGAAGAGCTCATTTGTTTTACTTCACTTCAATTGATTAAACTCAGTTGCTTCACTTCACTTCAACTGATTGGGCTCACTTTTTTCACTGCACTTAAATCGATTAAGCTCAGTTGCTTCACTTCACTTCAACTGATAAGGCTCACTTAACTAGCTTCACTTCAACTGAAGAGCTCACTTGTTTTACTTCACTTCAATTGATTAAACTCAGTTGCTTCACTTCACTTTACCTGATTAGGCTCACTTAACTAGCTTCACTTCAACTGAAGGGCTCACTTGTTTTACTTCACTTCAATTGATTAAACTCAGTTACTGCACTTCACTTCAACTGATTAGGCTCATTTAACTAGCTTCACTTCAACTGAAGAGCTCACTTGTTTTACTTCACTTCAATTGATTAAACTCAGTTGCTGCACTTCACTTCAATCGATTAGGCTCATTTAACTAGCTTCACTTCAACTGAAGAGCTCACTTGTTTTACTTCACTTCAATTGATTAAACTCAGTTGCTGCACTTCACTTCAACTGATTAGGCTCACTTAACTAGCTTCACTTCAACTGAAGAGCTCACTTGTTTTACTTCACTTCAATTGATTAAACTCAGTTGCTTCACTTCACTTTACCTGATTAGGCTCACTTAACTAGCTTCACTTCAACTGAAGGGCTCACTTGTTTTACTTCACTTCAATTGATTAAACTCAGTTGCTGCACTTCACTTCAACTGATTAGGCTCATTTAACTAGCTTCACTTCAACTGAAGAGCTCACTTGTTTTACTTCACTTCAATTGATTAAACTCAGTTGCTTCACTTCACTTCAACTGATTGGGCTCATTTCACTTCACTGCACTTAAATCGATTAAGCTCAGTTGCTTCACTTCACTTCAACTGATTGGGATCACTTAGTTAGCTTTACTCCAACTAATGAAGCTCACTTGTTTCACTTCACTTCAACTGATAAGGCTCACTTAACTAGCTTCACTGTAACTAATAGAGCTTACTTGTTTAACTTCACTTCTATTGATTAAGCTCAATTGTTTAACTTCACTTCAACCGATAAAGCTCAGTTGCTTCACTTCACTTCAACTGATAAGGCTCACTTAACTAGCTTCACTTCAACTAATAGAGCTCACTTGTTCCACTTCACTTCAATTGATTTAGCTCAGTTGCTTTACTTCACTTTACCTGATTAGGCTCACTTAACTAGCTTCACTTCAACTGAAGAGCTCACTTGTTTTACTTCACTTCAATTGATTAAACTCAGTTGCTGCACTTCACTTCAACTGATTAGGCTCATTTAACTAGCTTCACTTCAACTAATAGAGCTCACTTGTTCCACTTCACTTCAATTGATTCAGCTCAGTTGCTTTACTTCACTTTACCTGATTAGGCTCACTTAACTACCTTCACTTCAACTGAAGAGCTCACTTGTTTTACTTCACTTCAATTGATTGAACTCAGTTGCTTCACTTCACTTCAACTGATAAGGCTCACTTAGTTAGCTTCACTTCAACAAATAGAGCTCACTTGTTTTACTTCACTTCAATTGATTAAGCTCAGTTGCTTCACTTCACTTCAACTGATTGGGCTCACTTTGTTAGCTTCACTTCAACAAAAAGAGCTCACTTGTTTTACTTCCCTTCAATTGATTAAGCTCAGTTGATTCACTTCACTTCAACTGATTGGGCTCACTTAACTAGCTTCACTTCAATTGAAAAGCTCACTTGTTTTACTTCACTTCAATTGATTAAGCTCAGTTGCTTCACTTCACTTCAACTGATTGGGCTCACTTTGTTAGCTTCACTTCAACAAAAAGAGCTCACTTGTTTTACTTCACTTCAATTGATTAAGCTTAGTTGCTTCACTTCACTTCAACTGATTGGGCTCACTTAACTAGCTTCACTTCAACTGAAGAGCTCACTTGTTTTACTTCACTTCAGTTGATTAAACTCAGTTGCTTCACTTCACTTCAACTGATTGGGATCACTTAGTTAGCTTTACTCCAACTAATGAAGCTCACTTGTTTCACTTCACTTCAACTGATAAGGCTCACTTAACTAGCTTCACTTCAACTAATAGAGCTCACTTGTTCCACTTCACTTCAATTGATTTAGCTCAGTTGCTTTACTTCACTTCAACCGATAAAGCTCAGTTGCTTCACTTCACTTCAACTGATAAGGCTCACTTAACTAGCTTCACTTCAACTAATAGAGCTCACTTGTTCCACTTCACTTCAATTGATTTAGCTCAGTTGCTTTACTTCACTTTACCTGATTAGGCTCACTTAACTAGCTTCACTTCAACTAATAGAGCTGACTTGTTTCACTGCACTTAAATCGATTAAGCTCAGTTGCTTCACTTCACTTCAACTGAATAGGCTCACTTAACTAGTTTCACTTCAACTAAAGAGCTCACTTGCTTCACTTCACTTCAATTGATTAAGCTCAGTTGCTTCACTTCACTTCAACTGATTGGGATCACTTAGTTAGCTTTACTCCAACTAATGAAGCTCACTTGTTTCACTTCACTTCAACTGATAAGGCTCACTTAACTAGCTTCACTTCAACTAATAGAGCTCACTTGTTCCACTTCACTTCAATTGATTTAGCTCAGTTGCTTTACTTCACTTCAACCGATAAAGCTCAGTTGCTTCACTTCACTTCAACTGATAAGGCTCACTTAACTAGCTTCACTTCAACTAATAGAGCTCACTTGTTCCACTTCACTTCAATTGATTTAGCTCACTTGTTTTACTTCACTTCAATTGATTAAGCTTAGTTGCTTCACTTCACTTCAACTGATTGGGCTCACTTAACTAGCTTCACTTCAACTGAAGAGCTCATTTGTTTTACTTCACTTCAATTGATTAAACTCAGTTGCTTCACTTCACTTCAACTGATTGGGCTCACTTAACTAGCTTCACTGTAACTAATAGAGCTTACTTGTTTAACTTCACTTCTATTGATTAAGCTCAATTGTTTAACTTCACTTCAACCGATAAAGCTCAGTTGCTTCACTTCACTTTAACTGATTAGGCTCACTTAACTAGCTTCACTTCAATTGAAAAGCTCACTTGTTTTACTTCACTTCAATTGATTAAGCTTAGTTGCTTCACTTCACTTCAACTGATTGGGCTCACTTAACTAGCTTCACTTCAACTGAAGAGCTCATTTGTTTTACTTCACTTCAATTGATTAAACTCAGTTGCTTCACTTCACTTCAACTGAATAGGCTCACTTAACTAGCTTCACTGTAACTAATAGAGCTTACTTGTTTAACTTCACTTCTATTGATTAAGCTCAATTGTTTAACTTCACTTCAACCGATAAAGCTCAGTTGCTTCACTTCACTTTAACTGATTAGGCTCACTTAACTAGCTTCACTTCAATTGAAAAGCTCACTTGTTTTACTTCACTTCAAATTATTAGGCTCAGTTGCTTCACTACACTTCAACTGATTGGGCTCACTTAGCTAGCTTCACTTCAACAAATAGAGCTCACTTGTTTTACTTCACTTCAATTGATTAAGCTCAGTTGCTTCACTTCACTTCAACTGATTGGGCTCACTTTGCTAGCTTTACTTCAACAAAAAGAGCTCACTTGTTTTACTTCATTCCAATTGATTAAGCTCAGTTGCTTCACTTCACTTCAACTGATTGGGATCACTTAGATAGTTTTACTCCAACTAATACAGCTCACTTGTTTCACTTCACTTCACTTGATAAAGCTCAGTTGCTTCACTTCACTTTACCTGATTAGGCTCACTTAACTAGCTTCACTTCAACTAATAGAGCTGACTTGTTTCACTTCACTTCAACTGATTAGGCTCAGTTGCTTCACTTCAGTTTATTTGATTAAGCTCAGTTGCTTCACTTCACTTCAACTGATTAGGCTCACTTAACAGGCTTCAATTTAACTAATAGAGCTCACTTGTTCACTTCACTTAAATTGATTAAGCTCAGTTGCCTCACTTCAATTCAACTAATTAAGCTCAGTTGCTTCACTTCACTTCAACTGATAAGGCTCACTTAACTAGGTTCACTTCAACTAATAAAGCTCACTTGTTCCACTTCACTTCAATTGATTTAGCTCAGTTGCTTTACTTCACTTTAACTGATTGGGCTCACTTAACTAGCTTCACTTCAAATGAAAAGCTCACTTGTTTTACTTCACTTCAATTGATTAAGCTCAGTTGCTTCACTTCACTTCAACTGATTGGGATCACTTAGATAGTTTTACTCCAACTAATACAGCTCACTTGTTTCACTTCACTTCACTTGATAAAGCTCAGTTGCTTCACTTCACTTTACCTGATTAGGCTCACTTAACTAGCTTCACTTCAACTAATAGAGCTGACTTGTTTCACTTCACTTCAACTGATTAGGCTCAGTTGCTTCACTTCAGTTTATTTGATTAAGCTCAGTTGCTTCACTTCACTTCAACTGATTAGGCTCACTTAACAGGCTTCAATTTAACTAATAGAGCTCACTTGTTCACTTCACTTAAATTGATTTAGCTCAGTTGCCTCACTTCAATTCAACTGATTAAGCTCAGTTGCTTCACTTCACTTCAACTGATAAGGCTCACTTAACTAGCTTCACTTCAACTAATAGAGCTCACTTGTTCCACTTCACTTCAATTGATTTAGCTCAGTTGCTTCACTTCACTTTAACTGATTAGGCTAACTTAGATAGCTTTATTCCAACTAATAGAGCTCACTCGTTTCACTTCAATTCAACTGATTAGGCTTACCTAACTAGCTTCACTTCAACTAAAGAGCTCACTTGTTTCACTTCACTCCAATTGATTAAGCTCAATTGCTTCACTTCACTTCAACTGATTGGGCTCACTTAACTAGCTTCACTTCAATTGAAAAGCTCACTTGTTTTACTTCACTTCAATTGATTAAGCTCAGTTGCTTCACTTCACTTCAACTGATTCGGCTCACTTAGTTAGCTTCACTTCAACAAATAGAGCTCACTTGTTTCACTTCACTTCAATTGATAAAGCTCAGTTGCTTCACTTCACTTCAACTGATTAGGTTCACTTAGTTAGCTTCACTTCAACAAATAGAGCTCACTTGTTTCACTTCACTTCAATTGATAAAGCTCAGTTGCTTCACTTCACTTCAATTGATTGGGCTCACTTAGTTAGCTTCACTTCAACAAAAAGAGCTCACTTGTTTTACTTCCCTTCAATTGATTAAGCTCAGTTGCTTCACTTCACTTCAACTGATAAGGCTCACTTAGTTAGCTTCACTTCAACAAAAAGAGCTCACTTGTTTTACTTCCCTTCAATTGATTAAGCTCAGTTGCTTCACTTCACTTCAACTGATTGGGCTCACTTTGTTAGCTTCACTTCAACAAAAAGAGCTCACTTGTTTTACTTCACTTCAATTGATTAAGCTTAGTTGCTTCACTTCACTTCAACTGATTGGGCTCACTTAACTAGCTTCACTTCAACTGAAGAGCTCATTTGTTTTACTTCACTTCAATTGATTAAACTCAGTTGCTTCACTTCACTTCAACTGATTGGGCTCACTTGTTTCACTGCACTTAAATCGATTAAGCTCAGTTGCTTCACTTCACTTCAACTGAATAGGCTCACTTAACTAGCTTCACTTCAACTAAAGAGCTCACTTGCTTCACTTCACTTCAATTGATTAAGCTCAGTTGCTTCACTTCACTTCAACTGATTGGGATCACTTAGTTAGCTTTACTCCAACTAATGAAGCTCACTTGTTTTACTTCACTTCAATTGATTAAGCTTAGTTGCTTCACTTCACTTCAACTGATTGGGCTCACTTAACTAGCTTCACTTCAACTGAAGAGCTCATTTGTTTTACTTCACTTCAATTGATTAAACTCAGTTGCTTCACTTCACTTCAACTGATTGGGCTCACTTTTTTCACTGCACTTAAATCGATTAAGCTCAGTTGCTTCACTTCACTTCAACTGATAAGGCTCACTTAACTAGCTTCACTTCAACTGAAGAGCTCACTTGTTTTACTTCACTTCAATTGATTAAACTCAGTTGCTTCACTTCACTTTACCTGATTAGGCTCACTTAACTAGCTTCACTTCAACTGAAGGGCTCACTTGTTTTACTTCACTTCAATTGATTAAACTCAGTTACTGCACTTCACTTCAACTGATTAGGCTCATTTAACTAGCTTCACTTCAACTGAAGAGCTCACTTGTTTTACTTCACTTCAATTGATTAAACTCAGTTGCTGCACTTCACTTCAATCGATTAGGCTCATTTAACTAGCTTCACTTCAACTGAAGAGCTCACTTGTTTTACTTCACTTCAATTGATTAAACTCAGTTGCTGCACTTCACTTCAACTGATTAGGCTCACTTAACTAGCTTCACTTCAACTGAAGAGCTCACTTGTTTTACTTCACTTCAATTGATTAAACTCAGTTGCTTCACTTCACTTTACCTGATTAGGCTCACTTAACTAGCTTCACTTCAACTGAAGGGCTCACTTGTTTTACTTCACTTCAATTGATTAAACTCAGTTGCTGCACTTCACTTCAACTGATTAGGCTCATTTAACTAGCTTCACTTCAACTGAAGAGCTCACTTGTTTTACTTCACTTCAATTGATTAAACTCAGTTGCTTCACTTCACTTCAACTGATTGGGCTCATTTCACTTCACTGCACTTAAATCGATTAAGCTCAGTTGCTTCACTTCACTTCAACTGATTGGGATCACTTAGTTAGCTTTACTCCAACTAATGAAGCTCACTTGTTTCACTTCACTTCAACTGATAAGGCTCACTTAACTAGCTTCACTGTAACTAATAGAGCTTACTTGTTTAACTTCACTTCTATTGATTAAGCTCAATTGTTTAACTTCACTTCAACCGATAAAGCTCAGTTGCTTCACTTCACTTCAACTGATAAGGCTCACTTAACTAGCTTCACTTCAACTAATAGAGCTCACTTGTTCCACTTCACTTCAATTGATTTAGCTCAGTTGCTTTACTTCACTTTACCTGATTAGGCTCACTTAACTAGCTTCACTTCAACTGAAGAGCTCACTTGTTTTACTTCACTTCAATTGATTAAACTCAGTTGCTGCACTTCACTTCAACTGATTAGGCTCATTTAACTAGCTTCACTTCAACTAATAGAGCTCACTTGTTCCACTTCACTTCAATTGATTCAGCTCAGTTGCTTTACTTCACTTTACCTGATTAGGCTCACTTAACTACCTTCACTTCAACTGAAGAGCTCACTTGTTTTACTTCACTTCAATTGATTGAACTCAGTTGCTTCACTTCACTTCAACTGATAAGGCTCACTTAGTTAGCTTCACTTCAACAAATAGAGCTCACTTGTTTTACTTCACTTCAATTGATTAAGCTCAGTTGCTTCACTTCACTTCAACTGATTGGGCTCACTTTGTTAGCTTCACTTCAACAAAAAGAGCTCACTTGTTTTACTTCCCTTCAATTGATTAAGCTCAGTTGCTTCACTTCACTTCAACTGATTGGGCTCACTTAACTAGCTTCACTTCAATTGAAAAGCTCACTTGTTTTACTTCACTTCAATTGATTAAGCTCAGTTGCTTCACTTCACTTCAACTGATTGGGCTCACTTTGTTAGCTTCACTTCAACAAAAAGAGCTCACTTGTTTTACTTCACTTCAATTGATTAAGCTTAGTTGCTTCACTTCACTTCAACTGATTGGGCTCACTTAACTAGCTTCACTTCAACTGAAGAGCTCACTTGTTTTACTTCACTTCAGTTGATTAAACTCAGTTGCTTCACTTCACTTCAACTGATTGGGATCACTTAGTTAGCTTTACTCCAACTAATGAAGCTCACTTGTTTCACTTCACTTCAACTGATAAGGCTCACTTAACTAGCTTCACTTCAACTAATAGAGCTCACTTGTTCCACTTCACTTCAATTGATTTAGCTCAGTTGCTTTACTTCACTTCAACCGATAAAGCTCAGTTGCTTCACTTCACTTCAACTGATAAGGCTCACTTAACTAGCTTCACTTCAACTAATAGAGCTCACTTGTTCCACTTCACTTCAATTGATTTAGCTCAGTTGCTTTACTTCACTTTACCTGATTAGGCTCACTTAACTAGCTTCACTTCAACTAATAGAGCTGACTTGTTTCACTGCACTTAAATCGATTAAGCTCAGTTGCTTCACTTCACTTCAACTGAATAGGCTCACTTAACTAGTTTCACTTCAACTAAAGAGCTCACTTGCTTCACTTCACTTCAATTGATTAAGCTCAGTTGCTTCACTTCACTTAAACTGATTGGGATCACTTAGTTAGCTTTACTCCAACTAATGAAGCTCACTTGTTTCACTTCACTTCAACTGATAAGGCTCACTTAACTAGCTTCACTTCAACTAATAGAGCTCACTTGTTCCACTTCACTTCAATTGATTTAGCTCAGTTGCTTTACTTCACTTCAACCGATAAAGCTCAGTTGCTTCACTTCACTTCAACTGATAAGGCTCACTTAACTAGCTTCACTTCAACTAATAGAGCTCACTTGTTCCACTTCACTTCAATTGATTTAGCTCAGTTGCTTTACTTCACTTTACCTGATTAGGCTCACTTAACTAGCTTCACTTCAACTAATAGAGCTGACTTGTTTCACTTCACTTCAACTGATTAGGCTCAGTTGCTTCACTTCAGTTTATTTGATTAAGCTCAGTTGCTTCACTTCACTTCAACTGATTAGGCTCACTTAACAGGCTTCAATTTAACTAATAGAGCTCACTTGTTCACTTCACTTAAATTGATTAAGCTCAGTTGCCTCACTTCAATTCAACTAATTAAGCTCAGTTGCTTCACTTCACTTCAACTGATAAGGCTCACTTAACTAGGTTCACTTCAACTAATAAAGCTCACTTGTTCCACTTCACTTCAATTGATTTAGCTCAGTTGCTTTACTTCACTTTAACTGATTGGGCTCACTTAACTAGCTTCACTTTATTTGAAAAGCTCACTTGTTTTACTTCACTTCAATTGATTAAGCTCAGTTGCTTCACTTCACTTCAACTGATTGGGATCACTTAGATAGTTTTACTCCAACTAATACAGCTCACTTGTTTCACTTCACTTCACTTGATAAAGCTCAGTTGCTTCACTTCACTTTACCTGATTAGGCTCACTTAACTAGCTTCACTTCAACTAATAGAGCTGACTTGTTTCACTTCACTTCAACTGATTAGGCTCAGTTGCTTCACTTCAGTTTATTTGATTAAGCTCAGTTGCTTCACTTCACTTCAACTGATTAGGCTCACTTAACAGGCTTCAATTTAACTAATAGAGCTCACTTGCTTCACTTCACTTAAATTGATTAAGCTCAGTTGCCTCACTTCAATTCAACTGATTAAGCTCAGTTGCTTCACTTCACTTCAACTGATAAGGCTCACTTAACTAGCTTCACTTCAACTAATAGAGTTCACTTGTTCCACTTCACTTCAATTGATTTAGCTCAGTTGCTTCACTTCACTTTAACTGATTAGGCTCACTTAGATAGCTTTATTCCAACTAATAGAGCTCACTCGTTTCACTTCACTTCAACTGATTAGGCTTACCTAACTAGCTTCACTTCAACTAAAGAGCTCACTTGTTTCACTTCACTCCAATTGATTAAGCTCAATTGCTTCACTTCACTTCAACTGATTAGGTTCACTTAGTTAGCTTCACTTCAACAAATAGAGCTCACTTGTTTCACTTCACTTCAATTGATAAAGCTCAGTTGCTTCACTTCACTTCAATTGATTGGGCTCACTTTGCTAGCTTTACTTCAACAAAAAGAGCTCACTTGTTTTACTTCACTTCAATTGATTGAGCTCAGTTGCTTAACTTCACTTCAACTGATTGGGCTCACTTAACTAGCTTCACTTCAATTGAAAAGCTCACTTGTTTTACTTCACTTCAATTGATTAAGCTCAGTTGCTTCACTTCACTTCAACTGATTGGGCTCACTTAGTTAGCTTCACTTCAACAAATAGAGCTCACTTGTTTTACTTCACTTCAATTGATTAAGCTCAGTTGCTTCACTTCACTTCAACTGATTGGGCTCACTTTGTTAGCTTCACTTCAACAAAAAGAGCTCACTTGTTTTACTTCACTTCAATTGATTAAGCTCAGTTGCTTAACTTCACTTCAACTGATTGGGCTCACTTAACTAGCTTCACTTCAATTGAAAAGCTCACTTGTTTTATTTCACTTCAATTGATTAAGCTCAGTTGCTTCACTTCACTTCAACTGATTGGGCTCACTTAGTTAGCTTCACTAAAACAAATAGAGCTCACTTGTTTTACTTCACTTCAATTGATAAAGCTCAGTTGCTTCACTTCACTTCAACTGATAAGGCTCACTTAGTTAGCTTCACTTCAACAAAAAGAGCTCACTTGTTTTATTTCCCTTCAATTGATTAAGCTCAGTTGCTTCACTTCACTTCAACTGATTGGGCTCACTTAACTAGCTTCACTTCAATTGAAAAGCTCACTTGTTTTACTTCACTTCAATTGATTAAGCTCAGTTGCTTCACTTCACTTCAACTGATTGGGCTCACTTTGTTAGCTTCACTTCAACAAAAAGAGCTCACTTGTTTTACTTCACTTCAATTGATTAAGCTTAGTTGCTTCACTTCACTTCAACTGATTGGGCTCACTTAACTAGCTTCACTTCAACTGAAGAGCTCATTTGTTTTACTTCACTTCAATTGATTAAACTCAGTTGCTTCACTTCACTTCAACTGATTGGGCTCACTTGTTTCACTGCACTTAAATCGATTAAGCTCAGTTGCTTCACTTCACTTCAACTGAATAGGCTCACTTAACTAGCTTCACTTCAACTAAAGAGCTCACTTGCTTCACTTCACTTCAATTGATTAAACTCAGTTGCTTCACTTCACTTCAACTGATTAGGATCACTTAGTTAGCTTTACTCCAACTAATGAAGCTCACTTGTTTCACTTCACTTCAACTGATAAGGCTCACTTAACTAGCTTCACTTCAACTGAAGAGCTCACTTGTTTTACTTCACTTCAATTGATTAAACTCAGTTGCTTCACTTCACTTTACCTGATTAGGCTCACTTAACTAGCTTCACTTCAACTGAAGGGCTCACTTGTTTCACTTCACTTCAATTGATTAAACTCAGTTGCTGCACTTCACTTCAACTGATTAGGCTCATTTAACTAGCTTCACTTCAACTGAAGAGCTCACTTGTTTTACTTCACTTCAATTGATTAAACTCAGTTGCTGCACTTCACTTCAACTGATTAGGCTCATTTAACTAGCTTCACTTCAACTGAAGAGCTCACTTGTTTTACTTCACTTCAATTGATTAAACTCAGTTGCTGCACTTCACTTCAACTGATTAGGCTTACTTAACTAGCTTCACTTCAACTGAAGAGCTCACTTGTTTTACTTCACTTCAATTGATTAAACTCAGTTGCTTCACTTCACTTTACCTGATTAGGCTCACTTAACTAGCTTCACTTCAACTGAAGGGCTCACTTGTTTTACTTCACTTCAATTGATTAAACTCAGTTGCTGCACTTCACTTCAACTGATTAGGCTCATTTAACTAGCTTCACTTCAACTGAAGAGCTCACTTGTTTTACTTCACTTCAATTGATTAAACTCAGTTGCTTCACTTCACTTCAACTGATTGGGCTCATTTCACTTCACTGCACTTAAATCGATTAAGCTCAGTTGCTTCACTTCACTTCAACTGATTGGGATCACTTAGTTAGCTTTACTCCAACTAATGAAGCTCACTTGTTTCACTTCACTTCAACTGATAAGGCTCACTTAACTAGCTTCACTGTAACTAATAGAGCTTACTTGTTTAACTTCACTTCTATTGATTAAGCTCAATTGTTTAACTTCACTTCAACCGATAAAGCTCAGTTGCTTCACTTCACTTCAACTGATAAGGCTCACTTAACTAGCTTCACTTCAACTAATAGAGCTCACTTGTTCCACTTCACTTCAATTGATTTAGCTCAGTTGCTTTACTTCACTTTACCTGATTAGGCTCACTTAACTAGCTTCACTTCAACTGAAGAGCTCACTTGTTTTACTTCACTTCAATTGATTAAACTCAGTTGCTGCACTTCACTTCAACTGATTAGGCTCATTTAACTAGCTTCACTTCAACTGAAGAGCTCACTTGTTTTACTTCACTTCAATTGATTAAACTCAGTTGCTGCACTTCACTTCAACTGATTAGGCTTACTTAACTAGCTTCACTTCAACTGAAGAGCTCACTTGTTTTACTTCACTTCAATTGATTAAACTCAGTTGCTTCACTTCACTTTACCTGATTAGGCTCACTTAACTAGCTTCACTTCAACTGAAGGGCTCACTTGTTTTACTTCACTTCAATTGATTAAACTCAGTTGCTGCACTTCACTTCAACTGATTAGGCTCATTTAACTAGCTTCACTTCAACTGAAGAGCTCACTTGTTTTACTTCACTTCAATTGATTAAACTCAGTTACTTCACTTCACTTCAACTGATTGGGCTCATTTCACTTCACTGCACTTAAATCGATTAAGCTCAGTTGCTTCACTTCACTTCAACTGATTGGGATCACTTAGTTAGCTTTACTCCAACTAATGAAGCTCACTTGTTTCACTTCACTTCAACTGATAAGGCTCACTTAACTAGCTTCACTGTAACTAATAGAGCTTACTTGTTTAACTTCACTTCTATTGATTAAGCTCAATTGTTTAACTTCACTTCAACCGATAAAGCTCAGTTGCTTCACTTCACTTCAACTGATAAGGCTCACTTAACTAGCTTCACTTCAACTAATAGAGCTCACTTGTTCCACTTCACTTCAATTGATTTAGCTCAGTTGCTTTACTTCACTTTACCTGATTAGGCTCACTTAACTAGCTTCACTTCAACTGAAGAGCTCACTTCTTTTACTTCACTTCAATTGATTAAACTCAGTTGCTGCACTTCACTTCAACTGATTAGGCTCATTTAACTAGCTTCACTTCAACTAATAGAGCTCACTTGTTCCACTTCACTTCAATTGATTCAGCTCAGTTGCTTTACTTCACTTTACCTGATTAGGCTCACTTAACTACCTTCACTTCAACTGAAGAGCTCACTTGTTTTACTTCACTTCAATTGATTAAACTCAGTTGCTTCACTTCACTTCAACTGATAAGGCTCACTTAGTTAGCTTCACTTCAACAAATAGAGCTCACTTGTTTTACTTCACTTCAATTGATTAAGCTCAGTTGCTTCACTTCACTTCAACTGATTGGGCTCACTTTGTTAGCTTCACTTCAACAAAAAGAGCTCACTTGTTTTACTTCCCTTCAATTGATTAAGCTCAGTTGCTTCACTTCACTTCAACTGATTGGGCTCACTTAACTAGCTTCACTTCAATTGAAAAGCTCACTTGTTTTACTTCACTTCAATTGATTAAGCTCAGTTGCTTCACTTCACTTCAACTAATTGGGCTCACTTTGTTAGCTTCACTTCAACAAAAAGAGCTCACTTGTTTTACTTCACTTCAATTGATTAAGCTTAGTTGCTTCACTTCACTTCAACTGATTGGGCTCACTTAACTAGCTTCACTTCAACTGAAGAGCTCACTTGTTTTACTTCACTTCAGTTGATTAAACTCAGTTGCTTCACTTCACTTCAACTGATTGGGCTCACTTGTTTCACTGCACTTAAATCGATTAAGCTCAGTTGCTTCACTTCACTTCAACTGAATAGGCTCACTTAACTAGTTTCACTTCAACTAAAGAGCTCACTTGCTTCACTTCACTTCAATTGATTAAGCTCAGTTGCTTCACTTCACTTCAACTGATTGGGATCACTTAGTTAGCTTTACTCCAACTAATGAAGCTCACTTGTTTCACTTCACTTCAACTGATAAGGCTCACTTAACTAGCTTCACTTCAACTAATAGAGCTCACTTGTTCCACTTCACTTCAATTGATTTAGCTCAGTTGCTTTACTTCACTTTACCTGATTAGGCTCACTCAACTAGCTTCACTTCAACTGAAGAGCTCACTTGTTTTACTTCACTTCAATTGATTAAACTCAGTTGCTTCACTTCACTTCAACTGATTAGGCTCATTTAACTAGCTTCACTTCAACTGAAGAGCTCACTTGTTTTACTTCACTTCAATTGATTAAACTCAGTTGCTGCACTTCACTTCAACTGATTAGGCTCATTTAACTAGCTTCACTTCAACTGAAGAGCTCACTTGTTTTACTTCACTTCAATTGATTGAACTCAGTTGCTTCACTTCACTTCAACTGATTGGGCTCATTTCACTTCACTGCACTTAAATCGATTAAGCTCGGTTGCTTCACTTCACTTCAACTGATTAGGCTCACTAAACTAGCTTCACTTCAACTAAAGAGCTCACTTGCTTCACTTCACTTCAATTGATTAAGCTCAGTTGCTTCACTCCACTTCAACTGATTGGGATCACTTAGTTAGCTTTACTCCAACTAATGAAGCTCACTTGTTTCACTTCACTTCAACTGATTGGGCTCACTTAGTTAGCTTCACTTCAACAAATAGAGCTCACTTGTTTTACTTTACTTCAATTGATAAAGCTCTGTTGCTTCACTTCACTTTAACTGATTAGGCTCACTTAACTAGCTTCACTTCAATTGAAAAGATCACTTGTTTTACTTCACTTCAAATTATTAGGCTCAGTTGCTTCACTTCACTTCAACTGATTGGGCTCACTTAGTTTGCTTCACTTCAACAAATAGAGCTCACTTGTTTTACTTCACTTTAATTTTTTAAGCTCAGTTGCTGCACTTCACTTCAACTGATTAGGCTCATTTAACTAGCTTCACTTCAACTGAAGAGCTCACTTGTTTTACTTCACTTCAATTGATTAAACTTAGTTGCTTCACTTCACTTCAACTGATTGGGCTCACTTGTTTCACTTCACTTCAACTGACAAGGCTCACTTAACTAGCTTCACTGTAACTAATAGAGCTTACTTGTTTAACTTCACTTCTATTGATTAAGCTCAATTGTTTAACTTCACTTCAACCGATAAAGCTCAGTTGCTTCACTTCACTTTAACTGATTAGGCTCACTTAACTAGCTTCACTTCAATTGAAAAGCTCACTTGTTTTACTTCACTTCAAATTATTAGGCTCAGTTGCTTCACTTCACTTCAACTGATTGGGCTCACTTAGCTAGCTTCACTTCAACAAATAGAGCTCACTTGTTTTACTTCACTTTAATTGATTAAACTCAGTTGCTGCACTTCACTTCAACTGATTAGGCTCATTTAACTAGCTTCACTTCAACTGAAGAGCTCACTTGTTTTACTTCACTTCAAATTATTAGGCTCAGTTGCTTCACTTCACTTCAACTGATTGGGCTCACTTATTTAGCTTCACTTCAACAAATAGAGCTCACTTGTTTTACTTCACTTCAATTGATTAAGCTCAGTTGCTTCACTTCACTTCAACTGATTGGGCTCACTTGTTTCACTGCACTTAAATCGATTAATCTCAGTTGCTTCACTTCACTTCAACTGATTAGGCTCACTTAACTAGCTTCACTTCAACTAAAGAGCTCACTTGCTTCACTTCACTTCAATTGATTAAGCTCAGTTGCTTCACTTAATTTCAACTGATTGGGATCACTTAGTTAGCTTTACTCCAACTAATGGAGCTCACTTGTTTCACTTCACTTCAACTGATTGGGCTCACTTAGTTAGCTTCACTTCAACAAATAGAGCTCACTTGTTTTACTTCAGTTCAATTGATAAAGCTCTGTTGCTTCACTTCACTTTAACTGATTAGGCTCACTTAACTAGCTTCACTTCAATTGAAAAGCTCACTTGTTTTACTTCACTTCAAATTATTAGGCTCAGTTGCTTCACTTCACTTCAACTGATTGGGCTCACTTATTTAGCGTCACTTCAACAAATAGAGCTCACTTGTTTTACTTCACTTCAATTGATTAGGCTCAGTTGCTTCACTTCACTTCAACTGATTGGGCTCACTTTGCTAGCTGTACTTCAACAAAAAGAGCTCACTTGTTTCACGTCACTTCAACTGATTAAGCTCAGTTGCTTCACTTCACTTCAACTGATAAGGCTCACTTAACTAGCTTCACTTCAACTAATAGAGCTCACTTGTTTTACTTCACTTCGATTGATTAAACTCAGTTGCTTCACTTCACTTCAACTGATTGAGCTCAGTTGCTTCACTTCACTTCAACTGATAAGGCTCACTTAACTAGCATCACTTCAACTAATAGAGCTCATTTGTTTCACTTCACTTCAATTGATCAAGCTCAATTGTCTCACTTCACTTCAACTGATTAAGCTCACTTAACTTGCTTCACTTCAACTAATAGAAATCACTTGTTTCACTTCACTTCAATTGATTAAGCTCAGTTGCTTCACTTCAGTTAAATTGATAAAGCTCAGTTGCTTCACATCACTTCAACTGATTCGGATCACTTCGTGCGCTTAACTTCAACTAAAAGAGCTCACTTGTTCCACATCACTTCAATTGATTAGGCTCAGTTGCTTCATTTCACTTCAACTGATTGGGCTCACTTAGATAGCTTTACTCCAACTAATAGAGCTCACTTGTTTCACTTCACTTCAACTGATTGGGCTCACTTGGTTAGCTTCTCTTCAACCAATAAAGCTCACTTATTTCACGTCACCTCAATTGATTAAGCTCAGTTGCTTCACTTCACTTCAACTGATTGGACTCACTTAACTAGCTTCACTTCAACTAAAAGAGCTCACTTGTTTCACTTCACTTAAATTGATTAAGCTCAGTTGCTTCACTTCAGTTCATTTGATTAAGCTCAGTTGCTCTATTTCTCTTCAAATAATTAAGCTCACTTGTTTTACTTCACTTCAATTGATTAAGCTCAGTTGCTTCACTTCACTTCAACTGATTAAGCTCAGTTGCTTCACTTCACTTCAACATATTAGGCTCACTTACCAGGCTTCACTTTAACTAATAGAGCTCACTTGTTCCACTTCACTTTAATTGATTAAGCTCAGTTGCTTCACTTCACTTCAACTGATTAAGCTCAGTTGCTTTGCTTCACTTCAACTGATTAGGCTCACTTAACTTGCTTCACTTCAACTAATAGAAAGCACTTGTTTCACTTCACTTCAATTGATTAAGCTCAGTTGCTTCACTTCAGTTAAATTGATAAAGCTCAGTTGCTTCACTTCACTTCAACTGATTGAGCTCAGTTGCTTCACTTCACTTCAACTGATAAGGCTCACTTAACTAGCATCACTTCAACTAATAGAGCTCATTTGTTTCACTTCACTTCAATTGATCAAGCTCAATTGTCTCACTTCACTTCAACTGATTAAGCTCACTTAACTTGCTTCACTTCAACTAATAGAAATCACTTGTTTCACTTCACTTCAATTGATTAAGCTCAGTTGCTTCACTTCAGTTACATTGATAAAGCTCAGTTGCTTCACATCACTTCAACTGATTCGGATCACTTCGTGCGCTTAACTTCAACTAAAAGAGCTCACTTGTTCCACATCACTTCAATTGATTAGGCTCAGTTGCTTCATTTCACTTCAACTGATTGGGCTCACTTAGATAGCTTTACTCCAACTAATAGAGCTCACTTGTTTCACTTCACTTCAACTGATTGGGCTCACTTGGTTAGCTTCTCTTCAACCAATAAAGCTCACTTATTTCACGTCACCTCAATTGATTAAGCTCAGTTGCTGCACTTCACTTCAACTGATTAGGCTCATTTAACTAGCTTCACTTCAACTAATAGAGCTCACTTGTTCCACTTCACTTCAATTGATTCAGCTCAGTTGCTTTACTTCACTTTACCTGATTAGGCTCACTTAACTACCTTCACTTCAACTGAAGAGCTCACTTGTTTTACTTCACTTCAATTGATTGAACTCAGTTGCTTCACTTCACTTCAACTGATAAGGCTCACTTAGTTAGCTTCACTTCAACAAATAGAGCTCACTTGTTTTACTTCACTTCAATTGATTAAGCTCAGTTGCTTCACTTCACTTCAACTGATTGGGCTCACTTTGTTACCTTCACTTCAACAAAAAGAGCTCACTTGTTTTACTTCCCTTCAATTGATTAAGCTCAGTTGCTTCACTTCACTTCAACTGATTGGGCTCACTTAACTAGCTTCACTTCAATTGAAAAGCTCACTTGTTTTACTTCACTTCAATTGATTAAGCTCAGTTGCTTCACTTCACTTCAACTGATTGGGCTCACTTAGTTAGCTTCACTAAAACAAATAGAGCTCACTTGTTTTACTTCACTTCAATTGATTAAGCTTAGTTGCTTCACTTCACTTCAACTGATTGGGCTCACTTAACTAGCTTCACTTCAACTGAAGAGCTCACTTGTTTTACTTCACTTCAGTTGATTAAACTCAGTTGCTTCACTTCACTTCAACTGATTGGGCTCACTTGTTTCACTGCACTTAAATCGATTAAGCTCAGTTGCTTCACTTCACTTCAACTGAATAGGCTCACTTAACTAGTTTCACTTCAACTAAAGAGCTCACTTGCTTCACTTCACTTCAATTGATTAAGCTCAGTTGCTTCACTTCACTTCAACTGATTGGGATCACTTAGTTTGCTTTACTCCAACTAATGAAGCTCACTTGTTTCACTTCACTTCAACTGATAAGGCTCACTTAACTAGCTTCACTTCAACTAATAGAGCTCACTTGTTCCACTTCACTTCAATTGATTTAGCTCAGTTGCTTTACTTCACTTCAACCGATAAAGCTCAGTTGCTCCACTTTACTTCAACTGATAAGGCTCACTTAACTAGCTTCACTTCAACTAATAGAGCTCACTTGTTCCACTTCACTTCAATTGATTTAGCTCAGTTGCTTTACTTCACTTTACCTGATTAGGCTCACTTAACTAGCTTCACTTCAACTAATAGAGCTGACTTGTTTCACTTCACTTCAACTGATTAGGCTCAGTTGCTTCACTTCAGTTTATTTGATTAAGCTCAGTTGCTTCACTTCACTTCAACTGATTAGGCTCACTTAACAGGCTTCAATTTAACTAATAGAGCTCACTTGTTCACTTCACTTAAATTGATTAAGCTCAGTTGCCTCACTTCAATTCAACTAATTAAGCTCAGTTGCTTCACTTCACTTCAACTGATAAGGCTCACTTAACTAGGTTCACTTCAACTAATAAAGCTCACTTGTTCCACTCCACTTCAATTAATTTAGTTCAGTTGCTTTACTTCACTTTAACTGATTGGGCTCACTTAACTAGCTTCACTTCAATTGAAAAGCTCACTTGTTTTACTTCACTTCAATTGATTAAGCTCAGTTGCTTCACTTCACTTCAACTGATTGGGATCACTTAGATAGTTTTACTCCAACTAATACAGCTCACTTGTTTCACTTCACTTCACTTGATAAAGCTCAGTTGCTTCACTTCACTTTACCTGATTAGGCTCACTTAACTAGCTTCACTTCAACTAATAGAGCTCACTTGTTCCACTTCACTTCAATTGATTTAGCTCAGTTGCTTTACTTCACTTTACCTGATTAGGCTCACTTAACTAGCTTCACTTCAACTAATAGAGCTGACTTGTTTCACTTCACTTCAACTGATTAGGCTCAGTTGCTTCACTTCAGTTTATTTGATTAAGCTCAGTTGCTTCACTTCACTTCAACTGATTAGGCTCACTTAACAGGCTTCAATTTAACTAATAGAGCTCACTTGCTTCACTTCACTTAAATTGATTAAGCTCAGTTGCCTCACTTCAATTCAACTGATTAAGCTCAGTTGCTTCACTTCACTTCAACTGATAAGGCTCACTTAACTAGCTTCACTTCAACTAATAGAGCTCACTTGTTCCACTTCACTTCAATTGATTTAGCTCAGTTGCTTCACTTCACTTTAACTGATTAGGCTCACTTAGATAGCTTTATTCCAACTAATAGAGCTCACTCGTTTCACTTCACTTCAACTGATTAGGCTTACCTAACTAGCTTCACTTCAACTAAAGAGCTCACTTGTTTCACTTCACTCCAATTGATTAAGCTCAATTGCTTCACTTCACTTCAACTGATTAGGTTCACTTAGTTAGCTTCACTTCAACAAATAGAGCTCACTTGTTTCACTTCACTTCAATTGATAAAGCTCAGTTGCTTCACTTCACTTCAATTGATTGGGCTCACTTTGCTAGCTTTACTTCAACAAAAAGAGCTCACTTGTTTTACTTCACTTCAATTGATTAAGCTCAGTTGCTTAACTTCACTTCAACTGATTGGGCTCACTTAACTAGCTTCACTTCAATTGAAAAGCTCACTTGTTTTACTTCACTTCAATTGATTAAGCTCAGTTGCTTCACTTCACTTCAACTGATTGGGCTCACTTAGTTAGCTTCACTTCAACAAATAGAGCTCACTTGTTTTACTTCACTTCAATTGATTAAGCTCAGTTGCTTCACTTCACTTCAACTGATTGGGCTCACTTTGTTAGCTTCACTTCAACAAAAAGAGCTCACTTGTTTTACTTCACTTCAATTGATTAAGCTCAGTTGCTTAACTTCACTTCAACTGATTGGGCTCACTTAACTAGCTTCACTTCAATTGAAAAGCTCACTTGTTTTATTTCACTTCAATTGATTAAGCTCAGTTGCTTCACTTCACTTCAACTGATTGGGCTCACTTAGTTAGCTTCACTAAAACAAATAGAGCTCACTTGTTTTACTTCACTTCAATTGATTAAGCTCAGTTGCTTCACTTCACTTCAACTGATAAGGCTCACTTAGTTAGCTTCACTTCAACAAAAAGAGCTCACTTGTTTTACTTCCCTTCAATTGATTAAGCTCAGTTGCTTCACTTCACTTCAACTGATTGGGCTCACTTAACTAGCTTCACTTCAATTGAAAAGCTCACTTGTTTTACTTCACTTCAATTGATTAAGCTCAGTTGCTTCACTTCACTTCAACTGATTGGGCTCACTTGTTTCACTGCACTTAAATCGATTAAGCTCAGTTGCTTCACTTCACTTCAACTGAATAGGCTCACTTAACTAGCTTCACTTCAACTAAAGAGCTCACTTGCTTCACTTCACTTCAATTGATTAAGCTCAGTTGCTTCACTTCACTTCAACTGATTGGGATCACTTAGTTAGCTTTACTCCAACTAATGAAGCTCACTTGTTTCACTTCACTTCAACTGATAAGGCTCACTTAACTAGCTTCACTTCAACTGAAGAGCTCACTTGTTTTACTTCACTTCAATTGATTAAACTCAGTTGCTTCACTTCACTTTACCTGATTAGGCTCACTTAACTAGCTTCACTTCAACTGAAGGGCTCACTTGTTTTACTTCACTTCAATTGATTAAACTCAGTTGCTGCACTTCACTTCAACTGATTAGGCTCATTTAAATAGCTTCACTTCAACTGAAGAGCTCAGTTGTTTTACTTCACTTCAATTGATTAAACTCAGTTGCTGCACTTCACTTCAACTGATTAGGCTCATTTAACTAGCTTCACTTCAACTGAAGAGCTCACTTGTTTTACTTCACTTCAATTGATTAAACTCAGTTGCTGCACTTCACTTCAACTGATTAGGCTTACTTAACTAGCTTCACTTCAACTGAAGAGCTCACTTGTTTTACTTCAGTTCAATTGATTAAACTCAGTTGCTTCACTTCACTTTACCTGATTAGGCTCACTTAACTAGCTTCACTTCAACTGAAGGGCTCACTTGTTTTACTTCACTTCAATTGATTAAACTCAGTTGCTGCACTTCACTTCAACTGATTAGGCTCATTTAACTAGCTTCACTTCAACTGAAGAGCTCACTTGTTTTACTTCACTTCAATTGATTAAACTCAGTTGCTTCACTTCACTTCAACTGATTGGGCTCATTTCACTTCACTGCACTTAAATCGATTAAGCTCAGTTGCTTCACTTCACTTCAACTGATTGGGATCACTTTGTTAGCTTTACTCCAACTAATGAAGCTCACTTGTTTCACTTCACTTCAACTGATAAGGCTCACTTAACTAGCTTCACTGTAACTAATAGAGCTTACTTGTTTAACTTCACTTCTATTGATTAAGCTCAATTGTTTAACTTCACTTCAACCGATAAAGCTCAGTTGCTTCACTTCACTTCAACTGATAAGGCTCACTTAACTAGCTTAACTTCAACTAATAGAGCTCACTTGTTCCACTTCACTTCAATTGATTTAGCTCAGTTGCTTTACTTCACTTTACCTGATTAGGCTCACTTAACTAGCTTCACATCAACTGAAGAGCTCACTTGTTTTACTTCACTTCAATTGATTAAACTCAGTTGCTGCACTTCACTTCAACTGATTAGGCTCATTTAACTAGCTTCACTTCAACTAATAGAGCTCACTTGTTCCACTTCACTTCAATTGATTCAGCTCAGTTGCTTTACTTCACTTTACCTGATTAGGCTCACTTAACTACCTTCACTTCAACTGAAAAACTCACTTGTTTTACTTCACTTCAATTGATTAAACTCAGTTGCTTCACTTCACTTCAACTGATAAGGCTCACTTAGTTAGCTTCACTTCAACAAATAGAGCTCACTTGTTTTACTTCACTTCAATTGATTAAGCTCAGTTGCTTCACTTCACTTCAACTGATTGGGCTCACTTTGTTAGCTTCACTTCAACAAAAAGAGCTCACTTGTTTTACTTCCCTTCAATTGATTAAGCTCAGTTGCTTCACTTCACTTCAACTGATTGGGCTCACTTAACTAGCTTCACTTCAATTGAAAAGCTGACTTGTTTTACTTCACTTCAATTGATTAAGCTCAGTTGCTTCACTTCACTTCAACTGATTGGGCTCACTTTGTTAGCTTCACTTCAACAAAAAGAGGTCACTTGTTTTACTTCACTTCAATTGATTAAGCTTAGTTGCTTCACTTCACTTCAACTGATTGGGCTCACTTAACTAGCTTCACTTCAACTGAAGAGCTCACTTGTTTTACTTCACTTCAGTTGATTAAACTCAGTTGCTTCACTTCACTTCAACTGATTGGGCTCACTTGTTCCACTGCACTTAAATCGATTAAGCTCAGTTGCTTCACTTCACTTCAACTGAATAGGCTCACTTAACTAGTTTCACTTCAACTAAAGAGCTCACTTGCTTCACTTCACTTCAATTGATTAGGCTCAGTTGCTTCACTTCACTTCAACTGATTGGGATCACTTAGTTAGCTTTACTCCAACTAATGAAGCTCACTTGTTACACTTCACTTCAACTGATAAGGCTCACTTAACTAGCTTCACTTCAACTAATAGAGCTCACTTGTTCCACTTCACTTCAATTGATTTAGCTCAGTTGCTTTACTTCACTTTACCTGATTAGGCTCACTTAACTAGCTTCACTTCAACTGAAGAGCTCACTTGTTTTACTTCACTTCAATTGATTAAACTCAGTTGCTTCACTTCACTTCAACTGATTAGGCTCATTTAACTAGCTTCAATTCAACTGAAGAGCTCACTTGTTTTACTTCACTTCAATTGATTAAACTCAGTTGCTGCACTTCACTTCAACTGATTAGGCTCATTTAACTAGCTTCACTTCAACTGAAGAGCTCACTTGTTTTACTTCACTTCAATTGATTAAACTCAGTTGCTTCACTTCACTTCAACTGATTGGGCTCATTTAACTAGCTTCACTTCAACTGAAGAGCTCACTTGTTTTACTTCACTTCAATTGATTAAACTCAGTTGCTGCACTTCACTTTAACTGATTAGGCTCATTTAACTAGCTTCACTTCAACAAAAAGAGCTCACTTGTTTTACTTCCCTTCAATTGATTAAGCTCAGTTGCTTCACTTCACTTCAACTGATTGGGCTCACTTAACTAGCTTCACTTCAATTGAAAAGCTCACTTGTTTTACTTCACTTCAATTGATTAAGCTCAGTTGCTTCACTTCACTTCAACTGATTGGGCTCACTTTGTTAGCTTCACTTCAACAAAAAGAGCTCACTTGTTTTACTTCACTTCAATTGATTAAGCTTAGTTGCTTCACTTCACTTCAACTGATTGGGCTCACTTAACTAGCTTCACTTCAACTGAAGAGCTCACTTGTTTTACTTCACTTCAGTTGATTAAACTCAGTTGCTTCACTTCAACAAATAGAGCTCACTTGTTTTACTTCACTTCAATTGATAAAGCTCTGTTGCTTCACTTCACTTTAACTGATTAGGCTCACTTAACTAGCTTCACTTCAATTGAAAAGATCACTTGTTTTACTTCACTTCAAATTATTAGGCTCAGTTGCTTCACTTCACTTCAACTGATTGGGCTCACTTAGTTTGCTTCACTTCAACAAATAGAGCTCACTTGTTTTACTTCACTTTAATTTTTTAAACTCAGTTGCTGCACTTCACTTCAACTGATTAGGCTCATTTAACTAGCTTCACTTCAACTGAAGAGCTCACTTGTTTTACTTCACTTCAATTGATTAAACTTAGTTGCTTCACTTCACTTCAACTGATTGGGCTCACTTGTTTCACTTCACTTCAACTGACAAGGCTCACTTAACTAGCTTCACTGTAACTAATAGAGCTTACTTGTTTAACTTCACTTCTATTGATTAAGCTCAATTGTTTAACTTCACTTCAACCGATAAAGCTCAGTTGCTTCACTTCACTTTAACTGATTAGGCTCACTTAACTAGCTTCACTTCAATTGAAAAGCTCACTTGTTTTACTTCACTTCAAATTATTAGGCTCAGTTGCTTCACTTCACTTCAACTGATTGGGCTCACTTAGCTAGCTTCACTTCAACAAATAGAGCTCACTTGTTTTACTTCACTTTAATTGATTAAACTCAGTTGCTGCACTTCACTTCAACTGATTAGGCTCATTTAACTAGCTTCACTTCAACTGAAGAGCTCACTTGTTTTACTTCACTTCAAATTATTAGGCTCAGTTGCTTCACTTCACTTCAACTGATTGGGCTCACTTATTTAGCTTCACTTCAACAAATAGAGCTCACTTGTTTTACTTCACTTCAATTGATTAAGCTCAGTTGCTTCACTTCACTTCAACTGATTGGGCTCACTTGTTTCACTGCACTTAAATCGATTAAGCTCAGTTGCTTCACTTCACTTCAACTGATTAGGCTCACTTAACTAGCTTCACTTCAACTAAAGAGCTCACTTGTTTCACTTCACTTCAACTGATTGGGCTCACTTAGTTAGCTTCACTTCAACAAATAGAGCTCACTTGTTTTACTTCAGTTCAATTGATAAAGCTCTGTTGCTTCATTTCACTTTAACTGATTAGGCTCACTTAACTAGCTTCACTTCAATTGAAAAGCTCACTTGTTTTACTTCACTTCAAATTATTAGGCTCAGTTGCTTCACTTCACTTCAACTGATTGGGCTCACTTATTTAGCTTCACTTCAACAAATAGAGCTCACTTGTTTTACTTCAGTTCAATTGATAAAGCTCTGTTGCTTCATTTCACTTTAACTGATTAGGCTCACTTAACTAGCTTCACTTCAATTGAAAAGCTCACTTGTTTTACTTCACTTCAAATTATTAGGCTCAGTTGCTTCACTTCACTTCAACTGATTGGGCTCACTTATTTAGCTTCACTTCAACAAATAGAGCTCACTTGTTTTACTTCACTTCAATTGATTAAGCTCAGTTGCTTCACTTCACTTCAACTGATTGGGCTCACTTTGCTAGCTGTACTTCAACAAAAAGAGCTCACTTGTTTCACGTCACTTCAATAGATTAAGCTCAGTTGCTTCACTTCACTTCAACTGATTGGGCTCACTTGTTTCACTTCACTTCAATTGATTAAGCTCAGTTGCTTCACTTCATTTCAACTGATTGGGATCACTTAGTTAGCTTTACTCCAACTAATGGAGCTCACTTGTTTCACTTCACTTCAACTGATTGGGCTCACTTAGTTAGCTTCACTTCAACAAATAGAGCTCACTTGTTTTACTTCAGTTCAATTGATAAAGCTCTGTTGCTTCATTTCACTTTAACTGATTAGGCTCACTTAACTAGCTTCACTTCAATTGAAAAGCTCACTTGTTTTACTTCACTTCAAATTATTAGGCTCAGTTGCTTCACTTCACTTCAACTGATTGGGCTCACTTATTTAGCTTCACTTCAACAAATAGAGCTCACTTGTTTTACTTCACTTCAATTGATTAAGCTCAGTTGCTTCACTTCACTTCAACTGATTGGGCTCACTTTGCTAGCTGTACTTCAACAAAAAGAGCTCACTTGTTTCACGTCACTTCAATAGATTAAGCTCAGTTGCTTCACTTCACTTCAACTGATTAGGCTCACTTAACTAGCTTCACCTCAACTACTAGAGCTCACTTGTTTCACTTCACTTCAATTGATTAAGCTCAGTTGCTTCACTTCACTTTACCTGATTAGGCTTACTTAACTAGCTTCACTTCAACTAATAGAGCTGACTTGCTTCACTTCCCTTCAACTGATTGGGCTCACTTTGTTAGCTTCACTTCAACAAAAAGAGCTCACTTGTTTTACTTCACTTCAACTGTTTAAGCTCAGTTGCTTCACTTCACTTCAACTGATTAGGCTCACTTAACTAGCTTCACCTCAACTACTAGAGCTCACTTGTTTCACTTCACTTCAATTGATTAAGCTCAGTTGCTTCACTTCAGTTTATTTGATTAAGCTCAGTTGCTTCACTTCACTTCAACTGATTAGGCTCACTTAACAGGCTTCAATTTAACTAATAGAGCTCACTTGTTCACTTCACTTAAATTGATTAAGCTCAGTTGCCTCACTTCACTTCAACTGATTAAGCTCAGTTGCTTCACTTCACTTCAACTGATAAGGCTCACTTAACTAGCTTCACTTCAACTAATAGAGCTCACTTGTTCCACTTCACTTCAATTGATTTAGCTCAGTTGCTTTACTTCACTTTAACTAATTGGGCTCACTTAACTAGCTTCACTTCAATTGAATAGCTCACTTGTTCTACTTCACTTCAATTGATTAAGCTCAGTTGCTTCACTTCACTTCACCTGATTGGGCTCACTTTGTTAGCTTCACTTCAACAAAAAGAGCTCACTTGTTTTACTTCACTTTAGTTGATTAAGCTCAGTTGATTCACTTCACTTCAACTGATTGGGCTCACTTAGATAGCTTTACTCCAACTAATAGACCTCACTTGTTTCACTTCACTTCAATTGATAAAGCTCAGTTGCTTCAATTCACTTTACCTGATTGGGCTCACTTTGTTAGCTTCACTTCAACAAAAAGAGCTCACTTGTTTTACTTCACTTCAATTGATTAAGCTTAGTTGCTTCACTTCACTTCAACTGATTGGGCTCACTTAACTAGCTTCACTTCAACTGAAGAGCTCACTTGTTTTACTTCACTTCAGTTGATTAAACTCAGTTGCTTCACTTCACTTCAACTGATTGGGCTCACTTGTTCCACTGCACTTAAATCGATTAAGCTCAGTTGCTTCACTTCACTTCAACTGAATAGGCTCACTTAACTAGTTTCACTTCAACTAAAGAGCTCACTTGCTTCACTTCACTTCAATTGATTAAGCTCAGTTGCTTCACTTCACTTCAACTGATTGGGATCACTTAGTTAGCTTTACTCCAACTAATGAAGCTCACTTGTTTCACTTCACTTCAACTGATAAGGCTCACTTAACTAGCTTCACTTCAACTAATAGAGCTCACTTGTTCCACTTTACTTCAATTGATTTAGCTCAGTTGCTTTACTTCACTTTACCTGATTAGGCTCACTTAACTAGCTTCACTTCAACTGAAGAGCTCACTTGTTTTACTTCACTTCAATTGATTAAACTCAGTTGCTTCACTTCACTTCAACTGATTAGGCTCATTTAACTAGCTTCACTTCAACTGAAGAGCTCACTTGTTTTACTTCACTTCAATTGATTAAACTCAGTTGCTGCACTTCACTTCAACTGATTAGCCTCATTTAACTAGCTTCACTTCAACTGAAGAGCTCACTTGTTTTACTTCACTTCAATTGATTAAACTCAGTTGCTTCACTTCACTTCAACTGATTGGGCTCATTTAACTAGCTTCACTTCAACTGAAGAGCTCACTTGTTTTACTTCACTTCAATTGATTAAACTCAGTTGCCGCACTTCACTTCAACTGATTAGGCTCATTTAACTAGCTTCACTTCAACAAAAAGAGCTCACTTGTTTTACTTCCCTTCAATTGATTAAGCTCAGTTGCTTCACTTCACTTCAACTGATTGGGCTCACTTAACTAGCTTCACTTCAATTGGAAAGCTCACTTGTTTTACTTCACTTCAATTGATTAAGCTCAGTTGCTTCACTTCACTTCAACTGATTGGGCTCACTTTGTTAGCTTCACTTCAACAAAAAGAGCTCACTTGTTTTACTTCACTTCAATTGATTAAGCTTAGTTGCTTCACTTCACTTCAACTGATTGGGCTCACTTAACTAGCTTCACTTCAACTGAAGAGCTCACTTGTTTTACTTCACTTCAGTTGATTAAACTCAGTTGCTTCACTTCACTTCAACTGATTGGGCTCACTTGTTCCACTGCACTTAAATCGATTAAGCTCAGTTGCTTCACTTCACTTCAACTGATTAGGCTCACTTAACTAGTTTCACTTCAACTAAAGAGCTCACTTGCTTCACTTCACTTCAATTGATTAAGCTCAGTTGCTTCACTTCACTTCAACTGATTGGGATCACTTAGTTAGCTTTACTCCAACTAATGAAGCTCACTTGTTTCACTTCACTTCAACTGATAAGGCTCACTTAACTAGCTTCACTTCAACTAATAGAGCTCACTTGTTCCACTTCACTTCAATTGATTTAGCTCAGTTGCTTTACTTCACTTTACCTGATTAGGCTCACTTAACTAGCTTCACTTCAACTGAAGAGCTCACTTGTTTTACTTCACTTCAATTGATTAAACTCAGTTGCTTCACTTCACTTCAACTGATTAGGCTCATCTAACTAGCTTCACTTCAACTGAAGAGCTCACTTGTTTTACTTCACTTCAATTGATTAAACTCAGTTGCTTCACTTCACTTCAACTGATTAGGCTCATTTAACTAGCTTCACTTCAACTGAAGAGCTCACTTGTTTTACTTCACTTCAAATTATTAGGCTCAGTTGCTTCACTTCACTTCAACTGATTGGGCTCACTTAGCTAGCTTCACTTCAACAAATAGAGCTCACTTGTTTTACTTCACTTTAATTGATTAAACTCAGTTGCTGCACTTCACTTCAACTGATTAGGCTCATTTAACTAGCTTCACTTCAACTGAAGAGCTCACTTGTTTTACTTCACTTCAAATTATTAGGCTCAGTTGCTTCACTTCACTTCAACTGATTGGGCTCACTTATTTAGCTTCACTTCAGCAAATAGAGCTCACTTGTTTTACTTCACTTCAATTGATTAAGCTCAGTTGCTTCACTTCACTTCAACTGATTGGGCTCACTTGTTTCACTGCACTTAAATCGATTAAGCTCAGTTGCTTCACTTCACTTCAACTGATTAGGCTCACTTAACTAGCTTCACTTCAACTAAAGAGCTCACTTGCTTCACTTCACTTCAATTGATTAAGCTCAGTTGCTTCACTTCATTTCAACTGATTGGGATCACTTAGTTAGCTTTACTCCAACTAATGGAGCTCACTTGTTTCACTTCACTTCAACTGATTGGGCTCACTTAGTTAGCTTCACTTCAACAAATAGAGCTCACTTGTTTTACTTCAGTTCAATTGATAAAGCTCTGTTGCTTCATTTCACTTTAACTGATTAGGCTCACTTAACTAGCTTCACTTCAATTGAAAAGCTCACTTGTTTTACTTCACTTCAAATTATTAGGCTCAGTTGCTTCACTTCACTTCAACTGATTGGGCTCACTTATTTAGCTTCACTTCAACAAATAGAGCTCACTTGTTTTACTTCACTTCAATTGATTAAGCTCAGTTGCTTCACTTCACTTCAACTGATTGGGCTCACTTTGCTAGCTGTACTTCAACAAAAAGAGCTCACTTGTTTCACGTCACTTCAATAGATTAAGCTCAGTTGCTTCACTTCACTTCAACTGATTAGGCTCACTTAACTAGCTTCACCTCAACTACTAGAGCTCACTTGTTTCACTTCACTTCAATTGATTAAGCTCAGTTGCTTCACTTCAGTTTATTTGATTAAGCTCAGTTGCTTCACGTCACTTCAACTGATTAGGCTCACTTAACAGGCTTCAATTTAACTAATAGAGCTCACTTGTTCACTTCACTTAAATTGATTAAGCTCAGTTGCCTCACTTCACTTCAACTGATTAAGCTCAGTTGCTTCACTTCACTTCAACTGATAAGGCTCACTTAACTAGCTTCACTTCAACTAATAGAGCTCACTTGTTCCACTTCACTTCAATTGATTTAGCTCAGTTGCTTTACTTCACTTTAACTAATTGGGCTCACTTAACTAGCTTCACTTCAATTGAAAAGCTCACTTGTTCTACTTCACTTCAATTGATTAAGCTCAGTTGCTTCACTTCACTTCACCTGATTGGGCTCACTTTGTTAGCTTCACTTCAACAAAAAGAGCTCACTTGTTTTACTTCACTTTAGTTGATTAAGCTCAGTTGATTCACTTCACTTCAACTGATTGGGCTCACTTAGATAGCTTTACTCCAACTAATAGACCTCACTTGTTTCACTTCACTTCAATTGATAAAGCTCAGTTGCTTCAATTCACTTTACCTGATTAGGCTCACTTAACTAGCTTCACTTCAACTAATAGAGATGACTTGTTTCACTTCACTTCAACTGATTAGGCTCACTTAACTAGCTTCACTTCAACTAATAGAGCTCACTTGTTTCACGTCACTTCAATAGATTAAGCTCAGTTGCTGCACTTAACTTCAACTGATTAGGCTCATTTAACTAGCTTCACTTCAACTAAAGAGCTCACTTGCTTCACTTCACTTCAATTGATTAAGCTCAGTTGCTTCAGTTCACTTCAACTGATTAGGCTCACTTAACTAGCTTCACCTCAACTACTAGAGCTCACTTGTTTCACTTCACTTCAATTGATTAAGCTCAGTTGCTTCACTTCAGTTTATTTGATTAAGCTCAGTTGCTTCACTTCACTTCAACTGATTAGGCTCACTTAACAGGCTTCAATTTAACTAATAGAGCTCACTTGTTCACTTCACTTAAATTGATTAAGCTCAGTTGCCTCACTTCACTTCAAATTATTAGGCTCAGTTGCCTCACTTCACTTCAACTGATTGGGCTCACTTATTTAGCTTCACTTCAACAAATAGAGCTCACTTGTTTTACTTCACTTCAATTGATTAAGCTCAGTTGCTTCACTTCACTTCAACTGATTGGGCTCACTTTGCTAGCTGTACTTCAACAAAAAGAGCTCACTTGTTTCACGTCACTTCAATAGATTAAGCTCAGTTGCTTCACTTCACTTCAACTGATTAGGCTCACTTAACTAGCTTCACCTCAACTACTAGAGCTCACTTGTTTCACTTCACTTCAATTGATTAAGCTCAGTTGCTTCACTTCAGTTTATTTGATTAAGCTCAGTTGCTTCACTTCACTTCAACTGATTAGGCTCACTTAACAGGCTTCAATTTAACTAATAGAGCTCACTTGTTCACTTCACTTAAATTGATTAAGCTCAGTTGCCTCACTTCACTTCAACTGATTAAGCTCAGTTGCTTCACTTCACTTCAACTGATAAGGCTCACTTAACTAGCTTCACTTCAACTAATAGAGCTCACTTGTTCCACTTCACTTCAATTGATTTAGCTCAGTTGCTTTACTTCACTTTAACTAATTGGGCTCACTTAACTAGCTTCACTTCAATTGAAAAGCTCACTTGTTCTACTTCACTTCAATTGATTAAGCTCAGTTGCTTCACTTCACTTCAACTGATTGGGCTCACTTTGTTAGCTTCACTTCAACAAAAAGAGCTCACTTGTTTTACTTCACTTTAGTTGATTAAGCTCAGTTGATTCACTTCACTTCAACTGATTGGGCTCACTTAGATAGCTTTACTCCAACTAATAGACCTCACTTGTTTCACTTCACTTCAATTGATAAAGCTCAGTTGCTTCAATTCACTTTACCTGATTCGGCTCACTTAACTAGCTTCACTTCAACTAATAGAGATGACTTGTTTCACTTCACTTCAACTGATTAGGCTCACTTAACTAGCTTCACTTCAACTAATAGAGCTCACTTGTTTCACGTCACTTCAATAGATTAAGCTCAGTTGCTGCACATAACTTCAACTGATTAGGCTCATTTAACTAGCTTCACTTCAACTAAAGAGCTCACTTGCTTCACTTCACTTCAATTGATTAAGCTCAGTTGCTTCAGTTCACTTCAACTGATTGGGATCACTTAGTTAGCTTTACTCCACCTAATGAAGCTCACTTGTTTCACTTCACTTCAACTGATAAGGCTCACTTAACAAGCTTCACTGTAACTAATAGAGCTTACTTGTTTAACTTCACTTCTATTGATTAAGCTCAATTGTTTAACTTCACTTCAACCGATAAAGCTCAGTTGCTTCACTTCACTTCAACTGATTAGGCTCACTTATCAGGCTTCAATTTAACTAATAGAGCTCACTTGTTCACTTCACTTCAATTGATTAAGCTCAGTTCTCTCACTTCACTTCAACTGATTAAGCTCAGTTGCTTCACTTCACTTCAACTGATAAGGCTCACTTAACTAGCTTCACTTCAACTAATAGAGCTCACTTGTTTTACTTCACTTCGATTGATTAAACTCAGTTGCTTCACTTCACTTCAACTGATTGAGCTCAGTTGCTTCACTTCACTTCAACTGATAAGGCTCACTTAACTAGCTTCACTTCAACTAATAGAGCTCATTTGTTTCACTTCACTTCAATTGATCAAGCTCAATTGTCTCACTTCACTTCAACTGATTAAGCTCAGTTGCTTCACTTCACTTCAACATATTAGGCTCACTTACCAGGCTTCACTTTAACTAATAGAACTCACTTGTTCCACTTCACTTTAATTGATTAAGCTCAGTTGCTTCACTTCACTTCAACTGATTAAGCTCAGTTGCTTTGCTTCACTTCAACTGATTAGGCTCACTTAATTTGCTTCACTTCAACTAATAGAAATCACTTGTTTCACTTCACTTCAATTGATTAAGCTCAGTTGCTTCACTTCAGTTAAATTAATAAAGCTCAGTTGCTTCACATCACTTCAACTGATTCGGATCACTTCGTGCGCTTAACTTCAACTAAAAGAGCTCACTTGTTCCACATCACATCAATTGATTAGGCTCAGTTGCTTCATTTCACTTCAACTGATTGGGCTCACTTAGATAGCTTTACTCCAACTAATAGAGCTCACTTGTTTCACTTCACTTCAACTGATTGGGCTCACTTGGTTAGCTTCTCTTCAACCAATAAAGCTCACTTATTTCACGTCACCTCAATTGATTAAGCTCAGTTGCTTCACTTCACTTCAACTGATTGGACTCACTTAACTAGCTTCACTTCAACTAAAAGAGCTCACTTGTTTCACTTCACTTCAATTGATTAAGCTCAGTTGCTTCACTTCAGTTCATTTGATTAAGCTCAGTTGCTCTATTTCTCTTCAAATGATTAAGCTCAGTTGCTTCACGTCACTTCAATAGATTAAGCTCAGTTGCTTCACTTCACTTCAACTGATAAGGCTCACTTAACTAGCTTCACTTCAACTAATAGAGCTCACTTGTTTCACTTCACTTCAATTGATTAAGCTCAGTTGCTTCACTTCTGTTCATTTGATTAAGTTTAGTTGCTTCACTTCACTTCAACTGATAAGGCTCACTTAACTAGCTTCACCTCAAATACTAGAGCTCACTTGTTTCACTTCACTTCAATTGATTAAGCTCAGTTGCTTCACTTCAGTTCATTTGATTAAGCTCAGTTTCTTCACTTCACTTCAACTGATTAGGCTCACTTAACAGGCTTCACTTTACCTAATAGAGCTCACTTGTTCACTTCACTCATATTGATTAGGCTCAGTTGCTTGATTTCACTTCAACTGATAAGGCTCACTTAACTATCTTCACTTCAACTAATAGAGCTCACTTGTTCCACTTCACTTCAATTGATTTAGCTCAGTTGCTACACTTCACTTTACCTGATTAGGCTCACTTAACTAGCTTCACTTCAACTAATAGAGCTGACTTGTTTCACTTCACTTCAACTGATTAGGCTCACTTAACTAGCTTCAGTTCAACTAATAGAGCTCACTTGTTTCACGTCACTTCAATAGATTAAGCTCAGTTGCTGCACTTCACTTCAACTGATTAGGCTCATTTAACTAGCTTCACTTCAACTAAAGAGCTCACTTGTTTTACTTCACTTCAACTAAAGAGCTCACTTGTTTTACTTCACTTCAACTGATTGGGCTCACTTAGTCAGCTTCACTTCAACAAATAGAGCTCTCTTGTTTCACTGCACTTAAATCGATTAAGCTCAGTTGCTTAACTTCACTTCAACTGATTGGGCTCACTTAACTAGCTTCACCTCAACTAAAAGAGCTCACTTGTTTCATTTCACTTCAATTGATTAAGCTCAGTTGCTTCACTTCAGTTCATTTGATTAAGCTCAGTTGCTCTATTTCTCTTCAAATGATTAAGCTCAGTTGCTTCACTTCACTTCCACTGATTAAGCCCAGTTGCTTCACTTCACTTCAACTGATAAGGCTCACTTAACTAGCTTCACTTCAACTAATAGAGCTCACTTGTTTCACTTCACTTCAATTGATTAAGCTCAGTTGCTTCACTTCTGTTCATTTGATTAAGTTTAGTTGCTTCACTTCACTTTAACTGATTGGGCTCACTTAGATAGCTTTACTCCAACTAATAGAGCTCAGTCGTTTCACTTCACTTCAACTGATTGGGCTCACTTAGTTAGCTTCACTTCAACAAATAGAGCTCACTTTTTTTACTTCACTCCAATTGATAAAGCTCAGTTGCTTCACTTCACTTTAACTGATTAGGCTCATTTAACTAGCTTCACTTCAACTAAAGAGCTCACTTGTTTTACTTCACTTCAACTAAAGAGCTCACTTGTTTTACTTCACTTCAACTGATTGGGCTCACTTAGATAGCTTTACTCCAACTAATAGAGCTCAGTTGCTTCACTTCACTTCAACTGATAAGGCTCACTTAACTAGCTTCACTTCAACTAATAGAGCTCACTTTTTTTACTTCACTCCAATTGATAAAGCTCACTTGTTTCACTTCACTTCAATTGATAAAGCTCAGTTGCTTCACTTCACTTCAACTGATTGGGCTCACTTAGTTAGCTTCACTTCAACAAATAGAGCTCACTTTTTTTACTTCACTCCAATTGATAAAGCTCAGTTGCTTCACTTCACTTTAACTGATTAGGCTCACTTAACTAGCTTCACTTCAATTGAAAAGCTCATTTTTTTTACTTCACTCCAATTGATTAAGGTCAGTTGCTTCACTTCACCTCAACTGATTGGGCTCAGTTAGTTAGCTTCACTTCAACAAATTGAGCTCACTTTTTTCACTGCACTTAAATCGATTAAGCTCAGTTGCTTCACTTCACTTCAATGATTGGGCTCACTTGGTTAGCTTCTCTTCAACCAATAGAGCTCACTTGTTTCACTTCACTTCAATTGATAAAGCTCAGTTGCTTCACTTCACTTTAACTGATTAGGCTCACTTAACTAGCTTCACTTCAATTAAAAAGCTCACTTGTTTTACTTCACTTCAATTGATTAAGCTCAGTTGCTTCACTTCACTTCAACTGATTGGGCTCACTTAGTTAGCTTCACTTCAACAAATAGAGCTCACTTTTTTTACTTCACTCCAATTGATAAAGCTCAGTTGCTTCACTTCACTTTAACTGATTAGGCTCACTTAACTAGCTTCACTTCAATTGAAAAGCTCACTTGTTTTACTTCACTTCAATTGATTAAGCTCAGTTGCTTCACTTCACTTCAACTGATTGGGCTCACTTAGTTAGCTTCACTTCAACAAATAGAGCTCACTTTTTTTACTTCACTCCAATTGATTAAGGTCAGTTGCTTCACTTCACCTCAACTGATTGAGCTCAGTTAGTTAGCTTCACTTCAACAAATTGAGCTCACTTGTTTCACTGCACTTAAATCGATTAAGCTCAGTTGCTTCACTTCACTTCAACTGATTGGGCTCACTTGGTTAGCTTCTCTTCAACCAATAGAGCTCACTTATTTCACGTCACTTCAATTGATTGAGCTCAGTTGCTTCACTTCACTTCAACTGATTGGGCTCACTTAACTAGCTTCACTTCAACTAAAAGAGCTCACTTGTTTCACTTCACTTCAACTGAATTAGCTCAGTAGCTCTATTTCTCTTGAAATGATTAAGCTCAGTTGCTTCACTTCACTCCAACTAATTAAGCTCAGTTGCTTCACTACACTTCAACTGATAAGGCTCACTTAACTAGCTTCACTTCAACTAATAGAGCTCACTTGTTTCACTTCACTTCAATTGATAAAGCTCATTTGCTTCACTTCACTTTAACTGATTAGGCTCACTTAACTAGCTTCACTTCAATTGAAAAGCTCACTTGTTTTACTTCACTTCAATTGATTAAGCTCAGTTGCTTCACTTCACTTCAACTGATTGGGCTCACTTAGTTAGCTTCACTTCAACAAATAGAGCTCACTTTTTTCACTTCACTCCAATTGATTAAGGTCAGTTGCTTCACTTCACCTCAACTGATTGGGCTCAGTTAGTTAGCTTCACTTCAACAAATTGAGCTCACTTGTTTCACTGCACTTAAATCGATTAAGCTCAGTTGCTTCACTTCACTTCAACTGATTGGGCTCACTTGGTTAGCTTCTCTTCAACCAATAGAGCTCACTTATTTCACGTCACTTCAATTGATTAAGCTCAGTTGCTTCACTTCACTTCAACTGAATAGGCTAAATTGACTAGCTTTACTTCAACTAATAGAGTTCACTTGTGTCACTCCACCTTAATTGATTAAGCTCAATTGTTTCACTTCACTTCAACTGATTAAGCTCAGTTGCTTCTCTTTATTTCAACTGATTAGGCTCACTTAACAGGCTTCACTGTAACTAATAGAGCTAACTTGTTTCACTTCACTTCGATTGATTAAGCAAAATTGTTTCACTTCACTTCAACTGATTAAGCTCAGTTGCTTCACTTCACTTCAACTGATAAGGCCAACTTAACAGGCTTCACTTTAACTAATAGAGCTCACTTGTTCACTTTACTTCAATTGATTAAGCTCAGTTGCCTCACTTCACTTCAACTGATTAAGCTCACTTGGATAGCTTTACTCCAACTAATAGAGCTCACTCGTTTCACTTCACTTCAACTGATTAGGCTTACCTAACTAGCTTTACTTCAACTAATAGAGTTTACTCGTTTTACTTCACTTCAATTGTTAAAGTTCAGTTGGTACACTTCACTTCAACTGATTGGGCTTACTTAGATAGCTTTACTCCAACTAATAGAGCTCACTTGTTTCACTTCACTTCAATTGATAAAGCTCAGTTGCTTCACTTCACTTTACCTGATTAGGCTCACTTTGTTAGCTTCACTTCAACAAAAAGAGCTCACTTGTTTTACTTCACTTCAATTGATTAAGCTCAGTTGCTTCACTTCACTTCAACTGATTGGGCTCACTTAGATAGTTTTACTCCAACTAATAGAGCTCACTTGTTTCACTTCACTTCAACTGATTAGGCTCACTTAACTAGCTTCACTTCAACTAATAGAGCTCACTTGTTTCACGTCACTTCAATTGATTAAGCTCAGTTGCTGCACTTCACTTCAACTGATTAGGCTCATTCAACTAGCTTCACTTCAACTAAAGAGCTCACTTGTTTTACTTCACTTCAATTGATTAAGCTCAGTTGCTTCAATTCACTTCAACTGATTGGGCTCACTTAGTGAGCTTCACTTCAACAAATAGAGCTCACTTGTTTCACTGCACTTGAATCGATTAAGCTCAGTTGCTTCACTTCACTTCAACTGATTGGGCTCACTTTGTTAGCTTCACTTCAACAAAAAGAGCTCACTTATTTTACTTCACTTAATTTGATTAAGCTCAGTTGCTTCACTTCACTTCAACTGATCGGGCTCACTTAGATAGCTTTACTCCAACTAATAGAGCTCACTTGTTTCACTTCACTTCAATTGATAAAGCTCAGTTGCTTCACTTCACTTTACCTGATTAGGCTCACTTAACTAGCTTCACTTCAACTAATAGAGCTGACTTGTTTCACTTCACTTCAACTGATTAGGCTCACTTAACTAGCTTCACTTCAACTAATAGAGCTGACTTGTTTCACTTCAGTTCAACTGATTAGGCTCACTTAACTAGCTTCACTTCAACTAATAGAGCTCACTTGTTTCACTTCACTTCAATTGATTAAGCTCAGTTGCTGCACTTCACTTCAACTGATTAGGCTCATTTAACTAGCTTCACTTCAACTAAAGAGCTCACTTATTTTACTTCACTTCAATTGATTAAGATCAGTTGCTTTACTTCACTTCAACTGATTGGACTCACTTAGTAAGCTTCACTTCAACAAATAGAGCTCACTTGTTTCACAACACTTAAATCGATTAAGCTCAGTTGCTTCACTTTACTTCAACTGATTGGGTTCACTTGGTTAGCTTCTCTTCAACCAATAGAGCTCACTTATTTCACGTCACTTCAATTGATTAGGCTCAGTTGCTTCACGTCACTTCAACTGATTGGGCTCACTTAACTAGCTTCACTTCAACTAAAGAGCTCACTTGTTTTACTTCACTTCAACTTTTTAAGCTCAGTTGCTTCACTTCACTTCAACTGAGTAGGATCACTTCACTAGCTTCACTTCAACTAATAGAGCTCACTTGCTTCACTTCACTTCAACTGATTGGGCTCACTTAACTAGCTTCACTTCAACTAAAGAGCTCACTTGTTTCACTTCACTTCAATTGATAAAGCTCAGTTGCTTCACTTCACTTCAACTGATTGGGCTCACTTAGATAGCTTTATTCCGACAAATAGATCTCACTTTTTTCACTTCACTTCAATTGATAAAGCTCAGTTGCTTCACTTCACTTTAACTGATTAGGCTCACTTAACTAGGTTCACTTCAATTGAAAAGCTCACTTGTTTTACTTCACTCCAATTGATTAAGCTCAGTTGCTTCACTTCACTTCAACTGATTGGGCTCACTTAGTTAGCTTCACTTCAACAAATAGAGCTCACTTTTTTTACTTCACTCCAATTGATTAAGGTCAGTTGCTTCACTTCACTTCAACTGATTGGGCTCACTTTGTTAGCTTCACTTCAACAAAAAGAGCTCACTTGTTTTACTTCACTTCAATTGATAAAGCTCAGTTGCTTCACTTCACTTTAACTGATTAGGCTCACTTAACTAGCTTCACTTCAATTGAAAAGCTCACTTGTTTTACTTCACTTCAATTGATTAAGCTCAGTTGCTTCACTTCACTATAACTGATTGGGCTCAGTTAGTTAGCTTCACTTCAACAAATTGAGCTCACTTGTTTCACTGCACTTAAATCGATTAAGCTCAGTTGCTTCACTTCACTTCAACTGATTGGGCTCACTTGGTTAGCTTCTCTTCAACCAATAGAGCTCACTTATTTCACGTCACTTCAATTGATTAAGCTCAGTTGCTTCACTTCACTTCAACTGATTGGGCTCACTTAACTAGCTTCACTTCAACTAAAAGAGCTCACTTGTTTCACATCACTTCAACTGAATAAGCTCAGTTGCTCTATTTCTTTTCAAATGATTAAGCTCAGTTGCTTCACTTCACTCCAACTAATTAAGCTCAGTTGCTTCACTACACTTCAACTGATAAGGCTCACTTAACTAGCTTCACTTCAACTTATAGAGCTCACTTGTTTCACGTCACTTCAATTGATTAAGCTCAGTTGCTGCACTTCACTTCAACTGATTAGGCTCATTTAAATAGCTTCACTTCAACTAAAGAGCTCACTTGTTTCACTTCACTTCAATTGATTAAGATCAGTTGCTTTACTTCACTTCAACTGATTGGGCTCACTTAGTTAGCTTCACTTCAACAAATAGAGCTCACTTGTTTCACAACACTTAAATCGATTAAGCTCAGTTGCTTCACTCCACTTCAACTGATTGGGCTCACTTGGTTAGCTTCTCTTCAACCAATAGAGCTCACTTATTTCACGTCACTTCAATTGATTAAGCTCAGTTGCTGCACTTCACTTCAACTGATTAGGCTCATTTAACTAGCTTCACTTCAACAAAAAGAGCTCACTTGTTTTACTTCACTTAAATTGATTAAGCTCAGTTGCTTCACTTCACTTCAACTGATTGGGCTCACTTAGATAGCTTTACTCCAACTAATAGAGCTCACTTGTTTCACTTCACTTCAATTGATAAAGCTCAGTTGCTTCACTTCACTTTACCTGATTAGGCTCACTTAACTAGCTTCACTTCAACTAATAGAGCTGACTTGTTTCACTTCACTTCAACTGATTAGGCGCACTTAACTAGCTTCACTTCAACTAATAGAGCTGACTTGTTTCACTTCACTTCAACTGATTAGGCTCACTTAACTAGCTTCACTTTAACTATTAGAGCTGACTTGTTTCACTTCACTTCAACTGATTAGGCGCACTTAACTAGCTTCACTTCAACTAATAGAGCTCACTTGTTTCACGTCACTTCAATTGATTAAGCTCAGTTGCTGCACTTCACTTACATGATTAGGCTCATTTAACTAGCTTCACTTCAACTAAAGAGCTAACTTGTTTTACTTCACTTCAATTGATTAAGATCAGTTGCTTCACTTCACTTCAACTGATTGGACTCACTTAACTAGCTTCACTTCAACTAAAGAGCTCACTTGTTTCACTTCACTTTAATTGATTAAGCTCAATTGCGTCACTTCACTTCAACTGATTAGGTTAACTTAGTTAGCTTCACTTCAACAAATAGAGCTCACTTGTTTCACTTCACTTCAATTGATAAAGCTCAGTTGCTTCACTTCACTTCAACTGATTGGGCTCACTTAGATAGCTTTACTCCAACAAATAGATCTCACTTGTTTCACTTCACTTCAATTGATAAAGCTCAGTTGCTTCACTTCACTTTAACTGATTAGGCTCACTTAACTAGCTTCACTTCAATTGAAAAGCTCACTTGTTTTACTTCACTTCAATTGATTAAGCTCAGTTGCTTCACTTCACCCCAACTGATTGTGCTCACTTAACTAGCTTCACTTCAACTAAAGAGCTCACTTTTTTTACTTCACTTCAATTGATTAAGGTCAGTTGCTTCACTTCACTTCAACTGATTAGGCTCACTTTGTTAGCTTCACTTCAACAAAAAGAGCTCACTTGTTTTACTTCACTTCAATTGATTTAGCTTAGTTGCTTCACTTCACTTCAACTGATTGGGCTCACTTAGATAGCTTTACTCCAACAAATAGATGTCACTTGTTTCACTTCACTTCAATTGATAAAGCTCAGTTGCTTCACTTCACTTTAATTGATTAAGCTCAGTTGCTTCACTTCACTTCAACTGATTGGGCTCACTTAGTTAGCTTCACTTCAACAAATAGAGCTCACTTGTTTTACTTCACTTTAATTGATTAAGCTCAGTTGCTTTACTTCACTCCAACTGATTAGGCTCGTTTAACTAGCCTCACTTCAACTAAAGAGCTCACTTGTTTTACTTCACTTCAATTGATTTAGCTCAGTTGCTTTACTTCACTTTAACTGATTGGGCTCACTTAGATAGCTGTACTCCAACTAATAGAGCTAACTCGTTTCACTTCACTTCAACTGATTAGGCTTACCTAACTAGCTTTACTTCAACTAAAGAGCTCACTTTTTTTACTTCACTTCAATTGATTAAGGTCAGTTGCTTCACTTCCCTTCAACTGATTGGGCTCACTTTGTTAGCTTCACTTCAACAAAAAGAGCTCACTTGTTTTACTTCACTTCAACTGTTTAAGCTCAGTTGCTTCACTTCACTCCAACTGAGTAGGATCACTTCACTAGCTTCACTTCAACTAATAGAGCTCACTTGTTTCACTTTACTTCAATTGATTAAGCTCAGTTGCTTCACTTCACTTCAACTGATTGGGCTCACTTAACTAGCTTCACTTCAACTAAAGAGCTCACTTGTTTCACTTCACTTCAATTGATAAAGCTCAGTTGCTTCACTTCACTTCAACTGATTGAGCTCACTTAGATAGCTTTACTCCAACAAATAGATCTCACTTTTTTTACTTCACTCCAATTGATTAAGCTCAGTTGCTTCACTTCACTTCAACTGATTGGGTCCACTTAGATAGCTTTACTCCAACTAATAGAGCTCACTTGTTTCACTTCACTTCAATTGATAAAGCTCAGTTGCTTCACTTCACTTTACCTGATTAGGCTCACTTAACTAGCTTCACTTCAACTAATAGAGCTGACTTGTTTCACTTCACTTCAACTTTTTAGGCTCACTTAACTAGCTTCACTTCAACTAATAGAGCTGACTTGTTTCACTTCACTTCAACTGATTAGGCTCACTTAACTAGCTTCACTTCAACTAATAGAGCTCACTTGTTTCACGTCAGTTCAATTGATTAAGCTCAGTTGCTGCACTTCACTTCAACTGATTAGGCTCATTTAACTAGCTTCACTTCAACTAAAGAGCTCACTTGTTTTACTTCACTTCAATTGATTAAGATCAGTTGCTTTACTTCACTTCAACTGATTGGGCTCACTTAGTTAGCTTCACTTCAACAAATAGAGCTCACTTGTTTCACAACACTTAAATCGATTAAGCTAAGTTGCTTCACTCCACTTCAACTGATTGGGCTCACTTGGTTAGCTTCTCTTCAACCAATAGAGCTCACTTATTTCACGTCACTTCAATTGATTAAGCTCAGTTGCTTCACTTCACTTCAACTGATTGGGCTCACTTAACTAGCTTCACTTCAACTAAAGAGCTCACTTGTTTCACTTCACTTCAATTGATTAAGCTCAATTGCTTCACTTCACTTCAACTGATTAGGTTAACTTAGTTAGCTTCACTTCAACAAATAGAGCTCACTTGTTTTACTTCACTTCAATTGATTAAGATCAGTTGCTTTACTTCACTTCAACTGATTGGGCTCACTTAGTTAGCTTCACTTCAACAAATAGAGCTCACTTGTTTCACAACACTTAAATCGATTAAGCTAAGTTGCTTCACTCCACTTCAACTGATTGGGCTCACTTGGTTAGCTTCTCTTCAACCAATAGAGCTCACTTATTTCACGTCACTTCAATTGATTAAGCTCAGTTGCTTCACTTCACTTCAACTGATTGGGCTCACTTAACTAGCTTCACTTCAACTAAAGAGCTCACTTGTTTCACTTCACTTCAATTGATTAAGCTCAGTTGCTTCACTTCACTTCAACCGATTGGGCTCACTTAGTTAGCTTCACTTCAACAAATAGAGCTCACTTGTTTTACTTCACTTTAATTGATTAAGCTCAGTTGCTTTACTTCACTCCAACTGATTGTGCTCACTTAACTAGCTTCACTTCAACTAAAGAGCTCACTTGTTTCACTTCACTTCAATTGATTGAGCTCAATTGCTTCACTTCACTTCAACTGATTAGGTTAACTTAGTTAGCTTCACTTCAACTAAAGAGCTCACTTGTTTCACTTCACTTCAATTGATTAAGCTCAATTGCTTCACTTCACTTCAACTTTTTAGGCTCACTTAACTAGCTTCACTTCAACTAATAGAGCTGACTTGTTTCACTTCACTTCAACTGATTAGGCTCACTTAACTAGCTTCACTTCAACTAATAGAGCTCACTTGTTTCACGTCAGTTCAATTGATTAAGCTCAGTTGCTGCACTTCACTTCAACTGATTAGGCTCATTTAACTAGCTTCACTTCAACTAAAGAGCTCACTTGTTTTACTTCACTTCAATTGATTAAGCTCAGTTGCTTCACTTCACTTCAACCGATTGGGCTCACTTAGTTAGCTTCACTTCAACAAATAGAGCTCACTTGTTTTACTTCACTTTAATTGATTAAGCTCAGTTGCTTTACTTCACTCCAACTGATTGTGCTCACTTAACTAGCTTCACTTCAACTAAAGAGCTCACTTGTTTCACTTCACTTCAATTGATTGAGCTCAATTGCTTCACTTCACTTCAACTGATTAGGTTAACTTAGTTAGCTTCACTTCAACAAATAGAGCTCACTTGTTTCACTTCACTTCAATTGATTAAGCTCAATTGCTTCACTTCACTTCAACTGATTGGGCTCACTTATAGACAGCTTTACTCCAACAAATAGATCTCACTTGTTTCACTTCACTTCAATTGATAAAGCTCAGTTGCTTCACTTCACCTTAACCGATTAGGCTCACTTAACTAGCTTCACTTCAATTGAAAAGCTCACTTGTTTTACTTCACTTCAATTGATTAAGCTCAGTTGCTTCACTTCACTTCAACTGATTGGGCTCACTTAGATAGCTTTACTCCAACTAATAGAGCTCACTTGTTTCACTTCACTTCAATTGATAAAGCTCAGTTGCTTCACTTCATTTTACCTGATTAGGCTCACTTAACTAGCTTCACTTCAACTAATAGAGCTGACTTGTTTCACTTCACTTCAACTGATTAGGCTCACTTAACTAGCTTCACTTCAACTAATAGAGCTGACTTGTTTCACTTCACTTCAACTGATTAGGCTCACTTAACTAGCTTCACTTCAACTAATAGAGCTGACTTGTTTCACTTCACTTCAACTGATTAAGCTCACTTAACTAGCTTCACTTCAACTAATAGAGCTCACTTGTTTCACGTCACTTCAATTGATTAAGCTCAGTTGCTGCACTTCACTTCAACTGATTAGGCTCATTTAACTAGCTTCACTTCAACTAAAGAGCTAACTTGTTTTACTTCACTTCAATTGATTAAGATCAGTTGCTTCACTTCACTTCAACTGATTGGGCTCACTTAATTAGCTTCACTTCAACTAAAGAGCTCACTTGTTTCACTTCACTTTAATTGATTAAGCTCAATTGCGTTACTTCACTTCAACTGATTAGGTTAACTTAGTTAGCTTCACTTCAACAAATAGATCTCACTTGTTTCACTTCACTTCAATTGATAAAGCTCAGTTGCTTCACTTCACTTTAACTGATTAGGCTCACTTAACTAGCTTCACTTCAATTGAAAAGCTCACTTGTTTTACTTCACTTCAATTGATTAAGTTCAGTTGCTTCACTTCACTCCAACTGATTGTGCTCACTTAACTAGCTTTACTTCAACTAAAGAGCTCATTTTTTTACTTCACTTCAATTGATTAAGGTCAGTTGCTTCACTTCACTTCAACTGATTGGGCTCACTTTGTTAGCTTCACTTCAACAAAAAGAGCTCACTTGTTTTACTTCACTTCAATTGATTTAGCTCAGTTGCTTCACTTCACTTCAACTGATTGGGCTCACTTAGATAGCTTTACTCCAACAAATAGATGTCACTTGTTTCACTTCACTTCAATTGAAAAGCTCACTTGTTTTACTTCACTTCAATTGATTAAGCTCAGTTGCTTCACTTCACTTCAACTGATTGGGCTCACTTAGTTAGCTTCACTTCAACAAATAGAGCTCACTTGTTTTACTTCACTTTAATTGATTAAGCTCAGTTGCTTTACTTCACTCCAACTGATTAGGCTCGTTTAACTAGCCTCACTTCAACTAAAGAGCTCACTTGTTTTACTTCACTTCAATTGATTTAGCTCAGTTGCTTTACTTCACTTGAACTGATTGGGCTCACTTAGATAGCTGTACTCCAACTAATAGAGCTAACTCGTTTCACTTCACTTCAACTGATTAGGCTTACCTAACTAGCTTTACTTCAACTAAAGAGCTCACTTTTTTTACTTCACTTCAATTGATTAAGGTCAGTTGCTTCACTTCCCTTCAACTGATTGGGCTCATTTAGTTAGCTTCACTTCAACAAATAGAGCTCACTTTTTTAACTTCACTCCAATTGATTAAGCTCAGTTGCTTCACTTCACTTCAACTGATTGGGCTCACTTAGATAGCTTTACTCCAACTAATAGAGCTCACTTGTTTCACTTCACTTCAATTGATAAAGCTCAGTTGCTTCACTTCACTTTACCTGATTAGGCTCACTTAACTAGCTTCACTTCAACTAATAGAGCTGACTCGTTTCACTTCACTTCAACTGATTAGGCTCACTTAACTAACTTCACTTCAACTAATAGAGCTCACTAGTTTCACGTCACTTCAATTGATTAAGCTCAGTTCCTGCACTTCACTTCAACTGATTAGGCTCATTTAACTAGCTTCACTTCAACTAAAGAGCTCACTTGTTTTACTTCACTTCAATTGATTAAGATCAGTTGCTTTACTTCACTTCAACTGATTGGGCTCACTTAGTTAGCTTCACTTCAACAAATATAGCTCACTTGTTTCACAACACTTAAATCGATTAAGCTCAGTTGCTTCACTCCACTTCAACTGATTGGGCTCACTTGGTTAGCTTCTCTTCAACCAATAGAGCTCACTTATTTCACGTCACTTCAATTGATTAAGCTCAGTTGCTTCACTTCACTTCAACTGATTGGGCTCACTTAACTAGCTTCACTTCAACTAAAGAGCTCACTTGTTCCACTTCACTTCAATTGATTAAGCTCAATTGCTTCACTTCACTTCAACTGATTAGGTTAACTTAGTTAGCTTCACTTCAACAAATAGAGCTCACTTGATTCACTTCAGTTCAATTGATAAAGCTCAGTTGCTTCACTTCACTTCAACTGATTGGGCTCACTTATAGACAGCTTTACTCCAGCAAATAGATCTCACTTGTTTCACTTCACTTCAATTGATAAAGCTCAGTTGCTTCACTTCACTTTAACCGATTAGGCTCACTTAACTAGCTTCACTTCAATTGAAAAGCTCACTTGTTTTACTTCACTTCAATTGATTAAGCTCAGTTGCTTCACTTCACTTCAACTGATTGGGCTCACTTAGTTAGCTTCACTTCAACAAATAGAGCTCACTTGTTTTACTTCACTTTAATTGATTAAGCTCAGTTGCTTTACTTCACTCCAACTGATTGTGCTTACTTAACTAGCTTCACTTCAACTAAAGAGCTCACTTTTTTTACTTCACTTCAATTGATTAAGGTCAGTTGCTTCACTTCACTTCAACTGACTGGGCTCACTTTGTTAGCTTCACTTCAACAAAAAGAGCTCACTTGTTTTACTTCACTTCAATTGATTAAGCTCAGTTGCTTCACTTCACTTCAACTGATTGGGCTCACTTAGATAGCTTTACTCCAACTAATAGAGCTCACTTGTTTCACTTCACTTCAATTGATGAAGCTCAGTTGCTTCACTTCACTTTACCTGATTAGGCTCACTTAACTAGCTTCACTTCAACATATAGAGCTGACTTGTTTCACTTCACTTCAATTGATTAAGCTCAGTTGCTGCACTTCACTTCAACTGATTAGGCTCGTTTAACTAGCCTTACTTCATCTAAAGAGCTCACTTGTTTTACTTCACTTCAATTGATTTAGCTCAGTTGCTTCACTTCACTTCAACTGATAGGGCTCACTTAACTAGCTTCACTTCAACTAAAGAGCTCACTTGTTTCACTTCACTTCAATTGATAAAGCTCAGTTGCTTCACTTCACTTCAACTGATTGAGTTTACTTAGATAGCTTTACTCCAACAAATACATCTCACTTGTTTCACTTCACTTCAATTGATAAAGCTCAGTTGCTTCACTTCACTTTAACTCATTAGGCTCACTTAACTAGCTTCACTTCAATTGAAAAGCTCACTTGTTTTACTTCACTCCAACTGATTGTGCTCACTTAACTAGCTTCACTTCAACTAAAGAGCTCACTTTTTTTACTTCACTTCAATTGATTAAGGTCAGTTGCTTCACTTCACCTCAACTGATTGGGCTCATTTAGTTAGCTTCACTTCAACAAATAGAGCTCACTTTTTTTACTTCACTCCAATTGATTAAGCTCAGTTGCTTCACTTCACTTCAACTGATTGGGCTCACTTAGATAGCTTTACTCCAACTAATAGAGCTCACTTGTTTCACTTCACTTCAATTGATAAAGCTCAGTTGCTTCACTTCACTTTACCTGATTAGGCTCACTTAACTAGCTTCACTTCAACTAATAGAGCTGACTTGTTTCACTTCACTTCAACTGATTAGGCTCACTTAACTGGCTTCACTTCAACTAATAGAGCTGACTCGTTTCACTTCACTTCAACTGATTAGGCTCACTTAACTAGCTTCACTTCAACTAATAGAGCTCACTAGTTTCACGTCACTTCAATTGATTAAGCTCAGTTCCTGCACTTCACTTCAACTGATTAGGCTCATTTAACTAGCTTCACTTCAACTAAAGAGCTCACTTGTTTTACTTCACTTCAATTGATTAAGATCAGTTGCTTTACTTCACTTCAACTGATTGGGCTCACTTAGTTAGCTTCACTTCAACAAATAGAGCTCACTTGTTTCACAACACTTAAATCGATTAAGCTCAGTTGCTTCACTCCACTTCAACTGATTGGGCTCACTTGGTTAGCTTCTCTTCAACCAATAGAGCTCACTTATTTCACGTCACTTCAATTGATTAAGCTCAGTTGCTTCACTTCACTTCAACTGATTGGGCTCATTTAGTTAGCTTCACTTCAACAAATAGAGCTCACTTGTTTCACAACACTTAAATCGATTAAGCTCAGTTGCTTCACTCCACTTCAACTGATTGGGCTCACTTGGTTAGCTTCTCTTCAACCAATAGAGCTCACTTATTTCACGTCACTTCAATTGATTAAGCTCAGTTGCTTCACTTCACTTCAACTGATTGGGCTCACTTATAGACAGCTTTACTCCAACAAATAGATCTCACTTGTTTCACTTCACTTCAATTGATAAAGCTCAGTTGCTTCACTTCACTTTAACCGATTAGACTCACTTAACTAGCTTCACTTCAACTAATAGAGCTGACTTGTTTCACTTTACTTCAACTGATTAGGCTCACTTAACTAACTTCACTTCAACTAATAGAGCTGACTTGTTTCACTTCACTTCAACTGATTAGGCTCACTTAACTAGCTTCACTTCAACTAATAGAGCTCACTAGTTTCACGTCACTTCAATTGATTAAGCTCAGTTGTTGCACTTCACTTCAACTGATTAGGCTCATTTAACTAGCTTCACTTCAACTAAAGAGCTCACTTGTTTTACTTCACTTCAATTGATTAAGATCAGTTGCTTTACTTCACTTCAACTGATTGGGCTCACTTAGTTAGCTTCACTTCAACAAATAGAGCTCACTTGTTTTACAACACTTAAATCGCTTAAGCTCAGTTGCTTCACTCCACCTCAACTGATTGGGCTCACTTGGTTAGCTTCTCTTCAACCAATAGAGCTCACTTATTTCACGTCACTTCAATTGATTAAGCTCAGTTGCTTCACTTCACTTCAACTGATTGGGCTCACTTAGCTAGCTTCACTTCAACTAAAGAGCTCACTTGTTTCACTTCACTTCAATTGATTAAGCTCAATTGCTTCACTTCACTTCAACTGATTAGGTTAACTTAGTTAGCTTCACTTCAACAAATAGAGCTCACTTGATTCACTTCAGTTCAATTGATAAAGCTCAGTTGCTTCACTTCACTTCAACTGATTGGGCTCACTTATAGACAGCTGTACTCCAACAAATAGATCTCACTTGTTTCACTTCACTTCAATTGATAAAGCTCAGTTGCTTCACTTCACTTTAACCGATTAGGCTCACTTAACTAGCTTCACTTCAATTGAAAAGCTCACTTGTTTTACTTCACTTCAATTGATTAAGCTCAGTTGCTTCACTTCACTTCAACTGATTGGGCTCACTTAGTTAGCTTCACTTCAACAAATAGAGCTCACTTGTTTTACTTCACTTTAATTGATTAAGCTCAGTTGCTTCACTTCACTCCAACTGATTGGGCTCACTTAGATAGCTTTACTCCAACTAATAGAGCTCACTTGTTTCACTTCACTTCAATTGATAAAGCTCAGTTGCTTCACTTCACTTTACCTGATTAGGCTCACTTAACTAGCTTCACTTCAACTTATAGAGCTGACTTGTTTCACTTCACTTCAATTGATTAAGCTCAGTTGCTGCACTTCACTTCAACTGATTAGGCTCGTTTAACTAGCCTCACTTCAACTAAAGAGCTCACTTGTTTTACTTCACTTCAATTGATTAAGGTCAGTTGCTTCACTTCACTTCAACTGATTGGGCTCACTTTGTTAGCTTCACTTCAACAAAAAGAGCTTACTTGTTTTACTTCACTTCAATTGATTAAGCTCAGTTGCTTCACTTCACTTCAACTGATTGGGCTCACTTAGATAGCTTTACTCCAACTAATAGAGCTCACTTGTTTCACTTCACTTCAATTAATAAAGCTCAGTTGCTTCACTTCACTTTACCTGATTAGGCTCACTTAACTAGCTTCACTTCAACTTATAGAGCTGACTTGTTTCACTTCACTTCAATTGATTAAGCTCAGTTGCTGCACTTCACTTCAACTGATTAGGCTCGTTTAACTAGCCTCACTTCAACTAAAGAGCTCACTTGTTTTACTTCACTTCAATTGATTTAGCTCAGTTGCTTCACTTCACTTCAACTGATAGGGCTCACTTAACTAGCTTCACTTCAACTAAAGAGCTCACTTGTTTCACTTCACTTCAATTGATAAAGCTCAGTTGCTTCACTTCACTTCAACTGATTGAGTTTACTTAGATAGCTTTACTCCAACAAATACATCTCACTTGTTTCACTTCACTTCAATTGATAAAGCTCAGTTGCTTCACTTCACTTTAACTCATTAGGCTCACTTAACTAGCTTCACTTCAATTGAAAAGCTCACTTGTTTTACTTCACTCCAACTGATTGTGCTCACTTAACTAGCTTCACTTCAACTAAAGAGCTCACTTTTTTTACTTCACTTCAATTGATTAAGGTCAGTTGCTTCACTTCACCTCAAACTGATTGGGCTCATTTAGTTAGCTTCACTTCAACAAATAGAGCTCACTTTTTCTACTTCACTCCAATTGATTAAGCTCAGTTGCTTCACTTCACTTCAACTGATTGGGCTCACTTAGATAGCTTTACTCCAACTAATAGAGCTCACTTGTTTCACTTCACTTCAATTGATAAAGCTCAGTTGCTTCACTTCACTTTACCTGATTAGGCTCACTTAACTAGCTTCACTTCAACTAATAGAGCTGACTTGTTTCACTTCACTTCAACTGATTAGGCTCACTTAACTGGCTTCACTTCAACTGATTAGGCTCACTTAACTAGCTTCACTTCAACTAATAGAGCTCACTAGTTTCACATCACTTCAATTGATTAAGCTCAGTTACTGCACTTCACTTCAACTGATTAGGCTCATTTAACTAGCTTCACTTCAACTAAAGAGCTCACTTGTTTTACTTCACTTCAATTGATTAAGATCAGTTGCTTTACTTCACTTCAACTGATTGGGCTCTCTTAGTTAGCTTCACTTCAACAAATAGAGCTCACTTGTTTCACAACACTTAAATCGATAAAGCTCAGTTGCTTCACTCCATTTCAACTGATTGGGCTCACTTGGTTAGGTTCTTTTCAACCAATAGAGCTCACTTATTTCACGTCACTTCAATTGATGAAGCTCAGTTGCTTCACTTCACTTCAACTGATTGGGCTCACTTAACTAGCTTCACTTCAACTAAAGAGCTCACTTGTTTCACTTCACTTCAATTGATTAAGCTCAATTGCTTCACTTCACTTCAACTGATTAGGTTAACTTAGTTAGCTTCACTTCAACAAATAGAGCTCACTTGTTTCACTCCACTTCAATTGATAAAGCTCAGTTGCTTCACTTCACTTCAACTGATTGGGCTCACTTAGATAGCTTTACTCCAACAAATAGATCTCACTTGTATCACTTCACTTCAATTGATAAAGCTTAGTTGCTTCACTTCACTTTAACTGATTAGGCTCACTTAACTAGCTTCACTTCAATTGAAAAGCTCACTGGTTTTACTTCACTTCAATTGATTAAGGTCAGTTGCTTCACTTCACTTCAACTGATTGGGCTCACTTTGTTAGCTTCACTTCAACAAAAAGAGCTCACTTGTTTTACTTCACTTCAATTGATTAAGCTCAGTTGCTTCACTTCACTTCAACTGATTGGGCTTACTTAGTTAGCTTCACTTCAACAAATAGAGCTCACTTGTTTTACTTCACTTTAATTGATTAAGCTCAGTTGCATTACTTCACTCCAACTGATTGTGCTCACTTAACTAGCTTCACTTCAACTAAAGAGTTCACTTTTTTTACTTCACTTCAATTGATTAAGGTCAGTTGCTTCACTTCACTTCAACTGATTGGGCTCACTTTGTTAGCTTCACTTCAACAAAAAGAGCTCACTTGTTTCACTTCACTTCAACTGTTTAAGCTCAGTTGCTTCACTTCACTTCAACTGATTGGGCTCACTTAGATAGCTTTACTCCAACTAATAGAGCTCACTTGTTTCACTTCACTTCAATTGATAAAGCTCAGTTGCTTCAGTTCACTTTACCTGATTAGGCTCACTTAACTAGCTTCACTTCAACTTATAGAGCTGACTTGTTTCACTTCACTTCAATTGATTAAGCTCAGTTGCTTTACTTCACTTTAACTGATTGGGCTCACTTAGAAAGCTGTACTCCAACTAATAGAGCTAACTCGTTTCACTTCACTTCAACTGATTAGGCTTACCTAACTAGCTTTACTTCAACTAATAGAGTTTACTTGTTTCACTTCACTTCAAATGATAAAGCTCAGTTGCTTCACTTCACTTCAACTGATTGGGCTCACTTAGTTAGCTTCACTTCAACAAATAGAGCTCACTTGTTTTACTTCACTTTAATTGATTAAGCTCAGTTGCTTTACTTCACTCCAACTGATTGGGCTCACTTAGATAGCTTTACTCCAACAAATAGATCTCACTTGTTTCACTTCACTTCAATTGAAAAGCTCACTTGTTTTACTTCACTTCAATTGATTAAGCTCAGTTGCTTCACTTCACTTTAACTGATTGGGCTCACTTAGTTAGCTTCACTTCAACAAATAGAGCTCACTTGTTTTACTTCACTTCAATTGATTAAGCTCAGTTGCTTCACTTCACTTCAACTGATTGGGCTCACTTAGATAGCTTTACTCCAACAAATAGATCTCACTTGTTTCACTTCACTTCAATTGAAAAGCTCACTTGTTTTACTTCACTTCAATTGATTAAGCTCAGTTGCTTCACTTCACTTTAACTGATTGGGCTCACTTAGTTAGCTTCACTTCAACAAATAGAGCTCACTTGTTTTACTTCACTTTAATTGATTAAGCTCAGTTGCTTTACTTCACTCCAACTGATTGTGCTCACTTAACTAGCTTCACTTCATTTAAAGAGCTCACTTTTTTTACTTCACTTCAATTGATTAAGGTCAGTTGCTTCACTTCCCTTCAACTGATTGGGCTCACTTTGTTAGCTTCACTTCAACAAAAAGAGCTCACTTGTTTTACTTCACTTCAACTGTTCAAGCTCAGTTGCTTCACTTCACTTCAACTGAGTAGGATCACTTCACTAGCTTCACTTCAACTAATAGAGCTCACTTGTTTCACCTTACTTCAATTGATTAACCTCAGTTGCTTCACTTCACTTCAACTGATTGGGCTCACTTAACTAGCTTCACTTCAACTAAAGAGCTCACTTTTTTTACTTCACTTCAATTGATTAAGCTCAGTTGCTTCACTTCACTTTAACTGATTGGGCTCACTTAGTTAGCTTCACTTCAACAAATAGAGCTCACTTGTTTTACTTCACTTTAATTGATTAAGCTCAGTTGCTTAACTTCACTCCAACTGATTGTGCTCACTTAACTAGCTTCACTTCATTTAAAGAGCTCACTTTTTTTACTTCACTTCAATTGATTAGGGTCAGTTGCTTCACTTCCCTTCAACTGATTGGGCTCACTTTGTTAGCTTCACTTCAACAAAAAGAGCTCACTTGTTTTACTTCACTTCAACTGTTCAAGCTCAGTTGCTTCACTTCACTTCAACTGAGTAGGATCACTTCACTAGCTTCACTTCAACTAATAGAGCTCACTTGTTTCACCTTACTTCAATTGATTAAGCTCAGTTGCTTCACTTCACTTCAACTGATTGGGCTCACTTAACTAGCTTCACTTCAACTTATGAGCTCACTTGTTTCACTTCACTTCAATTGATAAAGCTCAGTTGCTTCACTTCACTTCAACTGATTGAGCTCACATAGATAGCTTTACTCCAACAAATAGATCTCACTTGTTTCACTTCACTTCAATTGATAAAGCTCGGTTGCTTCACTTCACTATAACTCATTAGGCTCACTTAACTAGCTTCACTTCAATTGAAAAGCTCACTTGTTTTACTTCACTTCAATTGATTAAGCAAAGTTGCTTCACTTCACTTCAACTGATTGGGCTCACTTTGTTAGCTTCACTTCAACAAAAAGAGCTCACTTGTTTTACTTCACTTCAATTGATTAAGCTCAGTTGCTTCACTTCACTTCAACTGATTGGGCTCACTTAGATAGCTTTACTCCAACAAATAGATCTCACTTGTTTCACTTCACTTCAATTGAAAAGCTCAGTTGCTTCACTTCACTTCAACTGATTGCGCTCACTTAACTAGCTTCACTTTTACTAAAGAGCTCACTTGTTTCACTTCACTTCAATTGATAAAGCTCAGTTGCTTCACTTCACTTCAACTGATTGAGCTCACTTAGTTAGCTTCACTTCAACAAATAGATCTCACTTGTTTCACTTCAATTCAATTGATAAAGCTCGGTTGCTTCACTTCACTATAACTCATTAGGCTCACTTAACTAGCTTCACTTCAATTGAAAAGCTCACTTGTTTTGCTTCACTTCAATTGATTAAGCAAAGTTGCTTCACTTCACTTCAACTGATTGGGCTCATTTAGTTAGCTTCACTTCAACAAATAGAGCTCACTTTTTTTACTTCACTCCAATTGATTAAGGTCAGTTGCTTCACTTCACCTCAACTGATTGGGCTCACTTTGTTAGCTTCACTTCAACAAAAAGAGCTCACTTGTTTCACTTCACTTCAATTGATAAAGCTCAGTTGCTTCACTTCAATTCAACTGATTGGGCTCACTTGAATAGCTTTACTCCAACTAATAGAGCTGACTTGTTTCACTTCACTTCAATTGATTAAGCTCAGTTGCTGCTCTTCACTTTAACTGATTAGGCTCGTTTAACTAGCCTCACTTCAACTAAAGAGCTCACTTGTTTTACTTCACTTCAATTGATTTAGCTCAGTTGCTTTACTTCACTTTAACTGATTGGGCTCACTTAGATAGCTGTACTCCAACTAATAGAGCTAACTCGTTTCACTTCACTTCAACTGATTAGGCTTACCTAACTAGCTTTACTTCAACTAATAGAGTTTACTTGTTTCACTTCACTTCAAATGATAAAGCTCAGTTGCTTTACTTCACTTCAACTGATTGGGCTCACTTAGATAGCTTTACTCCAACAAATAGATAGTAGTGGGGACATGCCGGTTCTAACTCAGGGAGGGTTTTGTGCACAGCTTTTTTGATGACGTCATGAGCTTTAGAGCTTTTTGTGTTGAGATATGCGGTGAGAGCTTGAAAGCTTTGAGCTTTTGGGTTGTGGTATGTGGTGTAGGTTGTGGTATGTGGTGTAGCTTTTGTGGTATGTGGATTATGTTTGTGGTATGTGGTATAGCTTTGATGGTGTTAAGCTTTTTGGTTGTGGTGTGTCACCTTAAAGTATGCAAATTTTTTGTTACAAAATGGCGTCATAACCTAAAAGTATGCGAAGTTTGTTTTGAAAGTATACTGAAAAGAATTCAAAAATGTCGGCTCTGGCCCGGTTGAATGACATCATCATGAGACCTTGAAGCATAGAAAAAAGCCGCGTGATTAACATGTGCTTTATCAGTGCTAATCATGTTGAGACATGTTTGTGTAAATACCACCACGCGCAATTTATTTAATTACCGACACATGCGATGTATATTTTTGCAAAGCTTGCAAATTCCATCCTAAAATAAACAAATGCGAATTCCATTTTAAATTGTATTATATGATGTTTTAATGTTTTTATTTCATGATAAGGATTTCATCAAATTGTGAAATTCTAGTTGGATGTGTGTGTGTGTGTGTGTGTGTGTGTGTGTGTATTTTGGCAGCATTTGTAAGCGGTGGAAAAAGGGTGGGGATAAGACTATAAATGAAGACGATTTCTACAAACGGCATCATTTCGTCGTTTAATTTTCAAGTGATTTGATTAATCTTTCGTTTAAAATTTGTAAAATGAGTGAAGTACAGAAACCTGAAAAAGTAAGTTCAAAACAAACACTGAAGACATCAAAAGCAGTTAAACGCAAACAGGAAGATAAACTTGTTAGAGATAAACTACCTAACAAAGTATTTGCTTCTGAGCTGGAAGAGTTAAAATCATTTCGAAACATTATATACTTAAACTTGGGAAATATGGTAAAAAACCATCCATATAAGATCATCAGTGCAGAAAAAGTTAACACTAAATTTGGTGATCGAATTTTGCTTGAGTTAGAAGGAAATCAACGTCTCAATTTACCTGAAAAGTATAATAAATTATCAGATAATGTAATAGCAGGGTTGAACAAGGGAAAATATCACTTAATCAACTATGGTCAAGTAGGAAAATTTTACAGTATAGACTTTAGTGAACTTCAAGAACAACAACAACTACCTCAAGTAACGGAGAATGAACAACAACAACCTATACAATCAGAAACAGATCAGCAATATTCAACAGAAACAGAAGATAATGTGAATTATGATGAATATTCACAACAATTTGATATAAGTTTACCTGGTTTTTATAATGTAATATAAAATCAATAAAAAACAATTTTTTTAAAATGAATATCAAGTGTTTTTATTTATTAACTAATAATCAGCAAAATAATTATAATATATTGTTCCAAGAAATTCCTCTATTAGTCTAATAGCTTCTTTAGCTCTATCAGTTTTTTCTCTTTGTTTTTCTTCTATTAAATCACATTCACAAATATTTTCATTGTCTTCAGGATTAGAACATGCAAGATAATGGCCGTTTGATGTATATTCTTCACTTTTGCTGTTGTTTAAATATTCTCGAATATTTTCAATTTCTTTTTTGTTAAAAACAACTTGTCCATATGATTCTGAACCAAAAAATGTATCGAATTCATTTAAAAAAAATGAAATATTATCTATTATATCCAGATTTCCTTCTTCTAAGTACTCAATCAATTTCTTGTAAAATTTCAATAATTTTTCAAATTCATTTTTAAATTTGATAACTTTATTTTGTCTATAACTACAAACACATATATCTGGTCCGGTAGTTGTTTCATCTTTAGCCCAACAACAATCAATGTAATGAGATCCATGAACTGATGTTATTATTTCCATGTTTTCATATTTTTGTATATATTTTCGATAGTAGACAAGAGTTCTCCTATCTTCGTGTGATAAATAATCTGTGTAAAACTCGCTTTCAAAATCCATCTTTACACTCTGAATAATGCTGGTTGACTGTTAATAATTTAAAGCATGAGTTGACTTTTATTAGTTTCTCTTTATTTTATTGATATCAAATAAAACTTGTTGGTTGGTAAACACCAAATATGTAAATAAATCCCAATATCAATAAATAATAAGATTTTGCAAAAAAAAAAAACATTTATTAAAAATAATTTTTCATACATTTTATTTATTTTTTTAATAATTCCTTCTCGTCTATCCACGAATTATGTTGATTATTAAATCCTAACCATTTCACAAAAACTTTTCTTCCTTTTTTTCTTAAAATTTTTTCCACTAAATAAAGATCTGGATGTTTGGTTTTAATTATTTCTTTTTCGTAAAAACCTCCTTCAATTGGTTGTCCTTTATAATCCTCTAAAAGATACGTTATGGGGTTTGTGTTTTGAACTTTTGTAATCGTGAAAATCTCGGTGGTCCAGTTGGGTGTATATCCCTTCTCAAAAATATGTTTATATTTGCTTATTCGTACTTTATCCCCCACTTTGTATTTTGGTTTATGAAAAATTTTTAAGTTATTGTAAACTGTTTTTAATAAAAGTTTTTCATTGTTCTTATTAACATCTTTTGGGCGCATTTTTATTGTTCGATGAATACTGTTATTGTATTTAGCAACTAACACTTTTACATTATCAATCCATTTATATGATCCATTCATACTAAATTCTTTCCACATCATCTCTTTTAATGTTCTATTAAAACGTTCAACAATCGATGCTTTCAATATGCTATATGTTGAATAATGATTAACATTGTATTTTTTCATAAGTTGATTAAATTGTGTATTATAAAATTCTTTTCCTAAATCTGTTTGTAAATTCGTAGGTGATGATTGTGTTGTATTAAATATGTTATCCATTGCTTTAGTTACATCTACAGCATTTTTTGTTTTAACAGGGTGTGCCCAGGCATATTTTGAGAAAGTATCAATTACGGTTAATAAATATTTATAATTTTTGTTAAATGAAGAATAATTTCCCATTTCAACTAAATCAGCTTGCCACAAATCATTAATTCCTTTTACTATAACATGACGACGTTTAAAATTTTTTCTAGCAGGTTTATGAAGTTCTTCTACAAGTTGTTGTTTTTGCATGATTTATTTTGGCACACTTTCTAATGGGAAAATCGATTGCTCAGGTTTATGTTTTCTCTTTATTTCATCAAATAAAAATTTTTGAATATTTTCAATGTTATAATTTAAACCATATATTTTTTCACGGTAATCTAACAACATCTCATTATTCTTTGCAAGTTGTTGACGAAATGATTCTAATTCTTTGTCTAAATACTCTTTTGTTAGAGAATCCAGAACGGGTGGTGTTGATTTTTTCAAATTATTCAACATCTTATCATTATTTTCAATAAATACTTCTTGTTTTTTCATAAGTTTGGTATGTAAAGCAATAATTTCATTATCAACATACTCTTTTGTTACTGCATCATTATCATTTAAAGGATTTTCAAGATTTTCTATACGTTTTGAATTTATATTAAAGTTTCCTTCATTTGTTAAAATAAATCCTATTCCTGGTGGACCAGGAGGCCCCCGTTCAGAAGAAATTGTAGCATGATGATGTCTCCGAATAGAGAAACGTCCAAACTTGTCAACGCTCATAATGTAAATAATAAATTTCATGATGTAGAATATAAATTTATACGATAATATCTGCTTCTCTGAGTTCCTCAATTATTGAAACTATCTCATTGTTGTGATTATCATGTCCTGCATGTGCAGATGCTAGTAGTAATTTCAATCTATTCACTAATTCGTTTGGATCATCCCAGTATACATAATTAGGTTTTTCTTTCAGTAAATGCATTAATCCAGAGCCAGTATGAGACTCGAACAATTCCTTAATAAGTTTATACTTGTTACTTCTGTTTCCAGATATTTGTCCACTTTCATCATAAGCACGTTTATGTGCATTTGTTTGTATTATAATTTTTTTATAATTTTCAAAGTCCACGTTAGTACATTTCCTTTTATTAGGATTTTTCAAAAACAATAATTGTATCAAACCAGGTGTTAGAGAATAAAACTTTCCATTGATAACAATAGTTTTCTCGTCAATAGAAAACGGAGAGTTTCCTATTTTCCAAATATTTTTATCATGATCTAAATGTGGTCCGTATTTGTAATCAATGTCATCTTCGTTTAATTTCATTTCTTTCAAAAATCGATTCGGTGAATTTGAAAATGTTAGTTGTTGTTGTTGTGATTCATCATCATCAAAACTTTCATCGAATGATTTATGAGAAAAATTAGGTTGTTTAATTGTTTGAGGTGTTTCAAAGTTCTCCTCTAATTTTTTTGAATATTCATGTGGTGTACTTATTGAAAACTCAGTTTTTAGACGTTTAGACTTAAATGGAGTCTCACATTCTTCTTTTATTTCAGTTTTAATATCCGGATAATTAGTTTTATCTACTATTTTTTTCAAAGGTTGCGTAATTGGTTTAAAAACACTTTCCAATTGTATTTCTTCTTCTGCTTTACCAGTTTTCAAAGCTTGATATTTCTTACGAATAACATTTCTTGTTTTTATAATATTCTTAATTAACTCGCTTTCCATAATGATGTTGTTTTAAAGAAAAAACAGCTTAAACAGGTCTTTAAACAGCTCTAAAACAGCTTAAACAGGTCCAAAAACAGGTCTGAAACAGCTTAAACAGGTTCAAAAACAGGTCTGAAACAGCTTAAACAGGTCTAAAAACAGCTCTAAAACAGCTTAAACAGGTCTTTAAACAGCTCTAAAACAGCTTAAACAGGTCCAAAAACAGCTCTAAAACAGCTTAAACAGGTCTTTAAACAGCTCTGAAACAGCTTAAACAGGTCCAAAAACAGCTCTAAAACAGCTTAAACAGGTCCAAAAACAGCTCTAAAACAGCTTAAACAGGTTCAAAAACAGCTTAAACAGGTCTTTGAACAGCTCAGTAGATGAAATAATAATGATATACAACTCTTACACACGTATCTATTTATAATAATATAAAAGTATCAAATCCCTTTCTGTATCGTCCACAATCTAATGAACTATCTTTGTTTATTACTAAAAATCCGTAATTATCTTTCCAACATTTTGAACACATATCTCGAAATTTTTCATATGACATATCTGTATTGACGTGATCATTATAAATATGCTTTAAATTCATTTCATCTTGTTTAAAAATTACAATAAAGTTTGAGTTATCACGTATCAAGTGTTTTGGAATATGTGTATAAGTCTGACATAAGTAAAAGCTATCGATATCCTTATGACGTCCCATACAAAAATATGAACGTATATTATTTTGTTTTTCGCCTGCAACATCATCAAATATAAAAATCGAGTTTCGTTTTGCCTGTTCTGGTGACATTATTTCAGTATTCTCAGAAAATGTGTTGTATCCTAACCCTTTAATTGGCAAAATCAGTTTTTTAAGATACTCATATTTTGGTTGATATAAAGATTTTGAGTATATGTAAATATTTTCAAATTTAAGACCATTCGGGTGTTCAAGTAAACTCATCATTACATTTGTTTTTCCGCAATTCGACGGACCCACAATAATGGCACGTACATTGTTAGGTAATAGCTTACTATGTTTAATTTTATTTGAAGTATTTGTTACAAAATCTGCATTTTTTACATTTAATGTATCACGTTGTTTTATGAACCGCATACTGATAAGAGCTAAAGAAAAAACAACTATAAATACATAATTTATAGATTTTCAACATCATTCTATTTATCTGTCTGTGTGAGGAAACATATAAAATGATCAAATATAATCGAAAAACATTTAGTCGATCTCAAACTCGCAAAGGTAAAGGACTAGTGAATACATTAATCAATAAGTTACCAGTAGAGCTTCATCTTCCTGGTTATCAATATTGTGGACCTGGTACAAAACTACAACAACGTCTTGCTAGAGGTGATCAAGGGATCAATCAGTTAGATCAAGCTTGCAAACAACACGATATATTTTACTCTCAACATAAGGACAACAATCAACGTCATACAGCTGACAAAATATTAGCAGAAAAAGCTTGGGAAAGGGTAAAGGCAAAAGATTCAAGTATTGGTGAACGTATAAACTCTTGGTTTGTTACAAACGCAATGAAAGCTAAAGTGAAATTTGGCATGGGACTTAAAAAGAAATCAACAAATAAGAAGAAGAAGAATAAAGTGAAAACGCGTAAAGTGTTCCGAAAAGCTATTCAAAATGCTCGTAAGATATTAAAAGCACAAAAACCAGAAGAAATGAACAGTGCTATTAGAATAGCATTAAATGCAGCCAAGAACACTATAAAAGGAAAAAAATCATCAATTGAACTACCTCGCATCATACCTATTCCAAAAACAGGCGGTATTTTACCATTCTTAGTTCCACTTTTTGCGGGACTCTCAGCAGTAGGAGCATTATCTGGTGGTGCAGCAAAAATAGCAAAGGTAATCAAAGATGCAAAACAAGCTAGAGAACAACTAGCTGAAAATCAACGACATAATAAAACTATGGAAGCAGTAGCAATGGGAAAAGGATTACAACTTAAACCATATAGGAAAGGTCTTGGTCTTTTTTTAAATCCAAATCCAAAAAACTTTTAAGTAAGCTACCCAATAAACCTCTAAGTGAAATTGATTTAATGAGATATGGTAAAAGTATACCGCACATTAGAGCTGTATTCATGAAAGATAAACTACCACCAAAACCTTATAAAAATGAGTGTGGTATAGTAAATCTAGATGATTCAAGTGGTCCTGGTACACATTGGGTAGCATATCAAAAAAAAGGAAATCGTGTTGAATACTTTGACAGTTATGGTAATTTGCAACCACCTCTAGAAATTGTTAGATATTTAGGAAATAATATAGAATACAATTATAATAGATATCAAAATTTCAATTCATTTAAATGTGGACACTTATGTTTAAAGTTTCTGTATAATTTTATTGATGTAAATTAGTATAAATAAATGTGTAAACATAAAACTATTATTCATTTCACTTAAAACCTTCAACATGTCAGTAACATTAACTTTAAGTGGGAATACATCTATATTAACAACTGAATACTTCCCCCCTATAGATCTATCATCTGACTATCTTTGTGGTCTTGTTGATTTTCATACCTATAATTCAATACCTAATGTGGATAGTAGCAATAACTTATTTCATATAGGTTATGAAACTATTGTATAGTTTTCACCCAATATATTACACAACCAGGATTTTTTTTCACTACCTTTAACGTATATTGAGGTATCTTCTAAATTTTTGCGTAAAAATTGCTTAACACTTTCAAAATCAATTGATCCTTCGTTCCATGTTAAACCATGGACATATCATATAACAACGCATATCGATTACGTTCAAAAAGTATATTTAAATTATCATATGGATACGTTTCAGAGTTCAAATGAGCTTTAATGTTAGCTAGTTTACAATGATCAAATTTACTAACATCGGTCTCTTTTTGGTTTTGTCGATTGGTTTGTAATGCAAATATCAAAAAACGAGGTTTTTCTAGTTGCGTAGATGTTTTAACAGTCCATATGATATGATTTGTTTTTGGAATGTTGGGATATTCATATAAATCCCAGCTGCGGAAGCTAATACGAATTGGTTTCGCATTTTGAGTAATTTTGAGAAGTTTTAGTCTTTCTTTATCGTCTACATTTATATGTGGTACTTTCCATAAGACTTTTGCGAGTGTAATTTTATAGTCTGCAGCTGTAGCTGGTAGTTGAACCGCATTTGCATCACTTCTTGCTCTAATTAAAACTAGATCGTGTCTTACATTCACAACTATTTTTTTGTAGTCTTCAGCAAATCCTAATAGCATTTTTAGAGGTATACAAAAATTAAAATATCCAGATGTAGGTAATATAGTACTATTTCCTGTCCATACAGCATTATACAGCATTGTACTTTCACTTTCACTCAATGAAATGTAATTTTTTAAAGCACTGCTGATTCCTACATTCCGACAACGATCAATTTCGACACCATTCAATTCATATCGTATTTCATCAAATAAGAAGGCTCCAAAATTATTATTCAGTTTATAATCAGGTATTACAGTTCCATCGCCTTTAGTTAGAGTTCCTTCAATATATATAAAACTTTCACTTGGTAGTAAATATAAATCTTGGTTTTGAATAGAAATTCGTATTTCATCGCTATTGTTGTATGATTCTACAAATGGTGAATACGTATGATATTCTTTTTTAGTAATACTTTCATCAAAGTGAGGTTCTTCTAAAATATCCAGTATATCATGCATGTTGTTTGCTTTTTAAAACAAATCCTAATGACTCTAAAAATTTTCTGTTTTCAATTGTTAGTGATGATGGTTTCTTAGAAATGAGGTCTCTTTGTGTTGTTGTTGTCTGTTCAATAGGTAATGGTGTACTAATGATATTATCACTTTTGAATGAGTTTTTATTATTATTATGTTTGTTGTATATCAGCATATCTAGTTCTTATCTATTTGACACTTACATAAGAAATAATAGCTTTAGTAATCAGACTACTTATTTTATACTTTAAGTCTTATTTTATAATTGTGGTTTCAAATGTAATCTAATTGTAATTATTTCACCTCTGAAATTAATCAAATCTCCATCTTGATCTACAATTTTTACTTCAACAGAACTAATTCGTTTGACATTTACAGGTAAATATATAACATTCTTAGGAACTTCTGTTATCTTATACCCTGGTCCTACATCAGGCGAGAATTCATGAAGAGTGTGAACAGGAATATTATTAATATATGATCCTACTATTAGATTACATTCAATTCGTATAGCGTTAACTTTAGTTATATTCACAGGTAAATCAGACACATGTGTTGTATTTGACTCCAATTCTTTTTTACTGAAACCTAACAGTTGACCAATAGATCTGTCTCTGTTAAAGTAGACGTTGTGTGTACTTTTAATTTCTGTTTTGAGTGTGTTGTTGTTTGCTTGTATTTTGATAGTAGGCTTAGTTTTCGTTTTTTCGAGCTCTTTTTGAATGAAATTCGCGATGTCATCAACTTCATAAGATCCCACAGGTATTTTAATAGTTTCATAACCTATATGAAATAAGTTATTGCTACTATCCACATTAGGTATTGAATTATAGGTATGAAAATCAACAAGACCACAAAGATAGTCAGATGATAGATCTATAGGGGGGAAGTATTCAGTTGTTAATATAGATGTATTCCCACTTAAAGTTAATGTTACTGACATGTTGAAGGTTTTAAGTGAAATGAATAATAGTTTTATGTTTACACATTTATTTATACTAATTTACATCAATAAAATTATACAGAAACTTTAAACATAAGTGTCCACATTTAAATGAATTGAAATTTTGATATCTATTATAATTGTATTCTATATTATTTCCTAAATATCTAACAATTTCTAGAGGTGGTTGCAAATTACCATAACTGTCAAAGTATTCAACACGATTTCCTTTTTTTTGATATGCTACCCAATGTGTACCAGGACCACTTGAATCATCTAGATTTACTATACCACACTCATTTTTATAAGGTTTTGGTGGTAGTTTATCTTTCATGAATACAGCTCTAATGTGCGGTATACTTTTACCATATCTCATTAAATCAATTTCACTTAGAGGTTTATTGGGTAGCTTACTTAAAAGTTTTTTGGATTTGGATTTAAAAAAAGACCAAGACCTTTCCTATATGGTTTAAGTTGTAATCCTTTTCCCATTGCTACTGCTTCCATAGTTTTATTATGTCGTTGATTTTCAGCTAGTTGTTCTCTAGCTTGTTTTGCATCTTTGATTACCTTTGCTATTTTTGCTGCACCACCAGATAATGCTCCTACTGCTGAGAGTCCCGCAAAAAGTGGAACTAAGAATGGTAAAATACCGCCTGTTTTTGGAATAGGTATGATGCGAGGTAGTTCAATTGATGATTTTTTTCCTTTTATAGTGTTCTTGGCTGCATTTAATGCTATTCTAATAGCACTGTTCATTTCTTCTGGTTTTTGTGCTTTTAATATCTTACGAGCATTTTGAATAGCTTTTCGGAACACTTTACGCGTTTTCACTTTATTCTTCTTCTTCTTATTTGTTGATTTCTTTTTAAGTCCCATGCCAAATTTCACTTTAGCTTTCATTGCGTTTGTAACAAACCAAGAGTTTATACGTTCACCAATACTTGAATCTTTTGCCTTTACCCTTTCCCAAGCTTTTTCTGCTAATATTTTGTCAGCTGTATGACGTTGATTGTTGTCCTTATGTTGAGAGTAAAATATATCGTGTTGTTTGCAAGCTTGATCTAACTGATTGATCCCTTGATCACCTCTAGCAAGACGTTGTTGTAGTTTTGTACCAGGTCCACAATATTGATAACCAGGAAGATGAAGCTCTACTGGTAACTTATTGATTAATGTATTCACTAGTCCTTTACCTTTGCGAGTTTGAGATCGACTAAATGTTTTTCGATTATATTTGATCATTTTATATGTTTCCTCACACAGACAGATAAATAGAATGATGTTGAAAATCTATAAATTATGTATTTATAGTTGTTTTTTCTTTAGCTCTTATCAGTATGCGGTTCATAAAACAACGTGATACATTAAATGTAAAAAATGCAGATTTTGTAACAAATACTTCAAATAAAATTAAACATAGTAAGCTATTACCTAACAATGTACGTGCCATTATTGTGGGTCCGTCGAATTGCGGAAAAACAAATGTAATGATGAGTTTACTTGAACACCCGAATGGTCTTAAATTTGAAAATATTTACATATACTCAAAATCTTTATATCAACCAAAATATGAGTATCTTAAAAAACTGATTTTGCCAATTAAAGGGTTAGGATACAACACATTTTCTGAGAATACTGAAATAATGTCACCAGAACAGGCAAAACGAAACTCGATTTTTATATTTGATGATGTTGCAGGCGAAAAACAAAATAATATACGTTCATATTTTTGTATGGGACGTCATAAGGATATCGATAGCTTTTACTTATGTCAGACTTATACACATATTCCAAAACACTTGATACGTGATAACTCAAACTTTATTGTAATTTTTAAACAAGATGAAATGAATTTAAAGCATATTTATAATGATCACGTCAATACAGATATGTCATATGAAAAATTTCGAGATATGTGTTCAAAATGTTGGAAAGATAATTACGGATTTTTAGTAATAAACAAAGATAGTTCATTAGATTGTGGACGATACAGAAAGGGATTTGATACTTTTATATTATTATAAATAGATACGTGTGTAAGAGTTGTATATCATTATTATTTCATCTACTGAGCTGTTCAAAGACCTGTTTAAGCTGTTTTTGAACCTGTTTAAGCTGTTTTAGAGCTGTTTTTGGACCTGTTTAAGCTGTTTTAGAGCTGTTTTTGGACCTGTTTAAGCTGTTTCAGAGCTGTTTAAAGACCTGTTTAAGCTGTTTTAGAGCTGTTTTTGGACCTGTTTAAGCTGTTTTAGAGCTGTTTAAAGACCTGTTTAAGCTGTTTTAGAGCTGTTTTTAGACCTGTTTAAGCTGTTTCAGACCTGTTTTTGAACCTGTTTAAGCTGTTTCAGACCTGTTTTTGGACCTGTTTAAGCTGTTTTAGAGCTGTTTAAAGACCTGTTTAAGCTGTTTTTTCTTTAAAACAACATCATTATGGAAAGCGAGTTAATTAAGAATATTATAAAAACAAGAAATGTTATTCGTAAGAAATATCAAGCTTTGAAAACTGGTAAAGCAGAAGAAGAAATACAATTGGAAAGTGTTTTTAAACCAATTACGCAACCTTTGAAAAAAATAGTAGATAAAACTAATTATCCGGATATTAAAACTGAAATAAAAGAAGAATGTGAGACTCCATTTAAGTCTAAACGTCTAAAAACTGAGTTTTCAATAAGTACACCACATGAATATTCAAAAAAATTAGAGGAGAACTTTGAAACACCTCAAACAATTAAACAACCTAATTTTTCTCATAAATCATTCGATGAAAGTTTTGATGATGATGAATCACAACAACAACAACTAACATTTTCAAATTCACCGAATCGATTTTTGAAAGAAATGAAATTAAACGAAGATGACATTGATTACAAATACGGACCACATTTAGATCATGATAAAAATATTTGGAAAATAGGAAACTCTCCGTTTTCTATTGACGAGAAAACTATTGTTATCAATGGAAAGTTTTATTCTCTAACACCTGGTTTGATACAATTATTGTTTTTGAAAAATCCTAATAAAAGGAAATGTACTAACGTGGACTTTGAAAATTATAAAAAAATTATAATACAAACAAATGCACATAAACGTGCTTATGATGAAAGTGGACAAATATCTGGAAACAGAAGTAACAAGTATAAACTTATTAAGGAATTGTTCGAGTCTCATACTGGCTCTGGATTAATGCATTTACTGAAAGAAAAACCTAATTATGTATACTGGGATGATCCAAACGAATTAGTGAATAGATTGAAATTACTACTAGCATCTGCACATGCAGGACATGATAATCACAACAATGAGATAGTTTCAATAATTGAGGAACTCAGAGAAGCAGATATTATCGTATAAATTTATATTCTACATCATGAAATTTATTATTTACATTATGAGCGTTGACAAGTTTGGACGTTTCTCTATTCGGAGACATCATCATGCTACAATTTCTTCTGAACGGGGGCCTCCTGGTCCACCAGGAATAGGATTTATTTTAACAAATGAAGGAAACTTTAATATAAATTCAAAACGTATAGAAAATCTTGAAAATCCTTTAAATGATAATGATGCAGTAACAAAAGAGTATGTTGATAATGAAATTATTGCTTTACATACCAAACTTATGAAAAAACAAGAAGTATTTATTGAAAATAATGATAAGATGTTGAATAATTTGAAAAAATCAACACCACCCGTTCTGGATTCTCTAACAAAAGAGTATTTAGACAAAGAATTAGAATCATTTCGTCAACAACTTGCAAAGAATAATGAGATGTTGTTAGATTACCGTGAAAAAATATATGGTTTAAATTATAACATTGAAAATATTCAAAAATTTTTATTTGATGAAATAAAGAGAAAACATAAACCTGAGCAATCGATTTTCCCATTAGAAAGTGTGCCAAAATAAATCATGCAAAAACAACAACTTGTAGAAGAACTTCATAAACCTGCTAGAAAAAATTTTAAACGTCGTCATGTTATAGTAAAAGGAATTAATGATTTGTGGCAAGCTGATTTAGTTGAAATGGGAAATTATTCTTCATTTAACAAAAATTATAAATATTTATTAACCGTAATTGATACTTTCTCAAAATATGCCTGGGCACACCCTGTTAAAACAAAAAATGCTGTAGATGTAACTAAAGCAATGGATAACATATTTAATACAACACAATCATCACCTACGAATTTACAAACAGATTTAGGAAAAGAATTTTATAATACACAATTTAATCAACTTATGAAAAAATACAATGTTAATCATTATTCAACATATAGCATATTGAAAGCATCGATTGTTGAACGTTTTAATAGAACATTAAAAGAGATGATGTGGAAAGAATTTAGTATGAATGGATCATATAAATGGATTGATAATGTAAAAGTGTTAGTTGCTAAATACAATAACAGTATTCATCGAACAATAAAAATGCGCCCAAAAGATGTTAATAAGAACAATGAAAAACTTTTATTAAAAACAGTTTACAATAACTTAAAAATTTTTCATAAACCAAAATACAAAATGGGGGATAAAGTACGAATAAGCAAATATAAACATATTTTTGAGAAGGGATATACACCCAACTGGACCACCGAGATTTTCACGATTACAAAAGTTCAAAACACAAACCCCATAACGTATCTTTTAGAGGATTATAAAGGACAACCAATTGAAGGAGGTTTTTACGAAAAACAAATAATTAAAACCAAACATCCAGATCTTTATTTAGTGGAAAAAATTTTAAGAAAAAAAGGAAGAAAAGTTTTTGTGAAATGGTTAGGATTTAATAATCAACATAATTCGTGGATAGACGAGAAGGAATTATTAAAAAAATAAATAAAATGTATGAAAAATTATTTTTAATAAATGTTTTTTTTTTTTGCAAAATCTTATTATTTATTGATATTGGGATTTATTTACATATTTGGTGTTTACCAACCAACAAGTTTTATTTGATATCAATAAAATAAAGAGAAACTAATAAAAGTCAACTCATGCTTTAAATTATTAACAGTCAACCAGCATTATTCAGAGTGTAAAGATGGATTTTGAAAGCGAGTTTTACACAGATTATTTATCACACGAAGATAGGAGAACTCTTGTCTACTATCGAAAATATATACAAAAATATGAAAACATGGAAATAATAACATCAGTTCATGGATCTCATTACATTGATTGTTGTTGGGCTAAAGATGAAACAACTACCGGACCAGATATATGTGTTTGTAGTTATAGACAAAATAAAGTTATCAAATTTAAAAATGAATTTGAAAAATTATTGAAATTTTACAAGAAATTGATTGAGTACTTAGAAGAAGGAAATCTGGATATAATAGATAATATTTCATTTTTTTTAAATGAATTCGATACATTTTTTGGTTCAGAATCATATGGACAAGTTGTTTTTAACAAAAAAGAAATTGAAAATATTCGAGAATATTTAAACAACAGCAAAAGTGAAGAATATACATCAAACGGCCATTATCTTGCATGTTCTAATCCTGAAGACAATGAAAATATTTGTGAATGTGATTTAATAGAAGAAAAACAAAGAGAAAAAACTGATAGAGCTAAAGAAGCTATTAGACTAATAGAGGAATTTCTTGGAACAATATATTATAATTATTTTGCTGATTATTAGTTAATAAATAAAAACACTTGATATTCATTTTAAAAAAATTGTTTTTTATTGATTTTATATTACATTATAAAAACCAGGTAAACTTATATCAAATTGTTGTGAATATTCATCATAATTCACATTATCTTCTGTTTCTGTTGAATATTGCTGATCTGTTTCTGATTGTATAGGTTGTTGTTGTTCATTCTCCGTTACTTGAGGTAGTTGTTGTTGTTCTTGAAGTTCACTAAAGTCTATACTGTAAAATTTTCCTACTTGACCATAGTTGATTAAGTGATATTTTCCCTTGTTCAACCCTGCTATTACATTATCTGATAATTTATTATACTTTTCAGGTAAATTGAGACGTTGATTTCCTTCTAACTCAAGCAAAATTCGATCACCAAATTTAGTGTTAACTTTTTCTGCACTGATGATCTTATATGGATGGTTTTTTACCATATTTCCCAAGTTTAAGTATATAATGTTTCGAAATGATTTTAACTCTTCCAGCTCAGAAGCAAATACTTTGTTAGGTAGTTTATCTCTAACAAGTTTATCTTCCTGTTTGCGTTTAACTGCTTTTGATGTCTTCAGTGTTTGTTTTGAACTTACTTTTTCAGGTTTCTGTACTTCACTCATTTTACAAATTTTAAACGAAAGATTAATCAAATCACTTGAAAATTAAACGACGAAATGATGCCGTTTGTAGAAATCGTCTTCATTTATAGTCTTATCCCCACCCTTTTTCCACCGCTTACAAATGCTGCCAAAATACACACACACACACACACACACACACACACACATCCAACTAGAATTTCACAATTTGATGAAATCCTTATCATGAAATAAAAACATTAAAACATCATATAATACAATTTAAAATGGAATTCGCATTTGTTTATTTTAGGATGGAATTTGCAAGCTTTGCAAAAATATACATCGCATGTGTCGGTAATTAAATAAATTGCGCGTGGTGGTATTTACACAAACATGTCTCAACATGATTAGCACTGATAAAGCACATGTTAATCACGCGGCTTTTTTCTATGCTTCAAGGTCTCATGATGATGTCATTCAACCGGGCCAGAGCCGACATTTTTGAATTCTTTTCAGTATACTTTCAAAACAAACTTCGCATACTTTTAGGTTATGACGCCATTTTGTAACAAAAAATTTGCATACTTTAAGGTGAAACACCACAACCAAAAAGCTTAACACCATCAAAGCTATACCACATACCACAAACATAATCCACATACCACAAAAGCTACACCACATACCACAACCTACACCACATACCACAACCCAAAAGCTCAAAGCTTTCAAGCTCTCACCGCATATCTCAACACAAAAAGCTCTAAAGCTCATGACGTCATCAAAAAAGCTGTGCACAAAACCCTCCCTGAGTTAGAACCGGCATGTCCCCACTACTATAGATCTCACTTGTTTCACTTCACTTCAATTGAAAAGCTCACTTGTTTTACTTCTCTTCAATTGATTAAGCTCAGTTGCTTCACTTCACTTCAACTGATTGGGCTCACTTTGTTAGCTTCACTTCAACAAAAAGAGCTCACTTGTTTTACTTCACTTCAACTGTTTAAGCTCAGTTGCTTCACTTCACTTCAACTGAGTAGGATCACTTCACTAGCTTCACTTCAACTAATAGAGCTCACTTGTTTCACTTTACTTCAATTGATTAAGCTCAGTTGCTTCACTTCACTTCAACTGAGTAGGATCACTTCACTAGCTTTACTCCAACAAAGAGATCTCACTTGTTTCACTTCACTTCAATTGAAAAGGTCACTTGTTTTACTTCACTTCAATTGATTAAGGTCAGTTGCTTCACTTCCCTTCAACTGATTGGGCTCACTTTGTTAGCTTCACTTCAACAAAAAGAGCTCACTTGTTTTACTTCACTTCAACTGTTTAAGCTCAGTTGCTTCACTTCACTTCAACTGAGTAGGATCACTTCACTAGCTTCACTGCAACTAATAGAGCTCACTTGTTTCACTTTACTTCAATTGATTAAGCTCAGTTGCTTCACTTCACTTCAACTGATTGGGCTCACTTAACTAGCTTCACTTCAACTAAAGAGCTCACTTGTTTCACTTCACTTCAATTGATAAAGCTCAGTTGCTTCACTTCATTTCAACTGATTGAGCTCACTTAGATAGCTTTACTCCAACAAATAGATCTCACTTGTTTCACTTCACTTCAATTGATAAAGCTCAGTTGCTTCACTTCACTTTAACTGATTGGGCTCACTTAGATAGCTTTACTCCAACTAATAGAGCTCACTTGTTTCACTTTACTTCAATTGATAAAGCTCAGTTGCTTCACTTCACTTTACCTGATTAGGCTTACTTAACTAGCTTCACTTCAACTAATAGAGCTGACTTGTTTACTTCACTTCAATTGATTTAGCTCAGTTGCTTTACTTCACTTTAACTGATTGGGCTCACTTAGATAGCTGTACTCCAACTAATAGAGCTAACTCGTTTCACTTCACTTCAACTGATTAGGCTTACCTAACTAGCTTTACTTCAACTAATAGAGTTTACTTGTTTCACTTCACTTCAAATGATAAAGCTCAGTTGCTTCACTTCACTTCAACTGATTGGGCTCACTTAGATAGCTTTACTCCAACAAATAGATCTCACTTGTGTCACTTCACTTCAATTGAAAAGCTCACTTGTTTTACTTCACTTCAATTGATTAAGGTCAGTTGCTTCACTTCACTTCAACTGATTGGGCTCACTTTGTTAGCTTCACTTCAACAAAAAGAGCTCACTTGTTTTACTTCACTTCAACTGTTTAAGCTCAGTTGCTTCACTTCACTTCAACTGAGTAGGATCACTTCACTAGCTTCACTTCAACTAATAGAGCTCACTTGTTTCACTTTACTTCAATTGATTAAGCTCAGTTGCTTCACTTCACTTCAACTGATTGGGCTCACTTAACTAGCTTCACTTCAACTAAAGAGCTCACTTGTTTCACTTCACTTCAATTGATAAAGCTCAGTTGCTTCACTTCATTTCAACTGATTGAGCTCAGTTAGATAGCTTTACTCCAACAAATAGATCTCACTTGTTTCACTTCAGTTCAATTGATAAAGCTCAGTTGCTTCACTTCACTTTAACTGATTGGGCTCACTTAGATAGCTTTACTCCAACTAATAGAGCTCACTTGTTTCACTTTACTTCAATTGATAAAGCTCAGTTGCTTCACTTCACTTTACCTGATTAGGCTTACTTAACTAGCTTCACTTCAACTAATAGAGCTGACTTGCTTCACTTCCCTTCAACTGATTGGGCTCACTTTGTTAGCTTCACTTCAACAAAAAGAGCTCACTTGTTTTACTTCACTTCAACTGTTTAAGCTCAGTTGCTTCACTTCACTTCAACTGAGTAGGATCACTTCACTAGCTTCACTTCAACTAATAGAGCTCACTTGTTTCACTTTACTTCAATTGATTAAGCTCAGTTGCTTCACTTCACTTCAACTGATTGGGCTCACTTAACTAGCTTCACTTCAACTAAAGAGCTCACTTGTTTCACTTCACTTCAATTGATAAAGCTCAGTTGATACAGTTCACTTCAACTGATTAGGCTCACTTAACTAGCTTCACTACAACTAAAGAGCTCACTTGTTTCACTTCACTTCAATTGATTAAGCTCAATTGCTTCACTTCACTTCAACTGATTGGGCTCACTTAGATAGCTTTACTCCAACAAATAGATCTCACTTGTTTCACTTCACTTCAATTGATAAAGCTCAGTTGCTTCACTTCACTTTAACTGATTAGGCTTACTTAACTAGCTTCACTTCAATTGAAATGCTCACTTGTTTTACTTCACTTCAATTGATTAAGCTCAGTTGCTTCACTTCACTTCAACTGATTGGGCTCACTTAGTTAGCTTCACTTCAACAAATAGAGCTCACTTGTTTTACTTCACTTCAATTGATTAAGCTCAGTTGCTTCACTTCACTTTAATTGATTAAGCTCATTTGCTTTACTTCACTCCAACTGATTGGGCTCACTTAACTAGCTTCACTTCAACTAATAAAGCTGACTTGTTTCACTTCACTTCAATTGATTAAGCTCATTTGCTTTACTTCACTCCAACTGATTAGGCTTACTTAACTAGCTTCACTTCAATTGAAATGCTCACTTGTTTTACTTCACTTCAACTGTTTAAGCTCAGTTGCTTCACTTCACTTCAACTGAGTAGGATCACTTCACTAGCTTCACTTCAACTAATAGAGCTCACTTGTTTCACTTTACTTCAATTGATTAAGCTCAGTTGCTTCACTTCACTTCAACTGATTGGGCTCACTTAACTAGCTTCACTTCAACTAAAGAGCTCACTTGTTTCACTTCACTTCAATTGATAAAGCTCAGTTGCTTCACTTCATTTCAACTGATTGAGCTCAGTTAGATAGCTTTACTCCAACAAATAGATCTCACTTGTTTCACTTCACTTCAATTGATAAAGCTCAGTTGCTTCACTTCACTTTAACTGATTGGGCTCACTTAGATAGCTTTACTCCAACTAATAGAGCTCACTTGTTTCACTTTACTTCAATTGATAAAGCTCAGTTGCTTCACTTCACTTTACCTGATTAGGCTTACTTAACTAGCTTCACTTCAACTAATAGAGCTGACTTGCTTCACTTCCCTTCAACTGATTGGGCTCACTTTGTTAGCTTCACTTCAACAAAAAGAGCTCACTTGTTTTACTTCACTTCAACTGTTTAAGCTCAGTTGCTTCACTTCACTTCAACTGAGTAGGATCACTTCACTAGCTTCACTTCAACTAATAGAGCTCACTTGTTTCACTTTACTTCAATTGATTAAGCTCAGTTGCTTCACTTCACTTCAACTGATTGGGCTCACTTAACTAGCTTCACTTCAACTAAAGAGCTCACTTGTTTCACTTCACTTCAATTGATAAAGCTCAGTTGCTTCACTTCATTTCAACTGATTGAGCTCACTTAACTAGCTTCACTACAACTAAAGAGCTCACTTGTTTCACTTCACTTCAATTGATTAAGCTCAATTGCTTCACTTCACTTCAACTGATTGGGCTCACTTAGATAGCTTTACTCCAACAAATAGATCTCACTTGTTTCACTTCACTTCAATTGATAAAGCTCAGTTGCTTCACTTCACTTTAACTGATTAGGCTTACTTAACTAGCTTCACTTCAATTGAAATGCTCACTTGTTTTACTTCACTTCAATTGATTAAGCTCAGTTGCTTCACTTCACTTCAACTGATTGGGCTCACTTAGTTAGCTTCACTTCAACAAATAGAGCTCACTTGTTTTACTTCACTTCAATTGATTAAGCTCAGTTGCTTCACTTCACTTTAATTGATTAAGCTCATTTGCTTTACTTCACTCCAACTGATTGGGCTCACTTAACTAGCTTCACTTCAACTAATAAAGCTGACTTGTTTCACTTCACTTCAATTGATTAAGGTCAGTTGCTTCACTTCACTTCAACTGATTGGGCTCACTTTGTTAGCTTCACTTCAACAAATAGAGCTCACTTTTTTTACTTCACTCCAATTGATTAAGCTCAGTTGCTTCACTTCACTTCAACTGATTGGGCTCACTTAGATAGCTTTACTCCAACTAATAGAGCTCACTTGTTTCACTTCACTTCAATTGATAAAGCTCAGTTGCTTCACTTCACTTTACCTGATTAGGCTCACTTAACTAGCTTCACTTCAACTAATAGAGCTGACTTGTTTCACTTCACTTCAACTGATTAGGCTCACTTAACTGGCTTCACTTCAACTAATAGAGCTGACTTGTTTCACTTCACTTCAACTGATTAGGCTCACTTAACTAGCTTCACTTCAACTAATAGAGTTAACTAGTTTCACGTCACTTCAATTGATTAAGCTCAGTTGCTTCACTTCACTTCAACTGATTGGGCTCACTTAACTAGCTTCACTTCAACTAAAGAGCTCACTTGTTTCACTTCACTTCAATTGATTAAGCTCAATTGCTTCACTTCACTTCAACTGATTAGGTTAACTTAGTTAGCTTCACTTCAACAAATAGAGCTCACTTGTTTCACTTCACTTCAATTGATAAAGCTCAGTTGCTTCACTTCACATCAACTGATTGGGCTCACTTAGATAGCTTTACTCCAACAAATAGATCTCACTTGTTTCACTTCACTTCAATTGATAAAGCTTAGTTGCTTCACTTCACTTTAACTGATTAGGCTCACTTAACTAGCTTCACTTCAATTGAAAAGCTCACTTGTTTTACTTCACTTCAATTGATTAAGGTCAGTTGCTTCACTTCACTTCAACTGATTGGGCTCACTTTGTTAGCTTCACTTCAACAAAAAGAGCTCACTTGTTTTACTTCACTTCAATTGATTAAGCTCAGTTGCTTCACTTCACTTCAACTGATTGGGCTCACTTAGTTAGCTTCACTTCAACAAATAGAGCTCACTTGTTTTACTTCACTTTAATTGATTAAGCTCAGTTGCTTTACTTCACTCCAACTGATTGTGCTCACTTAACTAGCTTCACTTTAACTAAAGAGCTCACTTTTTTTACTTCACTTCAATTGATTAAGGTCAGTTGCTCCACTTCACTTCAACTGATTGGGCTCACTTTGTTAGCTTCACTTCAACAAAAAGAGCTCACTTGTTTTACTTCACTTCAATTGATTAAGCTCAGTTGCTTCACTTCACTTCAACTGATTGGGCTCACTTAGATAGCTTTACTCCAACTAATAGAGCTCACTTGTTTCACTTCACTTCAATTGATAAAGCTCAGTTGCTTCACTTCACTTTACCTGATTAGGCTCACTTAACTAGCTTCACTTCAACTTATAGAGCTGACTTGTTTCACTTCACTTCAATTGATTAAGCTCAGTTGCTTTACTTCACTTTAACTGATTGGGCTCACTTAGAAAGCTGTACTCCAACTAATAGAGCTAACTCGTTTTACTTCACTTCAACTGATTAGGCTTACCTAACTAGCTTTACTTCAACTAATAGAGTTTACTTGTTTCACTTCACTTCAAATGATAAAGCTCAGTTGCTTCACTTCACTTCAACTGATTGGGCTCACTTAGTTAGCTTCACTTCAACAAATAGAGCTCACTTGTTTTACATCACTTTAATTGATTAAGCTCAGTTGCTTTACTTCACTCCAACTGATTGTGCTCACTTAACTAGCTTCACTTCAACTAAAGAGCTCACTTTTTTTACTTCACTTCAATTGATCAAGGTCAGTTGCTTCACTTCACTTCAACTGATTGGGCTCACTTTGTTAGCTTCACTTCAACAAAAAGAGCTCACTTGTTTTACTTCACTTCAATTGATTAAGCTCAGTTGCTTCACTTCACTTCAACTGATTGGGCTCATTTAGATAGCTTTACTCCAACAAATAGATCTCACTTGTTTCACTTCACTTCAATAGAAAAGCTCACTTGTTTACTTCACTTCAATTGATTAAGCTCAGTTGCTTCATTTCACTTCAACTGATTGGGCTCACTTAGTTAGCTTCACTTCAACAAATAGAGCTCACTTGTTTTACTTCACTTTAATTGATTAAGCTCAGTTGCTTTACTTCACTCCAACTGATTGTGCTCACTTAACTAGGTTCACTTCAACTAAAGAGCTCACTTTTTTTACTTCACTTCAATTGATTAAGGTCAGTTGCTTCACTTCCCTTCAACTGATTGGGCTCACTTTGTTAGCTTCACTTCAACAAAAAGAGCTCACTTGTTTTACTTCACTTCAACTGTTTAAGCTCAGTTGCTTCACTTCACTTCAACTGAGTAGGATCACTTCACTAGCTTCACTACAACTAATAGAGCTCACTTGTTTCACTTCACTTCAATTGATAAAGCTCAGTTGCATCACTTCACTTTAACTCATCAGGCTCACTTAACTAGCTTCACTTCAATTGAAAAGCTCACTTGTTTTACTTCACTTCAATTGATTAAGCAAAGTTGCTTCACTTCACTTCAACTGATTGGGCTCACTTTGTTAGCTTCACTTCAACAAATAGAGCTCACTTGTTTTACTTCACTTCAATTGATAAAGCTCAGTTGCTTCACTTCACTTTAACTGATTGGGCTCACTTAGATAGCTTTACTCCAACTAATAGAGCTCACTCGTTTCACTTCACTTCAACTGATTAAGCTTACCTAACTAGCTCTACTTCAACTAATAGAGTTCACTTGTTTTACTTCACTTCAATTGATTAAGTTCAGTTGATACACTTCACTTCAACTGATTAGGTTCACTTATTAGCTTCACTTCAACAAATAGACCTCACTTGTTTCACTTCACTTCAATTCATAAAGCTCAGTTGCTTCACTTCACTTCAAGTGATTGGGCTCACTTAGATAGCTTTACTCCAACAAATAGATCCCACTTGTTTCACTTCACTTCAATTGATAAAGCTCAGTTGCTTCACTTCACTTTAACTGATTAGGCTCACTTAACTAGCTTCACTTCAATTGAAAAGCTCACTTGTTTTACTTCACTTCAATTGAAAAGCTCACTTGTTTTACTTCACTTCAATTGATTAAGCTCAGTTGCTTCACTTCAACAAATAGAGCTCACTTTTTTTACTTCACTTCAATTGATTAAGCTCAGTTGCTTCACTTCACTTCAACTGATTGGGCTCACTTAACTAGCTTCACTTCAACTAAAGAGTTCACTTTTTTTACATCACTTCAATTGATTAAGGTCAGTTGCTTCACTTCAGTTCAACTGATTGGGCTCACTTAGATAGCTTTACTCCAACTAATAGAGCTCACTTGTTTCACTTTACTTCAATTGATAAAGCTCAGTTGCTTCACTTCACTTTACCTGATGAGGCTTACTTAACTAGCTTCACTTCAACTAATAGAGCTGACTTGTTCCACTTCACTTCAATTGATTAAGCTCAGTTGCTGCACTTCACTTCAACTGATTAGGCTCATTTAACTAGCTTCACTTCAACTAAAGAGCTCACTTGTTCACTTCACTTCAATTGATTAAGCTCAGTTGCCTCACTTCACTTCAACTGATTAAGCTCAGTTGCTTCACTTCACTACAACTGATAAGGCTCACATAACTAGCTTCACTTCAACTAATAGAGCTCACTTGTTCCACTTCACTTCAATTGATAAAGCTCAGTTGCTTCACTTCACTATAACTGATTGGGCTCACTTAGATAGCTTTACTCCAACTAATAGAGCTCACTCGTTTCACTTCAATTCAACTGGTTAGGCTTACCTAACTAGCTTTACTTCAACTAATAGAGTTTACTTGTTTTACTTCACTTCAATTGATTAAGCTCAGTTGATACACTTCACTTCAACTGATTAGGCTCACTTAACTAGCTTCACTACAACTAAAGAGCTCACTTGTTTCACTTCACTTTAATTGATTAAGCTCAATTGCTTCACTTCACTTCAACTGATTGGGCTCACTTAGATAGCTTTACTCCAACAAATAGATCTCACTTGTTTCACTTCACTTCAATTGATAAAGCTCAGTTGCTTCACTTCACTTTAACTGATTAGGCTTACTTAACTAGCTTCACTTCAATTGAAAAGCTCACTTGTTTTACTTCACTTCAATTGATTAAGCTCAGTTGCTTCACTTCACTTCAACTGATTGGGCTCACTTAGTTAGCTTCACTTCAACAAATAGAGCTCACTTGTTTTACTTCACTTTAATTGATTAAGCTCAGTTGCTTCACTTCACTTCAACTGATTGGGCTCACTTAACTAGCTTCACTTCAACTAAAGAGCTCACTTTTTTTACATCACTTCAATTGATTAAGGTCATTCGCTTCACTTCACTTCAACTGATTGGGCTCACTTAGTTAGCTTCACTTCAACAAATAGAGCTCACTTGTTTTACTTCACTTCAATTGATTAAGCTCAGTTGCTTCACTTCACTTCAACTGATTGGGCTCACTTAGATAGCTTTACTCCAAATAATAGAACTCGCTTGTTTCATTCCACTTCAATTGATAAAGCTCAGTTGCTTCACTTCACTTCACCTGATTGGGCTCACTTAACTAGCTTCACTTCAACTAATAAAGCTGACTTGTTTCACTTCACTTCAATTGATTAAGCTCAGTTGATACACTTCACTTCAACTGATTAGGCTGACTTAACAAGCTTCACTTCAACTAAAGAGCTCACTTGTTTCACTACACTTCAATTGATTAAGCTCAATTGCTTCACTTCACTTCAACTGATTGGGCTCACTTAGATAGCTTTACTCCAACAAATAGATCTCACTTGTTTCACTTCACTTCAATTGATTAAGCTCAGTTGCTTCACTTCAGTTCAACTGATTGGGCTCACTTAGTTAGCTTCACTTCAACAAATAGAGCTCACTTGTTTTACTTCACTTCAATTGATTAAGCTCAGTTGCTTCACTTCACTTCAACTGATTGGGCTCACTTAACTAGCTTCACTTCAACTAAAGAGCTCACTTTTTTTACATCACTTCAATTGATTAAGGTCAGTTGCTGCACTTCACTTTAACTGATTGGGCTCACTTAGATAGCTTTACTCCAACTAATAGAGCTCACTCGTTTCACTTCATTTCAACTGATTAGGCTTACCTAACTAGCTTCACTTCAACTAATAGAGTTTACTTGTTTTACTTCACTTCAATTGATTAAGCTCAGTTGATACACTTCACTTCAACTGATTAGGCTGACTTAACAAGCTTCACTTCAACTAAAGAGCTCACTTGTTTCACTTCACTTCAATTGATTAGGCTCAATTGCTTCACTTCACTTCAACTGATTAGGTTCACTTAGTTAGCTTCACTTCAACAAATAGAGCTCACTTGTTTCACTTCACTTCAATTGATAAAGCTCAGTTGCTTCACTTCACTTCAACTGATTGGGCTCACTTAACTAGCTTTACTCCAACAAATAGATCTCAGTTGTTTCACTTCACTTCAATTGATAAAGCTCAGTTGCTTCACTTCACTTTACCTGATTAGGCTCACTTAACTAGCTTCACTTCAACTAATAGAGCTCACTTGTTTCACGTCACTTCAATTGATTAAGCTCAGTTGCTGCACTTCACTTCAACTGATTAGGCTCATTTGATACACTTCACTTCAACTAAAGAGCTTACTTGTTTTACTTCACTTCAATTGATTAAGCTCAGTTGCTTCACTTCACTTCAACTGATTAGGCTCATTTGATACACTTCACTTCAACTAAAGAGCTCACTTGTTTTACTTCACTTTAATTGATTAAGCTCAGTTGCTTTACTTCACTCCAACTGATTGTGCTCACTTAACTAGGTTCACTTCAACTAAAGAGCACACTTTTTTTACTTCACTTCAATTGATTAAGGTCAGTTGCTTCACTTCCCTACAACTGATTGGGCTCACTTTGTTAGCTTCACTTCAACAAAAAGAGCTCACTTGTTTTACTTCACTTCAACTGTTTAAGCTCAGTTGCTTCACTTCACTTCAACTGAGTAGGATCACTTCACTAGCTTCACTACAACTAATAGAGCTCACTTGTTTCACTTCACTTCAATTGATAAAGCTCAGTTGCATCACTTCACTTTAACTCATCAGGCTCACTTAACTAGCTTCACTTCAATTGAAAAGCTCACTTGTTTTACTTCACTTCAATTGATTAAGCAAAGTTGCTTCACTTCACTTCAACTGATTGGGCTCACTTTGTTAGCTTCACTTCAACAAATAGAGCTCACTTGTTTTACTTCACTTCAATTGATAAAGCTCAGTTGCTTCACTTCACTTTAACTGATTGGGCTCACTTAGATAGCTTTACTCCAACTAATAGAGCTCACTCGTTTCACTTCACTTCAACTGATTAAGCTTACCTAACTAGCTCTACTTCAACTAATAGAGTTCACTTGTTTTACTTCACTTCAATTGATTAAGTTCAGTTGATACACTTCACTTCAACTGATTAGGTTCACTTATTAGCTTCACTTCAACAAATAGATCCCACTTGTCTCACTTCACTTCAATTGATAAAGCTCAGTTGCTTCACTTCACTTTAACTGATTAGGCTCACTTAACTAGCTTCACTTCAATTGAAAAGCTCACTTGTTTTACTTCACTTCAATTGAAAAGCTCACTTGTTTTACTTCACTTCAATTGATTAAGCTCAGTTGCTTCACTTCAACAAATAGAGCTCACTTTTTTTACTTCACTTCAATTGACTAAGCTCAGTTGCTTCACTTCACTTCAACTGATTGGGCTCACTTAACTAGCTTCACTTCAACTAAAGAGTTCACTTTTTTTACATCACTTCAATTGATTAAGGTCAGTTGCTTCACTTCACTTCAACTGATTGGGCTCACTTAGATAGCTTTACTCCAACTAATAGAGCTCACTTGTTTCACTTTACTTCAATTGATAAAGCTCAGTTGCTTCACTTCACTTTACCTGATGAGGCTTACTTAACTAGCTTCACTTCAACTAATAGAGCTGACTTGTTCCACTTCACTTCAATTGATTAAGCTCAGTTGCTGCACTTCACTTCAACTGATTAGACTCATTTAACTAGCTTCACTTCAACTAAAGAGCTCACTTGTTCACTTCACTTCAATTGATTAAGCTCAGTTGCCTCACTTCACTTCAACTGATTAAGCTCAGTTGCTTCACTTCACTACAACTGATAAGGCTCACATAACTAGCTTCACTTCAACTAATAGAGCTCACTTGTTCCACTTCACTTCAATTGATAAAGCTCAGTTGCTTCACTTCACTATAACTGATTGGGCTCACTTAGATAGCTTTACTCCAACTAATAGAGCTCACTTGTTTTACTTCACTTCAATTGATAAAGCTCAGTTGCTTCACTTCACTTTAACTGATTGGGCTCACTTAGATAGCTTTACTCCAACTAATAGAGCTCACTCGTTTCACTTCAATTCAACTGGTTAGGCTTACCTAACTAGCTTTACTTCAACTAATAGAGTTTACTTGTTTTACTTCACTTCAATTGATTAAGCTCAGTTGATACACTTCACTTCAACTGATTAGGCTCACTTAACTAGCTTCACTACAACTAAAGAGCTCACTTGTTTCACTTCACTTTAATTGATTAAGCTCAATTGCTTCACTTCACTTCAACTGATTGGGCTCACTTAGATAGCTTTACTCCAACAAATAGATCTCACTTGTTTCACTTCACTTCAATTGATAAAGCTCAGTTGCTTCACTTCACTTTAACTGATTAGGCTTACTTAACTAGCTTCACTTCAATTGAAAAGCTCACTTGTTTTACTTCACTTCAATTGATTAAGCTCAGTTGCTTCACTTCACTTCAACTGATTGGGCTCACTTAGTTAGCTTCACTTCAACAAATAGAGCTCACTTGTTTTACTTCACTTTAATTGATTAAGCTCAGTTTCTTCACTTCACTTCAACTGATTGGGCTCACTTAACTAGCTTCACTTCAACTAAAGAGCTCACTTTTTTTACATCACTTCAATTGATTAAGGTCATTCGCTTCACTTCACTTCAACTGATTGGGCTCACTTAGTTAGCTTCACTTCAACAAATAGAGCTCACTTGTTTTACTTCACTTCAATTGATTAAGCTCAGTTGTTTCACTTCACTTCAACTGATTGGGCTCACTTAGATAGCTTTACTCCAAATAATAGAGCTCGCTTGTTTCATTCCACTTCAATTGATAAAGCTCAGTTGCTTCACTTCACTTTACCTGATTGGGCTCACTTAACTAGCTTCACTTCAACTAAAGAGCTCACTTTTTTTACATCACTTCAATTGATTAAGGTCAGTTGCTGCACTTCACTTTAACTGATTAGGCTCACTTAACTGGCTTCACTTCAACTAATAGAGCTGACTTGTTTCACTTCACTTCAACTGATTGGGCTCACTTAGTTAGCTTCACTTCAACAAATAGAGCTCACTTGTTTTACTTCACTTCAATTGATTAAGCTCAGTTGCTTCACTTCACTTCAACTGATTGGGCTCACTTAGATAGCTTTACTCCAAATAATAGAACTCGCTTGTTTCATTCCACTTCAATTGATAAAGCTCAGTTGCTTCACTTCACTTCACCTGATTGGGCTCACTTAACTAGCTTCACTTCAACTAATAAAGCTGACTTGTTTCACTTCACTTCAATTGATTAAGCTCAGTTGATACACTTCACTTCAACTGATTAGGCTGACTTAACAAGCTTCACTTCAACTAAAGAGCTCACTTGTTTCACTACACTTCAATTGATTAAGCTCAATTGCTTCACTTCACTTCAACTGATTGGGCTCACTTAGATAGCTTTACTCCAACAAATAGATCTCACTTGTTTCACTTCACTTCAATTGATTAAGCTCAGTTGCTTCACTTCAGTTCAACTGATTGGGCTCACTTAGTTAGCTTCACTTCAACAAATAGAGCTCACTTGTTTTACTTCACTTCAATTGATTAAGCTCAGTTGCTTCACTTCACTTCAACTGATTGGGCTCACTTAACTAGCTTCACTTCAACTAAAGAGCTCACTTTTTTTACATCACTTCAATTGATTAAGGTCAGTTGCTGCACTTCACTTTAACTGATTGGGCTCACTTAGATAGCTTTACTCCAACTAATAGAGCTCACTCGTTTCACTTCATTTCAACTGATTAGGCTTACCTAACTAGCTTCACTTCAACTAATAGAGTTTACTTGTTTTACTTCACTTCAATTGATTAAGCTCAGTTGATACACTTCACTTCAACTGATTAGGCTGACTTAACAAGCTTCACTTCAACTAAAGAGCTCACTTGTTTCACTTCACTTCAATTGATTAGGCTCAATTGCTTCACTTCACTTCAACTGATTAGGTTCACTTAGTTAGCTTCACTTCAACAAATAGAGCTCACTTGTTTCACTTCACTTCAATTGATAAAGCTCAGTTGCTTCACTTCACTTCAACTGATTGGGCTCACTTAACTAGCTTTACTCCAACAAATAGATCTCAGTTGTTTCACTTCACTTCAATTGATAAAGCTCAGTTGCTTCACTTCACTTTAACTGATTGGGCTCACTTAGATAGCTTTACTCCAACTAATAGAGCTCACTCGTTTCACTTCAATTCAACTGGTTAGGCTTACCTAACTAGCTTTACTTCAACTAATAGAGTTTACTTGTTTTACTTCACTTCAATTGATTAAGCTCAGTTGATACACTTCACTTCAACTGATTAGGCTCACTTAACTAGCTTCACTACAACTAAAGAGCTCACTTGTTTCACTTCACTTTAATTGATTAAGCTCAATTGCTGCACTTCACTTCAACTGATTAGGCTCATTTGATACACTTCACTTCAACTAAAGAGCTTACTTGTTTTACTTCACTTCAATTGATTAAGCTCAGTTGCTTCACTTCACTTCAACTGATTAGGCTCATTTGATACACTTCACTTCAACTAAAGAGCTCACTTGTTTTACTTCACTTTAATTGATTAAGCTCAGTTGCTTTACTTCACTCCAACTGATTGTGCTCACTTAACTAGGTTCACTTCAACTAAAGAGCACACTTTTTTTACTTCACTTCAATTGATTAAGGTCAGTTGCTTCACTTCCCTACAACTGATTGGGCTCACTTTGTTAGCTTCACTTCAACAAAAAGAGCTCACTTGTTTTACTTCACTTCAACTGTTTAAGCTCAGTTGCTTCACTTCACTTCAACTGAGTAGGATCACTTCACTAGCTTCACTACAACTAATAGAGCTCACTTGTTTCACTTCACTTCAATTAATAAAGCTCAGTTGCATCACTTCACTTTAACTCATCAGGCTCACTTAACTAGCTTCACTTCAATTGAAAAGCTCACTTGTTTTACTTCACTTCAACTGATTAAGCTCAGTTGCTTCACTTCACTACAACTGATAAGGCTCACATAACTAGCTTCACTTCAACTAATAGAGCTCACTTGTTCCACTTCACTTCAATTGATAAAGCTCAGTTGCTTCACTTCACTATAACTGATTGGGCTCACTTAGATAGCTTTACTCCAACTAATAGAGCTCACTTGTTTTACTTCACTTCAATTGATAAAGCTCAGTTGCTTCACTTCACTTTAACTGATTGGGCTCACTTAGATAGCTTTACTCCAACTAATAGAGCTCACTCGTTTCACTTCAATTCAACTGGTTAGGCTTACCTAACTAGCTTTACTTCAACTAATAGAGTTTACTTGTTTTACTTCACTTCAATTGATTAAGCTCAGTTGATACACTTCACTTCAACTGATTAGGCTCACTTAACTAGCTTCACTACAACTAAAGAGCTCACTTGTTTCACTTCACTTTAATTGATTAAGCTCAATTGCTTCACTTCACTTCAACTGATTGGGCTCACTTAGATAGCTTTACTCCAACAAATAGATCTCACTTGTTTCACTTCACTTCAATTGATAAAGCTCAGTTGCTTCACTTCACTTTAACTGATTAGGCTTACTTAACTAGCTTCACTTCAATTGAAAAGCTCACTTGTTTTACTTCACTTCAATTGATTAAGCTCAGTTGCTTCACTTCACTTCAACTGATTGGGCTCACTTAGTTAGCTTCACTTCAACAAATAGAGCTCACTTGTTTTACTTCACTTTAATTGATTAAGCTCAGTTGCTTCACTTCACTTCAACTGATTGGGCTCACTTAACTAGCTTCACTTCAACTAAAGAGCTCACTTTTTTTACATCACTTCAATTGATTAAGGTCATTCGCTTCACTTCACTTCAACTGATTGGGCTCACTTAGTTAGCTTCACTTCAACAAATAGAGCTCACTTGTTTTACTTCACTTCAATTGATTAAGCTCAGTTGTTTCACTTCACTTCAACTGATTGGGCTCACTTAGATAGCTTTACTCCAAATAATAGAGCTCGCTTGTTTCATTCCACTTCAATTGATAAAGCTCAGTTGCTTCACTTCACTTTACCTGATTGGGCTCACTTAACTAGCTTCACTTCAACTAAAGAGCTCACTTTTTTTACATCACTTCAATTGATTAAGGTCAGTTGCTGCACTTCACTTTAACTGATTAGGCTCACTTAACTGGCTTCACTTCAACTAATAGAGCTGACTTGTTTCACTTCACTTCAACTGATTGGGCTCACTTAGTTAGCTTCACTTCAACAAATAGAGCTCACTTGTTTTACTTCACTTCAATTGATTAAGCTCAGTTGCTTCACTTCACTTCAACTGATTGGGCTCACTTAGATAGCTTTACTCCAAATAATAGAACTCGCTTGTTTCATTCCACTTCAATTGATAAAGCTCAGTTGCTTCACTTCACTTCACCTGATTGGGCTCACTTAACTAGCTTCACTTCAACTAATAAAGCTGACTTGTTTCACTTCACTTCAATTGATTAAGCTCAGTTGATACACTTCACTTCAACTGATTAGGCTGACTTAACAAGCTTCACTTCAACTAAAGAGCTCACTTGTTTCACTACACTTCAATTGATTAAGCTCAATTGCTTCACTTCACTTCAACTGATTGGGCTCACTTAGATAGCTTTACTCCAACAAATAGATCTCACTTGTTTCACTTCACTTCAATTGATTAAGCTCAGTTGCTTCACTTCAGTTCAACTGATTGGGCTCACTTAGTTAGCTTCACTTCAACAAATAGAGCTCACTTGTTTTACTTCACTTCAATTGATTAAGCTCAGTTGCTTCACTTCACTTCAACTGATTGGGCTCACTTAACTAGCTTCACTTCAACTAAAGAGCTCACTTTTTTTACATCACTTCAATTGATTAAGGTCAGTTGCTGCACTTCACTTTAACTGATTGGGCTCACTTAGATAGCTTTACTCCAACTAATAGAGCTCACTCGTTTCACTTCATTTCAACTGATTAGGCTTACCTAACTAGCTTCACTTCAACTAATAGAGTTTACTTGTTTTACTTCACTTCAATTGATTAAGCTCAGTTGATACACTTCACTTCAACTGATTAGGCTGACTTAACAAGCTTCACTTCAACTAAAGAGCTCACTTGTTTCACTTCACTTCAATTGATTAGGCTCAATTGCTTCACTTCACTTCAACTGATTAGGTTCACTTAGTTAGCTTCACTTCAACAAATAGAGCTCACTTGTTTCACTTCACTTCAATTGATAAAGCTCAGTTGCTTCACTTCACTTCAACTGATTGGGCTCACTTAACTAGCTTTACTCCAACAAATAGATCTCAGTTGTTTCACTTCACTTCAATTGATAAAGCTCAGTTGCTTCACTTCACTTTACCTGATTAGGCTCACTTAACTAGCTTCACTTCAACTAATAGAGCTCACTTGTTTCACGTCACTTCAATTGATTAAGCTCAGTTGCTGCACTTCACTTCAACTGATTAGGCTCATTTGATACACTTCACTTCAACTAAAGAGCTTACTTGTTTTACTTCACTTCAATTGATTAAGCTCAGTTGCTTCACTTCACTTCAACTGATTAGGCTCATTTGATACACTTCACTTCAACTAAAGAGCTCACTTGTTTTACTTCACTTTAATTGATTAAGCTCAGTTGCTTTACTTCACTCCAACTGATTGTGCTCACTTAACTAGGTTCACTTCAACTAAAGAGCACACTTTTTTTACTTCACTTCAATTGATTAAGGTCAGTTGCTTCACTTCCCTACAACTGATTGGGCTCACTTTGTTAGCTTCACTTCAACAAAAAGAGCTCACTTGTTTTACTTCACTTCAACTGTTTAAGCTCAGTTGCTTCACTTCACTTCAACTGAGTAGGATCACTTCACTAGCTTCACTACAACTAATAGAGCTCACTTGTTTCACTTCACTTCAATTAATAAAGCTCAGTTGCATCACTTCACTTTAACTCATCAGGCTCACTTAACTAGCTTCACTTCAATTGAAAAGCTCACTTGTTTTACTTCACTTCAATTGATTAAGCAAAGTTGCTTCACTTCACTTCAACTGATTGGGCTCACTTTGTTAGCTTCACTTCAACAAATAGAGCTCACTTGTTTTACTTCACTTCAATTGATAAAGCTCAGTTGCTTCACTTCACTTTAACTGATTGGGCTCACTTAGATAGCTTTACTCCAACTAATAGAGCTCACTCGTTTCACTTCACTTCAACTGATTAAGCTTACCTAACTAGCTCTACTTCAACTAATAGAGTTCACTTGTTTTACTTCACTTCAATTGATTAAGTTCAGTTGATACACTTCACTTCAACTGATTAGGTTCACTTATTAGCTTCACTTCAACAAATAGAGCTCACTTGTTTCACTTCACTTCAATTCATAAAGCTCAGTTGCTTCACTTCACTTCAAGTGATTGGGCTCACTTAGATAGCTTTACTCCAACAAATAGATCCCACTTGTTTCACTTCACTTCAATTGATAAAGCTCAGTTGCTTCACTTCACTTTAACTGATTAGGCTCACTTAACTAGCTTCACTTCAATTGAAAAGCTCACTTGTTTTACTTCACTTCAATTGAAAAGCTCACTTGTTTTACTTCACTTCAATTGATTAAGCTCAGTTGCTTCACTTCAACAAATAGAGCTCACTTTTTTTACTTCACTTCAATTGACTAAGCTCAGTTGCTTCACTTCACTTCAACTGATTGGGCTCACTTAACTAGCTTCACTTCAACTAAAGAGTTCACTTTTTTTACATCACTTCAATTGATTAAGGTCAGTTGCTTCACTTCACTTCAACTGATTGGGCTCACTTAGATAGCTTTACTCCAACTAATAGAGCTCACTTGTTTCACTTTACTTCAATTGATAAAGCTCAGTTGCTTCACTTCACTTTACCTGATGAGGCTTACTTAACTAGCTTCACTTCAACTAATAGAGCTGACTTGTTCCACTTCACTTCAATTGATTAAGCTCAGTTGCTGCACTTCACTTCAACTGATTAGACTCATTTAACTAGCTTCACTTCAACTAAAGAGCTCACTTGTTCACTTCACTTCAATTGATTAAGCTCAGTTGCCTCACTTCACTTCAACTGATTAAGCTCAGTTGCTTCACTTCACTACAACTGATAAGGCTCACATAACTAGCTTCACTTCAACTAATAGAGCTCACTTGTTCCACTTCACTTCAATTGATAAAGCTCAGTTGCTTCACTTCACTATAACTGATTGGGCTCACTTAGATAGCTTTACTCCAACTAATAGAGCTCACTTGTTTTACTTCACTTCAATTGATAAAGCTCAGTTGCTTCACTTCACTTTAACTGATTGGGCTCACTTAGATAGCTTTACTCCAACTAATAGAGCTCACTCGTTTCACTTCAATTCAACTGGTTAGGCTTACCTAACTAGCTTTACTTCAACTAATAGAGTTTACTTGTTTTACTTCACTTCAATTGATTAAGCTCAGTTGATACACTTCACTTCAACTGATTAGGCTCACTTAACTAGCTTCACTACAACTAAAGAGCTCACTTGTTTCACTTCACTTTAATTGATTAAGCTCAATTGCTTCACTTCACTTCAACTGATTGGGCTCACTTAGATAGCTTTACTCCAACAAATAGATCTCACTTGTTTCACTTCACTTCAATTGATAAAGCTCAGTTGCTTCACTTCACTTTAACTGATTAGGCTTACTTAACTAGCTTCACTTCAATTGAAAAGCTCACTTGTTTTACTTCACTTCAATTGATTAAGCTCAGTTGCTTCACTTCACTTCAACTGATTGGGCTCACTTAGTTAGCTTCACTTCAACAAATAGAGCTCACTTGTTTTACTTCACTTTAATTGATTAAGCTCAGTTGCTTCACTTCACTTCAACTGATTGGGCTCACTTAACTAGCTTCACTTCAACTAAAGAGCTCACTTTTTTTACATCACTTCAATTGATTAAGGTCATTCGCTTCACTTCACTTCAACTGATTGGGCTCACTTAGTTAGCTTCACTTCAACAAATAGAGCTCACTTGTTTTACTTCACTTCAATTGATTAAGCTCAGTTGTTTCACTTCACTTCAACTGATTGGGCTCACTTAGATAGCTTTACTCCAAATAATAGAGCTCGCTTGTTTCATTCCACTTCAATTGATAAAGCTCAGTTGCTTCACTTCACTTTACCTGATTGGGCTCACTTAACTAGCTTCACTTCAACTAAAGAGCTCACTTTTTTTACATCACTTCAATTGATTAAGGTCAGTTGCTGCACTTCACTTTAACTGATTAGGCTCACTTAACTGGCTTCACTTCAACTAATAGAGCTGACTTGTTTCACTTCACTTCAACTGATTAGGCTCACTTAACTAGCTTCACTTCAACTAATAGAGTTAACTAGTTTCACGTCACTTCAATTGATTAAGCTCAGTTGCTTCACTTCACTTCAACTGATTGGGCTCACTTAACTAGCTTCACTTCAACTAAAGAGCTCACTTGTTTCACTTCACTTCAATTGATTAAGCTCAATTGCTTCACTTCACTTCAACTGATTAGGTTAACTTAGTTAGCTTCACTTCGACAAATAGAGCTCACTTGTTTCACTTCACTTCAATTGATAAAGCTCAGTTGCTTCAGTTCACTTCAACTGATTGGGCTCACTTAACTAGCTTTACTCCAACAAATAGATCTCAGTTGTTTCACTTCACTTCAATTGATAAAGCTCAGTTGCTTCACTTCACTTTACCTGATTAGGCTCACTTAACTAGCTTCACTTCAACTAATAGAGCTCACTTGTTTCACGTCACTTCAATTGATTAAGCTCAGTTGCTGCACTTCACTTCAACTGATTAGGCTCATTTGATACACTTCACTTCAACTAAAGAGCTTACTTGTTTTACTTCACTTCAATTGATTAAGCTCAGTTGCTTCACTTCACTTCAACTGATTAGGCTCATTTGATACACTTCACTTCAACTAAAGAGCTCACTTGTTTTACTTCACTTTAATTGATTAAGCTCAGTTGCTTTACTTCACTCCAACTGATTGTGCTCACTTAACTAGCTTCACTTCAACTAAAGAGCTCACTTTTTTTACTTCACTTCAATTGATTAAGGTCAGTTGCTTCACTTCCCTTCAACTGATTGGGCTCACTTTGTTAGCTTCACTTCAACAAAAAGAGCTCACTTGTTTTACTTCACTTCAACTGTTTAAGCTCAGTTGCTTCACTTCACTTCAACTGAGTAGGATCACTTCACTAGCTTCACTACAACTAATAGAGCTCACTTGTTTCACTTCACTTCAATTGATAAAGCTCAGTTGCATCACTTCACTTTAACTGATTAGGCTCACTTAACTAGCTTCACTTCAATTGAAAAGCTCACTTGTTTTACTTCACTTCAATTGATTAAGCAAAGTTGCTTCACTTCACTTCAACTGATTGGGCTCACTTTGTTAGCTTCACTTCAACAAATAGAGCTCACTTGTTTTACTTCACTTCAATTGATAAAGCTCAGTTGCTTCACTTCACTTTAACTGATTGGGCTCACTTAGATAGCTTTACTCCAACTAATAGAGCTCACTCGTTTCACTTCACTTCAACTGATTAAGCTTACCTAACTAGCTCTACTTCAACTAATAGAGTTCACTTGTTTTACTTCACTTCAATTGATTAAGTTCAGTTGATACACTTCACTTCAACTGATTAGGTTCACTTATTAGCTTCACTTCAACAAATAGAGCTCACTTGTTTCACTTCACTTCAATTCATAAAGCTCAGTTGCTTCACTTCACTTCAAGTGATTGGGCTCACTTAGATAGCTTTACTCCAACAAATAGATCCCACTTGTTTCACTTCACTTCAATTGATAAAGCTCAGTTGCTTCACTTCACTTTAACTGATTAGGCTCACTTAACTAGCTTCACTTCAATTGAAAAGCTCACTTGTTTTACTTCACTTCAATTGAAAAGCTCACTTGTTTTACTTCACTTCAATTGATTAAGCTCAGTTGCTTCACTTCAACAAATAGAGCTCACTTTTTTTACTTCACTTCAATTGATTAAGCTCAGTTGCTTCACTTCACTTCAACTGATTGGGCTCACCTAACTAGCTTCACTTCAACTAAAGAGTTCACTTTTTTTACATCACTTCAATTGATTAAGGTCAGTTGCTTCACTTCACTTCAACTGATTGGGCTCACTTAGATAGCTTTACTCCAACTAATAGAGCTCACTTGTTTCACTTTACTTCAATTGATAAAGCTCAGTTGCTTCACTTCACTTTACCTGATGAGGCTTACTTAACTAGCTTCACTTCAACTAATAGAGCTGACTTGTTCCACTTCACTTCAATTGATTAAGCTCAGTTGCTGCACTTCACTTCAACTGATTAGACTCATTTAACTAGCTTCACTTCAACTAAAGAGCTCACTTGTTCACTTCACTTCAATTGATTAAGCTCAGTTGCCTCACTTCACTTCAACTGATTAAGCTCAGTTGCTTCACTTCACTACAACTGATAAGGCTCACATAACTAGCTTCACTTCAACTAATAGAGCTCACTTGTTCCACTTCACTTCAATTGATAAAGCTCAGTTGCTTCACTTCACTATAACTGATTGGGCTCACTTAGATAGCTTTACTCCAACTAATAGAGCTCACTCGTTTCACTTCAATTCAACTGGTTAGGCTTACCTAACTAGCTTTACTTCAACTAATAGAGTTTACTTGTTTTACTCCACTTCAATTGATTAAGCTCAGTTGATACACTTCACTTCAACTGATTAGGCTCACTTAACTAGCTTCACTACAACTAAAGAGCTCACTTGTTTCACTTCACTTTAATTGATTAAGCTCAGTTGCCTCACTTCACTTCAACTGATTAAGCTCAGTTGCTTCACTTCACTACAACTGATAAGGCTCACATAACTAGCTTCACTTCAACTAATAGAGCTCACTTGTTCCACTTCACTTCAATTGATAAAGCTCAGTTGCTTCACTTCACTATAACTGATTGGGCTCACTTAGATAGCTTTACTCCAACTAATAGAGCTCACTTGTTTCACTTTACTTCAATTGATAAAGCTCAGTTGCTTCACTTCACTTCACCTGATGAGGCTTACTTAACTAGCTTCACTTCAACTAATAGAGCTGACTTGTTCCACTTCACTTCAATTGATTAAGCTCAGTTGCTGCACTTCACTTCAACTGATTAGACTCATTTAACTAGCTTCACTTCAACTAAAGAGCTCACTTGTTCACTTCACTTCAATTGATTAAGCTCAGTTGCCTCACTTCACTTCAACTGATTAAGCTCAGTTGCTTCACTTCACTACAACTGATAAGGCTCACATAACTAGCTTCACTTCAACTAATAGAGCTCACTTGTTCCACTTCACTTCAATTGATAAAGCTCAGTTGCTTCACTTCACTATAACTGATTGGGCTCACTTAGATAGCTTTACTCCAACTAATAGAGCTCACTCGTTTCACTTCAATTCAACTGGTTAGGCTTACCTAACTAGCTTTACTTCAACTAATAGAGTTTACTTGTTTTACTTCACTTCAATTGATTAAGCTCAGTTGATACACTTCACTTCAACTGATTAAGCTCAATTGCTTCACTTCACTTCAACTGATTGGGCTCACTTAGATAGCTTTACTCCAACAAATAGATCTCACTTGTTTCACTTCACTTCAATTGATAAAGCTCAGTTGCTTCACTTCACTTTAACTGATTAGGCTTACTTAACTAGCTTCACTTCAATTGAAAAGCTCACTTGTTTTACTTCACTTCAATTGATTAAGCTCAGTTGCTTCACTTCACTTCAACTGATTGGGCTCACTTAGTTAGCTTCACTTCAACAAATAGAGCTCACTTGTTTTACTTCACTTTAATTGATTAAGCTCAGTTGCTTCACTTCACTTCAACTGATTGGGCTTACTTAACTAGCTTCACTTCAATTGAAAAGCTCACTTGTTTTACTTCACTTCAATTGATTAAGCTCAGTTGCTTCACTTCACTTCAACTGATTGGGCTCACTTAGTTAGCTTCACTTCAACAAATAAAGCTCACTTGTTTTACTTCACTTCAATTGATTAAGCTCAGTTGTTTCACTTCACTTCAACTGATTGGGCTCACTTAGATAGCTTTACTCCAAATAATAGAGCTCGCTTGTTTCATTCCACTTCAATTGATAAAGCTCAGTTGCTTCACTTCACTTTACCTGATTGGGCTCACTTAACTAGCTTCACTTCAACTAATAAAGCTGACTTGTTTCACTTCACTTCAATTGATTAAGCTCAGTTGATACACTTCACTTCAACTGATTAGGCTGACTTAACAAGCTTCACTTCAACTAAAGAGCTCACTTGTTTCACTTCACTTCAATTGATTAAGCTCAATTGCTTCACTTCACTTCAACTGATTGGGCTCACTTAGATAGCTTTACTCCAACAAATAGATCTCACTTGTTTCACTTCACTTCAATTGATTAAGCTCAGTTGCTTCACTTCAGTTCAACTGATTGGGCTCACTTAGTTAGCTTCACTTCAACAAATAGAGCTCACTTGTTTTACTTCACTTCAATTGATTAAGCTCAGTTGCTTCACTTCACTTCAACTGATTGGGCTCACTTAACTAGCTTCACTTCAACTAAAGAGCTCACTTTTTTTACATCACTTCAATTGATTAAGGTCAGTTGCTGCACTTCACTTTAACTGATTGGGCTCACTTAGATAGCTTTACTCCAACTAATAGAGCTCACTCGTTTCACTTCATTTCAACTGATTAGGCTTACCTAACTAGCTTTACTTCAACTAATAGAGTTTACTTGTTTTACTTCACTTCAATTGATTAAGCTCAGTTGATACACTTCACTTCAACTGATTAGGCTGACTTAACAAGCTTCACTTCAACTAAAGAGCTCACTTGTTTCACTTCACTTCAATTGATTAGGCTCAATTGCTTCACTTCACTTCAACTGATTAGGTTCACTTAGTTAGCTTCACTTCAACAAATAGAGCTCACTTGTTTCACTTCACTTCAATTGATAAAGCTCAGTTGCTTCACTTCACTTCAACTGATTGGGCTCACTTAACTAGCTTTACTCCAACAAATAGATCTCAGTTGTTTCACTTCACTTCAATTGATAAAGCTCAGTTGCTTCACTTCACTTTACCTGATTAGGCTCACTTAACTAGCTTCACTTCAACTAATAGAGCTCACTTGTTTCACGTCACTTCAATTGATTAAGCTCAGTTGCTGCACTTCACTTCAACTGATTAGGCTCATTTGATACACTTCACTTCAACTAAAGAGCTTACTTGTTTTACTTCACTTCAATTGATTAAGCTCAGTTGCTTCACTTCACTTCAACTGATTGGGCTCACTTAGTTAGCTTCACTTCAACAAATAGAGCTCACTAGTTTTACTGCACTAAAATCGATTGAGCTCAGTTGCTTTACTTCACTTCAACTGATTGGGCTCACTTGGTTAGCTTCTCAACAACCAATAGAGCTCACTTATTTCACGTCACTTCAATTGATTAAGCTCAGTTGCTTCACTTCACTTCAACTGATTGGGCTCACTTAACTAGCTTCACTTCAACTAATAGAGCGCACTTGTTTCACTTCACTTCAATTGATTAGGCTCAATTGCTTCACTTCACTTCAACTGATTGGGCTCACTTAGATAGCTTTACTCCAACAAATAGATCTCACTTGTTTCACTTCACTTCAATTGATAAAGCTCAGTTGCTTCACTTCACTTTAACTGATTAGGCTTACTTAACTAGCTTCACTTCAATTGAAAAGCTCACTTGTTTTACTTCACTTCAATTGATTAAGCTCAGTTGCTTCACTTCACTTCAACTGATTGGGCTCACTTAGTTAGCTTCACTTCAACAAATAGAGCTCACTTGTTTTACTTCACTTTAATTGATTAAGCTCAGTTGCTTCACTTCACTTCAACTGATTGGGCTTACTTAACTAGCTTCACTTCAATTGAAAAGCTCACTTGTTTTACTTCACTTCAATTGATTAAGCTCAGTTGCTTCACTTCACTTCAACTGATTGGGCTCACTTAGTTAGCTTCACTTCAACAAATAAAGCTCACTTGTTTTACTTCACTTCAATTGATTAAGCTCAGTTGTTTCACTTCACTTCAACTGATTGGGCTCACTTAGATAGCTTTACTCCAAATAATAGAGCTCGCTTGTTTCATTCCACTTCAATTGATAAAGCTCAGTTGCTTCACTTCACTTTACCTGATTGGGCTCACTTAACTAGCTTCACTTCAACTAATAAAGCTGACTTGTTTCACTTCACTTCAATTGATTAAGCTCAGTTGATACACTTCACTTCAACTGATTAGGCTGACTTAACAAGCTTCACTTCAACTAAAGAGCTCACTTGTTTCACTTCACTTCAATTGATTAAGCTCAATTGCTTCACTTCACTTCAACTGATTGGGCTCACTTAGATAGCTTTACTCCAACAAATAGATCTCACTTGTTTCACTTCACTTCAATTGATTAAGCTCAGTTGCTTCACTTCAGTTCAACTGATTGGGCTCACTTAGTTAGCTTCACTTCAACAAATAGAGCTCACTTGTTTTACTTCACTTCAATTGATTAAGCTCAGTTGCTTCACTTCACTTCAACTGATTGGGCTCACTTAACTAGCTTCACTTCAACTAAAGAGCTCACTTTTTTTACATCACTTCAATTGATTAAGGTCAGTTGCTGCACTTCACTTTAACTGATTGGGCTCACTTAGATAGCTTTACTCCAACTAATAGAGCTCACTCGTTTCACTTCATTTCAACTGATTAGGCTTACCTAACTAGCTTTACTTCAACTAATAGAGTTTACTTGTTTTACTTCACTTCAATTGATTAAGCTCAGTTGATACACTTCACTTCAACTGATTAGGCTGACTTAACAAGCTTCACTTCAACTAAAGAGCTCACTTGTTTCACTTCACTTCAATTGATTAGGCTCAATTGCTTCACTTCACTTCAACTGATTAGGTTCACTTAGTTAGCTTCACTTCAACAAATAGAGCTCACTTGTTTCACTTCACTTCAATTGATAAAGCTCAGTTGCTTCACTTCACTTCAACTGATTGGGCTCACTTAACTAGCTTTACTCCAACAAATAGATCTCAGTTGTTTCACTTCACTTCAATTGATAAAGCTCAGTTGCTTCACTTCACTTTACCTGATTAGGCTCACTTAACTAGCTTCACTTCAACTAATAGAGCTCACTTGTTTCACGTCACTTCAATTGATTAAGCTCAGTTGCTGCACTTCACTTCAACTGATTAGGCTCATTTGATACACTTCACTTCAACTAAAGAGCTTACTTGTTTTACTTCACTTCAATTGATTAAGCTCAGTTGCTTCACTTCACTTCAACTGATTGGGCTCACTTAGTTAGCTTCACTTCAACAAATAGAGCTCACTAGTTTTACTGCACTAAAATCGATTGAGCTCAGTTGCTTTACTTCACTTCAACTGATTGGGCTCACTTGGTTAGCTTCTCAACAACCAATAGAGCTCACTTATTTCACGTCACTTCAATTGATTAAGCTCAGTTGCTTCACTTCACTTCAACTGATTGGGCTCACTTAACTAGCTTCACTTCAACTAATAGAGCGCACTTGTTTCACTTCACTTCAATTGATTAAGCTCAGTTGCTTCACTTCACTTCAACTGATTGGGCTCACTTAACTAGCTTCACTTCAACTAATAGAGCTGACTTGTTTCACTTCACTTCAACTGATTAGGCTCACTTAACTAACTTCACTTCAACTAATAGAGCTCACTTGTTTCACGTCACTTCAATTGATTAAGCTCAGTTGCTTCACTTCACTTCAACTGATTGGGCTCACTTAGATAGCTTTACTCCAACTAATAGAGCGCACTTGTTTCACTTCACTTCAATTGATAAAGCTCAGTTGCTTCACTTCACTTTACCTGATTAGGCTCACTTAACTAGCTTCACTTCAACTAATAAAGCTGACTTGTTTCGCTTCACTTCAATTGATTAAGCTCAGTTGCTGCACTTCACTTTAACTGATTAGGCTCATTTAACTAGCTTCACTTCAACTGAAGAGCTCACTTGTTTTATTTCACTTCAATTGATTTAGCTCAGTTGCTCCACTTCACTATAACTGATTGGGCTCACTTAGATAGCTTTACTCCAACTAATAGAACTCACTCGTTTCACTTCACTTCAACTGATTAGGCTTACCTATCTAGCTTTACTTCAACTAATAGAGTTTACTTGTTTTACTTCACTTCAATTGATTAAGCTCAGTTGATACACTTCACTTCAACTGATTAGGTTCACTTAGTTAGCTTCACTTCAACAAATAGAGCTCACTTGTTTCACTTCACTTCAAGTGATTGGGCTCACTTAGATAGCTTTACTCCAACAAATAGATCCCACTTGTTTCACTTCACTTCAATTGATAAAGCTCAGTTGCTTCACTTCACTTTAACTGATTAGGCTCACTTAACTAGCTTCACTTCAATTGATTAAGCTCACTTGTTTTATTTCACTTCAATTGATTAAGCTCAGTTGCTTCACTTCACTTCGACTGATTGGGCTCACTTAGTTAGCTTCACTTCAACAAATAGAGCTCACTTTTTTTACTTCACTTCAATTGATTAAGCTCAGTTGCTTCACTTCACTTCAACTGATTGGGCTCACTTAGATAGCTTTACTCCAACTAATAGAGCTCACTTGTTTCACTTCACTCCAATTGATAAAGCTCAGTTGCTTCACTTCACTTTACCTGATTAGGCTCACTTAACTAGCTTCACTTGAACTAATAGAGCTGACTTGTTTCACTTCACTTCAATTGATTAAGCTCAGTTGCTTCACTTCACTTCAACTGATTGGGCTCACTTAGTTAGCTTCACTTCAACAAATAGAGCTCACTTTTTTTACTTCACTTCAATTGATTAAGCTCAGTTGCTTCACTTCACTTCAACTGATTGGGCTCACTCAACTAGCTTCACTACAACTAAAGAGCTCACTTGTTTCACTTCATTTCAATTGATGAAGCTCAATTGCTCCACTTCACTTCAACTGATTAGGTTCACTTAGTAAGCTTCACTTCAACAAATAGAGCTCACTTGTTTCACTTCACTTCAACTGATAAAGCTCAGTTGCTTCACTTCACTTCAACTGATTGGGTTCACTTAGATAGCTTTACTCCAACTAAAGAGCTCACTTTTTTTACATCACTTCAATTGATTAAGCTCAGTTACTTCACTTCACTTCAACTGATTGGGCTCACTTAGTTAGCTTCACTTCAACAAATAGAGCTAACTTGTTTTACTTCACTTCAAATGATCAAGCTCAGTTGCTTCACTTCACTTACACTGATTGGGCTCACTTAGATAGCTTTACTCCAACTAATAGAGCTCACTTGTTTCACTTCACTTCAATTGATAAAGCTCAGTTGCTTCACTTCACTTCAACTGATTGGGCTCAGTTAGATAGCTTTACTCCAACTAATAAAGCTGACTTGTTTCACTTCACTTCAATTGATAAAGCTCAGTTGCTTCGTTTCAATTTAACTGATTAGGCTCACTTAACTAGCTTCACTTCAATTGAAAAGCTCACTTGTTTTACTTCACTTCAATTGATTAAGTTCAGTTGCTTCACTTCACTTCAACTGATTGGGCTCACTTAACTAGCTTCACTTCAACTAAAGAGCTCACTTTTTTTACATCACTTCAATTGATTAAGCTCATTTGCTTCAGTTCACTTCAACTGATTGGGCTCACTTAGTTAGCTTCACTTCAACAAATAGAGCTCACTTGTTTTACTTCACTTGAATTGATTAAGCTCAGTTGCTTCACTTCACTTCAACTGATTGGGCTCACTTAACTAGCTTCACTTCAACTAAAGAGCTCACTTTTTTTACATCACTTCAATTGATTAAGCTCAGTTACTTCACTTCACTTCAACTGATTGGGCTCACTTAGTTAGCTTCACTTCAACAAATAGAGCTAACTTGTTTTACTTCACTTCAAATGATCAAGCTCAGTTGCTTCACTTCACTTACACTGATTGGGCTCACTTAGATAGCTTTACTCCAACTAATAGAGCTCACTTGTTTCACTTCACTTCAATTGATAAAGCTCAGTTGCTTCACTTCACTTCAACTGATTGGGCTCAGTTAGATAGCTTTACTCCAACTAATAAAGCTGACTTGTTTCAGTTCACTTCAATTGATGAAACTCAGTTGCTGCACTTCACTTTAACTGATTAGGCTCATTTAACTAGCTTCACTTCACTTAAAGAGCTCACTTGTTTTACTTCACTTCATTTGATTTAGCTCAGTTGCTTCACTTCACTTTAACTGATTGGGCTCACTTAGATAGCTTTACTCCAACTAATAGAGCTCACTCGTTTCACTTCACTTCAACTGATTAGGCTTACCTAACTAGCTTTACTTCAACTAATAGAGTTTACTTGTTTTACTTCACTTCAATTGATTAAGCTCAGTTGATACACTTCACTTCAACTGATTAGGCTCACTTAACTAGCTTCACTTCAACTAAAGAGCTCACTTGTTTCACTTCACTTTAATTGATTAAGCTCAATTGCTTCACTTCACTTCAACTAATAAGGTTCACTTAGTTAGCTTCACTTCAACAAATAAAAATCACTTGTTTCACTTCACTTCAATTGATAAAGCTCAGTTGCTTCACTTCACTTCAACTGATTAGGTTACTTAGTTAGCTTCACTTCAACAAATAGAGCTCACTTGTTTCACTTCACTTCAATTGATAAAGCTCAGTTGCTTCACTTCACTTCAACTGCTTGGGCTCACTTAGATAGCTTTACTCCAACAAAAAGATCTCACTTGTTTCACTTCACTTCAATTGATAAAGCTCAGTTGCTTCACTTCACTTTAACTGATTAGGCTCACTTAACTAGCTTCACTTCAATTGAAAAGCTCACTTGTTTAACTTCACTTCAATTGATTAAGCTCAGTTGCTTCACTTCACTTCAACTGATTGGGCTCACTTAGTTAGCTTCACTTCAACAAATAGAGCTCACTTGTTTTACTTCACTTTAATTGATTAAGCTCAGTTGCTTTACTTCACTCCAACTGATTGTGCTCACTTAACTAGCTTCACTTCAACTAAAGAGCTCACTTTTTTTACTCCACTTCAATTGATTAAGGTCAGTTGCTTCACTTCACTTCAACTGATTGGGCTAACTTTGTTAGCTTCACTTCAACAAAAAGAGCTCACTTGTTTTACTTCACTTCAATTGATTAAGCTCAGTTGCTTCACTTCACTTCAACTGATTGGGCTCACTTAGATAGCTTTACTCCAACTAATAGAGCTCACTTGTTTCACTTCACTTCAATTGATAAAGCTCAGTTGCTTCACTTCACTTTACCTGATTAGGCTCACTTAACTAGCTTCACTTCAACTAATAGAGCTGACTTGTTTCACTTCACTTCAATTGATTAAGCTCAGTTGCTGCACTTCACTTCAACTGATTAGGCTCATTTAACTAGCTTCACTTCAACTAAAGAGCTCACTTGTTTTACTTAACTTCAATTGATTTAGCTCAGTTGCTTCACTTCACTTTAACTGATTGGGCTCACTTAGATAGCTTTACTCCAACTAATAGAGCTCACTCGTTTCACTTCACTTCAACTGATTAGGCTTACCTAACTAGCTTGACTTCAACTAATAGAGTTTACTTGTTTTATTTCACTTCAATTGATAAAGCTCAGTTGCTTCACTTCACTTCAACTGATTAGGCTCATTTAACTAGCTTCACTTCAACTAAAGAGCTCACTTGTTTTACTTAACTTCAATTGATTTAGCTCAGTTGCTTCACTTCACTTTAACTGATTGGGCTCACTTTGATAGCTTTACTCCAACAAATAGATCTCACTTGTTTCACTTCACTTCAATTGAAAAGCTCACTTGTTTTACTTCACTTCAATTGATTAAGCTCAGTTGCTTCACTTCACTTCAACTGATTGGGCTCACTTAGTTAGCTTCACTTCAACAAATAGAGCTCACTTGTTTCACTTCACTTTAATTGATTAAGCTCAGTTGCTTTACTTCACTCCAACTGATTGTGCTCACTAACCTACCTTTACTTCAACTAAAGAGCTCACTTTTTTTACTTCACTTCAATTGATTAAGGTCAGTTGCTTCACTTCACTTCAACTGATTTGGCTCACTTTGTTAGCTTCACTTCAACAAAAAGAGCTCACTTGTTTTACTTCACTTCAACTGTTTAAGCTCAGTTGCTCTACTTCACTTCAACTGAGTAGGATCACTTCACTAGCTTCACTTCAATCAATAGAGCTCACTTGTGTCACTTTACTTCAATTGATTAAGCTCAGTTGCTTCACTTCACTTCAACTGATTGGGCTCACTTAACTAGCTTCACTTCAACTAAAGAGCTCACTTTTTTTACTTCACTCCAATTGATTAAGGTCAGTTGCTTCACTTCACTTCAACTGATTTGGCTCACTTTGTTAGCTTCACTTCAACAAAAAGAGCTCACTTGTTTTACTTCACTTCAACTGTTTAAGCTCAGTTGCTCTACTTCACTTCAACTGAGTAGGATCACTTCACTAGCTTCACTTCAATCAATAGAGCTCACTTGTGTCACTTTACTTCAATTGATTAAGCTCAGTTGCTTCACTTCACTTCAGCTGATTGGGCTCACTTAGATAGCTCTACTCCAACAAATAGAGCTCTCTTGTTTTACTTCACTTCAACTGATTAAGCTTACCTAACTAGCTCTACTTCAACTAATAGAGTTCACTTGTTTTACTGATTAAGCTCAATTGATACACTTCACTTCAACTGATTAGGTTCACTTAGTTAGCTTCACTTCAACAAAAAGAGCTCACTTGTTTTACTTCACTTCAACTGTTTAAGCTCAGTTGCTCTACTTCACTTCAACTGAGTAGGATCACTTCACTAGCTTCACTTCAATCAATAGAGCTCACTTGTGTCACTTTACTTCAATTGATTAAGCTCAGTTGCTTCACTTCACTTCAACTGATTGGGCTCACTTAACTAGCTTCACTTCAACTAAAGAGCTCACTTTTTTTACTTCACTCCAATTGATTAAGGTCAGTTGCTTCACTTCACTTCAACTGATTTGGCTCACTTTGTTAGCTTCACTTCAACAAAAAGAGCTCACTTGTTTTACTTCACTTCAACTGTTTAAGCTCAGTTGCTGCTCTTCACTTTAACTGATTAGGCTCGTTTAACTAGCCTCACTTCAACTAAAGAGCTCACTTGTTTTACTTCACTTCAATTGATTTAGCTCAGTTGCTTTACTTCACTTTAACTGAGTAGGATCACTTCACTAGCTTCACTTCAATCAATAGAGCTCACTTGTGTCACTTTACTTCAATTGATTAAGCTCAGTTGCTTCACTTCACTTCAGCTGATTGGGCTCACTTAGATAGCTTTACTCCAACAAATAGATCTCACTTGTTTCACTTCACTTCAATTGATAAAGCTCAGTTGCTTCACTTCACTTCAACTGATTTGGCTCACTTTGTTAGCTTCACTTCAACAAAAAGAGCTCACTTGTTTTACTTCACTTCAACTGTTTAAGCTCAGTTGCTCTACTTCACTTCAACTGAGTAGGATCACTTCACTAGCTTCACTTCAATCAATAGAGCTCACTTGTGTCACTTTACTTCAATTGATTAAGCTCAGTTGCTTCACTTCACTTCAACTGATTGGGCTCACTTAACTAGCTTCACTTCAACTAAAGAGCTCACTTTTTTTACTTCACTCCAATTGATTAAGGTCAGTTGCTTCACTTCACTTCAACTGATTTGGCTCACTTTGTTAGCTTCACTTCAACAAAAAGAGCTCACTTGTTTTACTTCACTTCAACTGTTTAAGCTCAGTTGCTCTACTTCACTTCAACTGAGTAGGATCACTTCACTAGCTTCACTTCAATCAATAGAGCTCACTTGTGTCACTTTACTTCAATTGATTAAGCTCAGTTGCTTCACTTCACTTCAGCTGATTGGGCTCACTTAGATAGCTTTACTCCAACAAATAGATCTCACTTGTTTCACTTCACTTCAATTGATAAAGCTCAGTTGCTTCACTTCACTTTAACTGATTAGGCTCACTTAACTAGCTTCACTCCAACTAATAGAGCTCACTTGTTTCACTTCACTCCAATTGATAAAGCTCAGTTGCTTCACTTCACTTTACCTGATTAGGCTCACTTCACTAGCTTCACTTGAACTAATAGAGCTGACTTGTTTCATTTCACTTCAATTGATTAAGCTCAGTTGCTTGACTTCACTTCAACTGATTGGGCTCACTTAGTTAGCTTCACTTCAACAAATAGAGCTCACTTTTTTTACTTCACTTCAATTGATTAAGGTCAGTTGCTTCACTTCACTTCGACTGATTGGGCTCACTTAGTTAGCTTCACTTCAACAAATAGAGCTCACTTTTTTTACTTCACTTCAATTGATTAAGCTCAGTTGCTTCACTTCACTTCAACTGATTGGGCTCACTTAGATAGCTTTACTCCAACTAATAGAGCTCACTTGTTTCACTTCACTCCAATTGATAAAGCTCAGTTGCTTCACTTCACTTTACCTGATTAGGCTCACTTATCTAGCTTCACTTGAACTAATAGAGCTGACTTGTTTCACTTCACTTCAATTGATTAAGCTCAGTTGCTTCACTTCACTTCAACTGATTGGGCTCACTTAGTTAGCTTCACTTCAACAAATAGAGCTCACTTTTTTTACTTCACTTCAATTGATTAAGGTCAGTTGCTTCACTTCACTTCGACTGATTGGGCTCACTTAACTAGCTTCACTACAACTAAAGAGCTCACTTGTTTCACTTCATTTCAATTGATGAAGCTCAATTGCTCCACTTCACTTCAACTGATTAGGTTAACTTAGTTAGCTTCACTTCAACAAATAGAGCTCACTTGTTTCACATCACTTCAATTGATAAAGCTCAGTTGCTTCGTTTCAATTTAACTGATTAGGCTCACTTAACTAGCTTCACTTCAATTGAAAAGCTCACTTGTTTTACTTCACTTCAATTGATTAAGTTCAGTTGCTTCACTTCACTTCAACTGATTGAGCTCACTTAACTAGCTTCACTTCAACTAAAGACCTCACTTTTTTTACATCACTTCAATTGATTAAGCTCATTTGCTTCACTTCACTTTAACTGATTGGGCTCACTTAGTTAGCTTCACTTCAACAAATAGAGCTCACTTGTTTTACTTCACTTGAATTGATTAAGCTCAGTTGCTTCACTTCACTTCAACTGATTGGGCTCACTTAACTAGCTTCACTTCAACTAAAGAGCTCACTTTTTTTACATCACTTCAATTGATTAAGCTCAGTTACTTCACTTCACTTCAACTGATTGGGCTCACTTAGTTAGCTTCACTTCAACAAATAGAGCTAACTTGTTTTACTTCACTTCAATTGATCAAGCTCAGTTGCTTAACTTCACTTCAACTGATTGGGCTCACTTAGATAGCTTTACTCCAACTAATAGAGCTCACTTGTTTCACTTCACTTCAATTGATAAAGCTCAGTTGCTTCACTTCACTTCAACTGATTGGGCTCAGTTAGATAGCTTTACTCCAACTAATAAAGCTGACTTGTTTCAGTTCACTTCAATTGATGAAGCTCAGTTGCTGCACTTCACTTTAACTGATTAGGCTCATTTAACTAGCTTCACTTCACTTAAAGAGCTCACTTGTTTTACTTCACTTCATTTGATTTAGCTCAGTTGCTTCACTTCACTTTAACTGATTGGGCTCACTTAGATAGCTTTACTCCAACTAATAGAGCTCACTCGTTTCACTTCACTTCAACTGATTAGGCTTACCTAACTAGCTTTACTTCAACTAATAGAGTTTACTTGTTTTACTTCACTTCAATTGATTAAGCTCAGTTGATACACTTCACTTCAACTGATTAGGCTCACTTAACTAGCTTCACTTCAACTAAAGAGCTCACTTGTTTCACTTCACTTTAATTGATTAAGCTCAATTGCTTCACTTCACTTCAACTAATAAGGTTCACTTAGTTAGCTTCACTTCAACAAATAAAAATCACTTGTTTCACTTCACTTCAATTGATAAAGCTCAGTTGCTTCACTTCACTTCAACTGATTGGGCTCACTTAGATAGCTTTACTCCAACTAATAGAGCTCACTTGTGTCACTTCACTTCAATTGACAAAGCTCAGTTGTTTCACTTCACTTTACCTGATTAGGCTCACTTAGATAGCTTTACTCCAACTAATAGAGCTCACTCGTTTCACTTCAATTAAACTGATTAGGCTCACTTAACTAGCTTCACTACAACTAAAGAGCTCACTTGTTTTACTTCACTTCAATTGATTAAGCTCAGTTGCTTCACTTCACTTCAACTTATTGGGCTCACTTAGTTAGCCTCACTTCAACAAATAGAGCTCACTTGTTTTACTTCACTTCAATTGATTAAGCTCAGTTGCTTCACTTCACTTCAACTGATTGGGCTCACTAAACTAGATTCACTTCAACTAAAGAGCTCACTTTTTTTACTTCACTTCAATTGATTAAGGTCAGTTGCTTCACTTCACTTCAACTGATTGGGCTCACTTTGTTAGCTTCGTTTCAACAAAAAGAGCTCACTTGTTTTACTTCACTTCAATTGATTAAGCTCAGTTGCTTCACTTCACTTCAACTGATTAGGCTTACCTAACTAGCTTTACTTCAACTAATAGAGTTTACTTGTTTTACTTCACTTCAATTGATAAAGCTCAGTTGCTTCACTTCACTTTACCTGATTAGGCTAACTTAACTAGCTTCACTTCAACTAATAGAGCTGACTTGTTTCACTTCACTTCAACTGATTAGGCTCACTTAACTAGCTTCACTTCAACTAATAGACCTCACTTGTTTCACGTCACTTCAATTGATTAAGCTCAGTTGCTGCACTTCACTTCAACTGATTAGGCTCAGTTGATACACTTCACTTCAACTAAAAAGCTCACTTGTTTTACTTCACTTCAGTTGATTAAGCTCAGTTGCTTCACTTCACTTCAACTGATTGGGCTCACTTAGTTAGCTTCACTTCAACTAAAGAGCTCACTTTTTTTACATCACTTCAATTGATTAAGCTCATTTGCTTCACTTCACTTCAACTGATTGGGCTCACTTAGTTAGCTTCACTTCAACAAATAGAGCTTACTTGTTTTACTTCACTTGAATTGATTAGGCTCAGTTGCTTCACTTCACTTCAACTGATTGGGCTCACTTAACTAGCTTCACTTCAACTAAAGAGCTCACTCGTTTCACTTCAATTAAACTGATTAGGCTCACTTAACTAGCTTCACTACAACTAAAGAGCTCACTTTTTTTACTTCACTTCAATTGATTAAGCTCAGTTGCTGCACTTCACTTCAACTGATTAGGCTCAGTTGATACACTTCACTTCAACTAAAGAGCTCACTTGTTTTACTTCACTTCAATTGATTAAGTTCAGTTGCTTCACTTCACTTCAACTGATTGGGCTTACTTAACTAGCTTCACTTCAACTAAAGAGCTCACTTTTTTTACATCACTTCAATTGATTAAGCTCATTTGCTTCACTTCACTTCAACTGATTGGGCTCACTTAGTTAGCTTCACTTCAACAAATAGAGCTCACTTGTTTTACTTCACTTGAATTGATTAAGCTCAGTTGCTTCACTTCACTTCAACTGATTGGGCTCACTTAACTAGCTTCACTTCAACTAAAGAGCTCACTTTTTTTTACATCACTTCAATTGATTAAGCTCAGTTGCTTCACTTCACTTCAACTGATTGGGCTCACTTAGTTAGCTTCACTTCAACAAATAGAGCTCACTTGTTTTACTTCACTTCAATTGATCAAGCTCAGTTGCTTCACTTCACTTCAACTGATTGGGCTCACTTAGATAGCTTTACTCCAACTAATAGAGCTCACTTGTTTCACTTCACTTCAATTGATAAAGCTCAGTTGCTTCACTTCACTTTACCTTATTAGGCTCACTTAACTAGCTTCACTTCAACTAATAAAGCTGACTTGTTTCAGTTCACTTCAATTGATTAAGCTCAGTTGCTGCACTTCACTTTAACTGATTAGGCTCATTTAACTAGCTTCACTTCAATTAAAGTGCTCACTTGTTTTACTTCACTTCATTTGATTTAGCTTAGTTGCTTCACTTCACTTTAACTGATTGGGCTCACTTAGATAGCTTTACTCCAACTAATAGAGCTCACTCGTTTCACTTCACTTCAACTGATTAGGCTCACCTAACTAGCTTTACTTCAACTAATAGAGTTTACTTGTTTTACTTCACTTCAATTGATTAAGCTCAGTTGATACACTTCACTTCAACTGATTAGGCTCACTTAACTAGCTTCACTTCAACTAAAGAGCTCACTTGTTTCACTTCACTTCAATTGATTAAGCTCAATTGCTTCACTTCACTTCAACTAATTGGGCTCAGTTAGATAGCTTTACTCCATCTAATAGAGCTCACTCGTTTCACTTCAATTAAACTGATTAGGCTCACTTAACTAGCTTCACTACAACTAAAGAGCTCACTTGTTTTACTTCACTTCAATTGATTAAGCTCAGTTGCTTCACTTCACTTCAACTTATTGGGCTCACTAAGTTAGCCTCACTTCAACAAATAGAGCTCACTTGTTTTACTTCACTTCAATTGATTAAGCTCAGTTGCTTCACTTCACTTCAACTGATTGGGCTCACTTAACTAGCTTCACTTCAACTAAAGAGCTCACTTTTTTTACTTCACTTCAATTGATTAAGGTCAGTTGCTTCACTTCACTTCAACTGATTGGGCTCACTTAGTTAGCTTCACTTCAACAAAAAGAGCTCACTTGTTTTACTTCACTTCAATTGATTAAGCTCAGTTGCTTCACTTCACTTCAACTTATTGGGCTCACTTAGTTAGCCTCACTTCAACAAATAGAGCTCACTTGTTTTACTTCACTTCAATTGATTAAGCTCACTTGTTTCACTTCACTTCAATTGATAAAGCTCAGTTGCTTCACTTCACTTTACCTGATTAGGCTAACTTAAATAGCTTCACTTCAACTAATAGAGCTGACTTGTTTCACTTTACTTCAACTGATTAGGCTCACTTAACTAGCTTCACTTCAACTAAAAGAGCTCACTTGTTTCACTGCACTTAAATCGATTGAGCTCAGTTGCTTCACTTCACTTGAACTGATTGGGCTCACTTGGTTAGCTTCTCTTCAACCAATAGAGCTCACTTATTTCACGTCACTTCAATTGATGAAGCTCAGTTGCTTCACTTCACTTCAACTGATTGGGCTCACTTAACTAGCTTCACTTCAACTGAAAGAGCTCACTTGTTTCACTTCACTTCAACTGAATAAGCTCAGTTGCTCTATTTCTCTTCAAATGAATTAGCTCAGTTGCTTCACTTCACTTCAACTGATTAGGCTCACTTAACTAGCTTCACTTCAACTAATAGAGCTTAATTGTTCCACTTCTCTTCAACTGATTATGCTCAGTTGCTTCACTTCACTTCAACTGATTAGGCTCACTTTACTGAGACGTCGTATGGTGTGAGCGGCCCTTCGATACTCCCAGTGGTTCAAAAGTAATGCAAAAATTATTCGGTTTTTTTAAAATATCTCCGCACCCGCGCTACCTAGGAGGTTCAAACAAATGGCAGGTTGTTCGCCGCGTCACGAGACGTCGTCTGGTGTAAGCGGCCCTTCGATACGCCCAGTGGTTCAAAAGTAATGCGAAAATTATTCAGTTTTTTTCAAATATCTCGGCACCCGCGCGACCAAGGAGGTTCAAACGAATGTCAGGTTGTTCGCCGCGTCACAAGACATCATATGGTGTAAGCGGCCCTTCGATACGCCCAGTGGTTCAAAAGTAATGCGAAAATTATTCAGTTTTTTCCAAATATCTTGACACCCGCGCGACCTACGAGGTTCAAACAAATGTCAGGTAGTTCGCCGCGTCACGAGACGTCGTATGCTGTAAGCGGCCCTTCGATACGCCCAGTGGTTCAAAAGTAATTGGAACATTATTCAGTTTTTTTCAAATATCTTGACACCCGCGCGACCTAGGAGGTTCAAACAAATGTCAGGTAGTTCGCCGCGTCACGAGACGTCGTGTGGTGTAAGCGGCCCTTCGATACGCCCAGTGGTTCAAAAGTAATGCGAAAATTATTCAGTTTTTTTCAAATATCTTGACATCCGCGCGACCTAGGAGGTTCAAACAAATGTCAGGTAGTTCGCCGCGTCACGAGACGTCGTGTGGTGTAAGCGGGCCTTCGATACGCCCAGTGGTTCAAAAGTAATGCGAAAATTATTCAGTTTTTTTCAAATATCTTGACACCCGCGCGACCTAGGAGGTTCAAACAAATGTCAGGTAGTTCGCCGCGTCACGAGACGTCGTGTGGTATAAGCGGGCCTTCGATACGCCCAGTGGTTCAAAAGTAATGCGAAAATTATTCAGTTTATTTCAAATATCTCGGCACCCGCGAGACCTAGGAGGTTCAAACAAATGTCAGGTTGTTCGCCGCTTCACGTGACGTCGTGTGGTGTAAGCGGCCCTTCGATACGCCCAGTGGTTCAAAAGTAATGCGAAAATTATTCAGCTTTTTTAAATATCTCAGCTCACGCGCGGCCTAGGAGGTTCAAACAAATGTCGGGTTGTTCGCCGCTCCACGTGACGTCGTGTGGTTTAAGCGGCCCTTCGATACGCCCAGTGGTTCAAAAGTAATGCGAAAATTATTCAGTTTTTTTCAAATATCTCGGCGCCCGCGCGACCTAGGAGGTTCAAACAAATGGCAGGTTGTTCGCCGCGTCACGAGACGTCGTATGGTGTAAGCGGCCCTTCGATACGCCCAGTGGTTCAAAAGTAATGCGAAAATTATTCAGTTTTTTTCAAATATCTTGACACCCGCGCGACCTAGGAGGTTCAAACAAATGTCAGGTAGTTCACCGCGTCACGAGCCGTCGTGTGGTGTAAGCGGGCCTTCGATACGCCCAGTGGTTCAAAAGTAATGCGAAAATTATTCAGTTTTTTTCAAATATCTTGACATCCGCGCGACCTAGGAGGTTCAAACAAATGTCAGGTAGTTCGCCGCGTCACGAGACGTCGTGTGGTGTAAGCCGGCCTTCAATACGCCCAGTGATTCAAAAGTAATGCGAAAATTATTCAGTTTTTTTCAAATATCTTGACACCCGCGCGACCTAGGAGGTTCAAACAAATGTCAGGTAGTTCGCCGCGTCACGAGACGTCGTGTGGTATAAGCGGGCCTTCGATACGCCCAGTGGTTCAAAAGTAATGCGAAAATTATTCAGTTTAATTCAAATATCTCGGCACCCGCGATACCTAGGAGGTTCAAACAAATGTCAGGTTGTTCGCCGCTTCACGTGACGTCGTGTGGTGTAAGCGGCCCTTCGATACGCCTAATGGTTTAAAAGTAATGCGAAAATTATTCAGTTTTTTTCAAATATCTCGGCACCCGCGCGACCTAGGAGGTTCAAACGAATGTCAGGTTGTTCGCCGCGTCACGACACATCGTATGGTGTAAGCGGCCCTTCGATACGCCCAGTGGTTCAAAAGTACTGCGAAAATTATTCAGTTTTTTCCAAATATCTTGACACCCGCGCGACTTACGAGGTTCAAACAAATGTCAGGTAGTTAGCCGCGTCACGAGACGTCGTATTCTGTAAGCGGCCCTACGATACGCCCAGTGGTTCAAAAGTAATGGGAACATTATTCAGTTTTTTTCAAATATCTCGGCACCCGCGAGACCTAGGAGGTTCAAACAAATGTCAGGTTGTTCGCCGCTTCACGTGACGTCGTGTGGTGTAAGCGGCCCTTCGATACGCCCAGTGGTTCAAAAGTAATGCAAAAATTATTCAGTTTTTTTAAATATCTCAGCTCACGCGCGGCCTAGGCGGTTCAAACAAATGTCGGGTTGTTCGCCGCTCCACGTGACGTCGTGTGGTTTAAGCGGCCCTTCGATACGCCCAGTGGTTCAAAAGTAATGCGAAAATTATTCAGTTTTTTTCAAATATCTCGGCGCCCGCGCGACCTAGGAGGTTCAAACAAATGGCAGGTTGTTCGCCGCGTCACGAGACGTCGTATGGTGTAAGCGGCCCTTCGATACGCCCAGTGGTTCAAAAGTAATGCGAAAATTATTCAGTTTTTTTCAAATATCTTGACACCCGCGCGACCTAGGAGGTTCAAACAAATGTCAGGTAGTTCGCCGCGTCACGAGCCGTCGTGTGGTGTAAGCGGGCCTTCGATACGCCCAGTGGTTCAAAAGTAATGCGAAAATTATTCAGTTTTTTTCAAATATCTTGACATCCGCGCGACCTAGGAGGTTCAAACAAATGTCAGGTAGTTCGCCGCGTCACCAGACGTCGTGTGGTGTAAGCCGGCCTTCAATACGCCCAGTGATTCAAAAGTAATGCGAAAATTATTCAGTTTTTTTCAAATATCTTGACACCCGCGCGACCTAGGAGGTTCAAACAAATGTCAGGTAGTTCGCCGCGTCACGAGACGTCGTGTGGTATAAGCGGGCCTTCGATACGCCCAGTGGTTCAAAAGTAATGCGAAAATTATTCAGTTTAATTCAAATATCTCGGCACCCGCGATACCTAGGAGGTTCAAACAAATGTCAGGTTGTTCGCCGCGTCACGAGACGTCGTATGGTGTAAGCAGGCCTTCGATACGCCCAGTAGTTCAAAAGTAATGCAAAAATTATTCAGTTTTTCTCAAATATCTCGGCACTCGCGCGACCAAGGAGGTTCAAACAAATGTCAAGTTGTTCGCCGCGTCACGAGACGTCGTATGGTGTAAGCGGCCCTTCGATACGTCCATTGGTTCAAAAGTAAGGCGAAAATTATTCAGTTTTTTTTCAAATATCTTGACACCCGCGCGACCTAGGAGGTTCAAACAAATGTCAGAATGTTCGCCGCGTCACGAGACGTCGTATGGTGTAAGCGGTCTTCGATACGCCCAGTAGTTCAAAAGTAATGCGGAAATTATTCAGTTTTTTTTAAATATCTTGACACCCGCGCGATCTAGGAGGTTCAGACAAATGTAAGAATGTTCGCCGCGTCACGACACGTCGTATGGTGTGAGCGAGCCTTCGATACGCCCAGTGGTTCAAAAGTAATGCGAAAATTATTCAGTTTTTTTTAAATATCTTGACACCCGCGCGACCTAGGAGGTTCAAACGAATGTCAGGTTGTTCGCCGCGTCACGAGACGTCGTGTGGTGTAAGCGGGCCTTCGATACGTCCAGTGGTTCAAAAGTAATGCGAAAATTATTCAGTTTTTTTAAATATCTCAGCTCACGCGCGGCCTAGGAGGTTCAAACAAATGTCAGGTTGTTCGCCGCGGCACGAGACGTTGTATGCTGTAAGCGGCCCTTCGATACGCCCAGTGGTTCAAAAGTAATGTGAAAATTATTCAGTTTTTTTCAAATATCTTGACACCCGCGCGACCTAGGAGGTTCAAACAAATGTCAGGTTGTTCGCCGCGTCACGAGACATCGTATGGTGTAAGCGGCACTTCGATACTCCCAGTGGTTCGAAAGTAAGGCGAAAATTATTCAGTTTTTTTTAAATATCTCGGCACCCGCGCGACCTAGGAGGTTCAAACAAATGTCAGGTTGTTCGCCGCGTCACGAGACGTCGTATGGTGTAAGCGGCCCTTCGATACGCCTAGCGGTTCAAAAGAAATGCGAAAACTATTCATTTTTTTTTTAAAAACCTCGGCACCCGCGCGACCTAGGAGGTTCAAACAAATGTCAGGTTGTTCGCCGCGTCACGTGACGTCGTGTGGTGTAAGCGGTCTTCGATACGCCCAGTAGTTCAAAAGTAATGCGAAAATTATTCATTTTTTTCTAAATATCTTGACACCCGCGCGACCTAGGAGGTTCAAACAAATGTCAGGTTGTTCGCCGCGTCGCGAGACGTCGTGTGGTGTAAGCGGGCCTTCGATACGCCCAGTGGTTCAAAAGTAATGCGAAAATTATTCAGTTTATTACAAATATCTCGGTACCGCGCGACCTAGGAGGTTCAAACGAATGTCAGGTTGTTCGCCGCGTCACGAGACATCGTATGGTGTAAGCGGTCTTCGATACGCCCAGTAGTTCAAAAGTAATGCGGAAATTGTTCAGTTTTTTTTAAATATCTTGACATCCGCGCGATCTAGGAGGTTCAAGCAAATGTCAGAATGTTCGCCGCGTCACGAGACGTCGTATGGTGTGAGCGGGCCTTCGATACGCCCAGTGGTTCAAAAGTAATGCGAAAATTATTCAGTTTATTTCAAATATCTCGGCACCCGCGAGACCTAGGAGGTTCAAACAAATGTCAGGTTGTTCGCCGCTTCACGTGACGTCGTGTGGTGTAAGCGGCCCTTCGATACGCCCAGTGGTTCGAAAGTAATGCAAAAATTATTCAGTTTTTTTCTAATATCTCGGCACCCGCGCGACCTAGGAGGTTCAAACAAATGTCAGGTTGTTCGCCGCGTCACGAGACGTCGTATGGTGTAAGCAGGCCTTCGATACGCCCAGTAGTTCAAAAGTAATGCAAAAATTATTCAGTTTTTTTCAAATATCTCGGCACTCGCGCGACCAAGGAGGTTCAAACAAATGTCAAGTTGTTCGCCGCGTCACGAGACGTCGTATGGTGTAAGCGGCCCTTCGATACGTCCATTGGTTCAAAAGTAAGGCGAAAATTATTCAGTTTTTTTTCAAATATCTTGACACCCGCGCGACCTAGGAGGTTCAAACAAATGTCAGAATGTTCGCCGCGTCACGAGACGTCGTATGGTGTAAGCGGTCTTCGATACGCCCAGTAGTTCAAAAGTAATGCGGAAATTATTCAGTTTTTTTTAAATATCTTGACACCCGCGCGATCTAGGAGGTTCAGACAAATGTAAGAATGTTCGCCGCGTCACGACACGTCGTATGGTGTGAGCGAGCCTTCGATACGCCCAGTGGTTCAAAAGTAATGCGAAAATTATTCAGTTTTTTTTAAATATCTTGACACCCGCGCGACCTAGGAGGTTCAAACGAATGTCAGGTTGTTCGCCGCGTCACGAGACGTCGTGTGGTGTAAGCGGGCCTTCGATACGTCCAGTGGTTCAAAAGTAATGCGAAAATTATTCAGTTTTTTTAAATATCTCAGCTCACGCGCGGCCTAGGAGGTTCAAACAAATGTCAGGTTGTTCGCCGCGGCACGAGACGTTGTATGCTGTAAGCGGCCCTTCGATACGCCCAGTGGTTCAAAAGTAATGCGAAAATTATTCAGTTTTTTTCAAATATCTTGACACCCGCGCGACCTAGGAGGTTCAAACAAATGTCAGGTTGTTCGCCGCGTCACGAGACATCGTATGGTGTAAGCGGCCCTTCGATACTCCCAGTGGTTCGAAAGTAAGGCGAAAATTATTCAGTTTTTTTTAAATATCTCGGCACCCGCGCGACCTAGGAGGTTCAAACAAATGTCAGGTTGTTCGCCGCGTCACGAGACGTCGTATGGTGTAAGCGGCCCTTCGATACGCCCAGCGGTTCAAAAGAAATGCGAAAACTATTCATTTTTTTTTAAATATCTCGGCACCCGCGCGACCTAGGAGGTTCAAACAAATGGCAGGTTGTTCTCTGCGTCACGAGACGTCGTATGGTGTAAGCGGCCCTTCGATACGCACAGCGGTTCGAAAGAAATGCGAAAACTATTCATTTTTTTTTAAATATCTCGGCACCCGCGCGACCTAGGAGGTTCAAACAAATGGCAGGTTGTTCGCCGCGTCACGAGACGTCGTATGGTGTAAGCGGCCCTTCGATACGCCCAGTGGTTCGAAAGTAAGGCGAAAATTATTCAGTTTTTTTTCAAAAAACTCGGCACCCGCGCGACCTAGGAGGTTCAAACAAATGGCAGGTTGTTCGCCGCGTCACGAGACGTCGTATGGTGTAAGCGGCCCTTCGATACGCCCAGTAGTTCAAAAGTAATGCAAAAATTATTCAGTTTTTTTTAAATATCTCGGCACCCGCGCGACCTAGGAGGTTCAAACAAATGTCAGGTTTTTCGCCGCGTCACGAGACGTCGTATGGTGTAAGCGAGCCTTCGATACGCCCAGTAGTTCAAAAGTAATGCAAAAATTATTCAGTTTTTTTCAAATATCTCGGCTCCCGCGCGACGTAGGAGGTTCAAACAAAAGTCAGGTTGTTCGCCGCGTCACGAGACGTCGTATGGTGTAAGCGGCCCTGCGATACGCCCAGTGGTTCAAAATTAATGCGAAAATTATTCAGTTTTTTTCAAATATCTCGGCACCCGCGCGACCTAGGAGGTTCAAACAAATGTCAGGTTGTTCGCCGCGTCACGAGACGTCGTATGGTGTAAGCGGCCCTTCGATACGCCCAGCGGTTCAAAAGAAATGCGAAAACTATTCATTTTTTTTTAAATATCTCGGCACCCGCGCGACCTAGGAGGTTCAAACAAATGGCAGGTTGTTCGCCGCGTCACGAGACGTCGTATGGTGTAAGCGGCCCTTCGATACGCCCAGTGGTTCAAAAGTAATGTGAAGATTATTCAGTTTTTTTCAAATATCTCGGCACCCGCGAGACCTAGGAGGTTCAAGCAAATGTCAGGTTGTTCGCCGCGTCACAAGACGTTGTATGATGTAAGCGGGCCTTCGATACGCCCAGTGGTTCAACAGTAATGCGAAAATTATCCAGTTTATTTCAAATATCTCGGCGCCAGCGCGACCTAGGAGGTTCAAACGAATGTCAGGTTGTTCGCCGCGTCACGAGACGTCGTATGGTGTAAGCGGCCCTTCGATACGCCCAATGGTTCTAAAGTAATGCGTAAATTATTCACTTTTTTTCAAATATCTCGGCATCCGCGCGACCTAGGAGGTTCAAACAAATGTCAGGTTGTTCGCCGCGTCACGAGACATCGTATGGTGTAAGCGGCCCTTCGATACGCCCAGTGGTTCAAAAGTAAGGCGAAAATTATTCAGTTTTTTTTCTAAAAACTCGGCACCCGCGCGACCTAGGAGGTTCAAACGAATGTCAGGTTGTTCGCCGCGTCGCGAGACGTCGTATGGCGTAAGCGGCCCTTCGATACGCCCAGTGGTTCAAAAGTAATGCGAAAATTATTCAGTTTTTTTCAAATATCTCGGCACCCGCGAGACCTAGGAGGTTCAAACAAATGTCAGGTTGTACGCCGCTTCACGTGACGTCGTGTGGTGTAAGCGGCCCTTCGATACGCCCAGTGGTTCAAAAGTATTGCGAAAATTATTCAGTTTTTTTCAAATATCTCGGCTCCCGCGCGACCTAGGAGGTTCAAACAAATGTCAGGTTGTTCGCCGCGGCACGAGACGTTGTATGATGTAAGCGGCCCTTCGATACGCCCAGTGGTTCAAAAGTAATGCGAAAATTATTCAGTTTTTTTCAAATATCTTGACACCCGCGCGACCTAGGAGGTTCAAACAAATGTCAGGTTGTTCGCCGCGTCACGAGACATCGTATGGTGTAAGCGGCCCTTCGATACGCCCAGTGGTTCGAAAGTAAGGCGAAAATTATTCAGTTTTTTTTCAAAAAACTCGGCACCCGCGCGACCTAGGAGGTTCAAACAAATGGCAGGTTGTTCGCCGCGTCACGAGACGTCGTATGATGTAAGCGGGCCTTCGATACGCCCAGTTGTTCAAAAGTAATGCAAAAATTATTCAGTTTTTTTTAAATATCTCGGCACCCGCGCGACCTAGGAGGTTCAAACAAATGTCAGGTTTTTCGCCGCGTCACGAGACGTCGTATGGTGTAAGCGGGCCTTCGATACGCCCAGTGGTTCAAAAGTAATGTGAAAATTATTCAGTTTTTTTCAAATATCTCGGCACCCGCGCGACCTAGGAGGTTCAAACAAATGTCAGGTTGTTCGCCGCGTCACGAGACGTCGTATGGTGTAAGCGGCCCTTCGATACGCCCAGTGGTTCAAAATTAATGCGAAAATTATTCAGTTTTTTTCAAATATCTCGGCACCCGCGCGACCTAGGAGGTTCAAACAAATGTCAGGTTGTTCGCCGCGTCACGAGACGTCGTATGGTGTAAGCGGCCCTTCGATACGCCCAGTAGTTCAAAAGAAATGCGAAAATTATTCATTTTTTTTTAAATATCTCGGCACCCGCGCGACCTAGGAGGTTCAAACAAATGGCAGGTTGTTCGCCGCGTCACGAGACGTCGTATGGTGTAAGCGGCCCTTCGATACGCCCAGTGGTTCAAAAGTAATGCGAAAATTATTCAGTTTTTTTCAAATATCTCGGCTCCCGCGCGACCTAGGAGGTTCAAACAAATGTCAGGTTGTTCGCCGCGGCACGAGACGTTGTATGATGTAAGCGGCCCTTCGATACGCCGAGTGGTTCAAAAGTAATGCGAAAATTATTCAGTTTTTTTCAAATATCTTGACACCCGCGCGACCTAGGAGGTTCAAACAAATGTCAGGTTGTTCGCCGCTTCACGAGACGTCGTGTGGTATACGCGGGCCTTCGATACGCCCAGTGGTTCAAAAGTAATGCGAAAATTATTCAGTTTATTTCAAATATCGCGGCACCCGCGCGACCTAGGAGGTTCAAACGAATGTCAGGTTGTTCGCCGCGTCGCGAGACGTCGTATGGCGTAAGCGGCCCTTCGATACGCCCAGTGGTTCAAAAGTAATGCGAAAATTATTCAGTTTTTTTCAAATATCTCGGCACCCGCGAGACCTAGGAGGTTCAAACAAATGTCAGGTTGTACGCCGCTTCACGTGACGTCGTGTGGTGTAAGCGGCCCTTCGATACGCCCAGTGGTTCAAAAGTATTGCGAAAATTATTCAGTTTTTTTTCAAATATCTCGGCTCCCGCGCGACCTAGGAGGTTAAAACAAATGTCAGGTTGTTCGCCGCGGCACGAGACGTTGTATGATGTAAGCGGCCCTTCGATACGCCCAGTGGTTCAAAAGTAATGCGAAAATTATTCAGTTTTTTTCAAATATCTTGACACCCGCGCGACCTAGGAGGTTCAAACAAATGTCAGGTTGTTCGCCGCGTCACGAGACATCGTATGGTGTAAGCGGCCCTTCGATACGCCCAGTGGTTCGAAAGTAAGGCGAAAATTATTCAGTTTTTTTTCAAAAAACTCGGCACCCGCGCGACCTAGGAGGTTCAAACAAATGGCAGGTTGTTCGCCGCGTCACGAGACGTCGTATGGTCTGAGCGGCCCTTCGATACGCCCAGTAGTTCAAAAGTAATGCGAAAATTATTCAGTTTTTTTCACATATCTCGGCTCCCGCGCGACCTAGGAGGTTCAAACAAATGTCAGGTTGTTCGCCGCGTCGCGAGACGTCGTATGGTGGAAGCGGCCCTTCGATACGCCCAGTGGTTTGAAAAGTAATGTGGAAATTATTCAGTTTTTTTCAAATATCTCGGCACCCGCGAGACCTAGGAGGTTCAAACAAATGTCAGGTTGTTCGCCGCTTCACGTGACGTCGTGTGGTCTGAGCGGCCCTTCGATACGCCCAGTAGTTCAAAAGTAATGCGAAAATTATTCAGTTTTTTTCAAATATCTCGGCTCCCGCGCGACCTAGGAGGTTCAAACAAATGTCAGGTTGTTCGCCGCGTCGCGAGACGTCGTATGGTGGAAGCGGCCCTTCGATACGCCCAGTGGTTTGAAAAGTAATGTGGAAATTATTCAGTTTTTTTCAAATATCTCGGCACCCGCGAGACCTAGGAGGTTCAAACAAATGTCAGGTTGTTCGCCGCTTCACGTGACGTCGTGTGGTGTAAGCGGCCCTTCGATACGCCCAGTGGTTCGAAAGTAATGCGAAAATTATTCAGTTTTTTTAAATATCTCAGCTCACGCGCGGCCTAGGAGGTTCAAACAAATGTCAGGTTGTTCGCCGCTTCACGTGACGTCGTGTGGTGTAAGCGGCCCTTCGATACGCCCGATGGTTCAAAAGTAATGCGAAAATTATTCAGTTTTTTTCAAATATCTCGGCGCCCGCGCGACCTAGGAGGTTCAAACGAATGTCAGGTTGTTCGCCGCGTCACGAGATATCGTATGGTGTAAGCAGCCCTTCGATACACCCAGTGGTTCAAAAGTAAGGCGAAAATTATTCAGTTTTTTTTCAAAAAACTCGGCACCCGCGCGACCTAGGAGGTTCAAACAAATGTCAGGTTGTTCGCCGCGTCACGAGACGTCGTATGGTGTAAGCGGCCCTTCGATACGCCCAGTAGTTCAAAAGTAATGCAAAAATTATTCTGTTTTTTTCAAATATCTCGGCACCCGCGCGACTCAGGAGGTTCAAACAAATGTCAGGTTGTTCGCCGCTTCACGTGACGTCGTGTGGTGTAAGCGGCCCTTCGATACGCCCAGTGGTTCAAAAGTAATGCGAAAATTATTCAGTTTTTTTCAAATATCTCGGCGCCCGCGCAATCTAGGAGGTTCAAACGAATGTCAGGTTGTTCGCCGCGTCACGAGACGTCGTATGGTGTAGGCGGCCCTTCGATAGGCCCAGTGGTTCAAAAGTAAGGCGAAAATTATTCAGTTTTTTTTCAAATATCTTGACACCCGCGCGACCTATGAGGTTCAAACAAATGTCTGGTTGTTCGCCGCTTCACGTGACGTCGTGTGGTGTAAGCGGCCCTTCGATACGCCCAGTGGTTCAAAAGTAATGCGAAAATTATTCAGTTTATTTCAAATATCTCGGCACCCGCGAGACCTAGGAGGTTCAAACAAATGTCAGGTTGTTCGCCGCTTCACGTGACGTCGTGTGGTGTAAGCGGCCTTTCGATACGCCCAGTGGTTCGAAAGTAATGCGAAAATTATTCAGTTTTTTTCAAATATCTTGACACCCGCGCGACCTAGGAGGTTCAAACAAATGTCAGGTAGTTCGCCGCGTCACGGGACGTCGTATGGTGTAAGCGGCCTTCGATACGCCCAGTGGTTCAAAAGTAATGCGAAAATTATTCAGTTTTTTTCAAATATCTTGACACCCGCGCGACCTAGGAGGTTCAAACAAATGTCAGGTAGTTCGCCGCGTCACGAGACGTCGTGTGGTGTAAGCGGGCCTTCGATACGTTCAGTGGTTTAAAAGTAATGCGAAAATTATTCAGTTTTTTTCGAATATCTTGACACCCGCGCGACCTAGGAGGTTCAAACAAATGTCAGGTAGTTCGCCGCGTCACGAGACGTCGTGTGGTATACGCGGGCCTTCGATACGCCCAGTAGTTCAAAAGTAATGCGAAAATTATTCAGTTTATTTCAAATATCGCGGCACCCGCGCGACCTAGGAGGTTCAAACGAATGTCAGGTTGTTCGCCGCGTCGCGAGACGTCGTATGGTGTAAGCCGCCCTTCGATACGCCCAGTGGTTCGAAAGTAAGGCGAAAATTATTCAGTTTTTTTTCAAAAAACTCGGCACCCGCGCGACCTAGGAGGTTCAAACAAATGGCAGGTTGTTCGCCGCGTCACGAGACGTCGTATGGTCTGAGCGGCCCTTCGATACGCCCAGTAGTTCAAAAGTAATGCGAAAATTATTCAGTTTTTTTCACATATCTCGGCTCCCGCGCGACCTAGGAGGTTCAAACAAAGGTCAGGTTGTTCGCCGCGTCGCGAGACGTCGTATGGTCTGAGCGGCCCTTCGATACGCCCAGTAGTTCAAAAGTAATGCGAAAATTATTCAGTTTTTTTAAATATCTCAGCTCACGCGCGGCCTAGGAGGTTCAAACAAATGTCAGGTTGTTCGCCGCGTCGCGTGACGTCGTGTGGTGTAAGCGGCCCTTCGATACGCCCGATGGTTCAAAAGTAATGCGAAAATTATTCAGTTTTTTTCAAATATCTCGGCGCCCGCGCGACCTAGGAGGTTCAAACGAATGTCAGGTTGTTCGCCGCGTCACGAGACATCGTATGGTGTAAGCAGCCCTTCGATACACCCAGTGGTTTAAAAGTAAGGCGAAAATTATTCAGTTTTTTTTCAAAAAACTCGGCACCCGCGCGACCTAGGAGGTTCAAACAAATGTCAGGTTGTTCGCCGCGTCACGAGACGTCGTATGGTCTGAGCGGCCCTTCGATACGCCCAGTAGTTCAAAAGTAATGCGAAAATTATTCAGTTTTTTTCACATATCTCGGCGCCTGCGCGACCTAGGAGGTTCAAACGAATGTCAGGTTGTTCGCCGCGTCACGAGACATCGTATGGTGTAAGCGGCCCTTGGATACGCCCAGTGGTTCGAAAGTAAGGCGAAAATTATTCAGTTTTTTTTCAAAAAACTCGGCACCCGCGCGACCTAGGAGGTTCAAACAAATGGCAGGTTGTTCGCCGCGTCACGAGACGTCGTATGGTCTGAGCGGCCCTTCGATACGCCCAGTAGTTCAAAAGTAATGCGAAAATTATTCAGTTTTTTTCACATATCTCGGCTCCCGCGCGACCTAGGAGGTTCAAACAAATGTCAGGTTGTTCGCCGCGGCACGAGACGTTGTATGATGTAAGCGGCCCTTCGATACGCCCAGTGGTTCAAAAGTAAGGCGAGAATTATTCAGTTTTTTTCACATATCTCGGCTCCCGCGCCACCTAGGAGGTTCAAACAAATGTCAGGTTGTTCGCCGCGTCGCGAGACGTCGTGTGGTGTAAGCGGCCCTTCGATACGCCCAGTGGTTCAAAAGTAATGCGAAAATTATTCAGTTTTTTTCAAATATCTCGGCGCCCGCGCGACCTAGGAGGTTCAAACGAATGTCAGGTTGTTCGTCGCGTCACGAGACATCGTATGGTGTAAGCGGCCCTTCGATACGCCCAGTGGTTCGAAAGTAAGGCGAAAATTATTCAGTTTTTTTTCAAAAAACTCGGCACCCGCGCGACCTAGGAGGTTCAAACAAATGGCAGGTTGTTCGCCGCGTCACGAGACGTCGTATGGTCTGAGCGGCCCTTCGATACGCCCAGTAGTTCAAAAGTAATGCGAAAATTATTCAGTTTTTTTTCAAAAAACTCGGCACCCGCGCGACCTAGGAGGTTCAAACAAATGTCAGGTTGTTCGCCGCGTCACGAGACGTCGTATGGTCTGAGCGGCCCTTCGATACGCCCAGTAGTTCAAAAGTAATGCGAAAATTATTCAGTTTTTTTCACATATCTCGGCTCCCGCGCGACCTAGGAGGTTCAAACAAATGTCAGGTTGTTCGCCGCGGCACGACACATTGTATGATGTAAGCGGCCCTTCGATACGCCCAGTGGTTCAAAAGTAAGGCGAAAATTATTCAGTTTTTTTCACATATCTCGGCTCCCGCGCGACCTAGGAGGTTCAAACGAATGTCAGGTTGTTCGCCGCGTCACGAGTCATCGTATGGTGTAAGCGGCACTTCGATACGCCCAGTGGTTCGAAAGTAATGTGAAAATTATTCAGTTTTTCTCAAATATCTCGGCACCCGCGCGACCTAGGAGGTTCAAACAAATGTCAGGTTGTTCGCCGCGTCACGAGACATCGTATGGTGTAAGCGGTCTTCGATACGCCCAGTAGTTCAAAAGTAATACGAAAATTATTCAGTTTTTTTTAAATATCTTGACACCCGCGCGATCTAGGAGGTTCAAACAAATGTCAGGTTGTTCGCCGCGTCGCGAGACGTCGTGTGGTGTAAGCGGGCCTTCGATACGCCCAGTGGTTCAAAAGTAATGTGAAAATTATTCAGTTTTTTTCAAATATCTCGGCACCCGCGCGACCTAGGAGGTTCAAACGAATGTCAGGTTGTTCGCCGCGTCACGAGACGTCGTATGGTGTAAGCGGCCCTTCGATAGGCCCAGTGGTTCAAAAGTAAGGCGAAAATTATTCAGTTTTTTTTCAAATATGTTGACACCCGCGCGACCTATGAGGTTCAAACAAATGTCTGGTTGTTCGCCGCTTCACGAGACGTCGTATGGTCTGAGCGGCCCTTCGATACGCCCAGTAGTTCAAAAGTAATGCGAAAATTATTCAGTTTTTTTAAATATCTTGACACCCGCGCGATCTAGGAGGTTCAAACAAATGTCAGGTTGTTCGCCGCGTCGCGAGACGTCGTGTGGTGTAAGCGGGCCTTCGATACGCCCAGTGGTTCAAAAGTAAGGCGAAAATTATTCAGTTTTTTTCACATATCTCGGCTGCCGCGCGACCTAGGAGGTTCAAACAAATGTCAGGTTGTTCGCCGCGTCGCGAGACGTCGTGTGGTGTAAGCGGCCCTTCGATACGCCCAGTGGTTCAAAAGTAATGCGAAAATTATTCAGTTTTTTTCAAATATCTCGGCGCCCGCGCGACCTAGGAGGTTCAAACGAATGTCAGGTTGTTCGCCGCGTCACGAGACATCGTATGGTGTAAGCGGCCCTTCGATACGCCCAGTGGTTCGAAAGTAAGGCGAAAATTATTCAGTTTTTTTTCAAAAAACTCGGCACCCGCGCGACCTAGGAGGTTCAAACAAATGGCAGATTGTTCGCCGCGTCACGAGACGTCGTATGGTCTGAGCGGCCCTTCGATACGCCCAGTAGTTCAAAAGTAATGCGAAAATTATTCAGTTTTTTTTCAAAAAACTCGGCACCCGCGCGACCTAGGAGGTTCAAACAAATGTCAGGTTGTTCGCCGCGTCACGAGACGTCGTATGGTCTGAGCGGCCCTTCGATACGCCCAGTAGTTCAAAAGTAATGCGAAAATTATTCAGTTTTTTTCACATATCTCGGCTCCCGCGCGACCTAGGAGGTTCAAACAAATGTCAGGTTGTTCGCCGCGTCACGAGACGTCGTATGGTGTAAGCGGCCCTTCGATAGGCCCAGTGGTTCAAAAGTAAGGCGAAAATTATTCAGTTTTTTTTCAAATATCTTGACACCCGCGCGACCTATGAGGTTCAAACAAATGTCAGGTTGTTCGCCGCGTCACGAGACGTCATATGGTGTAAGCGGCCCTTCGATACGCCCAGTGGTTCAAAAGTAAGGCGAAAATGATTCAGTTTTTTTTCAAAAAACTCGGCATTCGCGCGACCTAGGAGGTTCAAACAAATGTCAGGTTGTTCGTCGCGTCACGAGACGTCATATGGTGTAAGCGGCCTTCGATACGCCCAGTGGTTCAAAAGTAATGCGAAAATTATTCAGTTTTTTTCAAATATCTTGACACCCGCGCGACCTAGGAGGTTCAAACAAATGTCAGGTAGTTCGCCGCGTCACGAGACGTCGTGTGGTGTAAGCGGGCCTTCGATACGTTCAGTGGTTTAAAAGTAATGCGAAAATTATTCAGTTTTTTTCGAATATCTTGACACCCGCGCGACCTAGGAGGTTCAAACAAATGTCAGTTAGTTCGCCGCGTCACGAGACGTCGTGTGGTATACGCGGGCCTTCGATACGCCCAGTAGTTCAAAAGTAATGCGAAAATTATTCAGTTTATTTCAAATATCGCGGCACCCGCGCGACCTAGGAGGTTCAAACGAATGTCAGGTTGTTCGCCGCGTCGCGTGACGTCGTGTGGTGTAAGCGGCCCTTCGATACGCCCAGTGGTTCGAAAGTAATGCGAAAATTATTCAGTTTTTTTCAAATATCTTGACACCCTAGCGACCTAGGAGGTTCAAACAAATGTCAGGTAGTTCGCCGCGTCACGGGACGTCGTATGGTGTAAGCGGCCTTCGATACGCCCAGTGGTTCAAAAGTAATGCAAAAATTATTCAGTTTTTTTCTAATATCTCGGCACCCGCGCGACCTAGGAGGTTTAAACAAATGTCAGGTTGTTCGCCGCGTCACGAGACGTCGTATGGTGTAAGCGGCCCTTCGATAGGCCCAGTGGTTCAAAAGTAAGGCGAAAATTATTCAGTTTTTTTTCAAATATCTTGACACCCGCGCGACCTATGAGGTTCAAACAAATGTCAGGTTGTTCGCCGCGTCACGAGACGTCATATGGTGTAAGCGGCCCTTCGATACGCCCAGTGGTTCAAAAGTAAGGCGAAAATGATTCAGTTTTTTTTCAAAAAACTCGGCACCCGCGCGACCTAGGAGGTTCAAACAAATGTCAGGTTGTTCGCCGCGTCACGAGACGTCATATGGTGTAAGCGGCCTTCGATACGCCCAGTGGTTCAAAAGTAATGCGAAAATTATTCAGTTTTTTCCAAATATCTCGGCGCCCGCGCGACCTAGGAGGTTCAAACGAATGTCAGGTTGTTCGCCGCGTCACGAGACGTCGTATGGTGTAAGCGGCCCTTCGATACGCCCAGTGGTTCTAAAGTAATGCGGAAATTATTCAGTTTTTTTCAAATATCTCGGCACCCGCGCGACCTAGGAGGTTCAAACAAATGTCAGGTTGTTCGCCGCGTCACGAGACGTCGTGTGGTGTAAGCGGCCCTTCGATACGTCCAGTGGTTCAAAAGTAATGCGAAAATTATTCAGTTTTTTTAAATATCTCAGCTCACGCGCGGCCTAGGAGGTTCAAACAAATGTCTGGTTGTTCGCCGCTTCACGTGACGTCGTGTGGTGTAAGCTGCCCTTCGATACGCCCAGTGGTTCAAAAGTAATGCGAAAATTATTCAGTTTATTTCAAATATCTCGGCACCCGCGCGACCTAGGAGGTTCAAACGAATGACAGGTTGTTCGCCGCGTCACGAGACATCGTATGGTGTAAGCGGTCTTCGATACGCCCAGTAGTTCAAAAGTAATGCGAAAATTATTCAGTTTTTTTTAAATATCTTGACACCCGCGCAATCTAGGAGGTTCAAACAAATGTCAGGTTGTTCGCCGCGTCGCGAGACGTCGTATGGTGGAAGCGGCACTTCGATACGCCCAGTGGTTCAAAAGTAATGTGAAAATTATTCAGTTTTTTTTCAAATATCTCGGCACCCGCGCGACCTAGGAGGTTCAAACAAATGTCAGGTTGTTCGCCGCGTCACGAGACATCGTATGGTGTAAGCGGTCTTCGATACGCCCAGTAGTTCAAAAGTAATACGAAAATTATTCAGTTTTTTTTAAATATCTTGACACCCGCGCGATCTAGGAGGTTCAAACAAATGTCAGGTTGTTAGCCGCGTCACGAGACGTCGTATGGTGTAAGCGGCCCTTCGATAGGCCCAGTGGTTCAAAAGTAAGGCGAAAATTATTCAGTTTTTTTTCAAATATCTTGACACCCGCGAGACCTAGGAGGTTCAAACAAATGTCAGGTAGTTCGCCGCGTCACGGGACGTCGTATGGTGTAAGCGGCCTTCGATACGCCCAGTGGTTCAAAAGTAATGCAAAAATTATTCAGTTTTTTTCTAATATCTCGGCACCCGCGCGACCTAGGAGGTTTAAACAAATGTCAGGTTGTTCGCCGCGTCACGAGACGTCGTATGGTGTAAGCGGCCCTTCGATAGGCCCAGTGGTTCAAAAGTTAGGCGAAAATTATTCAGTTTTTTTTCAAATATCTTGACACCCGCGCGACCTATGAGGTTCAAACAAATGTCAGGTTGTTCGCCGCGTCACGAGACGTCATATGGTGTAAGCGGCCCTTCGATACGCCCAGTGGTTCAAAAGTAAGGCGAAAATGATTCAGTTTTTTTTTCAAAAAACTCGGCACCCGCGCGACCTAGGAGGTTCAAACAAATGTCAGGTTGTTCGCCTCGTCACGAGACGTCATATGGTGTAAGCGGCCTTCGATACGCCCAGTGGTTCAAAAGTAATGCGAAAATTATTCAGTTTTTTCCAAATATCTCGGCGCCCGCGCGACCTAGGAGGTTCAAACGAATGTCAGGTTGTTCGCCGCGTCACGAGACGTCGTATGGTGTAAGCGGCCCTTCGATACGCCCAGTGGTTCTAAAGTAATGCGGAAATTATTCAGTTTTTTTCAAATATCTCGGCACCCGCGCGACCTAGGAGGTTCAAACAAATGTCAGGTTGTTCGCCGCGTCACGAGACATCGTGTGGTGTAAGCGGGCCTTCGATACGTTCAGTGGTTTAAAAGTAATGCGAAAATTATTCAGTTTTTTTCGAATATCTTGACACCCGCGCGACCTAGGAGGTTCAAACAAATGTCAGGTAGTTCGCCGCGTCACGAGACGTCGTGTGGTGTAAGCGGCCCTTCGATACGTCCAGTGGTTCAAAAGTAATGCGAAAATTATTCAGTTTTTTTAAATATCTCAGCTCACGCGCGGCCTAGGAGGTTCAAACAAATGTCTGGTTGTTCGCCGCTTCACGTGACGTCGTGTGGTGTAAGCTGCCCTTCGATACGCCCAGTGGTTCAAAAGTAATGCGAAAATTATTCAGTTTATTTCAAATATCTCGGCACCCGCGCGACCTAGGAGGTTCAAACGAATGACAGGTTGTTCGCCGCGTCACGAGACATCGTATGGTGTAAGCGGTCTTCGATACGCCCAGTAGTTCAAAAGTAATGCGAAAATTATTCAGTTTTTTTTAAATATCTTGACACCCGCGCAATCTAGAAGGTTCAAACAAATGTCAGGTTGTTCGCCGCGTCGCGAGACGTCGTATGGTGGAAGCGGCACTTCGATACGCCCAGTGGTTCAAAAGTAATGTGAAAATTATTCAGTTTTTTTTCAAATATCTCGGCACCCGCGCGACCTAGGAGGTTCAAACAAATGTCAGGTTGTTCGCCGCGTCACGAGACATCGTATGGTGTAAGCGGTCTTCGATACGCCCAGTAGTTCAAAAGTAATACGAAAATTATTCAGTTTTTTTTAAATATCTTGACACCCGCGCGATCTAGGAGGTTCAAACAAATGTCAGGTTGTTAGCCGCGTCACGAGACGTCGTATGGTGTAAGCGGCCCTTCGATAGGCCCAGTGGTTCAAAAGTAAGGCGAAAATTATTCAGTTTTTTTTCAAATATCTTGACACCCGCGAGACCTAGGAGGTTCAAACAAATGTCAGGTTGTTCGCCGCTTCACGTGACGTCGTGTGGTGTAAGCGGCCTTCGATACGCCCAGTGGTTCGAAAGTAATGCGAAAATTATTCAGTTTTTTTCAAATATCTTGACACCCGCGCGACCTAGGAGGTTCAAACAAATGTCAGGTAGTTCGCCGCGTCACGGGACGTCGTATGGTGTAAGCGGCCTTCGATACGCCCAGTGGTTCAAAAGTAATGCAAAAATTATTCAGTTTTTTTCTTATATCTCGGCACCCGCGCGACCTAGGAGGTTCAAACAAATGTCAGAATGTTCGCCGCGTCGCGAGACGTCGTATGGTGAAAGCGGCACTTCGATACGCCCAGTGGTTCAAAAGTAATGTGAAAATTATTCAGTTTTTTCCAAATATTTCGGCACCCGCGCGACCTAGGAGGTTCAAACAAATGTCAGGTTGTTCGCCGCGTCGCGAGACGTCGTGTGGTGTAAGCGGGCCTTCGATACGCCCAGTGGTTCAAAAGTAATGTGAAAATTATTCAGTTTTTTTCAAATATCTCGGCACCCGCGCGACCTAGGAGGTTCAAACAAATGTCAGGTTGTTCGCCGCGTCACGAGACGTCGTATGGTGTAAGCGGCCCTTCGATACGCCCAGTGGTTCAAAAGTAAGGCGAAAATGATTCAGTTTTTTTTCAAAAAACTCGGCACCCGCGCGACCTAGGAGGTTCAAACAAATGGCAGGTTGTTCGCCGCGTCACGAGACGTCGTATGGTGTAAGCGGCACTTCGATACGCCCAGTGGTTCAAAAGTAATGTGAAAATTATTCAGTTTTTTTCAAATATCTCGGCACCCGCGCGACCTAGGTGGTTCAAACGAATGTCAGGTTGTTCGCCGCGTCACGAGACATCGTATGGTGTAAGCGGTCTTCGATACGCCCAGTAGTTCAAAAGTAATGCGGAAATTATTCAGTTTTTTTTAAATATCTTGACATCCGCGCGATCTAGGAGGTTCAAACAAATGTCAGAATGTTCGCCGCGTCACGAGACGTCGTATGGTCTGAGCGGCCCTTCGATACGCCCAGTGGTTCAAAAGAAGTGCAAAAATTATTCGGTTTTTTTCAAATATCTCGGCACCCGCGCGACCTAGGAGGTTCAAACAAATGTCAGGTTGTTCGCCGCTTCACGTGACGTCGTGTGGTGTGAGCGGCCCTTCGATACGCCCAGTGGTTCGAAAGTAATGCGAAAATTATTCAGTTTTTTTCAAATATCTTGACACCCGCGCGACCTAGGAGGTTCAAACAAATGTCAGGTAGTTCGCCGCGTCACGGGACGTCGTATGGTGTAAGCGGCCTTGGATACGCCCAGTGGTTCAAAAGTAATGCAAAAATTATTCAGTTTTTTTCTAATATCTCGGCACCCGCGCGACCTAGGAGGTTCAAACAAATGTCAGTTAGTTCGCCGCGTCACGAGACGTCGTGTGGTATACGCGGGCCTTCGATACGTTCAGTGGTTTAAAAGTAAGGCGAAAATTATTAAGTTTTTTTCAAATATCTTGACACCCGCGCGACCTAGGAGGTTCAAACAAATGTCAGGTAGTTCGCCGCGTCACGGGACGTCGTATGGTGTAAGCGGCCTTCGATACGCCCAGTGGTTCAAAAGTAATGCAAAAATTATTCAGTTTTTTTCTTATATCTCGGCACCCGCGCGACCTAGGATGTTCAAACAAATGTCAGAATGTTCGCCGCGTCGCGAGACGTCGTATGGTGAAAGCGGCACTTCGATACGCCCAGTGGTTCAAAAGTAATGTGAAAATTATTCAGTTTTTTCCAAATATTTCGGCACCCGCGCGACCTAGGAGGTTCAAACAAATGTCAGGTTGTTCGCCGCGTCGCGAGACGTCGTGTGGTGTAAGCGGGCCTTCGATACGCCCAGTGGTTCAAAAGTAATGTGAAAATTATTCAGTTTTTTTCAAATATCTCGGCACCCGCGCGACCTAGGAGGTTCAAACAAATGTCAGGTTGTTCGCCGCGTCACGAGACGTCGTATGGTGTAAGCGGCCCTTCGATACGCCCAGTGGTTCAAAAGTAAGGCGAAAATTATTCAGTTTTATTTCAAATATCTTGACACCCGCGCGACCTAGGAGGTTCAAACAAATGTCAGGTTGTTCGCCGCGTCACGAGACGTCGTATGGTGTAAGCGGCCCTTCGATACGCTCAGTGGTTCAAAAGTAAGGCGAAAATGATTCAGTTTTTTTTTCAAAAAACTCGGCACCCGCGCGACCTAGGAGGTTCAAACAAATGGCAGGTTGTTCGCCGCATCACGAGACGTTGTATGGTGTAAGCGGCCCTTCGATACGCCCAGTGGTTCAAAAGTAAGGCGAAAATTATTCAGTTTTTTTTCAAAAAACTCGGCACCCGCGCGACCTAGGAGGTTCAAACAAATGGCAGGTTGTTCGCCGCGTCACGAGACGTCGTATGGTGTAAGCGGCCCTTCGATACGACCAGTGGTTCAAAAGTAAGGCGAAAATGATTCAGTTTTTTTTCAAAAAACTCGGCACCCGCGCGACCTAGGAGGTTTAAACAAATGGCAGGTTGTTCGCCGCATCACGAGACGTTGTATGGTGTAAGCGGCCCTTCGATACGCCCAGTGGTTCAAAAGTAAGGCGAAAATTATTCAGTTTTTTTTCAAAAAACTCGGCACCCGCGCGACCTAGGAGGTTCAAACAAATGGCAGGTTGTTCGCCGCGTCACGAGACGTTGTATGGTGTAAGCGGCCCTTCGATACGCCCAGTAGTTCAAAAGTAATGCGAAAATTATTCAGTTTTTTTCAAATATCTTGACACCCGCGCGACCTAGGAGGTTCAAACAAATGTCAGGTTGTTCGCCGCGTCACGGGACGTCGTATGGTGTAAGCGGTCTTCGATACGCCCAGTGGTTCAAAAGTAATGTAAAAATTATTCAGTTTTTTTCTAATATCTCTGCACCCGCGCGACCTAGGAGGTTCAAACAAATGTCAGGTTGTTCGCCGCTTCACGTGACGTCGTGTGGTGTAAGCGGCCCTTCGATACGCCCAGTGGTTCGAAAGTAATGCGAAAATTATTCAGTTTTTTCCAAATATCTTGACACCCGCGCGACCTAGGAGGTTCAAACAAATGTCAGGTAGTTCGCCGCGTCACGGGACGTCGTATGGTGTAAGCGGCCTTCGATACGCCCAGTGGTTCAAAAGTAAGGCGAAAATTATTCAGTTTTTTTCTAATATCTCGGCACCCGCGCGACCTAGGAGGTTCAAACAAATGGCAGGTTGTTCGCCGCGTCACGAGACGTCGTATGGTGTAAGCGGCCCTTCGATACGCCCAGTGGTTCAAAAGTAAGGCGAAAATGATTCAGTTTTTTTTCAAATATCTTGACACCCGCGCGACCTAGGAGGTTCAAACAAATGTCAGGTTGTTCGCCGCGTCACGAGACGTCGTATGGTGTAAGCGGCCCTTCGATACGCCCAGTGGTTCAAAAGTAAGGCGAAAATGATTCAGTTTTTTTTCAAAAAACTCGGCACCCGCGCGACCTAGGAGGTTCAAACAAATGGCAGGTTGTTCGCCGCATCTCGAGACGTTGTATGGTGTAAGCGGCCCTTCGATACGCCCAGTGGTTCAAAAGTAAGGCGAAAATTATTCAGTTTTTTTTCAAAAAACTCGGCACCCGCGCGACCTAGGAGGTTCAAACAAATGGCAGGTTGTTCGCCGCGTCACGAGACGTCGTATGGTGTAAGCGGCCCTTCGATACGCCCAGTAGTTCAAAAGTAATGCGAAAATTATTCAGTTTTTTTCAACTATCTTGACACCCGCGCGACCTAGGAGGTTCAAACAAATGTCAGGTTGTTCGCCGCGTCACGGGACGTCGTATGGTGTAAGCGGCCTTCGATACGCCCAGTGGTTCAAAAGTAATGTAAAAATTATTCAGTTTTTTTCTAATATCTCTGCACCCGCGCGACCTAGGAGGTTCAAACAAATGTCAGGTTGTTCGCCGCTTCACGTGACGTCGTGTGGTGTAAGCGGCCCTTCGATACGCCCAGTGGTTCGAAAGTAATGCGAAAATTATTAATTTTTTTTCAAATATCTTGACACCCGCGCGACCTAGGAGGTTCAAACAAATGTCAGGTAGTTCGCCGCGTCACGAGACGTCGTATGGTGTAAGCGGCCCTTCGATACGCCCAGTGGTTCAAAAGTAAGGCGAAAATGATTCAGTTTTTTTTCAAAAAACTCGGCACCCGCGCGACCTAGGAGGTTCAAACAAATGGCAGGTTGTTCGCCGCGTCACGAGACGTCGTATGGTGTAAGCGGCCCTTCGATACGCCCAGTGGTTCAAAAGTAAGGCGAAAATTATTCAGTTTTTTTTCAAAAAACTCGGCACCCGCACGACCTAGGAGGTTCAAACAAATGGCAGGTTGTTCGCCGCGTCACGAGACGTCGTATGGTGTAAGCGGTCCTTCGATACGCCCAGTGGTTCAAAATTAATGCGAAAATTATTCAGTTTTTTTCAAATATCTCGGCACCCGCGCGACCTAGAAGGTTCAAACGAATGTCAGGTTGTTCGCCGCGTAGCGAGACATCGCATGGTGTAAGCGGCCCTTCGATACGCCCAGTAGTTCAAAAGTAATACGAAAAATATTCAGTTTTTTTTAAATATCTCGGCACCCGCGCAACCTAGGAGGTTCAAACAAATGGCAGGTTGTTCGCCGCGTCACGAGACGTTGTATGGTGTAAGCGGCCCTTCGATACGCCCAGTGGTTCGAAAGTAATGCAAAAATTGTTCAGTTTTTTTCAAATATCTTGACACCCGCGCGACCTAGGAGGTTCAAACAAATGTCAGGTTGTTCGCCGCGTCACGAGACATCGTATGGTGTAAGCGGTCTTCGATACGCCCAGTAGTTCAAAAGTAATGCAAAAATTATTCAGTTTTTTTTAAATATTTTGACACCCGCGCGATCTAGGAGGTTCAAACAAATGTCAGAATGTTCGCCGCGTCACGAGACATCGTATGGTCCGAGCGGCCCTTCGATACGCCCAGTGGTTCAAAAGTAATGCAAAAATTATTCGGTTTTTTTCAAATATCTCGGCACCCGCGAGACCTAGGAGGTTCAAACAAATGTCAGGTTGTTCGCCGCTTCACGTGACGTCGTGTGGTGTAAGCGGCCCTTCGATACGCCCAGTGGTTCAAAAGTATTGCGAAAATTATTCAGTTTTTTTTTCAAATATCTTGACACCCGCGCGACCTAGGAGGTTCAAACAAATGTCAGGTTGTTCGCCGCGTCACGAGACGTTGTATGATGTAAGCGGCCCTTCGATACGCCCAGTGGTTCAAAAGTAATGCGAAAATTATTCAGTTTTTTCCAAATATCTCGGCGCCCGCGCGACCTAGGAGGTTCAAACAAATGTCAGGTTGTTCGCCGCGTCACGAGACATCGTATGGTGTAAGCGGCCCTTCGATACGCCCAGTGGTTCAAAAGTAAGGCGAAAATTATTCAGTTTTTTTCTAATATCTCGGCACCCGCGCGACCTAGGAGGTTCAAACGAATGTCAGGTTGTTCGCCGCATCGCGAAACGTCGTATGGTGTAAGCGGCCCTTCGATACGCCCAGTAGTTCAAAAGTAATGCGAAAATTATTCAGTTTTTTTCAAATATCTCGGCACCCGCGAGACCTAGGAGGTTCAAACAAATGTCAGGTTGTTCGCCGCGGCACGAGACGTTGTATGATGTAAGCGGCCCTTCGATACGCCCAGTGGTTCAAAAGTAATGCGAAAATTATTCAGTTTTTTTCAAATATCTTGACACCCGCCCGACCTAGGAGGTTCAAACAAATGGCAGGTTGTTCGCCGCGTCACGAGACATCGTATGGTGTAAGCGGCCCTTCGATACGCCCAGTGGTTCAAAAGTAAGGCGAAAATTATTCAGTTTTTTTTCAAAAAACTCGGCACCCGCGCGACCTAGGAGGTTCAAACAAATGGCAGGTTGTTCGCCGCGTCACGAGACGTTGTATGGTGTAAGCGGCCTTTCGATACGCCCAGTAGTTCAAAAGTAATGCAAAAATTATTCAGTTTTTTTCGAACATCTCGGCACTCGCGCGACCTAGGAGGTTCAAACAAATGTCAGGTTGTTCGCCGCGTCACGGGACGTCGTATGGTGTAAGCGGCCCTTCGATACGCCCAGTAGTTCAAAAAAAATGCAAAAATTATTCCGTTTTTTTCAAATATCTCGGCACCCGCGCGACCTAGGAGGTTCAAACAAATGTCAGGTTGTTCGCCGCGTCACGAGACATCGTATGGTGTAAGCGGCCCTTTGATACGCCCAGTGGTTCAAAAGTAATGCGAAAATTATTCAGTTTTTTTTAAATATCTCGGCACCCGCGCGACCTAGGAGTTTCAAACAAATGGCAGGTTGTTCGCCGCGTCACGAGACGTTGTATGGTGTAAGCGGCCTTTCGATACGCCCAGTAGTTCAAAAGTAATGCAAAAATTATTCAGTTTTTTTCAAACATCTCGGCACTCGCGCGACCTAGGAGGTTCAAACAAATGTCAGGTTGTTCGCCGCGTCACGGGACGTCGTATAATGTAAGCGGCCCTTCGATACGCCCAGTGGCTCGAAAGTAATGCGAATATTATTCCGTTTTTTTCAAATATCTTGACACCCGCGCGACCTAGGAGGTTCAAACAAATGGCAGGTTGTTCGCCGCGTCACGAGACGTCGTATGGTGTAAGCGGCCCTTCGATACGCCCAGTGGTTCAAAATTAATGCGAAAATTATTCAGTTTTTTTCAAATATCTCGGCACCCGCGCGACCTAGGAGGTTCAAACGAATGTCAGGTTGTTCGCCGCGTCGCGATACATCGCATGGTGTAAGCGGCCCTTCGATACGCCCAGTAGTTCAAAAGTAATACGAAAAATATTCAGTTTTTTTTAAATATCCTGACACCCGCGCGACCTAGGAGGTTCAAACAAATGTCAGGTTGTTCGCCGCGTCACGAGACATCGTATGGTGTAAGCGGCCCTTCGATACGCCCAGTGGTTCAAAAGTAAGGCGAAAATTATTCAGTTTTTTTTCAAAAAACTCGGCACCCGCGCGACCTAGGAGGTTCAAACAAATGGCAGGTTGTTCGCCGCGTCACGAGACGTCGTATGGTGTAAGCGGCTCTTCGATACGCCCAGTGGTTCAAAATTAATGTGAAAATTATTCAGTTTTTTTCAAATATCTCGGCACCCGCGCGACCTAGGAGGTTCAAACAAATGTGAGGTTGTTCGCCGCGTCACGAGACGTCGTATGGTGTAAGCGGCCCTTCGATACGCCCAGTAGTTCAAAATTAATGCTAAAATTATTCAGTTTATTTCAAATATCTCGGCACCCGCGCGACCTAGGAGGTTCAAACAAATGTCAGGTTGTTCGCCGCGTCACGGGACGTCGTATGGTGTAAGCGGCCCTTCGATACGCCCAGTGGTTCAAAAGTAATGCGAAAATTATTCAGTTTTTTTCAAATATCTTGACACCCGCGCGACCTAGGAGGTTCAAACAAATGTCAGGTTGTTCGCCGCGTCACGAGACATCGTATGGTGTAAGCGGCCCTTCGATACGCCCAGTGGTTCAAAAGTAAGGCGAAAATTATTCAGTTTTTTTTCAAAAAACTCGGCACCCGCGCGACCTAGGAGGTTCAAACAAATGGCAGGTTGTTCGCCGCGTCACGAGACGTCGTATGGTGTAAGCGGCTCTTCGATACGCCCAGTGGTTCAAAATTAATGCGAAAATTATTCAGTTTTTTTCAAATATCTCGGCACCCGCGCGACCTAGGAGGTTCAAACAAATGTCAGGTTGTTCGCCGCGTCACGAGACATCGTATGGTGTAAGCGGCCCTTCGATACGCCCAGTGGTTCAAAAGTAAGGCGAAAATTATTCAGTTTTTTTTCAAAAAACTCGGCACCCGCGCGACCTAGGAGGTTCAAACAAATGGCAGGTTGTTCGCCGCGTCACGAGACGTCGTATGGTGTAAGCGGCTCTTCGATACGCCCAGTGGTTCAAAATTAATGCGAAAATTATTCAGTTTTTTTCAAATATCTCGGCACCCGCGCGACCTAGGAGGTTCAAACAAATGTGAGGTTGTTCGCCGCGTCACGAGACGTCGTATGGTGTAAGCGGCCCTTCGATACGCCCAGTAGTTCAAAATTAATGCTAAAATTATTCAGTTTATTTCAAATATCTCGGCACCCGCGCGACCTAGGAGGTTCAAACAAATGTCAGGTTGTTCGCCGCGTCACGGGACGTCGTATGGTGTAAGCGGCCCTTCGATACGCCCAGTGGTTCAAAAGAAATGCGAAAATTATTCAGTTTTTTTCAAATATCTTGACACCCGCGCGACCTAGGAGGTTCAAACAAATGTCAGGTTGTTCGCCGCGTCACGAGACATCGTATGGTGTAAGCGGCCCTTCGATACGCCCAGTGGTTCAAAAGTAAGGCGAAAATTATTCAGTTTTTTTTCAAAAAACTCGGCACCCGCGCGACCTAGGAGGTTCAAACAAATGGCAGGTTGTTCGCCGCGTCACGAGACGTCGTATGGTGTAAGCGGCTCTTCGATACGCCCAGTGGTTCAAAATTAATGCGAAAATTATTCAGTTTTTTTCAAATATCTCGGCACCCGCGCGACCTAGGAGGTTCAAACAAATGTCAGGTTGTTCGCCGCGTCACGAGACATCGTATGGTGTAAGCGGCCCTTTGATACGCCCAGTGGTTCAAAAGTAATGCGAAAATTATTCAGTTTTTTTTAAATATCTCGGCACCCGCGCGACCTAGGAGTTTCAAACAAATGTCAGAATGTTCGCCGCGTTACGAGACGTCGTATGGTGTAAGCGGCCCTCCGATACGCCCAGTGGTTCAAAAGTAATGCGAAAATTATTCAGTTTTCTTTAAATATCTCGGCACCCGCGCGACCTAGGAGTTTCAAACAAATGGCAGGTTGTTCGCCGCGTCACGAGACGTTGTATGGTGTAAGCGGCCTTTCGATACGCCCAGTAGTTCAAAAGTAATGTAAAAATTATTTAATTTTTTTTCAAACATCTCGGCACTCGCGCGACCTAGGAGGTTCAAACAAATGGCAGGTTGTTCGCCGCGTCACGGGACGTCGTATGGTGTAAGCGGCCCTTCGATACGCCCAGTGGTTCGAAAGTAATGCGAATATTATTCCGTTTTTTTCAAATATCTTGACACCCGCGCGACCTAGGAGGTTCAATCAAATGTCAGGTTGTTCGCCGCGTCACGAGACATCGTATGGTGTAAGCGGTCTTCGATACGCCCAGTAGTTCAAAAGTAATGCGAAAATTATTCAGTTTTTTTTAAATATCTTGACACCCGCGCGATCTAGGAGGTTCAAACAAATGTCAGAATGTTCGCCGCGTTACGAGACGTCGTATGGTGTAAGCGGCCCTCCGATACGCCCAGTGGTTCAAAAGTAATGCGAAAATTATTCAGTTTTCTTTAAATATCTCGGCACCCGCGCGACCTAGGAGTTTCAAACAAATGGCAGGTTGTTCGCCGCGTCACGAGACGTTGTATGGTGTAAGCGGCCTTTCGATACGCCCAGTAGTTCAAAAGTAATGCAAAAATTATTCAGTTTTTTTCAAACATCTCGGCACTCGCGCGACCTAGGAGGTTCAAACAAATGTCAGGTTGTTCGCCGCGTCACGAGACGTTGTATGGTATAAGCAGCCTTTCGATACGCCCAGTAGTTCAAAAGTAATGCAAAAATTATTCAGTTTTTTTCAAACATCTCGGCACTCGCGCGACCTAGGAGGTTCAAACAAATGTCAGGTTGTTCGCCGCGTCACGGGACGTCGTATGGTGTAAGCGGCCCTTCGATACGCCCAGTGATTCGAAAGTAATGCGAAAATTATTCAGTTTTTTATAAATATCTCGGCGCCCACGCGACCTAGGAGGTTCAAACAAATGTCAGGTTGTTCGCCGCGTCACGAGACGTTGTATGGTGTAAGCGGTCTTCGATACGCCTAGTAGTTCAAAAGTAATGCAAAAATTATTCAGTTTTTTTTAAATATCTTGACACCCGCGCGATCTAGGAGGTTCAAACAAATGTCAGAATGTTCGCCGCGTCACGAGACATCGTATGGTGTAAGCGGCCTTTCGATACGCCCAGTGGTTCAAAAGTAAGGCGAAAATTATTCGGTTTTTTTCAAATATGTCGGCACCCGCGAGACCGAGGAGGTTCAAACAAATGTCAGGTTGTTCGCTGCTTCACGTGACGTCGTGTGGTGTAAGCGGCACTTCGATACGCCCAGTGGTTCGAAAGTAATACGAAAATTATTCAGTTTTTTTCTAATATCTCGGCACCCGCGCGACCTAGGAGGTTCAAACAAATGTCAGGTTGTTCGCCGCGTCACGAGACATCGTATGGTGTAAGCGGGACTTCGATATGCCCAGTAGTTCAAAAGTAATGCAAAAATTATTCAGTTTTTTTTAAATATCTTGACACCCGCGCGACCTAGGAGGTTCAAACAAATGTCAGGTAGTTCGCCGCGTCACGAGACGTCGTATGGTGTAAGTAACCTTCGATACGCCCAGTGGTTTAAAGTAATGCGAAAATTATTTATTTTTTTTTCAAATATCTCGGCACCCGCGCGACCTAGGAGGTTCAAACAAATGTCAGGTAGTTCGCCGCGTCACGAGACGTCGTATGATGTAAGCGGCCCTTCGATACGCCCAGTGGTTCAAAAGTAATGCGAAAATTATTCATTTTTTTCAAATATCTCGGCACCCGCGCGACCTAGGAGGTTCAAACAAATGTGAGGTTGTTCGCCGCGTCACGAGACGTCGTATGGTGTAAGCGGCCCTTCGATACGCCCAGTGGTTCAAAAGTAATGCGAAAATTATTCAGTTTTTTTTAAATATCTCGGCACCCGCGCGACCTAGGAGTTTCAAACAAATGGCAGGTTGTTCGCCGCGTCACGAGACGTCGTATGGTGTAAGCGGCCTTTCGATACGCCCAGTAGTTCAAAAGTAATGCAAAAATTATTCAGTTTTTTTCAAATATCTCGGCACTCGCGCGACCTAGGAGGTTCAAACAAATGTCAGGTTGTTCGCCGCGTCACGGGACGTCGTATGGTGTAAGCGGCCCTTCGATACGCCCAGTGATTCGAAAGTAATGCGAAAATTATTCAGTTTTTTTCAAATATCTCGGCGCCCACGCGACCTAGGAGGTTCAAACAAATGTCAGGTTGTTCGCCGCGTCACGAGACGTTGTATGGTGTAAGCGGTCTTCGATACGCCCAGTAGTTCAAAAGTAATGCAAAAATTATTCAGTTTTTTTCAAATATCTTGACACCCGCGCGATCTAGGAGGTTCAAACAAATGTCAGAATGTTCGCCGCGTCACGAGACGTCGTATGGTGTGAGCGGCCCTTCGATACGCCCAGTGGTTCAAAAGTAATGCAAAAATTATTCGGTTTTTTTCAAATATCTCGGCACCCGCGAGACCGAGGAGGTTCAAACAAATGTCAGGTTGTTCGCTGCTTCACGTGACGTCGTGTGGGGTAAGCGGCACTTCGATACGCCCAGTGGTTCGAAAGTAATACGAAAATTATTCAGTTTTTTTCTAATATCTCGGCACCCGCGCGACCTAGGAGGTTCAAACAAATGTCAGGTTGTTCGCCGCGTCACGAGACGTCGTATGATGTAAGCGGCCCTTCGATACGCCCAGTGGTTCAAAAGTAATGCGAAAATTATTCATTTTTTTCAAATATCTCGGCACCCGCGCGACCTAGGAGGTTCAAACAAATGTGAGGTTGTTCGCCGCGTCACGAAACGTCGTATGGTGTAAGCGGCCCTTCGATACGCCCAGTGGTTCAAAATTAATGCTAAAATTATTCAGTTTATTTCGAATATCTCGGCACCCGCGCGACCTAGGAGGTGCAAACAAATGTCAGGTTGTTCGCCGCGTCACGGGACGTCGTATGGTGTAAGCGGCCCTTCGATACGCCCAGTGGTTCAAAAGTAATGCGAAAATTATTCAGTTTTTTTCAAATATCTTGACACCCGCGCGACCTAGGAGGTTCAAACAAATGTCAGGTTGTTCGCCGCGTCACGAGACATCGTATGGTATGAGCGGCCCTTCGATACGCCCAGTGGTTCGAAAGTAATGCAAAAATTAATCGGTTTTTTTTAAATATCTCCGCACCCGCGCGACCTAGGAGGTTCAAACAAATGTCAGGTTGTTCGCCGCGTCACGAGACATCGTATGGTGTAAGCGGCCCTTCGATACGCCCAGTGGTTCAAAAGTAAGGCGAAAATTATTCAGTTTTTTTTCAAAAAACTCGGCACTCGCGCGACCTAGGAGGTTCAAACGAATGTCAGGTTGTTCGCCGCGTCGCGAGACGTCGTATGGTGCAAGCGGCCCTTCGATACGCCCAGTGGTTCAAAAGTAATGCGAAAATTATTCAGTTTTTTTCAAATATATTGACACCCGCGCGACCTAGGAGGTTCAAACAAATGTCAGGTAGTTCGCCGCGTCACGAGACGTCGTGTGAAGTAAGCGGCCCTTCGATACGCCCAGTGGTTCAAAAGTAATGAGAAAATTATTCAGTTTTTTTCAAATATGTTGACACCCGCGCGATCTAGGAGGTTCAAACAAATGTCAGGTTGTTCGCCGCGTCACGGGACGTCGTATGGTGTAAGCGGCCCTTCGATACGCCCAGTGTTTCAAAAGTAATGCGAAAATTATTCAGTTTTTTTCAAATATCTCGGCTCCCGCGCGACCTAGGAGGTTCAAACAAATGTCAGGTTGTTCGCCGCGTCACAAGACGTTGTATGATGTAAGCGGCCCTTCGATACGCCCAGTGGTTCGAGAGTAATGCGAAAATTATTCCGTTTTTTTCAAATATCTTGACACCCGCGCGACCTAGGAGGTTCAAACAAATGTCAGGTTGTTCGCCGCGTCACGAGACATCGTATGGTGTAAGCGGCCCTTCGATACGCCCAGTGGTTCAAAAGTAATGCGAAAATTATTCAGTTTTTTTTAAATATCTCGGCACCCGCGCGACCTAGGAGTTTCAAACAAATGGCAGGTTGTTCGCCGCGTCACGAAACGTCGTATGGTGTAAGCGGCCTTTCGATACGCCAGTAGTTCAAAAGTAATGCAAAAATTATTCAGTTTTTTTCAAATATCTCGGCACTCGCGCGACCTAAGAGGTTCAAACAAATGTCAAGTTGTTCGCCGCGTCACGGGACGTCGTATGGTGTAAGCGGCCCTTCGATACGCCCAGTGGTTCGAGAGTAATGCGAAAATTATTCAGTTTTTTTCAAATATCTTGACACCCGCGCGACCTAGGAGGTTCAAACAAATGTCAGGTTGTTCGCCGCGTCACGAGACATCGTATGGTGTAAGCGGCCCTTCGATACGCCCAGTGGTTCGAGAGTAATGCGAAAATTATTCAGTTTTTTTTAAATATCTCTGCACCCGCGCGACCTAGGAGTTTCAAACAAATGGCAGGTTGTTCGCCGCGTCACGAGACGTCGTGTGAAGTAAGCGGTTCTTCGATACGCCCAGTGGTTCAAAAGTAATGAGAAAATTATTCAGTTTTTTTCAAATATGTTGACACCCGCGCGACCTAGGAGGTTCAAACAAATGTCAGGTTGTTCGCCGCGTCACGAGACATCGTATGGTGTAAGCGGCCCTTCGATACGCCCAGTGGTTCAAAAGTAATGCGAAAATTATTCAGTTTTTTTTAAATATCTCGGCACCCGCGCGACCTAGGAGTTTCAAACAAATGGCAGGTTGTTCGCCGCGTCACGGGACGTCGTATGGTGTAAGCGGCCCTTCGATACGCCCAGTGGTTCAAAAGTAATGCGAAAATTATTCAGTTTTTTTCAAATATCTTGACACCCGCGCGACCTAGGAGGTTCAAACAAATGTCAGGTTGTTCGCCGCGTCACGAGACATCGTATGGTATGAGCGGCCCTTCGATACGCCCAGTGTTTCAAAAGTAATGCAAAAATTAATCGGTTTTTTTTAAATATCTCCGCACCCGCGCGACCTAGGAGGTTCAAACAAATGTCAGGTTGTTCGCCGCGTCACGAGACATCGTATGGTGTAAGCGGCCCTTCGATACGCCCAGTGGTTCAAAAGTAAGTCGAAAATTATTCAGTTTTTTTTCAAAAAACTCGGCACCCGCGCGACCTAGGAGGTTCAAACGAATGTCAGGTTGTTCGCCGCGTCGCGAGACGTCGTATGGTGCAAGCGGCCCTTCGATACGCCCAGTGGTTCAAAAGTAATGCGAAAATTATTCAGTTTTTTTCAAATATCTTGACACCCGCGCGACCTAGGAGGTTCAAACAAATGTCAGGTAGTTCGCCGCGTCACGAGACGTCGTGTGAAGTAAGCGGTTCTTCGATACGCCCAGTGGTTCAAAAGTAATGAGAAAATTATTCAGTTTTTTTCAAATATGTTGACACCCGCGCGATCTAGGAGGTTCAAACAAATGTCAGGTTGTTCGCCGCGTCACGGGACGTCGTATGGTGTAAGCGGCCCTTCGATACGCCCAGTGTTTCAAAAGTTATGCGAAAATTATTCAGTTTTTTTCAAATATCTCGGCTCCCGCGCGACCTAGGAGGTTCAAACAAATGTCAGGTTGTTCGCCGCTTCACAAGACGTTGTATGATGTAAGCGGCCCTTCGATACGCCCAGTGGTTCGAGGGTAATGCGAAAATTATTCCGTTTTTTTCAAATATCTTGACACCCGCGCGACCTAGGAGGTTCAAACAAATGTCAGGTTGTTCGCCGCGTCACGAGACATCGTATGGTGTAAGCGGCCCTTCGATACGCCCAGTGGTTCAAAAGTAATGCGAAAATTATTCAGTTTTTTTCAAATATCTTGACACCCGCGCGACCTAGGAGGTTCAAACAAATGTCAGGTTCTTCGCCGCGTCACGAGACATCGTATGGTGTAAGCGGCCCTTCGATACGCCCAGTGGTTCGAGAGTAATGCGAAAATTATTCAGTTTTTTTAAATATCTCGGCACCCGCGCGACCTAGGAGTTTCAAACAAATGGCAGGTTGTTCGCCGCGTCACGGGACGTCGTATGGTGTAAGCGGCCCTTCGATACGCCCAGTGGTTCAAAAGTAATGCAAAAATAATCGGTTTTTTTTAAATATCTCCGCACCCGCGCGACCTAGGAGGTTCAAACAAATGTCAGGTTGTTCGCCGCGTCACGAGACATCGTATGGTGTAAGCGGCCCTTCGATACGCCCAGTGGTTCAAAAGTAAGGCGAAAATTATTCAGTTTTTTTTCAAAAAACTCGGCACCCGCGCGACCTAGGAGGTTCAAACGAATGTCAGGTTGTTCGCCGCGTCGCGAGACGTCGTATGGTGCAAGCGGCCCTTCGATACGCCCAGTGGTTCAAAAGTAATGCGAAAATTATTCAGTTTTTTTCAAATATCTTGACACCCGCGCGACCTAGGAGGTTCAAACAAATGTCAGGTTGTTCGCCCCGTCACGGGACGTCGTATGGTGTAAGCGGCCCTTCGATACGCCCAGTGTTTCAAAAGTAATGCGAAAATTATTCAGTTTTTTTCAAATATCTCGGCTCCCGCGCGACCTAGGAGGTTCAAACAAATGTCAGGTTGTTCGCCGCGTCACAAGACGTTGTATGATGTAAGCGGCCCTTCGATACGCCCAGTGGTTCGAGAGTAATGCGAAAATTATTCCGTTTTTTTCAAATATCTTGACACCCGCGCGACCTAGGAGGTTCAAACAAATGTCAGATAGTTCGCCGCGTCACGAGACGTCGTGTGAAGTAAGCGGTTCTTCGATACGCCCAGTGGTTCAAAAGTAATGAGAAAATTATTCAGTTTTTTTCAAATATGTTGACACCCGCGCGATCTAGGAGGTTCAAACAAATGTCAGGTTGTTCGCCGCGTCACGGGACGTTGTATGGTGTAAGCGGCCCTTCGATACGCCCAGTGTTTCAAAAGTAATGCGAAAATTATTCAGTTTTTCTCAAATATCTCGGCTCCCGCGCGACCTAGGAGGTTCAAACAAATGTCAGGTTGTTCGCCGCGTCACGAGACGTCGTATGGTGTAAGCGGCCTTTCGATACGCCCAGTAGTTCGAAAGTAATGCAAAAATTATTCAGTTTTTTTCAAATATCTCGGCACTCGCGCGACCTAAGAGGTTCAAACAAATGTCAAGTTGTTCGCCGCGTCACGGGACGTCGTATGGTGCAAGCGGCCCTTCGATACGCCCAGTGGTTCAAAAGTAATGCGAAAATTATTCAGTTTTTTTCAAATATGTTGACTCCCGCGCGATCTAGGAGGTTCAAACAAATGTCAGGTTGTTCGCCGCGTCACGAGACATCGTATGGTGTAAGCGGCCCTTCGATACGCCCAGTGGTTCGAGAGTAATGCGAAAATTATTCAGTTTTTTTTAAATATCTCGGCACACGCGCGACCTAGGAGTTTCAAACAAATGGCAGGTTGTTCGCCGCGTCACGGGACGTCGTATGGTGTAAGCGGCCCTTCGATACGCCCAGTGGTTCAAAAGTAATGCAAAAATTAATCGGTTTTTTTAAATATCTCCGCACCCGCGCGACCTAGGAGGTTCAAACAAATGTCAGGTTGTTCGCCGCGTCACGAGACATCGTATGGTGTAAGCGGCCCTTCGATACGCCCAGTGGTTCAAAAGTAAGGCGAAAATTATTCAGTTTTTTTTCAAAAAACTCGGCACCCGCGCGACCTAGGAGGTTCAAACGAATGTCAGGTTGTTCGCCGCGTCGCGAGACGTCGTATGGTGCAAGCGGCCCTTCGATACGCCCAGTGGTTCAAAAGTAATGCGAAAATTATTCAGTTTTTTTCAAATATCTTGACACCCGCGCGACCTAGGAGGTTCAAACAAATGTCAGGTAGTTCGCCGCGTCACGAGACGTCGTGTGAAGTAAGCGGCCCTTCGATACGCCCAGTGGTTCAAAAGTAATGAGAAAATTATTCAGTTTTTTTCAAATATGTTGACACCCGCGCGATCTAGGAGGTTCAAACAAATGTCAGGTTGTTCGCCGCGTCACGGGACGTCGTATGGTGTAAGCGGCCCTTCGATACGCCCAGTGTTTCAAAAGTAATGCGAAAATTATTCAGTTTTTTTCAAATATCTCGGCTCCCGCGCGACCTAGGAGGTTCAAACAAATGTCAGGTTGTTCGCCGCGTCACAAGACGTTGTATGATGTAAGCGGCCCTTCGATACGCCCAGTGGTTCGAGAGTAATGCGAAAATTATTCCGTTTTGTTCAAATATCTTGACACCCGCGCGACCTAGGAGATTCAAACAAATGTCAGGTTGTTCCCCGCGTCACGAGACATCGTATGGTGTAAGCGGCCCTTCGATACGCCCAGTGGTTCAAAAGTAATGCGAAAATTATTCAGTTTTTTTCAAATATCTCGGCACTCGCGCGACCTAAGAGGTTCAAACAAATGTCAAGTTGTTCGCTGCTTCACGTGACGTCGTGTGGTGTAAGCGGCCCTTCGATACGCCCAGTGGTTCGAAAGTAATGCGAAAATTATTCCGTTTTTTTCAAATATCTTGACACCCGCGCGACCTAGGAGGTTCAAACAAATGTCAGGTTGTTCGCTGCTTCACGTGACGTCGTGTGGTGTAAGCGGCACTTCGATACGCCCAGTGGTTCGAAAGTAATACGAAAATTATTCAGTTTTTTCCAAATATCTTGACACCCGCGCGACCTAGGAGGTTCAAACAAATGTCAGGTAGTTTGCCGCGTCACGAGACGTCGTATGGTGTAAGCGGCCTTCGATACGCCCAGTGGTTTAAAGTAATGCGAAAATTATTTAATTTTTTTTCAAATATCTCGGCACCCGCGCGACCTAGGAGGTTCAAACAAATGTCAGGTAGTTCGCCGCGTCACGAGACGTCGTATGATGTAAGCGGCCCTTCGATACGCCCAGTGGTTCAAAAGTAATGCAAAAATTATTCAGTTTTTTTCTAATATCTCGGCACCCGCGCGACCTAGGAGGTTCAAACAAATGTCAGGTTGTTCGCCGCGGCACGAGACGTTGTATGATGTAAGCGGCCCTTTGATACGCCCAGTGGTTCAAAAGTAATGCGAAAATTATTCAGTTTTTTTCAAATATCTTGACACCCGCGCGACCTAGGAGGTTCAAACAAATGTCAGGTTGTTCGCCGCGGCACGAGACGTTGTATGATGTAAGCGGCCCTTCGATACGCCCAGTGGTTCAAAAGTAATGCGAAAATTATTCAGTTTTTTTCAAATATCTTGACACCCGCGCGACCTAGGAGGTTCAAACAAATGTCAGGTTGTTCGCCGCGTCACGAGACATCGTATGGTATGAGCGGGCCTTCGATACGCCTAGTAGTTCAAAAGTAATGCAAAAATTATTCAGTTTTTTTCAAATATCTCGGCACCCGCGCGACCTAGGAGGTTCAAACAAATGTCAGGTTGTACAACGCTTCACGTGACGTCGTGTGGTGTAAGCGGCCCTTCGATACGCCCAGTGGTTCAAAAGTATTGCGAAAATTATTCAGTTTTTTTCAAATATCTCGGCACCCGCGCGACCTAGGAGGTTCAAACGAATGTCAGGTTGTTCGCCGCGTCGCGAGACGTCGTATGGTGCAAGCGGCCCTTCGATACGCCCAGTGGTTCAAAAGTAATGCGAAAATTAATCAGTTTTTTTCAAATATCTTGACACCCGCGCGACCTAGGAGGTTCAAACAAATGTCAGGTAGTTCGCCGCGTCACGAGACGTCGTGTGAAGTAAGCGGCCCTTCGATACGCCCAGTGGTTCAAAAGTAATGAGAAAATTATTCAGTTTTTTTCAAATATGTTGACACCCGCGCGATCTAGGAGGTTCAAACAAATGTCAGGTTGTTCGCCGCGTCACGGGACGTCGTATGGTGTAAGCGGCCCTTCGATACGCCCAGTGTTTCAAAAGTAATGCGAAAATTATTCAGTTTTTTTCAAATATCTCGGCTCCCGCGCGACCTAGGAGGTTCAAACAAATGTCAGGTTGTTCGCCGCGTCACAAGACGTTGTATGATGTAAGCGGCCCTTCGATAAGCCCAGTGGTTCAAAAGTAATGCAAAAATTATTCAGTTTTTTTCAAATATCTCGGCACTCGCGGGACCTAGGAGGTTCAAACAAATATCAGGTTGTTCGCCGCGTCACGAGACATCGTATGGTGTAAGCGGCCCTTCGATACGCCCAGTGGTTCAAAAGTAATGCGAAAATTATTCCGTTTTTTTCAAATATCTTGACACCCGCGCGACCTAGGAGGTTCAAACAAATGTCAGGTTGTTCGCCGCGGCACGAGACGTTGTATGATGTAAGCGGCCCTTCGATACGCCCAGTGGTTCAAAAATAATGCGAAAATTATTCAGTTTTTTTCAAATATCTTGACACCCGCGCGACCTAGGAGGTTCAAACAAATGTCAGGTTGTTCGCCGCGTCACGAGACATCGTATGGTATGAGCGGGCCTTCGATACGCCTAGTAGTTCAAAAGTAATGCAAAAATTATTCAGTTTTTTTCAAATATCTCGGCACCCGCGCGACCTAGGAGGTTCAAACAAATGTCAGGTTGTACAACGCTTCACGTGACGTCGTGTGGTGTAAGCGGCCCTTCGATACGCCCAGTGGTTCAAAAGTATTGCGAAAATTATTCAGTTTTTTTCAAATATCTCGGCACCCGCGCGACCTAGGAGGTTCAAACGAATGTCAGGTTGTTCGCCGCGTCGCGAGACGTCGTATGGTGCAAGCGGCCCTTCGATACGCCCAGTGGTTCAAAAGTAATGCGAAAATTAATCAGTTTTTTTCAAATATCTTGACACCCGCGCGACCTAGGAGGTTCAAACAAATGTCAGGTAGTTCGCCGCGTCACCAGACGTCGTGTGAAGTAAGCGGCCCTTCGATACGCCCAGTGGTTCAAAAGTAATGAGAAAATTATTCAGTTTTTTTCAAATATGTTGACACCCGCGCGATCTAGGAGGTTCAAACAAATGTCAGGTTGTTCGCCGCGTCACGGGACGTCGTATGGTGTAAGCGGCCCTTCGATACGCCCAGTGTTTCAAAAGTAATGCGAAAATTATTCAGTTTTTTTCAAATATCTCGGCTCCCGCGCGACCTAGGAGGTTCAAACAAATGTCAGGTTGTTCGCCGCGTCACAAGACGTTGTATGATGTAAGCGGCCCTTCGATAAGCCCAGTGGTTCAAAAGTAATGCAAAAATTATTCAGTTTTTTTCAAATATCTCGGCACTCGCGCGACCTAAGAGGTTCATACAAATGTCAAGTTGTTCGCCGCGTCACGGGACGTCGTATGGTGTAAGCGGCCCTTCGATACGCCCAGTGGTTCGAAAGTAATGCGAAAATTATTCCGTTTTTTTCAAATATCTTGACACCCGCGCGACCTAGGAGGTTCAAACAAATGTCAGGTTGTTCGCTGCTTCACGTGACGTCGTGTGGTGTAAGCGGCACTTCGATACGCCCAGTGGTTCGAAAGTAATACGAAAATTATTCAGTTTTTTCCAAATATCTTGACACCCGCGCGACCTAGGAGGTTCAAACAAATGTCAGGTAGTTCGCCGCGTCACGAGACGTCGTATGGTGTAAGCGGCCTTCGATACGCCCAGTGGTTTAAAGTAATGCGAAAATTATTTAATTTTTTTCAAATATCTCGGCACCCGCGCGACCTAGGAGGTTCAAACAAATGTCAGGTAGTTCGCCGCGTCACGAGACGTCGTATGATGTAAGCGGCCCTTCGATACGCCCAGTGGTTCAAAAGTAATGCAAAAATTATTCAGTTTTTTTCTAATATCTCGGCACCTGCGCGACCTAGGAGGTTCAAACAAATGTCAGGTTGTTCGCCGCGGCACGAGACGTTGTATGATGTAAGCGGCCCTTTGATACGCCCAGTGGTTCAAAAGTAATGCGAAAATTATTCAGTTTTTTTCAAATATCTTGACACCCGCGCGACCTAGGAGGTTCAAACAAATGTCAGGTTGTTCGCCGCGTCACGAGACGTTGTATGATGTAAGCGGCCCTTCGATACGCCCAGTGGTTCAAAAGTAATGCGAAAATTATTCAGTTTTTTTCAAATATCTTGACACCCGCGCGACCTAGGAGGTTCAAACAAATGTCAGGTTGTTCGCCGCGTCACGAGACATCGTATGGTGTAAGCGGCCCTTCGATACGCCTAGTAGTTCAAAAGTAATGCAAAAATTATTCAGTTTTTTTCAAATATCTCGGCACCCGCGCGACCTAGGAGGTTCAAACAAATGTCAGGTTGTTCGCCGCGTCACGAGACATCGTATGGTATGAGCGGGCCTTCGATACGCCTAGTAGTTCAAAAGTAATGCAAAAATTATTCAGTTTTTTTCAAATATCTCGGCACCCGCGCGACCTAGGAGGTTCAAACAAATGTCAGGTTGTACAACGCTTCACGTGACGTCGTGTGGTGTAAGCGGCCCTTCGATACGCCCAGTGGTTCGAAAGTAATGCGAAAATTATTCCGTTTTTTTCAAATATCTTGACACCCGCGCGACCTAGGAGGTTCAAACAAATGTCAGGTTGTTCGCCGCGTCGCGAGACGTCGTATGGTGCAAGCGGCCCTTCGATACGCCCAGTGGTTCAAAAGTAATGCGAAAATTAATCAGTTTTTTTCAAATATCTTGACACCCGCGCGACCTAGGAGGTTCAAACAAATGTCAGGTAGTTCGCCGCGTCACGAGACGTCGTGTGAAGTAAGCGGCCCTTCGATACGCCCAGTGGTTCAAAAGTAATGAGAAAATTATTCAGTTTTTTTCAAATATGTTGACACCCGCGCGATCTAGGAGGTTCAAACAAATGTCAGGTTGTTCGCCGCGTCACGGGACGTCGTATGGTGTAAGCGGCCCTTCGATACGCCCAGTGTTTCAAAAGTAATGCGAAAATTATTCAGTTTTTTTCAAATATCTCGGCTCCCGCGCGACCTAGGAGGTTCAAACAAATGTCAGGTTGTTCGCCGCGTCACAAGACGTTGTATGATGTAAGCGGCCCTTCGATAAGCCCAGTGGTTCAAAAGTAATGCAAAAATTATTCAGTTTTTTTCAAATATCTCGGCACTCGCGCGACCTAAGAGGTTCATACAAATGTCAAGTTGTTCGCCGCGTCACGGGACGTCGTATGGTGTAAGCGGCCCTTCGATACGCCCAGTGGTTCGAAAGTAATGCGAAAATTATTCCGTTTTTTTCAAATATCTTGACACCCGCGCGACCTAGGAGGTTCAAACAAATGTCAGGTTGTTCGCTGCTTCACGTGACGTCGTGTGGTGTAAGCGGCACTTCGATACGCCCAGTGGTTCGAAAGTAATACGAAAATTATTCAGTTTTTTCCAAATATCTTGACACCCGCGCGACCTAGGAGGTTCAAACAAATGTCAGGTAGTTCGCCGCGTCACGAGACGTCGTATGGTGTAAGCGGCCTTCGATACGCCCAGTGGTTTAAAGTAATGCGAAAATTATTTAATTTTTTTCAAATATCTCGGCACCCGCGCGACCTAGGAGGTTCAAACAAATGTCAGGTAGTTCGCCGCGTCACGAGACGTCGTATGATGTAAGCGGCCCTTCGATACGCCCAGTGGTTCAAAAGTAATGCAAAAATTATTCATTTTTTTTCTAATATCTCGGCACCCGCGCGACCTAGGAGGTTCAAACAAATGTCAGGTTGTTCGCCGCGGCACGAGACGTTGTATGATGTAAGCGGCCCTTTGATACGCCCAGTGGTTCAAAAGTAATGCGAAAATTATTCAGTTTTTTTCAAATATCTTGACACCCGCGCGACCTAGGAGGTTCAAACAAATGTCAGGTTGTTCGCCGCGTCACGAGACGTTGTATGATGTAAGCGGCCCTTCGATACGCCCAGTGGTTCAAAAGTAATGCGAAAATTATTCAGTTTTTTTCAAATATCTTGACACCCGCGCGACCTAGGAGGTTCAAACAAATGTCAGGTTGTTCGCCGCGTCACGAGACATCGTATGGTGTAAGCGGCCCTTCGATACGCCTAGTAGTTCAAAAGTAATGCAAAAATTATTCAGTTTTTTTCAAATATCTCGGCACCCGCGCGACCTAGGAGGTTCAAACAAATGTCAGGTTGTACAACGCTTCACGTGACGTCGTGTGGTGTAAGCGGCCCTTCGATACGCCCAGTGGTTCAAAAGTATTGCGAAAATTATTCAGTTTCTTTCAAATATCTTGACACCCGCGCGACCTAGGAGGTTCAAACAAATGTCAGGTTGTTCGCCGCGTCACGAGACATCGTATGGTGTAAGCGGCCCTTCGATACGCCCAGTGGTTCAAAAGTAATGCGAAAATTATTCAGTTTTTTTCAAATATCTTGACACCCGCGCGACCTAGGAGGTTCAAACAAATGTCAGGTTGTTCGCCGCGTCACGAGACATCGTATGGTATGAGCGGCCCTTCGATACGCCCAGTGGTTCAAAAGTAATGCAAAAATTAATCGGTTTTTTTTAAATATGTCCGCACCCGCGCGACCTAGGAGGTTCAAACAAATGTCAGGTTGTTCGCCGCGTCACGAGACATCGTATGGTGTAAGCGGCCCTTCGATACGCCCAGTGGTTCAAAAGTAAGGCGAAAATTATTCAGTTTTTTTTCAAAAAACTCGGCACCCGCGCGACCTAGGAGGTTCAAACGAATGTCAGGTTGTTCGCCGCGTCGCGAGACGTCGTATGGTGCAAGCGGCCCTTCGATACGCCCAGTGGTTCAAAAGTAATGCGAAAATTATTCAGTTTTTTTCAAATATCTTGACACCCGCGCGACCTAGGAGGTTCAAACAAATGTCAGGTAGTTCGCCGCGTCACGAGACGTCGTGTGAAGTAAGCGGCCCTTCGATAAGCCCAGTGGTTCAAAAGTAATGACAAAATTATTCAGTTTTTTTCAAATATGTTGACACCCGCGCGATCTAGGAGGTTCAAACAAATGTCAGGTTGTTCGCCGCGTTACGGGACGTCGTATGGTGTAAGCGGCCCTTCGATACGCCCAGTGTTTCAAAAGTAATGCGAAAATTATTCAGTTTTTTTCAAATATCTCGGCTCCCGCGCGACCTAGGAGGTTCAAACAAATGTCAGGTTGTTCGCCGCGTCACAAGACGTTGTATGATGTAAGCGGCCCTTCGATACGCCCAGTGGTTCGAAAGTAATGCGAAAATTATTCCGTTTTTTTCAAATATCTTGACACCCGCGCGACCTAGGAGGTTCAAACAAATGTCAGGTTGTTCGCCGCGTTACGAGACATCGTATGGTGTAAGCGGCCCTTCGATACGCCCAGTGGTTCAAAAGTAATGCGAAAATTATTCAGTTTTTTTTAAATATCTCGGCACCCGCGAGACCTAGGAGTTTCAAACAAATGGCAGGTTGTTCGCCGCGTCACGAGACGTCGTATGGTGTAAGCGGCCTTTCGATACGCCCAGTAGTTCAAAAGTAATGCAAAAATTATTCAGTTTTTTTCAAATATCTCGGCACTCGCGCGACCTAGGAGGTTCAAACAAATGTCAAGTTGTTCGCCGCGTCACGGGACGTCGTATGGTGTAAGCGGCCCTTCGATACTCCCAGTGGTTCGAAAGTAATGCGAAAATTATTCCGTTTTTTTCAAATATCTTGACACCCGCGCGACCTAGGAGGTTCAAACAAATGTCAGGTTGTTCGCTGCTTCACGTGACGTCGTGTGGTGTAAGCGGCACTTCGATACGCCCAGTGGTTCGAAAGTAATACGAATATTATTCAGTTTTTTCCAAATATCTTGACACCCGCGCGACCTAGGAGTTTCAAACAAATGTCAGGTAGTTCGCCGCGTCACGAGACGTCGTATGGTGTAAGCGGCCTTCGATACGCCCAGTGGTTCAAAAGTAAGGCGAAAATTATTCAGTTTTTTCCAAATATCTTGAAACCCGCGCGACCTAGGAGATTCAAACAAATGTCAGGTTGTTCGCCGCGTCACGAGACGTCGTATGGTGTAAGCGGCCTTTCGATACGCCCAGTAGTTCAAAAGTAATGCAAAAATTATTCAGTTTTTTTCAAATATCTCGGCACTCGCGCGACCTAGGAGGTTCAAACAAATGTCAAGTTGTTCGCCGCGTCACGGGACGTCGTATGGTGTAAGCGGCCCTTCGATACGCCCAGTGGTTCGAAAGTAATGCGAAAATTATTCCGTTTTTTTCAAATATCTTGACACCCGCGCGACCTAGGAGGTTCAAACAAATGTCAGGTTGTTCGCTGCTTCACGTGACGTCGTGTGGTGTAAGCGGCACTTCGATACGCCCAGTGGTTCGAAAGTAATACGAAAATTATTCAGTTTTTTCCAAATATCTTGACACCCGCGCGACCTAGGAGGTTCAAAGAAATGTCAGGTAGTTCGCCGCGTCACGAGACGTCGTATGGTGTAAGCGGCCTTCGATACGCCCAGTGGTTTAAAGTAATGCGAAAATTATTTAATTTTTTTTCAAATATCTCGGCACCCGCGCGACCTAGGAGGTTCAAACAAATGTCAGGTTGTTCGCCGCGTCACGAGACGTCGTATGATGTAAGCGGCCCTTCGATACGCCCAGTGGTTCAAAAGTAATGCAAAAATTATTCAGTTTTTTTCTAATATCTCGGCACCCGCGCGACCTAGGAGGTTCAAACAAATGTCAGGTTGTTCGCCGCGGCACGAGACGTTGTATGATGTAAGCGGCCCTTTGATACGCCCAGTGGTTCAAAAGTAATGCGAAAATTATTCAGTTTTTTTCAAATATCTTGACACCCGCGCGACCTAGGAGATTCAACCAAATGTCAGGTTGTTCGCCGCGTCACGAGACATCGTATGGTGTAAGCGGCCCTTCGATACGCCCAGTGGTTCAAAAGTAATGCGAAAATTATTGAGTTTTTTTCTAATATCTCGGCACCCGCGCGACCTAGGAGGTTCAAACAAATGTCGGGTTGTTCGCCGCGTCACGAGACATCGTATGGTGTAAGCGGCCCTTCGATACGCCCAGTGGTTTAAAGTAATGCGAAAATTATTTAATTTTTTTTCAAATATCTCGGCTCCCGCGCGACCTAGGAGGTTCAAACAAATGTCAGGTTGTTCGCCGCGTCACAAGACGTTGTATGATGTAAGCGGCCCTTCGATACGCCCAGTGGTTCGAGAGTAATGCGAAAACTATTCCGTTTTTTTCAAATATCTTGACACCCGCGCGACCTAGGAGATTCAAACAAATGTCAGGTTGTTCGCCGCGTCACGAGACATCGTATGGTGTAAGCGGCCCTTCGATACGCCCAGTGGTTCAAAAGTAATGCGAAAATTATTCAGTTTTTTTTAAATATCTCGGCACCCGCGCGACCTAGGAGTTTCAAACAAATGGCAGGTTGTTCGCCGCGTCACGAGACGTCGTATGGTGTAAGCGGCCTTTCGATACGCCCAGTAGTTCAAAAGTAATGCAAAAATTATTCAGTTTTTTTCAAATATCTCGGCACTCGCGCGACCTAAGAGGTTCAAACAAATGTCAAGTTGTTCGCCGCGTCACGGGACGTCGTATGGTGTAAGCGGCCCTTCGATACGCCCAGTGGTTCGAAAGTAATGCGAAAATTATTCCGTTTTTTTCAAATATCTTGACACCCGCGCGACCTAGGAGGTTCAAACAAATGTCAGGTTGTTCGCTGCTTCACGTGACGTCGTGTGGTGTAAGCGGCACTTCGATACGCCCAGTGGTTCGAAAGTAATACGAAAATTATTCAGTTTTTTCCAAATATCTTGACACCCGCGCGACCTAGGAGGTTCAAACAAATGTCAGGTAGTTTGCCGCGTCACGAGACGTCGTATGGTGTAAGCGGCCTTCGATACGCCCAGTGGTTTAAAGTAATGCGAAAATTATTTAATTTTTTTTCAAATATCTCGGCACCCGCGCGACCTAGGAGGTTCAAACAAATGTCAGGTAGTTCGCCGCGTCACAAGACGTCGTATGATGTAAGCGGCCCTTCGATACGCCCAGTGGTTCAAAAGTAATGCGAAAATTATTCAGTTTTTTTCAAATATCTCGGCACCCGCGCGACCTAGGAGGTTCAAACAAATGTCAGGTAGTTCGCCGCGGCACGAGACGTTGTATGATGTAAGCGGCCCTTTGATACGCCCAGTGGTTCAAAAGTAATGCGAAAATTATTCAGTTTTTTTCAAATATCTTGACACCCGCGCGACCTAGGAGGTTCAAACAAATGTCAGGTTGTTCGCCGCGGCACGAGACGTTGTATGATGTAAGCGGCCCTTCGATACGCCCAGTGGTTCAAAAGTAATGCGAAAATTATTCAGTTTTTTTCAAATATCTTGACACCCGCGCGACCTAGGAGGTTCAAACAAATGTCAGGTTGTTTGCCGCGTCACGAGACATCGTATGGTGTAAGCGGCCCTTCGATACGCCTAGTAGTTCAAAAGTAATGCAAAAATTATTCAGTTTTTTTCAAATATCTCGGCACCCGCGCGACCTAGGAGGTTCAAACAAATGTCAGGTTGTACAACGCTTCACGTGACGTCGTGTGGTGTAAGCGACCCTTCGATACGCCCAGTGGTTCAAAAGTATTGCGAAAATTATTCAGTTTTTTTCAAATATCTCGGCTCCCACGCGACCTAGGAGGTTCAAACAAATGTCAGGTTGTTCGCCGCGGCACGAGACGTTGTATGATGTAAGCGGCCCTTCGATACGCCCAGTGTTTCAAAAGTAATGCAAAAATTATTCAGTTTTTTTCTAATATCTCGGCACCCGCGCGACCTAGGAGGTTCAAACAAATGTCGGGTTGTTCGCCGCGTCACGAGACATCGTATGGTGTAAGCGGCCCTTCGATACGCCCAGTAGTTCAAAAGTAATGCGAAAATTATTCAGTTTCTTTCAAATATCTTGACACCCGCGCGACCTAGGAGGTTCAAACAAATGTCAGGTTGTTCGCCGCGGCACGAGACGTTGTATGATGTAAGCGGCCCTTCGATACGCCCAGTGGTTCGAAAGTAATGCGAAAATTATTCCGTTTTTTTCAAATATCTTGACACCCGCGCGACCTAGGAGGTTCAAACAAATGTCAGGTTGTTCGCTGCTTCACGTGACGTCGTGTGGTGTAAGCGGCACTTCGATACGCCCAGTGGTTCGAAAGTAATACGAAAATTATTCAGTTTTTTCCAAATATCTTGACACCCGCGCGACCTAGGAGGTTCAAACAAATGTCAGGTAGTTCGCCGCGTCACGAGACGTCGTATGGTGTAAGCGGCCTTCGATACGCCCAGTGGTTTAAAGTAATGCGAAAATTATTTAATTTTTTTTCAAATATCTCGGCACCCGCGCGACCTAGGAGGTTCAAACAAATGTCAGGTAGTTCGCCGCGTCATGAGACGTCGTATGATGTAAGCGGCCTTTCGATACGCCCAGTAGTTCAAAAGTAATGCAAAAATTATTCAGTTTTTTTCAAATATCTCGGCACTCGCGCGACCTAAGAGGTTCAAACAAATGTCAAGTTGTTCGCCGCGTCACGGGACGTCGTATGGTGTAAGCGGCCCTTCGATACGCCCAGTGGTTCGAAAGTAATGCGAAAATTATTCCGTTTTTTTCAAATATCTTGACACCCGCGCGACCTAGGAGGTTCAAACAAATGTCAGGTTGTTCGCTGCTTCACGTGACGTCGTGTGGTGTAAGCGGCACTTCGATACGCCCAGTGGTTCGAAAGTAATACGAAAATTATTCAGTTTTTTCCAAATATCTTGACACCCGCGCGACCTAGGAGGTTCAAACAAATGTCAGGTAGTTTGTCGCGTCACGAGACGTCGTATGGTGTAAGCGGCCTTCGATACGCCCAGTGGTTTAAAGTAATGCGAAAATTATTTAATTTTTTTTCAAATATCTCGGCACCCGCGCGACCTAGGAGGTTCAAACAAATGTCAGGTAGTTCGCCGCGTCACGAGACGTCGTATGATGTAAGCGGCCCTTCGATACGCCCAGTGGTTCAAAAGTAATGCGAAAATTATTCAGTTTTTTTCAAATATCTCGGCACCCGCGCGACCTAGGAGGTTCAAACAAATGTCAGGTAGTTCGCCGCGGCACGAGACGTTGTATGATGTAAGCGGCCCTTTGATACGCCCAGTGGTTCAAAAGTAATGCGAAAATTATTCAGTTTTTTTCAAATATCTTGACACCCGCGCGACCTAGGAGGTTCAAACAAATGTCAGGTTGTTCGCCGCGGCACGAGACGTTGTATGATGTAAGCGGCCCTTCGATACGCCCAGTGGTTCAAAAGTAATGCGAAAATTATTCAGTTTTTTTCAAATATCTTGACACCCGCGCGACCTAGGAGGTTCAAACAAATGTCAGGTTGTTCGCCGCGTCACGAGACATCGTATGGTGTAAGCGGCCCTTCGATACGCCTAGTAGTTCAAAAGTAATGCAAAAATTATTCAGTTTTTTTCAAATATCTCGGCACCCGCGCGACCTAGGAGGTTCAAACAAATGTCAGGTTGTACAACGCTTCACGTGACGTCGTGTGGTGTAAGCGGCCCTTCGATACGCCCAGTGGTTCAAAAGTATTGCGAAAATTATTCAGTTTTTTTCAAATATCTCGGCTCCCACGCGACCTAGGAGGTTCAAACAAATGTCAGGTTGTTCGCCGCGGCACGAGACGTTGTATGATGTAAGCGGCCCTTCGATACGCCCAGTGTTTCAAAAGTAATGCAAAAATTATTCAGTTTTTTTCTAATATCTCGGCACCCACGCGACCTAGGAGGTTCAAACAAATGTCGGGTTGTTCGCCGCGTCACGAGACATCGTATGGTGTAAGCGGCCCTTCGATACGCCCAGTAGTTCAAAAGTAATGCGAAAATTATTCAGTTTCTTTCAAATATCTTGACACCCGCGCGACCTAGGAGGTTCAAACAAATGTCAGGTTGTTCGCCGCGGCACGAGACGTTGTATGATGTAAGCGGCCCTTCGATACGCCCAGTGGTTCGAAAGTAATGCGAAAATTATTCCGTTTTTTTCAAATATCTTGACACCCGCGCGACCTAGGAGGTTCAAACAAATGTCAGGTTGTTCGCTGCTTCACGTGACGTCGTGTGGTGTAAGCGGCACTTCGATACGCCCAGTGGTTCGAAAGTAATACGAAAATTATTCAGTTTTTTCCAAATATCTTGACACCCGCGCGACCTAGGAGGTTCAAACAAATGTCAGGTAGTTCGCCGCGTCACGAGACGTCGTATGGTGTAAGCGGCCTTCGATACGCCCAGTGGTTTAAAGTAATGCGAAAATTATTTAATTTTTTTTCAAATATCTCGGCACCCGCGCGACCTAGGAGGTTCAAACAAATGTCAGGTAGTTCGCCGCGTCACGAGACGTCGTATGATGTAAGCGGCCCTTCGATACGCCCAGTGGTTCAAAAGTAATGCAAAAATTATTCAGTTTTTTTCTAATATCTCGGCACCCGCGCGACCTAGGAGGTTCAAACAAATGTCAGGTTGTTCGCCGCGGCACGAGACGTTGTATGATGTAAGCGGCCCTTTGATACGCCCAGTGGTTCAAAAGTAATGCGAAAATTATTCAGTTTTTTTCAAATATCTTGACACCCGCGCGACCTAGGAGATTCAAACAAATGTCAGGTTGTTCGCCGCGTCACGAGACATCGTATGGTGTAAGCGGCCCTTCGATACGCCCAGTGGTTCAAAAGTAATGCGAAAATTATTGAGTTTTTTTCTAATATCTCGGCACCCGCGCGACCTAGGAGGTTCAAACAAATGTCGGGTTGTTCGCCGCGTCACGAGACATCGTATGGTGTAAGCGGCCCTTCGATACGCCCAGTGGTTTAAAGTAATGCGAAAATTATTTAATTTTTTTTCAAATATCTCGGCTCCCGCGCGACCTAGGAGGTTCAAACAAATGTCAGGTTGTTCGCCGCGTCACAAGACGTTGTATGATGTAAGCGGCCCTTCGATACGCCCAGTGGTTCGAGAGTAATGCGAAAACTATTCCGTTTTTTTCAAATATCTTGACACCCGCGCGACCTAGGAGATTCAAACAAATGTCAGGTTGTTCGCCGCGTCACGAGACATCGTATGGTGTAAGCGGCCCTTCGATACGCCCAGTGGTTCAAAAGTAATGCGAAAATTATTCAGTTTTTTTTAAATATCTCGGCACCCGCGCGACCTAGGAGTTTCAAACAAATGGCAGGTTGTTCGCCGCGTCACGAGACGTCGTATGGTGTAAGCGGCCTTTCGATACGCCCAGTAGTTCAAAAGTAATGCAAAAATTATTCAGTTTTTTTCAAATATCTCGGCACTCGCGCGACCTAAGAGGTTCAAACAAATGTCAAGTTGTTCGCCGCGTCACGGGACGTCGTATGGTGTAAGCGGCCCTTCGATACGCCCAGTGGTTCGAAAGTAATGCGAAAATTATTCCGTTTTTTTCAAATATCTTGACACCCGCGCGACCTAGGAGGTTCAAACAAATGTCAGGTAGTTTGCCGCGTCACGAGACGTCGTATGGTGTAAGCGGCCTTCGATACGCCCAGTGGTTTAAAGTAATGCGAAAATTATTTAATTTTTTTTTAAATATCTCGGCACCCGCGCGACCTAGGAGGTTCAAACAAATGTCAGGTAGTTCGCCGCGTCACGAGACGTCGTATGATGTAAGCGGCCCTTCGATACGCCCAGTGGTTCAAAAGTAATGCGAAAATTATTCAGTTTTTTTCAAATATCTCGGCACCCGCGCGACCTAGGAGGTTCAAACAAATGTCAGGTAGTTCGCCGCGGCACGAGACGTTGTATGATGTAAGCGGCCCTTTGATACGCCCAGTGGTTCAAAAGTAATGCGAAAATTATTCAGTTTTTTTCAAATATCTTGACACCCGCGCGACCTAGGAGGTTCAAACAAATGTCAGGTTGTTCGCCGCGGCACGAGACGTTGTATGATGTAAGCGGCCCTTCGATACGCCCAGTGGTTCAAAAGTAATGCGAAAATTATTCAGTTTTTTTCAAATATCTTGACACCCGCGCGACCTAGGAGGTTCAAACAAATGTCAGGTTGTTCGCCGCGTCACGAGACATCGTATGGTGTAAGCGGCCCTTCGATACGCCTAGTAGTTCAAAAGTAATGCAAAAATTATTCAGTTTTTTTCAAATATCTCGGCACCCGCGCGACCTAGGAGGTTCAAACAAATGTCAGGTTGTACAACGCTTCACGTGACGTCGTGTGGTGTAAGCGGCCCTTCGATACGCCCAGTGGTTCAAAAGTATTGCGAAAATTATTCAGTTTTTTTCAAATATCTCGGCTCCCACGCGACCTAGGAGGTTCAAACAAATGTCAGGTTGTTCGCCGCGGCACGAGACGTTGTATGATGTAAGCGGCCCTTCGATACGCCCAGTGGTTCAAAAGTAATGCGAAAATTATTCAGTTTTTTTCAAATATCTTGACACCCGCGCGACCTAGGAGGTTCAAACAAATGTCAGGTTGTTCGCCGCGTCACGAGACATCGTATGGTGTAAGCGGCCCTTCGATACGCCTAGTAGTTCAAAAGTAATGCAAAAATTATTGAGTTTTTTTCAAATATCTCGGCACCCGCGCGACCTAGGAGGTTCAAACAAATGTCAGGTTGTACAACGCTTCACGTGACGTCGTGTGGTGTAAGCGGCCCTTCGATACGCCCAGTGGTTCAAAAGTATTGCGAAAATTATTCAGTTTTTTTCAAATATCTCGGCTCCCACGCGACCTAGGAGGTTCAAACAAATGTCAGGTTGTTCGCCGCGGCACGAGACGTTGTATGATGTAAGCGACCCTTCGATACGCCCAGTGTTTCAAAAGTAATGCAAAAATTATTCAGTTTTTTTCTAATATCTCGGCACCCGCGCGACCTAGGAGGTTCAAACAAATGTCGGGTTGTTCGCCGCGTCACGAGACATCGTATGGTGTAAGCGGTGCTTCGATACGCCCAGTAGTTCAAAAGTAATGCGAAAATTATTCAGTTTCTTTCAAATATCTTGACACCCGCGCGACCTAGGAGGTTCAAACAAATGTCAGGTTGTTCGCCGCGGCACGAGACGTTGTATGATGTAAGCGGCCCTTCGATACGCCCAGTGGTTCGAAAGTAATGCGAAAATTATTCCGTTTTTTTCAAATATCTTGACACCCGCGCGACCTAGGAGGTTCAAACAAATGTCAGGTTGTTCGCTGCTTCACGTGACGTCGTGTGGTGTAAGCGGCACTTCGATACGTCCAGTGGTTCGAAAGTAATACGAAAATTATTCAGTTTTTTCCAAATATCTTGACACCCGCGCGACCTAGGAGGTTCAAACAAATGTCAGGTAGTTCGCCGCGTCACGAGACGTCGTATGGTGTAAGCGGCCTTCGATACGCCCAGTGGTTTAAAGTTATGCGAAAATTATTTAATTTTTTTTCAAATATCTCGGCACCCGCGCGACCTAGGAGGTTCAAACAAATGTCAGGTAGTTCGCCGCGTCACGAGACGTCGTATGATGTAAGCGGCCCTTCGATACGCCCAGTGGTTCAAAAGTAATGCAAAAATTATTCAGTTTTTTTCTAATATCTCGGCACCCGCGCGACCTAGGAGGTTCAAACAAATGTCAGGTTGTTCGCCGCGGCACGAGACGTTGTATGATGTAAGCGGCCCTTTGATACGCCCAGTGGTTCAAAAGTAATGCGAAAATTATTCAGTTTTTTTCAAATATCTTGACACCCGCGCGACCTAGGAGATTCAAACAAATGTCAGGTTGTTCGCCGCGTCACGAGACATCGTATGGTGTAAGCGGCCCTTCGATACGCCCAGTGGTTCAAAAGTAATGCAAAAATTATTGAGTTTTTTTCTAATATCTCGGCACCCGCGCGACCTAGGAGGTTCAAACAAATGTCGGGTTGTTCGCCGCGTCACGAGACATCGTATGGTGTAAGCGGCCCTTCGATACGCCCAGTGGTTTAAAGTAATGCGAAAATTATTTAATTTTTTTTCAAATATCTCGGCTCCCGCGCGACCTAGGAGGTTCAAACAAATGTCAGGTTGTTCGCCGCGTCACAAGACGTTGTATGATGTAAGCGGCCCTTCGATACGCCCAGTGGTTCGAGAGTAATGCGAAAACTATTCCGTTTTTTTCAAATATCTTGACACCCGCGCGACCTAGGAGATTCAAACAAATGTCAGGTTGTTCGCCGCGTCACGAGACATCGTATGGTGTAAGCGGCCCTTCGATACGCCCAGTGGTTCAAAAGTAATGCGAAAATTATTCAGTTTTTTTTAAATATCTCGGCACCCGCGCGACCTAGGAGTTTCAAACAAATGGCAGGTTGTTCGCCGCGTCACGAGACGTCGTATGGTGTAAGCGGCCTTTCGATACGCCCAGTAGTTCAAAAGTAATGCAAAAATTATTCAGTTTTTTTCAAATATCTCGGCACTCGCGCGACCTAAGAGGTTCAAACAAATGTCAAGTTGTTCGCCGCGTCACGGGACGTCGTATGGTGTAAGCGGCCCTTCGATACGCCCAGTGGTTCGAAAGTAATGCGAAAATTATTCCGTTTTTTTCAAATATCTTGACACCAGCGCGACCTAGGAGGTTCAAACAAATGTCAGGTTGTTCGCTGCTTCACGTGACGTCGTGTGGTGTAAGCGGCACTTCGATACGCCCAGTGGTTCGAAAGTAATACGAAAATTATTCAGTTTTTTCCAAATATCTTGACACCCGCGCGACCTAGGAGGTTCAAACAAATGTCAGGTAGTTTGCCGCGTCACGAGACGTCGTATGGTGTAAGCGGCCTTCGATACGCCCAGTGGTTTAAAGTAATGCGAAAATTATTTAATTTTTTTTCAAATATCTCGGCACCCGCGCGACCTAGGAGGTTCAAACAAATGTCAGGTAGTTCGCCGCGTCACGAGACGTCGTATGATGTAAGCGGCCCTTCGATACGCCCAGTGGTTCAAAAGTAATGCGAAAATTATTCAGTTTTTTTCAAATATCTCGGCACCCGCGCGACCTAGGAGGTTCAAACAAATGTCAGGTAGTTCGCCGCGGCACGAGACGTTGTATGATGTAAGCGGCCCTTTGATACGCCCAGTGGTTCAAAAGTAATGCGAAAATTATTCAGTTTTTTTCAAATATCTTGACACCCGCGCGACCTAGGAGGTTCAAACAAATGTCAGGTTGTTCGCCGCGGCACGAGACGTTGTATGATGTAAGCGGCCCTTCGATACGCCCAGTGGTTCAAAAGTAATGCGAAAATTATTCAGTTTTTTTCAAATATCTTGACACCCGCGCGAACTAGGAGGTTCAAACAAATGTCAGGTTGTTCGCCGCGTCACGAGACATCGTATGGTGTAAGCGGCCCTTCGATACGCCTAGTAGTTCAAAAGTAATGCAAAAATTATTCAGTTTTTTTCAAATATCTCGGCACCCGCGCGACCTAGGAGGTTCAAACAAATGTCAGGTTGTACAACGCTTCACGTGACGTCGTGTGGTGTAAGCGGCCCTTCGATACGCCCAGTGGTTCAAAAGTATTGCGAAAATTATTCAGTTTTTTTCAAATATCTCGGCTCCCACGCGACCTAGGAGGTTCAAACAAATGTCAGGTTGTTCGCCGCGGCACGAGACGTTGTATGATGTAAGCGGCCCTTCGATACGCCCAGTGGTTCAAAAGTAATGCGAAAATTATTCAGTTTCTTTCAAATATCTTGACACCCGCGCGACCTAGGAGGTTCAAACAAATGTCAGGTTGTTCGCCGCGTCACGAGACATCGTATGGTGTAAGCGGCCCTTCGATACGCCCAGTGGTTCAAAAGTAATGCAAAAATTATTGAGTTTTTTTCTAATATCTCGGCACCCGCGCGACCTAGGAGGTTCAAACAAATGTCGGGTTGTTCGCCGCGTCACGAGACATCGTATGGTGTAAGCGGCCCTTCGATACGCCCAGTGGTTTAAAGTAATGCGAAAATTATTTAATTTTTTTTCAAATATCTCGGCTCCCGCGCGACCTAGGAGGTTCAAACAAATGTCAGGTTGTTCGCCGCGTCACAAGACGTTGTATGATGTAAGCGGCCCTTCGATACGCCCAGTGGTTCGAGAGTAATGCGAAAACTATTCAGTTTTTTTCAAATATCTTGACACCCGCGCGACCTAGGAGGTTCAAACAAATGTCAGGTTGTTCGCCGCGTCACGAGACATCGTATGGTATGAGCGGCCCTTCGATACGCCCAGTGGTTCAAAAGTAATGCAAAAATTAATCGGTTTTTTTTAAATATCTCCGCACCCGCGCGACCTAGGAGGTTCAAACAAATGTCAGGTAGTTCGCCGCGTCACGAGACGTCGTGTGAAGTAAGCGGCCCTTCGATACGCCCAGTGGTTCAAAAGTAATGAGAAAATTAATCGGTTTTTTTTAAATATCTCCGCACCCGCGCGACCTAGGAGGTTCAAACAAATGTCAGGTTGTTCGCCGCGTCGCGAGACATCGTATGGTGTAAGCGGCCCTTCGATACGCCCAGTGGTTCAAAAGTAAGGCGAAAATTGTTCAGTTTTTTTTCAAAAAACTCGGCACCCCGCGCGACCTAGGAGGTTCAAACGAATGTCAGGTTGTTCGCCGCGTCGCGAGACGTCGTATGGTGCAAGCGGCCCTTCGATACGCCCAGTGGTTCAAAAGTAATGCGAAAATTATTCAGTTTTTTTCAAATATCTTGACACCCGCGCGACCTAGGAGGTTCAAACAAAAGTCAGGTAGTTCGCCGCGTCACGAGACGTCGTGTGAAGTAAGCGGCCCTTCGATACGCCCAGTGGTTCAAAAGTAATGAGAAAATTATTCAGTTTTTTTCAAATATGTTGACACCCGCGCGATCTAGGAGGTTCAAACAAATGTCAGGTTGTTCGCCGCGTCACGGGACGTCGTATGGTGTAAGCGGCCCTTCGATACGCCCAGTGTTTCAAAAGTAATGCGAAAATTATTCAGTTTTTTTCAAATATCTCGGCTCCCGCGCGACCTAGGAGGTTCAAACAAATGTCAGGTTGTTCGCCGCGTCACAAGACGTTGTATGATGTAAGCGGCCCTTCGATAAGCCCAGTGGTTCAAAAGTAATGCAAAAATTATTCAGTTTTTTTCAAATATCTCGGCACTCGCGCGACCTAAGAGGTTCAAACAAATGTCAAGTTGTTCGCCGCGTCACGGGACGTCGTATGGTGTAAGCGGCTCTTCGATACGCCCAGTGGTTCGAAAGTAATGCGAAAATTATTCCGTTTTTTTCAAATATCTTGACACCCGCGCGACCTAGGAGGTTCAAACAAATGTCAGGTTGTTCGCTGCTTCACGTGACGTCGTGTGGTGTAAGCGGCACTTCGATACGCCCAGTGGTTCGAAAGTAATACGAAAATTATTCAGTTTTTTCCAAATATCTTGACACCCGCGCGACCTAGGAGGTTCAAACAAATGTCAGGTAGTTCGCCGCGTCACGAGACGTCGTATGGTGTAAGCGGCCTTCGATACGCCCAGTGGTTTAAAGTAATGCGAAAATTATTTAATTTTTTTTCAAATATCTCGGCACCCGCGCGACCTAGGAGGTTCAAACAAATGTCAGGTAGTTCGCCGCGTCACGAGACGTCGTATGATGTAAGCGGCCCTTCGATACGCCCAGTGGTTCAAAAGTAATGCAAAAATTATTCAGTTTTTTTTCAAAAAACTCGGCACCCGCGCGACCTAGGAGGTTCAAACAAATGTCAGGTTGTTCGCCGCGGCACGAGACGTTGTATGATGTAAGCGGCCCTTTGATACGCCCAGTGGTTCAAAAGTAATGCGAAAATTATTCAGTTTTTTTCAAATATCTTGACACCCGCGCGACCTAGGAGGTTCAAACAAATGTCAGGTTGTTCGCCGCGGCACGAGACGTTGTATGATGTAAGCGGCCCTTCGATACGCCCAGTGTTTCAAAAGTAATGCAAAAATTATTCAGTTTTTTTCTAATATCTCGGCACCCGCGCGACCTAGGAGGTTCAAACAAATGTCGGGTTGTTCGCCGCGTCACGAGACATCGTATGGTGTAAGCGGCCCTTCGATACGCCCAGTAGTTCAAAAGTAATGCGAAAATTATTCAGTTTCTTTCAAATATCTTGACACCCGCGCGACCTAGGAGGTTCAAACAAATGTCAGGTTGTTCGCCGCGTCACGAGACATCGTATGGTGTAAGCGGCCCTTCGATACGCCCAGTGGTTCAAAAGTAATGCGAAAATTATTCAGTTTTTTTCAAATATCTTGACACCCGCGCGACCTAGGAGGTTCAAACAAATGTCAGGTTGTTCGCCGCGTCACGAGACATCGTATGGTATGAGCGGCCCTTCGATACGCCCAGTGGTTCAAAAGTAATGCAAAAATTAATCGGTTTTTTTTAAATATCTCCGCACCCGCGCGACCTAGGAGGTTCAAACAAATGTCAGGTTGTTCGCCGCGTCACGAGACATCGTATGGTGTAAGCGGCCCTTCGATACGCCCAGTGGTTCAAAAGTAAGGCGAAAATTATTCAGTTTTTTTTCAAAAAACTCGGCACCCGCGCGACCTAGGAGGTTCAAACGAATGTCAGGTTGTTCGCCGCGTCGCGAGACGTCGTATGGTGCAAGCGGCCCTTCGATACGCCCAGTGGTTCAAAAGTAATGCGAAAATTATTCAGTTTTTTTCAAATATCTTGACACCCGCGCGACCTAGGAGGTTCAAACAAATGTCAGGTAGTTCGCCGCGTCACGAGACGTCGTGTGAAGTAAGCGGCCCTTCGATAAGCCCAGTGGTTCAAAAGTAATGAGAAAATTATTCAGTTTTTTTCAAATATGTTGACACCCGCGCGATCTAGGAGGTTCAAACAAATGTCAGGTTGTTCGCCGCGTCACGGGACGTCGTATGGTGTAAGCGGCCCTTCGATACGCCCAGTGTTTCAAAAGTAATGCGAAAATTATTCAGTTTTTTTCAAATATCTCGGCTCCCGCGCGACCTAGGAGGTTCAAACAAATGTCAGGTTGTTCGCCGCGTCACAAGACGTTGTATGATGTAAGCGGCCCTTCGATAAGCCCAGTGGTTCGAGAGTAATGCGAAAATTATTCCATTTTTTTCAAATATCTTGACACCCGCGCGACCTAGGAGGTTCAAACAAATGTCAGGTTGTTCGCCGCGTTACGAGACATCGTATGGTGTAAGCGGCCCTTCGATACGCCCAGTGGTTCAAAAGTAATGCGAAAATTATTCAGTTTTTTTTAAATATCTCGGCACCCGCGAGATCTAGGAGTTTCAAACAAATGGCAGGTTGTTCGCCGCGTCACGAGACGTCGTATGGTGTAAGCGGCCTTTCGATACGCCCAGTGGTTCAAAAGTAATGCAAAAATTATTCAGTTTTTTTCAAATATCTCGGCACTCGCGCGACCTAGGAGGTTCAAACAAATGTCAGGTTGTTCGCCGCGTTACGAGACGTCGTATGGTGTAAGCGGCCTTTCGATACGCCCAGTGGTTCAAAAGTAATGCAAAAATTATTCAGTTTTTTTCAAATATCTCGGCACTCGCGCGACCTAGGAGGTTCAAACAAATGTCAAGTTGTTCGCCGCGTCACGGGACGTCGTATGGTGTAAGCGGCCCTTCGATACGCCCAGTGGTTCGAAAGTAATGCGAAAATTATTCCGTTTTTTTCAAATATCTTGACACCCGCGCGACCTAGGAGGTTCAAACAAATGTCAGGTTGTTCGCTGCTTCACGTGACGTCGTGTGGTGTAAGCGGCACTTCGATACGCCCAGTGGTTCGAAAGTAATACGAAAATTATTCAGTTTTTTTTCAAATATCTTGACACCCGCGCGACCTAGGAGGTTCAAACAAATGTCAGGTAGTTCGCCGCGTCACGAGACGTCGTATGGTGTAAGCGGCCTTCGATACGCCCAGTGGTTAAAAGTAATGCGAAAATTATTTAATTTTTTTTCAAATATCTCGGCACCCGCGCGACCTAGGAGGTTCAAACAAATGTCAGGTAGTTCGCCGCGTCACGAGACGTCGTATGATGTAAGCGGCCCTTCGATACGCCCAGTGGTTCAAAAGTAATGCAAAAATTATTCAGTTTTTTTCAAACATCTCGGCACTCGCGCGACCTAGGAGGTTCAAACAAATGTCAGGTTGTTCGCCGCGTCACGGGACGTCGTATAATGTAAGCGGCCCTTCGATACGCCCAGTGGCTCGAAAGTAATGCGAATATTATTCCGTTTTTTTCAAATATCTTGACACCCGCGCGACCTAGGAGGTTCAAACAAATGGCAGGTTGTTCGCCGCGTCACGAGACGTCGTATGGTGTAAGCGGCCCTTCGATACGCCCAGTGGTTCAAAATTAATGCGAAAATTATTCAGTTTTTTTCAAATATCTCGGCACCCGCGCGACCTAGGAGGTTCAAACGAATGTCAGGTTGTTCGCCGCGTCGCGATACATCGCATGGTGTAAGCGGCCCTTCGATACGCCCAGTAGTTCAAAAGTAATACGAAAAATATTCAGTTTTTTTTAAATATCCTGACACCCGCGCGACCTAGGAGGTTCAAACAAATGTCAGGTTGTTCGCCGCGTCACGAGACATCGTATGGTGTAAGCGGCCCTTCGATACGCCCAGTGGTTCAAAATTAATGCGAAAATTATTCAGTTTTTTTCAAATATCTCGGCACCCGCGCGACCTAGGAGGTTCAAACAAATGTCAGGTTGTTCGCCGCGGCACGAGACGTTGTATGATGTAAGCGGCCCTTTGATACGCCCAGTGGTTCAAAAGTAATGCGAAAATTATTCAGTTTTTTTCAAATATCTTGACACCCGCGCGACCTAGGAGGTTCAAACAAATGTCAGGTTGTTCGCCGCGGCACGAGACGTTGTATGATGTAAGCGGCCCTTCGATACGCCCAGTGGTTCAAAAGTAATGCGAAAATTCTTCAGTTTTTTTCAAATATCTTGACACCCGCGCGACCTAGGAGGTTCAAACAAATGTCAGGTTGTTCGCCGCGTCACGAGACATCGTATGGTGTAAGCGGCCCTTCGATACGCCCAGAAGTTCAAAAGTAATGCAAAAATTATTCAGTTTTTTTCAAATATCTCGGCACCCGCGCGACCTAGGAGGTTCAAACAAATGTCAGGTTGTACAACGCTTCACGTGACGTCGTGTGGTGTAAGCGGCCCTTCGATACGCCCAGTGGTTCAAAAGTATTGCGAAAATTATTCAGTTTTTTTCAAATATCTCGGCTCCCACGCGACCTAGGAGGTTCAAACAAATGTCAGGTTGTTCGCCGCGGCACGAAACGTTGTATGATGTAAGCGGCCCTTCGATACGCCCAGTGTTTCAAAAGTAATGCAAAAATTAATCAGTTTTTTTCTAATATCTCGGCACCCGCGCGACCTAGGAGGTTCAAACAAATGTCAGGTTGTTCGCCGCGTCACGAGACATCGTATGGTGTAAGCGGCCCTTCGATACGCCCAGTAGTTCAAAAGTAATGCGAAAATTATTCAGTTTCTTTCAAATATCTTGACACCCGCGCGACCTAGGAGGTTCAAACAAATGGCAGGTTGTTCGCCGCGTCACGAGACGTCGTATGGTGTAAGCGGCTCTTCGATACGCCCAGTGGTTCAAAATTAATGCGACAATTATTCAGTTTTTTTCAAATATCTCGGCTCCCACGCGACCTAGGAGGTTCAAACAAATGTCAGGTTGTTCGCCGCGGCACGAGACGTTGTATGATGTAAGCGGCCCTTCGATACGCCCAGTGTTTCAAAAGTAATGCAAAAATTAATCAGTTTTTTTCTAATATCTCGGCACCCGCGCGACCTAGGAGGTTCAAACAAATGTCAGGTTGTTCGCCGCGTCACGAGACATCGTATGGTGTAAGCGGCCCTTCGATACGCCCAGTAGTTCAAAAGTAATGCGAAAATTATTCAGTTTCTTTCAAATATCTTGACACCCGCGCGACCTAGGAGGTTCAAACAAATGGCATGTTGTTCGCCGCGTCACGAGACGTCGTATGGTGTAAGCGGCTCTTCGATACGCCCAGTGGTTCAAAATTAATGCGAAAATTATTCAGTTTTTTTCAAATATCTCGGCACCCGCGCGACCTAGGAGGTTCAAACAACTGTCAGGTTGTTCGCCGCGTCACGAGACATCGTATGGTATGAGCGGCCCTTCGATACGCCCAGTGGTTCAAAAGTAATGCAAAAATTAATCGGTTTTTTTTAAATATCTCCGCACCCGCGCGACCTAGGAGGTTCAAACAAATGTCAGGTTGTTCGCCGCGTCACGAGACGTCGTATGGTGTAAGCGGCTCTTCGATACGCCCAGTGGTTCAAAAGTAATGCGAAAATTATTCAGTTTTTTTCAAATATCTTGACACCCGCGCGACCTAGGAGGTTCAAACAAATGTCAGGTTGTTCGCCGCGTCACGAGACATCGTATGGTATGAGCGGCCCTTCGATACGCCCAGTGGTTCAAAAGTAATGCAAAAATTAATCGGTTTTTTTTAAATATCTCCGCACCCGCGCGACCTAGAAGGTTCAAACAAATGTCAGGTTGTTCGCCGCGTCACGAGACGTCGTATGGTGTAAGCGGCCCTTCGATACGCCCAGTGGTTCAAAAGTAATGCGAAAATTATTCATTTTTTTCAAATATCTCGGCACCCGCGCGACCTAGGAGGTTCAAACAAATGTGAGGTTGTTCGCCGCGTCACGAGACGTCGTATGGTGTAAGCGGCCCTTCGATACGCCCAGTGGTTCAAAATTAATGCGAAAATTATTCAGTTTATTTCAAATATCTCGGCACTCGCGCGACCTAGGAGGTTCAAACAAATGTCAGGTTGTTCGCCGCGTCACGAGACGTCGTATGGTGTGAGCGGCCCTTCGATACGCCCAGTGTTTCAAAAGTAATGCGAAAATTATTCAGTTTTTTTCAAATATCTCGGCACCCGCGCGACCTAGGAGGTTCAAACAAATGTCAGGTTGTTCGCCGCGTCACGAGATATCGTATGGTGTAAGCGGCCCTTCGATACGCCCAGTGGTTCAAAAGTAAGTCGAAAATTATTCAGTTTTTTTTCAAAAAACTCGGCTCCCGCGCGACCTAGGAGGTTCAAACAAATGTCAGGTTGTTCGCCGCGTCACGTGACGTCGTGTGGTGTAAGCGGCACTTCGATACGCCCAGTGGTTCGAAAGTAATACGAAAATTATTCAGTTTTTTCCAAATATCTTGACACCCGCGCGGCCTGGGAGGTTCAAACAAATGTCAGGTAGTTCGCCGCGTCACGAGACGTCGTATGGTGTAAGCGGCCTTCGATACGCCCAGTGGTTTAAAGTAATGCGAAAATTATTTAATTTTTTTTCAAATATCTCGGCACCCGCGCGACCTAGGAGGTTCAAACAAATGTCAGGTAGTTCGCCGCGTCACGAGACGTCGTATGGTGTAAGCGGCCCTTCGATACGCCCAGTGGTTCAAAAGTAATGCAAAAATTATTCAGTTTTTTTCTAATATCTCGGCACCCGCGCGACCTAGGAGGTTCAAACAAATGTCAGGTTGTTCGCCGCGGCACGAGACGTTGTATGATGTAAGCGGCCCTTTGATACGCCCAGTGGTTCAAAAGTAATGCGAAAATTATTCAGTTTTTTTCAAATATCTTGACACCCGCGCGACCTAGGAGGTTCAAACAAATGTCAGGTTGTTCGCCGCGGCACGAGACGTTGTATGATGTAAGTGGCCCTTCGATACGCCCAGTGGTTCAAAAGTAATGCGAAAATTATTCAGTTTTTTTCAAATATCTTGACACCCGCGCGACCTAGGAGGTTCAAACAAATGTCAGGTTGTTCGCCGCGTCACGAGACATCGTATGGTGTAAGCGGCCCTTCGATACGCCCAGTAGTTCAAAAGTAATGCAAAAATTATTCAGTTTTTTTCAAATATCTCGGCACCCGCGCGACCTAGGAGGTTCAAACAAATGTCAGGTTGTACAACGCTTCACGTGACGTCGTGTGGTGTAAGCGGCCCTTCGATACGCCCAGTGGTTCAAAAGTATTGCGAAAATTATTCAGTTTTTTTCAAATATCTCGGCTCCCACGCGACCTAGGAGGTTCAAACAAATGTCAGGTTGTTCGCCGCGGCACGAAACGTTGTATGATGTAAGCGGCCCTTCGATACGCCCAGTGTTTCAAAAGTAATGCAAAAATTAATCAGTTTTTTTCTAATATCTCGGCACCCGCGCGACCTAGGAGGTTCAAACAAATGTCAGGTTGTTCGCCGCGTCACGAGACATCGTATGGTGTAAGCGGCCCTTCGATACGCCCAGTAGTTCAAAAGTAATGCGAAAATTATTCAGTTTCTTTCAAATATCTTGACACCCGCGCGACCTAGGAGGTTCAAACAAATGGCAGGTTGTTCGCCGCGTCACGAGACGTCGTATGGTGTAAGCGGCTCTTCGATACGCCCAGTGGTTCAAAATTAATGCGACAATTATTCAGTTTTTTTCAAATATCTCGGCTCCCACGCGACCTAGGAGGTTCAAACAAATGTCAGGTTGTTCGCCGCGTCACGAGACGTCGTATGGTGTGAGCGGCCCTTCGATACGCCCAGTGGTTCAAAAGTAATGCAAAAATTAATCGGTTTTTTTGAAATATCTCCGCACCCGCGCGACCTAGGAGGTTCAAACAAATGTCAGGTTGTTCGCCGCGTCACGAGACGTCATATGGTGTAAGCGGCCCTTCGATACGCCCAGTGATTCAAAAGTAATGCGAAAATTATTCATTTTTTTCAAATATCTCGGCACCCGCGCGACCTAGGAGGTTCAAACAAATGTGAGGTTGTTCGCCGCGTCACGAGACGTCGTATGGTGTAAGCGGCCCTTCGATCCGCCCAGTAGTTCAAAAGTAATGCAAAAATTATTCATTTTTTTTCAAATAACCAGGCACCCGCGCGACCTAGGAGGTTCAAACAAATTTCAGGTTGTTCGCCGCGTCACGAGACATCGTATGGTGTAAGCGGCCCTTCGATACGCCCAGTGGTTCAAAAGTAATGCGAAAATTATTCAGTTTTTTTCAAATATCTCGGCACATGCGCGACCTAGGAGGTTCAAACAAATGTCAGGTTGTTCGCCGCGTCACGAGACGTCGTATGGTGTAAGCGGCCCTTCGATACGCCCAGTAGTTCAAAAGTAATGCAAAAATTATTCATTTTTTTTCAAATATCCAGGCACCCGCGCGACCTAGGAGGTTTAAACAAATGTCAGGTTGTTCGCCGCGTCACGAGACATCGTATGGTGTAAGCGGCCCTTCGATACGCCCAGTAGTTCAAAAGTAATGCAAAAATTATTCAGTTTTTTCCAAATATCTCGGCACCCGCGCGACCTAGGAGGTTCAAACGAATGTCAGGTTGTTCGCCGCGTCACGAGACGTTGTATAGTGTAAGCGGCCCTTCGATACGCCCAGTGGTTCGAAAGTAATGCAAAAATTATTCGGTTCTTTCCAAATATCTCGGCACATGCGCGACCTAGGAGGTTCAAACAAATGGCAGGTTGTTCGCCGCGTCACGAGACGTCGTATGGTGTAAGCGGCCCTTAGATACGCCCAGTGGTTCAAAAGTAATGCGAATATTATTCAGTTTTTTTTAAATATCCAGGCACCCGCGCGACCTAGGAGGTTCAAACAAATGTCAGGTTGTTCGCCGCGTCACGAGACATCGTATGGTGTAAGCGGCCCTTCGATCCGCCCAGTAGTTCAAAAGTAATGCAAAAATTATTCAGTTTTTTCAAATATCTCGGCACCCGCGCGACCTAGGAGGTTCAAACAAATGTCAGGTTGTTCGCCGCGTCACGAGACGTCGTATGGTGTAAGCGGCCCTTCGATACGCCCAGTAGTTCAAAAGTAATGCGAAAATTATTCAGTTTTTTTCAAATATCTCGGCACCCGCGCGACCTAGGAGGTTCAAACAAATGTCACGTTGTTCGCCGCGTCACGAGACGTCGTATGGTGTAAGCGGCCCTTCGATACGCCCAGTAGTTCAAAAGAAATGCAAAAATTATTCATTTTTTTCCAAATATCTCGGCACCGGCGCGACCTAGGAGGTTCAAACAAATGTCAGGTTGTTCGCCGCGTCACGAGACGTCGTATGGTGTAAGCGGCCCTTCGATACGCCCAGTAGTTCAAAAGTAATGCAAAAATTATTCATTTTTTTTCAAATATCCAGGCATTCGCGCGACCTAGGAGGTTCAAACAAATGTCAGGTTGTTCGCCGCGTCACGAGACATCGTATGGTGTAAGCGGCCCTTCGATACGCCCAGTAGTTCAAAAGTAATGCAAAAATTATTCAGTTTTTTCAAATATCTCGGCACATGCGCGACCTAGGAGGTTCAAACAAATGTCAGGTAGTTCGCCGCGTCACGAGACATCGTATGGTGTAAGCGGCCCTTCGATACGCCCAGTAGTTCAAAAGTAATGCAAAAATTATTCAGTTTTTTCAAATATCTCGGCACCCGCGCGACCTAGGAGGTTCAAACAAATGTCAGGTTGTTCGCCGCGTCACGAGACGTCGTATGGTGTAAGCGGCCCTTCGATACGCCCAGTGGTTCGAAAGTAATGCAAAAATTATTCAGTTTTTTTCAAATATCTCGGCACCCGCGCGACCTAGGAGGTTCAAACAAATGTCAGGTTGTTCGCCGCGTCACGAGACATCGTATGGTGTAAGCGGCCCTTCGATCCGCCCAGTAGTTCAAAAGTAATGCGAAAATTATTCATTTTTTTTCAAATATTCAGGCACCCGCGCGACCTAGGAGGTTCAAACAAATGTCAGGTTGTTCGCCACGTCACGAGACATCGTATGGTGTAAGCGGCCCTTCGATACGCCCAGTAGTTCAAAAGTAATGCAAAAATTATTCAGTTTTTTTCAAATATCTCGGCACCCGCGCGACCTAGGAGGTTCAAACAAATGTCAGGTTGTTCGCCGCGTCACGAGACGTCGTATGGTGTAAGCGGCCCTTCGATACGCCCAGTGGTTCAAAAGTAATGCGAAAATTATTCAGTTTTTTCCAAATATCTCGGCACCCGCGCGACCTAGGAGGTTCAAACAAATGTCAGGTTGTTCGCCGCGTCACGAGACGTCGTATGGTGTGGGCGGCCCTTCGATACGCCCAGTAGTTCAAAAGTAATGCAAAAATTATTCAGTTTTTTTCAAATATCTCGGCACCCGCGCGACCTAGGAGGTTCAAACGAATGTCAGGTTGTTCGCCGCGTCACGAGACGTCGTATGGTGTAAGCGGCCCTTCGATACGCCCAGTAGTTCAAAAGTAATGCAAAAATTATTCATTTTTTTTCAAATGACCAGGCACCCGCGCGACCTAGGAGGTTCAAACAAATGTCAAGTTGTTCGCCGCGTCACGAGACATCGTATGGTGTAAGCGGCCCTTCGATACGCCCAGTAGTTCAAAAGTAATGCAAAAATTATTCAGTTTTTTCAAATATCTCGGCACCCGCGCGACCTAGGAGGTTCAAACAAATGTCAGGTTGTTCGCCGCGTCACGAGACGTCGTATGGTGTGAGCGGCCCTTCGATACGCCCAGTGGTTCAAAAGTAATGCAAAAATTAATCGGTTTTTTTGAAATATCTCCGCACCCGCGCGACCTAGGAGGTTCAAACAAATGTCAGGTTGTTCGCCGCGTCACGAGACGTCGTATGGTGTAAGCGGCCCTTCGATCCGCCCAGTAGTTCAAAAGTAATGCAAAAATTATTCATTTTTTTTCAAATAACCAGGCACCCGCGCGACCTAGGAGGTTCAAACAAATTTCAGGTTGTTCGCCGCGTCACGAGACATCGTATGGTGTAAGCGGCCCTTCGATACGCCCAGTGGTTCAAAAGTAATGCAAAAATTATTCAGTTTTTTCAAATATCTCGGCACATGCGCGACCTAGGAGGTTCAAACAAATGTCAGGTAGTTCGCCGCGTCACGAGACATCGTATGGTGTAAGCGGCCCTTCGATACGCCCAGTAGTTCAAAAGTAATGCAAAAATTATTCATTTTTTTCAAATATCTCGGCACCCGCGCGACCTAGGAGGTTCAAACAAATGTGAGGTTGTTCGCCGCGTCACGAGACGTCGTATGGTGTAAGCGGCCCTTCGATCCGCCCAGTGGTTCAAAAGTAATGCGAAAATTATTCATTTTTTTTCAAATATCCAGGCACCCGCGCGACCTAGGAGGTTCAAACAAATGTCAGGTTGTTCGCCGCGTCACGAGACGTCGTATGGTGTAAGCGGCCCTTCGATACGCCCAGTAGTTCAAAAGTAATGCAAAAATTATTCAGTTTTTTCAAATATCTCGGCACATGCGCGACCTAGGAGGTTCAAACAAATGTCAGGTAGTTCGCCGCGTCACGAGACATCGTATGGTGTAAGCGGCCCTTCGATACGCCCAGTAGTTCAAAAGTAATGCAAAAATTATTCATTTTTTTCCAAATATCTCGGCACCCGCGCGACCTAGAAGGTTCAAACAAATGTCAGGTTGTTCGCCGCGTCACGAGACGTCGTATGGTGTGAGCGGCCCTTCGATACGCCCAGTGGTTCAAAAGTAATGCAAAAATTAATCGGTTTTTTTGAAATATCTCCGCACCCGCGCGACCTAGGAGGTTCAAACAAATGTCAGGTTGTTCGCCGCGTCACGAGACGTCATATGGTGTAAGCGGCCCTTCGATACGCCCAGTGATTCAAAAGTAATGCGAAAATTATTCATTTTTTTCAAATATCTCGGCACCCGCGCGACCTAGGAGGTTCAAACAAATGTGAGGTTGTTCGCCGCGTCACGAGACGTCGTATGGTGTAAGCGGCCCTTCGATCCGCCCAGTAGTTCAAAAGTAATGCAAAAATTATTCATTTTTTTTCAAATAACCAGGCACCCGCGCGACCTAGGAGGTTCAAACAAATTTCAGGTTGTTCGCCGCGTCACGAGACATCGTATGGTGTAAGCGGCCCTTCGATACGCCCAGTGGTTCAAAAGTAATGCGAAAATTATTCAGTTTTTTTCAAATATCTCGGCACATGCGCGACCTAGGAGGTTCAAACAAATGTCAGGTTGTTCGCCGCGTCACGAGACGTCGTATGGTGTAAGCGGCCCTTCGATACGCCCAGTAGTTCAAAAGTAATGCAAAAATTATTCATTTTTTTTCAAATATCCAGGCACCCGCGCGACCTAGGAGGTTTAAACAAATGTCAGGTTGTTCGCCGCGTCACGAGACATCGTATGGTGTAAGCGGCCCTTCGATACGCCCAGTAGTTCAAAAGTAATGCAAAAATTATTCAGTTTTTTCCAAATATCTCGGCACCCGCGCGACCTAGGAGGTTCAAACGAATGTCAGGTTGTTCGCCGCGTCACGAGACGTTGTATGGTGTAAGCGGCCCTTCGATACGCCCAGTGGTTCGAAAGTAATGCAAAAATTATTCGGTTCTTTCCAAATATCTCGGCACATGCGCGACCTAGGAGGTTCAAACAAATGGCAGGTTGTTCGCCGCGTCACGAGACGTCGTATGGTGTAAGCGGCCCTTAGATACGCCCAGTGGTTCAAAAGTAATGCGAATATTATTCAGTTTTTTTTAAATATCCAGGCACCCGCGCGACCTAGGAGGTTCAAACAAATGTCAGGTTGTTCGCCGCGTCACGAGACATCGTATGGTGTAAGCGGCCCTTCGATCCGCCCAGTAGTTCAAAAGTAATGCAAAAATTATTCAGTTTTTTCAAATATCTCGGCACCCGCGCGACCTAGGAGGTTCAAACAAATGTCAGGTTGTTCGCCGCGTCACGAGACGTCGTATGGTGTAAGCGGCCCTTCGATACGCCCAGTAGTTCAAAAGTAATGCGAAAATTATTCAGTTTTTTTCAAATATCTCGGCACCCGCGCGACCTAGGAGGTTCAAACAAATGTCACGTTGTTCGCCGCGTCACGAGACGTCGTATGGTGTAAGCGGCCCTTCGATACGCCCAGTAGTTCAAAAGAAATGCAAAAATTATTCATTTTTTTCCAAATATCTCGGCACCGGCGCGACCTAGGAGGTTCAAACAAATGTCAGGTTGTTCGCCGCGTCACGAGACGTCGTATGGTGTAAGCGGCCCTTCGATACGCCCAGTAGTTCAAAAGTAATGCAAAAATTATTCATTTTTTTTCAAATATCCAGGCATTCGCGCGACCTAGGAGGTTCAAACAAATGTCAGGTTGTTCGCCGCGTCACGAGACATCGTATGGTGTAAGCGGCCCTTCGATACGCCCAGTAGTTCAAAAGTAATGCAAAAATTATTCAGTTTTTTCAAATATCTCGGCACATGCGCGACCTAGGAGGTTCAAACAAATGTCAGGTAGTTCGCCGCGTCACGAGACATCGTATGGTGTAAGCGGCCCTTCGATACGCCCAGTAGTTCAAAAGTAATGCAAAAATTATTCAGTTTTTTCAAATATCTCGGCACCCGCGCGACCTAGGAGGTTCAAACAAATGTCAGGTTGTTCGCCGCGTCACGAGACGTCGTATGGTGTAAGCGGCCCTTCGATACGCCCAGTGGTTCGAAAGTAATGCAAAAATTATTCAGTTTTTTTCAAATATCTCGGCACCCGCGCGACCTAGGAGGTTCAAACAAATGTCAGGTTGTTCGCCGCGTCACGAGACATCGTATGGTGTAAGCGGCCCTTCGATCCGCCCAGTAGTTCAAAAGTAATGCGAAAATTATTCATTTTTTTTCAAATATCCAGGCACCCGCGCGACCTAGGAGGTTCAAACAAATGTCAGGTTGTTCGCCACGTCACGAGACATCGTATGGTGTAAGCGGCCCTTCGATACGCCCAGTAGTTCAAAAGTAATGCAAAAATTATTCAGTTTTTTTCAAATATCTCGGCACCCGCGCGACCTAGGAGGTTCAAACAAATGTCAGGTTGTTCGCCGCGTCACGAGACGTCGTATGGTCTAAGCGGCCCTTCGATACGCCCAGTGGTTCAAAAGTAATGCGAAAATTATTCAGTTTTTTCCAAATATCTCGGCACCCGCGCGACCTAGGAGGTTCAAACAAATGTCAGGTTGTTCGCCGCGTCACGAGACGTCGTATGGTGTGGGCGGCCCTTCGATACGCCCAGTAGTTCAAAAGTAATGCAAAAATTATTCAGTTTTTTTCAAATATCTCGGCACCCGCGCGACCTAGGAGGTTCAAACGAATGTCAGGTTGTTCGCCGCGTCACGAGACGTCGTATGGTGTAAGCGGCCCTTCGATACGCCCAGTAGTTCAAAAGTAATGCAAAAATTATTCATTTTTTTTCAAATAACCAGGCACCCGCGCGACCTAGGAGGTTCAAACAAATGTCAAGTTGTTCGCCGCGTCACGAGACATCGTATGGTGTAAGCGGCCCTTCGATACGCCCAGTAGTTCAAAAGTAATGCAAAAATTATTCAGTTTTTTCAAATATCTCGGCACCCGCGCGACCTAGGAGGTTCAAACAAATGTCAGGTTGTTCGCCGCGTCACGAGACATCGTATGGTGTAAGCGGCCCTTCGATACGCCCAGTAGTTCAAAAGTAATGCAAAAATTATTCAGTTTTTTCAAATATCTCGGCACCCGCGCGACCTAGGAGGTTCAAACAAATGTCAGGTTGTTCGCCGCGTCACGAGACGTCGTATGGTGTAAGCGGCCCTTCGATACGCCCAGTAGTTCAAAAGTAATGCAAAAATTATTCAGTTTTTTTCAAATATCTCGGCACCCGCGCGACCTAGGAGGTTCAAACAAATGTCAGGTTGTTCGCCGCGTCACGAGACATCGTATGGTGTAAGCGGCCCTTCGATCCGCCCAGTAGTTCAAAAGTAATGCAAAAATTATTCATTTTTTTTCAAATATCCAGGCACCCGCGCGACCTAGGAGGTTCAAACAAATGTCAGGTTGTTCGCCACGTCACGAGACATCGTATGGTGTAAGCGGCCCTTCGATACGCCCAGTAGTTCAAAAGTAATGCAAAAATTATTCAGTTTTTTTCAAATATCTCGGCACCCGCGCGACCTCGGAGGTTCAAACAAATGTCAGGTTGTTCGCCGCGTCACGAGACGTCGTATGGTGTAAGCGGCCCTTCGATACGCCCAGTGGTTCAAAAGTAATGCGAAAATTATTCAGTTTTTTCCAAATATCTCGGCACCCGCGCGACCTAGGAGGTTCAAACAAATGTCAGGTTGTTCGCCGCGTCACGAGACGTCGTATGGTGTAAGCGGCCCTTCGATACGCCCAGTGGTTCAAAAGTAATGCAAAAATTATTCAGTTTTTTCCAAATATCTCGGCACCCGCGCGACCTAGGAGGTTCAAACGAATGTCAGGTTGTTCGCCGCGTCACGAGACGTCGTATGGTGTAAGCGGCCCTTCGATACGCCCAGTGGTTCGAAAGTAATGCAAAAATTATTCGGTTCTTTCCAAATATCTCGGCACATGCGCGACCTAGGAGGTTCAAACAAATGGCAGGTTGTTCGCCGCGTCACGAGACGTCGTATGGTGTAAGCGGCCCTTAGATACGCCCAGTGTTTCAAAAGTAATGCGAATATTATTCAGTTTTTTTTAAATATCCAGGCACCCGCGCGACCTAGGAGGTTCAAACAAATGTCAGGTTGTTCGCCGCGTCACGAGACGTCGTATGGTGTAAGCGGCCCTTCGATACGCCCAGTAGTTCAAAAGTAATGCAAAAATTATTCAGTTTTTTTCAAATATCTCGGCACCCGCGCGACCTAGGAGGTTCAAACAAATGTCAGGTTGTTCGCCGCGTCACGAGACGTCGTATGGTGAAAGCGGCCCTTCGATACGCCCAGTAGTTCAAAAGAAATGCAAAAATTATTCATTTTTTTCCAAATATCTCGGCACCCGCGCGACCTAGGAGGTTCAAACAAATGTCAGGTTGTTCGCCGCGTCACGAGACGTCGTATGGTGTAAGCGGCCCTTCGATCCGCCCAGTAGTTCAAAAGTAATGCAAAAATTATTCATTTTTTTTCAAATAACCAGGCACCCGCGCGACCTAGGAGGTTCAAACAAATTTCAGGTTGTTCGCCGCGTCACGAGACATCGTATGGTGTAAGCGGCCCTTCGATCCGCCCAGTAGTTCAAAAGTAATGCAAAAATTATTCAGTTTTTTCAAATATCTCGGCACCCGCGCGACCTAGGAGGTTCAAACAAATGTCAGGTTGTTCGCCGCGTCACGAGACGTCGTACGGTGTAAGCGGCCCTTCGATACGCCCAGTAGTTCAAAAGTAATGCAAAAATTATTCAGTTTTTTTCAAATATCTCGGCACTCGCGCGACCTAGGAGGTTCAAACAAATGTCAGGTTGTTCACCGCGTCACGAGACGTCGTATAGTGTAAGCGGCCCTTCGATACGCCCAGTAGTTCAGAAGAAATGCAAAAATTATTCATTTTTTTCCAAATATCTCGGCACCCGCGCGACCTAGGAGGTTCAAACAAATGTCAGGTTGTTCGCCGCGTCACGAGACGTCGTATGGTGTAAGCGGCCCTTCGATACGCCCAGTAGTTCAAAAGTAATGCAAAAATTATTCATTTTTTTTCAAATATCCAGGCATTCGCGCGACCTAGGAGGTTCAAACAAATGTCAGGTTGTTCGCCGCGTCACGAGACATCGTATGGTGTAAGCGGCCCTTCGATACGCCCAGTAGTTCAAAAGTAATGCAAAAATTATTCAGTTTTTTCAAATATCTCGGCACATGCGCGACCTAGGAGGTTCAAACAAATGTCAGGTAGTTCGCCGCGTCACGAGACATCGTATGGTGTAAGCGGCCCTTCGATACGCCCAGTAGTTCAAAAGTAATGCAAAAATTATTCAGTTTTTTCAAATATCTCGGCACCCGCGCGACCTAGGAGGTTCAAACAAATGTCAGGTTGTTCGCCGCGTCACGAGACGTCGTATGGTGTAAGCGGCCCTTCGATACGCCCAGTGGTTCGAAAGTAATGCAAAAATTATTCAGTTTTTCTCAAATATCTCGGCACCCGCGCGACCTAGGAGGTTCAAACAAATGTCAGGTTGTTCGCCGCGTCACGAGACGTCGTATGGTGAAAGCGGCCCTTCGATACGCCCAGTAGTTCAAAAGAAATGCAAAAATTATTCATTTTTTTCCAAATATCTCGGCACCCGCGCGACCTAGGAGGTTCAAACAAATGTCAGGTTGTTCGCCGCGTCACGAGACGTCGTATGGTGTAAGCGGCCCTTCGATCCGCCCAGTAGTTCAAAAGTAATGCAAAAATTATTCATTTTTTTTCAAATAACCAGGCACCCGCGCGACCTAGGAGGTTCAAACAAATTTCAGGTTGTTCGCCGCGTCACGAGACATCGTATGGTGTAAGCGGCCCTTCGATACGCCCAGTAGTTCAAAAGTAATGCAAAAATTATTCAGTTTTTTTCAAATATCTCGGCACATGCGCGACCTAGGAGGTTCAAACAAATGTCAGGTTGTTCGCCGCGTCACGAGACGTCGTATGGTGTAAGCGGCCCTTAGATACGCCCAGTAGTTCAAAAGTAATGCAAAAATTATTCAGTTTTTTTCAAATATCTCGGCACCCGCGCGACCTAGGAGGTTCAAACAAATGTCAGGTTGTTCGCCGCGTCACGAGACGTCGTATGGTGTAAGCGGCCCTTCGATACGCCCAGTAGTTCAAAAGTAATGCAAAAATTATTCATTTTTTTTCAAATATCCAGGCACCCGCGCGACCTAGGAGGTTTAAACAAATGTCAGGTTGTTCGCCGCGTCACGAGACATCGTATGGTGTAAGCGGCCCTTCGATACGCCCAGTAGTTCAAAAGTAATGCAAAAATTATTCAGTTTTTTCCAAATATCTCGGCACCCGCGCGACCTAGGAGGTTCAAACGAATGTCAGGTTGTTCGCCGCGTCACGAGACGTTGTATGGTGTAAGCGGCCCTTCGATACGCCCAGTGGTTCGAAAGTAATGCAAAAATTATTCGGTTCTTTCCAAATATCTCGGCACATGCGCGACCTAGGAGGTTCAAACAAATGGCAGGTTGTTCGCCGCGTCACGAGACGTCGTATGGTGTAAGCGGCCCTTAGATACGCCCAGTGGTTCAAAAGTAATGCGAATATTATTCAGTTTTTTTTAAATATCCAGGCACCCGCGCGACCTAGGAGGTTCAAACAAATGTCAGGTTGTTCGCCGCGTCACGAGACATCGTATGGTGTAAGCGGCCCTTCGATCCGCCCAGTAGTTCAAAAGTAATGCAAAAATTATTCAGTTTTTTCAAATATCTCGGCACCCGCGCGACATAGGAGGTTCAAACAAATGTCAGGTTGTTCGCCGCGTCACGAGACGTCGTATGGTGTAAGCGGCCCTTCGATACGCCCAGTAGTTCAAAAGTAATGCGAAAATTATTCAGTTTTTTTCAAATATCTCGGCACCCGCGCGACCTAGGAGGTTCAAACAAATGTCAGGTTGTTCGCCGCGTCACGAGACGTCGTATGGTGTAAGCGGCCCTTCGATACGCCCAGTAGTTCAAAAGAAATGCAAAAATTATTCATTTTTTTCCAAATATCTCGGCACCCGCGCGACCTAGGAGGTTCAAACAAATGTCAGGTTGTTCGCCGCGTCACGAGACGTCGTATGGTGTAAGCGGCCCTTCGATACGCCCAGTAGTTCAAAAGTAATGCAAAAATTATTCATTTTTTTTCAAATATCCAGGCATTCGCGCGACCTAGGAGGTTCAAACAAATGTCAGGTTGTTCGCCGCGTCACGAGACATCGTATGGTGTAAGCGGCCCTTCGATACGCCCAGTAGTTCAAAAGTAATGCAAAAATTATTCAGTTTTTTCAAATATCTCGGCACATGCGCGACCTAGGAGGTTCAAACAAATGTCAGGTAGTTCGCCGCGTCACGAGACATCGTATGGTGTAAGCGGCCCTTCGATACGCCCAGTAGTTCAAAAGTAATGCAAAAATTATTCAGTTTTTTCAAATATCTCGGCACCCGCGCGACCTAGGAGGTTCAAACAAATGTCAGGTTGTTCGCCGCGTCACGAGACGTCGTATGGTGTAAGCGGCCCTTCGATACGCCCAGTGGTTCGAAAGTAATGCAAAAATTATTCAGTTTTTTTCAAATATCTCGGCACCCGCGCGACCTAGGAGGTTCAAACAAATGTCAGGTTGTTCGCCGCGTCACGAGACATCGTATGGTGTAAGCGGCCCTTCGATCCGCCCAGTAGTTCAAAAGTAATGCGAAAATTATTCATTTTTTTTCAAATATCCAGGCACCCGCGCGACCTAGGAGGTTCAAACAAATGTCAGGTTGTTCGCCACGTCACGAGACATCGTATGGTGTAAGCGGCCCTTCGATACGCCCAGTAGTTCAAAAGTAATGCAAAAATTATTCAGTTTTTTTCAAATATCTCGGCACCCGCGCGACCTAGGAGGTTCAAACAAATGTCAGGTTGTTCGCCGCGTCACGAGACGTCGTATGGTGTAAGCGGCCCTTCGATACGCCCAGTGGTTCAAAAGTAATGCGAAAATTATTCAGTTTTTTCCAAATATCTCGGCACCCGCGCGACCTAGGAGGTTCAAACAAATGTCAGGTTGTTCGCCGCGTCACGAGACGTCGTATGGTGTGGGCGGCCCTTCGATACGCCCAGTAGTTCAAAAGTAATGCAAAAATTATTCAGTTTTTTTCAAATATCTCGGCACCCGCGCGACCTAGGAGGTTCAAACGAATGTCAGGTTGTTCGCCGAGTCACGAGACGTCGTATGGTGTAAGCGGCCCTTCGATACGCCCAGTAGTTCAAAAGTAATGCAAAAATTATTCATTTTTTTTCAAATAACCAGGCACCCGCGCGACCTAGGAGGTTCAAACAAATGTCAAGTTGTTCGCCGCGTCACGAGACATCGTATGGTGTAAGCGGCCCTTCGATACGCCCAGTAGTTCAAAAGTAATGCAAAAATTATTCAGTTTTTTCAAATATCTCGGCACCCGCGCGACCTAGGAGGTTCAAACAAATGTCAGGTTGTTCGCCGCGTCACGAGACATCGTATGGTGTAAGCGGCCCTTCGATACGCCCAGTAGTTCAAAAGTAATGCAAAAATTATTCAGTTTTTTCAAATATCTCGGCACCCGCGCGACCTAGGAGGTTCAAACAAATGTCAGGTTGTTCGCCGCGTCACGAGACGTCGTATGGTGTAAGCGGCCCTTCGATACGCCCAGTAGTTCAAAAGTAATGCAAAAATTATTCAGTTTTTTTCAAATATCTCGGCACCCGCGCGACCTAGGAGGTTCAAACAAATGTCAGGTTGTTCGCCGCGTCACGAGACATCGTATGGTGTAAGCGGCCCTTCGATCCGCCCAGTAGTTCAAAAGTAATGCAAAAATTATTCATTTTTTTTCAAATATCCAGGCACCCGCGCGACCTAGGAGGTTCAAACAAATGTCAGGTTGTTCGCCACGTCACGAGACATCGTATGGTGTAAGCGGCCCTTCGATACGCCCAGTAGTTCAAAAGTAATGCAAAAATTATTCAGTTTTTTTCAAATATCTCGGCACCCGCGCGACCTCGGAGGTTCAAACAAATGTCAGGTTGTTCGCCGCGTCACGAGACGTCGTATGGTGTAAGCGGCCCTTCGATACGCCCAGTGGTTCAAAAGTAATGCGAAAATTATTCAGTTTTTTCCAAATATCTCGGCACCCGCGCGACCTAGGAGGTTCAAACAAATGTCAGGTTGTTCGCCGCGTCACGAGACGTCGTATGGTGTAAGCGGCCCTTCGATACGCCCAGTAGTTCAAAAGTAATGCAAAAATTATTCAGTTTTTTCCAAATATCTCGGCACCCGCGCGACCTAGGAGGTTCAAACGAATGTCAGGTTGTTCGCCGCGTCACGAGACGTCGTATGGTGTAAGCGGCCCTTCGATACGCCCAGTGGTTCGAAAGTAATGCAAAAATTATTCGGTTCTTTCCAAATATCTCGGCACATGCGCGACCTAGGAGGTTCAAACAAATGGCAGGTTGTTCGCCGCGTCACGAGACGTCGTATGGTGTAAGCGGCCCTTAGATACGCCCAGTGGTTCAAAAGTAATGCGAATATTATTCAGTTTTTTTTAAATATCCAGGCACCCGCGCGACCTAGGAGGTTCAAACAAATGTCAGGTTGTTCGCCGCGTCACGAGACGTCGTATGGTGTAAGCGGCCCTTCGATACGCCCAGTAGTTCAAAAGTAATGCAAAAATTATTCAGTTTTTTTCAAATATCTCGGCACCCGCGCGACCTAGGAGGTTCAAACAAATGTCAGGTTGTTCGCCGCGTCACGAGACGTCGTATGGTGAAAGCGGCCCTTCGATACGCCCAGTAGTTCAAAAGAAATGCAGAAATTATTCATTTTTTTCCAAATATCTCGGCACCCGCGCGACCTAGGAGGTTCAAACAAATGTCAGGTTGTTCGCCGCGTCACGAGACGTCGTATGGTGTAAGCGGCCCTTCGATCCGCCCAGTAGTTCAAAAGTAATGCAAAAATTATTCATTTTTTTTCAAATAACCAGGCACCCGCGCGACCTAGGAGGTTCAAACAAATTTCAGGTTGTTCGCCGCGTCACGAGACATCGTATGGTGTAAGCGGCCCTTCGATACGCCCAGTGGTTCAAAAGTAATGCGAAAATTATTCAGTTTTTTTCAAATATCTCGGCACATGCGCGACCTAGGAGGTTCAAACAAATGTCAGGTTGTTCGCCGCGTCACGAGACGTCGTATGGTGTAAGCGGCCCTTCGATACGCCCAGTAGTTCAAAAGTAATGCAAAAATTATTCAGTTTTTTCAAATATCTCGGCACCCGCGCGACCTAGGAGGTTCAAACAAATGTCAGGTTGTTCGCCGCGTCACGAGACGTCGTATGGTGTAAGCGGCCCTTCGATACGCCCAGTAGTTCAAAAGTAATGCAAAAATTATTCATTTTTTTTCAAATAACCAGGCACCCGCGCGACCTAGGAGGTTCAAACAAATGTCAAGTTGTTCGCCGCGTCACGAGACATCGTATGGTGTAAGCGGCCCTTCGATACGCCCAGTAGTTCAAAAGTAATGCAAAAATTATTCAGTTTTTTCAAATATCTCGGCACCCGCGCGACCTAGGAGGTTCAAACAAATGTCAGGTTGTTCGCCGCGTCACGAGACATCGTATGGTGTAAGCGGCCCTTCGATACGCCCAGTAGTTCAAAAGTAATGCAAAAATTATTCAGTTTTTTCAAATATCTCGGCACCCGCGCGACCTAGGAGGTTCAAACAAATGTCAGGTTGTTCGCCGCGTCACGAGACGTCGTATGGTGTAAGCGGCCCTTCGATACGCCCAGTAGTTCAAAAGTAATGCAAAAATTATTCAGTTTTTTTCAAATATCTCGGCACCCGCGCGACCTAGGAGGTTCAAACAAATGTCAGGTTGTTCGCCGCGTCACGAGACATCGTATGGTGTAAGCGGCCCTTCGATCCGCCCAGTAGTTCAAAAGTAATGCAAAAATTATTCATTTTTTTTCAAATATCCAGGCACCCGCGCGACCTAGGAGGTTCAAACAAATGTCAGGTTGTTCGCCACGTCACGAGACATCGTATGGTGTAAGCGGCCCTTCGATACGCCCAGTAGTTCAAAAGTAATGCAAAAATTATTCAGTTTTTTTCAAATATCTCGGCACCCGCGCGACCTCGGAGGTTCAAACAAATGTCAGGTTGTTCGCCGCGTCACGAGACGTCGTATGGTGTAAGCGGCCCTTCGATACGCCCAGTGGTTCAAAAGTAATGCGAAAATTATTCAGTTTTTTCCAAATATCTCGGCACCCGCGCGACCTAGGAGGTTCAAACAAATGTCAGGTTGTTCGCCGCGTCACGAGACGTCGTATGGTGTAAGCGGCCCTTCGATACGCCCAGTAGTTCAAAAGTAATGCAAAAATTATTCAGTTTTTTCCAAATATCTCGGCACCCGCGCGACCTAGGAGGTTCAAACGAATGTCAGGTTGTTCGCCGCGTCACGAGACGTCGTATGGTGTAAGCGGCCCTTCGATACGCCCAGTGGTTCGAAAGTAATGCAAAAATTATTCGGTTCTTTCCAAATATCTCGGCACATGCGCGACCTAGGAGGTTCAAACAAATGGCAGGTTGTTCGCCGCGTCACGAGACGTCGTATGGTGTAAGCGGCCCTTAGATACGCCCAGTGGTTCAAAAGTAATGCGAATATTATTCAGTTTTTTTTAAATATCCAGGCACCCGCGCGACCTAGGAGGTTCAAACAAATGTCAGGTTGTTCGCCGCGTCACGAGACGTCGTATGGTGTAAGCGGCCCTTCGATACGCCCAGTAGTTCAAAAGTAATGCAAAAATTATTCAGTTTTTTTCAAATATCTCGGCACCCGCGCGACCTAGGAGGTTCAAACAAATGTCAGGTTGTTCGCCGCGTCACGAGACGTCGTATGGTGAAAGCGGCCCTTCGATACGCCCAGTAGTTCAAAAGAAATGCAGAAATTATTCATTTTTTTCCAAATATCTCGGCACCCGCGCGACCTAGGAGGTTCAAACAAATGTCAGGTTGTTCGCCGCGTCACGAGACGTCGTATGGTGTAAGCGGCCCTTCGATCCGCCCAGTAGTTCAAAAGTAATGCAAAAATTATTCATTTTTTTTCAAATAACCAGGCACCCGCGCGACCTAGGAGGTTCAAACAAATTTCAGGTTGTTCGCCGCGTCACGAGACATCGTATGGTGTAAGCGGCCCTTCGATACGCCCAGTGGTTCAAAAGTAATGCGAAAATTATTCAGTTTTTTTCAAATATCTCGGCACATGCGCGACCTAGGAGGTTCAAACAAATGTCAGGTTGTTCGCCGCGTCACGAGACGTCGTATGGTGTAAGCGGCCCTTCGATACGCCCAGTAGTTCAAAAGTAATGCAAAAATTATTCAGTTTTTTCAAATATCTCGGCACCCGCGCGACCTAGGAGGTTCAAACAAATGTCAGGTTGTTCGCCGCGTCACGAGACGTCGTATGGTGAAAGCGGCCCTTCGATACGCCCAGTAGTTCAAAAGAAATGCAAAAATTATTCATTTTTTTCCAAATATCTCGGCACCCGCGCGACCTAGGAGGTTCAAACAAATGTTAGGTTGTTCGCCGCGTCACGAGACGTCGTATGGTGTAAGCGGCCCTTCGATCCGCCCAGTAGTTCAAAAGTAATGCAAAAATTATTCATTTTTTTTCAAATAACCAGGCACCCGCGCGACCTAGGAGGTTCAAACAAATGTCAGGTTGTTCGCCGCGTCACGAGACGTCGTATGGTGTAAGCGGCCCTTCGATACGCCCAGTAGTTCAAAAGTTATGCAAAAATTATTCAGTTTTTTTCAAATATCTCGGCACCCGCGCGACCTAGGAGGTTCAAACAAATGTCAGGTTGTTCGCCGCGTCACGAGACATCGTATGGTGTAAGCGGCCCTTCGATACGCCCAGTAGTTCAAAAGTAATGCAAAAATTATTCAGTTTTTTCAAATATCTCGGCACATGCGCGACCTAGGAGGTTCAAACAAATGTCAGGTAGTTCGCCGCGTCACGAGACATCGTATGGTGTAAGCGGCCCTTCGATACGCCCAGTAGTTCAAAAGTAATGCAAAAATTATTCATTTTTTTCCAAATATCTCGGCACCCGCGCGACCTAGGAGGTTCAAACAAATGTCAGGTTGTTCGCCGCGTCACGAGACGTCGTATGGTGTAAGCGGCCCTTCGATACGCCCAGTAGTTCAAAAGTAATGCAAAAATTATTCAGTTTTTTTCAAATATCTCGGCACCCGCGCGACCTAGGAGGTTCAAACAAATGTCAGGTTGTTCGCCGCGTCAAGAGACGTCGTATGGTGTAAGCGGCCCTTCGATACGCCCAGTAGTTCAAAAGAAATGCAAAAATTATTCATTTTTTTCCAAATATCTCGGCACCCGCGCGACCTAGGAGGTTCAAACAAATGTCAGGTTGTTCGCCGCGTCACGAGACGTCGTATGGTGTAAGCGGCCCTTCGATCCGCCCAGTAGTTCAAAAGTAATGCAAAAATTATTCATTTTTTTTCAAATAACCAGGCACCCGCGCGACCTAGGAGGTTCAAACAAATTTCAGGTTGTTCGCCGCGTCACGAGACATCGTATGGTGTAAGCGGCCCTTCGATACGCCCAGTGGTTCAAAAGTAATGCGAAAATTATTCAGTTTTTTTCAAATATCTCGGCACATGCGCGACCTAGGAGGTTCAAACAAATGTCAGGTTGTTCGCCGCGTCACGAGACGTCGTATGGTGTAAGCGGCCCTTCGATACGCCCAGTAGTTCAAAAGTAATGCAAAAATTATTCATTTTTTTTCAAATATCCAGGCACCCGCGCGACCTACGAGGTTTAAAGAAATGTCAGGTTGTTCGCCGCGTCACGAGACATCGTATGGTGTAAGCGGCCCTTCGATACGCCCAGTAGTTCAAAAGTAATGCAAAAATTATTCAGTTTTTTCCAAATATCTCGGCACCCGCGCGACCTAGGAGGTTCAAACGAATGTCAGGTTGTTCGCCGCGTCACGAGACGTTGTATGGTGTAAGCGGCCCTTCGATACGCCCAGTGGTTCGAAAGTAATGCAAAAATTATTCGGTTCTTTCCAAATATCTCGGCACATGCGCGACCTAGGAGGTTCAAACAAATGGCAGGTTGTTGGCCGCGTCACGAGACGTCGTATGGTGTAAGCGGCCCTTAGATACGCCCAGTGGTTCAAAAGTAATGCGAATATTATTCAGTTTTTTTTAAATATCCAGGCACCCGCGCGACCTAGGAGGTTCAAACAAATGTCAGGTTGTTCGCCGCGTCACGAGACATCGTATGGTGTAAGCGGCCCTTCGATCCGCCCAGTAGTTCAAAAGTAATGCAAAAATTATTCGGTTCTTTCCAAATATCTCGGCACATGCGCGACCTAGGAGGTTCAAACAAATGGCAGGTTGTTCGCCGCGTCACGAGACGTCGTATGGTGTAAGCGGCCCTTGGATACGCCCAGTGGTTCAAAAGTAATGCGAATATTATTCAGTTTTTTTTAAATATCCAGGCACCCGCGCGACCTAGGAGGTTCAAACAAATGTCAGGTTGTTCGCCGCGTCACGAGACATCGTATGGTGTAAGCGGCCCTTCGATCCGCCCAGTAGTTCAAAAGTAATGCAAAAATTATTCAGTTTTTTCAAATATCTCGGCACCCGCGCGACCTAGGAGGTTCAAACAAATGTCAGGTTGTTCGCCGCGTCACGAGACGTCGTATGGTGTAAGCGGCCCTTCGATACGCCCAGTAGTTCAAAAGTAATGCGAAAATTATTCAGTTTTTTTCAAATATCTCGGCACCCGCGCGACCTAGGAGGTTCAAACAAATGTCAGGTTGTTCGCCGCGTCACGAGACGTCGTATGGTGTGGGCGGCCCTTCGATACGCCCAGTAGTTCAAAAGTAATGCAAAAATTATTCAGTTTTTTTCAAATATCTCGGCACCCGCGCGACCTAGGAGGTTCAAACAAATGTCAGGTTGTTCGCCGCGTCACGAGACATCGTATGGTGTAAGCGGCCCTTCGATACGCCCAGTAGTTCAAAAGTAATGCAAAAATTATTCAGTTTTTTCAAATATCTCGGCACATGCGCGACCTAGGAGGTTCAAACAAATGTCAGGTAGTTCGCCGCGTCACGAGACATCGTATGGTGTAAGCGGCCCTTCGATACGCCCAGTAGTTCAAAAGTAATGCAAAAATTATTCAGTTTTTTCAAATATCTCGGCACCCGCGCGACCTAGGAGGTTCAAACAAATGTCAGGTTGTTCGCCGCGTCACGAGACGTCGTATGGTGTAAGCGGCCCTTCGATACGCCCAGTGGTTCGAAAGTAATGCAAAAATTATTCAGTTTTTTTTCAAATATCTCGGCACCCGCGCGACCTAGGAGGTTCAAACAAATGTCAGGTTGTTCGCCGCGTCACGAGACATCGTATGGTGTAAGCGGCCCTTCGATACGCCCAGTGGTTCAAAAGTAATGCGAAAATTATTCAGTTTTTTCCAAATATCTCGGCACCCGCGCGACATAGGAGGTTCAAACAAATGTCAGGTTGTTCGCCGCGTCACGAGACATCGTATGGTGTAAGCGGCCCTTCGATACGCCCAGTAGTTCAAAAGTATTGCAAAAATTATTCAGTTTTTTCAAATATCTCGGCACCCGCGCGACCTAGGAGGTTCAAACAAATGTCAGGTTGTTCGCCGCGTCACGAGACGTCGTATGGTGTGGGCGGCCCTTCGATACGCCCAGTAGTTCAAAAGTAATGCAAAAATTATTCATTTTTTTTCAAATATCTCGGCACCCGCGCGACCTAGGAGGTTCAAACGAATGTCAGGTTGTTCGCCGCGTCACGAGACGTCGTATGGTGTAAGCGGCCCTTCGATACGCCCAGTAGTTCAAAAGTAATGCAAAAATTATTCATTTTTTTTCAAATAACCAGGCACCCGCGCGACCTAGGAGGTTCAAACAAATGTCAAGTTGTTCGCCGCGTCACGAGACATCGTATGGTGTAAGCGGCCCTTCGATACGCCCAGTAGTTCAAAAGTAATGCAAAAATTATTCAGTTTTTTCAAATATCTCGGCACCCGCGCGACCTAGGAGGTTCAAACAAATGTCAGGTTGTTCGCCGCGTCACGAGACGTCGTATGGTGTAAGCGGCCCTTCGATACGCCCAGTAGTTCAAAAGTAATGCAAAAATTATTCAGTTTTTTTCAAATATCTCGGCACCCGCGCGACCTAGGAGGTTCAAACAAATGTCAGGTTGTTCGCCGCGTCACGAGACATCGTATGGTGTAAGCGGCCCTTCGATCCGCCCAGTAGTTCAAAAGTAATGCAAAAATTATTCATTTTTTTTCAAATATCCAGGCACCCGCGCGACCTAGGAGGTTCAAACAAATGTCAGGTTGTTCGCCACGTCACGAGACATCGTATGGTGTAAGCGGCCCTTCGATACGCCCAGTAGTTCAAAAGTAATGCAAAAATTATTCAGTTTTTTTCAAATATCTCGGCACCCGCGCGACCTCGGAGGTTCAAACAAATGTCAGGTTGTTCGCCGCGTCACGAGACGTCGTATGGTGTAAGCGGCCCTTCGATACGCCCAGTGGTTCAAAAGTAATGCGAAAATTATTCAGTTTTTTCCAAATATCTCGGCACCCGCGCGACCTAGGAGGTTCAAACAAATGTCAGGTTGTTCGCCGCGTCACGAGACGTCGTATGGTGTAAGCGGCCCTTCGATACGCCCAGTGGTTCGAAAGTAATGCAAAAATTATTCGGTTCTTTCCAAATATCTCGGCACATGCGCGACCTAGGAGGTTCAAACAAATGGCAGGTTGTTCGCCGCGTCACGAGACGTCGTATGGTGTAAGCGGCCCTTAGATACGCCCAGTGGTTCAAAAGTAATGCGAATATTATTCAGTTTTTTTTAAATATCCAGGCACCCGCGCGACCTAGGAGGTTCAAACAAATGTCAGGTTGTTCGCCGCGTCACGAGACGTCGTATGGTGTAAGCGGCCCTTCGATACGCCCAGTAGTTCAAAAGTAATGCAAAAATTATCCAGTTTTTTTCAAATATCTCGGCACCCGCGCGACCTAGGAGGTTCAAACAAATGTCAGGTTGTTCGCCGCGTCACGAGACGTCGTATGGTGAAAGCGGCCCTTCGATACGCCCAGTAGTTCAAAAGAAATGCAAAAATTATTCATTTTTTTCCAAATATCTCGGCACCCGCGCGACCTAGGAGGTTCAAACAAATGTCAGGTTGTTCGCCGCGTCACGAGACGTCGTATGGTGTAAGCGGCCCTTCGATCCGCCCAGTAGTTCAAAAGTAATGCAAAAATTATTCATTTTTTTTCAAATAACCAGGCACCCGCGCGACCTAGGAGGTTCAAACAAATTTCAGGTTGTTCGCCGCGTCACGAGACATCGTATGGTGTAAGCAGCCCTTCGATACGCCCAGTGGTTCAAAAGTAATGCGAAAATTATTCAGTTTTTTTCAAATATCTCGGCACATGCGCGACCTAGGAGGTTCAAACAAATGTCAGGTTGTTCGCCGCGTCACGAGACGTCGTATGGTGTAAGCGGCCCTTCGATACGCCCAGTAGTTCAAAAGTAATGCAAAAATTATTCAGTTTTTTCAAATATCTCGGCACCCGCGCGACCTAGGAGGTTCAAACAAATGGCAGGTTGTTCGCCGCGTCACGAGACGTCGTATGGTGTAAGCGGCCCTTCGATACGCCCAGTGGTTCGAAAGTAATGCAAAAATTATTCGGTTCTTTCCAAATATCTCGGCACATGCGCGACCTAGGAGGTTCAAACAAATGGCAGGTTGTTCGCCGCGTCACGAGACGTCGTATGGTGTAAGCGGCCCTTAGATACGCCCAGTGGTTCAAAAGTAATGCGAATATTATTCAGTTTTTTTTAAATATCCAGGCACCCGCGCGACCTAGGAGGTTCAAACAAATGGCAGGTTGTTCGCCGCGTCACGAGACGTCGTATGGTGTAAGCGGCCCTTCGATACGCCCAGTGGTTCGAAAGTAATGCAAAAATTATTCGGTTCTTTCCAAATATCTCGGCACATGCGCGACCTAGGAGGTTCAAACAAATGGCAGGTTGTTCGCCGCGTCACGAGACGTCGTATGGTGTAAGCGGCCCTTAGATACGCCCAGTGGTTCAAAAGTAATGCGAATATTATTCAGTTTTTTTTAAATATCCAGGCACCCGCGCGACCTAGGAGGTTCAAACAAATGTCAGGTTGTTCGCCGCGTCACGAGACGTCGTATGGTGTAAGCGGCCCTTCGATACGCCCAGTAGTTCAAAAGTAATGCAAAAATTATTCAGTTTTTTTCAAATATCTCGGCACCCGCGCGACCTAGGAGGTTCAAACAAATGTCAGGTTGTTCGCCGCGTCACGAGACGTCGTATGGTGAAAGCGGCCCTTCGATACGCCCAGTAGTTCAAAAGAAATGCAAAAATTATTCATTTTTTTCCAAATATCTCGGCACCCGCGCGACCTAGGAGGTTCAAACAAATGTCAGGTTGTTCGCCGCGTCACGAGACGTCGTATGGTGTAAGCGGCCCTTCAATACGCCCAGTAGTTCAAAAGTAATGCAAAAATTATTCATTTTTTTTCAAATAACCAGGCACCCGCGCGACCTAGGAGGTTCAAACAAATGTCAGGTTGTTCGCCGCGTCACGAGACATCGTATGGTGTAAGCGGCCCTTCGATACGCCCAGTAGTTCAAAAGTAATGCAAAAATTATTCAGTTTTTTCAAATATCTCGGCACCCGCGCGACCTAGGAGGTTCAAACGAATGTCAGGTTGTTCGCCGCGTCACGAGACGTCGTATGGTGTAAGCGGCCCTTCGATACGCCCAGTAGTTCAAAAGTAATGCATAAATTATTCAGTTTTTTTCAAATATCTCGGCACCCGCGCGACATAGGAGGTTCAAACGAATGTCAGGTTGTTCGCCGCGTCACGAGACGTCGTATGGTGTAAGCGGCCCTTCGATACGCCCACTGGTTCAAAAGTAATGCAAAAATTATTCAGTTTTTTTCAAATATCTCGGCACCCGCGCGACCTAGGAGGTTCAAACAAATGTCAGGTTGTTCGCCGCGTCACGAGACGTCGTATGGTGTAAGCGGCCCTTCGATACGCCCAGTGGTTCAAAAGTAATGCGAAAATTATTCAGTTTTTTTCAAATATCTCGGCACATGCGCGACCTAGGAGGTTCAAACAAATGTCAGGTTGTTCGCCGCGTCACGAGACATCGTATGTTGTAAGCGGCCCTTCGATCCGCCCAGTAGTTCAAAAGTAATGCAAAAATTATTCATTTTTTTTCAAATATCCAGGCACCCGCGCGACCTAGGAGGTTCAAACAAATGTCAGGTTGTTCGCCGCGTCACGAGACATCGTATGGTGTAAGCGGCCCTTCGATACGCCCAGTAGTTCAAAAGTAATGCAAAAATTATTCAGTTTTTTCCAAATATCTCGGCACCCGCGCGACCTAGGAGGTTCAAACGAATGTCAGGTTGTTCGCCGCGTCACGAGACGTCGTATGGTGTAAGCGGCCCTTCGATACGCCCAGTGGTTCGAAAGTAATGCAAAAATTATTCGGTTCTTTCCAAATATCTCGGCACATGCGCGACCTAGGAGGTTCAAACAAATGGCAGGTTGTTCGCCGCGTCACGAGACGTCGTATGGTGTAAGCGGCCCTTAGATACGCCCAGTGGTTCAAAAGTAATGCGAATATTATTCAGTTTTTTTTAAATATCCAGGCATCCGCGCGACCTAGGAGGTTCAAACAAATGTCAGGTTGTTCGCCGCGTCACGAGACGTCGTATGGTGTAAGCGGCCCTTCGATACGACCAGTAGTTCAAAAGTAATGCAAAAATTATTCAGTTTTTTTCAAATATCTCGGCACCCGCGCGACCTAGGAGGTTCAAACAAATGTCAGGTTGTTCGCCGCGTCACGAGACGTCGTATGGTGTAAGCGGCCCTTCGATACGCCCAGTAGTTCAAAAGAAATGCAAAAATTATTCATTTTTTTCCAAATATCTCGGCACCCGCGCGACCTAGGAGGTTCAAACAAATGTCAGGTTGTTCGCCGCGTCACGAGACGTCGTATGGTGTAAGCGGCCCTTCGATCCGCCCAGTAGTTCAAAAGTAATGCAAAAATTATTCATTTTTTTTCAAATAACCAGGCACCCGCGCGACCTAGGAGGTTCAAACAAATTTCAGGTTGTTCGCCGCGTCACGAGACATCGTATGGTGTAAGCGGCCCTTCGATACGACCAGTGGTTCAAAAGTAATGCGATAATTATTCAGTTTTTTTCAAATATCTCGGCACATGCGCGACCTAGGAGGTTCAAACAAATGTCAGGTTGTTCGCCGCGTCACGAGACGTCGTATGGTGTAAGCGGCCCTTCGATACGCCCAGTGGTTCAAAAGTAATGCGAAAATTATTCAGTTTTTTTCAAATATCTCGGCACATGCGCGACCTAGGAGGTTCAAACAAATGTCAGGTTGTTCGCCGCGTCACGAGACGTCGTATGGTGTAAGCGGCCCTTCGATACGCCCAGTAGTTCAAAAGTAATGCAAAAATTATTCATTTTTTCTCAAATATCCAGGCACCCGCGCGACCTAGGAGGTTTAAACAAATGTCAGGTTGTTCGCCGCGTCACGAGACATCGTATGGTGTAAGCGGCCCTTCGATACGCCCAGTAGTTCAAAAGTAATGCAAAAATTATTCATTTTTTTCCAAATATCTCAGCACCCGCGCGACCTAGGAGGTTCAAACAAATGTCAGGTTGTTCGCCGCGTCACGAGACGTCGTATGGTGTAAGCGGCCCTTCGATACGCCCAGTAGTTCAAAAGTAATGCAAAAATTATTCATTTTTTTTCAAATATCCAGGCACCCGCGCGACCTAGGAGGTTCAAACAAATGTCAGGTTGTTCGCCGCGTCACGAGACATCGTATGGTGTAAGCGGCCTTCGATACGCCCAGTAGTTCAAAAGTAATGCAAAAATTATTCATCTTTTTCCAAATATCTCGGCACCCGCGCGACCTAGGAGGTTCAAACGAATGTCAGGTTGTTCGCCGCGTCACGAGACGTCGTATGGTGTAAGCGGCCCTTCGATACGCCCAGTAGTTCAAAAGTAATGCTGAAATTATTCATTTTTTTCCAAATATCCAGGCACCCGCGCGACCTAGGAGGTTCAAACAAATGTCAGGTTGTTCGCCGCGTCACGAGACGTCGTATGGTGTAAGCGGCCCTTCGATACGCCCAGTAGTTCAAAAGTAATGCAAAAATTATTCAGTTTTTTTCAAATATCTCGGCACCCGCGCGACCTAGGAGGTTCAAACAAATGTCAGGTTGTTCGCCGCGTCACGAGACGTCGTATGGTGTAAGCGGCCCTTCGATACGCCCAGTAGTTCAAAAGAAATGCAAAAATTATTCATTTTTTTCCAAATATCTCGGCACCCGCGCGACCTAGGAGGTTCAAACAAATGTCAGGTTGTTCGCCGCGTCACGAGACGTCGTATGGTGTAAGCGGCCCTTCGATCCGCCCAGTAGTTCAAAAGTAATGCAAAAATTATTCATTTTTTTTCAAATAACCAGGCACCCGCGCGACCTAGGAGGTTCAAACAAATTTCAGGTTGTTCGCCGCGTCACGAGACATCGTATGGTGTAAGCGGCCCTTCGATACGCCCAGTGGTTCAAAAGTAATGCGAAAATTATTCAGTTTTTTTCAAATATCTCGGCACATGCGCGACCTAGGAGGTTCAAACAAATGTCAGGTTGTTCGCCGCGTCACGAGACGTCGTATGGTGTAAGCGGCCCTTCGATACGCCCAGTAGTTCAAAAGTAATGCAAAAATTATTCATTTTTTTTCAAATATCCAGGCACCCGCGCGACCTAGGAGGTTTAAACAAATGTCAGGTTGTTCGCCGCGTCACGAGACATCGTATGGTGTAAGCGGCTTTTCGATACGCCCAGTAGTTCAAAAGTAATGCAAAAATTATTCAGTTTTTTCCAAATATCTCGGCACCCGCGCGACCTAGGAGGTTCAAACGAATGTCAGGTTGTTCGCCGCGTCACGAGACGTTGTATGGTGTAAGCGGCCCTTCGATACGCCCAGTAGTTCAAAAGTAATGCAAAAATTATTCAGTTTTTTCAAATATCTCGGCACCCGCGCGACCTAGGAGGTTCAAACAAATGTCAGGTTGTTCGCCGCGTCACGAGACGTCGTCTGGTGTAAGCGGCCCTTCGATACGCGCAGTAGTTCAAAAGCAATGCAAAAATTATTCAGTTTTTTTCAAATATCTCGGCACCCGCGCGACCTAGGAGGTTCAAACAAATGTCAGGTTGTTCGCCGCGTCACGAGACATCGTATGGTGTAAGCGGCCCTTCGATCCGCCCAGTAGTTCAAAAGTAATGCAAAAATTATTCATTTTTTTTCAAATATCCAGGCACCCGCGCGACCTAGGAGGTTCAAACAAATGTCAGGTTGTTCGCCACGTCACGAGACATCGTATGGTGTAAGCGGCCCTTCGATACGCCCAGTAGTTCAAAAGTAATGCAAAAATTATTCAGTTTTTTTCAAATATCTCGGCACCCGCGCGACCTCGGAGGTTCAAACAAATGTCAGGTTGTTCGCCGCGTCACGAGACGTCGTATGGTGTAAGCGGCCCTTCGATACGCCCAGTGGTTCAAAAGTAATGCGAAAATTATTCAGTTTTTTCCAAATATCTCGGCACCCGCGCGACCTAGGAGGTTCAAACAAATGTCAGGTTGTTCGCCGCGTCACGAGACGTCGTATGGTGTAAGCGGCCCTTCGATACGCCCAGTAGTTCAAAAGTAATGCAAAAATTATTCAGTTTTTTCCAAATATCTCGGCACCCGCGCGACCTAGGAGGTTCAAACGAATGTCAGGTTGTTCGCCGCGTCACGAGACGTCGTATGGTGTAAGCGGCCCTTCGATACGCCCAGTGGTTCGAAAGTAATGCAAAAATTATTCGGTTCTTTCCAAATATCTCGGCACATGCGCGACCTAGGAGGTTCAAACAAATGGCAGGTTGTTCGCCGCGTCACGAGACGTCGTATGGTGTAAGCGGCCCTTAGATACGCCCAGTGGTTCAAAAGTAATGCGAATATTATTCAGTTTTTTTTAAATATCCAGGCACCCGCGCGACCTAGGAGGTTCAAACAAATGTCAGGTTGTTCGCCGCGTCACTAGACGTCGTATGGTGTAAGCGGCCCTTCGATACGCCCAGTAGTTCAAAAGTAATGCAAAAATTATTCAGTTTTTTTCAAATATCTCGGCACCCGCGCGACCTAGGAGGTTCAAACAAATGTCAGGTTGTTCGCCGCGTCACGAGACGTCGTATGGTGTAAGCGGCCCTTCGATACGCCCACTGGTTCAAAAGTAATGCAAAAATTATTCATTTTTTTTCAAATATCCAGGCACCCGCGCGAACTAGGAGGTTCAAACAAATGTCAGGTTGTTCGCCGCGTCACGAGACATCGTATGGTGTAAGCGGCCCTTCGATACGCCCAGTAGTTCAAAAGTAATGCAAAAATTATTCAGTTTTTTCCAAATATCTCGGCACCCGCGCGACCTAGGAGGTTCAAACGAATGTCAGGTTGTTCGCCGCGTCACGAGACGTCGTATGGTGTAAGCGGCCCTTCGATACGCCCAGTGGTTCGAAAGTAATGCAAAAATTATTCGGTTCTTTCCAAATATCTCGGCACATGCGCGACCTAGGAGGTTCAAACAAATGGCAGGTTGTTCGTCGCGTCACGAGACGTCGTATGGTGTAAGCGGCCCTTAGATACGCCCAGTGGTTCAAAAGTAATGCGAATATTATTCAGTTTTTTTTAAATATCCAGGCACCCGCGCGACCTAGGAGGTTCAAACAAATGTCAGGTTGTTCGCCGCGTCACGAGACGTCGTATGGTGTAAGCGGCCCTTCGATACGCCCAGTAGTTCAAAAGTAATGCAAAAATTATTCAGTTTTTTTCAAATATCTCGGCACCCGCGCGACCTAGGAGGTTCAAACAAATGTCAGGTTGTTCGCCGCGTCACGAGACGTCGTATAGTGTAAGCGGCCCTTCGATACGCCCAGTAGTTCAAAAGAAATGCAAAAATTATTCATTTTTTTCCAAATATCTCGGCACCCGCGCGACCTAGGAGGTTCAAACAAATGTCAGGTTGTTCGCCGCGTCACGAGACGTCGTATGGTGTAAGCGGCCCTTCGATCCGCCCAGTAGTTCAAAAGTAATGCAAAAATTATTCATTTTTTTTCAAATAACCAGGCACCCGCGCGACCTAGGAGGTTCAAACAAATTTCAGGTTGTTCGCCGCGTCACGAGACATCGTATGGTGTAAGCGGCCCTTCGATACGACCAGTGGTTCAAAAGTAATGCGATAATTATTCAGTTTTTTTCAAATATCTCGGCACATGCGCGACCTAGGAGGTTCAAACAAATGTCAGGTTGTTCGCCGCGTCACGAGACGTCGTATGGTGTAAGCGGCCCTTCGATACGCCCAGTGGTTCAAAAGTAATGCGAAAATTATTCAGTTTTTTTCAAATATCTCGGCACATGCGCGACCTAGGAGGTTCAAACAAATGTCAGGTTGTTCGCCGCGTCACGAGACGTCGTATGGTGTAAGCGGCCCTTCGATACGCCCAGTAGTTCAAAAGTAATGCAAAAATTATTCATTTTTTCTCAAATATCCAGGCACCCGCGCGACCTAGGAGGTTTAAACAAATGTCAGGTTGTTCGCCGCGTCACGAGACATCGTATGGTGTAAGCGGCCCTTCGATACGCCCAGTAGTTCAAAAGTAATGCAAAAATTATTAATTTTTTTCCAAATATCTCGGCACCCGCGCGACCTAGGAGGTTCAAACAAATGTCAGGTTGTTCGCCGCGTCACGAGACGTCGTATGGTGTAAGCGGCCCTTCGATACGCCCAGTAGTTCAAAAGTAATGCAAAAATTATTCATTTTTTTTCAAATATCCAGGCACCCGCGCGACCTAGGAGGTTCAAACAAATGTCAGGTTGTTCGCCGCGTCACGAGACATCGTATGGTGTAAGCGGCCTTCGATACGCCCAGTAGTTCAAAAGTAATGCAAAAATTATTCATCTTTTTCCAAATATCTCGGCACCCGCGCGACCTAGGAGGTTCAAACGAATGTCAGGTTGTTCGCCGCGTCACGAGACGTCGTATGGTGTAAGCGGCCCTTCGATACGCCCAGTAGTTCAAAAGTAATGCTAAAATTATTCATTTTTTTCCAAATATCCAGGCACCCGCGCGACCTAGGAGGTTCAAACAAATGTCAGGTTGTTTGCCGCGTCACGAGACGTCGTATGGTGTAAGCGGCCCTTCGATACGCCCAGTAGTTCAAAAGAAATGCAAAAATTATTCATTTTTTTCCAAATATCTCGGCACCCGCGCGACCTAGGAGGTTCAAACAAATGTCAGGTTGTTCGCCGCGTCACGAGACGTCGTATGGTGTAAGCGGCCCTTCGATCCGCCCAGTAGTTCAAAAGAAATGCAAAAATTATTCATTTTTTTTCAAATAACCAGGCACCCGCGCGACCTAGGAGGTTTAAACAAATTTCAGGTTGTTCGCCGCGTCACGAGACATCGTATGGTGTAAGCGGCCCTTCGATACGCCCAGTAGTTCAAAAGTAATGCAAAAATTATTCAGTTTTTTCCAAATATCTCGGCACCCGCGCGACCTAGGAGGTTCAAACGAATGTCAGGTTGTTCGCCGCGTCACGAGACGTTGTATGGTGTAAGCGGCCCTTCGATACGCCCAGTGGTTCGAAAGTAATGCAAAAATTATTCGGTTCTTTCCAAATATCTCGGCACATGCGCGACCTAGGAGGTTCAAACAAATGGCAGGTTGTTCGCCGCGTCACGAGACGTCGTATGGTGTAAGCGGCCCTTAGATACGCCCAGTGGTTCAAAAGTAATGCGAATATTATTCAGTTTTTTTTAAATATCCAGGCACCCGCGCGACCTAGGAGGTTCAAACAAATGTCAGGTTGTTCGCCGCGTCACGAGACGTCGTATGGTGTAAGCGGCCCTTCGATACGCCCAGTAGTTCAAAAGTAATGCAAAAATTATTCATTTTTTTTCAAATATCCAGGCACCCGCGCGACCTAGGAGGTTCAAACGAATGTCAGGTTGTTCGCCGCGTCACGAGACGTTGTATGGTGTAAGCGGCCCTTCGATACGCCCAGTGGTTCGAAAGTAATGCAAAAATTATTCGGTTCTTTCCAAATATCTCGGCACATGCGCGACCTAGGAGGTTCAAACAAATGTCAGGTTGTTCGCCGCGTCACGAGACATCGTATGGTGTAAGCGGCCCTTCGATCCGCCCAGTAGTTCAAAAGTAATGCAAAAATTATTCAGTTTTTTCAAATATCTCGGCACCCGCGCGACCTAGGAGGTTCAAACAAATGTCAGGTTGTTCGCCGCGTCACGAGACGTCGTATGGTGTAAGCGGCCCTTCGATACGCCCAGTAGTTCAAAAGTAATGCAAAAATTATTCATTTTTTTTCAAATATCCAGGCACCCGCGCGACCTAGGAGGTTCAAACAAATGTCAGGTTGTTCGCCGCGTCACGAGACATCGTATGGTGTAAGCGGCCCTTCGATACGCCCAGTAGTTCAAAAGTAATGCAAAAATTATTCAGTTTTTTCAAATATCTCGGCAGCCGCGCGACCTAGGAGGTTCAAACAAATGTCAGGTAGTTCGCCGCGTCACGAGACATCGTATGGTGTAAGCGGCCCTTCGATACGCCCAGTAGTTCAAAAGTAATGCAAAAATTATTCAGTTTTTTCAAATATCTCGGCACCCGCGCGACCTAGGAGGTTCAAACAAATGTCAGGTTGTTCGCCGCGTCACGAGACGTCGTATGGTGTAAGCGGCCCTTCGATACGCCCAGTGGTTCGAAAGTAATGCAAAAATTATTCAGTTTTTTTCAAATATCTCGGCACCCGCGCGACCTAGGAGGTTCAAACAAATGTCAGGTTGTTTGCCGCGTCACGAGACGTCGTATGGTGTAAGCGGCCCTTCGATACGCCCAGTAGTTCAAAAGTAATGCAAAAATTATTCAGTTTTTTTCAAATATCTCGGCACCCGCGCGACCTAGGAGGTTCAAACAAATGTCAGGTTGTTCGCCGCGTCACGAGACGTCGTATGGTGTAAGCGGCCCTTCGATACGCCCAGTAGTTCAAAAGAAATGCAAAAATTATTCATTTTTTTCCAAATATCTCGGCACCCGCGCGACCTAGGAGGTTCAAACAAATGTCAGGTTGTTCGCCGCGTCACGAGACGTCGTATGGTGTAAGCGGCCCTTCGATCCGCCCAGTAGTTCAAAAGTAATGCAAAAATTATTCATTTTTTTTCAAATAACCAGGCACCCGCGCGACCTAGGAGGTTTAAACAAATTTCAGGTTGTTCGCCGCGTCACGAGACATCGTATGGTGTAAGCGGCCCTTCGATACGCCCAGTAGTTCAAAAGTAATGCAAAAATTATTCAGTTTTTTCCAAATATCTCGGCACCCGCGCGACCTAGGAGGTTCAAACGAATGTCAGGTTGTTCGCCGCGTCACGAGACGTTGTATGGTGTAAGCGGCCCTTCGATACGCCCAGTGGTTCGAAAGTAATGCAAAAATTATTCGGTTCTTTCCAAATATCTCGGCACATACGCGACCTAGGAGGTTCAAACAAATGGCAGGTTGTTCGCCGCGTCACGAGACGTCGTATGGTGTAAGCGGCCCTTAGATACGCCCAGTGGTTCAAAAGTAATGCGAATATTATTCAGTTTTTTTTAAATATCCAGGCACCCGCGCGACCTAGGAGGTTCAAACAAATGTCAGGTTGTTCGCCGCGTCACGAGACATCGTATGGTGTAAGCGGCCCTTCGATCCGCCCAGTAGTTCAAAAGTAATGCAAAAATTATTCAGTTTTTTCAAATATCTCGGCACCCGCGCGACCTAGGAGGTTCAAACAAATGTCAGGTTGTTCGCCGCGTCACGAGACGTCGTATGGTGTAAGCGGCCCTTCGATACGCCCAGTAGTTCAAAAGTAATGCAAAAATTATTCATTTTTTTTCAAATATCCAGGCACCCGCGCGACCTAGGAGGTTCAAACAAATGTCAGGTTGTTCGCCGCGTCACGAGACATCGTATGGTGTAAGCGGCCCTTCGATACGCCCAGTAGTTCAAAAGTAATGCAAAAATTATTCAGTTTTTTCAAATATCTCGGCAGCCGCGCGACCTAGGAGGTTCAAACAAATGTCAGGTAGTTCGCCGCGTCACGAGACATCGTATGGTGTAAGCGGCCCTTCGATACGCCCAGTTGTTCAAAAGTAATGCAAAAATTATTCAGTTTTTTCAAATATCTCGGCACCCGCGCGACCTAGGAGGTTCAAACAAATGTCAGGTTGTTCGCCGCGTCACGAGACGTCGTATGGTGTAAGCGGCCCTTCGATACGCCCAGTGGTTCGAAAGTAATGCAAAAATTATTCAGTTTTTTTCAAATATCTCGGCACCCGCGCGACCTAGGAGGTTCAAACAAATGTCAGGTTGTTCGCCGCGTCACGAGACATCGTATGGTGTAAGCGGCCCTTCGATCCGCCCAGTAGTTCAAAAGTAATGCGAAAATTATTCATTTTTTTTCAAATATCCAGGCACCCGCGCGACCTAGGAGGTTCAAACAAATGTCAGGTTGTTCGCCACGTCACGAGACATCGTATGGTGTAAGCGGCCCTTCGATACGCCCAGTAGTTCAAAAGTAAATCAAAAATTATTCAGTTTTTTTCAAATATCTCGGCACCCGCGCGACCTAGGAGGTTCAAACAAATGTCGGGTTGTTCGCCGCGTCACGAGACATCGTATGGTGTAAGCGGCCCTTCGATACGCCCAGTAGTTCAAAAGTAATGCAAAAATTATTCAGTTTTTTCAAATATCTCGGCACCCGCGCGACCTAGGAGGTTCAAACAAATGTCAGGTTGTTCGCCGCGTCACGAGACATCGTATGGTGTAAGCGACCCTTCGATACGCCCAGTAGTTCAAAAGTAATGCAAAAATTATTCATTTTTTTCCAAATATCTCGGCACCCGCGCGACCTAGGAGGTTCAAACAAATGTCAGGTTGTTCGCCGCGTCACGAGACGTCGTATGGTGTAAGCGGCCCTTCGATCCGCCCAGTAGTTCAAAAGTAATGCAAAAATTATTCATTTTTTTTCAAATAACCAGGCACCCGCGCGACCTAGGAGGTTCAAACAAATTTCAGGTTGTTCGCCGCGTCACGAGACATCGTATGGTGTAAGCGGCCCTTCGATACGACCAGTGGTTCAAAAGTAATGCGATAATTATTCAGTTTTTTTCAAATATCTCGGCACATGCGCGACCTAGGAGGTTCAAACAAATGTCAGGTTGTTCGCCGCGTCACGAGACGTCGTATGGTGTAAGCGGCCCTTCGATACGCCCAGTGGTTCAAAAGTAATGCGAAAATTATTCAGTTTTTTTCAAATATCTCGGCACATGCGCGACCTAGGAGGTTCAAACAAATGTCAGGTTGTTCGCCGCGTCACGAGACGTCGTATGGTGTAAGCGGCCCTTCGATACGCCCAGTAGTTCAAAAGTAATGCAAAAATTATTCATTTTTTTCCAAATATCTCGGCACCCGCGCGACCTAGGAGGTTCAAACAAATGTCAGGTTGTTCGCCGCGTCACGAGACGTCGTATGGTGTAAGCGGCCCTTCGATACGCCCAGTAGTTCAAAAGTAATGCAAAAATTATTCATTTTTTTTCAAATATCCAGGCACCCGCGCGACCTAGGAGGTTCAAACAAATGTCAGGTTGTTCGCCGCGTCACGAGACATCGTATGGTGTAAGCGGCCTTCGATACGCCCAGTAGTTCAAAAGTAATGCAAAAATTATTCATCTTTTTCCAAATATCTCGGCACCCGCGCGACCTAGGAGGTTCAAACGAATGTCAGGTTGTTCGCCGCGTCACGAGACGTCGTATGGTGTAAGCGGCCCTTCGATACGCCCAGTAGTTCAAAAGTAATGCTAAAATTATTCATTTTTTTCCAAATATCCAGGCACCCGCGCGACCTAGGAGGTTCAAACAAATGTCAGGTTGTTTGCCGCGTCACGAGACGTCGTATGGTGTAAGCGGCCCTTCGATACGCCCAGTAGTTCAAAAGTAATGCAAAAATTATTCAGTTTTTTTCAAATATCTCGGCACCCGCGCGACCTAGGAGGTTCAAACAAATGTCAGGTTGTTCGCCGCGTCACGAGACGTCGTATGGTGTAAGCGGCCCTTCGATACGCCCAGTAGTTCAAAAGAAATGCAAAAATTATTCATTTTTTTCCAAATATCTCGGCACCCGCGCGACCTAGGAGGTTCAAACAAATGTCAGGTTGTTCGCCGCGTCACGAGACGTCGTATGGTGTAAGCGGCCCTTCGATCCGCCCAGTAGTTCAAAAGTAATGCAAAAATTATTCATTTTTTTTCAAATAACCAGGCACCCGCGCGACCTAGGAGGTTTAAACAAATTTCAGGTTGTTCGCCGCGTCACGAGACATCGTATGGTGTAAGCGGCCCTTCGATACGCCCAGTAGTTCAAAAGTAATGCAAAAATTATTCAGTTTTTTCCAAATATCTCGGCACCCGCGCGACCTAGGAGGTTCAAACGAATGTCAGGTTGTTCGCCGCGTCACGAGACGTTGTATGGTGTAAGCGGCCCTTCGATACGCCCAGTGGTTCGAAAGTAATGCAAAAATTATTCGGTTCTTTCCAAATATCTCGGCACATGCGCGACCTAGGAGGTTCAAACAAATGGCAGGTTGTTCGCCGCGTCACGAGACGTCGTATGGTGTAAGCGGCCCTTAGATACGCCCAGTGGTTCAAAAGTAATGCGAATATTATTCAGTTTTTTTTAAATATCCAGGCACCCGCGCGACCTAGGAGGTTCAAACAAATGTCAGGTTGTTCGCCGCGTCACGAGACATCGTATGGTGTAAGCGGCCCTTCGATCCGCCCAGTAGTTCAAAAGTAATGCAAAAATTATTCAGTTTTTTCAAATATCTCGGCACCCGCGCGACCTAGGAGGTTCAAACAAATGTCAGGTTGTTCGCCGCGTCACGAGACGTCGTATGGTGTAAGCGGCCCTTCGATACGCCCAGTAGTTCAAAAGTAATGCAAAAATTATTCATTTTTTTTCAAATATCCAGGCACCCGCGCGACCTAGGAGGTTCAAACAAATGTCAGGTTGTTCGCCGCGTCACGAGACATCGTATGGTGTAAGCGGCCCTTCGATACGCCCAGTAGTTCAAAAGTAATGCAAAAATTATTCAGTTTTTTCAAATATCTCGGCAGCCGCGCGACCTAGGAGGTTCAAACAAATGTCAGGTAGTTCGCCGCGTCACGAGACATCGTATGGTGTAAGCGGCCCTTCGATACGCCCAGTAGTTCAAAAGTAATGCAAAAATTATTCAGTTTTTTCAAATATCTCGGCACCCGCGCGACCTAGGAGGTTCAAACAAATGTCAGGTTGTTCGCCGCGTCACGAGACGTCGTATGGTGTAAGCGGCCCTTCGATACGCCCAGTGGTTCGAAAGTAATGCAAAAATTATTCAGTTTTTTTCAAATATCTCGGCACCCGCGCGACCTAGGAGGTTCAAACAAATGTCAGGTTGTTCGCCGCGTCACGAGACATCGTATGGTGTAAGCGGCCCTTCGATCCGCCCAGTAGTTCAAAAGTAATGCGAAAATTATTCATTTTTTTTCAAATATCCAGGCACCCGCGCGACCTAGGAGGTTCAAACAAATGTCAGGTTGTTCGCCACGTCACGAGACATCGTATGGTGTAAGCGGCCCTTCGATACGCCCAGTAGTTCAAAAGTAAATCAAAAATTATTCAGTTTTTTTCAAATATCTCGGCACCCGCGCGACCTAGGAGGTTCAAACAAATGTCGGGTTGTTCGCCGCGTCACGAGACATCGTATGGTGTAAGCGGCCCTTCGATACGCCCAGTAGTTCAAAAGTAATGCAAAAATTATTCAGTTTTTTCAAATATCTCGGCACCCGCGCGACCTAGGAGGTTCAAACAAATGTCAGGTTGTTCGCCGCGTCACGAGACATCGTATGGTGTAAGCGACCCTTCGATACGCCCAGTAGTTCAAAAGTAATGCAAAAATTATTCAGTTTTTTCAAATATCTCGGCACCCGCGCGACCTAGGAGGTTCAAACAAATGTCAGGTTGTTCGCCGCGTCACGAGACGTCGTATGGTGTAAGCGGCCCTTCGATACGCCCAGTAGTTCAAAAGTAATGCAAAAATTATTCAGTTTTTTTCAAATATCTCGGCACCCGCGCGACCTAGGAGGTTCAAACAAATGTCAGGTTGTTCGCCGCGTCACGAGACATCGTATGGTGTAAGCGGCCCTTCGATCCGCCCAGTAGTTCAAAAGTAATGCAAAAATTATTCATTTTTTTTCAAATATCCAGGCACCCGCGCGACCTAGGAGGTTCAAACAAATGTCAGGTTGTTCGCCACGTCACGAGACATCGTATGGTGTAAGCGGCCCTTCGATACGCCCAGTAGTTCAAAAGTAATGCAAAAATTATTCAGTTTTTTTCAAATATCTCGGCACCCGCGCGACCTCGGAGGTTCAAACAAATGTCAGGTTGTTCGCCGCGTCACGAGACGTCGTATGGTGTAAGCGGCCCTTCGATACGCCCAGTGGTTCAAAAGTAATGCGAAAATTATTCAGTTTTTTCCAAATATCTCGGCACCCGCGCGACCTAGGAGGTTCAAACAAATGTCAGGTTGTTCGCCGCGTCACGAGACGTCGTATGGTGTAAGCGGCCCTTCGATACGCCCAGTAGTTCAAAAGTAATGCAAAAATTATTCAGTTTTTTCCAAATATCTCGGCACCCACGCGACCTAGGAGGTTCAAACAAATGTCAGGTTGTTCGCCGCGTCACGAGACGTCGTATGGTATAAGCAACCCTTCGATACGCCCAGTGGTTCGAAAGTAATGCAAAAATTATTCGGTTCTTTCCAAATATCTCGGCACATGCGCGACCTAGGAGGTTCAAACAAATGGCAGGTTGTTCGCCGCGTCACGAGACGTCGTATGATGTAAGCGGCCCTTCGATACGCCCAGTGGTTCGAAAGTAATGCAAAAATTATTCGGTTCTTTCCAAATATCTCGGCACATGCGCGACCTAGGAGGTTCAAACAAATGGCAGGTTGTTCGCCGCGTCACGAGACGTCGTATGGTGTAAGCGGCCCTTAGATACGCCCAGTGGTTCAAAAGTAATGCGAAAATTATTCAGTTTTTTTCAAATATCTCGGCACATGCGCGACCTAGGAGGTTCAAACAAATGTCAGGTTGTTCGCCGCGTCACGAGACGTCGTATGGTGTAAGCGGCCCTTCGATACGCCCAGTAGTTCAAAAGTAATGCAAAAATTATTCATTTTTTTTCAAATATCCAGGCAACCGCGCGACCTAGGAGGTTCAAACAAATGTCAGGTTGTTCGCCGCGTCACGAGACATCGTATGGTGTAAGCGGCCCTTCGATACGCCCAGTAGTTCAAAAGTAATGCAAAAATTATTCAGTTTTTTCCAAATAACTCGGCACCCGCGCGACCTAGGAGGTTCAAACGAATGTCAGGTTGTTCGCCGCGTCACGAGACGTCGTATGGTGTAAGCGGCCCTTCGATACGCCCAGTGGTTCGAAAGTAATGCAAAAATTATTCGGTTCTTTCCAAATATCTCGGCACATGCGCGACCTAGGAGGTTCAAACAAATGGCAGGTTGTTCGCCGCGTCACGAGACGTCGTATGGTGTAAGCGGCCCTTAGATACGCCCAGTGGTTCAAAAGTAATGCGAATATTATTCAGTTTTTTTTAAATATCCAGGCACCCGCGCGACCTAGGAGGTTCAAACAAATGTCAGGTTGTTCGCCGCGTCACGAGACGTCGTATGGTGTGGGCGGCCCTTCGATACGCCCAGTAGTTCAAAAGTAATGCAAAAATTATTCAGTTTTTTTCAAATATCTCGGCACCCGCGCGACCTACGAGGTTCAAACGAATGTCAGGTTGTTCGCCGCGTCACGAGACGTCGTATGGTGTAAGCGGCCCTTCGATACGCCCAGTAGTTCAAAAGTAATGCAAAAATTATTCATTTTTTTTCAAATAACCAGGCACCCGCGCGACCTAGGAGGTTCAAACAAATGTCAGGTTGTTCGCCGCGTCACGAGACATCGTATGGTGTAAGCGGCCCTTCGATACGCCCAGTAGTTCAAAAGTAATGCAAAAATTATTCAGTTTTTTCAAATATCTCGGCACCCGCGCGACCTAGGAGGTTCAAACAAATGTCAGGTTGTTCGCCGCGTCACGAGACATCGTATGGTGTAAGCGGCCCTTCGATACGCCCAGTAGTTCAAAAGTAATGCAAAAATTATTCAGTTTTTTCAAATATCTCGGCACCCGCGCGACCTAGGAGGTTCAAACAAATGTCAGGTTGTTCGCCGCGTCACGAGACGTCGTATGGTGTAAGCGGCCCTTCGATACGCCCAGTAGTTCAAAAGTAATGCAAAAATTATTCAGTTTTTTTCAAATATCTCGGCACCCGCGCGACCTAGGAGGTTCAAACAAATGTCAGGTTGTTCGCCGCGTCACGAGACATCGTATGGTGTAAGCGGCCCTTCGATCCGCCCAGTAGTTCAAAAGTAATGCAAAAATTATTCATTTTTTTTCAAATATCCAGGCACCCGCGCGACCTAGGAGGTTCAAACAAATGTCAGGTTGTTCGCCACGTCACGAGACATCGTATGGTGTAAGCGGCCCTTCGATACGCCCAGTAGTTCAAAAGTAATGCAAAAATTATTCAGTTTTTTTCAAATATCTCGGCACCCGCGCGACCTAGGAGGTTCAAACAAATGTCAGGTTGTTCGCCGCGTCACGAGACGTCGTATGGTGTAAGCGGCCCTTCGATACGCCCAGTGGTTCAAAAGTAATGCGAAAATTATTCAGTTTTTTCCAAATATCTCGGCACCCGCGCGACCTAGGAGGTTCAAACAAATGTCAGGTTGTTCGCCGCGTCACGAGACGTCGTATGGTGTAAGCGGCCCTTCGATACGCCCAGTGGTTCAAAAGTAATGCGAAAATTATTCGGTTCTTTCCAAATATCTCGGCACATGCGCGACCTAGGAGGTTCAAACAAATGGCAGGTTGTTCGCCGCGTCACGAGACGTCGTATGATGTAAGCGGCCCTTAGATACGCCCAGTGGTTCAAAAGTAATGCGAATATTATTCAGTTTTTTTTAAATATCCAGGCACCCGCGCGACCTAGGAGGTTCAAACAAATGTCAGGTTGTTCGCCGCGTCACGAGACGTCGTATGGTGTAAGCGGCCCTTCGATACGCCCAGTAGTTCAAAAGTAATGCAAAAATTATTCAGTTTTTTTCAAATATCTCGGCACCCGCGCGACCTAGGAGGTTCAAACAAATGTCAGGTTGTTCGCCGCGTCACGAGACGTCGTATGGTGTAAGCGGCCCTTCGATACGCCCAGTAGTTCAAAAGAAATGCAAAAATTATTCAGTTTTTTTCAAATATCTCGGCACCCGCGCGACCTAGGAGGTTCAAACAAATGTCAGGTTGTTCGCCGCGTCACGAGACGTCGTATGGTGTAAGCGGCCCTTCGATCCGCCCAGTAGTTCAAAAGTAATGCAAAAATTATTCATTTTTTTTCAAATAACCAGGCACCCGCGCGACCTAGGAGGTTCAAACAAATTTCAGGTTGTTCGCCGCGTCACGAGACATCGTATGGTGTAAGCGGCCCTTCGATACGCCCAGTGGTTCAAAAGTAATGCGAAAATTATTCAGTTTTTTTCAAATATCTCGGCACATGCGCGACCTAGGAGGTTCAAACAAATGTCAGGTTGTTCGCCGCGTCACGAGACGTCGTATGGTGTAAGCGGCCCTTCGATACGCCCAGTAGTTCAAAAGTAATGCAAAAATTATTCATTTTTTTTCAAATATCCAGGCAACCGCGCGACCTAGGAGGTTCAAACAAATGTCAGGTTGTTCGCCGCGTCACGAGACATCGTATGGTGTAAGCGGCCCTTCGATACGCCCAGTAGTTCAAAAGTAATGCAAAAATTATTCAGTTTTTTCCAAATAACTCGGCACCCGCGCGACCTAGGAGGTTCAAACGAATGTCAGGTTGTTCGCCGCGTCACGAGACGTCGTATGGTGTAAGCGGCCCTTCGATACGCCCAGTGGTTCGAAAGTAATGCAAAAATTATTCGGTTCTTTCCAAATATCTCGGCACATGCGCGACCTAGGAGGTTCAAACAAATGGCAGGTTGTTCGCCGCGTCACGAGACGTCGTATGGTGTAAGCGGCCCTTAGATACGCCCAGTGGTTCAAAAGTAATGCGAATATTATTCAGTTTTTTTTAAATATCCAGGCACCCGCGCGACCTAGGAGGTTCAAACAAATGTCAGGTTGTTCGCCGCGTCACGAGACGTCGTATGGTGTGGGCGGCCCTTCGATACGCCCAGTAGTTCAAAAGTAATGCAAAAATTATTCAGTTTTTTTCAAATATCTCGGCACCCGCGCGACCTACGAGGTTCAAACGAATGTCAGGTTGTTTGCCGCGTCACGAGACGTCGTATGGTGTAAGCGGCCCTTCGATACGCCCAGTAGTTCAAAAGTAATGCAAAAATTATTCATTTTTTTTCAAATAACCAGGCACCCGCGCGACCTAGGAGGTTCAAACAAATGTCAGGTTGTTCGCCGCGTCACGAGACATCGTATGGTGTAAGCGGCCCTTCGATACGCCCAGTAGTTCAAAAGTAATGCAAAAATTATTCAGTTTTTTCAAATATCTCGGCACCCGCGCGACCTAGGAGGTTCAAACAAATGTCAGGTTGTTCGCCGCGTCACGAGACATCGTATGGTGTAAGCGGCCCTTCGATACGCCCAGTAGTTCAAAAGTAATGCAAAAATTATTCAGTTTTTTCAAATATCTCGGCACCCGCGCGACCTAGGAGGTTCAAACAAATGTCAGGTTGTTCGCCGCGTCACGAGACGTCGTATGGTGTAAGCGGCCCTTCGATACGCCCAGTAGTTCAAAAGTAATGCAAAAATTATTCAGTTTTTTTCAAATATCTCGGCACCCGCGCGACCTAGGAGGTTCAAACAAATGTCAGGTTGTTCGCCGCGTCACGAGACATCGTATGGTGTAAGCGGCCCTTCGATCCGCCCAGTAGTTCAAAAGTAATGCAAAAATTATTCATTTTTTTTCAAATATCCAGGCACCCGCGCGACCTAGGAGGTTCAAACAAATGTCAGGTTGTTCGCCACGTCACGAGACATCGTATGGTGTAAGCGGCCCTTCGATACGCCCAGTAGTTCAAAAGTAATGCAAAAATTATTCAGTTTTTTTCAAATATCTCGGCACCCGCGCGACCTAGGAGGTTCAAACAAATGTCAGGTTGTTCGCCGCGTCACGAGACGTCGTATGGTGTAAGCGGCCCTTCGATACGCACAGTGGTTCAAAAGTAATGCGAAAATTATTCAGTTTTTTCCAAATATCTCGGCACCCGCGCGACCTAGGAGGTTCAAACAAATGTCAGGTTGTTCGCCGCGTCACGAGACGTCGTATGGTGTAAGCGGCCCTTCGATACGCCCAGTGGTTCAAAAGTAATGCGAAAATTATTCAGTTTTTTCCAAATATCTCGGCACCCGCGCGACCTAGGAGGTTCAAACAAATGTCAGGTTGTTCGCCGCGTCACGAGACGTCGTATGGTGTAAGCGGCCCTTCGATACGCCCAGTGGTTCGAAAGTAATGCAAAAATTATTCGGTTCTTTCCAAATATCTCGGCACATGCGCGACCTAGGAGGTTCAAACAAATGGCAGGTTGTTCGCCGCGTCACGAGACGTCGTATGGTGTAAGCGGCCCTTAGATACGCCCAGTGGTTCAAAAGTAATGCGAATATTATTCAGTTTTTTTTAAATATCCAGGCACCCGCGCGACCTAGGAGGTTCAAACAAATGTCAGGTTGTTCGCCGCGTCACGAGACGTCGTATGGTGTAAGCGGCCCTTCGATACGCCCAGTAGTTCAAAAGTAATGCAAAAATTATTCAGTTTTTTTCAAATATCTCGGCACCCGCGCGACCTAGGAGGTTCAAACAAATGTCAGGTTGTTCGCCGCGTCACGAGACGTCGTATGGTGTAAGCGGCCCTTCGATCCGCCCAGTAGTTCAAAAGTAATGCAAAAATTATTCATTTTTTTTCAAATAACCAGGCACCCGCGCGACCTAGGAGGTTCAAACAAATTTCAGGTTGTTCGCCGCGTCACGAGACATCGTATGGTGTAAGCGGCCCTTCGATACGCCCAGTGGTTCAAAAGTAATGCGAAAATTATTCAGTTTTTTTCAAATATCTCGGCACATGCGCGACCTAGGAGGTTCAAACAAATGTCAGGTTGTTCGCCGCGTCACGAGACGTCGTATGGTGTAAGCGGCCCTTCGATACGCCCAGTAGTTCAAAAGTAATGCAAAAATTATTCATTTTTTTTCAAATATCCAGGCAACCGCGCGACCTAGGAGGTTCAAACAAATGTCAGGTTGTTCGCCGCGTCACGAGACATCGTATGGTGTAAGCGGCCCTTCGATACGCCCAGTAGTTCAAAAGTAATGCAAAAATTATTCAGTTTTCTCCAAATATCTCGGCACCCGCGCGACCTAGGAGGTTCAAACGAATGTCAGGTTGTTCGCCGCGTCACGAGACGTCGTATGGTGTAAGCGGCCCTTCGATACGCCCAGTGGTTCGAAAGTAATGCAAAAATTATTTGGTTCTTTCCAAATATCTCGGCACATGCGCGACCTAGGAGGTTCAAACAAATGGCAGGTTGTTCGCCGCGTCACGAGACGTCGTATGGTGTAAGCGGCCCTTAGATACGCCCAGTGGTTCAAAAGTAATGCGAATATTATTCAGTTTTTTTTAAATATCCAGGCACCCGCGCGACCTAGGAGGTTCAAACAAATGTCAGGTTGTTCGCCGCGTCACGAGACATCGTATGGTGTAAGCGGCCCTTCGATCCGCCCAGTAGTTCAAAAGTAATGCGAAAATTATTCAGTTTTTTCAAATATCTCGGCACCCGCGCGACCTAGGAGGTTCAAACAAATGTCAGGTTGTTCGCCGCGTCACGAGACGTCGTATGGTGTAAGCGGCCCTTCGATACGCCCAGTAGTTCAAAAGTAATGCAAAAATTATTCAGTTTTTTCCAAATATCTCGGCACCCAAGCGACCTAGGAGGTTCAAACAAATGTCAGGTTGTTCGCCGCGTCACGAGACGTCGTATGGTGTAAGCGGCCCTTCGATACGCCCAGTAGTTCATAAGAAATGCAAAAATTATTCATTTTTTTCCAAATATCTCGGCACCCGCGCGACCTAGGAGGTTCAAACAAATGTCAGGTTGTTCGCCGCGTCACGAGACGTCGTATGGTGTAAGCGGCCCTTCGATACGCCCAGTAGTTCAAAAGTAATGCAAAAATTATTCATTTTTTTTCAAATAACCAGGCACCCGCGCGACCTAGGAGGTTCAAACAAATGTCAGGTTGTTCGCCGCGTCACGAGACATCGTATGGTGTAAGCGGCCCTTCGATACGCCCAGTAGTTCAAAAGTAATGCAAAAATTATTCAGTTTTTTCAAATATCTCGGCAGCCGCGCGACCTAGGAGGTTCAAACAAATGTCAGGTAGTTCGCCGCGTCACGAGACATCGTATGGTGTAAGCGGCCCTTCGATACGCCCAGTAGTTCAAAAGTAATGCAAAAATTATTCAGTTTTTTTAAAATATCTCGGCACCCGCGCGACCTAGGAGGTTCAAACAAATGTCAGGTTGTTCGCCGCGTCACGAGACGTCGTATGGTGTAAGCGGCCCTTCGATACGCCCAGTGGTTCAAAAGTAATGCAAAAATTATTCAGTTTTTTTCAAATATCTCGGCACCCGCGCGACCTAGGAGGTTCAAACGAATGTCAGGTTGTTCGCCGCGTCACGAGACGTCGTATGGTGTAAGCGGCCCTTCGATACGCCCAGTGGTTCAAAAGTAATGCGAAAATTATTCAGTTTTTTCCAAATATCCAGGCACCCGCGCGACCTAGGAGGTTCAAACAAATGTCAGGTTGTTCGCCGCGTCACGAGACGTCGTATGGTGTAAGCGGCCCTTCGATACGCCCAGTAGTTCAAAAGTAATGCAAAAATTATTCATTTTTTTCAAATATCTCGGCACCCGCGCGACCTAGGAGGTTCAAACAAATGTCAGGTTGTTCGCCGCGTCACGAGACGTCGTATGGTGTAAGCGGCCCTTCGATACGCCCAGTGGTTCAAAAGTAATGCGAAAATTATTCAGTTTTTTTAAAATATCTCGGCACCCGCGCGACCTAGGAGGTTCAAACAAATGTCAGGTTGTTCGCCGCGTCACGAGACATCGTATGGTGTAAGCGGCCCTTCGATCCGCCCAGTAGTTCAAAAGTAATGCGAAAATTATTCATTTTTTTTCAAATATCCAGGCACCCGCGCGACCTAGGAGGTTCAAACAAATGTCAGGTTGTTCGCCGCGTCACGAGACGTCGTATGGTGTAAGCGGCCCTTCGATACGCCCAGTAGTTCAAAAGTAATGCAAAAATTATTCATTTTTTTTCAAATAACCAGGCACCCGCGCGACCTAGGAGGTTCAAACAAATGTCAGGTTGTTCGCCGCGTCACGAGACATCGTATGGTGTAAGCGGCCCTTCGATACGCCCAGTAGTTCAAAAGTAATGCAAAAATTATTCAGTTTTTTCAAATATCTCGGCACCCGCGCGACCTAGGAGGTTCAAACAAATGTCAGGTTGTTCGCCGCGTCACGAGACGGCGTATGGTGTAAGCGGCCCTTCGATACGCCCAGTAGTTCAAAAGTAATGCAAAAATTATTCAGTTTTTTTCAAATATCTCGGCACCCGCGCGACCTAGGAGGTTCAAACAAATGTCAGGTTGTTCGCCGCGTCACGAGACATCGTATGGTGTAAGCGGCCCTTCGATCCGCCCAGTAGTTCAAAAGTAATGCAAAAATTATTCATTTTTTTTCAAATATCCAGGCACCCGCGCGACCTAGGAGGTTCAAACAAATGTCAGGTTGTTCGCCACGTCACGAGACATCGTATGGTGTAAGCGGCCCTTCGATACGCCCAGTAGTTCAAAAGTAATGCAAAAATTATTCATTTTTTTTCAAATAACCAGGCACCCGCGCGACCTAGGAGGTTCAAACAAATGTCAGGTTGTTCGCCGCGTCACGAGACGTCGTATGGTGTAAGCGGCCCTTCGATACGCCCAGTAGTTCAAAAGTAATGCAAAAATTATTCAGTTTTTTTCAAATATCTCGGCACCCGCGCGACCTAGGAGGTTCAAACGAATGTCAGGTTGTTCGTCGCGTCACGAGACGTCGTATGGTGTAAGCGGCCCTTCGATACGCCCAGTGGTTCAAAAGTAATGCGAAAATTATTCAGTTTTTTCCAAATATCTCGGCACCCGCGCGACCTAGGAGGTTCAAACAAATGTCAGGTTGTTCGCCGCGTCACGAGACGTCGTATGGTGTAAGCGGCCCTTCGATACGCCCAGTAGTTCAAAAGTAATGCAAAAATTATTAAGTTTTTTCCAAATATCCAGGCACACGCGCGACGTAGGAGGTTCAAACGAATGTCAGGTTGTTCGCCGCGTCACGAGACGTCGTATGGTGTAAGCGGCCCTTCGATACGCCCAGTAGTTCAAAAGTAATGCAAAAATTATTCAGTTTTTTTCAAATATCTCGGCACCCGCGCGACCTAGGAGGTTCAAACGAATGTCAGGTTGTTCGCCGCGTCACGAGACATCGTATGGTGTAAGCGGCCCTTCGATACGCCCAGTAGTTCAAAAGTAATGCAAAAATTATTCATTTTTTTTCAAATAACCAGGCACCCGCGCGACCTAGGAGGTTCAAACAAATGTCAGGTTGTTCGCCGCGTCACGAGACATCGTATGGTGTAAGCGGCCCTTCGATACGCCCAGTAGTTCAAAAGTAATGCAAAAATTATTCAGTTTTTTCAAATATCTCGGCACCCGCGCGACCTAGGAGGTTCAAACAAATGTCAGGTTGTTCGCCGCGTCACGAGACATCGTATGGCGTAAGCGGCCCTTCGATACGCCCAGTGGTTCGAAAGTAATGCAAAAATTATTAAGTTTTTTCCAAATATCCAGGCACCCGCGCGATCTAGGAGGTTCAAACGAATGTCAGGTTGTTCGCCGCGTCACGAGACGTCGTATGGTGTAAGCGGCCCTTCGATACGCCCAGTAGTTCAAAAGTAATGCAAAAATTATTAAGTTTTTTCCAAATATCCAGGCACACGCGCGACCTAGGAGGTTCAAACGAATGTCAGGTTGTTCGCCGCGTCACGAGACGTCGTATGGTGTAAGCGGCCCTTCGATACGCCCAGTAGTTCAAAAGTAATGCAAAAATTATTCAGTTTTTTTCAAATATCTCGGCACCCGCGCGACCTAGGAGGTTCAAACGAATGTCAGGTTGTTCGCCGCGTCACGAGACATCGTATGGTGTAAGCGGCCCTTCGATACGCCCAGTAGTTCAAAAGTAATGCAAAAATTATTCAGTTGTTTCAAATATCTCGGCACCCGCGCGACCTAGGAGGTTCAAACAAATGTCAGGTTGTTCGCCGCGTCACGAGACGGCGTATGGTGTAAGCGGCCCTTCGATACGCCCAGTAGTTCAAAAGTAATGCAAAAATTATTCAGTTTTTTTCAAATATCTCGGCACCCGCGCGACCTAGGAGGTTCAAACAAATGTCAGGTTGTTCGCCGCGTCACGAGACATCGTATGGTGTAAGCGGCCCTTCGATCCGCCCAGTAGTTCAAAAGTAATGCAAAAATTATTCATTTTTTTTCAAATATCCAGGCACCCGCGCGACCTAGGAGGTTCAAACAAATGTCAGGTTGTTCGCCACGTCACGAGACATCGTATGGTGTAAGCGGCCCTTCGATACGCCCAGTAGTTCAAAAGTAATGCAAAAATTATTCATTTTTTTTCAAATAACCAGGCACCCGCGCGACCTAGGAGGTTCAAACAAATGTCAGGTTGTTCGCCGCGTCACGAGACGTCGTATGGTGTAAGCGGCCCTTCGATACGCCCAGTAGTTCAAAAGTAATGCAAAAATTATTCAGTTTTTTTCAAATATCTCGGCACACGCGCGACCTAGGAGGTTCAAACGAATGTCAGATTGTTCGTCGCGTCACGAGACGTCGTATAGTGTAAGCGGCCCTTCGATACGCCCAGTGGTTCAAAAGTAATGCGAAAATTATTCAGTTTTTTCCAAATATCTCGGCACCCGCGCGACCTAGGAGGTTCAAACGAATGTCAGGTTGTTCGCCGCGTCACGAGACATCGTATTATGTAAGCGGCCCTTCGATACGCCCAGTAGTTCAAAAGTAATGCAAAAATTATTCATTTTTTTTCAAATAACCAGGCACCCGCGCGACCTAGGAGGTTCAAACAAATGTCAGGTTGTTCGCCGCGTCACGAGACATCGTATGGTGTAAGCGGCCCTTCGATACGCCCAGTAGTTCAAAAGTAATGCAAAAATTATTCAGTTTTTTCAAATATCTCGGCACCCGCACGACCTAGGAGGTTCAAACAAATGTCAGGTTGTTCGCCGCGTCACGAGACATCGTATGGTGTAAGCGGCCCTTCGATACGCCCAGTGGTTCGAAAGTAATGCAAAAATTATTAAGTTTTTTCCAAATATCCAGGCACTCGCGCGACTTAGGAGGTTCAAACGAATGTCAGGTTGTTCGCCGCGTCACGAGACGTCGTATGGTGTAAGCGGCCCTTCGATACGCCCAGTAGTTCAAAAGTAATGCAAAAATTATTCAGTTTTTTTCAAATATCTCGGCACCCGCGCGACCTAGGAGGTTCAAACGAATGTCAGGTTGTTCGCCGCGTCACGAGACATCGTATGGTGTAGGCGGCCCTTCGATACGCCCAGTAGTTCAAAAGTAATGCAAAAATTATTCATTTTTTTTCAAATAACCAGGCACCCGCGCGACCTAGGAGGTTCAAACAAATGTCAGGTTGTTCGCCGCGTCACGAGACATCGTATGGTGTAAGCGGCCCTTCGATACGCCCAGTAGTTCAAAAGTAATGCAAAAATTATTCAGTTTTTTCAAATATCTCGGCACCCGCGCGACCTAGGAGGTTCAAACAAATGTCAGGTTGTTCGCCGCGTCACGAGACATCGTATGGTGTAAGCGGCCCTTCGATACGCCCAGTAGTTCAAAAGTAATGCAAAAATTATTCAGTTTTTTCAAATATCTCGGCACCCGCGCGACCTAGGAGGTTCAAACAAATGTCAGGTTGTTCGCCGCGTCACGAGACGGCGTATGGTGTAAGCGGCCCTTCGATACGCCCAGTAGTTCAAAAGTAATGCAAAAATTATTCAGTTTTTTTCAAATATCTCGGCACCCGCGCGACCTAGGAGGTTCAAACAAATGTCAGGTTGTTCGCCGCGTCACGAGACATCGTATGGTGTAAGCGGCCCTTCGATCCGCCCAGTAGTTCAAAAGTAATGCAAAAATTATTCATTTTTTTTCAAATATCCAGGCACCCGTGCGACCTAGGAGGTTCAAACGAATGTCAGGTTGTTCGCCGCGTCACGAGACATCGTATGGTGTAAGCGGCCCTTCGATACGCCCAGTAGTTCAAAAGTAATGCAAAAATTATTCAGTTTTTTTCAAATAACCAGGCACCCGCGCGACCTAGGAGGTTCAAACAAATGTCAGGTTGTTCGCCGCGTCACGAGACGTCGTATGGTGTAAGCGGCCCTTCGATACGTCCAGTAGTTCAAAAGTAATGCGAAAATTATTCAGTTTTTTCCAAATATCTCGGCACCCGCGCGACCTAGGAGGTTCAAACAAATGTCAGGTTGTTCGCCGCGTCACGAGACATCGTATGGTGTAAGCGGCCCTTCGATCCGCCCAGTAGTTCAAAAGTAATGCAAAAATTATTCATTTTTTTTCAAATATCCAGGCACCCGCGCGACCTAGGAGGTTCAAACAAATGTCAGGTTGTTCGCCACGTCACGAGACATCGTATGGTGTAAGCGGCCCTTCGATCCGCCCAGTAGTTCAAAAGTAATGCAAAAATTATTCATTTTTTTTCAAATATCTCGACACCCGCGCGACCTAGGAGGTTCAAACAAATGTCAGGTTGTTCGCCGCGTCACGAGACGTCGTATGGTGTAAGCGGCCCTTCGATACGCCCAGTAGTTCAAAAGTAATGCAAAAATTATTCAGTTTTTTTCAAATATCTCGGCACCCGCGCGACCTAGGAGGTTCAAACGAATGTCAGGTTGTTCGCCGCGTCACGAGACGTCGTATGGTGTAAGCGGCCCTTCGATACGCCCAGTGGTTCAAAAGTAATGCGAAAATTATTCAGTTTTTTCCAAATATCTCGGCACCCGCGCGACCTAGGAGGTTCAAACAAATGTCAGGTTGTTCGCCGCGTCACGAGACGTCGTATGGTGTAAGCGGCCCTTCGATACGCCCAGTAGTTCAAAAGTAATGCAAAAATTATTAAGTTTTTTCCAAATATCCAGGCACCCGCGCGACCTAGGAGGTTCAAACGAATGTCAGGTTGTTCGCCGCGTCACGAGACGTCGTATGGTGTAAGCGGCCCTTCGATACGCCCAGTAGTTCAAAAGTAATGCAAAAATTATTCAGTTTTTTTCAAATATCTCGGCACCCGCGCGACCTAGGAGGTTCAAACGAATGTCAGGTTGTTCGCCGCGTCACGAGACATCGTATGGTGTAAGCGGCCCTTCGATACGCCCAGTAGTTCAAAAGTAATGCAAAAATTATTCATTTTTTTCCAAATATCCAGGCACCCGCGCGACCTAGGAGGTTCAAACGAATGTCAGGTTGTTCGCCGCGTCACGAGACGTCGTATGGTGTAAGCGGCCCTTCGATACGCCCAGTAGTTCAAAAGTAATGCAAAAATTATTCATTTTTTTTCAAATAACCAGGCACCCGCGCGACCTAGGAGGTTCAAACAAATGTCAGGTTGTTCGCCGCGTCACGAGACATCGTATGGTGTAAGCGGCCCTTCGATACGCCCAGTAGTTCAAAAGTAATGCAAAAATTATTCAGTTTTTTCAAATATCTCGGCACCCGCGCGACCTAGGAGGTTCAAACAAATGTCAGGTTGTTCGCCGCGTCACGAGACATCGTATGGTGTAAGCGGCCCTTCGATACGCCCAGTGGTTCGAAAGTAATGCAAAAATTATTCGGTTCTTTCCAAATATCTCGGCACATGCGCGACCTAGGAGGTTCAAACAAATGTCAGGTTGTTCGCCGCGTCACGAGACGTCGTATGGTGTAAGCGGCCCTTAGATACGCCCAGTGGTTGAAAAGTAATGCGAATATTATTCAGTTTTTTTTAAATATCCAGGCACCCGCGCGACCTAGGAGGTTCAAACAAATGTCAGGTTGTTCGCCGCGTCACGAGACATCGTATGGTGTAAGCGGCCCTTCGATCCGCCCAGTAGTTCAAAAGTAATGCAAAAATTATTCAGTTTTTTCAAATATCTCGGCACCCGCGCGACCTAGGAGGTTCAAACAAATGTCAGGTTGTTCGCCGCGTCACGAGACATCGTATGGTGTAAGCGGCCCTTCGATACGCCCAGTGGTTCGAAAGTAATGCAAAAATTATTCGGTTCTTTTCAAATATCTCGGCACATGCGCGACCTAGGAGGTTCAAACAAATGGCAGGTTGTTCGCCGCGTCACGAGACGTCGTATGGTGTAAGCGGCCCTTAGATACGCCCAGTGGTTCAAAAGTAATGCGAATATTATTCAGTTTTTTTTAAATATCCAGGCACCCGCGCGACCTAGGAGGTTCAAACAAATGTCAGGTTGTTCGCCGCGTCACGAGACATCGTATGGTGTAAGCGGCCCTTCGATCCGCCCAGTAGTTCAAAAGTAATGCAAAAATTATTCAGTTTTTTTCAAATAACCAGGCACCCGCGCGACCTAGGAGGTTCAAACAAATGTCAGGTTGTTCGCCGCGTCACGAGACGTCGTATGGTGTAAGCGGCCCTCCGATACGCCCAGTAGTTCAAAAGTAATGCAAAAATTATTCAGTTTTTTTCAAATAACCAGGCACCCGCGCGACCTAGGAGGTTCAAACAAATGTCAGGTTGTTCGCCGCGTCACGAGACGTCGTATGGTGTAAGCGGCCCTTCGATACGCCCAGTAGTTCAAAAGTAATGCGAAAATTATTCAGTTTTTTCCAAATATCTCGGCACCCGCGCGACCTAGGAGGTTCAAACAAATGTCAGTTTGTTCGCCGCGTCACGAGACGTCGTATGGTGTGGGCGGCCCTTCGATACGCCCAGTAGTTCAAAAGTAATGCAAAAATTATTCAGTTTTTTTCAAATATCTCGGCACCCGCGCGACCTAGGAGGTTCAAACAAATGTCAGGTTGTTCGCCGCGTCACGAGACATCGTATGGTGTAAGCGGCCCTTCGATACGCCCAGTAGTTCAAAAGTAATGCAAAAATTATTCATTTTTTTTCAAATATCCAGGCACCCGCGCGACCTAGGAGGTTCAAACAAATGTCAGGTTGTTCGCCGCGTCACGAGACATCGTATGGTGTAAGCGGCCCTTCGATACGCCCAGTGGTTCGAAAGTAATGCAAAAATTATTCGGTTCTTTCCAAATATCTCGGCACATGCGCGACCTAGGAGGTTCAAACAAATGTCAGGTTGTTCGCCGCGTCACGAGACATCGTATGGTGTAAGCGGCCCTTCGATCCGCCCAGTAGTTCAAAAGTAATGCAAAAATTATTCATTTTTTTTCAAATATCCAGGCACCCGCGCGACCTAGGAGGTTCAAACAAATGGCAGGTTGTTCGCCGCGTCACGAGACGTCGTATGGTGTAAGCGGCCCTTAGATACGCCCAGTGGTTCAAAAGTAATGCGAATATTATTCAGTTTTTTTTAAATATCCAGGCACCCGCGCGACCTAGGAGGTTCAAACAAATGTCAGGTTGTTCGCCGCGTCACGAGACGTCGTATGGTGTGAGCGGCCCTTCGATACGCCCAGTGGTTCAAAAGTAATGCAAAAATTATTCAGTTTTTTTCAAATATTTCGGCACCCGCGCGACCTAGGAGGTTCAAACAAATGTCATGTTGTTCGCCGCGTCACGAGACGTCGTATGGTGTAAGCGGCCCTTCGATACGCCCAGTGGTTCAAAAGTAATGCGAAAATTATTCAGTTTTTTCCAAATATCTCGGCACCCGCGCGACCTAGGAGGTTCAAACGAATGGCAGGTTGTTCGCCGCGTCACGAGACGTCGTATTATGTAAGCGGCCCTTAGATACGCCCAGTGGTTCAAAAGTAATGCGAATATTATTCAGTTTTTTTTAAATATCCAGGCACCCGCGTGACCTAGGAGGTTCAAACAAATGTCAGGTTGTTCGCCACGTCACGAGACATCGTATGGTGTAAGCGGCCCTTCGATACGCCCAGTAGTTCAAAAGTAATGCAAAAATTATTCATTTTTTTCCAAATATCCAGGCACCCGCGCGACCTAGGAGGTTCAAACGAATGTCAGGTTGTTCGCCGCGTCACGAGACGTCGTATGGTGTAAGCGGCCCTTCGATACGCCCAGTAGTTCAAAAGTAATGCAAAAATTATTCATTTTTTTTCAAATAACCAGGCACCCGCGCGACCTAGGAGGTTCAAACAAATGTCAGGTTGTTCGCCGCGTCACGAGACATCGTATGGTGTAAGCGGCCCTTCGATACGCCCAGTAGTTCAAAAGTAATGCAAAAATTATTCAGTTTTTTCAAATATCTCGGCACCCGCGCGACCTAGGAGGTTCAAACAAATGTCAGGTTGTTCGCCGCGTCACGAGACATCGTATGGTGTAAGCGGCCCTTCGATACGCCCAGTGGTTCGAAAGTAATGCAAAAATTATTCGGTTCTTTCCAAATATCTCGGCACATGCGCGACCTAGGAGGTTCAAACAAATGGCAGGTTGTTCGCCGCGTCACGAGACGTCGTATGGTGTAAGCGGCCCTTAGATACGCCCAGTGGTTCAAAAGTAATGCGAATATTATTCAGTTTTTTTCAAATATCTCGGCACCCGCGCGACCTAGGAGGTTCAAACAAATGTCAGGTTGTTCGCCGCGTCACGAGACGTCGTATGGTGTGAGCGGCCCTTCGATACGCCCAGTGGTTCAAAAGTAATGCAAAAATTATTCAGTTTTTTTCAAATATTTCGGCACCCGCGCGACCTAGGAGGTTCAAACAAATTTCATGTTGTTCGCCGCGTCACGAGACGTCGTATAATGTAAGCGGCCCTTCGATACGCCCAGTGGTTCAAAAGTAATGCGAAAATTATTCATTTTTTTCCAAATATCCAGGCACCCGCGCGACCTAGGAGGTTCAAACGAATGGCAGGTTGTTCGCCGCGTCACGAGACGTCGTATGGTGTAAGCGGCCCTTAGATACGCCCAGTGGTTCAAAAGTAATGCGAATATTATTCAGTTTTTTTTAAATATCCAGGCACCCGCGCGACCTAGGAGGTTCAAACAAATGTCAGGTTGTTCGCCGCGTCACGAGACATCGTATGGTGTAAGCGGCCCTTCGATCCGCCCAGTAGTTCAAAAGTAATGCAAAAATTATTCATTTTTTTTCAAATATCCAGGCACCCGCGCGACCTAGGAGGTTCAAACAAATGTCAGGTTGTTCGCCACGTCACGAGACATCGTATGGTGTAAGCGGCCCTTCGATACGCCCAGTAGTTCAAAAGTAATGCAAAAATTATTCAGTTTTTTCAAATATCTCGGCACCCGCGCGACCTAGGAGGTTCAAACAAATGTCAGGTTGTTCGCCGCGTCACGAGACATCGTATGGTGTAAGCGGCCCTTCGATACGCCCAGTGGTTCGAAAGTAATGCAAAAATTATTCGGTTCTTTCCAAATATCTCGGCACATGCGCGACCTAGGAGGTTCAAACAAATGGCAGGTTGTTCGCCGCGTCACGAGACGTCGTATGGTGTAAGCGGCCCTTAGATACGCCCAGTGGTTCAAAAGTAATGCGAATATTATTCAGTTTTTTTTAAATATCCAGGCACCCGCGCGACCTAGGAGGTTCAAACAAATGTCAGGTTGTTCGCCACGTCACGAGACATCGTATGGTGTAAGCGGCCCTTCGATACGCCCAGTAGTTCAAAAGTAATGCAAAAATTATTCAGTTTTTTCAAATATCTCGGCACCCGCGCGACCTAGGAGGTTCAAACAAATGTCAGGTTGTTCGCCGCGTCACGAGACATCGTATGGTGTAAGCGGCCCTTCGATACGCCCAGTGGTTCGAAAGTAATGCGAAAATTATTAAGTTTTTTCCAAATATCTCGGCACCCGCGCGACCTAGGAGGTTCAAACAAATGTCAGGTTGTTCGCCGCGTCACGAGACATCGTATGGTGTAAGCGGCCCTTCGATCCGCCCAGTAGTTCAAAAGTAATGCAAAAATTATTCATTTTTTTTCAAATATCCAGGCACCCGCGCGACCTAGGAGGTTCAAACAAATGTCAGGTTGTTCGCCACGTCACGAGACATCGTATGGTGTAAGCGGCCCTTCGATCCGCCCAGTAGTTCAAAAGTAATGCAAAAATTATTCATTTTTTTTCAAATATCTCGGCACCCGCGCGACCTAGGAGGTTCAAACAAATGTCAGGTTGTTCGCCGCGTCACGAGACGTCGTATGGTGTAAGCGGCCCTTCGATACGCCCAGTAGTTCAAAAGTAATGCAAAAATTATTCAGTTTTTTTCAAATATCTCGGCACCCGCGCGACCTAGGAGGTTCAAACGAATGTCAGGTTGTTCGCCGCGTCACGAGACGTCGTATGGTGTAAGCGGCCCTTCGATACGCCCAGTGGTTCAAAAGTAATGCGAAAATTATTCAGTTTTTTCCAAATATCTCGGCACCCGCGCGACCTAGGAGGTTCAAACAAATGTCAGGTTGTTCGCCGCGTCACGAGACGTCGTATGGTGTAAGCGGCCCTTCGATACGCCCAGTAGTTCAAAAGTAATGCAAAAATTATTAAGTTTTTTCCAAATATCCAGGCACCCGCGCGACCTAGGAGGTTCAAACGAATGTCAGGTTGTTCGCCGCGTCACGAGACGTCGTATGGTGTAAGCGGCCCTTCGATACGCCCAGTAGTTCAAAAGTAATGCAAAAATTATTCAGTTTTTTTCAAATATCTCGGCACCCGCGCGACCTAGGAGGTTCAAACGAATGTCAGGTTGTTCGCCGCGTCACGAGACATCGTATGGTGTAAGCGGCCCTTCGATACGCCCAGTAGTTCAAAAGTAATGCAAAAATTATTCAGTTTTTTCAAATATCTCGGCACCCGCGCGACCTAGGAGGTTCAAACAAATGTCAGGTTGTTCGCCGCGTCACGAGACATCGTATGGTGTAAGCGGCCCTTCGATACGCCCAGTGGTTCGAAAGTAATGCAAAAATTATTCGGTTCTTTCCAAATATCTCGGCACATGCGCGACCTAGGAGGTTCAAACAAATGGCAGGTTGTTCGCCGCGTCACGAGACGTCGTATGGTGTAAGCGGCCCTTAGATACGCCCAGTGGTTCAAAAGTAATGCGAATATTATTCAGTTTTTTTTAAATATCCAGGCACCCGCGCGACCTAGGAAGTTCAAACAAATGTCAGGTTGTTCGCCGCGTCACGAGACATCGTATGGTGTAAGCGGCCCTTCGATCCGCCCAGTAGTTCAAAAGTAATGCAAAAATTATTCAGTTTTTTCAAATATCTCGGCACCCGCGCGACCTAGGAGGTTCAAACAAATGTCAGGTTGTTCGCCGCGTCACGAGACATCGTATGGTGTAAGCGGCCCTTCGATACGCCCAGTGGTTCGAAAGTAATGCAAAAATTATTCGGTTCTTTCCAAATATCTCGGCACATGCGCGACCTAGGAGGTTCAAACAAATGGCAGGTTGTTCGCCGCGTCACGAGACGTCGTATGGTGTAAGCGGCCCTTAGATACGCCCAGTGGTTCAAAAGTAATGCGAATATTATTCAGTTTTTTTTAAATATCCAGGCACCCGCGCGACCTAGGAGGTTCCAACAAATGTCAGGTTGTTCGCCGCGTCACGAGACATCGTATGGTGTAAGCGGCCCTTCGATCCGCCCAGTAGTTCAAAAGTAATGCAAAAATTATTCAGTTTTTTTCAAATAACCAGGCACCCGCGCGACCTAGGAGGTTCAAACAAATGTCAGGTTGTTCGCCGCGTCACGAGACGTCGTATGGTGTAAGCGGCCCTCCGATACGCCCAGTAGTTCAAAAGTAATGCAAAAATTATTCAGTTTTTTTCAAATAACCAGGCACCCGCGCGACCTAGGAGGTTCAAACAAATGTCAGGTTGTTCGCCGCGTCACGAGACGTCGTATGGTGTAAGCGGCCCTCCGATACGCCCAGTAGTTCAAAAGTAATGCGAAAATTATTCAGTTTTTTCCAAATATCTCGGCACCCGCGCGACCTAGGAGGTTCAAACAAATGTCAGGTTGTTCGCCGCGTCACGAGACGTCGTATGGTGTGGGCGGCCCTTCGATACGCCCAGTAGTTCAAAAGTAATGCAAAAATTATTCAGTTTTTTTCAAATATCTCGGCACCCGCGCGACCTAGGAGGTTCAAACAAATGTCAGGTTGTTCGCCGCGTCACGAGACATCGTATGGTGTAAGCGGCCCTTCGATACGCCCAGTAGTTCAAAAGTAATGCAAAAATTATTCAGTTTTTTTCAAATATCCAGGCACCCGCGCGACCTAGGAGGTTCAAACAAATGTCAGGTTGTTCGCCGCGTCACGAGACATCGTATGGTGTAAGCGGCCCTTCGATACGCCCAGCGGTTCGAAAGTAATGCAAAAATTATTCGGTTCTTTCCAAATATCTCGGCACATGCGCGACCTAGGAGGTTCAAACAAATGTCAGGTTGTTCGCCGCGTCACGAGACATCGTATGGTGTAAGCGGCCCTTCGATCCGCCCAGTAGTTCAAAAGTAATGCAAAAATTATTCATTTTTTTTCAAATATCCAGGCACCCGCGCGACCTAGGAGGTTCAAACAAATGGCAGGTTGTTCGCCGCGTCACGAGACGTCGTATGGTGTAAGCGGCCCTTAGATACGCCCAGTGGTTCAAAAGTAATGCGAATATTATTCAGTTTTTTTTAAATATCCAGGCACCCGCGCGACCTAGGAGGTTCAAACAAATGTCAGGTTGTTCGCCGCGTCACGAGACGTCGTATGGTGTGAGCGGCCCTTCGATACGCCCAGTGGTTCAAAAGTAATGCAAAAATTATTCAGTTTTTTTCAAATATTTCGGCACCCGCGCGACCTAGGAGGTTCAAACAAATGTCATGTTGTTCGCCGCGTCACGAGACGTCGTATGGTGTAAGCGGCCCTTCGATACGCCCAGTGGTTCAAAAGTAATGCGAAAATTATTCAGTTTTTTCCAAATATCTCGGCACCCGCGCGACCTAGGAGGTTCAAACGAATGGCAGGTTGTTCGCCGCGTCACGAGACGTCGTATTATGTAAGCGGCCCTTAGATACGCCCAGTGGTTCAAAAGTAATGCGAATATTATTCAGTTTTTTTTAAATATCCAGGCACCCGCGTGACCTAGGAGGTTCAAACAAATGTCAGGTTGTTCGCCACGTCACGAGACATCGTATGGTGTAAGCGGCCCTTCGATACGCCCAGTAGTTCAAAAGTAATGCAAAAATTATTCATTTTTTTCCAAATATCCAGGCACCCGCGCGACCTAGGAGGTTCAAACGAATGTCAGGTTGTTCGCCGCGTCACGAGACGTCGTATGGTGTAAGCGGCCCTTCGATACGCCCAGTAGTTCAAAAGTAATGCAAAAATTATTCATTTTTTTTCAAATAACCAGGCACCCGCGCGACCTAGGAGGTTCAAACAAATGTCAGGTTGTTCGCCGCGTCACGAGACATCGTATGGTGTAAGCGGCCCTTCGATACGCCCAGTAGTTCAAAAGTAATGCAAAAATTATTCAGTTTTTTCAAATATCTCGGCACCCGCGCGACCTAGGAGGTTCAAACAAATGTCAGGTTGTTCGCCGCGTCACGAGACATCGTATGGTGTAAGCGGCCCTTCGATACGCCCAGTGGTTCGAAAGTAATGCAAAAATTATTCGGTTCTTTCCAAATATCTCGGCACATGCGCGACCTAGGAGGTTCAAACAAATGGCAGGTTGTTCGCCGCGTCACGAGACGTCGTATGGTGTAAGCGGCCCTTAGATACGCCCAGTGGTTCAAAAGTAATGCGAATATTATTCAGTTTTTTTCAAATATCTCGGCACCCGCGCGACCTAGGAGGTTCAAACAAATGTCAGGTTGTTCGCCGCGTCACGAGACGTCGTATGGTGTGAGCGGCCCTTCGATACGCCCAGTGGTTCAAAAGTAATGCAAAAATTATTCAGTTTTTTTCAAATATTTCGGCACCCGCGCGACCTAGGAGGTTCAAACAAATGTCATGTTGTTCGCCGCGTCACGAGACGTCGTATGGTGTAAGCGGCCCTTCGATACGCCCAGTGGTTCAAAAGTAATGCGAAAATTATTCAGTTTTTTCCAAATATCTCGGCACCCGCGCGACCTAGGAGGTTCAAACGAATGGCAGGTTGTTCGCCGCGTCACGAGACGTCGTATGGTGTAAGCGGCCCTTAGATACGCCCAGTGGTTCAAAAGTAATGCGAATATTATTCAGTTTTTTTTAAATATCCAAGCACCCGCGCGACCTAGGAGGTTCAAACAAATGTCAGGTTGTTCGCCGCGTCACGAGACATCGTATGGTGTAAGCGGCCCTTCGATCCGCCCAGTAGTTCAAAAGTAATGCAAAAATTATTCATTTTTTTTCAAATATCCAGGCACCCGCGCGACCTAGGAGGTTCAAACAAATGTCAGGTTGTTCGCCACGTCACGAGACATCGTATGGTGTGGGCGGCCCTCCGATACGCCCAGTAGTTCAAAAGTAATGCGAAAATTATTCAGTTTTTTCCAAATATCTCGGCACCCGCGCGACCTAGGAGGTTCAAACAAATGTCAGTTTGTTCGCCGCGTCACGAGACGTCGTATGGTGTGGGCGGCCCTTCGATACGCCCAGTAGTTCAAAAGTAATGCAAAAATTATTCAGTTTTTTTCAAATATCTCGGCACCCGCACGACCTAGGAGGTTCAAACAAATGTCAGGTTGTTCGCCGCGTCACGAGACATCGTATGGTGTAAGCGGCCCTTCGATCCGCCCAGTAGTTCAAAAGTAATGCAAAAATTATTAATTTTTTTTCAAATATCCAGGCACCCGCGCGACCTAGGAGGTTCAAACAAATGTCAGGTTGTTCGCCACGTCACGAGACATCGTATGGTGTAAGCGGCCCTTCGATCCGCCCAGTAGTTCAAAAGTAATGCAAAAATTATTCATTTTTTTTCAAATATCTCGGCACCCGCGCGACCTAGGAGGTTCAAACAAATGTCAGGTTGTTCGCCGCGTCACGAGACGTCGTATGGTGTAAGCGGCCCTTCGATACGCCCAGTAGATCAAAAGTAATGCAAAAATTATTCAGTTTTTTTCAAATATCTCGGCACCCGCGCGACCTAGGAGGTTCAAACGAATGTCAGGTTGTTCGCCGCGTCACGAGACGTCGTATGGTGTAAGCGGCCCTTCGATACGCCCAGTGGTTCAAAAGTAATGCGAAAATTATTCAGTTTTTTCCAAATATCTCGGCACCCGCGCGACCTAGGAGGTTCAAACAAATGTCAGGTTGTTCGCCGCGTCACGAGACGTCGTATGGTGTAAGCGGCCCTTCGATACGCCCAGTAGTTCAAAAGTAATGCAAAAATTATTAAGTTTTTTCCAAATATCCAGGCACCCGCGCGACCTAGGAGGTTCAAACGAATGTCAGGTTGTTCGCCGCGTCACGAGACGTCGTATGGTGTAAGCGGCCCTTCGATACGCCCAGTAGTTCAAAAGTAATGCAAAAATTATTCAGTTTTTTTCAAATATCTCGGCACCCGCGCGACCTAGGAGGTTCAAACGAATGTCAGGTTGTTCGCCGCGTCACGAGACATCGTATGGTGTAAGCGGCCCTTCGATACGCCCAGTAGTTCAAAAGTAATGCAAAAATTATTCATTTTTTTCCAAATATCCAGGCACCCGCGCGATCTAGGAGGTTCAAACGAATGTCAGGTTGTTCGCCGCGTCACGAGACGTCGTATGGTGTAAGCGGCCCTTCGATACGCCCAGTAGTTCAAAAGTAATGCAAAAATTATTCATTTTTTTTCAAATAACCAGGCACCCGCGCGACCTAGGAGGTTCAAACAAATGTCAGGTTGTTCGCCGCGTCACGAGACATCGTATGGTGTAAGCGGCCCTTCGATACGCCCAGTAGTTCAAAAGTAATGCAAAAATTATTCAGTTTTTTCAAATATCTCGGCACCCGCGCGACCTAGGAGGTTCAAACAAATGTCAGGTTGTTCGCCGCGTCACGAGACATCGTATGGTGTAAGCGGCCCTTCGATACGCCCAGTGGTTCGAAAGTAATGCAAAAATTATTCGGTTCTTTCCAAATATCTCGGCACATGCGCGACCTAGGAGGTTCAAACAAATGGCAGGTTGTTCGCCGCGTCACGAGACGTCGTATGGTGTAAGCGGCCCTTAGATACGCCCAGTGGTTCAAAAGTAATGCGAATATTATTCAGTTTTTTTTAAATATCTCGGCACCCGCGCGACCTAGGAGGTTCAAACAATTGTCAGGTTGTTCGCCGCGTGACGAGACGTCGTATGGTGTAAGCGGCCCTTCGATACGCCCAGTGGTTCAAAAGTAATGCAAAAATTATTCAGTTTTTTCCAAATATCTCGGCACCTGCGCGACCTAGGAGGTTCAAACAAATGTCAGGTTGTTCGCCGCGTCACGAGACGTCGTATGGTGTAAGCGGCCCTTCGATACGCCCAGTAGTTCAAAAGTAATGCAAAAATTATTCATTTTTTTTCAAATATCCAGGCACCCGCGCGACCTAGGAGGTTCAAACAAATGTCAGGTTGTTCGCCGCGTCACGAGACGTCGTATGGTCTAAGCGGCCCTTCGATACGCCCAGTGGTTCAAAAGTAATGCAAAAATTATTGAGTTTTTTTCAAATATCTCGGCACCCGCGCGACCTAGGAGGTTCAAACGAATGTCAGGTTGTTCGCCGCGTCACGAGACGTCGTATGGTGTAAGCGGCCCTTCGATGCGCCCAGTAGTTCAAAAGTAATGCAAAAATTATTCAGTTTTTTTCAAATATCTCGGCACCCGCGCGACCTAGGAGGTTCAAACAAATGTCAGGTTGTTCGCCGCGTCACGAGACGTCGTATGGTGTAAGCGGCCCTTCGATACGCCCAGTGGTTCAAAAGTAATGCAAAAATTATTCAGTTTTTTCCAAATATCTCGGCACCTGCGCGACCTAGGAGGTTCAAACAAATGTCAGGTTGTTCGCCGCGTCACGAGACGTCGTATGGTCTAAGCGGCCCTTCGATACGCCCAGTGGTTCAAAAGTAATGCAAAAATTATTGAGTTTTTTTCAAATATCTCGGCACCCGCGCGACCTAGGAGGTTCAAACGAATGTCAGGTTGTTCGCCGCGTCACGAGACGTCGTATGGTGTAAGCGGCCCTTCGATACGCCCAGTGGTTCAAAAGTAATGCAAAAATTATTCAGTTTTTTCCAAATATCTCGGCACCCGCGCGACCTAGGAGGTTCAAACAAATGTCAGGTTGTTCGCCGCGTCACGAGACGTCGTATGGTGTAAGCGGCCCTTTGATACGCCCAGTGGTTTAAAAGTAATGCGAAAATTATTCAGTTTTTTTTAAATATCTCGGCATCCGCGCGACCTAGAAGGTTCAAACAAATGTCAGGTTGTTCGCCGCGTCACGAGACGTCGTATGGTGTAAGCGGCCCTTCGATACGCCCAGTAGTTCAAAAGTAATGCGAAAATTATTCAGTTTTTTCAAATATCTCGGCACCCGCGCGACCTAGGAGGTTCAAACAAATGTCAGGTTGTTCGCCGCGTCACGAGACATCGTATGGTGTAAGCGGCCCTTCGATACGCCCAGTGGTTCAGAAGTAATGCAAAAATTATTCAGTTTTTTTCAAATATCTCGGCACCCGCGCGACCTAGGAGGTTCAAACAAATGTCAGGTTGTTCGCCGCGTCACGAGACATCGTATGGTGTAAGCGGCCCTTCGATACGCCCAGTAGTTCAAAAGTAATGCAAAAATTATTCAGTTTTTTTCAAATATCTCGGCACCCGCGCGACCTAGGAGGTTCAAACGAATGTCAGGTTGTTCGCCGCGTCACGAGACGTCGTATGGTGTAAGCGGCCCTTCGATACGCCCAGTGGTTCAAAAGTAATGCAAAAATTATTCAGTTTTTTTCAAATATCTCGGCACCCGCGCGACCTAGGAGGTTCAAACGAATGTCAGGTTGTTCGCCGCGTCACGAGACGTCGTATGGTGTAAGCGGCCCTTCGATACGCCCAGTGGTTCAAAAGTAATGCAAAAATTATTCAGTTTTTTTTCAAATATCTCGGCACCCGCGCGACCTAGGAGGTTCAAACGAATGTCAGGTTGTTCGCCGCGTCACGAGACGTCGTATGGTATAAGCGGCCCTTCGATACGCCCAGTGGTTCAAAAGTAATGCAAAAATTATTCATTTTTTTTCAAATATTCAGGCACCCGCGCGACCTAGGAGGTTCAAACAAATGTCAGGTTGTTCGCCGCGTCACGAGACATCGTATGGTGTAAGCGGCCCTTCGATACGCCCAGTAGTTCAAAAGTAATGCAAAAATTATTCAGTTTTTTCCAAATATCTCGGCACCCGCGCGACCTAGGAGGTTCAAACAAATGTCAGGTTGTTCGCCACTTCACGAGACGTCGTATGGTGTAAGCCGCCCTTCGACACGCCCAGTGGTTCAAAAGTAATGCGAAAATTATTCAGTTTTTTTTAAATATCTCGGCACCCGCGCGACCTAGGAGGTTCAAACAAATGTCAGGTTGTTCGCCGCGTCACTAGACGTCGTATGGTGTAAGCGGCCCTTCGATACGCCCAGTAGTTCAAAAGTAATGCAAAAATTATTCATTTTTTTTCAAATATCCAGGCACCCGCGCGACCTAGGAGGTTCAAACAAATGTCAGGTTGTTCGCCGCGTCACGAGACGTCGTATGGTCTAAGCGGCCCTTCGATACGCCCAGTAGTTCAAAAGTAATGCAAAAATTATTCAGTTTTTTTAAATATTACGGCACCCGCGCGACCTAGGAGGTTCAAACGAATGTCAGGTTGTTCGCCGCGTCACGAGACATCGTATGGTGTAAGCGGCCCTTCGATACGCCCAGTGGTTCAAAAGTAATGCAAAAATTATTCAGTTTTTTTCAAATATCTCGGCACCCAAGCGACCTAGGAGGTTCAAACGAATGTCAGGTTGTTCGCCGCGTCACGAGACGTTGTATGGTGTAAGCGGCCCTTCGGTACGCCCAGTGGTTCAAAAGTAATGCAAAAATTATTCAGTTTTTTCCAAATATCTCGGCACCCAAGCGACCTAGGAGGTTCAAACGAATGTCAGTTTGTTCGCCGCGTCACGAGACGTCGTATGGTGTAAGCGGCCCTTCGATACGCCCAGTGGTTCAAAAGTAATGCAAAAATTATTCATATTTTTTCAAATATCCAGGCACCCGCGCGACCTAGGAGGTTCAAACAAATGTCAGGTTGTTCGCCGCGTCACGAGACATCGTATGGTGTAAGCGGCCCTTCGATACGCCCAGTAGTTCAAAAGTAATGCAAAAATTATTCAGTTTTTTCCAAATATCTCGGCACCCGCGCGACCTAGGAGGTTCAAACGAATGTCAGGTTGTTCGCCGCGTCACGAGACGTCGTATGGTGTAAGCGGCCCTTCGATACGCCCAGTAGTTCAAAAGTAATGCAAAAATTATTAAGTTTTTTCCAAATATCTCGGCACCCGCGCGACCTAGGAGGTTCAAACAAATGTCAGGTTGTTCGCCACTTCACGAGACGTCGTATGGTGTAAGCGGCCCTTCGACACGCCCAGTGGTTCAAAAGTAATGCGAAAATTATTCAGTTTTTTCCAAATATCTCGGCACCCAAGCGACCTAGGAGGTTCAAACGAATGTCAGGTTGTTCGCCGCGTCACGAGACGTCGTATGGTGTAAGCGGCCTTTCGATATGCCCAGTGGTTCAAAAGTAATGCAAAAATTATTCAGTTTTTTTCAAATATTTCGGCACCCGCGCGACCTAGGAGGTTCAAACAAATGTCAGGTTGTTCGCCGCGTCACGAGACGTCGTATGGTCTAAGCGGCCCTTCGATACGCCCAGTAGTTCAAAAGTAATGCAAAAATTATTCAGTTTTTTTCAAATATCTCGGCACCCGCGCGACCTAGGAGGTTCAAACGAATGTCAGGTTGTTCGCCGCGTCACGAGACATCGTATGGTGTAAGCGGCCCTTCGATACGCCCAGTAGTTCAAAAGTAATGCAAAAATTATTCAGTTTTTTTCAAATATCTCGGCACCCAAGCGACCTAGGAGGTTCAAACGAATGTCAGGTTGTTCGCCGCGTCACGAGACGTCGTATGGTGTAAGCGGCCCTTCGATACGCCCAGTGGTTCAAAAGTAATGCAAAAATTATTCAGTTTTTTCCAAATATCTCGGCACCCAAGCGACCTAGGAGGTTCAAACGAATGTCAGGTTGTTCGCCGCGTCACGAGACGTCGTATGGTGTAAGCGGCCTTTCGATATGCCCAGTGGTTCAAAAGTAATGCAAAAATTATTCAGTTTTTTTCAAATATTTCGGCACCCGCGCGACCTAGGAGGTTCAAACAAATGTCAGGTTGTTCGCCGCGTCACGAGACGTCGTATGGTGTAAGCGGCCCTTCGATACGCCCAGTAGTTCAAAAGTAATGCAAAAATTATTCAGTTTTTTTCAAATATCTCGGCACCCGCGCGACTTCGGAGGTTCAAACAAATGTCAGGTTGTTCGCCGCGTCACGAGACGTCGTATGGTGTAAGCGGCCTTTCGATACGCCAAGTGGTTCAAAAGTAATGCAAAAATTATTCAGTTTTTTCCAAATATCTCGGCACCCGCGCGACCTAGGAGGTTCAAACAAATGTCAGGTTGTTCGCCGCGTCACGAGACGTCGTATGGTGTAAGCGGCCCTTCGATACGCCCAGTAGTTCAAAAGTAATGCAAAAATTATTCAGTTTTTTTCAAATATCTCGGCACCCGTGCGACCTAGGAGGTTCAAACAAATGTCAGGTTGTTCGCCGCGTGACGAGACGTCGTATGGTGTAAGCGGCCTTTCGATACGCCCAGTGGTTCAAAAGTAATGCAAAAATTATTCAGTTTTTTTCAAATATCCAGGCACCCGCGCGACCTAGGAGGTTCAAACGAATGTCAGGTTGTTCGCCGCGTCACGAGACGTCGTATGGTGTAAGCGGCCCTTCGATACGCCCAGTGGTTCAAAAGTAATGCAAAAATTATTCAGTTTTTTTCAAATATCTCGGCACCCGCGCGACCTAGGAGGTTTAAACAAATGTCAGGTTGTTCGCCGCGTCACGAGACGTCGTATGGTGTAAGCGGCCCTTCGATACGCCCAGTAGTTCAAAAGTAATGCAAAAATTATTCAGTTTTTTCCAAATATCTCGGCACCCGCGCGACCTAGGAGGTTCAAACAAATGTCAGGTTGTTCGCCGCGTGACGAGACGTCGTATGGTGTAAGCGGCCCTTCGATACGCCCAGTGGTTCAAAAGTAATGCAAAAATTATTCAGTTTTTTCCAAATATCTCGGCACCTGCGCGACCTAGGAGGTTCAAACAAATGTCAGGTTGTTCGCCGCGCCACGAGACGTCGTATGGTGTGAGCGGCCCTTCGATACGCCCAGTAGTTCAAAAGTAATGCAAAAATTATTCAGTTTTTTCCAAATATCTCGGCACCCGCGCGACCTAGGAGGTTCGAACGAATGTCAGGTTGTTCGCCGCGTCACGAAACGTCGTATGGTGTAAGCGGCCCTTCGATACGCCCAGTAGTTCAAAAGTAATGCAAAAATTATTCAGTTTTTTCCAAATATCTCGGCACCCGCGCGACCTAGGAGGTTCAAACAAATGTCAGGTTGTTCGCCGCCTGACGAGACGTCGTATGGTGTAAGCGGCCCTTCGATACGCCCAGTAGTTCAAAAGTAATGCAAAAATTATTCAGTTTTTTTCAAATATCTCGGCACCCGCGCGACCTAGGAGGTTCAAACGAATGTCAGGTTGTTCGCCGCGTCACGAGACGTCGTATGGTGTAAGCGGCCCTTCGATACGCCCAGTGGTTCAAAAGTAATGCAAAAATTATTCAGTTTTTTTCAAATATCTCGGCACCCGCGCGACCTAGGAGGTTCAAACGAATGTCAGGTTGTTCGCCGCGTCACGAGACGTCGTATGGTGTAAGCGGCCCTTCGATACGCCCAGTGGTTCAAAAGTAATGCAAAAATTATTCAGTTTTTTTCAAATATCTCGGCACCCAAGCGACCTAGGAGGTTCAAACAAATGTCAGGTTGTTCGCCGCGTGACGAGACGTCGTATGGTGTAAGCGGCCCTTCGATACGCCCAGTGGTTCAAAAGTAATGCAAAAATTATTCAGTTTTTTTCAAATATCTCGGCACCCAAGCGACCTAGGAGGTTCAGACGAATGTCAGGTTGTTCGCCGCGTCACGAGACATCGTATGGTGTAAGCGGCCCTTCGATACGCCCAGTAGTTCAAAAGTAATGCAAAAATTATTCAGTTTTTTCCAAATATCTCGGCACCCGCGCGACCTAGGAGGTTCAAACGAATGTCAGGTTGTTCGCCGCGTCACGAGACGTCGTATGGTAAAAGCGGCCCTTCGATACGCCCAGTAGTTCAAAAGTAATGCAAAAATTATTCAGTTTTTTCCAAATATCTCGGCACCCGCGCGACCTAGGAGGTTTAAACAAATGTCAGGTTGTTCGCCGCGTGACGAGACGTCGTATGGTGTAAGCGGCCCTTCGATACGCCCAGTGGTTCAAAAGTAATGCGAAAATTATTCAGTTTTTTCCAAATATCTCGGCACCCGCGCGACCTAGGAGGTTCAAACAAATGTCAGGTTGTTCCCCGCGTCACGAGACGTCGTATGGTGTAAGCGGCCCTTCGATACGCCCAGTAGTTCAAAAGTAATGCAAAAATTATTCAGTTTTTTCCAAATATCTCGGCACCCGCGCGACCTAGGAGGTTCAAACGAATGTCAGGTTGTTCGCCGCGTCACGAGACGTCGTATGGTGTAAGCGGCCCTTCGATACGCCCAGTGGTTCAAAAGTAATGCAAAAAGTATTCAGTTTTTTTCAAATATCTCGGCACCCGCGCGACCTAGGAGGTTCAAACAAATGTCAGTTTGTTCGCCGCGTCACGAGACGTCGTATGGTGTAAGCGGCCCTTCGATACGCCCAGTGGTTCAAAAGTAATGCAAAAATTATTCAGTTTTTTTCAAATATTTCGGCACCCGCGCGACCTAGGAGGTTAAAACAAATGTCAGGTGTTTCGCCGCGTCACGAGACGTCGTATGGTGTAAGCGGCCCTTCGATACGCCCAGTAGTTCAAAAGTAATGCAAAAATTATTCAGTTTTTTCCAAATATCTCGGCACCCGCGCGACCTAGGAGGTTCAAACAAATGTCAGGTTGTTCGCCGCGTCACGAGACGTCGTATGGTGTAAGCGGCCCTTCGATACGCCCAGTGGTTCAAAAGTAATGCAAAAATTATTCCGTTTTTTTCAAATATCTCGGCACCCGCGCGACCTAGGAGGTTCAAACAAATGTCAGGTTGTTCGCCGCGTCACGAGACGTCGTATGGTGTAAGCGGCCCTTCGATACGCCCAGTAGTTCAAAAGTAATGCAAAAATTATTCAGTTTTTTTCAAATAACCAGGCACCCGCGCGACCTAGGAGGTTCAAACAAATGTCAGGTTGTTCGCCGCGTGACGAGACGTCGTATGGTGTAAGCGGCCCTTTGATACGCCCAGTGGTTCAAAAGTAATGCAAAAATTATTCAGTTTTTTTCAAATATTTCGGCACCCGCGCGACCTAGGAGGTTCAAACGAATGTCAGGTTGTTCGCCGCGTCACGAGACGTCGTATGGTGTAAGCGGCCCTTCGATACGCCCAGTGGTTCAAAAGTAATGCGAAAATTATTCAGTTTTTTCCAAATATCTCGGCACCCGCGCGACCTAGGAGGTTCAAACAAATGTCAGGTTGTTCGCCGCGTCACGAGACGTCGTATGGTGTAAGCGGCCCTTCGATACGCCCAGTAGTTCAAAAGTAATGCAAAAATTATTAAGTTTTTTCCAAATATCCAGGCACCCGCGCGACCTAGGAGGTTCAAACGAATGTCAGGTTGTTCGCCGCGTCACGAGACGTCGTATGGTGTAAGCGGCCCTTCGATACGCCCAGTAGTTCAAAAGTAATGCAAAAATTATTCAGTTTTTTTCAAATATCTCGGCACCCGCGCGACCTAGGAGGTTCAAACGAATGTCAGGTTGTTCGCCGCGTCACGAGACATCGTATGGTGTAAGCGGCCCTTCGATACGCCTAGTAGTTCAAAAGTAATGCAAAAATTATTCAGTTTTTTCAAATATCTCGGCACCCGCGCGACCTAGGAGGTTCAAACAAATGTCAGGTTGTTCGCCGCGTCACGAGACATCGTATGGTGTAAGCGGCCCTTCGATACGCCCAGTGGTTCGAAAGTAATGCAAAAATTATTCGGTTCTTTCCAAATATCTCGGCACATGCGCGACCTAGGAGGTTCAAACAAATGGCAGGTTGTTCGCCGCGTCACGAGACGTCGTATGGTGTAAGCGGCCCTTAGATACGCCCAGTGGTTCAAAAGTAATGCGAATATTATTCAGTTTTTTTTAAATATCCAGGCACCCGCGCGACCTAGGAGGTTAAAACAAATGTCAGGTTGTTCGCCGCGTCACGAGACATCGTATGGTGTAAGCGGCCCTTCGATCCGCCCAGTAGTTCAAAAGTAATGCAAAAATTATTCAGTTTTTTCAAATATCTCGGCACCCGCGCGACCTAGGAGGTTCAAACAAATGTCAGGTTGTTCGCCGCGTCACGAGACATCGTATGGTGTAAGCGGCCCTTCGATACGCCCAGTGGTTCGAAAGTAATGCAAAAATTATTCGGTTCTTTCCAAATATCTCGGCACATGCGCGACCTAGGAGGTTCAAACAAATGGCAGGTTGTTCGCCGCGTCACGAGACGTCGTATGGTGTAAGCGGCCCTTAGATACGCCCAGTGGTTCAAAAGTAATGCGAATATTATTCAGTTTTTTTTAAATATCCAGGCACCCGCGCGACCTAGGAGGTTCAAACAAATGTCAGGTTGTTCGCCGCGTCACGAGACATCGTATGGTGTAAGCGGCCCTTCGATCCGCCCAGTAGTTCAAAAGTAATGCAAAAATTATTCAGTTTTTTTCAAATAACCAGGCACCCGCGCGACCTAGGAGGTTCAAACAAATGTCAGGTTGTTCGCCGCGTCACGAGACGTCGTATGGTGTAAGCGGCCCTCCGATACGCCCAGTAGTTCAAAAGTAATGCAAAAATTATTCAGTTTTTTTCAAATAACCAGGCACCCGCGCGACCTAGGAGGTTCAAACAAATGTCAGGTTGTTCGCCGCGTCACGAGACGTCGTATGGTGTAAGCGGCCCTCCGATACGCCCAGTAGTTCAAAAGTAATGCGAAAATTATTCAGTTTTTTCCAAATATCTCGGCACCCGCGCGACCTAGGAGGTTCAAACAAATGTCAGTTTGTTCGCCGCGTCACGAGACGTCGTATGGTGTGGGCGGCCCTTCGATACGCCCAGTAGTTCAAAAGTAATGCAAAAATTATTCAGTTTTTTTCAAATATCTCGGCACCCGCGCGACCTAGGAGGTTCAAACAAATGTCAGGTTGTTCGCCGCGTCACGAGACATCGTATGGTGTAAGCGGCCCTTCGATACGCCCAGTAGTTCAAAAGTAATGCAAAAATTATTCAGTTTTTTTCAAATATCCAGGCACCCGCGCGACCTAGGAGGTTCAAACAAATGTCAGGTTGTTCGCCGCGTCACGAGACATCGTATGGTGTAAGCGGCCCTTCGATACGCCCAGTGGTTCGAAAGTAATGCAAAAATTATTCGGTTCTTTCCAAATATCTCGGCACATGCGCGACCTAGGAGGTTCAAACAAATGTCAGGTTGTTCGCCGCGTCACGAGACATCGTATGGTGTAAGCGGCCCTTCGATCCGCCCAGTAGTTCAAAAGTAATGCAAAAATTATTCATTTTTTTTCAAATATCCAGGCACCCGCGCGACCTAGGAGGTTCAAACAAATGGCAGGTTGTTCGCCGCGTCACGAGACGTCGTATGGTGTAAGCGGCCCTTAGATACGCCCAGTGGTTCAAAAGTAATGCGAATATTATTCAGTTTTTTTTAAATATCCAGGCACCCGCGCGACCTAGGAGGTTCAAACAAATGTCAGGTTGTTCGCCGCGTCACGAGACGTCGTATGGTGTGAGCGGCCCTTCGATACGCCCAGTGGTTCAAAAGTAATGCAAAAATTATTCAGTTTTTTTCAAATATTTCGGCACCCGCGCGACCTAGGAGGTTCAAACAAATGTCATGTTGTTCGCCGCGTCACGAGACGTCGTATGGTGTAAGCGGCCCTTCGATACGCCCAGTGGTTCAAAAGTAATGCGAAAATTATTCAGTTTTTTCCAAATATCTCGGCACCCGCGCGACCTAGGAGGTTCAAACGAATGGCAGGTTGTTCGCCGCGTCACGAGACGTCGTATTATGTAAGCGGCCCTTAGATACGCCCAGTGGTTCAAAAGTAATGCGAATATTATTCAGTTTTTTTTAAATATCCAGGCACCCGCGTGACCTAGGAGGTTCAAACAAATGTCAGGTTGTTCGCCACGTCACGAGACATCGTATGGTGTAAGCGGCCCTTCGATACGCCCAGTAGTTCAAAAGTAATGCAAAAATTATTCATTTTTTTCCAAATATCCAGGCACCCGCGCGACCTAGGAGGTTCAAACGAATGTCAGGTTGTTCGCCGCGTCACGAGACATCGTATGGTGTAAGCGGCCCTTCGATACGCCTAGTAGTTCAAAAGTAATGCAAAAATTATTCAGTTTTTTCAAATATCTCGGCACCCGCGCGACCTAGGAGGTTCAAACAAATGTCAGGTTGTTCGCCGCGTCACGAGACATCGTATGGTGTAAGCGGCCCTTCGATACGCCCAGTGGTTCGAAAGTAATGCAAAAATTATTCGGTTCTTTCCAAATATCTCGGCACATGCGCGACCTAGGAGGTTCAAACAAATGGCAGGTTGTTCGCCGCGTCACGAGACGTCGTATGGTGTAAGCGGCCCTTAGATACGCCCAGTGGTTCAAAAGTAATGCGAATATTATTCAGTTTTTTTTAAATATCCAGGCACCCGCGCGACCTAGGAGGTTAAAACAAATGTCAGGTTGTTCGCCGCGTCACGAGACATCGTATGGTGTAAGCGGCCCTTCGATCCGCCCAGTAGTTCAAAAGTAATGCAAAAATTATTCAGTTTTTTCAAATATCTCGGCACCCGCGCGACCTAGGAGGTTCAAACAAATGTCAGGTTGTTCGCCGCGTCACGAGACATCGTATGGTGTAAGCGGCCCTTCGATACGCCCAGTGGTTCGAAAGTAATGCAAAAATTATTCGGTTCTTTCCAAATATCTCGGCACATGCGCGACCTAGGAGGTTCAAACAAATGGCAGGTTGTTCGCCGCGTCACGAGACGTCGTATGGTGTAAGCGGCCCTTAGATACGCCCAGTGGTTCAAAAGTAATGCGAATATTATTCAGTTTTTTTTAAATATCCAGGCACCCGCGCGACCTAGGAGGTTCAAACAAATGTCAGGTTGTTCGCCGCGTCACGAGACATCGTATGGTGTAAGCGGCCCTTCGATCCGCCCAGTAGTTCAAAAGTAATGCAAAAATTATTCAGTTTTTTTCAAATAACCAGGCACCCGCGCGACCTAGGAGGTTCAAACAAATGTCAGGTTGTTCGCCGCGTCACGAGACGTCGTATGGTGTAAGCGGCCCTCCGATACGCCCAGTAGTTCAAAAGTAATGCAAAAATTATTCAGTTTTTTTCAAATAACCAGGCACCCGCGCGACCTAGGAGGTTCAAACAAATGTCAGGTTGTTCGCCGCGTCACGAGACGTCGTATGGTGTAAGCGGCCCTCCGATACGCCCAGTAGTTCAAAAGTAATGCGAAAATTATTCAGTTTTTTCCAAATATCTCGGCACCCGCGCGACCTAGGAGGTTCAAACAAATGTCAGTTTGTTCGCCGCGTCACGAGACGTCGTATGGTGTGGGCGGCCCTTCGATACGCCCAGTAGTTCAAAAGTAATGCAAAAATTATTCAGTTTTTTTCAAATATCTCGGCACCCGCGCGACCTAGGAGGTTCAAACAAATGTCAGGTTGTTCGCCGCGTCACGAGACATCGTATGGTGTAAGCGGCCCTTCGATACGCCCAGTAGTTCAAAAGTAATGCAAAAATTATTCAGTTTTTTTCAAATATCCAGGCACCCGCGCGACCTAGGAGGTTCAAACAAATGTCAGGTTGTTCGCCGCGTCACGAGACATCGTATGGTGTAAGCGGCCCTTCGATACGCCCAGTGGTTCGAAAGTAATGCAAAAATTATTCGGTTCTTTCCAAATATCTCGGCACATGCGCGACCTAGGAGGTTCAAACAAATGTCAGGTTGTTCGCCGCGTCACGAGACATCGTATGGTGTAAGCGGCCCTTCGATCCGCCCAGTAGTTCAAAAGTAATGCAAAAATTATTCATTTTTTTTCAAATATCCAGGCACCCGCGCGACCTAGGAGGTTCAAACAAATGGCAGGTTGTTCGCCGCGTCACGAGACGTCGTATGGTGTAAGCGGCCCTTAGATACGCCCAGTGGTTCAAAAGTAATGCGAATATTATTCAGTTTTTTTTAAATATCCAGGCACCCGCGCGACCTAGGAGGTTCAAACAAATGTCAGGTTGTTCGCCGCGTCACGAGACGTCGTATGGTGTGAGCGGCCCTTCGATACGCCCAGTGGTTCAAAAGTAATGCAAAAATTATTCAGTTTTTTTCAAATATTTCGGCACCCGCGCGACCTAGGAGGTTCAAACAAATGTCATGTTGTTCGCCGCGTCACGAGACGTCGTATGGTGTAAGCGGCCCTTCGATACGCCCAGTGGTTCAAAAGTAATGCGAAAATTATTCAGTTTTTTCCAAATATCTCGGCACCCGCGCGACCTAGGAGGTTCAAACGAATGGCAGGTTGTTCGCCGCGTCACGAGACGTCGTATTATGTAAGCGGCCCTTAGATACGCCCAGTGGTTCAAAAGTAATGCGAATATTATTCAGTTTTTTTTAAATATCCAGGCACCCGCGTGACCTAGGAGGTTCAAACAAATGTCAGGTTGTTCGCCACGTCACGAGACATCGTATGGTGTAAGCGGCCCTTCGATACGCCCAGTAGTTCAAAAGTAATGCAAAAATTATTCATTTTTTTCCAAATATCCAGGCACCCGCGCGACCTAGGAGGTTCAAACGAATGTCAGGTTGTTCGCCGCGTCACGAGACGTCGTATGGTGTAAGCGGCCCTTCGATACGCCCAGTAGTTCAAAAGTAATGCAAAAATTATTCATTTTTTTTCAAATAACCAGGCACCCGCGCGACCTAGGAGGTTCAAACAAATGTCAGGTTGTTCGCCGCGTCACGAGACATCGTATGGTGTAAGCGGCCCTTCGATACGCCCAGTAGTTCAAAAGTAATGCAAAAATTATTCAGTTTTTTCAAATATCTCGGCACCCGCGCGACCTAGGAGGTTCAAACAAATGTCAGGTTGTTCGCCGCGTCACGAGACATCGTATGGTGTAAGCGGCCCTTCGATACGCCCAGTGGTTCGAAAGTAATGCAAAAATTATTCGGTTCTTTCCAAATATCTCGGCACATGCGCGACCTAGGAGGTTCAAACAAATGGCAGGTTGTTCGCCGCGTCACGAGACGTCGTATGGTGTAAGCGGCCCTTAGATACGCCCAGTGGTTCAAAAGTAATGCGAATATTATTCAGTTTTTTTCAAATATCTCGGCACCCGCGCGACCTAGGAGGTTCAAACAAATGTCAGGTTGTTCGCCGCGTCACGAGACGTCGTATGGTGTGAGCGGCCCTTCGATACGCCCAGTGGTTCAAAAGTAATGCAAAAATTATTCAGTTTTTTTCAAATATTTCGGCACCCGCGCGACCTAGGAGGTTCAAACAAATGTCATGTTGTTCGCCGCGTCACGAGACGTCGTATGGTGTAAGCGGCCCTTCGATACGCCCAGTGGTTCAAAAGTAATGCGAAAATTATTCAGTTTTTTCCAAATATCTCGGCACCCGCGCGACCTAGGAGGTTCAAACGAATGGCAGGTTGTTCGCCGCGTCACGAGACGTCGTATGGTGTAAGCGGCCCTTAGATACGCCCAGTGGTTCAAAAGTAATGCGAATATTATTCAGTTTTTTTTAAATATCCAAGCACCCGCGCGACCTAGGAGGTTCAAACAAATGTCAGGTTGTTCGCCGCGTCACGAGACATCGTATGGTGTAAGCGGCCCTTCGATCCGCCCAGTAGTTCAAAAGTAATGCAAAAATTATTCATTTTTTTTCAAATATCCAGGCACCCGCGCGACCTAGGAGGTTCAAACAAATGTCAGGTTGTTCGCCACGTCACGAGACATCGTATGGTGTGGGCGGCCCTCCGATACGCCCAGTAGTTCAAAAGTAATGCGAAAATTATTCAGTTTTTTCCAAATATCTCGGCACCCGCGCGACCTAGGAGGTTCAAACAAATGTCAGTTTGTTCGCCGCGTCACGAGACGTCGTATGGTGTGGGCGGCCCTTCGATACGCCCAGTAGTTCAAAAGTAATGCAAAAATTATTCAGTTTTTTTCAAATATCTCGGCACCCGCACGACCTAGGAGGTTCAAACAAATGTCAGGTTGTTCGCCGCGTCACGAGACATCGTATGGTGTAAGCGGCCCTTCGATCCGCCCAGTAGTTCAAAAGTAATGCAAAAATTATTAATTTTTTTTCAAATATCCAGGCACCCGCGCGACCTAGGAGGTTCAAACAAATGTCAGGTTGTTCGCCACGTCACGAGACATCGTATGGTGTAAGCGGCCCTTCGATCCGCCCAGTAGTTCAAAAGTAATGCAAAAATTATTCATTTTTTTTCAAATATCTCGGCACCCGCGCGACCTAGGAGGTTCAAACAAATGTCAGGTTGTTCGCCGCGTCACGAGACGTCGTATGGTGTAAGCGGCCCTTCGATACGCCCAGTAGTTCAAAAGTAATGCAAAAATTATTCAGTTTTTTTCAAATATCTCGGCACCCGCGCGACCTAGGAGGTTCAAACGAATGTCAGGTTGTTCGCCGCGTCACGAGACATCGTATGGTGTAAGCGGCCCTTCGATACGCCCAGTGGTTCAAAAGTAATGCGAAAATTATTCAGTTTTTTCCAAATATCTCGGCACCCGCGCGACCTAGGAGGTTCAAACAAATGTCAGGTTGTTCGCCGCGTCACGAGACGTCGTATGGTGTAAGCGGCCCTTCGATACGCCCAGTAGTTCAAAAGTAATGCAAAAATTATTAAGTTTTTTCCAAATATCCAGGCACCCGCGCGACCTAGGAGGTTCAAACGAATGTCAGGTTGTTCGCCGCGTCACGAGACGTCGTATGGTGTAAGCGGCCCTTCGATACGCCCAGTAGTTCAAAAGTAATGCAAAAATTATTCAGTTTTTTTCAAATATCTCGGCACCCGCGCGACCTAGGAGGTTCAAACGAATGTCAGGTTGTTCGCCGCGTCACGAGACATCGTATGGTGTAAGCGGCCCTTCGATACGCCCAGTAGTTCAAAAGTAATGCAAAAATTATTCATTTTTTTCCAAATATCCAGGCACCCGCGCGATCTAGGAGGTTCAAACGAATGTCAGGTTGTTCGCCGCGTCACGAGACGTCGTATGGTGTAAGCGGCCCTTCGATACGCCCAGTAGTTCAAAAGTAATGCAAAAATTATTCATTTTTTTTCAAATAACCAGGCACCCGCGCGACCTAGGAGGTTCAAACAAATGTCAGGTTGTTCGCCGCGTCACGAGACATCGTATGGTGTAAGCGGCCCTTCGATACGCCCAGTAGTTCAAAAGTAATGCAAAAATTATTCAGTTTTTTCAAATATCTCGGCACCCGCGCGACCTAGGAGGTTCAAACAAATGTCAGGTTGTTCGCCGCGTCACGAGACATCGTATGGTGTAAGCGGCCCTTCGATACGCCCAGTGGTTCGAAAGTAATGCAAAAATTATTCGGTTCTTTCCAAATATCTCGGCACATGCGCGACCTAGGAGGTTCAAACAAATGGCAGGTTGTTCGCCGCGTCACGAGACGTCGTATGGTGTAAGCGGCCCTTAGATACGCCCAGTGGTTCAAAAGTAATGCGAATATTATTCAGTTTTTTTTAAATATCTCGGCACCCGCGCGACCTAGGAGGTTCAAACAATTGTCAGGTTGTTCGCCGCGTGACGAGACGTCGTATGGTGTAAGCGGCCCTTCGATACGCCCAGTGGTTCAAAAGTAATGCAAAAATTATTCAGTTTTTTCCAAATATCTCGGCACCTGCGCGACCTAGGAGGTTCAAACAAATGTCAGGTTGTTCGCCGCGTCACGAGACGTCGTATGGTCTAAGCGGCCCTTCGATACGCCCAGTGGTTCAAAAGTAATGCAAAAATTATTGAGTTTTTTTCAAATATCTCGGCACCCGCGCGACCTAGGAGGTTCAAACGAATGTCAGGTTGTTCGCCGCGTCACGAGACGTCGTATGGTGTAAGCGGCCCTTCGATGCGCCCAGTAGTTCAAAAGTAATGCAAAAATTATTCAGTTTTTTTCAAATATCTCGGCACCCGCGCGACCTAGGAGGTTCAAACAAATGTCAGGTTGTTCGCCGCGTCACGAGACGTCGTATGGTGTAAGCGGCCCTTCGATACGCCCAGTGGTTCAAAAGTAATGCAAAAATTATTCAGTTTTTTCCAAATATCTCGGCACCTGCGCGACCTAGGAGGTTCAAACAAATGTCAGGTTGTTCGCCGCGTCACGAGACGTCGTATGGTCTAAGCGGCCCTTCGATACGCCCAGTGGTTCAAAAGTAATGCAAAAATTATTGAGTTTTTTTCAAATATCTCGGCACCCGCGCGACCTAGGAGGTTCAAACGAATGTCAGGTTGTTCGCCGCGTCACGAGACGTCGTATGGTGTAAGCGGCCCTTCGATACGCCCAGTGGTTCAAAAGTAATGCAAAAATTATTCAGTTTTTTTCAAATATCTCGGCACCCGCGCGACCTAGGAGGTTCAAACAAATGTCAGGTTGTTCGCCGCGTCACGAGACATCGTATGGTGTAAGCGGCCCTTCGATACGCCCAGTGGTTCAAAAGTAATGCAAAAATTATTCAGTTTTTTTCAAATATCTCGGCACCCGCGCGACCTAGGAGGTTCAAACAAATGTCAGGTTGTTCGCCGCGTCACGAGACATCGTATGGTGTAAGCGGCCCTTCGATACGCCCAGTAGTTCAAAAGTAATGCAAAAATTATTCAGTTTTTTTCAAATATCTCGGCACCCGCGCGACCTAGGAGGTTCAAACGAATGTCAGGTTGTTCGCCGCGTCACGAGACGTCGTATGGTGTAAGCGGCCCTTCGATACGCCCAGTGGTTCAAAAGTAATGCAAAAATTATTCAGTTTTTTTCAAATATCTCGGCACCCGCGCGACCTAGGAGGTTCAAACGAATGTCAGGTTGTTCGCCGCGTCACGAGACGTCGTATGGTGTAAGCGGCCCTTCGATACGCCCAGTGGTTCAAAAGTAATGAAAAAATTATTCAGTTTTTTTCAAATATCTCGGCACCCAAGCGACCTAGGAGGTTCAAACAAATGTCAGGTTGTTCGCCGCGTCACGAGACGTCGTATGGTGTAAGCGGCCCTTCGATACGCCCAGTGGTTCAAAAGTAATGCAAAAATTATTCAGTTTTTTTTCAAATATCTCGGCACCCGCGCGACCTAGGAGGTTCAAACGAATGTCAGGTTGTTCGCCGCGTCACGAGACGTCGTATGGTATAAGCGGCCCTTCGATACGCCCAGTGGTTCAAAAGTAATGCAAAAATTATTCATTTTTTTTCAAATATTCAGGCACCCGCGCGACCTAGGAGGTTCAAACAAATGTCAGGTTGTTCGCCGCGTCACGAGACATCGTATGGTGTAAGCGGCCCTTCGATACGCCCAGTAGTTCAAAAGTAATGCAAAAATTATTCAGTTTTTTCCAAATATCTCGGCACCCGCGCGACCTAGGAGGTTCAAACAAATGTCAGGTTGTTCGCCACTTCACGAGACGTCGTATGGTGTAAGCCGCCCTTCGACACGCCCAGTGGTTCAAAAGTAATGCGAAAATTATTCAGTTTTTTTTAAATATCTCGGCACCCGCGCGACCTAGGAGGTTCAAACAAATGTCAGGTTGTTCGCCGCGTCACTAGACGTCGTATGGTGTAAGCGGCCCTTCGATACGCCCAGTAGTTCAAAAGTAATGCAAAAATTATTCATTTTTTTTCAAATATCCAGGCACCCGCGCGACCTAGGAGGTTCAAACAAATGTCAGGTTGTTCGCCGCGTCACGAGACGTCGTATGGTCTAAGCGGCCCTTCGATACGCCCAGTAGTTCAAAAGTAATGCAAAAATTATTCAGTTTTTTTAAATATTACGGCACCCGCGCGACCTAGGAGGTTCAAACGAATGTCAGGTTGTTCGCCGCGTCACGAGACATCGTATGGTGTAAGCGGCCCTTCGATACGCCCAGTGGTTCAAAAGTAATGCAAAAATTATTCAGTTTTTTTCAAATATCTCGGCACCCAAGCGACCTAGGAGGTTCAAACGAATGTCAGGTTGTTCGCCGCGTCACGAGACGTTGTATGGTGTAAGCGGCCCTTCGGTACGCCCAGTGGTTCAAAAGTAATGCAAAAATTATTCAGTTTTTTCCAAATATCTCGGCACCCAAGCGACCTAGGAGGTTCAAACGAATGTCAGTTTGTTCGCCGCGTCACGAGACGTCGTATGGTGTAAGCGGCCCTTCGATACGCCCAGTGGTTCAAAAGTAATGCAAAAATTATTCATATTTTTTCAAATATCCAGGCACCCGCGCGACCTAGGAGGTTCAAACAAATGTCAGGTTGTTCGCCGCGTCACGAGACATCGTATGGTGTAAGCGGCCCTTCGATACGCCCAGTAGTTCAAAAGTAATGCAAAAATTATTCAGTTTTTTCCAAATATCTCGGCACCCGCGCGACCTAGGAGGTTCAAACGAATGTCAGGTTGTTCGCCGCGTCACGAGACGTCGTATGGTGTAAGCGGCCCTTCGATACGCCCAGTGGTTCAAAAGTAATGCGAAAATTATTCAGTTTTTTCCAAATATCTCGGCACCCGGACGACCTAGGAGGTTCAAACAAATGTCAGGTTGTTCGCCGCGTCACGAGACGTCGTATGGTCTAAGCGGCCCTTCGATACGCCCAGTAGTTCAAAAGTAATGCAAAAATTATTCAGTTTTTTTCAAATATCTCGGCACCCGCGCGACCTAGGAGGTTCAAACGAATGTCAGGTTGTTCGCCGCGTCACGAGACATCGTATGGTGTAAGCGGCCCTTCGATACGCCCAGTAGTTCAAAAGTAATGCAAAAATTATTCAGTTTTTTTCAAATATCTCGGCACCCAAGCGACCTAGGAGGTTCAAACGAATGTCAGGTTGTTCGCCGCGTCACGAGACGTCGTATGGTGTAAGCGGCCCTTCGATACGCCCAGTGGTTCAAAAGTAATGCAAAAATTATTCAGTTTTTTCCAAATATCTCGGCACCCAAGCGACCTAGGAGGTTCAAACGAATGTCAGGTTGTTCGCCGCGTCACGAGACGTCGTATGGTGTAAGCGGCCTTTCGATATGCCCAGTGGTTCAAAAGTAATGCAAAAATTATTCAGTTTTTTTCAAATATTTCGGCACCCGCGCGACCTAGGAGGTTCAAACAAATGTCAGGTTGTTCGCCGCGTCACGAGACGTCGTATGGTGTAAGCGGCCCTTCGATACGCCCAGTAGTTCAAAAGTAATGCAAAAATTATTCAGTTTTTTTCAAATATCTCGGCACCCGCGCGACTTCGGAGGTTCAAACAAATGTCAGGTTGTTCGCCGCGTCACGAGACGTCGTATGGTGTAAGCGGCCTTTCGATACGCCAAGTGGTTCAAAAGTAATGCAAAAATTATTCAGTTTTTTCCAAATATCTCGGCACCCGCGCGACCTAGGAGGTTCAAACAAATGTCAGGTTGTTCGCCGCGTCACGAGACGTCGTATGGTGTAAGCGGCCCTTCGATACGCCCAGTAGTTCAAAAGTAATGCAAAAATTATTCAGTTTTTTTCAAATATCTCGGCACCCGTGCGACCTAGGAGGTTCAAACAAATGTCAGGTTGTTCGCCGCGTGACGAGACGTCGTATGGTGTAAGCGGCCCTTCGATACGCCCAGTGGTTCAAAAGTAATGCAAAAATTATTCAGTTTTTTTCAAATATCCAGGCACCCGCGCGACCTAGGAGGTTCAAACGAATGTCAGGTTGTTCGCCGCGTCACGAGACGTCGTATGGTGTAAGCGGCCCTTCGATACGCCCAGTGGTTCAAAAGTAATGCAAAAATTATTCAGTTTTTTTCAAATATCTCGGCACCCGCGCGACCTAGGAGGTTTAAACAAATGTCAGGTTGTTCGCCGCGTCACGAGACGTCGTATGGTGTAAGCGGCCCTTCGATACGCCCAGTAGTTCAAAAGTAATGCAAAAATTATTCAGTTTTTTTCAAATATCTCGGCACCCGCGCGACCTAGGAGGTTCAAACAAATGTCAGGTTGTTCGCCGCGTGACGAGACGTCGTATGGTGTAAGCGGCCCTTCGATACGCCCAGTGGTTCAAAAGTAATGCAAAAATTATTCAGTTTTTTCCAAATATCTCGGCACCTGCGCGACCTAGGAGGTTCAAACAAATGTCAGGTTGTTCGCCGCGCCACGAGACGTCGTATGGTGTGAGCGGCCCTTCGATACGCCCAGTAGTTCAAAAGTAATGCAAAAATTATTCAGTTTTTTCCAAATATCTCGGCACCCGCGCGACCTAGGAGGTTCGAACGAATGTCAGGTTGTTCGCCGCGTCACGAGACGTCGTATGGTGTAAGCGGCCCTTCGATACGCCCAGTAGTTCAAAAGTAATGCAAAAATTATTCAGTTTTTTCCAAATATCTCGGCACCCGCGCGACCTAGGAGGTTCAAACAAATGTCAGGTTGTTCGCCGCGTGACGAGACGTCGTATGGTGTAAGCGGCCCTTCGATACGCCCAGTGGTTCAAAAGTAATGCAAAAATTATTCAGTTTTTTTCAAATATCTCGGCACCCAAGCGACCTAGGAGGTTCAGACGAATGTCAGGTTGTTCGCCGCGTCACGAGACATCGTATGGTGTAAGCGGCCCTTCGATACGCCCAGTAGTTCAAAAGTAATGCAAAAATTATTCAGTTTTTTCCAAATATCTCGGCACCCGCGCGACCTAGGAGGTTCAAACGAATGTCAGGTTGTTCGCCGCGTCACGAGACGTCGTATGGTAAAAGCGGCCCTTCGATACGCCCAGTAGTTCAAAAGTAATGCAAAAATTATTCAGTTTTTTCCAAATATCTCGGCACCCGCGCGACCTAGGAGGTTTAAACAAATGTCAGGTTGTTCGCCGCGTGACGAGACGTCGTATGGTGTAAGCGGCCCTTCGATACGCCCAGTGGTTCAAAAGTAATGCGAAAATTATTCAGTTTTTTCCAAATATCTCGGCACCCGCGCGACCTAGGAGGTTCAAACAAATGTCAGGTTGTTCCCCGCGTCACGAGACGTCGTATGGTGTAAGCGGCCCTTCGATACGCCCAGTAGTTCAAAAGTAATGCAAAAATTATTCAGTTTTTTCCAAATATCTCGGCACCCGCGCGACCTAGGAGGTTCAAACGAATGTCAGGTTGTTCGCCGCGTCACGAGACGTCGTATGGTGTAAGCGGCCCTTCGATACGCCCAGTGGTTCAAAAGTAATGCAAAAATTATTCAGTTTTTTTCAAATATCTCGGCACCCGCGCGACCTAGGAGGTTCAAACGAATGTCAGGTTGTTCGCCGCGTCACGAGACGTCGTATGGTGTAAGCGGCCCTTCGATACGCCCAGTGGTTCAAAAGTAATGCAAAAATTATTCAGTTTTTTTCAAATATCTCGGCACCCGCGCGACCTAGGAGGTTCAAACAAATGTCAGGTTGTTCGCCGCGTGACGAGACGTCGTATGGTGTAAGCGGCCCTTCGATACGCCCAGTGGTTCAAAAGTAATGCAAAAATTATTCAGTTTTTTTCAAATATCTCGGCACCCGCGCGACCTAGGAGGTTCAAACGAATGTCAGGTTGTTCGCCGCGTCACGAGACGTCGTATGGTGTAAGCGGCCCTTCGATACGCCCAGTGGTTCAAAAGTAATGCAAAAATTATTCAGTTTTTTCCAAATATCTCGGCACCCGCGCGACCTAGGAGGTTCAAACGAATGTCAGGTTGTTCGCCGCGTTACGAGACGTCGTATGGTGTAAGCGGCCCTTCGATACGCCCAGTAGTACAAAAGTAATGCAAAAAATATTCAGTTTTTTTCAAATATCTCGGCACCCGCGCGACCTAGGAGGTTCAAACAAATGTCAGGTTGTTCGCCGCGTGACGAGACGTCGTATGGTGTAAGCGGCTTTTCGATACGCCCAGTAGTTCTAAAGTAATGCAAAAATTTATCAGTTTTTTTCAAATATCTCGGCACCCGCGCGACCTAGGATGTTTAAACAAATGTCAGGTTGTTCGCCGCGTGACGAGACGTCGTATGGTGTAAGCGGCCCTTCGATACGCCCAGTGGTTCAAAAGTAATGCAAAAATTATTCAGTTTTTTCCAAATATCTCGGCACCCAAGCGACCTAGGAGGTTCAAACGAATGTCAGGTTGTTCGCCGCGTCACGAGACGTCGTATGGTGTAAGCGGCCTTTCGATATGCCCAGTGGTTCAAAAGTAATGCAAAAATTATTCAGTTTTTTTCAAATATTTCGGCACCCGCGCGACCTAGGAGGTTCAAACAAATGTCAGGTTGTTCGCCGCGTCACGAGACGTCGTATGGTGTAAGCGGCCCTTCGATACGCCCAGTAGTTCAAAAGTAATGCAAAAATTATTCAGTTTTTTTCAAATATCTCGGCACCCGCGCGACCTCGGAGGTTCAAACAAATGTCAGGTTGTTCGCCGCGTCACGAGACGTCGTATGGTGTAAGCGGCCTTTCGATACGCCCAGTGGTTCAAAAGTAATGCAAAAATTATTCAGTTTTTTCCAAATATCTCGGCACCCGCGCGACCTAGGAGGTTCAAACAAATGTCAGGTTGTTCGCCGCGTCACGAGACGTCGTATGGTGTAAGCGGCCCTTCGATACGCCCAGTAGTTCAAAAGTAATGCAAAAATTATTCAGTTTTTTTCAAATATCTCGGCACCCGCGCGACCTAGGAGGTTCAAACAAATGTCAGGTTGTTCGCCGCGTGACGAGACGTCGTATGGTGTAAGCGGCCCTTCGATACGCCCAGTGGTTCAAAAGTAATGCAAAAATTATTCAGTTTTTTTCAAATATCCAGGCACCCGCGCGACCTAGGAGGTTCAAACGAATGTCAGGTTGTTCGCCGCGTCACGAGACGTCGTATGGTGTAAGCGGCCCTTCGATACGCCCAGTGGTTCAAAAGTAATGCAAAAATTATTCAGTTTTTTTCAAATATCTCGGCACCCGCGCGACCTAGGAGGTTTAAACAAATGTCAGGTTGTTCGCCGCGTCACGAGACGTCGTATGGTGTAAGCGGCCCTTCGATACGCCCAGTAGTTCAAAAGTAATGCAAAAATTATTCAGTTTTTTTCAAATATCTCGGCACCCGCGCGACCTAGGAGGTTCAAACAAATGTCAGGTTGTTCGCCGCGTGACAAGACGTCGTATGGTGTAAGCGGCCCTTCGATACGCCCAGTGGTTCAAAAGTAATGCAAAAATTATTCAGTTTTTTCCAAATATCTCGGCACCCGCGCGACCTAGGAGGTTCAAACAAATGTCAGGTTGTTCGCCGCGTCACGAGACGTCGTATGGTGTGAGCGGCCCTTCGATACGCCCAGTAGTTCAAAAGTAATGCAAAAATTATTCAGTTTTTTCCAAATATCTCGGCACCCGCGCGACCTAGGAGGTTCGAACGAATGTCAGGTTGTTCGCCGCGTCACGAGACGTCGTATGGTGTAAGCGGCCCTTCGATACGCCCAGTAGTTCAAAAGTAATGCAAAAATTATTCAGTTTTTTCCAAATATCTCGGCACCCGCGCGACCTAGGAGGTTCAAACAAATGTCAGGTTGTTCGCCGCGTGACGAGACGTCGTATGGTGTAAGCGGCCCTTCGATACGCCCAGTAGTTCAAAAGTAATGCAAAAATTATTCAGTTTTTTTCAAATATCTCGGCACCCGCGCGACCTAGGAGGTTCAAACGAATGTCAGGTTGTTCGCCGCGTCACGAGACGTCGTATGGTGTAAGCGGCCCTTCGATACGCCCAGTGGTTCAAAAGTAATGCAAAAATTATTCAGTTTTTTTCAAATATCTCGGCACCCACGCGACCTAGGAGGTTCAAACGAATGTCAGGTTGTTCGCCGCGTCACGAGACGTCGTATGGTGTAAGCGGCCCTTCGATACGCCCAGTGGTTCAAAAGTAATGCAAAAATTATTCAGTTTTTTTCAAATATCTCGGCACCCAAGCGACCTAGGAGGTTCAAACAAATGTCAGGTTGTTCGCCGCGTGACGAGACGTCGTATGGTGTAAGCGGCCCTTCGATACGCCCAGTGGTTCAAAAGTAATGCAAAAATTATTCAGTTTTTTTCAAATATCTCGGCACCCAAGCGACCTAGGAGGTTCAAACGAATGTCAGGTTGTTCGCCGCGTCACGAGACATCGTATGGTGTAAGCGGCCCTTCGATACGCCCAGTAGTTCAAAAGTAATGCAAAAATTATTCAGTTTTTTCCAAATATCTCGGCACCCGCGCGACCTAGGAGGTTCAAACAAATGTCAGGTTGTTCGCCGCGTCACGAGACGTCGTATGGTGTAAGCGGCCCTTCGATACGCCCAGTAGTTCAAAAGTAATGCAAAAATTATTCAGTTTTTTCCAAATATCTCGGCACCCGCGCGACCTAGGAGGTTCAAACAAATGTCAGGTTGTTCGCCGCGTGACGAGACGTCGTATGGTGTAAGCGGCCCTTCGATACGCCCAGTGGTTCAAAAGTAATGCGAAAATTATTCAGTTTTTTCCAAATATCTCGGCACCCGCGCGACCTAGGAGGTTCAAACAAATGTCAGGTTGTTCCCCGCGTCACGAGACGTCGTATGGTGTAAGCGGCCCTTCGATACGCCCAGTAGTTCAAAAGTAATGCAAAAATTATTCAGTTTTTTCCAAATATCTCGGCACCCGCGCGACCTAGGAGGTTCAAACGAATGTCAGGTTGTTCGCCGCGTCACGAGACGTCGTATGGTGTAAGCGGCCCTTCGATACGCCCAGTGGTTCAAAAGTAATGCAAAAATTATTCAGTTTTTTTCAAATATATCGGCACCCGCGCGACCTAGGAGGTTCAAACGAATGTCAGGTTGTTCGCCGCGTCACGAGACGTCGTATGGTGTAAGCGGCCCTTCGATACGCCCAGTGGTTCAAAAGTAATGCAAAAATTATTCAGTTTTTTTCAAATATCTCGGCACCCGCGCGACCTAGGAGGTTCAAACAAATGTCAGGTTGTTCGCCGCGTGACGAGACGTCGTATGGTGTAAGCGGCCCTTCGATACGCCCAGTGGTTCAAAAGTAATGCAAAAAATTATTCAGTTTTTTTCAAATATCTCGGCACCCAAGCGACCTAGGAGGTTCAAACGAATGTCAGGTTGTTCGCCGCGTCACGAGACGTCGTATGGTGTAAGCGGCCCTTCGATACGCCCAGTGGTTCAAAAGTAATGCAAAAATTATTCAGTTTTTTCCAAATATCTCGGCACCCGCGCGACCTAGGAGGTTCAAACGAATGTCAGGTTGTTCGCCGCGTCACGAGACGTCGTATGGTGTAAGCGGCCCTTCGATACGCCCAGTGGTTCAAAAGTAATGCAAAAATTATTCAGTTTTTTTCAAATATCTCGGCACCCAAGCGACCTAGGAGGTTCAAACAAATGTCAGGTTGTTCGCCGCGTGACGAGACGTCGTATGGTGTAAGCGGCCCTTCGAAACGCCCAGTGGTTCAGAAGTAATGCAAAAATTATTCAGTTTTTTTCAAATATCTCGGCACCCAAGCGACCTAGGAGGTTCAAACGAATGTCAGGTTGTTCGCCGCGTCACGAGACATCGTATGGTGTAAGCGGCCCTTCGATACGCCCAGTAGTTCAAAAGTAATGCAAAAATTATTCAGTTTTTTCCAAATATCTCGGCACCCGCGCGACCTAGGAGGTTCAAACGAATGTCAGGTTGTTCGCCGCGTCACGAGACGTCGTATGGTGTAAGCGGCCCTTCGATACGCCCAGTAGTTCAAAAGTAATGCAAAAATTATTCAGTTTTTTCCAAATATCTCGGCACCCGCGCGACCTAGGAGGTTCAAACAAATGTCAGGTTGTTCGCCGCGTGACGAGACGTCGTATGGTGTAAGCGGCCCTTCGATACGCCCAGTGGTTCAAAAGTAATGCGAAAATTATTCAGTTTTTTCCAAATATCTCGGCACCCGCGCGACCTAGGAGGTTCAAACAAATGTCAGGTTGTTCCCCGCGTCACGAGACGTCGTATGGTGTAAGCGGCCCTTCGATACGCCCAGTAGTTCAAAAGTAATGCAAAAATTATTCAGTTTTTTCCAAATATCTCGGCACCCGCGCGACCTAGGAGGTTCAAACGAATGTCAGGTTGTTCGCCGCGTCACGAGACGTCGTATGGTGTAAGCGGCCCTTCGATACGCCCAGTAGTTCAAAAGTAATGCAAAAATTATTCATTTTTTTCCAAATATCTCGGCACCCGCGCGACCTAGGAGGTTCAAACGAAAGTCAGGTTGTTTGCCGCGTCACGAGACGTCGTATGGTGTAAGCGGCCCTTCGATACGCCCAGTAGTTCAAAAGTAATGCAAAAATTATTAAGTTTTTTCCAAATATCTCGGCACCCGCGTGACCTAGGAGGTTCAAACAAATGTCAGGTTGTTCGCCGCGTCACGAGACGTCGTATGGTGTAAGCGGCCCTTCGATACGCCCAGTAGTTTAAAAGTAATGCAAAAATTATTCAGTTTTTTTCAAATATCTCGGCACCCGCGCGACCTAGGAGGTTCAAACAAATGTCAGGTTGTTCGCCGCGTCACGAGACGTCGTATGGTGTAAGTGGCCCTTCGATACGCCCAGTAGTTCAAAAGTAATGCAAAAATTATTCAGTTTTTTTCAAATATCTCGGCACCCGCGCGACCTAGGAGGTTCAAACGAATGTCAGGTTGTTCGCCGCGTCACGAGACATCGTATGGTGTAAGCGGCCCTTCGATACGCCCAGTAGTTCAAAAGTAATGCTAAAATTATTCAGTTTTTTTCAAATATCTCGGCACCCGCGCGACCTAGGAGGTTCAAACAAATGTCAGGTTGTTCGCCGCGTCACGAAACATCGTATGGTGTAAGCGGCCCTTCGATACGCCCAGTAGTTCAAAAGTAATGCAAAAATTATTCATTTTTTTCCAAATATCTCGGCACCCGCGCGACCTAGGAGGTTCAAACGAATGTCAGGTTGTTCGCCGCGTCACGAGACGTCGTATGGTGTAAGCGGCCCTTCGATACGCCCAGTGGTTCAAAAGTAATGCAAAAATTATTCAGTTTTTTTCAAATATCTCGGCACCCGCGCGACCTAGGAGGTTTAAACAAATGTCAGGTTGTTCGCCGCGTGACGAGACGTCGTATGGTGTAAGCGGCCCTTCGATACGCCCAGTAGTACAAAAGTAATGCAAAAAATATTCAGTTTTTTTCAAATATCTCGGCAACCGCGCGACCTAGGAGGTTCAAACAAATGTCGGGTTGTTCGCCGCGTGACGAGACGTCGTATGGTGTAAGCGGCCTTTCGATATGCCCAGTGGTTCAAAAGTAATGCAAAAATTATTCAGTTTTTTTCAAATATCTCGGCACCCGCGCGACCTAGGATGTTTAAACAAATGTCAGGTTGTTCGCCGCGTGACGAGACGTCGTATGGTGTAAGCGGCCCTTCGATACGCCCAGTGGTTCAAAAGTAATGCAAAAATTATTCAGTTTTTTCCAAATATCTCGGCACCCAAGCGACCTAGGAGGTTCAAACGAATGTCAGGTTGTTCGCCGCGTCACGAGACGTCATATGGTGTAAGCGGCCTTTCGATATGCCCAGTGGTTCAAAAGTAATGCAAAAATTATTCAGTTTTTTTCAAATATTTCGGCACCCGCGCGACCTAGGAGGTTCAAACAAATGTCAGGTTGTTCGCCGCGTCACGAGACGTCGTATGGTGTAAGCGGCCCTTCGATACGCCCAGTAGTTCAAAAGTAATGCAAAAATTATTCAGTTTTTTTCAAATATCTCGGCACCCGCGCGACCTCGGAGGTTCAAACAAATGTCAGGTTGTTCGCCGCGTCACGAGACGTCGTATGGTGTAAGCGGCCCTTCGATACGCCCAGTGGTTCAAAAGTAATGCAAAAATTATTCAGTTTTTTCCAAATATCTCGGCACCCGCGCGACCTAGGAGGTTCAAACGAATGTCAGGTTGTTCGCCGCGTTACGAGACGTCGTATGGTGTAAGCGGCCCTTCGATACGCCCAGTAGTACAAAAGTAATGCAAAAAATATTCAGTTTTTTTCAAATATCTCGGCACCCGCGCGACCTAGGAGGTTCAAACAAATGTCAGGTTGTTCGCCGCGTGACGAGACGTCGTATGGTGTAAGCGGCCCTTCGATACGCCCAGTAGTTCTAAAGTAATGCAAAAATTATTCAGTTTTTTTCAAATATCTCGGCACCCGCGCGACCTAGGATGTTTAAACAAATGTCAGGTTGTTCGCCGCGTGACGAGACGTCGTATGGTGTAAGCGGCCCTTCGATACGCCCAGTGGTTCAAAAGTAATGCAAAAATTTTTCAGTTTTTTCCAAATATCTCGGCACCCAAGCGACCTAGGAGGTTCAAACGAATGTCAGGTTGTTTGTTCGCCGCGTCACGAGACGTCGTATGGTGTAAGCGGCCTTTCGATATGCCCAGTGGTTCAAAAGTAATGCAAAAATTATTCAGTTTTTTTCAAATATTTCGGCACCCGCGCGACCTAGGAGGTTCAAACAAATGTCAGGTTGTTCGCCGCGTCACGAGACGTCGTATGGTGTAAGCGGCCCTTCGATACGCCCAGTAGTTCAAAAGTAATGCAAAAATTATTCAGTTTTTTTCAAATATCTCGGCACCCGCGCGACCTCGGAGGTTCAAACAAATGTCAGGTTGTTCGCCGCGTCACGAGACGTCGTATGGTGTAAGCGGCCTTTCGATACGCCCAGTGGTTCAAAAGTAATGCAAAAATTATTCAGTTTTTTCCAAATATCTCGGAACCCGCGCGACCTAGGAGGTTCAAACAAATGTCAGGTTGTTCGCCGCGTGACGAGACGTCGTATGGTGTAAGCGGCCCTTCGATACGCCCAGTGGTTCAAAAGTAATGCATAAATTATTCAGTTTTTTTCAAATATCTCGGCACCCGCGCGACCTAGGAGGTTCAAACAAATGTCAGGTTGTTCGCCGCGTGACGAGACGTCGTATGGTGTAAGCGGCCCTTCGATACGCCCAGTGGTTCTAAAGTAATGCAAAAATTATTCAGTTTTTTTCAAATATCCAGGCACCCGCGCGACCTAGGAGGTTCAAACGAATGTCAGGTTGTTCGCCGCGTCACGAGACGTCGTATGGTGTAAGCGGCCCTTCGATACGCCCAGTGGTTCAAAAGTAATGCAAAAATTATTCAGTTTTTTTCAAATATCTCGGCACCCGCGCGACCTAGGAGGTTTAAACAAATGTCAGGTTGTTCGCCGCGTCACGAGACGTCGTATGGTGTAAGCGGCCCTTCGATACGCCCAGTAGTTCAAAAGTAATGCAAAAATTATTCAGTTTTTTTCAAATATCTCGGCACTCGCGCGACCTAGGAGGTTCAAACAAATGTCAGGTTGTTCGCCGCGTGACGAGACGTCGTATGGTGTAAGCGGCCCTTCGATACGCCCAGTGGTTCAAAAGTAATGCAAAAATTATTCAGTTTTTTCCAAATATCTCGGCACCTGCGCGACCTAGGAGGTTCAAACAAATGTCAGGTTGTTCGCCGCGTCACGAGACGTCGTATGGTGTGAGCGGCCCTTCGATACGCCCAGTAGTTCAAAAGTAATGCAAAAATTATTCAGTTTTTTCCAAATATCTCGGCACCCGCGCGACCTAGGAGGTTCGAACGAATGTCAGGTTGTTCGCCGCGTCACGAGACGTCGTATGGTGTAAGCGGCCCTTCGATACGCCCAGTAGTTCAAAAGTAATGCAAAAATTATTCAGTTTTTTCCAAATATCTCGGCACCCGCGCGACCTAGGAGGTTTAAACAAATGTCAGGTTGTTCGCCGCGTGACGAGACATCGTATGGTGTAAGCGGCCCTTCGATACGCCCAGTAGTTCAAAAGTAATGCAAAAATTATTCAGTTTTTTCCAAATATCTCGGCACCCGCGCGACCTAGGAGGTTCAAACGAATGTCAGGTTGTTCGCCGCGTCACGAGACGTCGTATGGTGTAAGCGGCCCTTCGATACGCCCAGTAGTTCAAAAGTAATGCAAAAATTATTCAGTTTTTTCCAAATATCTCGGCACCCGCGCGACCTAGGAGGTTCAAACAAATGTCAGGTTGTTCGCCGCGTGACGAGACGTCGTATGGTGTAAGCGGCCCTTCGATACGCCCAGTGGTTCAAAAGTAATGCGAAAATTATTCAGTTTTTTCCAAATATCTCGGCACCCGCGCGACCTAGGAGGTTCAAACAAATGTCAGGTTGTTCCCCGCGTCACGAGACGTCGTATGGTGTAAGCGGCCCTTCGATACGCCCAGTAGTTCAAAAGTAATGCAAAAATTATTCAGTTTTTTCCAAATATCTCGGCACCCGCGCGACCTAGGAGGTTCAAACAAATGTCAGGTTGTTCGCCGCGTGACGAGACGTCGTATAGTGTAAGCGGCCCTTCGATACGCCCAGTAGTTCTAAAGTAATGCAAAAATTATTCAGTTTTTTTCAAATATCTCGGCACCCGCGCGACCTAGGATGTTTAAACAAATGTCAGGTTGTTCGCCGCGTGACGAGACGTCGTATGGTGTAAGCGGCCCTTCGATACGCCCAGTGGTTCAAAAGTAATGCAAAAATTATTCAGTTTTTTTCAAATATCTCGGCACCCGCGCGACCTAGGAGGTTCAAACGAATGTCAGGTTGTTCGCCGCGTCACGAGACGTCGTATGGTGTAAGCGGCCCTTCGATACGCCCAGTGGTTCAAAAGTAATGCAAAAATTATTCAGTTTTTTTCAAATATCTCGGCACCCGCGCGACCTAGGAGGTTCAAACGAATGTCAGGTTGTTCGCCGCGTCACGAGACGTCGTATGGTGTAAGCGGCCCTTCGATACGCCAAGTAGTTCAAAAGTTATGCGAAAATTATTCAGTTTTTTTCAAATATCTCGGCACCCGCGCGACCTAGGAGGTTTGAACAAATGTCAGGTTGTTCGCCGCGTCACGAGACGTCGTATGGTGTAAGCGGCCCTTCGATACGCCCAGTAGTTCAAAAGTTATGCGAAAATTATTCAGTTTTTTTCAAATATCTCGGCACCCGCGCGACCTAGGAGGTTCAAACGAATGTCAGGTTGTTCGCCGCGTCACGAGACATCGTATGGTGTAAGCGGCCCTTCGATACGCCCAGTAGTTCAAAAGTAATGCAAAAATTATTCAGTTTTTTCCAAATATCTCGGCGCCCGCGCGACCTAGGAGGTTCAAACGAATGTCAGGTTGTTCGCCGCGTCACGAGACGTCGTATGGTGTAAGCGGCCCTTCGATACGCCCAGTAGTTCAAAAGTAATGCAAAAATTATTCAGTTTTTTCCAAATATCTCGGCACCCGCGCGACCTAGGAGGTTCAAACAAATGTCAGGTTGTTCGCCGCGTGACGAGACGTCGTATGGTATAAGCGGCCCTTCGATACGCCCAGTGGTTCAAAAGTAATGCGAAAATTATTCAGTTTTTTCCAAATATCTCGGCACCCGCGCGACCTAGGAGGTTCAAACAAATGTCAGGTTGTTCGCCGCGTGACGAGACGTTGTATGGTGTAAGCGGCCCTTCGATACGCCCAGTTGTTCAAAAGTAATGCAAAAATTATTCAGTTTTTTTCAAATATCTCGGCACCCGCGCGACCTAGGAGGTTCAAACGAATGTCAGGTTGTTCGCCGCGTCACGAGACGTCGTATGGTGTAAGCGGCCCTTCGATACGCCCAGTGGTTCAAAAGTAATGCAAAAATTATTCAGTTTTTTTCAAATATCTCGGCACCCGCGCGACCTAGGAGGTTCAAACGAATGTCAGGTTGTTCGCCGCGTCACGAGACGTCGTATGGTGTAAGCGGCCCTTCGATACGCCCAGTGGTTCAAAAGTAATGCAAAAATTATTCAGTTTTTTTCAAATATCTCGGCACCCAAGCGACCTAGGAGGTTCAAACAAATGTCAGGTTGTTCGCCGCGTGACGAGACGTCGTATGGTGTAAGCGGCCCTTCGATACGCCCAGTGGTTCAAAAGTAATGCAAAAATTATTCAGTTTTTTTCAAATATCTCGGCACCCAAGCGACCTAGGAGGTTCAAACGAATGTCAGGTTGTTCGCCGCGTCACGAGACATCGTATGGTGTAAGCGGCCCTTCGATACGCCCAGTAGTTCAAAAGTAATGCAAAAATTATTCAGTTTTTTCCAAATATCTCGGCACCCGCGCGACCTAGGAGGTTCAAACGAATGTCAGGTTGTTCGCCGCGTCACGAGACGTCGTATGGTGTAAGCGGCCCTTCGATACGCCCAGTAGTTCAGAAGTAATGCAAAAATTATTCAGTTTTTTCCAAATATCTCGGCACCCGCGCGACCTAGGAGGTTCAAACAAATGTCAGGTTGTTCGCCGCGTGACGAGACGTCGTATGGTGTAAGCGGCCCTTCGATACGCCCAGTGGTTCAAAAGTAATGCGAAAATTATTCAGTTTTTTCCAAATATCTCGGCACCCGCGCGACCTAGGAGGTTCAAACAAATGTCAGGTTGTTCCCCGCGTCACGAGACGTCGTATGGTGTAAGCGGCCCTTCGATACGCCCAGTAGTTCAAAAGTAATGCAAAAATTATTCAGTTTTTTCCAAATATCTCGGCACCCGCGCGACCTAGGAGGTTCAAACGAATGTCAGGTTGTTCGCCGCGTCACGAGACGTCGTATGGTGTAAGCGGCCCTTCGATACGCCCAGTAGTTCAAAAGTAATGCAAAAATTATTCAGTTTTTTTCAAATATCTCGGCACCCGCGCGACCTAGGAGGTTCAAACAAATGTCAGGTTGTTCGCCGCGTCACGAGACGTCGTATGGTGTAAGCGGCCTTTCGATACGCCCAGTGGTTCAAAAGTAATGCAAAAATTATTCAGTTTTTTTCAAATATCTCGGCACCCGCGCGACCTAGGAGGTTCAAACAAATGTCAGGTTGTTCGCCGCGTCACGAGACGTCGTATGGTGTAAGCAGCCCTTCGATACGCCCAGTAGTTCAAAAGTAATGCAAAAATTATTCAGTTTTTTTCAAATATCTCGGCACCCGCGCGACCTAGGAGGTTCAAACAAATGTCAGGTTGTTCGCCGCGTCACGAGACGTCGTATGGTGTAAGCGGCCCTTCGATACGCCCAGTGGTTCAAAAGTAATGCAAAAATTATTCAGTTTTTTCCAAATATCTCGGCACCCGCGCGACCTAGGAGGTTCAAACAAATGTCAGGTTGTTCGCCGCGTCACGAGACGTCGTATGGTGTAAGCGGCCCTTCGATACGCCCAGTGGTTCAAAAGTAATGCAAAAATTATTCAGTTTTTTCCAAATATCTCGGCACCCGCGCGATCTAGGAGGTTCAAACAAATGTCAGGTTGTTCGCCGCGTCACGAGACGTCGTATGGTGTAAGCGGCCCTTCGATACGCCCAGTGGTTCAAAAGTAATGCAAAAATTATTCAGTTTTTTCCAAATATCTCGGCACCCGCGCGACTTAGGAGGTTCAAACAAATGTCAGGTTGTTCGCCGCGTCACGAGACGTCGTATGGTGTAAGCGGCCCTTCGATACGCCCAGTGGTTCAAAAGTAATGTGAAAATTATTCAGTTTTTTCCAAATATCTCGGCACCCAAGCGACCTAGGAGGTTCAAACAAATGTCAGGTTGTTCCCCGCGTCACGAGACGTCGTATGGTGTAAGCGGCCCTTCGATACGCCCAGTGGTTCAAAAGTAATGCAAAAATTATTCAGTTTTTTTCAAATATCTCGGCACCCGCGCGACCTAGGAGGTTCAAACGAATGTCAGGTTGTTCGCCGCGTCACGAGACGTCGTATGGTGTAAGCGGCCCTTCGATACGCCCAGTGGTTCAAAAGTAATGCAAAAATTATTCAGTTTTTTTCAAATATCTCGGCACCCGCGCGACCTAGGAGGTTCAAACAAATGTCAGGTTGTTCGCCGCGTGACGAGACGTCGTATGGTGTAAGCGGCCCTTCGATACGCCCAGTGGTTCAAAAGTAATGCAAAAATTATTCAGTTTTTTCCAAATATCTCGGCACCCGCGCGACCTAGGAGGTTCAAACGAATGTCAGGTTGTTCGCCGCGTCACGAGACGTCGTATAGTGTAAGCGGCCCTTCGATACGCCCAGTGGTTCAAAAGTAATGCAAAAATTATTCAGTTTTTTTCAAATATCTCGGCACCCGCGCGACCTAGGAGGTTCAAACGAATGTCAGGTTGTTCGCCGCGTCACGAGACGTCGTATGGTGTAAGCGGCCCTTCGATACGCCAAGTAGTTCAAAAGTTATGCGAAAATTATTCAGTTTTTTTCAAATATCTCGGCACCCGCGCGACCTAGGAGGTTTGAACAAATGTCAGGTTGTTCGCCGCGTCACGAGACGTCGTATGGTGTAAGCGGCCCTTCGATACGCCCAGTAGTTCAAAAGTTATGCGAAAATTATTCAGTTTTTTCAAATATCTCGGCACCCGCGCGACCTAGGAGGTTCAAACGAATGTCAGGTTGTTCGCCGCGTCACGAGACATCGTATGGTGTAAGCGGCCCTTCGATACGCCCAGTAGTTCAAAAGTAATGCAAAAATTATTCAGTTTTTTCCAAATATCTCGGCGCCCGCGCGACCTAGGAGGTTCAAACGAATGTCAGGTTGTTCGCCGCGTCACGAGACGTCGTATGGTGTAAGCGGCCCTTCGATACGCCCAGTAGTTCAAAAGTAATGCAAAAATTATTCAGTTTTTTCCAAATATCTCGGCACCCGCGCGACCTAGGAGGTTCAAACAAATGTCAGGTTGTTCGCCGCGTGACGAGACGTCGTATGGTATAAGCGGCCCTTCGATACGCCCAGTGGTTCAAAAGTAATGCGAAAATTATTCAGTTTTTTCCAAATATCTCGGCACCCGCGCGACCTAGGAGGTTCAAACAAATGTCAGGTTGTTCGCCGCGTGACGAGACGTTGTATGGTGTAAGCGGCCCTTCGATACGCCCAGTAGTTCAAAAGTAATGCAAAAATTATTCAGTTTTTTTCAAATATCTCGGCACCCGCGCGACCTAGGAGGTTCAAACGAATGTCAGGTTGTTCGCCGCGTCACGAGACGTCGTATGGTGTAAGCGGCCCTTCGATACGCCCAGTGGTTCAAAAGTAATGCGAAAATTATTCAGTTTTTTCCAAATATCTCGGCACCCGCGCGACCTAGGAGGTTCAAACAAATGTCAGGTTGTTCCCCGCGTCACGAGACGTCGTATGGTGTAAGCGGCCCTTCGATACGCCCAGTAGTTCAAAAGTAATGCAAAAATTATTCAGTTTTTTCCAAATATCTCGGCACCCGCGCGACCTAGGAGGTTCAAACGAATGTCAGGTTGTTCGCCGCGTCACGAGACGTCGTATGGTGTAAGCGGCCCTTCGATACGCCCAGTAGTTCAAAAGTAATGCAAAAATTATTCAGTTTTTTTCAAATATCTCGGCACCCGCGCGACCTAGGAGGTTCAAACAAATGTCAGGTTGTTCGCCGCGTCACGAGACGTCGTATGGTGTAAGCGGCCTTTCGATACGCCCAGTGGTTCAAAAGTAATGCAAAAATTATTCAGTTTTTTTCAAATATCTCGGCACCCGCGCGACCTAGGAGGTTCAAACAAATGTCAGGTTGTTCGCCGCGTCACGAGACGTCGTATGGTGTAAGCAGCCCTTCGATACGCCCAGTAGTTCAAAAGTAATGCAAAAATTATTCAGTTTTTTTCAAATATCTCGGCACCCGCGCGACCTAGGAGGTTCAAACAAATGTCAGGTTGTTCGCCGCGTCACGAGACGTCGTATGGTGTAAGCGGCCCTTCGATACGCCCAGTGGTTCAAAAGTAATGCAAAAATTATTCAGTTTTTTCCAAATATCTCGGCACCCGCGCGACCTAGGAGGTTCAAACAAATGTCAGGTTGTTCGCCGCGTCACGAGACGTCGTATGGTGTAAGCGGCCCTTCGATACGCCCAGTGGTTCAAAAGTAATGCAAAAATTATTCAGTTTTTTTCCAAATATCTCGGCACCCGCGCGATCTAGGAGGTTCAAACAAATGTCAGGTTGTTCGCCGCGTCACGAGACGTCGTATGGTGTAAGCGGCCCTTCGATACGCCCAGTGGTTCAAAAGTAATGCAAAAATTATTCAGTTTTTTCCAAATATCTCGGCACCCGCGCGACTTAGGAGGTTCAAACAAATGTCAGGTTGTTCGCCGCGTCACGAGACGTCGTATGGTGTAAGCGGCCCTTCGATACGCCCAGTGGTTCAAAAGTAATGTGAAAATTATTCAGTTTTTTCCAAATATCTCGGCACCCAAGCGACCTAGGAGGTTCAAACAAATGTCAGGTTGTTCCCCGCGTCACGAGACGTCGTATGGTGTAAGCGGCCCTTCGATACGCCCAGTGGTTCAAAAGTAATGCAAAAATTATTCAGTTTTTTTCAAATATCTCGGCACCCGCGCGACCTAGGAGGTTCAGACGAATGTCAGGTTGTTCGCCGCGTCACGAGACGTCGTATGGTGTAAGCGGCCCTTCGATACGCCCAGTGGTTCAAAAGTAATGCAAAAATTATTCAGTTTTTTTCAAATATCTCGGCACCCGCGCGACCTAGGAGGTTCAAACAAATGTCAGGTTGTTCGCCGCGTGACGAGACGTCGTATGGTGTAAGCGGCCCTTCGATACGCCCAGTGGTTCAAAAGTAATGCAAAAATTATTCAGTTTTTTCCAAATATCTCGGCACCCGCGCGACCTAGGAGGTTCAAACGAATGTCAGGTTGTTCGCCGCGTCACGAGACGTCGTATAGTGTAAGCGGCCCTTCGATACGCCCAGTAGTTCAAAAGTAATGCAAAAATTATTCAGTTTTTTTCAAATATCTCGGCACCCAAGCGACCTAGGAGGTTCAAACAAATGTCAGGTTGTTCGCCGCGTCACGAGACGTCGTATGGTGTAAGCGGCCCTTCGATACGCCCAGTGGTTCAAAAGTAATGCAAAAATTATTCAGTTTTTTTCAAATATCTCGGCACCCGCGCGACCTAGGAGGTTCAAACGAATGTCAGGTTGTTCGCCGCGTCACGAGACGTCGTATGGTGTAAGCGGCCCTTCGATACGCCCAGTGGTTCAAAAGTAATGCAAAAATTATTCATTTTTTTTCAAATATCCAGGCACCCGCGCGACCTAGGAGGTTCAAACAAATGTCAGGTTGTTCGCCGCGTCACGAGACATCGTATGGTGTAAGCGGCCCTTCGATACGCCCAGTAGTTCAAAAGTAATGCAAAAATTATTCATTTTTTTTCAAATATCCAGGCACCCGCGCGACCTAGGAGGTTCAAACGAATGTCAGGTTGTTCTCCGCGTGACGAGACGTCGTATGGTGTAAGCGGCCCTTCGATACGCCCAGTGGTTCAAAAGTAATGCAAAAATTATTCAGTTTTTTTCAAATATCTCGGCACCCAAGCGACCTAGGAGGTTCAAACGAATGTCAGGTTGTTCGCCGCGTCACGAGACGTCGTATGGTGTAAGCGGCCCTTCGATACGCCCAGTAGTTCAAAAGTAATGCAAAAATTATTCAGTTTTTTTTCAAATATCTCGGCACCCGCGCGACCTAGGAGGTTCAAACAAATGTCAGGTTGTTCGCCGCGTGACGAGACGTCGTATGGTGTAAGCGGCCCTTCGATACGCCCAGTGGTTCAAAAGTAATGCAAAAATTGTTCAGTTTTTTCCAAATATCTCGGCACCTGCGCGACCTAGGAGGTTCAAACAAATGTCAGGTTGTTCGCCGCGTCACGAGACGTCGTATGGTGTAAGCGGCCCTTCGATACGCCCAGTAGTTCAAAAGTAATGCAAAAATTATTCAGTTTTTTTCAAATATCTCGGCACCCGCGCGACCTAGGAGGTTCAAACGAATGTCAGGTTGTTCGCCGCGTCACGAGACGTCGTATGGTGTAAGCGGCCCTTCGATACGCCCAGTGGTTCAAAAGTAATGCAAAAATTATTCAGTTTTTTTCAAATATCTCGGCACCCGCGCGACCTTGGAGGTTCAAACGAATGTCAGGTTGTTCGCCGCGTCACGAGACGTCGTATGGTGTAAGCGGCCCTTCGATACGCCCAGTGGTTCAAAAGTAATGCAAAAAATTATTCAGTTTTTTTCAAATATCTCGGCACCCGCGCGACCTAGGAGGTTCAAACAAATGTCAGGTTGTTCGCCGCGTGACGAGACGTCGTATGGTGTAAGCGGCCCTTCGATACGCCCAGTGGTTCAAAAGTAATGCAAAAAATTATTCATTTTTTTTCAAATATCCAGGCACCCGCGCGACCTAGGAGGTTCAAACAAATGTCAGGTTGTTCGCCGCGTCACGAGACATCGTATGGTGTGCGCGGCCCTTCGATACGCCCAGTAGTTCAAAAGTAATGCAAAAATTATTCATTTTTTTTCAAATATCCAGGCACCCGCGCGACCTAGGAGGTTCAAACGAATGTCAGGTTGTTCGCCGCGTCACGAGACGTCGTATGGTGTAAGCGGCCCTTCGATACGCCCAGTGGTTCAAAAGTAATGCAAAAATTATTCATTTTTTTTCAAATATCCAGGCACCCGCGCGACCTAGGAGGTTCAAACGAATGTCAGGTTGTTCGCCGCGTCACGAGACGTCGTATGGTGTAAGCGGCCCTTCGATACGCCCAGTGGTTCAAAAGTAATGCAAAAATTATTCAGTTTTTTTCAAATATCTCGGCACCCAAGCGACCTAGGAGGTTCAAACAAATGTCAGGTTGTTCGCCGCGTCACGAGACGTCGTATGGTGTAAGCGGCCCTTCGATACGCCCAGTGGTTCAAAAGTAATGCGAAAATTATTCAGTTTTTTCCAAATATCTCGGCACCCGCGCGACCTAGGGGTTCAAACAAATGTCAGGTTGTTCGCCGCGTCACGAGACGTCGTATGGTGTAAGCGGCCCTTCGATACGCCCAGTAGTTCAAAAGTAATGCAAAAATTATTCAGTTTTTTCCAAATATCTCGGCACCCGCGCGACCTAGGAGGTTCAAACGAATGTCAGGTTGTTCGCCGCGTCACGAGACGTCGTATGGTGTAAGCGGCCCTTCGATACGCCCAGTGGTTCAAAAGTAATGCAAAAATTATTCAGTTTTTTCCAAATATCTCGGCACCCAAGCGACCTAGGAGGTTCAAACGAATGTCAGGTTGTTCGCCGCGTCACGAGACGTCGTATGGTGTAAGCGGCCCTTCGATACGCCCAGTGGTTCAAAAGTAATGCAAAAATTATTCGGTTTTTTTCAAATATCTCGGCACCCAAGCGACCTAGGAGGTTCAAACGAATGTCAGGTTGTTCGCCGCGTCACGAGACGTCGTATGGTGTAAGCGGCCCTTCGATACGCCCAGTGATTCAAAAGTAATGCAAAAATTATTCAGTTTTTTCCAAATATCTCGGCACCCGCGCGACCTAGGAGGTTCAAACGAATGTCAGATTGTTCGCCGCGTCACGAGACGTCGTATAGTGTAAGCGGCCCTTCGATACGCCCAGTAGTTCAAAAGTAATGCAAAAATTATTCAGTTTTTTTCAAATATCTCGGCACCCGCGCGACCTAGGAGGTTCAAACAAATGTCAGGTTGTTCGCCGCGTCACGAGACGTCGTATGGTCTAAGCAGCCTTTCGATACGCCCAGTGGTTCAAAAGTAATGCAAAAATTATTCAGTTTTTTCCAAATATCTCGGCACCCGCGCGACCTAGGAGGTTCAAACAAATGTCAGGTTGTTCGCCGCGTCACGAGACGTCGTATGGTGTAAGCGGCCCTTCGATACGCCCAGTAGTTCAAAAGTAATGCAAAAATTATTCAGTTTTTTTCAATTATCTCGGCACCCGCGCGACCTAGGAGGTTCAAACAAATGTCAGGTTGTTCGCCGCGTGACGAGACGTCGTATGGTGTAAGCGGCCCTTCGATACGCCCAGTGGTTCAAAAGTAATGCAAAAATTATTCAGTTTTTTTCAAATATCCAGGCACCCGCGCGACCTAGGAGGTTCAAACGAATGTCAGGTTGTTCGCCGCGTCACGAGACGTCGTATGGTGTAAGCGGCCCTTCGATACGCCCAGTGGTTCAAAAGTAATGCAAAAATTATTCAGTTTTTTCCAAATATCTCGGCACCCGCGCGACCTAGGAGGTTCAAACAAATGTCAGGTTGTTCGCCGCGTCACGAGACGTCGTATGGTGTAAGCGGCACTTCGATACGCCCAGTAGTTCAAAAGTAATGCAAAAATTATTCAGTTTTTTTCAAATATCTCGGCACCCGCGCGACCTAGGAGGTTCAAACAAATGTCAGGTTGTTCGCCGCGTGACGAGACGTCGTATGGTGTAAGCGGCCCTTCGATACGCCCAGTGGTTCAAAAGTAATGCAAAAATTGTTCAGTTTTTTCCAAATATCTCGGCACCTGCGCGACCTAGGAGGTTCAAACAAATGTCAGGTTGTTCGCCGCGTCACGAGACGTCGTATGGTGTAAGCGGCCCTTCGATTCGCCCAGTAGTTCAAAAGTAATGCAAAAATTATTCAGTTTTTTTCAAATATCTCGGCACCCGCGCGACCTAGGAGGTTCAAACAAATGTCAGGTTGTTCGCCGCGTCACGAGACGTCGTATGGTGTAAGCGGCCTTTCGATACGCCCAGTGGTTCAAAAGTAATGCAAAAATTATTCAGTTTTTTTCAAATATCTCGGCACCCGCGCGACCTAGGAGGTTCAAACAAATGTCAGGTTGTTCGCCGCGTCACGAGACGTCGTATGGTGTAAGCAGCCCTTCGATACGCCCAGTAGTTCAAAAGTAATGCAAAAATTATTCAGTTTTTTTCAAATATCTCGGCACCCGCGCGACCTAGGAGGTTCAAACAAATGTCAGGTTGTTCGCCGCGTCACGAGACGTCGTATGGTGTAAGCGGCCCTTCGATACGCCCAGTGGTTCAAAAGTAATGCAAAAATTATTCAGTTTTTTCCAAATATCTCGGCACCCGCGCGACCTAGGAGGTTCAAACAAATGTCAGGCTGTTCGCCGCGTCACGAGACGTCGTATGGTGTAAGCGGCCCTTCGATACGCCCAGTGGTTCAAAAGTAATGCAAAAATTATTCAGTTTTTTCCAAATATCTCGGCACCCGCGCGACCTAGGAGGTTTAAACGAATGTCAGGTTGTTCGCCGCGTCACGAGACATCGTATGGTGTAAGCGGCCCTTCGATACGCTCAGTAGTTCAAAAGTAATGCAAAAATTATTCAGTTTTTTTCAAATATCTCGGCACCCGCGCGACCTAGGAGGTTCAAACAAATGTCAGGTTGTTCGCCGCGTCACGAGACGTCGTATGGTGTAAGCGGCCCTTCGATACGCCCAATAGTTCAAAAGTAATGCAAAAATTATTCAGTTTTTTTCAAATATCTCGGCACCCGCGCGACCTAGGAGGTTCAAACAAATGTCAGGTTGTTCGCCGCGTGACGAGACGTCGTATGGTGTAAGCGGCCCTTCGATACGCCCAGTGGTTCAAAAGTAATGCAAAAATTATTCAGTTTTTTCCAAATATCTCGGCACCCGCGCGACCTAGGAGGTTCAAACGAATGTCAGGTTGTTCGCCGCGTCACGAGACATCGTATGGTGTAAGCGGCCCTTCGATACGCCCAGTAGTTCAAAAGTAATGCAAAAATTATTCAGTTTTTTTCAAATATCTCGGCACCCGCGCGACCTAGGAGGTTCAAACGAATGTCAGGTTGTTCGCCGCGTCACGAGACGTCGTATGGTGTAAGCGGCCCTTCGATACGCCCAATAGTTCAAAAGTAATGCAAAAATTATTCAGTTTTTTCCAAATATCTCGGCACCCAAGCGACCTAGGAGGTTCAAACAAATGTCAGGTTGTTCGCCGCGTCACGAGACGTCGTATGGTGTAAGCGGCCCTTCGATACGCCCAGTAGTTCAAAAGTAATGCAAAAATTATTCAGTTTTTTTCAAATATCTCGGCACCCGCGCGACCTAGGAGGTTCAAACGAATGTCAGGTTGTTCGCCGCGTCACGAGACGTCGTATGGTGTAAGCGGCCCTTCGATACGCCCAATAGTTCAAAAGTAATGCAAAAATTATTCAGTTTTTTCCAAATATCTCGGCACCCAAGCGACCTAGGATGTTTAAACAAATGTCAGGTTGTTCGCCGCGTGACGAGACGTCGTATGGTGTAAGCGGCCCTTCGATACGCCCAGTGGTTCAAAAGTAATGCAAAAATTATTCAGTTTTTTTCAAATATCTCGGCACCCGCGCGACCTAGGAGGTTCAAACAAATGTCAGGTTGTTCGCCGCGTGACGAGACGTCGTATGGTGTAAGCGGCCCTTTGATACGCCCAGTGGTTCAAAAGTAATGCAAAAATTATTCAGTTTTTTTCAAATATCTCGGCACCCAAGCGACCTAGGAGGTTCAAACGAATGTCAGGCTGTTCGCCGCGTCACGAGACGTCGTATGGTGTAAGCGGCCCTTCGATACGCCCAGTGGTTCAAAAGTAATGCAAAAATTATTCAGTTTTTTCCAAATATCTCGGCACCCGCGCGACCTAGGAGGTTCAAACAAATGTCAGGTTGTTCGCCGCGTGACGAGACGTCGTATGGTGTAAGCGGCCCTTCGATACGCCCAGTGGTTCAAAAGTAATGCAAAAATTATTCAGTTTTTTTCAAATATCTCGGCACCCAAGCGACCTAGGAGGTTCAAACGAATGTCAGGTTGTTCGCCGCGTCACGAGACATCGTATGGTGTAAGCGGCCCTTCGATACGCCCAGTAGTTCAAAAGTAATGCAAAAATTATTCAGTTTTTTTCAAATATCTCGGCACCCGCGCGACCTAGGAGGTTCAAACGAATGTCAGGTTGTTCGCCGCGTCACGAGACGTCGTATGGTGTAAGCGGCCCTTCGATACGCCCAATAGTTCAAAAGTAATGCAAAAATTATTCAGTTTTTTCCAAATATCTCGGCACCCAAGCGACCTAGGAGGTTCAAACAAATGTCAGGTTGTTCGCCGCGTCACGAGACGTCGTATGGTGTAAGCGGCCCTTCGATACGCCCAGTAGTTCAAAAGTAATGCAAAAATTATTCAGTTTTTTCCAAATATCTCGGCACCCAAGCGACCTAGGAGGTTCAAACGAATGTCAGGTTGTTCGCCGCGTCACGAGACGTCGTATGGTGTAAGCGGCCCTTCGATACGCCCAGTGGTTCAAAAGTAATGCAAAAATTATTCAGTTTTTTTCAAATATCTCGGCACCCAAGCGACCTAGGAGGTTCAAACGAATGTCAGGTTGTTCGCCGCGTCACGAGACGTCGTATGGTGTAAGCGGCCCTTCGATACGCCCAGTGGTTCAAAAGTAATGCAAAAATTATTCGGTTTTTTTCAAATATCTCGGCACCCGCGCGACCTAGGAGGTTCAAACAAATGTCAGGTTGTTCGCCGCGTGACGAGACGTCGTATGGTGTAAGCGGCCCTTCGATACGCCCAGTAGTTCAAAAGTAATGCAAAAATTATTCAGTTTTTTTCAAATATCTCGGCACCCGCGCGACCTAGGAGGTTCAAACAAATGTCAGGTTGTTCGCCGCGTGACGAGACGTCGTATGGTGTAAGCGGCCCTTCGATACGCCCAGTGGTTCAAAAGTAATGCAAAAATTATTCAGTTTTTTTCAAATATCCAGGCACCCGCGCGACCTAGGAGGTTCAAACGAATGTCAGGTTGTTCGCCGCGTGACGAGACGTCGTATGGTGTAAGCGGCCCTTCGATACGCCCAGTGGTTCAAAAGTAATGCAAAAATTATTCAGTTTTTTCCACATATCTCGGCACCCGCGCGACCTAGGAGGTTCAAATAAATGTCAGGTTTTTCGCCGCGTCACGAGACGTCGTATGGTGTAAGCGGCCCTTCGATACGCCCAGTAGTTCAAAAGTAATGCAAAAATTATTCAGTTTTTTCCAAATATCTCGGCACCCGCGCGACCTAGGAGGTTCAAACGAATGTCAAGTTGTTCGCCGCGTCACGAGACGTCGTATGGTGTAAGCGGCCCTTCGATACGCCCAGTAGTACAAAAGTAATGCAAAAAATATTCAGTTTTTTTCAAATATCTCGGCACCCGCGCGACCTAGGATGTTTAAACAAATGTCAGGTTGTTCGCCGCGTGACGAGACGTCGTATGGTGTAAGCGGCCCTTCGATACGCCCAGTGGTTCAAAAGTAATGCAAAAATTATTCAGTTTTTTTCAAATATCTCGGCACCCGCGCGACCTAGGAGGTTCAAACAAATGTCAGGTTGTTCGCCGCGTGACGAGACGTCGTATGGTGTAAGCGGCCCTTCGATACGCCCAGTGGTTCAAAAGTAATGCAAAAATTATTCAGTTTTTTCAAATATCTCGGCACCCGCGCAACCTAGGAGGTTCAAACGAATGTCAGGTTGTTCGCCGCGTCACGAGACGTCGTATGGTGTAAGCGGCCCTTCGATACGCCCAGTGGTTCAAAAGTAATGCAAAAATTATTCGGTTTTTTTCAAATATTTCGGCACCCGCGCGACCTAGGAGGTTGAAACAAATGTCAGGTTGTTCGCCGCGTGACGAGACGTCGTATGGTGTAAGCGGCCCTTCGATACGCCCAGTAGTTCAAAAGTAATGCAAAAATTATTCAGTTTTTTTCAAATATCTCGGCACCCGCGCGACCTAGGAGGTTCAAACATATGTCAGGTTGTTCGCCGCGTGACGAGACGTCGTATGGTGTAAGCGGCCCTTCGATACGCCCAGTGGTTCAAAAGTAATGCAAAAATTATTCAGTTTTTTTCAAATATCCAGGCACCCGCGCGACCTAGGAGGTTCAAACGAATGTCAGGTTGTTCGCCGCGTGACGAGACGTCGTATGGTGTAAGCGGCCCTTCGATACGCCCAGTGGTTCAAAAGTAATGCAAAAATTATTCAGTTTTTTCCACATATCTCGGCACCCGCGCGACCTAGGAGGTTCAAACAAATGTCAGGTTTTTCGCCGCGTCACGAGACGTCGTATGGTGTAAGCGGCCCTTCGATACGCCCAGTAGTTCAAAAGTAATGCAAAAATTATTCAGTTTTTTCCAAATATCTCGGCACCCGCGCGACCTAGGAGGTTCAAACGAATGTCAAGTTGTTCGCCGCGTCACGAGACGTCGTATGGTGTAAGCGGCCCTTCGATACGCCCAGTAGTACAAAAGTAATGCAAAAAATATTCAGTTTTTTTCAAATATCTCGGCACCCGCGCGACCTAGGATGTTTAAACAAATGTCAGGTTGTTCGCCGCGTGACGAGACGTCGTATGGTGTAAGCGGCCCTTCGATACGCCCAGTGGTTTAAAAGTAATGCAAAAATTATTCAGTTTTTTTCAAATATCTCGGCACCCGCGCGACCTAGGAGGTTCAAACAAATGTCAGGTTGTTCGCCGCGTGACGAGACGTCGTATGGTGTAAGCGGCCCTTCGATACGCCCAGTGGTTCAAAAGTAATGCAAAAATTATTCAGTTTTTTTCAAATATCTCGGCACCCAAGCGACCTAGGAGGTTCAAACGAATGTCAGGCTGTTCGCCGCGTCACGAGACGTCGTATGGTGTAAGCGGCCCTTCGATACGCCCAGTGGTTCAAAAGTAATGCAAAAATTATTCAGTTTTTTCCAAATATCTCGGCACCCGCGCGACCTAGGAGGTTCAAACGAATGTCAGGTTGTTCGCCGCGTCACGAGACATCGTTTGGTGTAAGCGGCCCTTCGATACGCCCAGTAGTTCAAAAGTAATGCAAAAATTATTCAGTTTTTTCCAAATATCTCGGCACCCGCGCGACCTAGGAGGTTCAAACGAATGTCAGGTTGTTCGCCGCGTCACGAGACGTCGTATGGTGTAAGCGGCCCTTCGATACGCCCAGTAGTTCAAAAGTAATGCAAAAATTATTCATTTTTTTCAAATATCTCGGCACCCGCGCGACCTAGGAGGTTCAAACAAATGTCAGGTTGTTCGCCGCGTCACGAGACGTCGTATGGTGTAAGCGGCCCTTCGATACGCCCAGTAGTTCAAAAGTAATGCAAAAATTATTCAGTTTTTTCCAAATATCTCGGCACCCAAGCGACCTAGGAGGTTCAAACGAATGTCAGGTTGTTCGCCGCGTCACGAGACGTCGTATGGTGTAAGCGGCCCTTCAATACGCCCAGTGGTTCAAAAGTAATGCAAAAATTATTCAGTTTTTTTCAAATAACTCGGCACCCGCGCGACCTAGGAGGTTCAAACGAATGTCAGGTTGTTCGCCGCGTCACGAGACGTCGTATGGTGTAAGCGGCCCTTCGATACGCCCAGTGGTTCAAAAGTAATGCAAAAATTATTCGGTTTTTTTCAAATATCTCGGCACCCGCGCGACCTAGGAGGTTCAAACAAATGTCAGGTTGTTCGCCGCGTGACGAGACGTCGTATGGTGTAAGCGGCCCTTCGATACGCCCAGTAGTTCAAAAGTAATGCAAAAATTATTCAGTTTTTTTCAAACATCTCGGCACCCAAGCGACCTAGGAGGTTCAAACGAATGTCAGGTTGTTCGCCGCGTCACAAGACATCGTATGGTGTAAGCGGCCCTTCGATACGCCCAGTGGTTCAAAAGTAATGCAAAAATTATTCAGTTTTTTCCAAATATCTCGGCACCCGCGCGACCTAGGAGGTTCAAACGAATGTCAGATTGTTCGCCGCGTCACGAGACGTCGTATAGTGTAAGCGAACCTTCGATACGCCCAGTAGTTCAAAAGTAATGCAAAAATTATTCAGTTTTTTTCAAATATCTCGGCACCCGCGCGACCTAGGAGGTTCAAACAAATGTCAGGTTGTTCGCCGCGTCACGAGACGTCGTATGGTGTAAGCGGCCCTTCGATACGCCCAGTGGTTCAAAAGTAATGCAAAAATTATTCAGTTTTTTTCAAATATCCAGGCACCCGCGCGACCTAGGAGGTTCAAACGAATGTCAGGTTGTTCGCCGCGTGACGAGACGTCGTATGGTGTAAGCGGCCCTTCGATACGCCCAGTGGTTCAAAAGTAATGCAAAAATTATTCAGTTTTTTCCACATATCTCGGCACCCGCGCGACCTAGGAGGTTCAAACAAATGTCAGGTTGTTCGCCGCGTGACGAGACGTCGTATGGTGTAAGCGGCCCTTCGATACGCCCAGTAGTTCAAAAGTAATGCAAAAATTATTCAGTTTTTTTCAAATATCTCGGCACCCGCGCGACCTAGGAGGTTCAAACAAATGTCAGGTTGTTCGCCGCGTGACGAGACGTCGTATGGTGTAAGCGGCCCTTCGATACGCCCAGTGGTTCAAAAGTAATGCAAAAATTGTTCAGTTTTTTTCAAATATCTCGGCACCCAAGCGACCTAGGAGGTTCAAACAAATGTCAGGTTTTTCGCCGCGTCACGAGACGTCGTATGGTGTAAGCGGCCCTTCGATACGCCCAGTAGTTCAAAAGTAATGCAAAAATTATTCAGTTTTTTTCAAATATCTCGGCACCCGCGCGACCTAGGATGTTTAAACAAATGTCAGGTTGTTCGCCGCGTGACGAGACGTCGTATGGTGTAAGCGGCCCTTCGATACGCCCAGTGGTTCAAAAGTAATGCAAAAATTATTCAGTTTTTTTCAAATATCTCGGCACCCGCGCGACCTAGGAGGTTCAAACAAATGTCAGGTTGTTCGCCGCGTGACGAGACGTCGTATGGTGTAAGCGGCCCTTCGATACGCCCAGTGGTTCAAAAGTAATGCAAAAATTATTCAGTTTTTTTCAAATATCTCGGCACCCAAGCGACCTAGGAGGTTCAAACGAATGTCAGGCTGTTCGCCGCGTCACGAGACGTCGTATGGTGTAAGCGGCCCTTCGATACGCCCAGTGGTTCAAAAGTAATGCAAAAATTATTCAGTTTTTTCCAAATATCTCGGCACCCGCGCGACCTAGGCGGTTCAAACGAATGTCAGGTTGTTCGCCGCGTCACGAGACATCGTATGGTGTAAGCGGCCCTTCGATACGCCCAGTAGTTCAAAAGTAATGCAAAAATTATTCAGTTTTTTCCAAATATCTCGGCACCCGCGCGACCTAGGAGGTTCAAACGAATGTCAGGTTGTTCGCCGCGTCACGAGACGTCGTATGGTGTAAGCGGCCCTTCGATACGCCCAGTAGTTCAAAAGTAATGCAAAAATTATTCAGTTTTTTCCAAATATCTCGGCACCCGCGCGACCTAGGAGGTTCAAACAAATGTCAGGTTGTTCGCCGCGTCACGAGACGTCGTATGGTGTAAGCGGCCCTTCGATACGCCCAGTAGTTCAAAAGTAATGCAAAAATTATTCAGTTTTTTCCAAATATCTCGGCACCCAAGCGACCTAGGAGGTTCAAACGAATGTCAGGTTGTTCGCCGCGTCACGAGACGTCGTATGGTGTAAGCGGCCCTTCAATACGCCCAGTGGTTCAAAAGTAATGCAAAAATTATTCAGTTTTTTTCAAATAACTCGGCACCCGCGCGACCTAGGAGGTTCAAACGAATGTCAGGTTGTTCGCCGCGTCACGAGACGTCGTATGGTGTAAGCGGCCCTTCGATACGCCCAGTGGTTCAAAAGTAATGCAAAAATTATTCGGTTTTTTTCAAATATCTCGGCATCCGCGCGACCTAGGAGGTTCAAACAAATGTCAGGTTGTTCGCCGCGTGACGAGACGTCGTATGGTGTAAGCGGCCCTTCGATACGCCCAGTAGTTCAAAAGTAATGCAAAAATTATTCAGTTTTTTTCAAACATCTCGGCACCCAAGCGACCTAGGAGGTTCAAACGAATGTCAGGTTGTTCGCCGCGTCACGAGACATCGTATGGTGTAAGCGGCCCTTCGATACGCCCAGTAGTTCAAAAGTAATGCAAAAATTATTCAGTTTTTTCCAAATATCTCGGCACCCGCGCGACCTAGGAGGTTCAAACGAATGTCAGATTGTTCGCCGCGTCACGAGACGTCGTATAGTGTAAGCGGCCCTTCGATACGCCCAGTAGTTCAAAAGTAATGCAAAAATTATTCAGTTTTTTTCAAATATCTCGGCACCCGCGCGACCTAGGAGGTTCAAACAAATGTCAGGTTGTTCGCCGCGTCACGAGACGTCGTATGGTGTAAGCGGCCTTTCGATACGCCCAGTGGTTCAAAAGTAATGCAAAAATTATTCAGTTTTTTCCAAATATCTCGGCACCCGCGCGACCTAGGAGGTTCAAACAAATGTCAGGTTGTTCGCCGCGTCACGAGACGTCGTATGGTGTAAGCAGCCCTTCAATACGCCCAGTGGTTCAAAAGTAATGCAAAAATTATTCAGTTTTTTTCAAATAACTCGGCACCCGCGCGACCTAGGAGGTTCAAACGAATGTCAGGTTGTTCGCCGCGTCACGAGACGTCGTATGGTGTAAGCGGCCCTTCGATACGCCCAGTGGTTCAAAAGTAATGCAAAAATTATTCGGTTTTTTTCAAATATCTCGGCATCCGCGCGACCTAGGAGGTTCAAACAAATGTCAGGTTGTTCGCCGCGTGACGAGACGTCGTATGGTGTAAGCGGCCCTTCGATACGCCCAGTAGTTCAAAAGTAATGCAAAAATTATTCAGTTTTTTTCAAACATCTCGGCACCCAAGCGACCTAGGAGGTTCAAACGAATGTCAGGTTGTTCGCCGCGTCACGAGACATCGTATGGTGTAAGCGGCCCTTCGATACGCCCAGTAGTTCAAAAGTAATGCAAAAATTATTCAGTTTTTTCCAAATATCTCGGCACCCGCGCGACCTAGGAGGTTCAAACGAATGTCAGATTGTTCGCCGCGTCACGAGACGTCGTATAGTGTAAGCGGCCCTTCGATACGCCCAGTAGTTCAAAAGTAATGCAAAAATTATTCAGTTTTTTTCAAATATCTCGGCACCCGCGCGACCTAGGAGGTTCAAACAAATGTCAGGTTGTTCGCCGCGTCACGAGACGTCGTATGGTGTAAGCGGCCTTTCGATACGCCCAGTGGTTCAAAAGTAATGCAAAAATTATTCAGTTTTTTCCAAATATCTCGGCACCCGCGCGACCTAGGAGGTTCAAACAAATGTCAGGTTGTTCGCCGCGTCACGAGACGTCGTATGGTGTAAGCGGCCCTTCGATACGCCCAGTAGTTCAAAAGTAATGCAAAAATTATTCAGTTTTTTTCAAATATCTCGGCACCCGCGCGACCTAGGAGGTTCAAACAAATGTCAGGTTGTTCGCCGCGTGACGAGACGTCGTATGGTGTAAGCGGCCCTTCGATACGCCCAGTGGTTCAAAAGTAATGCAAAAATTATTCAGTTTTTTTCAAATATCCAGGCACCCGCGCGACCTAGGAGGTTCAAACGAATGTCAGGTTGTTCGCCGCGTCACGAGACGTCGTATGGTGTAAGCGGCCCTTCGATACGCCCAGTGGTTCAAAAGTAATGCAAAAATTATTCAGTTTTTTCCAAATATCTCGGCACCCGCGCGACCTAGGAGGTTCAAACAAATGTCAGGTTGTTCGCCGCGTCACGAGACGTCGTATGGTGTAAGCGGCCCTTCGATACGCCCAGTAGTTCAAAAATAATGCAAAAATTATTCAGTTTTTTTCAAATATCTCGGCACCCGCGCGACCTAGGAGGTTCAAACAAATGTCAGGTTGTTCGCCGCGTCACGAGACGTCGTATGGTGTAAGCGGCCTTTCGATACGCCCAGTGGTTCAAAAGTAATGCAAAAATTATTCAGTTTTTTCCAAATATCTCGGCACCCGCGCGACCTAGGAGGTTCAAACAAATGTCAGGTTGTTCGCCGCGTCACGAGACGTCGTATGGTGTAAGCGGCCCTTCGATACGCCCAGTAGTTCAAAAGTAATGCAAAAATTATTCAGTTTTTTTCAAATATCTCGGCACCCGCGCGACCTAGGAGGTTCAAACAAATGTCAGGTTGTTCGCCGCGTGACGAGACGTCGTATGGTGTAAGCGGCCCTTCGATACGCCCAGTGGTTCAAAAGTAATGCAAAAATTATTCAGTTTTTTTCAAATATCCAGGCACCCGCGCGACCTAGCAGGTTCAAACGAATGTCAGGTTGTTCGCCGCGTCACGAGACGTCGTATGGTGTAAGCGGCCCTTCGATACGCCCAGTGGTTCAAAAGTAATGCAAAAATTATTCAGTTTTTTCCACATATCTCGGCACCCGCGCGACCTAGAAGGTTCAAACAAATGTCAGGTTGTTCGCCGCGTCACGAGACGTCGTATGGTGTAAGCGGCCCTTCGATACGCCCAGTAGTTCAAAAGTAATGCAAAAATTATTCAGTTTTTTTCAAATATCTCGGCACCCGCTCGACCTAGGAGGTTCAAACAAATGTCAGGTTGTTCGCCGCGTGACGAGACGTCGTATGGTGTAAGCGGCCCTTTGATACGCCCAGTGGTTCAAAAGTAATGCAAAAATTGTTCAGTTTTTTTCATATATCTCGGCACCCAAGCGACCTAGGAGGTTCAAACAAATGTCAGGTTGTTCGCCGCGTCACGAGACGTCGTATGGTGTAAGCGGCCCTTCGATACGCCCAGTAGTTCAAAAGTAATGCAAAAATTATTCAGTTTTTTCCAAATATCTCGGCAACCGCGCGACCTAGGAGGTTCAAACGAATGTCAGGTTGTTCGCCGCGTCACGAGACGTCGTATGGTGTAAGCGGCCCTTCGATACGCCCAGTGGTTCAAAAGTAATGCAAAAATTATTCAGTTTTTTTCAAATATCTCGGCACCCAAGCGACCTAGGAGGTTCAAACAAATGTCAGGTTGTTCGCCGCGTGACGAGACGTCGTATGGTGTAAGCGGCCCTTCGATACGCCCAGTGGTTCAAAAGTAATGCAAAAATTATTGAGTTTTTTCCAAATATCTCGGCACCCGCGCGACCTAGGAGGTTCAAACGAATGTCAGGTTGTTCGCCGCGTCACGAGACATCGTATGGTGTAAGCGGCCCTTCGATACGCCCAGTAGTTCAAAAGTAATGCAAAAATTATTCAGCTTTTTCCAAATATCTCGGCACCCGCGCGACCTAGGAGGTTCAAACGAATGTCAGGTTGTTCGCCGCGTCACGAGACGTCGTATGGTGTAAGCGGCCCTTCGATACGCCCAGTGGTTCAAAAGTAATGCAAAAATTATTCAGTTTTTTTCAAATATCTCGGCACCCAAGCGACCTAGGAGGTTCAAACAAATGTCAGGTTGTTCGCCGCGTGACGAGACGTCGTATGGTGTAAGCGGCCCTTCGATACGCCCAGTGGTTCAAAAGTAATGCAAAAATTATTCAGTTTTTTCCAAATATCTCGGCACCCGCGCGACCTAGGAGGTTCAAACAAATGTCAGGTTGTTCGCCGCGTGACGAGACGTCGTATGGTGTAAGCGGCCCTTCGATACGCCCAGTGGTTCAAAAGTAATGCAAAAATTATTGAGTTTTTTCCAAATATCTCGGCACCCGCGCGACCTAGGAGGTTCAAACGAATGTCAGGTTGTTCGCCGCGTCACGAGACATCGTATGGTGTAAGCGGCCCTTCGATACGCCCAGTAGTTCAAAAGTAATGCAAAAATTATTCAGCTTTTTCCAAATATCTCGGCACCCGCGCGACCTAGGAGGTTCAAACGAATGTCAGGTTGTTCGCCGCGTCACGAGACGTCGTATGGTGTAAGCGGCCCTTCGATACGCCCAGTGGTTCAAAAGTAATGCAAAAATTATTCAGTTTTTTTCAAATATCTCGGCACCCAAGCGACCTAGGAGGTTCAAACAAATGCCAGGTTGTTCGCCGCGTTACGAGACGTCGTATGGTGTAAGCGGCCCTTCGATACGCCCAGTGGTTCAAAAGTAATGCAAAAATTATTCAGTTTTTTCCAAATATCTCGGCACCCGCGCGACCTAGGAGGTTCAAACGAATGTCAGGTTGTTCGCCGCGTCACGAGACATCGTATGGTGTAAGCGGCCCTTCGATACGCCCAGTAGTTCAAAAGTAATGCAAAATTATTCAGTTTTTTCCAAATATCTCGGCACCCGCGCGACCTAGGAGGTTCAAACGAATGTCAGGTTGTTCGCCGCGTCACGAGACGTCGTATGGTGTAAGCGGCCCTTCGATACGCCCAGTAGTTCAAAAGTAATGCAAAAATTATTCAGTTTTTTCCAAATATCTCGGCACCCGCGCGACCTAGGAGGTTCAAACAAATGTCAGGTTGTTCGCCGCGTTACGAGACGTCGTATGGTGTAAGCGGCCCTTCGATACGCCCAGTAGTTCAAAAGTAATGCAAAAATTATTCAGTTTTTCCAAATATCTCGGCACCCAAGCGACCTAGGAGGTTCAAACGAATGTCAGGTTGTTCGCCGCGTCACGAGACGTCGTATGGTGTAAGCGGCCCTTCGATACGCCCAGTGGTTCAAAAGTAATGCAAAAATTATTCAGTTTTTTTTCAAATAACTCGGCACCCGCGCGACCTAGGAGGTTCAAACGAATGTCAGGTTGTTCGCCGCGTCACGAGACGTCGTATGGTGTAAGCGGCCCTTCGATACGCCCAGTGGTTCAAAAGTAATGCAAAAATTATTCCGTTTTTTTCAAATATCTCGGCACCCGCGCGACCTAGGAGGTTCAAACAAATGTCAGGTTGTTCGCCGCGTGACGAGACGTCGTATGGTGTAAGCGGCCCTTCGATACGCCCAGTAGTTCAAAAGTAATGCAAAAATTATTCAGTTTTTTCCAAATATCTCGGCACCCGCGCGACCTAGGAGGTTCAAACAAATGTCAGGTTGTTCGCCGCGTCACGAGACGTCGTATGGTGTAAGCGGCCCTTCGATACGCCCAGTAGTTCAAAAGTAATGCAAAAATTATTCAGTTTTTTTCAAATATCTCGGCACCCGCGCGACCTAGGAGGTTCAAACAAATGTCAGGTTGTTCGCCGCGTGACGAGACGTCGTATGGTGTAAGCGGCCCTTCGATACGCCCAGTAGTTCAAAAGTAATGCAAAAATTATTCAGTTTTTTTCAAATATCTCGGCACCCAAGCGACCTAGGAGGTTCAAACGAATGTCAGGTTGTTCGCCGCGTCAGGAGACGTCGTATGGTGTAAGCGGCCCTTCGATACGCCCAGTGGTTCAAAAGTAATGCAAAAATTATTCAGTTTTTTCCAAATATCTCGGCACCCGCGCGACCTAGGAGGTTCAAACAAATGTCAGGTTGTTCGCCGCGTCACGAGACGTCGTATAATGTAAGCGGCCCTTCGATACGCCCAGTAGTTCAAAAGTAATGCAAAAATTATTCAGTTTTTTTCAAATATCTCGGCACCCGCGCGACCTAGGATGTTTAAACAAATGTCAGGTTGTTCGCCGCGTCACGAGACGTCGTATGGTGTAAGCGGCCCTTCGATACGCCCAGTGGTTCAAAAGTAATGCAAAAATTATTCAGTTTTTTTCAAATATCTCGGCACCCAAGCGACCTAGGAGGTTCAAACGAATGTCAGGTTGTTCGCCGCGTCACGAGACGTCGTATGGTGTAAGCGGCCCTTCGATACGCCCAGTGGTTCAAAAGTAATGCAAAAATTATTCAGTTTTTTTCAAATATCTCGGCACCCAAGCGACCTAGGAGGTTCAAACAAATGTCAGGTTGTTCGCCGCGTCACGAGACGTCGTATGGTGTAAGCGGCCCTTCGATACGCCCAGTGGTTCAAAAGTAATGCAAAAATTATTCAGTTTTTTCCAAATATCTCGGCACCCGCGCGACCTAGGAGGTTCAAACGAATGTCAGGTTGTTCGCCGCGTCACGAGACGTCGTATAGTGTAAGCGGCCCTTCGATACGCCCAGTAGTTCAAAAGTAATGCAAAAATTATTCAGTTTTTTCCAAATATCTCGGCACCCGCGCGACCTAGAAGACAAATGTCAGGTTGTTCGCCGCGTCACGAGACGTCGTATGGTGTAAGCGGCCTTTCGATACGCCCAGTGGTTCAAAAGTAATGCAAAAATTATTCAGTTTTTTCCAAATATCTCGGCACCCGCGCGACCTAGGAGGTTCAAACAAATGTCAGGTTGTTCGCCGCGTCACGAGACGTCGTATGGTGTAAGCGGCCCTTCGATACGCCCAGTAGTTCAAAAGTAATGCAAAAATTATTCAGTTTTTTTCAAATATCTCGGCACCCGCGCGACCTAGGAGGTTCAAACAAATGTCAGGTTGTTCGCCGCGTGACGAGACGTCGTATGGTGTAAGCGGCCCTTCGATACGCCCAGTGGTTCAAAAGTAATGCAAAAATTATTCAGTTATTTTCAAATATTCAGGCACCCGCGCGACCTAGGAGGTTCAAACGAATGTCAGGTTGTTCGCCGCGTCACGAGACGTCGTATGGTGTAAGCGGCCCTTCGATACGCCCAGTAGTTCAAAAGTAATGCAAAAATTATTCAGTTTTTTTCAAATATCTCGGCACCCGCGCGACCTAGGAGGTTCAAACAAATGTCAGGTTGTTCGCCGCGTGACGAGACGTCGTATGGTGTAAGCGGCCCTTCGATACGCCCAGTGGTTCAAAAGTAATGCAGAAATTATTCAGTTTTTTCCAAATATCTCGGCACCTGCGCGACCTAGGAGGTTCAAACATATGTCAGGTTGTTCGCCGCGTCACGAGACGTCGTATGGTGTAAGCGGCCCTTCGATACGCCCAGTGGTTCAAAAGTAATGCAAAAATTATTCAGTTTTTTTCAAATATCTCGGCACCCAAGCGACCTAGGAGGTTCAAACGAATGTCAGGTTGTTCGCCGCGTCACGAGACGTCGTATGGTGTAAGCGGCCCTTCGATACGCCCAGTGGTTCAAAAGTAATGCAAAAATTATTCAGTTTTTTTCAAATATCTCGGCACCCAAGCGACCTAGGAGGTTCAAACAAATGTCAGGTTGTTCGCCGCGTCACGAGACGTCGTATGGTGTAAGCGGCCCTTCGATACGCCCAGTGGTTCAAAAGTAATGCAAAAATTATTCGGTTTTTTTCAAATATCTCGGCACCCGCGCGACCTAGGAGGTTCAAACAAATGTCAGGTTGTTCGCCGCGTGACGAGACGTCGTATGGTGTAAGCGGCCCTTCGATACGCCCAGTGGTTCAAAAGTAATGCAAAAATTATTCAGTTTTTTCCAAATATCTCGGCACCCGCGCGACCTAGGAGGTTCAAACGAATGTCAGGTTGTTCGCCGCGTCACGAGACATCGTATGGTGTAAGCGGCCCTTCGATACGCCCAGTGGTTTAAAAGTAATGCAGAAATTATTCAGTTTTTTCCAAAATATCTCGGCACCCGCGCGACCTAGGAGGTTCAAACGAATGTCAGGTTGTTCGCCGCGTCACGAGACGTCGTATAGTGTAAGCGGCCCTTCGATACGCCCAGTAGTTCAAAAGTAATGCAAAAATTATTCAGTTTTTTCCAAATATCTCGGCACCCGCGCGACCCTAGGAGGTTCAAACGAATGTCAGGTTGTTCGCCGCGTGACGAGACGTCGTATAGTGTAAGCGGCCCCTTCGATACGCCCAGTAGTTCAAAAGTAATGCAAAAATTATTCAGTTTTTTTCAAATATCTCGGCACCCAAGCGACCTAGGAGGTTCAAACGAATGTCAGGTTGTTCGCCGCGTCACGAGACGTCGTATGGTGTAAGCGGCCCTTCGATACGCCCAGTGGTTCAAAAGTAATGCAAAAATTATTCGGTTTTTTTCAAATATCTCGGCACCCGCGCGACCTAGGAGGTTCAAACAAATGTCAGGTTGTCGCCGCGTGACGAGACGTCGTATGGTGTAAGCGGCCCTTCGATACGCCCAGTGGTTCAAAAGTAATGCAAAAATTATTCAGTTTTTTTCAAATATCTCGGCACCCAAGCGACCTAGGAGGTTCAAACGAATATCAGGTTGTTCGCCGCGTCACGAGACATCGTATGGTGTAAGCGGCCCTTCGATACGCCCAGTGGTTCAAAAGTAATGCAAAAATTATTCAGTTTTTTCCAAATATCTCGGCACCCCGCGCGACCTAGGAGGTTCAAACGAATGTCAGATTGTTCGCCGCGTCACGAGACGTCGTATAGTGTAAGCGGCCCTTCGATACGCCCGTTAGTTCAAAAGTAATGCAAAAATTATTCAGTTTTTTTCAAATATCTCGGCACCCGCGCGACCTAGGAGGTTCAAACAAATGTCAGGTTGTTCGCCGCGTCACGAGACGTCGTATGGTGTAAGCGGCCTTTCGATACGCCCAGTGGTTCAAAAGTAATGCAAAAATTATTCAGTTTTTTTCCAAATATCTCGGCACCCGCGCGACCTAGGAGGTTCAAACAAATGTCAGGTTGTTCGCCGCGTCACGAGACGTCGTATGGTGTAAGCGGCCCTTCGATACGCCCAGTAGTTCAAAAGTAATGCAAAAATTATTCAGTTTTTTTCAAATATCCAGGCACCCGCGCGACCTAGGAGGTTCAAACGAATGTCAGGTTGTTCGCCGCGTTAGGAGACGTCGTATGGTGTAAGCGGCCCTTCGATACGCCCAGTAGTTCAAAAGTAATGCAAAAATTATTCAGTTTTTTCCAAATATCTCGGCACCCGCGCGACCTAGGAGGTTCAAACAAATGTCAGGTTGTTCGCCGCGTTACGAGACGTCGTATGGTGTAAGCGGCCCTTCGATACGCCCCAGTAGTTCAAAAGTAATGCAAAAATTATTCAGTTTTTTCCAAATATCTCGGCACCCAAGCGACCTAGGAGGTTCAAACGAATGTCAGGTTGTTCGCCGCGTCACGAGACGTCGTATGGTGTAAGCGGCCCTTCGATACGCCCAGTGGTTCAAAAGTAATGCAAAAATTATTCAGTTTTTTTTCAATAACTCGGCACCCGCGCGACCTAGGAGGTTCAAACGAATGTCAGGTTGTTCGCCGCGTCACGAGACGTCGTATGGTGTAAGCGGCCCTTCGATACGCCCAGTGGTTCAAAAGTAATGCAAAAATTATTCCGTTTTTTTCAAATATCTCGGCACCCGCGCGACCTAGGAGGTTCAAACGAATGTCAGGTTGTTCGCCGCGTCACGAGACGTCGTATGGTGTAAGCGGCCCTTCGATACGCCCAGTGGTTCAAAAGTAATGCAAAAATTATTCAGTTTTTTTCAATATCTCGGCTCCCAAGCGACCTAGGAGGTTCAAACGAATGTCAGGTTGTTCGCCGCGTCACGAGACGTCGTATGGTGTAAGCGGCCCTTCGATACGCCCAGTGGTTCAAAAGTAATGCAAAAATTATTCAGTTTTTTTCAAATATCTCGGCACCCCGCGCGACCTAGGAAGTTCAAAACAAATGTCAGGTTGTTCGCCGCGTCACGAGACGTCGTATGGTGTAAGCGGCCCTTCGATACGCCCCAGTGGTTCAAAAGTAATGCAAAAATTATTCAGTTTTTTCCAAATATCTCGGCACCCGCGCGACCTAGGAGGTTCAAAACGAATGTCAGGTTGTTCGCCGCGTCACGAGACGTCGTATAGTGTAAGCGGCCCTTCGATACGCCCAGTAGTTCAAAAGTAATGCAAAAATTATTCAGTTTTTTCCAAATATCTCGGCACCCGCGCGACCTAGAAGGTTCAAACAAATGTCAGGGTTGTTCGCCGCGTCACGAGACGTCGTATGGTGTAAGCGGCCTTTCGATACGCCCCAGTGGTTCAAAAGTAATGCAAAAATTATTCAGTTTTTTCCAAATATCTCGGCACCCGCGCGACCTAGGAGGTTCAAACAAATGTCAGGTTGTTCGCCGCGTCACGAGACGTCGTATGGTGTAAGCGGCCTTTCGATACGCCCAGTAGTTCAAAAGTAATGCAAAAATTATTCAGTTTTTTCAAATATCTCGGCACCCGCGCGACCTAGGAGGTTCAAAACAAATGTCAGGTTGTTCGCCGCGTGACGAGACGTCGTATGGTGTAAGCGGCCCTTCGATACGCCCAGTGGTTCAAAAAGTAATGCAAAAATTATTCAGTTATTTTCAAATATCCAGGCACCCGCGCGACCTAGGAGGTTCAAACAAATGTCAGGTTGTTCGCCGCGTGACGAGACGTCGTATGGTGTAAGCGGCCCTTCGATACGCCCAGTGGTTCAAAAGTAATGAAAAATTGTTCAGTTTTTCCAAATATCTCGGCACCTGCGCGACCTAGGAGGTTCAAACAAATGTCACCGCGTCACGAGACGTCGTATGGTGTAAGCGGGCCCTTCGATACGCCCAGTAGTTCAAAAGTAATGCAAAAATTATTCAGTTTTTTTCAAATATCCAGGCACCCGCGCGACCTAGGAGGTTCAAACGAATGTCAGGTTGTTCGCCGCGTCACGAGACGTCGTATGGTGTAAGCGGCCCTTCGATACGCCCAGTGATTCAAAAAGTAATGCAAAAATTATTCAGTTTTTTTCAAATATCTCGGCACCCAAGCGACCTAGGAGGTTCAAAACGAATATCAGGTTGTTCGCCGCGTCACGAGACATCGTATGGTGTAAGCGGCCCTTCGATACGCCCAGTGGTTCAAAAGTAATGCAAAAATTATTTAGTTTTTTCCAAATATCTCGGCACCCGCGCGACCTAGGAGGTTCAAACGAATGTCAGATTGTTTGCCGCGTCACGAGACGTCGTATAGTGTAAGCGGCCCTTCGATACGCCCGTTAGTTCAAAAGTAATGCAAAAATTATTCAGTTTTTTTCAAATATCTCGGCACCCGCGCGACCTAGGAGGTTCAAACAAATGTCAGGTTGTTCGCCGCGTCACGAGACGTCGTATGGTGTAAGCGGCCTTTCGATACGCCCAGTGGTTCAAAAGTAATGCAAAAATTATTCAGTTTTTTCCAAATATCTCGGCACCCGCGCGACCTAGGAGGTTCAAACAAATGTCAGGTTGTTCGCCGCGTCACGAGACGTCGTATGGTGTAAGCGGCCCTTCGATACGCCCAGTAGTTCAAAAGTAATGCAAAAATTATTCAGTTTTTTTCAAATATCCAGGCACCCGCGCGACCTAGGAGGTTCAAACGAATGTCAGGTTGTTCGCCGCGTTAGGAGACGTCGTATGGTGTAAGCGGCCCTTCGATACGCCCAGTAGTTCAAAAGTAATGCAAAAATTATTCAGTTTTTTCCAAATATCTCGGCACCCGCGCGACCTAGGAGGTTCAAACAAATGTCAGGTTGTTCGCCGCGTTACGAGACGTCGTATGGTGTAAGCGGCCCTTCGATACGCCCAGTAGTTCAAAAGTAATGCAAAAATTATTCAGTTTTTTCCAAATATCTCGGCACCCAAGCGACCTAGGAGGTTCAAACGAATGTCAGGTTGTTCGCCGCGTCACGAGACGTCGTATGGTGTAAGCGGCCCTTCGATACGCCCAGTGATTCAAAAGTAATGCAAAAATTATTCAGTTTTTTTTCAAATAACTCGGCACCCGCGCGACCTAGGAGGTTCAAACGAATGTCAGGTTGTTCGCCGCGTCACGAGACGTCGTATGGTGTAAGCGGCCCTTCGATACGCCCAGTGGTTCAAAAGTAATGCAAAAATTATTCCGTTTTTTTCAAATATCTCGGCACCCGCGCGACCTAGGAGGTTCAAACGAATGTCAGGTTGTTCGCCGCGTCACGAGACGTCGTATGGTGTAAGCGGCCCTTCGATACGCCCAGTGGTTCAAAAGTAATGCAAAAATTATTCAGTTTTTTTCAAATATCTCGGCTCCCAAGCGACCTAGGAGGTTCAAACGAATGTCAGGTTGTTCGCCGCGTCACGAGACGTCGTATGGTGTAAGCGGCCCTTCGATACGCCCAGTGGTTCAAAAGTAATGCAAAAATTATTCAGTTTTTTTCAAATATCTCGGCACCCGCGCGACCTAGGAAGTTCAAACAAATGTCAGGTTGTTCGCCGCGTCACGAGACGTCGTATGGTGTAAGCGGCCCTTCGATACGCCCAGTGGTTCAAAAGTAATGCAAAAATTATTCAGTTTTTTCCAAATATCTCGGCACCCGCGCGACCTAGGAGGTTCAAACGAATGTCAGGTTGTTCGCCGCGTCACGAGACGTCGTATAGTGTAAGCGGCCCTTCGATACGCCCAGTAGTTCAAAAGTAATGCAAAAATTATTCAGTTTTTTCCAAATATCTCGGCACCCGCGCGACCTAGAAGGTTCAAACAAATGTCAGGTTGTTCGCCGCGTCACGAGACGTCGTATGGTGTAAGCGGCCTTTCGATACGCCCAGTGGTTCAAAAGTAATGCAAAAATTATTCAGTTTTTTCCAAATATCTCGGCACCCGCGCGACCTAGGAGGTTCAAACAAATGTCAGGTTGTTCGCCGCGTCACGAGACGTCGTATGGTGTAAGCGGCCTTTCGATACGCCCAGTAGTTCAAAAGTAATGCAAAAATTATTCAGTTTTTTTCAAATATCTCGGCACCCGCGCGACCTAGGAGGTTCAAACAAATGTCAGGTTGTTCGCCGCGTGACGAGACGTCGTATGGTGTAAGCGGCCCTTCGATACGCCCAGTGGTTCAAAAGTAATGCAAAAATTATTCAGTTATTTTCAAATATCCAGGCACCCGCGCGACCTAGGAGGTTCAAACGAATGTCAGGTTGTTCGCCGCGTCACGAGACGTCGTATGGTGTAAGCGGCCCTTCGATACGCCCAGTGATTCAAAAGTAATGCAAAAATTATTCAGTTTTTTCCAAATATCTCGGCACCCGCGCGACCTAGGAGGTTCAAACAAATGTCAGGTTGTTCGCCGCGTCACGAGACGTCGTATGGTGTAAGCGGCCCTTCGATACGCCCAGTAGTTCAAAAGTAATGCAAAAATTATTCAGTTTTTTTCAAATATCTCGGCACCCGCGCGACCTAGGAGGTTCAAACAAATGTCAGGTTGTTCGCCGCGTGACGAGACGTCGTATGGTGTAAGCGGCCCTTCGATACGCCCAGTGGTTCAAAAGTAATGAAAAATTGTTCAGTTTTTTCCAAATATCTCGGCACCTGCGCGACCTAGGAGGTTCAAACAAATGTCACCGCGTCACGAGACGTCGTATGGTGTAAGCGGCCCTTCGATACGCCCAGTAGTTCAAAAGTAATGCAAAAATTATTCAGTTTTTTTCAAATATCTCGGCACCCAAGCGACCTAGGAGGTTCAAACGAATGTCAGGTTGTTCGCCGCGTCACGAGACGTCGTATGGTGTAAGCGGCCCTTCGATACGCCCAGTGATTCAAAAGTAATGCAAAAATTATTCAGTTTTTTCCAAATATCTCGGCACCCGCGCGACCTAGGAGGTTCAAACGAATGTCAGGTTGTTCGCCGCGTCACGAGACGTCGTATGGTGTAAGCGGCCCTTCGATACGCCCAGTGGTTCAAAAGTAATGCAAAAATTATTCAGTTTTTTTCAAATATCTCGGCACCCGCGCGACCTAGGAGGTTCAAACGAATGTCAGGTTGTTCGCCGCGTCACGAGACGTCGTATGGTGTAAGCGGCCCTTCGATACGCCCAGTGGTTCAAAAGTAATGCAAAAATTATTCAGTTTTTTTCAAATATCTCGGCACCCAAGCGACCTAGGAGGTTCAAACAAATGTCAGGTTGTTCGCCGCGTCACGAGACGTCGTATGGTGTAAGCGGCCCTTCGATACGCCCAGTGGTTCAAAAGTAATGCAAAAATTATTCAGTTTTTTTCAAATATCTCGGCACCCGCGCGACCTAGGAGGTTCAAACGAATGTCAGGTTGTTCGCCGCGTCACGAGACGTCGTATGGTGTAAGCGGCCCTTCGATACGCCCAGTGGTTCAAAAGTAATGCAAAAATTATTCATTTTTTTTCAAATATCCAGGCACCCGCGCGACCTAGGAGGTTCAAACAAATGTCAGGTTGTTCGCCGCGTCACGAGACATCGTATGGTGTAAGCGGCCCTTCGATACGCCCAGTAGTTCAAAAGTAATGCAAAAATTATTCAGTTTTTTTCAAATATCTCGGCACCCGCGCGACCTAGGAGGTTCAAACAAATGTCAGGTTGTTCGCCGCGTGACGAGACGTCGTATGGTGTAAGCGGCCCTTCGATACGCCCAGTGGTTCAAAAGTAATGCAAAAATTGTTCAGTTTTTTCCAAATATCTCGGCACCTGCGCGACCTAGGAGGTTCAAACAAATGTCAGGTTGTTCGCCGCGTCACGAGACGTCGTATGGTGTAAGCGGCCCTTCGATACGCCCAGTAGTTCAAAAGTAATGCAAAAATTATTCAGTTTTTTTCAAATATCTCGGCACCCGCGCGACCTAGGAGGTTCAAACGAATGTCAGGTTGTTCGCCGCGTCACGAGACGTCGTATGGTGTAAGCGGCCTTTCGATACGCCCAGTGGTTCAAAAGTAATGCAAAAATTATTCAGTTTTTTTCAAATATCTCGGCACCCGCGCGACCTAGGAGGTTCAAACGAATGTCAGGTTGTTCGCCGCGTCACGAGACGTCGTATGGTGTAAGCGGCCCTTCGATACGCCCAGTGGTTCAAAAGTAATGCAAAAATTATTCAGTTTTTTTCAAATATCTCGGCACCCAAGCGACCTAGGAGGTTCAAACAAATGTCAGGTTGTTCGCCGCGTCACGAGACGTCGTATGGTGTAAGCGGCCCTTCGATACGCCCAGTGGTTCAAAAGTAATGCAAAAATTATTCAGTTTTTTCCAAATATCTCGGCACCCGCGCGACCTAGGAGGTTCAAACGAATGTCAGGTTGTTCGCCGCGTCACGAGACGTCGTATGGTGTAAGCGGCCCTTCGATACGCCCAGTGGTTCGAAAGTAATGCAAAAATTATTCATTTTTTTTCAAATATCCAGGCACCCGCGCGACCTAGGAGGTTCAAACAAATGTCAGGTTGTTCGCCGCGTCACGAGACATCGTATGGTGTAAGCGGCCCTTCGATACGCCCAGTAGTTCAAAAGTAATGCAAAAATTATTCAGTTTTTGCCAAATATCTCGGCACCCGCGCGACCTAGGAGGTTCAAACGAATGTCAGGTTGTTCGCCGCGTCACGAGACGTCGTATGGTGTAAGCGGCCCTTCGATACGCCCAGTAGTTCAAAAGTAATGCAAAAATTATTCAGTTTTTTCCAAATATCTCGGCACCCAAGCGACCTAGGAGGTTCAAACGAATGTCAGGTTGTTCGCCGCGTCACGAGACGTCGTATGGTGTAAGCGGCCCTTCGATACGCCCAGTGGTTCAAAAGTAATGCAAAAATTATTCAGTTTTTTTCAAATATCTCGGCACCCAAGCGACCTAGGAGGTTCAAACGAATGTCAGGTTGTTCGCCGCGTCACGAGACGTCGTATGGTGTAAGCGGCCCTTCGATACGCCCAGTGGTTCAAAAGTAATGCAAAAATTATTCGGTTTTTTTCAAATATCCAGGCACCCGCGCGACCTAGGAGGTTCAAACAAATGTCAGGTTGTTCGCCGCGTCACGAGACGTCGTATGGTGTAAGCGGCCCTTCGATACGCCCAGTGGTTCAAAAGTAATGCAAAAATTATTCAGTTTTTTTCAAATATCTCGGCACCCAAGCGACCTAGGAGGTTCAAACGAATGTCAGGTTGTTCGCCGCGTCACGAGACGTCGTATGGTGTAAGCGGCCCTTCGATACGCCCAGTGGTTCAAAAGTAATGCAAAAATTATTCAGTTTTTTTCAAATATCTCGGCACCCAAGCGACCTAGAAGGTTCAAACAAATGTCAGGTTGTTCGCCGCGTGACGAGACGTCGTATGGTGTAAGCGGCTCTTCGATACGCCCAGTGGTTCAAAAGTAATGCAAAAATTATTCAGTTTTTTTCAAATATCTCGGCACCCGCGCGACCTAGGAGGTTCAAACGAATGTCAGGTTGTTCGCCGCGTCACGAGACGTCGTATGGTGTAAGCGGCCCTTCGATACGCCCAGTGGTTCAAAAGTAATGCAAAAATTATTCAGTTTTTTTCAAATATCTCGGCACCCAAACGACCTAGGAGGTTCAAACGAATGTCAGGTTGTTCGCCGCGTGACGAGACGTCGTATAGTGTAAGCGGCCCTTCGATACGCCCAGTAGTTCAAAAGTAATGCAAAAATTATTCAGTTTTTTCCAAATATCTCGGCACCCGCGCGACCTAGGAGGTTCAAACAAATGTCAGGTTGTTCGCTGCGTGACGAGACGTCGTATGGTGTAAGCGGCCCTTCGATACTCCCAGTGGTTCAAAAGTAATGCAAAAATTATTCAGTTTTTTCCAAATATCTCGGCACCCGCGCGACCTAGGAGGTTCAAACAAATCTCAGGTTGTTCGCCGCGTCACGAGACGTCGTATGGTGTAAGCGGCCCTTCGATACGCCCAGTAGTTCAAAAGTAATGCAAAAATTATTCAGTTTTTTCCAAATATCTCGGCACCCGCGCGACCTAGGAGGTTCAAACGAATGTCAGGTTGTTCGCCGCGTCACGAGACGTCGTATGGTGTAAGCGGCCCTTCGATACGCCCAGTGGTTCAAAAGTAATGCAAAAATTATTCAGTTTTTTTCAAATATCTCGGCACCCGCGCGACCTAGGAGGTTCAAACGAATGTCAGGTTGTTCGCCGCGTCACGAGACGTCGTATGGTGTAAGCGGCCCTTCGATACGCCCAGTGGTTCAAAAGTAATGCAAAAATTATTCAGTTTTTTTCAAATATCTCGGCACCCGCGCGACCTAGGAGGTTCAAACAAATGTCAGGTTGTTCGCCGCGTCACGAGACGTCGTATGGTGTAAGCGGCCTTTCGATACGCCCAGTGGTTCAAAAGTAATGCAAAAATTATTCAGTTTTTTTCAAATATCTCGGCACCCGCGCGACCTAGGAGGTTCAAACAAATGTCAGGTTGTTCGCCGCGACACGAGACGTCGTATGGTGTAAGCGGCCCTTCGATACGCCCAGTGGTTCAAAAGTAATGCAAAAATTATTCAGTTTTTTTCAAATATCTCGGCACCCGCGCGACCTAGGAGGTTCAAACAAATGTCAGGTTGTTCGCCGCGTCACGAGACGTCGTATGGTGTAGGCGGCCTTTCGATACGCCCAGTGGTTCAAAAGTAATGCAAAAATTATTCAGTTTTTTTCAAATATCTCGGCACCCGCGCGACCTAGGAGGTTCAAACAAATGTCAGGTTGTTCGCCGCGTCACTTGACTTCGTATGGTGTAAGCGGCCCTTCGATACGCCCAGTGGTTCAAAAGTAATGCAAAAATTATTCAGTTTTTTTCAAATATCTCGGCACCCGCGCGACCTAGGAGGTTTAAACAAATGTCAGGTTGTTCGCCGCGTCACGAGACGTCGTATGGTGTAAGCGGCCCTTCGATACGCCCAGTAGTTCAAAAGTAATGCAAAAATTATTCAGTTTTTTTCAAATATCTCGGCACCCGCGCGACCTAGGAGGTTCAAACAAATGTCAGGTTGTTCGCCGCGTCACTTGACTTCGTATGGTGTAAGCGGCCCTTCGATACGCCCAGTGGTTCAAAAGTAATGCAAAAATTATTCAGTTTTTTTCAAATATCTCGGCACCCGCGCGACCTAGGAGGTTTAAACAAATGTCAGGTTGTTCGCCGCGTCACGAGACGTCGTATGGTGTAAGCGGCCCTTCGATACGCCCAGTAGTTCAAAAGTAATGCGAAAATTATTCAGTTTTTTTCAAATATCTCGGCACCCGCGCGACCTAGGAGGTTTACACAAATGTCAGGTTGTTCGCCGCGTCACGAGACGTCGTATGGTGTAAGCGGCCCTTCGATACGCCCAGTGGTTCAAAAGTAATGCAAAAATTATTCAGTTTTTTTCAAATATCTCGGCACCCGCGCGACCTAGGAGGTTCAAACAAATGTCAGGTTGTTCGCCGCGTCACTTGACTTCGTATGGTGTAAGCGGCCCTTCGATACGCCCAGTGGTTCAAAAGTAATGCAAAAATTATTCAGTTTTTTTCAAATATCTCGGCACCCGCGCGACCTAGGAGGTTTAAACAAATGTCAGGTTGTTCGCCGCGTCACGAGACGTCGTATGGTGTAAGCGGCCCTTCGATACGCCCAGTAGTTCAAAAGTAATGCAAAAATTATTCAGTTTTTTTCAAATATCTCGGCACCCGCGCGACCTAGGAGGTTTAAACAAATGTCAGGTTGTTCGCCGCGTCACGAGACGTCGTATGGTGTAAGCGGCCCTTCGATACGCCCAGTGGTTCAAAAGTAATGCAAAAATTATTCATTTTTTTTTAAATATCTCGGCACCCAAGCGACCTAGGAGGTTCAAACGAATGTCAGGTTGTTCGCCGCGTCACGAGACGTCGTATGGTGTAAGCGGCCCTTCGATACGCCCAGTGGTTCAAAAGTAATGCAAAAATTGTTCAGTTTTTTCCAAATATCTCGGCACCTGCGCGACCTAGGAGGTTCAAACAAATGTCAGGTTGTTCGCCGCGTCATGAGACGTCGTATGGTGTAAGCGGCCCTTCGATACGCCCAGTAGTTCAAAAGTAATGCAAAAATTATTCAGTTTTTTTCAAATATCTCGGCACCCGCGCGACCTAGGAGGTTCAAACGAATGTCAGGTTGTTCGCCGCGTCACGAGACGTCGTATGGTGTAAGCGGCCTTTCGATACGCCCAGTGGTTCAAAAGTAATGCAAAAATTATTCAGTTTTTTTCAAATATCTCGGCACCCGCGCGACCTAGGAGGTTCAAACGAATGTCAGGTTGTTCGCCGCGTCACGAGACGTCGTATGGTGTAAGCGGCCCTTCGATACGCCCAGTGGTTCAAAAGTAATGCAAAAATTATTCAGTTTTTTTCAAATATCTCGGCACCCAAGCGACCTAGGAGGTTCAAACAAATGTCAGGTTGTTCGCCGCGTCACGAGACGTCGTATGGTGTAAGCGGCCCTTCGATACGCCCAGTGGTTCAAAAGTAATGCAAAAATTATTCAGTTTTTTCCAAATATCTCGGCACCCGCGCGACCTAGGAGGTTCAAACGAATGTCAGGTTGTTCGCCGCGTCACGAGACGTCGTATGGTGTAAGCGGCCCTTCGATACGCCCAGTGGTTCGAAAGTAATGCAAAAATTATTCATTTTTTTTCAAATATCCAGGCACCCGCGCGACCTAGGAGGTTCAAACAAATGTCAGGTTGTTCGCCGCGTCACGAGACATCGTATGGTGTAAGCGGCCCTTCGATACGCCCAGTAGTTCAAAAGTAATGCAAAAATTATTCAGTTTTTGCCAAATATCTCGGCACCCGCGCGACCTAGGAGGTTCAAACGAATGTCAGGTTGTTCGCCGCGTCACGAGACGTCGTATGGTGTAAGCGGCCCTTCGATACGCCCAGTAGTTCAAAAGTAATGCAAAAATTATTCAGTTTTTTCCAAATATCTCGGCACCCAAGCGACCTAGGAGGTTCAAACGAATGTCAGGTTGTTCGCCGCGTCACGAGACGTCGTATGGTGTAAGCGGCCCTTCGATACGCCCAGTGGTTCAAAAGTAATGCAAAAATTATTCAGTTTTTTTCAAATATCTCGGCACCCAAGCGACCTAGGAGGTTCAAACGAATGTCAGGTTGTTCGCCGCGTCACGAGACGTCGTATGGTGTAAGCGGCCCTTCGATACGCCCAGTGGTTCAAAAGTAATGCAAAAATTATTCGGTTTTTTTCAAATATCCAGGCACCCGCGCGACCTAGGAGGTTCAAACAAATGTCAGGTTGTTCGCCGCGTCACGAGACGTCGTATGGTGTAAGCGGCCCTTCGATACGCCCAGTGGTTCAAAAGTAATGCAAAAATTATTCAGTTTTTTTCAAATATCTCGGCACCCAAGCGACCTAGGAGGTTCAAACGAATGTCAGGTTGTTCGCCGCGTCACCAGACGTCGTATGGTGTAAGCGGCCCTTCGATACGCCCAGTGGTTCAAAAGTAATGCAAAAATTATTCAGTTTTTTTCAAATATCTCGGCACCCAAGCGACCTAGGAGGTTCAAACAAATGTCAGGTTGTTCGCCGCGTGACGAGACGTCGTATGGTGTAAGCGGCTCTTCGATACGCCCAGTGGTTCAAAAGTAATGCAAAAATTATTCAGTTTTTTTCAAATATCTCGGCACCCAAGCGACCTAGGAGGTTCAAACGAATGTCAGGTTGTTCGCCGCGTCACGAGACGTCGTATGGTGTAAGCGGCCCTTCGATACGCCCAGTGGTTCAAAAGTAATGCAAAAATTATTCAGTTTTTTTCAAATATCTCGGCACCCAAACGACCTAGGAGGTTCAAACGAATGTCAGGTTGTTCGCCGCGTGACGAGACGTCGTATAGTGTAAGCGGCCCTTCGATACGCCCAGTAGTTCAAAAGTAATGCAAAAATTATTCAGTTTTTTCCAAATATCTCGGCACCCGCGCGACCTAGGAGGTTCAAACAAATGTCAGGTTGTTCGCTGCGTGACGAGACGTCGTATGGTGTAAGCGGCCCTTCGATACTCCCAGTGGTTCAAAAGTAATGCAAAAATTATTCAGTTTTTTCCAAATATCTCGGCACCCGCGCGACCTAGGAGGTTCAAACAAATCTCAGGTTGTTCGCCGCGTCACGAGACGTCGTATGGTGTAAGCGGCCCTTCGATACGCCCAGTAGTTCAAAAGTAATGCAAAAATTATTCAGTTTTTTCCAAATATCTCGGCACCCGCGCGACCTAGGAGGTTCAAACGAATGTCAGGTTGTTCGCCGCGTCACGAGACGTCGTATGGTGTAAGCGGCCCTTCGATACGCCCAGTGGTTCAAAAGTAATGCAAAAATTATTCAGTTTTTTTCAAATATCTCGGCACCCGCACGACCTAGGAGGTTCAAACGAATGTCAGGTTGTTCGCCGCGTCACGAGACGTCGTATGGTGTAAGCGGCCCTTCGATACGCCCAGTGGTTCAAAAGTAATGCAAAAATTATTCAGTTTTTTTCAAATATCTCGGCACCCGCGCGACCTAGGAGGTTCAAACAAATGTCAGGTTGTTCGCCGCGTCACGAGACGTCGTATGGTGTAAGCGGCCTTTCGATACGCCCAGTGGTTCAAAAGTAATGCAAAAATTATTCAGTTTTTTTCAAATATCTCGGCACCCGCGCGACCTAGGAGGTTCAAACAAATGTCAGGTTGTTCGCCGCGACACGAGACGTCGTATGGTGTAAGCGGCCCTTCGATACGCCCAGTGGTTCAAAAGTAATGCAAAAATTATTCAGTTTTTTTCAAATATCTCGGCACCCGCGCGACCTAGGAGGTTCAAACAAATGTCAGGTTGTTCGCCGCGTCACGAGACGTCGTATGGTGTAGGCGGCCTTTCGATACGCCCAGTGGTTCAAAAGTAATGCAAAAATTATTCAGTTTTTTTCAAATATCTCGGCACCCGCGCGACCTAGGAGGTTCAAACAAATGTCAGGTTGTTCGCCGCGTCACTTGACTTCGTATGGTGTAAGCGGCCCTTCGATACGCCCAGTGGTTCAAAAGTAATGCAAAAATTATTCAGTTTTTTTCAAATATCTCGGCACCCGCGCGACCTAGGAGGTTTAAACAAATGTCAGGTTGTTCGCCGCGTCACGAGACGTCGTATGGTGTAAGCGGCCCTTCGATACGCCCAGTAGTTCAAAAGTAATGCAAAAATTATTCAGTTTTTTTCAAATATCCCGGCACCCGCGCGACCTAGGAGGTTTAAACAAATGTCAGGTTGTTCGCCGCGTCACGAGACGTCGTATGGTGTAAGCGGCCCTTCGATACGCCCAGTGGTTCAAAAGTAATGCAAAAATTATTCAGTTTTTTTCAAATATCTCGGCACCCGCGCGACCTAGGAGGTTCAAACAAATGTCAGGTTGTTCGCCGCGTCACTTGACTTCGTATGGTGTAAGCGGCCCTTCGATACGCCCAGTGGTTCAAAAGTAATGCAAAAATTATTCAGTTTTTTTCAAATATCTCGGCACCCGCGCGACCTAGGAGGTTTAAACAAATGTCAGGTTGTTCGCCGCGTCACGAGACGTCGTATGGTGTAAGCGGCCCTTCGATACGCCCAGTAGTTCAAAAGTAATGCAAAAATTATTCAGTTTTTTTCAAATATCTCGGCACCCGCGCGACCTAGGAGGTTTAAACAAATGTCAGGTTGTTCGCCGCGTCACGAGACGTCGTATGGTGTAAGCGGCCCTTCGATACGCCCAGTGGTTCAAAAGTAATGCAAAAATTATTCATTTTTTTTTAAATATCTCGGCACCCAAGCGACCTAGGAGGTTCAAACGAATGTCAGGTTGTTCGCCGCGTCACGAGACGTCGTATGGTGTAAGCGGCCCTTCGATACGCCCAGTGGTTCAAAAGTAATGCAAAAATTATTCAGTTTTTTCCAAATATCCAGGCACCCGCGCGACCTAGGAGGTTCAAACGAATGTCAGGTAGTTCGCCGCGTCACGAGACGTCGTATGGTGTAAGCGGCCTTTCGATACGCCCAGTGGTTCAAAAGTAATGCAAAAATTATTCAGTTTTTTCCAAATATCTCGGCACCCGCGCGACCTAGGAGGTTCAAACAAATGTCAGGTTGTTCGCCGCGTCACGAGACGTCGTATGGTGTAAGCGGCCCTTCGATACGCCCAGTAGTTCAAAAGTAATGCAAAAATTATTCAGTTTTTTTCAAATATCTCGGCACCCGCGCGACCTAGGAGGTTCAAACAAATGTCAGGTTGTTCGCCGCGTGACGAGACGTCGTATGGTGTAAGCGGCCCTTCGATACGCCCAGTGGTTCAAAAGTAATGCAAAAATTATTCAGTTTTTTTCAAATATCCAGGCACCCGCGCGACCTAGGAGGTTCAAACGAATGTCAGGTTGTTCGCCGCGTCACGAGACGTCGTATGGTGTAAGCGGCCCTTCGATACGCCCAGTGGTTCAAAAGTAATGCAAAAATTATTCAGTTTTTTTCAAATATCTCGGCACCCGCGCGACCTAGGAGGTTCAAACAAATGTCAGGTTGTTCGCCGCGTGACGAGACGTCGTATGGTGTAAGCGGCCCTTCGATACGCCCAGTGGTTCAAAAGTAATGCAAAAATTATTCAGTTTTTTTCAAATATCTCGGCACCCAAGCGACCTAGGAGGTTCAAACAAATGTCAGGTTGTTCGCCGCGTGACGAGACGTCGTATGGTGTAAGCGGCCCTTCGATACGCCCAGTGGTTCAAAAGTAATGCAAAAATTATTCAGTCTTTTTCAAATATCCAGGCACCCGCGCGACCTAGGAGGTTCAAACAAATGTCAGGTTGTTCGCCGCGTCACGAGACGTCGTATGGTGTAAGCGGCCTTTCGATACGCCCAGTGGTTCAAAAGTAATGCAAAAATTATTCAGTTTTTTCCAAATATCTCGGCACCCGCGCGACCTAGGAGGTTCAAACAAATGTCAGGTTGTTCACCGCGTCACGAGACGTCGTATGGTGTAAGCGGCCCTTCGATACGCCCAGTGGTTCAAAAGTAATGCAAAAATTATTCAGTTTTTTTCAAATATCCAGGCACCCGCGCGACCTAGGAGGTTTAAACGAATGTCAGGTTGTTCGCCGCGTGACGAGACGTCGTATAGTGTAAGCGGCCCTTCGATACGCCCAGTAGTTCAAAAGTAATGCAAAAATTATTCAGTTTTTTTCAAATATCTCGGCACCCGCGCGACCTAGGAGGTTCAAACAAATGTCAGGTTGTTCGCCGCGTCACGAGACGTCGTATGGTGTAAGCGGCCTTTCGATACGCCCAGTGGTTCAAAAGTAATGCAAAAATTATTCAGTTTTTTCCAAATATCTCGGCACCCGCGCGACCTAGGAGTTTCAAACAAATGTCAGGTTGTTCGCCGCGTCACGAGACGTCGTATGGTGTAAGCGGCCTTTCGATACGCCCAGTGGTTCAAAAGTAATGCAAAAATTATTCAGTTTTTTTCAAATATCTCGGCACCCGCGCGACCGAGGAGGTTCAAACGAATGTCAGGTTGTTCGCCGCGTGACGAGACGTCGTATAGTGTAAGCGGCCCTTCGATACGCCCAGTAGTTCAAAAGTAATGCAAAAATTATTCAGTTTTTTTCAAATATCTCGGCACCCGCGCGACCTAGGAGGTTCAAACAAATGTCAGGTTGTTCGCCGCGTCACGAGACGTCGTATGGTGTAAGCGGCCTTTCGATACGCCCAGTGGTTCAAAAGTAATGCAAAAATTATTCAGTTTTTTCCAAATATCTCGGCACCCGCGCGACCTAGGAGGTTCAAACAAATGTCAGGTTGTTCGCCGCGTCACGAGACGTCGTATGGTGTAAGCGGCCCTTCGATACGCCCAGTAGTTCAAAAGTAATGCAAAAATTATTCAGTTTTTTTCAAATATCCAGGCACCCGCGCGACCTAGGAGGTTCAAACGAATGTCAGGTTGTTCGCCGCGTCACGAGACGTCGTATGGTGTAAGCGGCCCTTCGATACGCCCAGTGGTTCAAAAGTAATGCAAAAATTGTTCAGTTTTTTCCAAATATCTCGGCACCTGCGCGACCTGAGAGGTTCAAACAAATGTCAGGTTGTTCGCCGCGTCACGAGACGTCGTATGGTGTAAGCGGCCCTTCGATACGCCCAGTAGTTCAAAAGTAATGCAAAAATTATTCAGTTTTTTTCAAATATCTCGGCACCCGCGCGACCTAGGAGGTTCAAACGAATGTCAGGTTGTTCGCCGCGTCACGAGACGTCGTATGGTGTAAGCGGCCCTTCGATACGCCCAGTGGTTCAAAAGTAATGCAAAAATTATTCAGTTTTTTTCAAATATCTCGGCACCCGCGCGACCTAGGAGGTTCAAACAAATGTCAGGTTGTTCGCCGCGTCATGAGACGTCGTATGGTGTAAGCGGCCCTTCGATACGCCCAGTGGTTCAAAAGTAATGCAAAAATTATTCAGTTTTTTTCAAATATCTCGGCACCCAAGCGACCTAGGAGGTTCAAACGAATGTCAGGTTGTTCGCCGCGTCACGAGACGTCGTATGGTGTAAGCGGCCCTTCGATACGCCCACTGGTTCAAAAGTAATGCAAAAATTATTCAGTTTTTTCCAAATATCTCGGCACCCGCGCGACCTAGGAGGTTCAAACGAATGTCAGGTTGTTCGCCGCGTCACGAGATGTCGTATGGTGTAAGCGGCCCTTCGATACGCCCAGTTGTTCAAAAGTAATGCAAAAATTATTCATTTTTTTTCAAATATCCAGGCACCCGCGCGACCTAGGAGGTTCAAACAAATGTCAGGTTGTTCGCCGCGTCACGAGACATCGTATGGTGTAAGCGGCCCTTCGATACGCCCAGTAGTTCAAAAGTAATGCAAAAATTATTCAGTTTTTTCCAAATATCTCGGCACCCGCGCGACCTAGGAGGTTCAAACGAATGTCAGGTTGTTCGCCGCGTCACGAGACGTCGTATGGTGTAAGCGGCCCTTCGATACGCCCAGTAGTTCAAAAGTAATGTAAAAATTATTCAGTTTTTTTCAAATATCTCGGCACCCAAGCGACCTAGGAGGTTCAAACGAATGTCAGGTTGTTCGCCGCGTCACGAGACGTCGTATGGTCTAAGCGGCCCTTCGATACGCCCAGTGGTTCAAAAGTAATGCAAAAATTATTCAGTTTTTTCCAAATATCTCGGCACCCGCGCGACCTAGGAGGTTCAAACGAATGTCAGGTTGTTCGCCGCGTCACGAGACGTCGTATGGTGTAAGCGGCCCTTCGATACGCCCAGTGGTTCAAAAGTAATGCAAAAATTATTCATTTTTTTTCAAATATCCAGGCACCCGCGCGACCTAGGAGGTTCAAACAAATGTCAGGTTGTTCGCCGCGTCACGAGACATCGTATGGTGTAAGCGGCCCTTCGATACGCCCAGTAGTTCAAAAGTAATGCAAAAATTATTCAGTTTTTTCCAAATATCTCGGCACCCGCGCGACCTAGGAGGTTCAAACAAATGTCAGGTTGTTCGCCGCGACACGAGACGTCGTATGGTGTAAGCGGCCCTTCGATACGCCCAGTGGTTCAAAAGTAATGCAAAAATTATTCAGTTTTTTTCAAATATCTCGGCACCCGCGCGACCTAGGAGGTTCAAACAAATGTCAGGTTGTTCGCCGCGTCACGAGACGTCGTATGGTGTAAGCGGCCTTTCGATACGCCCAGTGGTTCAAAAGTAATGCAAAAATTATTCAGTTTTTTTCAAATATCTCGGCACCCGCGCGACCTAGGAGGTTTAAACAAATGTCAGGTTGTTCGCCGCGTCACGAGACGTCGTATGGTGTAAGCGGCCTTTCGATACGCCCAGTGGTTCAAAAGTAATGCAAAAATTATTCAGTTTTTTTCAAATATCTCGGCACCCGCGCGACCTAGGAGGTTCAAACAAATGTCAGGTTGTTCGCCGCGTCACGAGACGTCGTATGGTGTAAGCAGCCCTTCGATACGCCCAGTAGTTCAAAAGAAATGCAAAAATTATTCAGTTTTTTTCAAATATCTCGGCACCCGCGCGACCTAGGAGGTTCAAACAAATGTCAGGTTGTTCGCCGCGTCACTTGACTTCGTATGGTGTAAGCGGCCCTTCGATACGCCCAGTGGTTCAAAAGTAATGCAAAAATTATTCAGTTTTTTTCAAATATCTCGGCACCCGCGCGACCTAGGAGGTTTAAACAAATGTCAGGTTGTTCGCCGCGTCACGAGACGTCGTATGGTGTAAGCGGCCCTTCGATACGCCCAGTAGTTCAACAGAAATGCAAACATTATTCTGTTTTTTTCAAATATCTCGGCACCCGCGCGACCTAGGAGGTTCAAACAAATGTCAGGTTGTTCGCCGCGTCACTTGACTTCGTATGGTGTAAGCGGCCCTTCGATACGCCCAGTGGTTCAAAAGTAATGCAAAAATTATTCATTTTTTTTAAATATCTCGGCACCCAAGCGACCTAGGAGGTTCAAACGAATGTCAGGTTGTTCGCCGCGACACGAGACGTCGTATGGTGTAAGCGGCCTTTCGATACGCCCAGTGGTTCAAAAGTAATGCAAAAATTATTCGGTTTTTTTCAAATATCTCGGCACCCGCGCGACCTAGGAGGTTCAAACAAATGTCAGGTTGTTCGCCGCGTCACGAGACGTCGTATGGTGTAAGCAGCCCTTCGATACGCCCAGTAGTTCAACAGAAATGCAAAAATTATTCAGTTTTTTTCAAATATCTCGGCACCCGCGCGACCTAGGAGGTTCAAACAAATGTCAGGTTGTTCGCCGCGTCACTTGACTTCGTATGGTGTAAGCGGCCCTTCGATACGCCCAGTGGTTCAAAAGTAATGCAAAAATTATTCAGTTTTTTTCAAATATCTCGGCACCCGCGCGACCTAGGAGGTTTAAACAAATGTCAGGTTGTTCGCCGCGTCACGAGACGTCGTATGGTGTAAGCGGCCCTTCGATACGCCCAGTAGTTCAAAAGTAATGCAAAAATTATTCAGTTTTTTTCAAATATCTCGGCACCCGCGCGACCTAGGAGGTTTAAACAAATGTCAGGTTGTTCGCCGCGTCACGAGACGTCGTATGGTGTAAGCGGCCTTTCGATACGCCCAGTGGTTCAAAAGTAATGCAAAAATTATTCAGTTTTTTTCAAATATCTCGGCACCCGCGCGACCTAGGAGGTTTAAACAAATGTCAGGTTGTTCGCCGCGTCACGAGACGTCGTATGGTGTAAGCGGCCTTTCGATACGCCCAGTGGTTCAAAAGTAATGCAAAAATTATTCAGTTTTTTTCAAATATCTCGGCACCCGCGCGACCTAGGAGGTTCAAACAAATGTCAGGTTGTTCGCCGCGTCACGAGACGTCGTATGGTGTAAGCAGCCCTTCGATACGCCCAGTAGTTCAAAAGAAATGCAAAAATTATTCAGTTTTTTTCAAATATCTCGGCACCCGCGCGACCTAGGAGGTTCAAACAAATGTCAGGTTGTTCGCCGCGTCACTTGACTTCGTATGGTGTAAGCGGCCCTTCGATACGCCCAGTGGTTCAAAAGTAATGCAAAAATTATTCAGTTTTTTTCAAATATCTCGGCACCCGCGCGACCTAGGAGGTTTAAACAAATGTCAGGTTGTTCGCCGCGTCACGAGACGTCGTATGGTGTAAGCGGCCCTTCGATACGCCCAGTAGTTCAACAGAAATGCAAAAATTATTCAGTTTTTTTCAAATATCTCGGCACCCGCGCGACCTAGGAGGTTCAAACAAATGTCAGGTTGTTCGCCGCGTCACTTGACTTCGTATGGTGTAAGCGGCCCTTCGATACGCCCAGTGGTTCAAAAGTAATGCAAAAATTATTCATTTTTTTTAAATATCTCGGCACCCAAGCGACCTAGGAGGTTCAAACGAATGTCAGGTTGTTCGCCGCGACACGAGACGTCGTATGGTGTAAGCGGCCTTTCGATACGCCCAGTGGTTCAAAAGTAATGCAAAAATTATTCGGTTTTTTTCAAATATCTCGGCACCCGCGCGACCTAGGAGGTTCAAACAAATGTCAGGTTGTTCGCCGCGTGACGAGACGTCGTATGGTGTAAGCAGCCCTTCGATACGCCCAGTAGTTCAACAGAAATGCAAAAATTATTCAGTTTTTTTCAAATATCTCGGCACCCGCGCGACCTAGGAGGTTCAAACAAATGTCAGGTTGTTCGCCGCGTCACTTGACTTCGTATGGTGTAAGCGGCCCTTCGATACGCCCAGTGGTTCAAAAGTAATGCAAAAATTATTCAGTTTTTTTCAAATATCTCGGCACCCGCGCGACCTAGGAGGTTTAAACAAATGTCAGGTTGTTCGCCGCGTCACGAGACGTCGTATGGTGTAAGCGGCCCTTCGATACGCCCAGTAGTTCAAAAGTAATGCAAAAATTATTCAGTTTTTTTCAAATATCTCGGCACCCGCGCGACCTAGGAGGTTTAAACAAATGTCAGGTTGTTCGCCGCGTCACGAGACGTCGTATGGTGTAAGCGGCCCTTCGATACGCCCAGTGGTTCAAAAGTAATGCAAAAATTATTCATTTTTTTTTAAATATCTCGGCACCCAAGCGATCTAGGAGGTTCAAACGAATGTCAGGTTGTTCGCCGCGTCACGAGACGTCGTATGGTGTAAGCGGCCCTTCGATACGCCCAGTGGTTCAAAAGTAATGCAAAAATTATTCAGTTTTTTCCAAATATCTCGGCACCCGCGCGACCTAGGAGGTTCAAACGAATGTCAGGTTGTTCGCCGCGTCACGAGACGTCGTATGGTGTAAGCGGCCCTTCGATACGTCCAGTAGTTCAAAAGTAATGCAAAAATTATTCAGTTTTTTTCAAATATTTCGGCACCCGCGCGACCTAGGAGGTTCAGACAAATGTCAGGCTGTTCGCCGCGTCACGAGACGTCGTATGGTGTAAGCGGCCTTTCGATACGCCCAGTTGTTCAAAAGTAATGCAAAAATTATTCAGTTTTTTCCAAATATCTCGGCACCCGCGCGACCTAGGAGGTTCAAACAAATGTCAGGTTGTTCGCCGCGTCACGAGACGTCGTATGGTGTAAGCGGCCCTTCGATACGCCCAGTGGTTCAAAAGTAATGCAAAAATTATTCAGTTTTTTCCAAATATCTCGGCACCCGCGCGACCTAGGAGGTTCAAACAAATGTCAGGTTGTTCGCCGCGTCACGAGACGTCGTATGGTGTAAGCGGCCCTTCGATACGCCCAGTAGTTCAAAAGTAATGCAAAAATTATTTAGTTTTTTCCAAATATCTCGGCACCCAAGCGACCTAGGAGGTTCAAACGAATGTCAGGTTGTTCGCCGCGTCACGAGACGTCGTATGGTGTAAGCGGCCCTTCGATACGCCCAGTGGTTCAAAAGTAATGCAAAAATTATTCAGTTTTTTTCAAATATCTCGGCACCCGCGCGACCTAGGAGGTTCAAACGAATGTCAGGTTGTTCGCCGCGTCACGAGACGTCGTATGGTGTAAGCGGCCCTTCGATACGCCCAGTGGTTCAAAAGTAATGCAAAAATTATTCGGTTTTTTTCTAATATCTCGGCACCCGCGCGACCAAGGAGGTTCAAACAAATGTGAGGTTGTTCGCCGCGTGACGAGACGTCGTATGGTGTAAGCGGCCCTTCGATACGCCCAGTGGTTCAAAAGTAATGCAAAAATTATTCAGTTTTTTTCAAATATCTCGGCACCCAAGCGACCTAGGAGGTTCAAACGAATGTCAGGTTGTTCGCCGCGTCACGAGACGTCGTATGGTGTAAGCGGCCCTTCGATACGCCCAGTGGTTCAAAAGTAATGCAAAAATTATTCAGTTTTTTCCAAATATCTCGGCACCCGCGCGACCTAGGAGGTTCAAACGAATGTCAGGTTGTTCGCCGCGTCACGAGACGTCGTATAGTGTAAGCGGCCCTTCGATACGCCCAGTAGTTCAAAAGTAATGCAAAAATTATTCAGTTTTTTTCAAATATCTCGGCACCCGCACGACCTAGGAGGTTCAAACAAATGTCAGGTTGTTCGCCGCGTGACGAGACGTCGTATGGTGTAAGCGGCCCTTCGATACGCCCAGTGGTTCAAAAGTAATGCAAAAATTGTTCAGTTTTTTCCAAATATCTCGGCACCTGCGCGACCTAGGAGGTTCAAACAAATGTCAGGTTGTTCGCCGCGTCACGAGACGTCGTATGGTGTAAGCGGCCCTTCGATACGCTCAGTAGTTCAAAAGTAATGCAAAAATTATTCAGTTTTTTTCAAATATCTCGGCACCCGCGCGACCTAGGAGGTTCAAACGAATGTCAGGTTGTTCGCCGCGTCACGAGACGTCGTATGGTGTAAGCGGCCCTTCGATACGCCCAGTGGTTCAAAAGTAATGCAAAAATTATTCAGTTTTCTTCAAATATCTCGGCACCCGCGCGACCTAGGAGGTTCAAACAAATGTCAGGTTGTTCGCCGCGTCACGAGACGTCGTATGGTGTAAGCGGCCCTTCGATACGCCCAGTGGTTCAAAAGTAATGCAAAAATTATTCAGTTTTTTTCAAATATCTCGGCACCCAAGCGACCTAGGAGGTTCAAACGAATGTCAGGTTGTTCGCCGCGTCACGAGACGTCGTATGGTGTAAGCGGCCCTTCGATACGCCCAGTGGTTCAAAAGTAATGCAAAAATTATTCAGTTTTTTCCAAATATCTCGGCACCCGCGCGACCTAGGAGGTTCAAACGAATGTCAGGTTGTTCGCCGCGTCACGAGACGTCGTATGGTGTAAGCGGCCCTTCGATACGCCCAGTGGTTCAAAAGTAATGCAAAAATTATTCATTTTTTTTCAAATATCCAGGCACCCGCGCGACCTAGGAGGTTCAAACAAATGTCAGGTTGTTCGCCGCGTCACGAGACATCGTATGGTGTAAGCGGCCCTTCGATACGCCCAGTAGTTCAAAAGTAATGCAAAAATTATTCAGTTTTTTCCAAATATCTCGGCACCCGCGCGACCTAGGATGTTCAAACGAATGTCAGGTTGTTCGCCGCGTCACGAGACGTCGTATGGTGTAAGCGGCCCTTCGATACGCCCAGTAGTTCAAAAGTAATGCAAAAATTATTCAGTTTTTTCCAAATATCTCGGCACCCGCGCGACCTAGGAGGTTCAAACAAATGTCAGGTTGTTCGCCGCGTGACGAGACGTCGTATGGTGTAAGCGGCCCTTCGATACGCCCAGTGGTTCAAAAGTAATGCAAAAATTATTCAGTTTTTTCCAAATATCTCGGCACCCGCGCGACCTAGGAGGTTCAAACAAATGTCAGGTTGTTCGCCGCGTCACGAGACGTCGTATGGTGTAAGCGGCCCTTCGATACGCCCAGTAGTTCAAAAGTAATGCAAAAATTATTCAGTTTTTTCCAAATATCTCGGCACTCGCGCGACCTAGGAGGTTCAAACGAATGTCAGGTTGTTCGCCGCGTCACGAGACGTCGTATGGTGTAAGCGGCCCTTCGATACGCCCAGTGGTTCAAAAGTAATGCAAAAATTATTCAGTTTTTTTCAAATATCTCGGCACCCGCGCGACCTAGGAGGTTCAAACGAATGTCAGGTTGTTCGCCGCGTCACGAGACGTCGTATGGTGTAAGCGGCCCTTCGATACGCCCAGTGGTTCAAAAGTAATGCAAAAATTATTCAGTTTTTTTCAAATATCTCGGCAACCGCGCGACCTAGGAGGTTCAAACAAATGTCAGGTTGTTCGCCGCGTCACGAGACGTCGTATGGTGTAAGCGGCCTTTGGATACGCCCAGTGGTTCAAAAGTAATGCAAAAATTATTCAGTTTTTTTCAAATATCTCGGCACCCGCGCGACCTAGGAGGTTCAAACAAATGTCAGGTTGTTCGCCGCGTCACGAGACGTCGTATGGTGTAAGCAGCCCTTCGATACGCCCAGTAGTTCAAAAGTAATGCAAAAATTATTCAGTTTTTTTCAAATATCTCGGCACCCGCGCGACCTAGGAGGTTTAAACAAATGTCAGGTTGTTCGCCGCGTCACGAGACGTCGTATGGTGTAAGCGGCCCTTCGATACGCCCAGTGGTTCAAAAGAAATGCAAAAATTATTCAGTTTTTTTTAAATATCTCGGCACCCGCGCGACCTAGGAGGTTCAAACGAATGTCAGGTTGTTCGCCGCGTCACGAGACGTCGTATGGTGTAAGCGGCCCTTCGATACGCCCAGTGGTTCAAAAGTAATGCAAAAATTATTCAGTTTTTTCCAAATATCTCGGCACCCGCGCGACCTAGGAGGTTCAAACGAATGTCAGGTTGTTCGCCGCGTCACGAGACGTCGTATGGTGTAAGCGGCCCTTCGATACGCCCAGTAGTTCAAAAGTAATGCAAAAATTATTCAGTTTTTTCCAAATATCTCGGCACCCGCGCGACCTAGGAGGTTCAAACAAATGTCAGGTTGTTCGCCGCGTGACGAGACGTCGTATGGTGTAAGCGGCCCTTCGATACGCCCAGTGGTTCAAAAGTAATGCAAAAATTATTCAGTTTTTTTCAAATATCCAGGCACCCGCGCGACCTAGGAGGTTTAAACAAATGTCAGGTTGTTCGCCGCGTCACGAGACGTCGTATGGTGTAAGCGGCCCTTCGATACGCCCAGTAGTTCAAAAGTAATGCAAAAATTATTCAGTTTTTTTCAAATATCTCGGCACCCGCGCGACCTAGGAGGTTCAAACGAATGTCAGGTTGTTCGCCGCGTCACGAGACGTCGTATGGTGTAAGCGGCCCTTCGATACGCCCAGTGGTTCAAAAGTAATGCAAAAATTATTCAGTTTTTTTCAAATATCTCGGCACCCGCGCGACCTAGGAGGTTCAAACGAATGTCAGGTTGTTCGCCGCGTCACGAGACGTCGTATGGTGTAAGCGGCCCTTCGATACGCCCAGTGGTTCAAAAGTAATGCAAAAATTATTCAGTTTTTTTCAAATATCTCGGCACCCAAGCGACCTAGGAGGTTCAAACAAATGTCAGGTTGTTCGCCGCGTCACGAGACGTCGTATGGTGTAAGCGGCCCTTCGATACGCCCAGTGATTCAAAAGTAATGCAAAAATTATTCAGTTTTTTTCAAATATCTCGGCACCCAAGCGACCTAGGAGGTTCAAACGAATGTCAGGTTGTTCGCCGCGTCACGAGACGTCGTATGGTGTAAGCGGCCCTTCGATACACCCAGTGGTTCAAAAGTAATGCAAAAATTATTCAGTTTTTTCCAAATATCTCGGCACCCGCGCGACCTAGGAGGTTCAAACGAATGTCAGGTTGTTCGCCGCGTCACGAGACGTCGTATGGTGTAAGCGGCCCTTCGATACGCCCAGTGGTTCAAAAGTAATGCAAAAATTATTCAGTTTTTTTCAAATATCCAGGCACCCGCGCGACCTAGGAGGTTCAAACAAATGTCAGGCTGTTCGCCGCGTCACGAGACATCGTATGGTGTAAGCGGCCCTTCGATACGCCCAGTAGTTCAAAAGTAATGCAAAAATTATTCAGTATTTTCCAAATATCTCGGCACCCGCGCGACCTAGAAGGTTCAAACGAATGTCAGGTTGTTCGCCGCGTCACGAGACGTCGTATGGTGTAAGCGGCCCTTCGATACGCCTAGTAGTTCAAAAGTAATGCAAAAATTATTCAGTTTTTTCCAAATATCTCGGCACCCGCGCGACCTAGGAGGTTCAAACAAATGTCAGGTTGTTCGCCGCGTGACGAGACGTCGTATGGTGTAATCGGCCCTTCGATACGCCCAGTGGTTCAAAAGTAATGCAAAAATTATTCAGTTTTTTCCAAATATCTCGGCACCCGCGCGACCTAGGAGGTTCAAACAAATGTCAGGTTGTTCGCCGCGTCACGAGACGTCGTATGGTGTAAGCGGCCCTTCGATACGCCCAGTAGTTCAAAAGTAATGCAAAAATTATTCAGTTTTTTCCAAATATCTCGGCACCCGCGCGACCTAGGAGGTTCAAACGAATGTCAGGTTGTTCGCCGCGTCACGAGACGTCGTATGGTGTAAGCGGCCCTTTGATACGCCCAGTGGTTCAAAAGTAATGCAAAAATTATTCCGTTTTTTTCAAATATCTCGGCACCCGCGCGACCTAGGAGGTTCAAACAAATGTCAGGTTGTTCGCCGCGTCACGAGACGTCGTATGGTGTAAGCGGCCCTTCGATACGCCCAGTGGTTCAAAAGTAATGCAAAAATTATTCAGTTTTTTTCAAATATCTCGGCACCCGCGCGACCTAGGAGGTTTAAACAAATGTCAGGTTGTTCGCCGCGTCACGAGACGTCGTATGGTGTAAGCGGCCTTTCGATACGCCCAGTGGTTCAAAAGTAATGCAAAAATTATTCAGTTTTTTTCAAATATCTCGGCACCCGCGCGACCTAGGAGGTTCAAACAAATGTCAGGTTGTTCGCCGCGTCACGAGACGTCGTATGGTGTAAGCAGCCCTTCGATACGCCCAGTAGTTCAAAAGTAATGCAAAAATTATTCAGTTTTTTTCAAATATCTCGGCACCCGCGCGACCTAGGAGGTTCAAACAAATGTCAGGTTGTTCGCCGCGTCACGAGACGTCGTATGGTGTAAGCGGCCCTTCGATACGCCCAGTGGTTCAAAAGTAATGCAAAAATTATTCAGTTTTTTTCAAATATCTCGGCACCCGCGCGACCTAGGAGGTTTAAACAAATGTCAGGTTGTTCGCCGCGTCACGAGACGTCGTATGGTGTAAGCGGCCCTTCGATACGCCCAGTGGTTCAAAAGTAATGCAAAAATTATTCAGTTTTTTTTAAATATCTCGGCACCCAAGCGACCTAGGAGGTTCAAACGAATGTCAGGTTGTTTTCCGCGTCACGAGACGTCGTATGGTGTAAGCGGCCCTTCGATACGCCCAGCGGTTCAAAAGTAATGCAAAAATTATTCAGTTTTTTCCAAATATCTCGGCACCCGCGCGACCTAGGAGGTTCAAACGAATGTCAGGTTGTTCGCCGCGTCACGAGACGTCGTATGGTGTAAGCGGCCCTTCGATACGCCCAGTAGTTCAAAAGTAATGCAAAAATTATTCAGTTTTTTTCAAATATCTCGGCACCCGCGCGACCTAGGAGGTTCAGACAAATGTCAGGTTGTTCGCCGCGTCACGAGACGTCGTATGGTGTAAGCGGCCTTTCGATACGCCCAGTTGTTCAAAAGTAATGCAAAAATTATCCAGTTTTTTTCAAATATCTCGGCACCCGCGCGACCTAGGAGGTTCAAACAAATGTCAGGTTGTTCGCCGCGTGACGAGACGTCGTATGGTGTAAGCGGCCCTTCGATACGCCCAGTGGTTCAAAAGTAATGCAAAAATTATTCAGTTTTTTTCAAATATCCAGGCACCCGCGCGACCTAGGAGGTTCAAACGAATGTCAGGTTGTTCGCCGCGTCACGAGACGTCGTATGGTGTAAGCGGCCCTTCGATACGCCCAGTGGTTCAAAAGTAATGCAAAAATTATTCAGTTTTTTCCAAATATCTCGGCACCCGCGCGACCTAGGAGGTTCAAACAAATGTCAGGTTGTTCGCCGCGTCACGAGACGTCGTATGGTGTAAGCGGCCCTTCGATACGCCCAGTGGTTCAAAAGTAATGCAAAAATTATTCAGTTTTTTCCAAATATCTCGGCACCCGCGCGACCTAGGAGGTTTAAACAAATGTCAGGTTGTTCGCCGCGTCACGAGACGTCGTATGGTGTAAGCGGCCTTTCGATACGCCCAGTGGTTCAAAAGTAATGCAAAAATTATTCAGTTTTTTTCAAATATCTCGGCACCCGCGCGACCTAGGAGGTTCAAACAAATGTCAGGTTGTTCGCCGCGTCACGAGACGTCGTATGGTGTAAGCAGCCCTTCGATACGCCCAGTAGTTCAAAAGTAATGCAAAAATTATTCAGTTTTTTTCAAATATCTCGGCACCCGCGCGACCTAGGAGGTTCAAACAAATGTCAGGTTGTTCGCCGCGACACGAGACGTCGTATGGTGTAAGCGGCCCTTCGATACGCCCAGTGGTTCAAAAGTAATGCAAAAATTATTCAGTTTTTTTCAAATATCTTGGCACCCGCGCGACCTAGGAGGTTTAAACAAATGTCAGGTTGTTCGCCGCGTCACGAGACGTCGTATGGTGTAAGCGGCCCTTCGATACGCCCAGTGGTTCAAAAGTAATGCAAAAATTATTCAGTTTTTTCCAAATATCTCGGCACCCGCGCGACCTAGGAGGTTCAAACGAATGTCAGGTTGTTCGCCGCGTCACGAGACGTCGTATGGTGTAAGCGGCCCTTCGATACGCCCAGTGGTTCAAAAGTAATGCAAAAATTATTCATTTTTTTTCAAATATCCAGGCACCCGCGCGACCTAGGAGGTTCAAACAAATGTCAGGTTGTTCGCCGCGTCACGAGTCATCGTATGGTGTAAGCGGCCCTTCGATACGCCCAGTAGTTCAAAAGTAATGCAAAAATTATTCAGTTTTTTTCAAATATCTCGGCACCCAAGCGACCTAGGAGGTTCAAACGAATGTCAGGTTGTTCGCCGCGTGACGAGACGTCGTATGGTGTAAGCGGCCCTTCGATACGCCCAGTGGTTCAAAAGTAATGCAAAAATTATTCAGTTTTTTTCAAATATCTCGGCACCCAAGCGACCTAGGAGGTTCAAACAAATGTCAGGTTGTTCGCCGCGTCACGAGACGTCGTATGGTGTAAGCGGCTCTTCGATACGCCCAGTGGTTCAAAAGTAATGCAAAAATTATTCAGTTTTTCCAAGTATCTCGGCACCCGCGCGACCTAGGAGGTTCAAACGAATGTCAGGTTGTTCGCCGCGTCACGAGACGTCGTATGGTGTAAGCGGCCCTTCGATACGCCCAGTAGTTCAAAAGTAATGCAAAAATTATTCAGTTTTTTTCAAATATCTCGGCACCCGCGCGACCTAGGAGGTTCAAACAAATGTCAGGTTGTTCGCCGCGTCACGAGACGTCGAATGGTGTAAGCGGCCTTTCGATACGCCCAGTGGTTCAAAAGTAATGCAAAAATTATTCAGTTTTTTTCAAATATCTCGGCACCCGCGCGACCTAGGAGGTTTAAACAAATGTCAGGTTGTTCGCCGCGTCACGAGACGTCGTATGGTGTAAGCGGCCTTTCGATACGCCCATTGGTTCAAAAGTAATGCAAAAATTATTCAGTTTTTTTCAAATATCTCGGCACCCGCGCGACCTAGGAGGTTCAAACGAATGTCAGGTTGTTCGCCGCGTCACGAGACGTCGTATGGTGTAAGCGGCCCTTCGATACGCCCAGTGGTTCAAAAGTAATGCAAAAATTATTCAGTTTTTTTCAAATATCTCGGCACCCGCGCGACCTAGGAGGTTCAAACAAATGTCAGGTTGTTCGCCGCGTCACGAGACGTCGTATGGTGTAAGCGGCCTTTCGATACGCCCAGTGGTTCAAAAGTAATGAAAAAATTATTCAGTTTTTTTCAAATATCTCGGCACCCGCGCGACCTAGGAGGTTTAAACAAATGTCAGGTTGTTCGCCGCGTCACGAGACGTCGTATGGTGTAAGCGGCCTTTCGAAACGCCCAGTGGTTCAAAAGTAATGCAAAAATTATTCAGTTTTTTTCAAATATCTCGGCACCCGCGCGACCTAGGACGTTCAAACAAATGTCAGGTTGTTCGCCGCGTCACGAGACGTCGTATGGTGTAAGCAGCCCTTCGATACGCCCAGTAGTTCAAAAGTAATGCAAAAATTATACAGTTTTTTTCAAATATCTCGGCACCCGCGCGACCTAGGAGGTTCAAACAAATGTCAGGTTGTTCGCCGTGACACGAGACGTCGTATGGTGTAAGCGGCCCTTCGATACGCCCAGTGGTTCAAAAGTAATGCAAAAATTATTCAGTTTTTTTCAAATATCTCGGCACCCGCGCGACCTAGGAGGTTTAAACAAATGTCAGGTTGTTCGCCGCGTCACGAGACGTCGTATGGTGTAAGCGGCCCTTCGATACGCCCAGTGGTTCAAAAGTAATGCAAAAATTATTCAGTTTTTTTTAAATATCTCGGCACCCAAGCGACCTAGGAGGTTCAAACGAATGTCAGGTTGTTCGCCGCGTCACGAGACGTCGTATGGTGTAAGCGGCCCTTCGATACGCCCAGCGGTTCAAAAGTAATGCAAAAATTATTCAGTTTTTTCCAAATATCTCGGCACCCGCGCGACCTAGGAGGTTCAAACGAATGTCAGGTTGTTCGCCGCGTCACGAGACGTCGTATGGTGTAAGCGGCCCTTCGATACGCCCAGTAGTTCAAAAGTAATGCAAAAATTATTCAGTTTTTTTCAAATATCTCGGCACCCGCGCGACCTAGGAGGTTCAGACAAATGTCAGGTTGTTCGCCGCGTCACGAGACGTCGTATGGTGTAAGCGGCCCTTCGATACGCCCAGTAGTTCAAAAGTAATGCAAAAATTATTCAGTTTTTTTCAAATATCTCGGCACCCGCGCGACCTAGGAGGTTCAGACAAATGTCAGGTTGTTCGCCGCGTCACGAGACGTCGTATGGTGTAAGCGGCCTTTCGATACGCCCAGTTGTTCAAAAGTAATGCAAAAATTATTCAGTTTTTCTCAAATATCTCGGCACCCGCGCGACCTAGGAGGTTCAAACAAATGTCAGGTTGTTCGCCGCGTGACGAGAGGTCGTATGGTGTAAGCGGCCCTTCGATACGCCCAGTGGTTCAAAAGTAATGCAAAAATTATTCAGTTTTTTTCAAATATCCAGGCACCCGCGCGACCTAGGAGGTTCAAACGAATGTCAGGTTGTTCGCCGCGTCACGAGACGTCGTATGGTGTAAGCGGCCCTTCGATACGCCCAGTGGTTCAAAAGTAATGCAAAAATTATTCAGTTTTTTCCAAATATCTCGGCATCCAAGCGACCTAGGAGGTTCAAACGAATGCCAGGTTGTCCGCCGCGTCACGAGACTTCGTATGGTGTAAGCGGCTTTTCGATACGCCCAGTGGTTCAAAAGTAATGCAAAAATTATTCAGTTTTTTCCAAATATCTCGGCACCCGCGCGACCTAGGAGGTTCAAACGAATGTCAGGTTGTTCGCCGCGTCACGAGACGTCGTATGGTGTAAGCGGCCCTTCGATACGCCCAGTGGTTCAAAAGTAATGCAAAAATTATTCAGTTTTTTTCAAATATCTCGGCACCCGCGCGACCTAGGAGGTTCAAACAAATGTCAGGTTGTTCGCCGCGTCACGAGACGTCGTATGGTGTAAGCGGCCCTTCGATACGCCCAGTGGTTCAAAAGTAATGCAAAAATTATTCAGTTTTTTTCAAATATCTCGGCACCCGCGCGACCTAGGAGGTTCAAACAAATGTCAGGTTGTTCGCCGCGTCACGAGACGTCGTATGGTGTAAGCGGCCTTTCGATACGCCCAGTGGTTCAAAAGTAATGAAAAAATTATTCAGTTTTTTTCAAATATCTCGGCACCCGCGCGACCTAGGAGGTTTAAACAAATGTCAGGTTGTTCGCCGCGTCACGAGACGTCGTATGGTGTAAGCGGCCTTTCGATACGCCCAGTGGTTCAAAAGTAATGCAAAAATTATTCAGTTTTTTTCAAATATCTCGGCACCCGCGCGACCTAGGAGGTTCAAACAAATGTCAGGTTGTTCGCCGCGTCACGAGACGTCGTATGGTGTAAGCAGCCCTTCGATACGCCCAGTAGTTCAAAAGTAATGCAAAAATTATTCAGTTTTTTTCAAATATCTCGGCACCCGCGCGACCTAGGAGGTTCAAACGAATGTCAGGTTGTTCGCCGCGACACGAGACGTCGTATGGTGTAAGCGGCCCTTCGATACGCCCAGTGGTTCAAAAGTAATGCAAAAATTATTCAGTTTTTCCAAATATCTCGGCACCCGCGCGACCTAGGAGGTTCAAACGAATGTCAGGTTGTTCGCCGCGTCACGAGACGTCGTATGGTGTAAGCGGCCCTTCGATACGCCCAGCGGTTCAAAAGTAATGCAAAAATTATTCAGTTTTTTCCAAATATCTCGGCACCCGCGCGACCTAGGAGGTTCAAACGAATGTCAGGTTGTTCGCCGCGTCACGAGACGTCGTATGGTGTAAGCGGCCCTTCGATACGCCCAGTAGTTCAAAAGTAATGCAAAAATTATTCAGTTTTTTTCAAATATCTCGGCACCCGCGCGACCTAGGAGGTTCAGACAAATGTCAGGTTGTTCGCCGCGTCACGAGACGTCGTATGGTGTAAGCGGCCTTTCGATACGCCCAGTTGTTCAAAAGTAATGCAAAAATTATTCAGTTTTTTTCAAATATCTCGGCACCCGCGCGACCTAGGAGGTTCAAACAAATGTCAGGTTGTTCGCCGCGTGACGAGAGGTCGTATGGTGTAAGCGGCCCTTCGATACGCCCAGTGGTTCAAAAGTAATGCAAAAATTATTCAGTTTTTTTCAAATATCCAGGCACCCGCGCGACCTAGGAGGTTCAAACGAATGTCAGGTTGTTCGCCGCGTCACGAGACGTCGTATGGTGTAAGCGGCCCTTCGATACGCCCAGTGGTTCAAAAGTAATGCAAAAATTATTCAGTTTTTTCCAAATATCTCGGCACCCGCGCGACCTAGGAGGTTCAAACGAATGCCAGGTTGTCCGCCGCGTCACGAGACGTCGTATGGTGTAAGCGGCTTTTCGATACGCCCAGTGGTTCAAAAGTAATGCAAAAATTATTCAGTTTTTTCCAAATATCTCGGCACCCGCGCGACCTAGGAGGTTCAAACGAATGTCTGGTTGTTCGCCGCGTCACGAGACGTCGTATGGTGTAAGCGGCCCTTCGATACGCCCAGTGGTTCAAAAGTAATGCAAAAATTATTCAGTTTTTTTTAAATATCTCGGCAACCGCGCGACCTAGGAGGTTCAAACGAATGTCAGGTTGTTCGCCGCGTCACGAGACGTCGTATGGTGTAAGCGGCCCTTCGATACGCCCAGTGGTTCAAAAGTAATGCAAAAATTATTCAGTTTTTTTCAAATATCTCGGCACCCGCGCGACCTAGGAGGTTCAAACAAATGTCAGGTTGTTCGCCGCGACACGAGACGTCGTATGGTGTAAGCGGCCCTTCGATACGCCCAGTGGTTCAAAAGTAATGCAAAAATTATTCAGTTTTTTCCAAATATCTCGGCACCCGCGCGACCTAGGAGGTTCAAACGAATGTCAGGTTGTTCGCCGCGTCACGAGACGTCGTATGGTGTAAGCGGCCCTTCGATACGCCCAGTAGTTCAAAAGTAATGTAAAAATTATTCAGTTTTTTTCAAATATCTCGGCAACCGCGTGACCTAGGAGGTTCAAACGAATGTCAGGTTGTTCGCCGCGTCACGAGACGTCGTATGGTGTAAGCAGCCCTTCGATACGCCCAGTAGTTCAAAAGTAATGCAAAAATTATTCAGTTTTTTTCAAATATCTCGGCACCCGCGCGACCTAGGAGGTTCAAACAAATGTCAGGTTGTTCGCCGCGACACGAGACGTCGTATGGTGTAAGCGGCCCTTCGATACGCCCAGTGGTTCAAAAGTAATGCAAAAATTATTCAGTTTTTTTCAAATATCTTGGCACCCGCGCGACCTAGGAGGTTTAAACAAATGTCAGGTTGTTCGCCGCGTCACGAGACGTCGTATGGTGTAAGCGGCCCTTCGATACGCCCAGTAGTTCAAAAGTAATGCAAAAATTATTCAGTTTTTTTCAAATATCTCGGCACCCGCGCGACCTAGGAGGTTCAAACGAATGTCAGGTTGTTCGCCGCGACACGAGACGTCGTATGGTGTAAGCGGCCCTTCGATACGCCCAGTGGTTCAAAAGTAATGCAAAAATTATTCAGTTTTTTCCAAATATCTCGGCACCCGCGCGACCTAGGAGGTTCAAACGAATGTCAGGTTGTTTGCCGCGTCACGAGACGTCGTATGGTGTAAGCGGCCTTTCGATACGCCCAGTGGTTCAAAAGTAATGCAAAAATTATTCAGTTTTTTTGAAATATCTCGGCACCCGCGCGACCTAGGAGGTTTAAACAAATGTCAGGTTGTTCGCCGCGTCACGAGACGTCGTATGGTGTAAGCGGCCCTTCGATACGCCCAGTGGTTCAAAAGTAATGCAAAAATTATTCAGTTTTTTTTAAATATGTCGGCACCCAAGCGACCTAGGAGGTTCAAACGAATGTCAGGTTGTTCGCCGCGTCACGAGACGTCGTATGGTGTAAGCGGCCCTTCGATACGCCCAGCGGTTCAAAAGTAATGCAAAAATTATTCAGTTTTTTCCAAATATCTCGGCACCCGCGCGACCTAGGAGGTTCAAACGAATGTCAGGTTGTTCGCCGCGTCACGAGACGTCGTATGGTGTAAGCGGCCCTTCGATACGCCCAGTAGTTCAAAAGTAATGCAAAAATTATTCAGTTTTTTTCAAATATCTCGGCACCCGCGCGACCTAGGAGGTTCAGACAAATGTCAGGTTGTTCGCCGCGTCACGAGACGTCGTATGGTGTAAGCGGCCTTTCGATACGCCCAGTTGTTCAAAAGTAATGCAAAAATTATTCAGTTTTTTTCAAATATCTCGGCACCCGCGCGACCTAGGAGGTTCAAACAAATGTCAGGTTGTTCGCCGCGTGACGAGAGGTCGTATGGTGTAAGCGGCCCTTCGATACGCCCAGTGGTACAAAAGTAATGCAAAAATTATTCAGTTTTTTTCAAATATCCAGGCACCCGCGCGACCTAGGAGGTTCAAACGAATGTCAGGTTGTTCGCCGCGTCACGAGACGTCGTATGGTGTAAGCGGCCCTTCGATACGCCCAGTGGTTCAAAAGTAATGCAAAAATTATTCAGTTTTTTCCAAATATCTCGGCACCCAAGCGACCTAGGAGGTTCAAACGAATGCCAGGTTGTCCGCCGCGTCACGAGACGTCGTATGGTGTAAGCGGCTTTTCGATACGCCCAGTGGTTCAAAAGTAATGCAAAAATTAATCAGTTTTTTTCAAATATCTCGGCAACCGCGCGACCTAGGAGGTTCAAACGAATGTCAGGTTGTTCGCCGCGTCACGAGACGTCGTATGGTGTAAGCGGCCCTTCGATACGCCCAGTGGTTCAAAAGTAATGCAAAAATTATTCAGTTTTTTTCAAATATCTCGGCACCCGCGCGACCTAGGAGGTTCAAACAAATGTCAGGTTGTTCGCCGCGTCACGAGACGTCGTATGGTGTAAGCGGCCTTTCGATACGCCCAGTGGTTCAAAAGTAATGAAAAAATTATTCAGTTTTTTTCAAATATCTCGGCACCCGCGCGACCTAGGAGGTTTAAACAAATGTCAGGTTGTTCGCCGCGTCACGAGACGTCGTATGGTGTAAGCGGCCTTTCGATACGCCCAGTGGTTCAAAAGTAATGCAAAAATTATTCAGTTTTTTTCAAATATCTCGGCACCCGCGCGACCTAGGAGGTTCAAACAAATGTCAGGTTGTTCGCTGCGTCACGAGACGTCGTATGGTGTAAGCAGCCCTTCGATACGCCCAGTAGTTCAAAAGTAATGCAAAAATTATTCAGTTTTTTTCAAATATCTCGGCACCCGCGCAACCTAGGAGGTTCAAACGAATGTCAGGTTGTTCGCCGCGACACGAGACGTCGTATGGTGTAAGCGGCCCTTCGATACGCCCAGTGGTTCAAAAGTAATGCAAAAATTATTCAGTTTTTTTCAAATATCTCGGCACCCGCGCGACCTAGGAGGTTCAAACAAATGTCAGGTTGTTCGCCGCGTCACGAGACGTCGTATGGTGTAAGCGGCCCTTCGATACGCCCAGTGGTTCAAAAGTAATGCAAAAATTATTCAGTTTTTTCCAAATATCCAGGCACCCGCGCGACCTAGGAGGTTCAAACGAATGTCAGGTTGTTCGCCGCGTCACGAGACGTCGTATGGTGTAAGCGGCCCTTCGATACGCCCAGTGGTTCAAAAGTAATGCAAAAATTATTCATTTTTTTTCAAATATCCAGGCACTTGCGCGACCTAGGAGGTTCAAACAAATGTCAGGTTGTTCGCCGCGTCACGTGTCATCGTATGGTGTAAGCGGCCCTTCGATACGCCCAGTAGTTCAAAAGTAATGCAAAAATTATTCAGTTTTTTTCAAATATCTCGGCACCCAAGCGACCTAGGAGGTTCAAACGAATGTCAGGTTGTTCGCCGCGTGACGAGACGTCGTATGGTGTAAGCGGCCCTTCGATACGCCCAGTGGTTCAAAAGTAATGCAAAAATTATTCAGTTTTTTTCAAATATCTCGGCACCCAAGCGACCTAGGAGGTTCAAACGAATGTCAGGTTGTTCGCCGCGTCACGAGACGTCGTATGGTGTAAGCGGCTCTTCGATACGCCCAGTGGTTCAAAAGTAATGCAAAAATTATTCAGTTTTTCCAAATATCTCGGCACCCGCGCGACCTAGGAGGTTCAAACGAATGTCAGGTTGTTCGCCGCGTCACGAGACGTCGTATGGTGTAAGCGGCCCTTCGATACGCCCAGTAGTTCAAAAGTAATGCAAAAATTATTCAGTTTTTTTCAAATATCTCGGCACCCGCGCGACCTAGGAGGTTCAAACAAATGTCAGGTTGTTCGCCGCGTCACGAGACGTCGTATGGTGTAAGCGGCCCTTCGATACGCCCAGTGGTTCAAAAGTAATGCAAAAATTATTCAGTTTTTTTCAAATATCTCGGCACCCGCGCGACCTAGGAGGTTCAAACAAATGTCAGGTTGTTCGCCGCGTCACGAGACGTCGTATGGTGTAAGCGGCCTTTCGATACGCCCAGTGGTTCAAAAGTAATGAAAAAATTATTCAGTTTTTTTCAAATATCTCGGCACCCGCGCGACCTAGGAGGTTTAAACAAATGTCAGGTTGTTCGCCGCGTCACGAGACGTCGTATGGTGTAAGCGGCCTTTCGATACGCCCAGTGGTTCAAAAGTAATGCAAAAATTATTCAGTTTTTTTCAAATATCTCGGCACCCGCGCGACCTAGGAGGTTCAAACAAATGTCAGGTTGTTCGCCGCGTCACGAGACGTCGTATGGTGTAAGCAGCCCTTCGATACGCCCAGTAGTTCAAAAGTAATGCAAAAATTATTCAGTTTTTTTCAAATATCTCGGCACCCGCGCGACCTAGGAGGTTCAAACAAATGTCAGGTTGTTCGCCGCGACACGAGACGTCGTATGGTGTAAGCGGCCCTTCGATACGCCCAGTGGTTCAAAAGTAATGCAAAAATTATTCAGTTTTTTTCAAATATCTCGGCACCCGCGCGACCTAGGAGGTTTAAACAAATGTCAGGTTGTTCGCCGCGTCACGAGACGTCGTATGGTGTAAGCGGCCCTTCGATACGCCCAGTGGTTCAAAAGTAATGCAAAAATTATTCAGTTTTTTTTAAATATGTCGGCACCCAAGCGACCTAGGAGGTTCAAACGAATGTCAGGTTGTTCGCCGCGTCACGAGACGTCGTATGGTGTAAGCGGCCCTTCGATACGCCCAGCGGTTCAAAAGTAATGCAAAAATTATTCAGTTTTTTCCAAATATCTCGGCACCCGCGCGACCTAGGAGGTTCAAACGAATGTCAGGTTGTTCGCCGCGTCACGAGACGTCGTATGGTGTAAGCGGCCCTTCGATACGCCCAGTAGTTCAAAAGTAATGCAAAAATTATTCAGTTTTTTTCAAATATCTCGGCACCCGCGCGACCTAGGAGGTTCAGACAAATGTCAGGTTGTTCGCCGCGTCACGAGACGTCGTATGGTGTAAGCGGCCTTTCGATACGCCCAGTTGTTCAAAAGTAATGCAAAAATTATTCAGTTTTTTTCAAATATCTCGGCACCCGCGCGACCTAGGAGGTTCAAACAAATGTCAGGTTGTTCGCCGCGTGACGAGAGGTCGTATGGTGTAAGCGGCCCTTCGATACGCCCAGTGGTTCAAAAGTAATGCAAAAATTATTAATTTTTTTTCAAATATCCAGGCACCCGCGCGACCTAGGAGGTTCAAACGAATGTCAGGTTGTTCGCCGCGTCACGAGACGTCGTATGGTGTAAGCGGCCCTTCGATACGCCCAGTGGTTCAAAAGTAATGCAAAAATTATTCAGTTTTTTCCAAATATCTCGGCACCCAAGCGACCTAGGAGGTTCAAACGAATGTCAGGTTGTTCGCCGCGTCACGAGACGTCGTATGGTGTAAGCGGCCCTTCGATACGCCCAGTGGTTCAAAAGTAATGAAAAAATTATTCAGTTTTTTCCAAATATCTCGGCACCCGCGCGACCTAGGAGGTTCAAACGAATGTCAGGTTGTTCGCCGCGTCACGAGACGTCGTATGGTGTAAGCGGCCCTTCGATACGCCCAGTGGTTCAAAAGTAATGCAAAAATTATTCAGTTTTTTTCAAATATCTCGGCAACCGCGCGACCTAGGAGGTTCAAACGAATGTCAGGTTGTTCGCCGCGTCACGAGACGTCGTATGGTGTAAGCGGCCCTTCGATACGCCCAGTGGTTCAAAAGTAATGCAAAAATTATTCAGTTTTTTTCAAATATCTCGGCACCCAAGCGACCTAGGAGGTTCAAACAAATGCCAGGTTGTTCGCCGCGTGACGAGACGTCGTATGGTGTAAGCGGCCCTTCGATACGCCCAGTGGTTCAAAAGTAATGCAAAAATTATTCATTTTTTTTCAAATATCCAGGCACCCGCGCGACCTAGGAGGTTCAAACAAATGTCAGGTTGTTCGCCGCGTGACGAGACGTCGTATGGTGTAAGCGGCCCTTCGATACGCCCAGTGGTTCAAAAGTAATGCAAAAATTATTCAGTTTTTTTCAAATATCTCGGCACCCAAGCGACCTAGGAGGTTCAAACGAATGTCAAGTCGTTCGCCGCGTCACGAGACGTCGTATGGTGTGAGCGGCTCTTCGATACGCCCAGTGGTTCAAAAGTAATGCAAAAATTATTCAGTTTTTTCCAAATATCTCGGCACCCGCGCGACCTAGGAGGTTCAAACGAATGTCAGGTTGTTCGCCGCGTCACGAGACGTCGTATGGTGTAAGCGGCCTTTCGATACGCCCAGTGGTTCAAAAGTAATGCGAAAATTATTCAGTTTTTTTTAAATATCTCGGCACCCGCGCGACCTAGGAGGTTCAAACAAATGTCAGGTTGTTCGCCGCGTCACGAGACGTCGTATGGTGTAAGCGGCCCTTCGATACGCCCAGTAGTTCAAAAGTAATGCAAAAATTATTCAGTTTTTTTCAAATATCTCGGCACCCGCGCGACCTAGGAGGTTCAAACAAATGTCAGGTTGTTCGCCGCGTCACGAGACGTCGTATGGTGTAAGCGGCCTTTCGATACGCCCAGTGGTTCAAAAGTAATGCGAAAATTATTCAGTTTTTTTTAAATATCTCGGCACCCGCGCGACCTAGGAGGTTCAAACAAATGTCAGGTTGTTCGCCGCGTCACGAGACGTCGTATGGTGTAAGCGGCCCTTCGATACGCCCAGTGGTTCAAAAAGAATGCAAAAATTATTCAGTTTTTTCCAAATATCTCGGCACCCGCGCGACCTAGGAGGTTCAAACAAATGTCAGGTTGTTCGCCGCGTCACGAGACGTCGTATGGTGTAAGCGGCCCTTCGATACGCCCAGTAGTTCAAAAGTAATGCAAAAATTATTCAGTTTTTTTCAAATATCTCGGCACCCGCGCGACCTAGGAGGTTCAAACAAATGTCAGGTTGTTCGCCGCGTCACGAGACATCGTATGGTGTAAGCGGCCCTTCGATACGCTCAGTAGTTCAAAAGTAATGCAAAAATTATTCAGTTTTTTCCAAATATCTCGGCACCCGCGCGACCTAGGAGGTTCAAACGAATGTCAGGTTGTTCGCCGCGTCACGAGACGTAGTATGCTGTAAGCGGCCCTTCGATACGCCCAGTAGTTCAAAAGTAATGCAAAAATTATTCAGTTTTTTCCAAATATCTCGGCACCCGCGCGACCTAGGAGGTTCAAACAAATGTCAGGTTGTTCGCCGCGTCACAAGACGTCGTATGGTGTAAGCGGCCCTTCGATACGCCCAGTAGTTCAAAAGTAATGCAAAAATTATTCAGTTTTTTCCAAATATCTCGGCACCCGCTCGACCTAGGAGGTTCAAACGAATGTCAGGTTGTTCGCCGCGTGACGAGACGTCGTATGGTATAAGCGGTTCTTCGATACGCCCAGTGGTTCGAAAGTAATGCAAAAATTATTCAGTTTTTTTCAAATATCTCGGCACCCGCGCGACCTAGGAGGTTCAAACGAATGTCAGGTTGTTCGCCGCGTCACGAGACGTCGTATGGTGTAAGCGGCCCTTCGATACGCCCAGTGGTTCAAAAGTAATGCAAAAATTATTCAGTTTTTTTCAAATATCTCGGCACCCGCGCGACCTAGGAGGTTCAAACGAATGTCAGGTTGTTCGCCGCGTCACGAGACGTCGTATGGTGTAAGCGGCCCTTCGATACGCCCAGTGGTTCAAAAGTAATGCAAAAATTGTTCAGTTTTTTTCAAATATCTCGGCACCCGCGCGACCTAGGAGGTTCAAACAAATGTCAGGTTGTTCGCCGCGTGACGAGACGTCGTATGGTGTAAGCGGCCCTTCGATACGCCCAGTGGTTCAAAAGTAATGCAGAAATTATTCAGTTTTTTTCAAATATCTCGGCACCCAAGCGACCAAGGAGGTTCAAACGAATGTCAGGTTGTTCGCCGCGTCACGAGACGTCGTATGGTGTAAGCGGCCCTTCGATACGCCCAGTAGTTCAAAAGTAATGCAAAAATTATTCAGTTTTTTTCAAATATCTCGGCACCCGCGCGACCTAGGAGGTTCAAACAAATGTCAGGTTGTTCGCCGCGTCACGAGACGTCGTATGGTGTAAGCGGCCCTTCGATACGCCCAGTAGTTCAAAAGTAATGCAAAAATTATTCAGTTTTTTTCAAATATCTCGGCACCCGCGCGACCTAGGAGGTTCAAACAAATGTCAGGTTGTTCGCCGCGTCACGAGACGTCGTATGGTGTAAGCGGCCTTTCGATACGCCCAGTAGTTCAAAAGTAATGCGAAAATTATTCAGTTTTTTTTAAATATCTCGGCACCCGCGCGACCTAGGAGGTTCAAACAAATGTCAGGTTGTTCGCCGCGTCACGAGACGTCGTATGGTGTAAGCGGCCCTTCGATACGCCCAGTGGTTCAAAAAGAATGCAAAAATTATTCAGTTTTTTTCAAATATCTCGGCACCCGCGCGACCTAGGAGGTTCAAACAAATGTCAGGTTGTTCGCCACGTCACGAGACATCGTATGGTGTAAGTGGCCCTTCGATACGCCCAGTAGTTCAAAAGTAATGCAAAAATTATTCATTTTTTTTCAAATATCTCGGCACCCAAGCGACCTAGGAGGTTTAAACAAATGTCAGGTTGTTCGCCGCGTCGCGAGACGTCGTATGGAGTAAGCGGCCTTTCGATACGCCCAGTGGTTCAAAAGTAATGCGAAAATTATTCAGTTTTTTTCAAATATCTAGGCACCCGCGCGACCTAGGAGGTTCAAACAAATGTCAGGTTGTTCGCCGCGTGACGAGACGTCGTATGGTGTAAGCGGCCTTCCGATACGCCCAGTGGTTCAAAAGTAATGCAAAAATTATTCAGTTTTTTTTCAAATATCTCGGCACTCGCGCGACCTAGGAGGTTCAAACAAATGTCAGGTTGTTCGCCACGTCACGAGACGTCGTATGGTGTAAGCGGCCCTCCGATACGCCCAGTGGTTCAAAAGTAATGCGAAAATTATTCAGTTTTTTTTAAATATCTCGGCACCCGCGCGACCCAGGAGGTTCAAACGAATGTCAGGTTGTTCGCCGCGTCACGAGACGTCGTATGGTGTAAGCGGCCCTTCGATACGCCCAGTGGTTCAAAAGTAATGCAAAAATTATTCAGTTTTTTTCAAATATCTCGGCACCCGCGCGACCTAGGAGGTTCAAACAAATGTTAGGTTGTTCGCCGCGTGACGAGACGTCGTATAGTGTAGGCGGCCCTTCGATACGCCCAGTGGTTCAAAAGTAATGCAAAAATTATTCAGTTTTTTTCAAATATCCAGGCACCCGCGCGACCTAGGAGGTTCAAACGAATGTCAGGTTGTTCGCCGCGTCACGAGACGTCGTATGGTGTAAGCGGCCCTTCGATACGCCCAGTGGTTCAAAAGTAATGCAAAAATTATTCAGTTTTTTCCAAATATCTCGGCACCCCGCGCGACCTAGGAGGTTCAAACAAATGTCAGGTTGTTCGCCGCGTCACGAGACGTCGTATGGTGTAAGCGGCCCTTCGATACGCCCAGTAGTTCAAAAGTAATGCAAAAATTATTCAGTTTTTTTCAAATATCTCGGCACCCGCGCGACCTAGGAGGTTCAAACAAATGTCAGGTTGTTCGCCGCGTCACGAGACATCGTATGGTGTAAGCGGCCCTTCGATACGCCCAGTAGTTCAAAAGTAATGCAAAAATTATTCAGTTTTTTCCAAATATCTCGGCACCCGCGCGACCTAGGAGGTTCAAACGAATGTCAGGTTGTTCGCCGCGTCACGAGACGTCGTATGCTGTAAGCGGCCCTTCGATACGCCCAGTAGTTCAAAAGTAATGCAAAAATTATTCAGTTTTTTTCAAATATCTCGGCACCCGCGCGACCTAGGAGGTTCAAACAAATGTCAGGTTGTTCGCCGCGTCACAAGACGTCGTATGGTGTAAGCGGCCCTTCGATACGCCCAGTAGTTCAAAAGTAATGCAAAAATTATTCAGTTTTTTCCAAATATCTCGGCACCCGCTCGACCTAGGAGGTTCAAACGAATGTCAGGTTGTTCGCCGCGTGACGAGACGTCGTATGGTATAAGCGGTTCTTCGATACACGCAGTGGTTCGAAAGTAATGCAAAAATTATTCAGTTTTTTTCGAATATCTCGGCACCCGCGCGACCTAGGAGGTTCAAACGAATGTCAGGTTGTTCGCCGCGTCACGAGACGTCGTATGGTGTAAGCGGCCCTTCGATACGCCCAGTGGTTCAAAAGTAATGCAAAAATTATTCAGTTTTTTTCAAATATCTCGGCACCCAAGCGACCTAGGAGGTTCAAACAAATGTCAGGTTGTTCGCCGCGTGACGAGACGTCGTATGGTGTAAGCGGCCCTTCGATACGCCCAGTGGTTCAAAAGTAATGTAAAAATTATTCAGTTTTTTTCAAATATCTCGGCACCCAAGCGACCTAGGAGGTTCAAACGATAGTCAGGTAGTTCGCCGCGTCACAAGACGTCGTATGATGTAAGCGGCCCTTCGATACGCCCAGTGGTTCAAAAGTAATGCAAAAATTATTCAGTTTTTTCCAAATATCTCGGCACCCGCGCGACCTAGGAGGTTCAAACGAATGTCAGGTTGTTCGCCGCGTCACGAGACGTCGTATGGTGTAAGCGGCCCTTCGATACGCCCAGTGGTTCAAAAGTAATGCAAAAATTATTCATTTTTTTTTTAAAAATCCAGGCACCCGCGCGACCTAGGAGGTTCAAACAAATGTCAGGTTGTTCGCCGCGTCACGAGACGTCGTATGGTGTCAGCGGCCTTTCGATACGCCCAGTGGTTCAAAAGTAATGCAAAAATTATTCAGTTTTTTTCAAATATCTCGGCACCCGCGCGACCTAGGAGGTTTAAACAAATGTCAGGTTGTTCGCCGCGTCACGAGACGTCGTATGGTGTAAGCGGCCTTTCGATACGCCCAGTGGTTCAAAAGTAATGCAAAAATTATTCAGTTTTTTTCAAATATCCAGGCACCCGCGCGACCTAGGAGGTTCAAACGAATGTCAGGTTGTTCGCCGCGTCACGAGACGTCGTATGGTGTAAGCGGCCCTTCGATACGCCCAGTAGTTCAAAAGTAATGCAAAAATTATTCAGTTTTTTTCAAATATCTCGGCACCCGCGCGACCTAGGAGGTTCAAACAAATGTCAGGTTGTTCGCCGTGTCACGAGACGTCGTATGGTGTAAGCGGCCCTTCGATACGCCCAGTGGTTCAAAAGTAATGCAAAAATTATTCAGTTTTTTTCAAATATCCAGGCACCCGCGCGACCTAGGAGGTTCAAACGAATGTCAGGTTGTTCGCCGCGTCACGAGACATCGTATGGTGTAAGCGGCCCTTCGATACGCCCAGTAGTTCAAAAGTAATGCAAAAATTATTCATTTTTTTTCAAATATCCAGGCACTCGCGCGGTCTAGGAGGTTCAAACAAATTTCAGGTTGTTCGCCGCGTGACGAGACGTCGTATGGTGTAAGCGGCCCTTCGATACGCCCAGTGGTTCAAAAGTAATGCAAAAATTATTCAGTTTTTTTCAAATATCTCGGCACCCGCGCGACCTAGGAGGTTCAAACAAATGTCAGGTTGTTCGCCGCGTCACGAGACGTCGTATGGTGTAAGCGGCCCTTCGATACGCCCAGTGGTTCAAAAGTAATGCGAGAATTATTCAGTTTTTTTTAAATATCTCGGCACCCGCGCGACCTAGGAGGTTTAAACAAATGTCAGGTTGTTCGCCGCGTCACGAGACGTCGTATGGTGTAAGCGGCCTTTCGATACGCCCAGTGGTTCAAAAGTAATGCAAAAATTATTCAGTTTTTTTCAAATATCCAGGCACCCGCGCGACCTAGGAGGTTCAAACGAATGTCAGGTTGTTCGCCGCGTCACGAGACGTCGTATGGTGTAAGCGGCCCTTCGATACGCCCAGTAGTTCAAAAGTAATGCAAAAATTATTCAGTTTTTTTCAAATATCTCGGCACCCGCGCGACCTAGGAGGTTCAAACAAATGTCAGGTTGTTCGCCGTGTCACGAGACGTCGTATGGTGTAAGCGGCCCTTCGATACGCCCAGTGGTTCAAAAGTAATGCAAAAATTATTCAGTTTTTTTCAAATATCCAGGCACCCGCGCGACCTAGGAGGTTCAAACGAATGTCAGGTTGTTCGCCGCGTCACGAGACATCGTATGGTGTAAGCGGCCCTTCGATACGCCCAGTAGTTCAAAAGTAATGCAAAAATTATTCATTTTTTTTCAAATATCCAGGCACTCGCGCGGTCTAGGAGGTTCAAACAAATTTCAGGTTGTTCGCCGCGTGACGAGACGTCGTATGGTGTAAGCGGCCCTTCGATACGCCCAGTGGTTCAAAAGTAATGCAAAAATTATTCAGTTTTTTTCAAATATCTCGGCACCCGCGCGACCTAGGAGGTTCAAACAAATGTCAGGTTGTTCGCCGCGTGACGAGACGTCGTATGGTGTAAGCGGCCCTTCGATACGCCCAGTGGTTCAAAAGTAATGCAAAAATTATTCAGTTTTTTTCAAATATCTCGGCATCCAAGCGACCTAGGAGGTTCAAACGAATGTCAGGTTGTTCGCCGCGTCACGAGACGTCGTATGGTGTAAGCGGCCCTTCGATACGCCCAGTGGTTCAAAAGTAATGCAAAAATTATTCAGTTTTTTCCAAATATCTCGGCACCCGCGCGACCTAGGAGGTTCAAACGAATGTCAGGTTGTTCGCCGCGTCACGAGACGTCGTATGGTGTAAGCGGCCCTTCGATACGCCCAGTAGTTCAAAAGTAATGCAAAAATTATTCAGTTTTTTCCAAATATCTCGGCACCCGCGCGACCTAGGAGGTTCAAACATATGTCAGGTTGTTCGCCGCGTGACGAGACGTCGTATGGTGTAAGCGGCCCTTCGATACGCCCAGTGGTTCAAAAGTAATGCAAAAATTATTCAGTTTTTTCCAAATATCTCGGCACCCGCGCGACCTAGGAGGTTCAAACAAATGTCAGGTTGTTCGCCGCGTCACGAGACGTCGTATGGTGTAAGCGGCCCTTCGATACGCCCAGTAGTTCAAAAGTAATGCAAAAATTATTCAGTTTTTTCCAAATATCTCGGCACCCGCGCGACCTAGGAGGTTCAAACGAATGTCAGGTTGTTCGCCGCGTGACGAGACGTCGTATGGTGTAAGCGGCCTTCCGATACGCCCAGTGGTTCAAAAGTAATGCAAAAATTATTCAGTTTTTTCCAAATATCTTGGCACCCGCGCGACCTAGGAGGTTCAAACAAATGTCAGGTTGTTCGCCACGTCACGAGACGTCGTATGGTGTAAGCGGCCCTTCGATACGCCCAGTGGTTCAAAAGTAATGCGAAAATTATTCAGTTTTTTTTAAATATCTCGGCACCCGCGCGACCTAGGAGGTTCAAACAAATGTCAGGTTGTTCGCCGCGTCACGAGACGTCGTATGGTGTAAGCGGCCCTTCGATACGCCCAGTAGTTCAGAAGTAATGCAAAAATTATTCATTTTTTTTCAAATATCCAGGCACCCGCGCGACCTAGGAGGTTCAAACAAATGTCAGGTTGTTCGCCGCGTCACGAGACATCGTATGGTGTAAGCGGCCCTTCGATACGCCCAGTAGTTCAAAAGTAATGCAAAAATTATTCAGTTTTTTCCAAATATCTCGGCACCCGCGCGACCTAGGAGGTTCAAACGAATGTCAGGTTGTTCGCCGCGTCACGAGACGTTGTATGGTGTAAGCGGCCCTTCGATACGCCCAGTAGTTCAAAAGTAATGCAAAAATTATTCAGTTTTTTTCAAATATCTCGGCACCCGCGCGACCTAGGAGGTTCAAACAAATGTTAGGTTGTTCGCCGCGTCACGAGACTTCGTATGGTGTAAGCGGCCCTTCGATACGCCCAGTAGTTCAAAAGTAATGCAAAAATTATTCAGTTTTTTTCAAATATCTCGGCACCCGCGCGACCTAGGAGGTTCAAACAAATGTCAGGTTGTTCGCCGCGTGACGAGACGTCGTATGGTGTAAGCGGCCCTTCGATACGCTCAGTGGTTCAAAAGTAATGCAAAAATTATTCAGTTTTTTTCAAATATCCAGGCACCCGCACGACCTAGGAGGTTCAAACGATAGTCAGGTTGTTCGCCGCGTCACGAGACGTCGTATGGTGTAAGCGGCCCTTCGATACGCCCAGTAGTCCAAAAGTAATGCAAAAATTATTCAGTTTTTTTCAAATATCTCGGCACCCGCGCGACCTAGGAGGTTCAAACAAATGTCAGGTTATTCGCCGCGTGACGAGACGTCGTATGGTATAAGCGGCCCTTCGATACGCCCAGTGGTTCGAAAGTAATGCAAAAATTATTCAGTTTTTTTCAAATATCTCGGCACCCGCGCGACCTAGGAGGTTCAAACGAATGTCAGGTTGTTCGCCGCGTCACGAGACGTCGTATGGTGTAAGCGGCCCTTCGATACGCCCAGTGGTTCAAAAGTAATGCAAAAATTATTCAGTTTTTTTCAAATATCTCGGCACCCAAGCGACCTAGGAGGTTCAAACAAATGTCAGGTTGTTCGCCGCGTCACGAGACGTCGTATGGTGTAAACGGCCCTTCGATACGCCCAGTGGTTCAAAAGTAATGCAAAAATTATTCAGTTTTTTCAAATATCTCGGCACCCGCGCGACCTAGGAGGTTCAAACGATAGTCAGGTAGTTCGCCGCGTCACAAGACGTCGTATGGTGTAAGCGGCCCTTCGATACGCCCAGTGGTTCAAAAGTAATGCAAAAATTATTCAGTTTTTTCCAAATATCTCGGCACCCGCGCGACCTAGGAGGTTCAAACAAATGTCAGGTTGTTCGCCGCGTCACGAGACGTCGTATGGTGTAAGCGGCCCTTCGATACGCCCAGTGGTTCAAAAGTAATGCAAAAATTATTCAGTTTTTTTCAAATATCTCGGCACCCGCGCGACCTAGGAGGTTCAAACAAATGTCAGGTTATTCGCCGCGTGACGAGACGTCGTATGGTATAAGCGGCCCTTCGATACGCCCAGTGGTTCGAAAGTAATGCAAAAATTATTCAGTTTTTTTCAAATATCTCGGCACCCGCGCGACCTAGGAGGTTCAAACGAATGTCAGGTTGTTCGCCGCGTCACGAGACGTCGTATGGTGTAAGCGGCCCTTCGATACGCACAGTGGTTCAAAAGTAATGCAAAAATTATTCAGTTTTTTTCAAATATCTCGGCACCCAAGCGACCTAGGAGGTTCAAACAAATGTCAGGTTGTTCGCCGCGTGACGAGACGTCGTATGGTGTAAGCGGCCCTTCGATACGCCCAGTGGTTCAAAAGTAATGCAAAAATTATTCAGTTTTTTTCAAATATCTCGGCACCCAAGCGACCTAGGAGGTTCAAACGATAGTCAGGTAGTTCGCCGCGTCACAAGACGTCGTATGGTGTAAGCGGCCCTTCGATACGCCCAGTGGTTCAAAAGTAATGCAAAAATTATTCAGTTTTTTCCAAATATCTCGGCACCCGCGCGACCTAGGAGTTTCAAACGAATGTCAGGTTGTTCGCCGCGTCACGAGACGTCGTATGGTGTAAGCGGCCTTTCGATACGCCCAGTGGTTCAAAAGTAATGCAAAAATTATTCAGTTTTTTTCAATTATCTCGGCACCCGCGCGACCTAGGAGGTTTAAACAAATGTCAGGTTGTTCGCCGCGTCACGAGACGTCGTATGGTGTAAGCGGCCTTTCGATACGCCCAGTGGTTCAAAAGTAATGCAAAAATTATTCAGTTTTTTTCAAATATCTCGGCACCCGCGCGACCTAGGAGGTTCAAACGAATGTCAGGTTGTTCGCCGCGTCACGAGACGTCGTATGGTGTAAGCGGCCCTTCGATACGCCCAGTAGTTCAAAAGTAATGCAAAAATTATTCAGTTTTTTTCAAATATCTCGGCACCCGCGCGACCTAGGAGGTTCAAACAAATGTCAGGTTGTTCGCCGCGTCACGAGACGTCGTATGGTGTAAGCGGCCTTTCGATACGCCCAGTGGTTCAAAAGTAATGCAAAAATTATTCAGTTTTTTTCAAATATCCAGGCACCCGCGCGACCTAGGAGGTTCAAACGAATGTCAGGTTGTTCGCCGCGTCACGAGACATCGTATGGTGTAAGCGGCCCTTCGATACGCCCAGTAGTTCAAAAGTAATGCAAAAATTATTCATTTTTTTTCAAATATCCAGGCACCCGCGCGACCTAGGAGGTTCAAACAAATGTCAGGTTGTTCGCCGCGTCACGAGACATCGTATTGTGTAAGCGGCTCTTCGATACGCCCAGTAGTTCAAAAGTAATGCAAAAATTATTCAGTTTTTTCCAAATATGTCGGCACCCGCGCGACCTAGGAGGTTCAAACGAATGTCAGGTTGTTCGCCGCGTCACGAGACGTCGTATGGTGTAAGCGGCCCTTCGATACGCCCAGTAGTTCAAAAGTAATGCAAAAATTATTCAGTTTTTTCCAAATATCTCGGCACCCGCGCGACCTAGGAGGTTCAAACATATGTCAGGTTGTTCGCCGCGTGACGAGACGTCGTATGGTGTAAGCGGCCCTTCGATACGCCCAGTGGTTCAAAAGTAATGCAAAAATTATTCAGTTTTTTCCAAATATCTCGGCACCCGCGCGACCTAGGAGGTTCAAACAAATGTCAGGTTGTTCGCCGCGTCACGAGACGTCGTATGGTGTAAGCGGGCCTTCGATACGCCCAGTAGTTCAAAAGTAATGCAAAAATTATTCAGTTTTTTCCAAATATCTCGGCACCCGCGCGACCTAGGAGGTTCAAACGAATGTCAGGTTGTTCGCCGCGTGACGAGACGTCGTATGGTGTAAGCGGCCTTCCGATACGCCCAGTGGTTCAAAAGTAATGCAAAAATTATTCAGTTTTTTCCAAATATCTTGGCACCCGCGCGACCTAGGAGGTTCAAACAAATGTCAGGTTGTTCGCCACGTCACGAGACGTCGTATGGTGTAAGCGGCCCTTCGATACGCCCAGTAGTTCAAAAGTAATGCGAAAATTATTCAGTTTTTTTTAAATATCTCGGCACCCGCGCGACCTAGGAGGTTCAAACAAATGTCAGGTTGTTCGCCGCGTCACGAGACGTCGTATGGTGTAAGCGGCCCTTCGATACGCCCAGTAGTTCAGAAGTAATGCAAAAATTATTCATTTTTTTTCAAATATCCAGGCACCCGCGCGACCTAGGAGGTTCAAACAAATGTCAGGTTGTTCGCCGCGTCACGAGACATCGTATGGTGTAAGCGGCCCTTCGATACGCCCAGTAGTTCAAAAGTAATGCAAAAATTATTCAGTTTTTTCCAAATATCTCGGCACCCGCGCGACCTAGGAGGTTCAAACGAATGTCAGGTTGTTCGCCGCGTCACGAGACGTTGTATGGTGTAAGCGGCCCTTCGATACGCCCAGTAGTTCAAAAGTAATGCAAAAATTATTCAGTTTTTTTCAAATATCTCGGCACCCGCGCGACCTAGGAGGTTCAAACAAATGTTAGGTTGTTCGCCGCGTCACGAGACTTCGTATGGTGTAAGCGGCCCTTCGATACGCCCAGTAGTTCAAAAGTAATGCAAAAATTATTCAGTTTTTTTCAAATATCTCGGCACCCGCGCGACCTAGGAGGTTCAAACAAATGTCAGGTTGTTCGCCGCGTGACGAGACGTCGTATGGTGTAAGCGGCCCTTCGATACGCTCAGTGGTTCAAAAGTAATGCAAAAATTATTCAGTTTTTTTCAAATATCCAGGCACCCGCACGACCTAGGAGGTTCAAACGATAGTCAGGTTGTTCGCCGCGTCACGAGACGTCGTATGGTGTAAGCGGCCCTTCGATACGCCCAGTAGTCCAAAAGTAATGCAAAAATTATTCAGTTTTTTTCAAATATCTCGGCACCCGCGCGACCTAGGAGGTTCAAACAAATGTCAGGTTATTCGCCGCGTGACGAGACGTCGTATGGTATAAGCGGCCCTTCGATACGCCCAGTGGTTCGAAAGTAATGCAAAAATTATTCAGTTTTTTTCAAATATCTCGGCACCCGCGCGACCTAGGAGGTTCAAACGAATGTCAGGTTGTTCGCCGCGTCACGAGACGTCGTATGGTGTAAGCGGCCCTTCGATACGCCCAGTGGTTCAAAAGTAATGCAAAAATTATTCAGTTTTTTTCAAATATCTCGGCACCCGCGCGACCTAGGAGGTTCAAACAAATGTCAGGTTGTTCGCCGCGTCACGAGACGTCGTATGGTGTAAACGGCCCTTCGATACGCCCAGTGGTTCAAAAGTAATGCAAAAATTATCCAGTTTTTTTCAAATATCTCGGCACCCAAGCGACCTAGGAGGTTCAAACGATAGTCAGGTAGTTCGCCGCGTCACAAGACGTCGTATGGTGTAAGCGGCCCTTCGATACGCCCAGTGGTTCAAAAGTAATGCAAAAATTATTCAGTTTTTTCCAAATATCTCGGCACCCGCGCGACCTAGGAGGTTCAAACAAATGTCAGGTTGTTCGCCGCGTCACGAGACGTCGTATGGTGTAAGCGGCCCTTCGATACGCCCAGTGGTTCAAAAGTAATGCAAAAATTATTCAGTTTTTTTCAAATATCTCGGCACCCGCGCGACCTAGGAGGTTCAAACAAATGTCAGGTTATTCGCCGCGTGACGAGACGTCGTATGGTATAAGCGGCCCTTCGATACGCCCAGTGGTTCGAAAGTAATGCAAAAATTATTCAGTTTTTTTCAAATATCTCGGCACCCGCGCGACCTAGGAGGTTCAAACGAATGTCAGGTTGTTCGCCGCGTCACGAGACGTCGTATGGTGTAAGCGGCCCTTCGATACGCCCAGTGGTTCAAAAGTAATGCAAAAATTATTCAGTTTTTTTCAAATATCTCGGCACCCAAGCGACCTAGGAGGTTCAAACAAATGTCAGGTTGTTCGCCGCGTGACGAGACGTCGTATGGTGTAAGCGGCCCTTCGATACGCCCAGTGGTTCAAAAGTAATGCAAAAATTATCCAGTTTTTTTCAAATATCTCGGCACCCAAGCGACCTAGGAGGTTCAAACGATAGTCAGGTAGTTCGCCGCGTCACAAGACGTCGTATGGTATAAGCGGCCCTTCGATACGCCCAGTGGTTCAAAAGTAATGCAAAAATTATTCAGTTTTTTCCAAATATCTCGGCACCCGCGCGACCTAGGAGTTTCAAACGAATGTCAGGTTGTTCGCCGCGTCACGAGACGTCGTATGGTGTAAGCGGCCTTTCGATACGCCCAGTGGTTCAAAAGTAATGCAAAAATTATTCAGTTTTTTTCAATTATCTCGGCACCCGCGCGACCTAGGAGGTTTAAACAAATGTCAGGTTGTTCGCCGCGTCACGAGACGTCGTATGGTGTAAGCGGCCTTTCGATACGCCCAGTAGTTCAAAAGTAATGCAAAAATTATTCAGTTTTTTTCAAATATCTCGGCACCCGCGCGACCTAGGAGGTTCAAACGAATGTCAGGTTGTTCGCCGCGTCACGAGACGTCGTATGGTGTAAGCGGCCCTTCGATACGCCCAGTAGTTCAAAAGTAATGCAAAAATTATTCAGTTTTTTTCAAATATCTCGGCACCCGCGCGACCTAGGAGGTTCAAACAAATGTCAGGTTGTTCGCCGCGTCACGAGACGTCGTATGGTGTAAGCGGCCCTTCGATACGCCCAGTGGTTCAAAAGTAATGCAAAAATTATTCAGTTTTTTTCAAATATCCAGGCACCCGCGCGACCTAGGAGGTTCAAACGAATGTCAGGTTGTTCGCCGCGTCACGAGACATCGTATGGTGTAAGCGGCCCTTCGATACGCCCAGTAGTTCAAAAGTAATGCAAAAATTATTCATTTTTTTCAAATATCCAGGCACCCGCGCGACCTAGGAGGTTCAAACAAATGTCAGGTTGTTCGCCGCGTCACGAGACATCGTATTGTGTAAGCGGCTCTTCGATACGCCCAGTAGTTCAAAAGTGATGCAAAAATTATTCAGTTTTTTCCAAATATGTCGGCACCCGCGCGACCTAGGAGGTTCAAACGAATGTCAGGTTGTTCGCCGCGTCACGAGACGTCGTATGGTGTAAGCGGCCCTTCGATACGCCCAGTGGTTCAAAAGTAATGCAAAAATTATTCAGTTTTTTTCAAATATCTCGGCACCCAAGCGACCTAGGAGGTTCAAACAAATGTCAGGTTGTTCGCCGCGTCACGAGACGTCGTATGGTGTAAGCGGCCCTTCGATACGCCCAGTGGTTCAAAAGTAATGCAAAAATTCTTCATTTTTTTTCAAATATCCAGGCACCCGCGCGACCTAGGAGGTTCAAACGAATGTCAGGTTGTTCGCCGCGTCACGAGACATCGTATGGTGTAAGCGGCCCTTCGATACGCCCAGTAGTTCAAAAGTAATGCAAAAATTATTCAGTTTTTTCCAAATATCTCGGCACCCGCGCGACCTAGGAGGTTCAAACGAATGTCAGGTTGTTCGCCGCGTCACGAGACGTAGTATGCTGTAAGCGGCCCTTCGATACGCCCAGTAGTTCAAAAGTAATGCAAAAATTATTCAGTTTTTTCCAAATATCTCGGCACCCGCGCGACCTAGGAGGTTCAAACAAATGTCAGGTTGTTCGCCGCGTCACGAGACGTCGTATGGTGTAAGCGGCCCTTCGATACGCCCAGTAGTTCAAAAGTAATGCAAAAATTATTCAGTTTTTTTCAAATATCTCGGCACCCGCGCGACCTAGGAGGTTTAAACAAATGTCAGGTTGTTCGCCGCGTCACGAGACGTCGTATGGTGTAAGCGGCCTTTCGATACGCCCAGTGGTTCAGAAGTAATGCAAAAATTATTCAGTTTTTTTCAAATATCACGGCACCCGCGCGACCTAGGAGGTCCAAACAAATGTCAGGTTGTTCGCCGCTTCAGGAGACGTCGTATGGTGTAAGCGGCCCTTCGAAACGCCCAGTAGTTCAAAAGTAATGCAAAAATTATTCAGTTTTTTTCAAATATCTCGGCACCCGCGCGACCTAGGAGGTTCAAACAAATGTCAGGTTGTTCGCCGCATCACGAGACGTCGTATGGTGTAAGCGGCCCTTCGATACGCCCAGTGGTTCAAAAGGAATGCAAAAATTATTCAGTTTTTTTCAAATATCTCGGCACCCGCGCGACCTAGGAGGTTCAAACAAATGTCAGGTTGTTCGCCGCGTCACGAGACATCGTATGGTGTAAGCGGCCCTTCGATACGCCCAGTAGTTCAAAAGTAATGCAAAAATTATTCATTTTTTTTCAAATATCCAGGCACCCGCGCGACCTAGGAGGTTCAAACAAATGTCAGGTTGTTCGCCGCGTCACGAGACGTCGTATGGTGTAAGCGGCCCTTCGATACGCCCAGTGGTTCAAAAGTAATGCAAAAATTATTCAGTTTTTTTCAAATATCTCGGCACCCGCGCGACCTAGGAGGTTAAAACAAATGTCAGGTTGTTCGCCGCGTCACGAGACGTCGTATGGTGTAAGCGGCCCTTCGATACGCCCAGTGGTTCAAAAGTAATGCGAAAATTATTCAGTTTTTTTTAAATATCTCGGCACCCGCGCGACCTAGGAGGTTTAAACAAATGTCAGGTTGTTCGCCGCGTCACGAGACGTCGTATGGTGTAAGCGGCCTTTCGATACGCCCAGTGGTTCAAAAGTAATGCAAAAATTATTCAGTTTTTTTCAAATATCACGGCACCCGCGCGACCTAGGAGGTTCAAACAAATGTCAGGTTGTTCGCCGCGTCACGAGACGTCGTATGGTGTAAGCGGCCTTTCGATACGCCCAGTGGTTCAAAAGTAATGCAAAAATTATTCAGTTTTTTTCAAATATCTCGGCACCCGCGCGACCTAGGAGGTTCAAACAAATGTCAGGTTGTTCGCCGCGACACGAGACGTCGTATGGTGTAAGCGGCCTTTCGATACGCCCAGTGGTTCAAAAGTAATGCAAAAATTATTCAGTTTTTTTCAAATATCTCGACACCCGCGCGACCTAGGAGGTTTAAACAAATGTCAGGTTGTTCGCCGCGTCACGAGACGTCGTATGGTGTAAGCGGCCCTTCGATACGCCCAGTGGTTCAAAAGTAATGCGAAAATTATTTAGTTTTTTTTAAATATCTCGGCACCCGCGCGACCTAGCAGGTTCAAACAAATGTCAGGTTGTTCGCCGCGTCACGAGACGTCGTATGGTGTAAGCGGCCCTTCGATACGCCCAGTGGTTCAAAAGGAATGCAAAAATTATTCAGTTTTTTTCAAATATCTCGGCACCCGCGCGACCTAGGAGGTTCAAACAAATGTCAGGTTGTTCGCCGCGCCACGAGACATCGTATGGTGTAAGCGGCCCTTCGATACGCCCAGTAGTTCAAAAGTAATGCAAAAATTATTCATTTTTTTTCAAATATCCAGGCACCCGCGCGACCTAGGAGGTTCAAACAAATGTCAGGTTGTTCGCCGCGTCACGAGACGTCGTATGGTGTAAGCGGCCCTTCGATACGCCCAGTGGTTCAAAAGTAATGCACAAATTATTCAGTTTTTTTCAAATATCTCGGCACCCGCGCGACCTAGGAGGTTCAAACAAATGTCAGGTTGTTCGCCGCGTCACGAGACGTCGTATGGTGTAAGCGGCCCTTCGATACGCCCAGTGGTTCAAAAGTAATGCGAAAATTATTCAGTTTTTTTTCAAATATCTCGGCACCCGGGCGACCTAGGAGGTTCAAACAAATGTCAGGTTGTTCGCCGCGTCACGAGACGTCGTATGGTGTAAGCGGCCCTTCGATACGCCCAGTGGTTCAAAAGTAATGCGAAAATTATTCAGTTTTTTTCAAATATCTCGGCACCCGCGCGACCTAGGAGGTTCAAACAAATGTCAGGTTGTTCGCCACGTCACGAGACATCGTATGGTGTAAGCGGCCCTTCGATACGCCCAGTAGTTCAAAAGTAATGCAAAAATTATTCATTTTTTTTCAAATATCCAGGCACCCGCGCGACCTAGGAGGTTCAAACAAATGTCAGGTTGTTCGCCGCGTCACGAGACGTCGTATGGTGTAAGCGGCCCTTCGAAACGCCCAGTAGTTCAAAAGTAATGCAAAAATTATTCAGTTTTTTTCAAATATCTCGGCACCCGCGCGACCTAGGAGGTTCAAACAAATGTCAGGTTGTTCGCCGCGACACGAGACGTCGTATGGTGTAAGCGGCCTTTCGATACGCCCAGTGGTTCAAAAGTAATGCAAAAATTATTCAGTTTTTTTCAAATATCTCGACACCCGCGCGACCTAGGAGGTTTAAACAAATGTCAGGTTGTTCGCCGCGTCACGAGACGTCGTATGGTGTAAGCGGCCCTTCGAAACGCCCAGTGGTTCAAAAGTAATGCGAAAATTATTCAGTTTTTTTTAAATATCTCGGCACCCGCGCGACCTAGGAGGTTCAAACAAATGTCAGGTTGTTCGCCGCGTGACGAGACGTCGTATGGTGTAAGCGGCCCTTCGATACGCCCAGTGGTTCAAAAGGAATGCAAAAATTATTCAGTTTTTTTCAAATATCTCGGCACCCGCGCGACCTAGGAGGTTCAAACAAATGTCAGGTTGTTCGCCGCGCCACGAGACATCGTATGGTGTAAGCGGCCCTTCGATACGCCCAGTAGTTCAAAAGTAATGCAAAAATTATTCATTTTTTTCCAAATATCTCGGCACCCGCGCGACCCAGGAGGTTCAAACAAATGTCAGGTTGTTCGCCGCGTCACGAGACGTCGTATGGTGTAAGCGGCCCTTCGATACGCCCAGTGGTTCAAAAGTAATGCAAAAATTATTCAGTTTTTTTCAAATATCTCGGCACCCGCGCGACCTAGGAGGTTCAAACAAATGTCAGGTTGTTCGCCGCGTCACGAGACGTCGTATGGTGTAAGCGGCCCTTCGATACGCCCAGTGGTTCAAAAGTAATGCGAAAATTATTCAGTTTTTTTTAAATATCTCGGCACCCGGGCGACCTAGGAGGTTCAAACAAATGTCAGGTTGTTCGCCGCGTCACGAGACGTCGTATGGTGTAAGCGGCCCTTCGATACGCCCAGTGGTTCAAAAGTAATGCGAAAATTATTAATTTTTTTTTAAATATCTCGGCACCCGCGCGACCTAGGAGGTTCAAACAAATGTCAGGTTGTTCGCCACGTCACGAGACGTCGTATGGTGTAAGCGGCCCTTCGATACGCCCAGTGGTTCAAAAGTAATGCAAAAATTATTCATTTTTTTCCAAATATCTCGGCACCCGCGCGACCTAGGAGGTTCAAACAAATGTCAGGTTGTTCGCCGCGTCACGAGACGTCGTATGGTGTAAGCGGCTTTTCGATACGCCCGGTGGTTCAAAAGTAATGCGAAAATTATTCAGTTTTTTTTTAATTTCTCGGCACCCGCGCGACCTAGGAGGTTCAAACAAATGTCAGGTTGTTCGCCGCGTCACGAGACGTCGTATGGTGTAAGCGGCCCTTCGATACGCCCAGTGGTTCAAAAGTAATGCAAAAATTATTAATTTTTTTTTAAATATCTCGGCACCCGCGCGACCTAGGAGGTTCAAACAAATGTCAGGTTGTTCGCCGCGTCACGAGACATCGTATGGTGTAAGCGGCCCTTCGATACGCCCAGTAGTTGAAAAGTAATGCAAAAATTATTCAGTTTTTTTCAAATATCTCGACACCCGCGCGACCTAGGAGGTTCAAACGAATGTCAGGTTGTTCGCCGCGTCACGAGACTTCGTATGGTGTAAGCGTCCCTTCGATACGCCCAGTAGTTCAAAAGTAATGCAAAAATTATTTAGTTTTTTTCAAATATCTCGGCACCCGCGTGACCTAGGAGGTTCAAACAAATGTCAGGTTGTTCGCCCCGCGTGACGAGACGTCGTATGGTGTAAGCGGCCCTTCGATACGCCCAGTGGTTCAAAAGTAATGCAAAAATTATTCAGTTTTTTTCAAATATCCAGGCACCCGCGCGACCTAGGAGGTTCAAACGAATGTCAGGTTGTTCGCCGCGTCACGAGACGTCGTATGGTGTAAGCGGCCCTTCGATACGCCCAGTGGTTCAAAAGTAATGCAAAAATTATTCAGTTTTTTCCAAATATCTCGGCACCCGCGCGACCTAGGAGGTTCAAACGAATGTCAGGTTGTTCGCCGCGTCACGAGACGTCGTATGGTGTAAGCGGCCCTTCGATACGCCCAGTGGTTCAAAAGTAATGCAAAAATTATTCAGTTTTTTTCAAAAATCTCGGCACCCGCGCGACCTAGGAGGTTCAAACAAATGTCAGGTGTTTCGCCGCGTCACGAGACGTCGTATGGTGTAAGCGGCCCTTCGATACGCCCAGTGGTTCAAAAGTAATGCAAAAATTATTCAGTTTTTTTCAAATATCTCGGCACCCGCGCGACCTAGGAGGTTCAAACAAATGTCAGGTTGTTCGCCGCGTGACGAGACGTCGTATGGTGTAAGCGGCTTTTCGATACGCCCAGTGGTTCGAAAGTAATGCGAAAATTATTCAGTTTTTTTCAAATATTTCGGCACCCGCGCGACCTAGGAGGTTCAAACAAATGTCAGGTTGTTCGCCGCGTCACGAGACGTCGTATGGTGTAAGCGGCCCTTCGATACGCCCAGTGGTTCAAAAGTAATGCGAAAATTATTCAGTTTTTTTTAAATATCTCGGCACCCGGGCGACCTAGGAGGTTCAAACAAATGTCAGGTTGTTCGCCGCGTCACGAGACGTCGTATGGTGTAAGCGGCCCTTCGATACGCCCAGTGGTTCAAAAGTAATGCGAAAATTATTCAGTTTTTTTCAAATATCTCGGCACCCGCGCGACCTAGGAGGTTCAAACAAATGTCAGGTTGTTCGCCACGTCACGAGACATCGTATGGTGTAAGTGGCCCTTCGATACGCCCAGTAGTTCAAAAGTAATGCAAAAATTATTCATTTTTTTTCAAATATCCAGGCACCCGCGCGACCTAGAAGGTTCAAACCAATGTCAGGTTGTTCGCCGCGTGACGAGACGTCGTATGGTGTAAGCGGCCTTCCGATACGCCCAGTGGTTCAAAAGTAATGCAAAAATTATTCAGTTTATTTTCAAATATCTCGGCACCCGCGCGACCTAGGAGGTTCAAACAAATGTCAGGTTGTTCGCCACGTCACGAGACGTCGTATGGTGTAAGCGGCCCTTCGATACGCCCAGTGGTTCAAAAGTAATGCGAAAATTATTAATTTTTTTTTAAATATCTCGGCACCCGCGCGACCTAGGAGGTTCAAACAAATGTCAGGTTGTTCGCCACGTCACGAGACGTCGTATGGTGTAAGCGGCCCTTCGATACGCCCAGTGGTTCAAAAGTAATGCAAAAATTATTCATTTTTTTCCAAATATCTCGGCACCCGCGCGACCTAGGAGGTTCAAACAAATGTCAGGTTGTTCGCCGCGTCACGAGACGTCGTATGGTGTAAGCGGCCCTTCGATACGCCCAGTGGTTCAAAAGTAATGCAAAAATTATTAATTTTTTTTTAAATATCTCGACACCCGCGCGACCTAGGAGGTTCAAACAAATGTCAGGTTGTTCGCCGCGTCACGAGACATCGTATGGTGTAAGCGGCCCTTCGATACGCCCAGTAGTTGAAAAGTAATGCAAAAATTATTCAGTTTTTTTCAAATATCTCGGCACCCGCGCGACCTAGGAGGTTCAAACGAATGTCAGGTTGTTCGCCGCGTCACGAGACTTCGTATGGTGTAAGCGTCCCTTCGATACGCCCAGTAGTTCAAAAGTAATGCAAAAATTATTTAGTTTTTTTCAAATATCTCGGCACCCGCGTGACCTAGGAGGTTCAAACAAATGTCAGGTTGTTTGCCCCGCGTGACGAGACGTCGTATGGTGTAAGCGGCCCTTCGATACGCCCAGTGGTTCAAAAGTAATGCAAAAATTATTCAGTTTTTTTCAAATATCCAGGCACCCGCGCGACCTAGGAGGTTCAAACGAATGTCAGGTTTTTCGCCGCGTCACGAGACGTCGTATGGTGTAAGCGGCCCTTCGATACGCCCAGTGGTTCAAAAGTAATGCAAAAATTATTCAGTTTTTTCCAAATATCTCGGCACCCGCGCGACCTAGGAGGTTCAAACGAATGTCAGGTTGTTCGCCGCGTCACGAGACGTCGTATGGTGTAAGCGGCCCTTCGATACGCCCAGTGGTTCAAAAGTAATGCAAAAATTATTCAGTTTTTTTCAAAAATCTCGGCACCCGCGCGACCTAGGAGGTTCAAACAAATGTCAGGTGTTTCGCCGCGTGACGAGACGTTGTATGGTGTAAGCGGCCCTTCGATACGCCCAGTGGTTCAAAAGTAATGCAAAAATTATTCAGTTTTTTTCAAATATCTCGGCACCCAAGCGACCTAGGAGGTTCAAACGAATTTCAGGTTGTTCGCCGCGTCACGAGACGTCGTATGGTGTAAGCGGCCCTTCGATACGCCCAGTGGTTCAAAAGTAATGCAAAATTTATTCAGTTTTTTCCAAATATCTCGGCACCCGCGCGACCTAGGAGGTTCAAACGAATGTCAGGTTGTTCGCCGCGTCACGAGACGTCGTATGGTGTAAGCGGCCCTTCGATACGCCCAGTGGTTCAAAAGTAATGCAAAAATTATTCAGTTTTTTTCAAATATCTCGGCACCCGCGCGACCTAGAAGGTTCAAACAAATGTCAGGTTGTTCGCCGCGTCACGAGACGTCCTATGGTGTAAGCGGCCCTTCGATACGCCCAGTGGTTCGAAAGTAATGCGAAAATTATTCAGTTTTTTTCAAATATTTCGGCACCCGCGCGACCTAGGAGGTTCAAACAAATGTCAGGTTGTTCGCCGCGTCACGAGACATCGTATGGTGTAAGCGGCCCTTCGATACGCCCAGTGGTTCGAAAGTAATGCGAAAATTATTCAGTTTTTTTTAAATATCTCGGCACCCGGGCGACCTAGGAGGTTCAAACAAATGTCAGGTTGTTCGCCGCGTCACGAGACGTCGTATGGTGTAAGCGGCCCTTCGATACGCCCAGTGGTTCAAAAGTAATGCGAAAATTATTCAGTTTTTTTCAAATATCTCGGCACCCGCGCGACCTAGGAGGTTCAAACAAATGTCAGGTTGTTCGCCACGTCACGAGACATCGTATGGTGTAAGTGGCCCTTCGATACGCCCAGTAGTTCAAAAGTAATGCAAAAATTATTCATTTTTTTTCAAATATCCAGGCACCCGCGCGACCTAGAAGGTTCAAACCAATGTCAGGTTGTTCGCCGCGTGACGAGACGTCGTATGGTGTAAGCGGCCTTCCGATACGCCCAGTGGTTCAAAAGTAATGCAAAAATTATTCAGTTTATTTTCAAATATCTCGGCACCCGCGCGACCTAGGAGGTTCAAACAAATGTCAGGTTGTTCGCCACGTCACGAGACGTCGTATGGTGTAAGCGGCCCTTCGATACGCCCAGTGGTTCAAAAGTAATGCGAAAATTATTCATTTTTTTTCAAATATCCAGGCACCCGCGCGACCTAGGAGGTTCAAACAAATGTCAGGTTGTTCGCCACGTCACGAGACGTCGTATGGTGTAAGCGGCCCTTCGATACGCCCAGTGGTTCAAAAGTAATGCAAAAATTATTCATTTTTTTCCAAATATCTCGGCACCCGCGCGACCTAGGAGGTTCAAACAAATGTCAGGTTGTTCGCCGCGTCACGAGACGTCGTATGGTGTAAGCGGCCCTTCGATACGCCCAGTGGTTCAAAAGTAATGCAAAAATTATAAATTTTTTTTTAAATATCTCGGCACCCGCGCGACCTAGGAGGTTCAAACAAATGTCAGGTTGTTCGCCGCGTCACGAGACATCGTATGGTGTAAGCGGCCCTTCGATACGCCCAGTAGTTGAAAAGTAATGCAAAAATTATTCAGTTTTTTTCAAATATCTCGGCACCCGCGCGACCTAGGAGGTTCAAACGAATGTCAGGTTGTTCGCCGCGTCACGAGACTTCGTATGGTGTAAGCGTCCCTTCGATACGCCCAGTAGTTCAAAAGTAATGCAAAAATTATTTAGTTTTTTTCAAATATCTCGGCACCCGCGTGACCTAGGAGGTTCAAACAAATGTCAGGTTGTTCGCCCCGCGTGACGAGACGTCGTATGGTGTAAGCGGCCCTTCGATACGCCCAGTGGTTCAAAAGTAATGCAAAAATTATTCAGTTTTTTTCAAATATCCAGGCACCCGCGCGACCTAGGAGGTTCAAACGAATGTCAGGTTGTTCGCCGCGTCACGAGACGTCGTATGGTGTAAGCGGCCCTTCGATACGCCCAGTGGTTCAAAAGTAATGCAAAAATTATTCAGTTTTTTCCAAATATCTCGGCACCCGCGCGACCTAGGAGGTTCAAACGAATGTCAGGTTGTTCGCCGCGTCACGAGACGTCGTATGGTGTAAGCGGCCCTTCGATACGCCCAGTGGTTCAAAAGTAATGCAAAAATTATTCAGTTTTTTTCAAAAATCTCGGCACCCGCGCGACCTAGGAGGTTCAAACAAATGTCAGGTGTTTCGCCGCGTGACGAGACGTTGTATGGTGTAAGCGGCCCTTCGATACGCCCAGTGGTTCAAAAGTAATGCAAAAATTATTCAGTTTTTTTCAAATATCTCGGCACCCAAGCGACCTAGGAGGTTCAAACAAATGTCAGGTTGTTCGCCGCGTCACGAGACGTCGTATGGTGTAAGCGGCCCTTCGATACGCCCAGTGGTTCAAAAGTAATGCAAAAATTATTAATTTTTTTTTAAATATCTCGGCACCCGCGCGACCTAGGAGGTTCAAACAAATGTCAGGTTGTTCGCCGCGTCACGAGACATCGTATGGTGTAAGCGGCCCTTCGATACGCCCAGTAGTTGAAAAGTAATGCAAAAATTATTCAGTTTTTTTCAAATATCTCGGCACCCGCGCGACCTAGGAGGTTCAAACGAATGTCAGGTTGTTCGCCGCGTCACGAGACTTCGTATGGTGTAAGCGTCCCTTCGATACGCCCAGTAGTTCAAAAGTAATGCAAAAATTATTCAGTTTTTTTCAAATATCTCGGCACCCAAGCGACCTAGGAGGTTCAAACAAATGTCAGGTTGTTCGCCGCGTCACGAGACGTCGTATGGTGTAAGCGGCCCTTCGATACGCCCAGTGGTTCAAAAGTAATGCAAAAATTATTAATTTTTTTTTAAATATCTCGGCACCCGCGCGACCTAGGAGGTTCAAACAAATGTCAGGTTGTTCGCCGCGTCACGAGACATCGTATGGTGTAAGCGGCCCTTCGATACGCCCAGTAGTTGAAAAGTAATGCAAAAATTATTTAGTTTTTTTCAAATATCTCGGCACCCGCGTGACCTAGGAGGTTCAAACAAATGTCAGGTTGTTCGCCCCGCGTGACGAGACGTCGTATGGTGTAAGCGGCCCTTCGATACGCCCAGTGGTTCAAAAGTAATGCAAAAATTATTCAGTTTTTTTCAAATATCCAGGCACCCGCGCGACCTAGGAGGTTCAAACGAATGTCAGGTTTTTCGCCGCGTCACGAGACGTCGTATGGTGTAAGCGGCCCTTCGATACGCCCAGTGGTTCAAAAGTAATGCAAAAATTATTCAGTTTTTTCCAAATATCTCGGCACCCGCGCGACCTAGGAGGTTCAAACGAATGTCAGGTTGTTCGCCGCGTCACGAGACGTCGTATGGTGTAAGCGGCCCTTCGATACGCCCAGTGGTTCAAAAGTAATGCAAAAATTATTCAGTTTTTTTCAAAAATCTCGGCACCCGCGCGACCTAGGAGGTTCAAACAAATGTCAGGTGTTTCGCCGCGTGACGAGACGTTGCATGGTGTAAGCGGCCCTTCGATACGCCCAGTGGTTCAAAAGTAATGCAAAAATTATTCAGTTTTTTTCAAATATCTCGGCACCCAAGCGACCTAGGAGGTTCAAACGAATTTCAGGTTGTTCGCCGCGTCACGAGACGTCGTATGGTGTAAGCGGCCCTTCGATACGCCCAGTGGTTCAAAAGTAATGCAAAATTTATTCAGTTTTTTCCAAATATCTCGGCACCCGCGCGACCTAGGAGGTTCAAACGAATGTCAGGTTGTTCGCCGCGTCACGAGACGTCCTATGGTGTAAGCGGCCCTTCGATACGCCCAGTGGTTCGAAAGTAATGCGAAAATTATTCAGTTTTTTTCAAATATTTCGGCACCCGCGCGACCTAGGAGGTTCAAACAAATGTCAGGTTGTTCGCCGCGTCACGAGACATCGTATGGTGTAAGCGGCCCTTCGATACGCCCAGTGGTTCGAAAGTAATGCGAAAATTATTCAGTTTTTTTTAAATATCTCGGCACCCGGGCGACCTAGGAGGTTCAAACAAATGTCAGGTTGTTCGCCGCGTCACGAGACGTCGTATGGTGTAAGCGGCCCTTCGATACGCCCAGTGGTTCAAAAGTAATGCGAAAATTATTCAGTTTTTTTCAAATATCTCGGCACCCGCGCGACCTAGGAGGTTCAAACAAATGTCAGGTTGTTCGCCACGTCACGAGACATCGTATGGTGTAAGTGGCCCTTCGATACGCCCAGTAGTTCAAAAGTAATGCAAAAATTATTCATTTTTTTTCAAATATCCAGGCACCCGCGCGACCTAGAAGGTTCAAACCAATGTCAGGTTGTTCGCCGCGTGACGAGACGTCGTATGGTGTAAGCGGCCTTCCGATACGCCCAGTGGTTCAAAAGTAATGCAAAAATTATTCAGTTTATTTTCAAATATCTCGGCACCCGCGCGACCTAGGAGGTTGAAACAAATGTCAGGTTGTTCGCCACGTCACGAGACGTCGTATGGTGTAAGCGGCCCTTCGATACGCCCAGTGGTTCAAAAGTAATGCGAAAATTATTCATTTTTTTTCAAATATCCAGGCACCCGCGCGACCTAGGAGGTTCAAACAAATGTCAGGTTGTTCGCCACGTCACGAGACGTCGTATGGTGTAAGCGGCCCTTCGATACGCCCAGTGGTTCAAAAGTAATGCAAAAATTATTCATTTTTTTCCAAATATCTCGGCACCCGCGCGACCTAGGAGGTTCAAACAAATGTCAGGTTGTTCGCCGCGTCACGAGACGTCGTATGGTGTAAGCGGCCCTTCGATACGCCCAGTGGTTCAAAAGTAATGCAAAAATTATAAATTTTTTTTTAAATATCTCGGCACCCGCGCGACCTAGGAGGTTCAAACAAATGTCAGGTTGTTCGCCGCGTCACGAGACATCGTATGGTGTAAGCGGCCCTTCGATACGCCCAGTAGTTGAAAAGTAATGCAAAAATTATTCAGTTTTTTTCAAATATCTCGGCACCCGCGCGACCTAGGAGGTTCAAACGAATGTCAGGTTGTTCGCCGCGTCACGAGACTTCGTATGGTGTAAGCGTCCCTTCGATACGCCCAGTAGTTCAAAAGTAATGCAAAAATTATTTAGTTTTTTTCAAATATCTCGGCACCCGCGTGACCTAGGAGGTTCAAACAAATGTCAGGTTGTTCGCCCCGCGTGACGAGACGTCGTATGGTGTAAGCGGCCCTTCGATACGCCCAGTGGTTCAAAAGTAATGCAAAAATTATTCAGTTTTTTTCAAATATCCAGGCACCCGCGCGACCTAGGAGGTTCAAACGAATGTCAGGTTGTTCGCCGCGTCACGAGACGTCGTATGGTGTAAGCGGCCCTTCGATACGCCCAGTGGTTCAAAAGTAATGCAAAAATTATTCAGTTTTTTTCAAAAATCTCGGCACCCGCGCGACCTAGGAGGTTCAAACAAATGTCAGGTGTTTCGCCGCGTGACGAGACGTTGTATGGTGTAAGCGGCCCTTCGATACGCCCAGTGGTTCAAAAGTAATGCAAAAATTATTCAGTTTTTTTCAAATATCTCGGCACCCAAGCGACCTAGGAGGTTCAAACGAATTTCAGGTTGTTCGCCGCGTCACCAGACGTCGTATGGTGTAAGCGGCCCTTCGATACGCCCAGTGGTTCAAAAGTAATGCAAAAATTATTCAGTTTTTTCCAAATATCTCGGCACCCGCGCGACCTAGGAGGTTCAAACGAATGTCAGGTTGTTCGCCGCGTCACGAGACGTCGTATGGTGTAAGCGGCCCTTCGATACGCCCAGTGGTTCAAAAGTAATGCAAAAATTATTCAGTTTTTTTCAAATATCTCGGCACCCGCGCGACCTAGGAGGTTCAAACAAATGTCAGGTTGTTCGCCACGTCACGAGACGTCGTATGGTGTAAGCGGCCCTTCGATACGCCCAGTGGTTCAAAAGAAATGCAAAAATTATTCATTTTTTTCCAAATATCTCGGCACCCGCGCGACCTAGGAGGTTCAAACAAATGTCAGGTTGTTCGCCGCGTCACGAGACGTCGTATGGTGTAAGCGGCCCTTCGATACGCCCAGTGGTTCAAAAGTAATGCAAAAATTATTAATTTTTTTTTAAATATCTCGGCACCCGCGCGACCTAGGAGGTTCAAACAAATGTCAGGTTGTTCGCCGCGTCACGAGACATCGTATGGTGTAAGCGGCCCTTCGATACGCCCAGTAGTTGAAAAGTAATGCAAAAATTATTCAGTTTTTTTCAAATATCTCGGCACCCGCGCGACCTAGGAGGTTCAAACGAATGTCAGGTTGTTCGCCGCGTCACGAGACTTCGTATGGTGTAAGCGTCCCTTCGATACGCCCAGTAGTTCAAAAGTAATGCAAAAATTATTTAGTTTTTTTCAAATATCTCGGCACCCGCGTGACCTAGGAGGTTCAAACAAATGTCAGGTTGTTCGCCCCGCGTGACGAGACGTCGTATGGTGTAAGCGGCCCTTCGATACGCCCAGTGGTTCAAAAGTAATGCAAAAATTATTCAGTTTTTTTCAAATATCCAGGCACCCGCGCGACCTAGGAGGTTCAAACGAATGTCAGGTTGTTCGCCGCGTCACGAGACGTCGTATGGTGTAAGCGGCCCTTCGATACGCCCAGTGGTTCAAAAGTAATGCAAAAATTATTCAGTTTTTTCCAAATATCTCGGCACACACGCGACCTAGGAGGTTCAAACGAATGTCAGGTTGTTCGCCGCGTCACGAGACGTCGTATGGTGTAAGCGGCCCTTCGATACGCCCAGTGGTTCAAAAGTAATGCAAAAATTATTCAGTTTTTTTCAAAAATCTCGGCACCCGCGCGACCTAGGAGGTTCAAACAAATGTCAGGTGTTTCGCCGCGTGACGAGACGTTGTATGGTGTAAGCGGCCCTTCGATACGCCCAGTGGTTCAAAAGTAATGCAAAAATTATTCAGTTTTTTTCAAATATCTCGGCACCCAAGCGACCTAGGAGGTTCAAACGAATTTCAGGTTGTTCGCCGCGTCACGAGACGTCGTATGGTGTAAGCGGCCCTTCGATACGCCCAGTGGTTCAAAAGTAATGCAAAAATTATTCAGTTTTTTCCAAATATCTCGGCACCCGCGCGACCTAGGAGGTTCAAACGAATGTCAGGTTGTTCGCCGCGTCACGAGACGTCGTATGGTGTAAGCGGCCCTTCGATACGCCCAGTGGTTCAAAAGTAATGCAAAAATTATTCAGTTTTTTTCAAATATCTCGGCACCCGCGCGACCTAGAAGGTTCAAACAAATGTCAGGTTGTTCGCCGCGTCACGAGACGTCCTATGGTGTAAGCGGCCCTTCGATACGCCCAGTGGTTCGAAAGTAATGCGAAAATTATTCAGTTTTTTTCAAATATTTCGGCACCCGCGCGACCTAGGAGGTTCAAACAAATGTCAGGTTGTTCGCCGCGTCACGAGACGTCGTATGGTGTAAGCGGCCCTTCGATACGCCCAGTGGTTCAAAAGTAATGCAAAAATTATTCAGTTTTTTTCAAATATCTCGGCACCCGCGCGACCTAGGAGGTTCAAACAAATGTCAGGTTGTTCGCCGCGTCACGAGACGTCGTATTGTGTAAGCGGCCCTTCGATACGCCCAGTAGTTCAAAAGTAATGCAAAAATTATTCAGTTTTTTTCAAATATCTCGGCACCCGCGCGACCTAGGAGGTTCAAACAAATGTCAGGTTGTTCGCCGCGTCACGAGACGTCGTATGGTGTAAGCGGCCCTTCGATACGCCCAGTGGTTCGAAAGAAATGCGAAAATTATTCAGTTTTTTTCAAATATTTCGGCACCCGCGCGACCTAGGAGGTTCAAACAAATGTCAGGTTGTTCGCCGCGTCACGAGACGTCGTATGGTGTAAGCGGCCCTTCGATACGCCCAGTAGTTCAAAAGTAATGCAAAAATTATTCAGTTTTTTTCAAATATCTCGGCACCCGCGCGACCTAGGAGGTTCAAACAAATGTCAGGTTGTTCGCCGCGTGACGAGACGTCGTATGGTGTAAGCGTCCCTTCGATACGCCCAGTAGTTCAAAAGTAATGCAAAAATTATTCATTTTTTTTCAAATATCCAGGAACCCGCGCGACCTAGGAGGTTCAAACAAATGTCAGGTTGTTCGCCGCGTCACGAGACGTCGTATGGTGTAAGCGGCCCTTCGATACGCCCAGTAGTTCAAAAGTAATGCAAAAATTATTCAGTTTTTTTCAAATATCTCGGCACCCGCGCTACCTAGGAGGTTCAAACAAATGTCAGGTTGTTCGCCGCGTCACGAGACGTCGTATGGTGTAAGCGGCCCTTCGATACGCCCAGTTGTTCAAAAGTAATGCAAAAATTATTAATTTTTTTTCAAATATCCAGGCACCCGCGCGACCTAGGAGGTTCAAACAAATGTCAGGTTGTTCGCCGAGTCACGAGACATCGTATGGTGTAAGCGGCCCTTCGATACGCCCAGTAGTTCGAAAGTAATGCAAAAATTATTCAGTTTTTTTCAAATATCTCGGCACCCGCGCGACCTAGGAGGTTCAAACGAATGTCAGGTTGTTCGCCGCGTCGCGAGACATCGTATGGTGTAAGCGGCCCTTCGATACGCCCAGTAGTTCAAAAGTAATGCAAAAATTATTCATTTTTTTTCAAATATCCAGGCACCCGCGCGTCCTAGGAGGTTCAAACAATTGTCAGGTTGTTCGCCGTGTCACGAGACATCGTTGGTGTAAGCGGCCCTTCGATAAGCCCAGTAGTTCAAAAGTAATGCAAAAATTATTCAGTTTTTTTCAAATATCTCGGCACCCGCGCGACCTAGGAGGTTCAAACAAATGTCAGGTTGTTCGCCGCGTCACGAGACGTCTTATGGTATAAGCGGCCCTTCGATACGCCCAGTGGTTCAAAAGTAATGCAAAAATTATTCAGTTTTTTTCAAATATCTCGGCACCCGCGCGACCTAGGAGGTTCAAACAAATGTCAGGTTGTTCGCCGCGTCGCGAGACATCGTATGGTGTAAGCGGCCCTTCGATACGCCCAGTAGTTCGAAAGTAATGCAAAAATTATTCAGTTTTTTTCAAATATCCAGGCACCCGCGCGACCTAGGAGTTCCAACAAATGTCAGGTTGTTCGCCGCGCCACGAGACATCGTATGGTGTAAGCGGCCCTTCGATACGCCCAGTAGTTCAAAAGTAATGCAAAAATTATTCATTTTTTTCCAAATATCTCGGCACCCGCGCGACCCAGGAGGTTCAAACAAATGTCAGGTTGTTCGCCGCGTCACGAGACGTCGTATGGTGTAAGCGGCCCTTCGATACGCCCAGTGGTTCAAAAGTAATGCAAAAATTATTCAGTTTTTTTCAAATATCTCGGCACCCGCGCGACCTAGGAGGTTCAAACAAATGTCAGGTTGTTCGCCGCGTCACGAGACGTCGTATGGTGTAAGCGGCCCTTCGATACGCCCAGTGGTTCAAAAGTAATGCGAAAATTATTCAGTTTTTTTTAAATATCTCGGCACCCGGGCGACCTAGGAGGTTCAAACAAATGTCAGGTTGTTCGCCGCGTCACGAGACGTCGTATGGTGTAAGCGGCCCTTCGATACGCCCAGTGGTTCAAAAGTAATGCGAAAATTATTCAGTTTTTTTCAAATATCTCGGCACCCGCGCGACCTAGGAGGTTCAAACAAATGTCAGGTTGTTCGCCGCGTCACGAGACGTCGTATGGTGTAAGCGGCCCTTCGATACGCCCAGTGGTTCAAAAGTAATGCAAAAATTATTCAGTTTTTTTCAAATATCTCGGCACCCGCGCGACCTAGAAGGTTCAAACAAATGTCAGGTTGTTCGCCGCGTCACGAGACGTCCTATGGTGTAAGCGGCCCTTCGATACGCCCAGTGGTTCGAAAGTAATGCGAAAATTATTCAGTTTTTTTCAAATATCCAGGAACCCGCGCGACCTAGGAGGTTCAAACAAATGTCAGGTTGTTCGCCGCGTCACGAGACGTCGTATGGTGTAAGCGGCCCTAAGATACGCCCAGTAGTTCAAAAGTAATGCAAAAATTATTCAGTTTTTTTCAAATATCTCGGCACCCGCGCGACCTAGGAGGTTCAAACAAATGTCAGGTTGTTCGCCGCGTGACGAGACGTCGTATGGTGTAAGCGTCCCTTCGATACGCCCAGTAGTTCAAAAGTAATGCAAAAATTATTCATTTTTTTTTCAAATATCCAGGAACCCGCGCGACCTAGGAGGTTCAAACAAATGTCAGGTTGTTCGCCGCGTCACGAGACGTCGTATGGTGTAAGCGGCCCTTCGATACGCCCAGTAGTTCAAAAGTAATGCGAAAATTATTCAGTTTTTTTCAAATATCTCGGCACCCGCGCTACCTAGGAGGTTCAAACAAATGTCAGGTTGTTCGCCGCGTCACGAGACGTCGTATGGTGTAAGCGGCCCTTCGATACGCCCAGTGGTTCAAAAGTAATGCAAAAATTATTAATTTTTTTTCAAATATCCAGGCACCCGCGCGACCTAGGAGGTTCAAACAAATGTCAGGTTGTTCGCCGAGTCACGAGACATCGTATGGTGTAAGCGGCCCTTCGATACGCCCAGTAGTTCGAAAGTAATGCAAAAATTATTCAGTTTTTTTCAAATATCTCGGCACCCGCGCGACCTAGGAGGTTCAAACGAATGTCAGGTTGTTCGCCGCGTCGCGAGACATCGTATGGTGTAAGCGGCCCTTCGATACGCCCAGTAGTTCAAAAATAATGCAAAAATTATTCATTTTTTTTCAAATATCCAGGTACCCGCGCGTCCTAGGAGGTTCAAACAATTGTCAGGTTGTTCGCCGTGTCACGAGACATCGTTGGTGTAAGCGGCCCTTCGATACGCCCAGCAGTTCAAAAGTAATGCAAAAATTATTCAGTTTTTTTCAAATATCTCGGCACCCGCGCGACCTAGGAGGTTAAAACAAATGTCAGGTTATTCGCCGCGTGACGAGACGTCGTATGGTGTAAGCGGCTTTTCGATACGCCCGGTGGTTCAAAAGTAATGCGAAAATTATTCAGTTTTTTTTAAATATCTTGGCACCCGCGCGACCTAGGAGGTTCAAACAAATGTCAGGTTGTTCGCCGCGTCACGAGACGTCGTATGGTGTAAGCGGCCCTTCGATACGCCCAGTAGTTCAAAAGTAATGCAAAAATTATTCAGTTTTTTTCAAATATCTCGGCACCCGCGCGACCTAGGAGGTTCAAACAAATGTCAGGTTGTTCGCCGCGTGACGAGACGTCGTATGGTGTAAGCGGCCCTTCGACACGCCCAGTGGTTCAAAAGTAATGCAAAAATTATTCAGTTTTTTCCAAATATCTCGGCACCCAAGCGACCTAGGAGGTTCAAACGAATGTCAGGTTGTTCGCCGCGTCACGAGACGTCGTATGGTGTAAGCGGCCCTTCGATACGCCCAGTGGTTCAAAAGTAATGCAAAAATTATTAATTTTTTTTCAAATATCCAGGCACCCGCGCGACCTAGGAGGTTCAAACAAATGTCAGGTTGTTCGCCGAGTCACGAGACATCGTATGGTGTAAGCGGCCCTTCGATACGCCCAGTAGTTCGAAAGTAATGCAAAAATTATTCAGTTTTTTTCAAATATCTCGGCACCCGCGCGACCTAGGAGGTTCAAACAAATGTCAGGTTGTTCGCCGCGTCACGAGACGTCGTATGGTGTAGGCGGCTTTTCGTTACGCCCGGTGGTTCAAAAGTAATGCGAAAACTATTCAGTTTTTTTCAAATATCTCGGCACCCGCGCGACCTAGGAGGTTCAAACAAATGTCAGGTTGTTCGCCGAGTCACGAGACATCGTATGGTGTAAGCGGCCCTTCGATACGCCCAGTAGTTCGAAAGTAATGCAAAAATTATTCAGTTTTTTTCAAATATCCAGGCACCCGCGCGACCTAGGAGTTCCAACAAATGTCAGGTTGTTCGCCGCGCCACGAGACATCGTATGGTGTAAGCGGCCCTTCGATACGCCCAGTAGTTCAAAAGTAATGCAAAAATTATTCATTTTTTTCCAAATATCTCGGCACCCGCGCGACCCAGGAGGTTCAAACAAATGTCAGGTTGTTCGCCGCGTCACGAGACGTCGTATGGTGTAAGCGGCCCTTCGATACGCCCAGTGGTTCAAAAGTAATGCAAAAATTATTCAGTTTTTTTCAAATATCTCGGCACCCGCGCGACCTAGGAGGTTCAAACAAATGTCAGGTTGTTCGCCGCGTCGCGAGACATCGTATGGTGTAAGCGGCCCTTCGATACGCCCAGTAGTTCGAAAGTAATGCAAAAATTATTCAGTTTTTTTCAAATATCCAGGCACCCGCGCGACCTAGGAGTTCCAACAAATGTCAGGTTGTTCGCCGCGCCACGAGACATCGTATGGTGTAAGCGGCCCTTCGATACGCCCAGTAGTTCAAAAGTAATGCAAAAATTATTCATTTTTTTCCAAATATCTCGGCACCCGCGCGACCCAGGAGGTTCAAACAAATGTCAGGTTGTTCGCCGCGTCACGAGACGTCGTATGGTGTAAGCGGCCCTTCGATACGCCCAGTGGTTCAAAAGTAATGCAAAAATTATTCAGTTTTTTTCAAATATCTCGGCACCCGCGCGACCTAGGAGGTTCAAACAAATGTCAGGTTGTTCGCCGCGTCACGAGACGTCGTATGGTGTAAGCGGCCCTTCGATACGCCCAGTGGTTCAAAAGTAATGCGAAAATTATTCAGTTTTTTTTAAATATCTCGGCACCCGGGCGACCTAGGAGGTTCAAACAAATGTCAGGTTGTTCGCCGCGTCACGAGACGTCGTATGGTGTAAGCGGCCCTTCGATACGCCCAGTGGTTCAAAAGTAATGCGAAAATTATTCAGTTTTTTTCAAATATCTCGGCACCCGCGCGACCTAGGAGGTTCAAACAAATGTCAGGTTGTTCGTCGCGTCACGAGACGTCGTATGGTGTAAGCGGCCCTTCGATACGCCCAGTGGTTCAAAAGTAATGCAAAAATTATTCAGTTTTTTCCAAATATCTCGGCACCCGCGCGACCTAGGAGGTTCAAACGAATGTCAGGTTGTTCGCCGCGTCACGAGACGTCGTATGGTGTAAGCGGCCCTTCGATACGCCCAGTGGTTCAAAAGTAATGCAAAAATTATTCAGTTTTTTTCAAATATCTCGGCACCCGCGCGACCTAGAAGGTTCAAACAAATGTCAGGTTGTTCGCCGCGTCACGAGACGTCCTATGGTGTAAGCGGCCCTTCGATACGCCCAGTGGTTCGAAAGTAATGCGAAAATTATTCAGTTTTTTTCAAATATTTCGGCACCCGCGCGACCTAGGAGGTTCAAACAAATGTCAGGTTGTTCGCCGCGTCACGAGACGTCGTATGGTGTAAGCGGCCCTAAGATACGCCCAGTAGTTCAAAAGTAATGCAAAAATTATTCAGTTTTTTTCAAATATCTCGGCACCCGCGCGACCTAGGAGGTTCAAACAAATGTCAGGTTGTTCGCCGCGTGACGAGACGTCGTATGGTGTAAGCGTCCCTTCGATACGCCCAGTAGTTCAAAAGTAATGCAAAAATTATTCATTTTTTTTTCAAATATCCAGGAACCCGCGCGACCTAGGAGGTTCAAACAAATGTCAGGTTGTTCGCCGCGTCACGAGACGTCGTATGGTGTAAGCGGCCCTTCGATACGCCCAGTAGTTCAAAAGTAATGCGAAAATTATTCAGTTTTTTTCAAATATCTCGGCACCCGCGCTACCTAGGAGGTTCAAACAAATGTCAGGTTGTTCGCCGCGTCACGAGACGTCGTATGGTGTAAGCGGCCCTTCGATACGCCCAGTGGTTCAAAAGTAATGCAAAAATTATTAATTTTTTTTCAAATATCCAGGCACCCGCGCGACCTAGGAGGTTCAAACAAATGTCAGGTTGTTCGCCGAGTCACGAGACATCGTATGGTGTAAGCGGCCCTTCGATACGCCCAGTAGTTCGAAAGTAATGCAAAAATTATTCAGTTTTTTTCAAATATCTCGGCACCCGCGCGACCTAGGAGGTTCAAACGAATGTCAGGTTGTTCGCCGCGTCGCGAGACATCGTATGGTGTAAGCGGCCCTTCGATACGCCCAGTAGTTCAAAAATAATGCAAAAATTATTCATTTTTTTTCAAATATCCAGGTACCCGCGCGTCCTAGGAGGTTCAAACAATTGTCAGGTTGTTCGCCGTGTCACGAGACATCGTTGGTGTAAGCGGCCCTTCGATACGCCCAGCAGTTCAAAAGTAATGCAAAAATTATTCAGTTTTTTTCAAATATCTCGGCACCCGCGCGACCTAGGAGGTTAAAACAAATGTCAGGTTATTCGCCGCGTGACGAGACGTCGTATGGTGTAAGCGGCTTTTCGATACGCCCGGTGGTTCAAAAGTAATGCGAAAATTATTCAGTTTTTTTTAAATATCTTGGCACCCGCGCGACCTAGGAGGTTCAAACAAATGTCAGGTTGTTCGCCGCGTCACGAGACGTCGTATGGTGTAAGCGGCCCTTCGATACGCCCAGTAGTTCAAAAGTAATGCAAAAATTATTCAGTTTTTTTCAAATATCTCGGCACCCGCGCGACCTAGGAGGTTCAAACAAATGTCAGGTTGTTCGCCGCGTGACGAGACGTCGTATGGTGTAAGCGGCCCTTCGACACGCCCAGTGGTTCAAAAGTAATGCAAAAATTATTCAGTTTTTTCCAAATATCTCGGCACCCAAGCGACCTAGGAGGTTCAAACGAATGTCAGGTTGTTCGCCGCGTCACGAGACGTCGTATGGTGTAAGCGGCCCTTCGATACGCCCAGTGGTTCAAAAGTAATGCAAAAATTATTAATTTTTTTTCAAATATCCAGGCACCCGCGCGACCTAGGAGGTTCAAACAAATGTCAGGTTGTTCGCCGAGTCACGAGACATCGTATGGTGTAAGCGGCCCTTCGATACGCCCAGTAGTTCGAAAGTAATGCAAAAATTATTCAGTTTTTTTCAAATATCTCGGCACCCGCGCGACCTAGGAGGTTCAAACAAATGTCAGGTTGTTCGCCGCGTCACGAGACGTCGTATGGTGTAGGCGGCTTTTCGATACGCCCGGTGGTTCAAAAGTAATGCGAAAATTATTCAGTTTTTTTCAAATATCTCGGCACCCGCGCGACCTAGGAGGTTTAAACAAATGTCAGGTTATTCGCCGCGTGACGAGACGTCGTATGGTGTAAGCGGCCCTTCGACACGCCCAGTGGTTCAAAAGTAATGCAAAAATTATTCAGTTTTTTTCAAATATCTCGGCACCCGCGCGTCCTAGGAGGTTCAAACAATTGTCAGGTTGTTCGCCGTGTCACGAGACATCGTTGGTGGAAGCGGCCCTTCGATACGCCCAGTGGTTCAAAAGTAATGCAAAAATTATTCAGTTTTTTTCAAATATCCAGGCACCCGCGCGTCCTAGGAGGTTCAAACAATTGTCAGGTTGTTCGCCGTGTCACGAGACATCGTATGGTGTAAGCGGCCCTTCGATACGCCCAGTAGTTCGAAAGTAATGCAAAAATTATTCAGTTTTTTCAAATATCTCGGCACCCGCGCGACCTAGGAGGTTCAAACGAATGTCAGGTTGTTCGCCGCGTCGCGAGACATCGTATGGTGTAAGCGGCCCTTCGATACGCCCACTGGTTCAAAAGTAATGCAAAAATTATTCATTTTTTTTCAAATATCCAGGCACCCGCGCGTCCTAGGAGGTTCAAACAATTGTCAGGTTGTTCGCCGTGTCACGAGACATCGTTGGTGTAAGCGGCCCTTCGATACGCCCAGTAGTTCAAAAGAAATGCAAAAATTATTCAGTTTTTTTCAAATATCTCGGCACCCGCGCGACCTAGGAGGTTCAAACAAATGTCAGGTTGTTCGCCGCGTGACGAGACGTCGTATGGTGTAAGCGGCTTTTCGATACGCCCGGTGGTTCAAAAGTAATGCGAAAATTATTCAGTTTTTTTTTAATATCTCGGCACCCGCGCGACCTAGGAGGTTCAAACGAATGTCAGGTTGTTCGCCGCGTCACGAGACGTCGTATGGTGTAAGCGGCCCTTCGATACGCCCAGTGGTTCAAAAGTAATGCGAAAATTATTCAGTTTTTTTCAAATATCTCGGCACCCGCGCGACCTAGGAGGTTCAAACAAATGTCAGGTTGTTCGCCGCGTCACGAGACGTCGTATGGTGTAAGCGGCCCTTCGATACGCCCAGTGGTTCGAAAGTAATGCGAAAATTATTCAGTTTTTTTCAAATATCTCGACACCCGCGCGACCTAGGAGGTTCAAACGAATGTCAGGTTGTTCGCCGCGTCACGAGACGTCGTATGGTGTAAGCGGCCCTTCGATAAGCCCAGTAGTTCAAAAGTAATGCAAAAATTATTCAGTTTTTTTCAAATATCTCGGCACCCGCGCGACCTAGGAGGTTCAAACAAATGTCAGGTTGTTCGCCGCGTCACGAGACGTCTTATGGTGTAAGCGGCCCTTCGATACGCCCAGTGGTTCAAAAGTAATGCAAAAATTATTCAGTTTTTTTCAAATATCTCGGCACCCGCGCGACCTAGGAGGTTCAAACAAATGTCAGGTTGTTCGCCGCGTCGCGAGACATCGTATGGTGTAAGCGGCCCTTCGATACGCCCAGTAGTTCGAAAGTAATGCAAAAATTATTCAGTTTTTTTCAAATATCCAGGCACCCGCGCGACCTAGGAGGTTCAAACAAATGTCAGGTTGTTCGCCGCGCCACGAGACATCGTATGGTGTAAGCGGCCCTTCGATACGCCCAGTAGTTCAAAAGTAATGCAAAAATTATTCATTTTTTTCCAAATATCTCGGCACCCGCGCGACCCAGGAGGTTCAAACAAATGTCAGGTTGTTCGCCGCGTCACGAGACGTCGTATGGTGTAAGCGGCCCTTCGATACGCCCAGTGGTTCAAAAGTAATGCAAAAATTATTCAGTTTTTTTCAAATATCTCGGCACCCGCGCGACCTAGGAGGTTCAAACAAATGTCAGGTTGTTCGCCGCGTCACGAGACGTCGTATGGTGTAAGCGGCCCTTCGATACGCCCAGTGGTTCAAAAGTAATGCGAAAATTATTCAGTTTTTTTTAAATATCTCGGCACCCGGGCGACCTAGGAGGTTCAAACAAATGTCAGGTTGTTCGCCGCGTCACGAGACGTCGTATGGTGTAAGCGGCCCTTCGATACGCCCAGTAGTTCAAAAGTAATGCAAAAATTATTCATTTTTTTCCAAATATCTCGGCACCCGCGCGACCCAGGAGGTTCAAACAAATGTCAGGTTGTTCGCCGCGTCACGAGACGTCGTATGGTGTAAGCGGCCCTTCGATACGCCCAGTGGTTCAAAAGTAATGCAAAAATTATTCAGTTTTTTTCAAATATCTCGGCACCCGCGCGACCTAGGAGGTTCAAACAAATGTCAGGTTGTTCGCCACGTCACGAGACATCGTATGGTGTAAGTGGCCCTTCGATACGCCCAGTAGTTCAAAAGTAATGCAAAAATTATTCATTTTTTTTTCAAATATCCAGGCACCCGCGCGACCTAGAAGGTTCAAACCAATGTCAGGTTGTTCGCCACGTCACGAGACGTCGTATGGTGTAAGCGGCCCTTCGATAGGCCCAGTGGTTCAAAAGTAATGCGAAAATTATTAATTTTTTTTTAAATATCTCGGCACCCGCGCGACCTAGGAGGTTCAAACAAATGTCAGGTTGTTCGCCACGTCACGAGACGTCGTATGGTGTAAGCGGCCCTTCGATACGCCCAGTGGTTCAAAAGTGATGCAAAAATTATTCATTTTTTTCCAAATATCTCGGCACCCGCGCGACCTAGGAGGTTCAAACAAATGTCAGGTTGTTCGCCGCGTCACGAGACGTCGTATGGTGTAAGCGGCTTTTCGATACGCCCGGTGGTTCAAAAGTAATGCGAAAATTATTCAGTTTTTTTTAAATATCTCGGCACCCGCGCGACCTAGGAGGTTCAAACAAATGTCAGGTTGTTCGCCGCGTCACGAGACGTCGTATGGTGTAAGCGGCCCTTCGATACGCCCAGTGGTTCAAAAGTAATGCAAAAATTATTAATTTTTTTTTAAATATCTCGGCACCCGCGCGACCTAGGAGGTTCAAACGAATGTCAGGTTGTTCGCCGCGTCACGAGACGTCGTATGGTGTAAGCGGCCCTTCGATACGCCCAGTGGTTCAAAAGTAATGCAAAAATTATTCAGTTTTTTTCAAATATCTCGGCACCCGCGCGACCTAGGAGGTTCAAACAAATGTCAGGTTGTTCGCCGCGTCACGAGACGTCGTATGGTGTAAGCGGCCCTTCGATACGCCCAGTGGTTCAAAAGTAATGCAAAAATTATTCAGTTTTTTCCAAATATCTCGGCACCCGCGCGACCTAGGAGGTTCAAACGAATGTCAGGTTGTTCGCCGCGTCACGAGACGTCTTATGGTGTAAGCGGCCCTTCGATACGCCCAGTGGTTCAAAAGTAATGCAAAAATTATTCAGTTTTTTTCAAATATCTCGGCACCCGCGCGACCTAGGAGGTTCAAACGAATGTCAGGTTTTTCGCCGCGTCACGAGACGTCGTATGGTGTAAGCGGCCCTTCGATACGCCCAGTGGTTCAAAAGAAATGCAAAAATTATTCAGTTTTTTTCAAATATCTCGGCACCCGCGCGACCTAGGAGGTTCAAACAAATGTCAGGTTGTTCGCCGCGTCACGAGACGTCGTATGGTGTAAGCGGCCCTTCGATACGCCCAGTGGTTCAAAAGTAATGCAAAAATTATTCAGTTTTTTTCAAATATCTCATCACCCGCGCGACCTAGGAGGTTCAAACAAATGACAGGTTGTTCGCCGCGTCACGAGACGTCGTATGGTGTAAGCGGCCCTTCGATACGCCCAGTGGTTCGAAAGTAATGCGAAAATTATTCAGTTTTTTTCAAATATCTCGGCACCCGCGCGACCTAGGAGGTTCAAACGAATGTCAGGTTGTTCGCCGCGTCACGAGACGTCGTATGGTGTAAGCGGCCCTTCGATACGCCCAGTGGTTCAAAAGTAATGCAAAAATTATTCAGTTTTTTTCAAATATCTCGGCACCCGCGCGACCTAGGAGGTTCAAACAAATGTCAGGTTGTTCGCCGCGTCACGAGACGTCGTATGGTGTAAGCGGCTTTTCGATACGCCCAGTGGTTCAAAAGTAATGCAAAAATTACTCAGTTTTTTTCAAATATCTCGGCACCCGCGCGACCTAGGAGGTTCAAACGAATGTCAGGTTGTTCGCCGCGTCACGAGACGTCGTATGGTGTAAGCGGCCCTTCGATACGCCCAGTGGTTCAAAAGTAATGCGAAAATTATTCAGTTTTTTTCAAATATCTCGGCACCCGCGCGACCTAGGAGGTTCAAACAAATGTCAGGTTGTTCGCCGCGTCACGAGACGTCGTATGGTGTAAGCGGCCCTTCGATACGCCCAGTCGTTCAAAAGTAATGCGAAAATTATTCAGTTTTTTTCAAATATCTCGTAACCCGCGCGACCTAGGAGGTTCAAACAAATATCAGGTTGTTCGCCGCGTCACGAGACGTCGTATGGTGTAAGCGGCCCTTCGATACACCCAGTGGTTCAAAAGTAATGTTAAAATTATTCAGTTTTTTTTAAATATCTCGGCACCCGCGCGACCTAGGAGGTTCAAACAAATGTCAGGTTGTTCGCCGCGTCACGAGACGTCGTATGGTGTAAGCGGCCCTTCGATACGCCCAGTGGTTCAAAAGTAATGCAAAAATTATTCAGTTTTTTTCAAATATTTCGGCACCCGCGCGACCTAGGAGGTTCAAACAAATGTCAGGTTGTTCGCCGCGTCACGAGACATCGTATGGTGTAAGCGTCCCTTCGATACGCCCAGTAGTTCAAAAGTAATGCAAAAATTATTCATTTTTTTTCAAATATCCAGGCACCCGCGCGACCTAGGAGGTTCAAACAAATGTCATGTTGTTCGCCGCGTCACGAGACATCGTATGGTGTAAGCGGCCCTTCGATACGCCCAGTAGTTCAAAAGTAATGCAAAAATTATTCAGTTTTTTTCAAATATCTCGGCACCCGCGCGACCTAGGAGGTTTAAACAAATGTCAGGTTGTTCGCCGCGTCACGAGACGTCGTATGGTGTAAGCGGCCCTTCGATACGCCCAGTAGTTCAAAAGTAATGCAAAAATTATTCAGTTTTTTTCAAATATCTCGGCACCCAAGCGACCTAGGAGGTTCAAACAAATGTCAGGTTGTTCGCCGCGTGACGAGACGTCGTATAGTGTAAGCGGCCCTTCGATACGCCCGGTGGTTCAAAAGTAATGCGAAAATTATTCAGTTTTTTTTAAATATCTCGGCACCCGCGCGACCTAGGAGGTTCAAACAAATGTCAGGTTGTTCGCCGCGTCACGAGACGTCGTATGGTGTAAGCGGCTTTTCGATACGCCCAGTGGTTCAAAAGTAATGCAAAAATTACTCAGTTTTTTTCAAATATCTCGGCACCCGCGCGACCTAGGAGGTTCAAACGAATGTCAGGTTGTTCGCCGCGTCACGAGACGTCGTATGGTGTAAGCGGCCCTTCGATACGCCCAGTGGTTCAAAAGTAATGCGAAAATTATTCAGTTTTTTTCAAATATCTCGGCACCCGCGCGACCTAGGAGGTTCAAACAAATGTCAGGTTGTTCGCCGCGTCACGAGACGTCGTATGGTGTAAGCGGCCCTTCGATACGCCCAGTCGTTCAAAAGTAATGCGAAAATTATTCAGTTTTTTTCAAATATCTCGTAACCCGCGCGACCTAGGAGGTTCAAACAAATATCAGGTTGTTCGCCGCGTCACGAGACGTCGTATGGTGTAAGCGGCCCTTCGATACACCTAGTGGTTCAAAAGTAATGTTAAAATTATTCAGTTTTTTTTAAATATCTCGGCACCCGCGCGACCTAGGAGGTTCAAACAAATGTCAGGTTGTTCGCCGCGTCACGAGACGTCGTATGGTGTAAGCGGCCCTTCGATACGCCCAGTGGTTCAAAAGTAATGCAAAAATTATTCAGTTTTTTTCAAATATTTCGGCACCCGCGCGACCTAGGAGGTTCAAACAAATGTCAGGTTGTTCGCCGCGTCACGAGACATCGTATGGTGTAAGCGTCCCTTCGATACGCCCAGTAGTTCAAAAGTAATGCAAAAATTATTCATTTTTTTTCAAATATCCAGGCACCCGCGCGACCTAGGAGGTTCAAACAAATGTCATGTTGTTCGCCGCGTCACGAGACATCGTATGGTGTAAGCGGCTCTTCGATAGGCCCAGTAGTTCAAAAGTAATGCAAAAATTATTCAGTTTTTTTCAAATATCTCGGCACCCGCGCTACCTAGGAGGTTCAAACAAATGTCAGGTTGTTCGCCGCGTCACGAGACATCGTATGGTGTAAGCGGCCCTTCGATACGCCCAGTGGTTCAAAAGTAATGCGAAAATTATTCAGTTTTTTTTAAATATCTCGGCACTCGCGCGACCTAGGAGGTTCAAACAAATGTCAGGTTGTTCGCCGCGTCACGAGACGTCGTATGGTGTAAGCGGCCCTTCAATACGCCCAGTGGTTCAAAAGTAATGCAAAAATTACTCAGTTTTTTTCAAATATCTCGGCACCCGCGCGACCTAGGAGGTTCAAACAAATGACAGGTTGTTCGCCGCGTCACGAGACGTCGTATGGTGTAAGCGGCCCTTCGATACGCCCAGTGGTTCAAAAGTAATGCGAAAATTACTCAGTTTTTTTCAAATATCTCGGCACCCGCGCGACCTAGGAGGTTCAAACAAATGTCAGGTTGTTCGCCGCGTCACGAGACATCGTATGGTGTAACCGTCCCTTCGATACGCCCAGTAGTTCAAAAGTAATGCAAAAATTATTCATTTTTTTTCAAATATCCAGGCACCCGCGCGACCTAGGAGGTTCAAACAAATGTCAGGTTGTTCGCCGAGTCACGAGACATCGTATGGTGTAAGCGGCCCTTCGATACGCCCAGTAGTTCAAAAGTAATGCAAAAATTATTCAGTTTTTTTCAAATATCTCGGCACCCGCGCGACCTAGGAGGTTCAAACAAATGTCAGGTTGTTCGCCGTGTCACGAGACATCGTATGGTGTAAGCGGCCCTTCGATACGCCCAGTAGTTCAAAAGTAATGCAAAAATTATTCAGTTTTTTTCAAATATCTCGGCACCCGCGCGACCTAGGAGGTTTAAACAAATGTCAGGTTGTTCGCCGCGTCACGAGACGTCGTATGGTGTAAGCGGCCCTTCGATACGCCCAGTAGTTCAAAAGTAATGCAAAAATTATTCAGTTTTTTTCAAATATCTCGGCACCCAAGCGACCTAGGAGGTTCAAACAAATGTCAGGTTGTTCGCCGCGTGACGAGACGTCGTATAGTGTAAGCGGCCCTTCGATACGCCCGGTGGTTCAAAAGTAATGCGAAAATTATTCAGTTTTTTTTAAATATCTCGGCACCCGCGCGACCTAGGAGGTTCAAACAAATGTCAGGTTGTTCGCCGCGTCACGAGACGTCGTATGGTGTAAGCGGCCCTTCGATACGCCCAGTAGTTCAAAAGTAATGCAAAAATTATTCAGTTTTTTTCAAATATCTCGGCACCCAAGCGACCTAGGAGGTTCAAACGAATGTCAGATTGTTCGCCGCGTCACGAGACGTCTTATGGTGTAAGCGGCCCTTCGATACGCCCAGTGGTTCAAAAGTAATGCAAAAATTATTCAGTTTTTTTCAAATATCTCGGCACCCGCGCGACCTAGGAGGTTCAAACAAATGTCAGGTTGTTCGCCGCGTCACGAGACGTCGTATGGTGTAAGCGGCCATTCGATACGCCCAGTGGTTCGAAAGTAATGCGAAAATTATTCAGTTTTTTTCAAATATCTCGGCACCCGCGCGACCTAGGAGTTTCAAACGAATGTCAGGTTGTTCGCCGCGTCACGAGACGTCGTATGGTGTAAGCGGCCCTTCGATACGCCCAGTAGTTCAAAAGTAATGCAAAAATTATTCAGTTTTTTCCAAATATCTCGGCACCCGCGCGACCTAGGAGGTTCAAACAAATGTCAGGTTGTTCGCCGCGTGACGAGACGTCGTATGGTGTAAGCGGCCCTTCGATACGCCCAGTGGTTCAAAAGTAATGCGAAAATTATTCAGTTTTTTTCAAATATCTCGGCACCCAAGCGACCTAGGAGGTTCAAACAAATGTCAGGTTGTTCGCCGCGTGACGAGACGTCGTATGGTGTAAGCGGCCCTTCGATACGCCCAGTGGTTCAAAAGTAATGCAAAAATTATTCAGTTTTTTTCAAATATCCAGGCACCCTCGCGACCTAGGAGGTTCAATCAAATGTCAGGTTGTTCGCCGCGTCACGAGACGTCGTATGGTGTAAGCGGCCCTTCGATACGCCCAGTGGTTCAAAAGTAATGCAAAAATTATTCAGTTTTTTCCAAATATCCAGGCACCCGCGCGACCTAGGAGGTTTAAACAAATGTCAGGTTATTCGCCGCTTGACAAGACGTCGTATGGTGTAAGCGGCCCTTCGATACGCCCAGTGGTTCAAAAGTAATGCAAAAATTATTCAGTTTTTTTCAAATATCTCGGCACCCGCGCGACCTAGGAGGTTCAAACAAATGTCAGGTTGTTCGCCGCGTCACGAGACGTCGTATGGTGTAAGCGGCCCTTTGATACGCCCAGTGGTTCGAAAGTAATGCGAAAATTATTCAGTTTTTTTTAAATATCTCGGCACCCGCGCGACCTAGGAGGTTCAAACAAATGTCAGGTTGTTCGCCGCGTCACGAGACGTCGTATGGTGTAAGCGGCCCTTCGATACGCCCAGTGGTTCAAAAGTAATGCAAAAATTATTCAGTTTTTTCCAAATATCTCGGCACCCAAGCGACCTAGGAGGTTCAAACAAATGTCAGGTTGTTCGCCGCGTCACGAGACGTCGTATGGTGTAAGCGGCCCTTCGATACGCCCAGTGGTTCAAAAGTAATGCAAAAATTATTCAGTTTTTTTCAAATATCTCGGCACCCAAGCGACCTAGGAGGTTCAAACAAATGTCAGGTTGTTCGCCGCGTGACGAGACGTCGTATGGTGTAAGCGGCCCTTCGATACGCCCAGTGGTTCAAAAGTAATGCAAAAATTATTCAGTTTTTTTCAAATATCCAGGCACCCTCGCGACCTAGGAGGTTCAATCAAATGTCAGGTTGTTCGCCGCGTCACGAGACGTCGTATGGTGTAAGCGGCCCTTCGATACGCCCAGTGGTTCAAAAGTAATGCAAAAATTATTCAGTTTTTTCCAAATATCCAGGCACCCGCGCGACCTAGGAGGTTCAAACAAATGTCAGGTTATTCGCCGCGTCACGAGACATAGTATGGTGTAAGCGGCCCTTCGATACGCCCAGTGGTTCAAAAGTAATGCAAAAATTATTCAGTTTTTTTCAAATATCTCGGCACCCGCGCGACCTAGGAGGTTCAAACAAATGTCAGGTTGTTCGCCGCGTCGCGAGACATCGTATGGTATAAGCGGCCCTTCGATACGCCCAGTAGTTCAAAAGTAATGCAAAAATTATTCAGTTTTTTTCAAATATCCAGGCACCCGCGCAACCTAGGAGGTTCAAACAAATGTCAGGTTGTTCGCCGTGTCACGAGACATCGTATGGTGTAAGCGGCCCTTCGATACGCCCAGTGGTTCAAAAGTAATGCGAAAATTACTCAGTTTTTTTCAAATATCTCGGCACCCGCGCGACCTAGGAGGTTCAAACAAATGTCAGGTTGTTCGCCGCGTCACGAGACATCGTATGGTGTAACCGTCCCTTCGATACGCCCAGTAGTTCAAAAGTAATGCAAAAATTATTCATTTTTTTTCAAATATCCAGGCACCCGCGCGACCTAGGAGGTTCAAACAAATGTCAGGTTGTTCGCCGAGTCACGAGACATCGTATGGTGTAAGCGGCCCTTCGATACGCCCAGTAGTTCAAAAGTAATGCAAAAATTATTCAGTTTTTTTCAAATATCTCGGCACCCGCGCGACCTAGGAGGTTCAAACAAATGTCAGGTTGTTCGCCGTGTCACGAGACATCGTATGGTGTAAGCGGCCCTTCGATACGCCCAGTAGTTCAAAAGTAATGCAAAAATTATTCAGTTTTTTTCAAATATCTCGGCACCCGCGCGACCTAGGAGGTTTAAACAAATGTCAGGTTGTTCGCCGCGTCACGAGACGTCGTATGGTGTAAGCGGCCCTTCGATACGCCCAGTAGTTCAAAAGTAATGCAAAAATTATTCAGTTTTTTTCAAATATCTCGGCACCCAAGCGACCTAGGAGGTTCAAACAAATGTCAGGTTGTTCGCCGCGTGACGAGACGTCGTATAGTGTAAGCGGCCCTTCGATACGCCCGGTGGTTCAAAAGTAATGCGAAAATTATTCAGTTTTTTTTAAATATCTCGGCACCCGCGCGACCTAGGAGGTTCAAACAAATGTCAGGTTGTTCGCCGCGTCACGAGACGTCGTATGGTGTAAGCGGCCCTTCGATACGCCCAGTAGTTCAAAAGTAATGCAAAAATTATTCAGTTTTTTTCAAATATCTCGGCACCCAAGCGACCTAGGAGGTTCAAACGAATGTCAGGTTGTTCGCCGCGTCACGAGACGTCTTATGGTGTAAGCGGCCCTTCGATACGCCCAGTGGTTCAAAAGTAATGCAAAAATTATTCAGTTTTTTTCAAATATCTCGGCACCCGCGCGACCTAGGAGGTTCAAACAAATGTCAGGTTGTTCGCCGCGTCACGAGACGTCGTATGGTGTAAGCGGCCATTCGATACGCCCAGTGGTTCGAAAGTAATGCGAAAATTATTCAGTTTTTTTCAAATATCTCGGCACCCGCGCGACCTAGGAGTTTCAAACGAATGTCAGGTTGTTCGCCGCGTCACGAGACGTCGTATGGTGTAAGCGGCCCTTCGATACGCCCAGTGGTTCAAAAGTAATGCAAAAATTATTAATTTTTTTTTAAATATCTCGGCACCCGCGCGACCTAGGAGGTTCAAACGAATGTCAGGTTGTTCGCCGCGTCACGAGACGTCGTATGGTGTAAGCGGCCCTTCGATACGCCCAGTGGTTCAAAAGTAATGCAAAAATTATTCAGTTTTTTTCAAATATCTCGGCACCCGCGCGACCTAGGAGGTTCAAACAAATGTCAGGTTGTTCGCCGCGTCACGAGACGTCGTATGGTGTAAGCGGCCCTTCGATACGCCCAGTGGTTCAAAAGTAATGCAAAAATTATTCAGTTTTTTCCAAATATCTCGGCACCCGCGCGACCTAGGAGGTTCAAACGAATGTCAGGTTGTTCGCCGCGTCACGAGACGTCTTATGGTGTAAGCGGCCCTTCGATACGCCCAGTGGTTCAAAAGTAATGCAAAAATTATTCAGTTTTTTTCAAATATCTCGGCACCCGCGCGACCTAGGAGGTTCAAACGAATGTCAGGTTTTTCGCCGCGTCACGAGACGTCGTATGGTGTAAGCGGCCCTTCGATACGCCCAGTGGTTCAAAAGAAATGCAAAAATTATTCAGTTTTTTTCAAATATCTCGGCACCCGCGCGACCTAGGAGGTTCAAACAAATGTCAGGTTGTTCGCCGCGTCACGAGACGTCGTATGGTGTAAGCGGCCCTTCGATACGCCCAGTGGTTCAAAAGTAATGCAAAAATTATTCAGTTTTTTTCAAATATCTCATCACCCGCGCGACCTAGGAGGTTCAAACAAATGACAGGTTGTTCGCCGCGTCACGAGACGTCGTATGGTGTAAGCGGCCCTTCGATACGCCCAGTGGTTCGAAAGTAATGCGAAAATTATTCAGTTTTTTTCAAATATCTCGGCACCCGCGCGACCTAGGAGGTTCAAACGAATGTCAGGTTGTTCGCCGCGTCACGAGACGTCGTATGGTGTAAGCGGCCCTTCGATACGCCCAGTGGTTCAAAAGTAATGCAAAAATTATTCAGTTTTTTTCAAATATCTCGGCACCCGCGCGACCTAGGAGGTTCAAACAAATGTCAGGTTGTTCGCCGCGTCACGAGACGTCGTATGGTGTAAGCGGCTTTTCGATACGCCCAGTGGTTCAAAAGTAATGCAAAAATTACTCAGTTTTTTTCAAATATCTCGGCACCCGCGCGACCTAGGAGGTTCAAACGAATGTCAGGTTGTTCGCCGCGTCACGAGACGTCGTATGGTGTAAGCGGCCCTTCGATACGCCCAGTGGTTCAAAAGTAATGCGAAAATTATTCAGTTTTTTTCAAATATCTCGGCACCCGCGCGACCTAGGAGGTTCAAACAAATGTCAGGTTGTTCGCCGCGTCACGAGACGTCGTATGGTGTAAGCGGCCCTTCGATACGCCCAGTCGTTCAAAAGTAATGCGAAAATTATTCAGTTTTTTTCAAATATCTCGTAAGCCGCGCGACCTAGGAGGTTCAAACAAATATCAGGTTGTTCGCCGCGTCACGAGACGTCGTATGGTGTAAGCGGCCCTTCGATACACCCAGTGGTTCAAAAGTAATGTTAAAATTATTCAGTTTTTTTTAAATATCTCGGCACCCGCGCGACCTAGGAGGTTCAAACAAATGTCAGGTTGTTCGCCGCGTTACGAGACGTCGTATGGTGTAAGCGGCCCTTCGATACGCCCAGTGGTTCAAAAGTAATGCAAAAATTATTCAGTTTTTTTCAAATATTTCGGCACCCGCGCGACCTAGGAGGTTCAAACAAATGTCAGGTTGTTCGCCGCGTCACGAGACATCGTATGGTGTAAGCGTCCCTTCGATACGCCCAGTAGTTCAAAAGTAATGCAAAAATTATTCATTTTTTTTCAAATATCCAGGCACCCGCGCGACCTAGGAGGTTCAAACAAATGTCATGTTGTTCGCCGCGTCACGAGACATCGTATGGTGTAAGCGGCCCTTCGATACGCCCAGTAGTTCAAAAGTAATGCAAAAATTATTCAGTTTTTTTCAAATATCTCGGCACCCAAGCGACCTAGGAGGTTCAAACGAATGTCAGGTTGTTCGCCGCGTCACGAGACGTCTTATGGTGTAAGCGGCCCTTCGATACGCCCAGTGGTTCAAAAGTAATGCAAAAATTATTCAGTTTTTTTCAAATATCTCGGCACCCGCGCGACCTAGGAGGTTCAAACAAATGTCAGGTTGTTCGCCGCGTCACGAGACGTCGTATGGTGTAAGCGGCCATTCGATACGCCCAGTGGTTCGAAAGTAATGCGAAAATTATTCAGTTTTTTTCAAATATCTCGGCACCCGCGCGACCTAGGAGTTTCAAACGAATGTCAGGTTGTTCGCCGCGTCACGAGACGTCGTATGGTGTAAGCGGCCCTTCGATACGCCCAGTAGTTCAAAAGTAATGCAAAAATTATTCAGTTTTTTCCAAATATCTCGGCACCCGCGCGACCTAGGAGGTTCAAACAAATGTCAGGTTGTTCGCCGCGTGACGAGACGTCGTATGGTGTAAGCGGCCCTTCGATACGCCCAGTGGTTCAAAAGTAATGCGAAAATTATTCAGTTTTTTTCAAATATCTCGGCACCCAAGCGACCTAGGAGGTTCAAACAAATGTCAGGTTGTTCGCCGCGTGACGAGACGTCGTATGGTGTAAGCGGCCCTTCGATACGCCCAGTGGTTCAAAAGTAATGCAAAAATTATTCAGTTTTTTTCAAATATCCAGGCACCCTCGCGACCTAGGAGGTTCAATCAAATGTCAGGTTGTTCGCCGCGTCACGAGACGTCGTATGGTGTAAGCGGCCCTTCGATACGCCCAGTGGTTCAAAAGTAATGCAAAAATTATTCAGTTTTTTCCAAATATCCAGGCACCCGCGCGACCTAGGAGGTTTAAACAAATGTCAGGTTATTCGCCGCTTGACAAGACGTCGTATGGTGTAAGCGGCCCTTCGATACGCCCAGTGGTTCAAAAGTAATGCAAAATTATTCAGTTTTTTTTCAAATATCTCGGCACCCGCGCGACCTAGGAGGTTCAAACAAATGTCAGGTTGTTCGCCGCGTCACGAGACGTCGTATGGTGTAAGCGGCCCTTCGATACGCCCAGTGGTTCAAAAGTAATGCAAAAATTATTCAGTTTTTTCCAAATATCTCGGCACCCAAGCGACCTAGGAGGTTCAAACAAATGTCAGGTTGTTCGCCGCGTCACGAGACGTCGTATGGTGTAAGCGGCCCTTCGATACGCCCAGTGGTTCAAAAGTAATGCAAAAATTATTCAGTTTTTTTCAAATATCTCGGCACCCAAGCGACCTAGGAGGTTCAAACAAATGTCAGGTTGTTCGCCGCGTGACGAGACGTCGTATGGTGTAAGCGGCCCTTCGATACGCCCAGTGGTTCAAAAGTAATGCAAAAATTATTCAGTTTTTTTCAAATATCCAGGCACCCTCGCGACCTAGGAGGTTCAATCAAATGTCAGGTTGTTCGCCGCGTCACGAGACGTCGTATGGTGTAAGCGGCCCTTCGATACGCCAGTGGTTCAAAAGAAATGCAAAAATTATTCAGTTTTTTCCAAATATCCAGGCACCCGCGCGACCTAGGAGGTTCAAACAAATGTCAGGTTATTCGCCGCGTCACGAGACATAGTATGGTGTAAGCGGCCCTTCGATACGCCCAGTGGTTCAAAAGTAATGCAAAAATTATTCAGTTTTTTTCAAATATCTCGGCACCCGCGCGACCTAGGAGGTTCAAACAAATGTCAGGTTGTTCGCCGCGTCGCGAGACATCGTATGGTATAAGCGGCCTTCGATACGCCCAGTAGTTCAAAAGTAATGCAAAAATTATTCAGTTTTTTTCAAATATCCAGGCACCCGCGCAACCTAGGAGGTTCAAACAAATGTCAGGTTGTTCGCCGTGTCACGAGACATCGTATGGTGTAAGCGGCCCTTCGATACGCCCAGTAGTTCAAAAGTAATGCAAAAATTATTCAGTTTTTTTCAAATATCTCGGCACCCGCGCTACCTAGGAGGTTCAAACAAATGTCAGGTTGTTCGCCGCGTCACGAGACATCGTATGGTGTAAGCGGCCCTTCGATACGCCCAGTGGTTCAAAAGTAATGCGAAAATTATTCAGTTTTTTTTAAATATCTCGGCACCCGCGCGACCTAGGAGGTTCAAACAAATGTCAGGTTGTTCGCCGCGTCACGAGACGTCGTATGGTGTAAGCGGCCATTCGATACGCCCAGTGGTTCGAAAGTAATGCGAAAATTATTCAGTTTTTTTCAAATATCTCGGCACCCGCGCGACCTAGGAGTTTCAAACGAATGTCAGGTTGTTCGCCGCGTCACGAGACGTCGTATGGTGTAAGCGGCCCTTCGATACGCCCAGTAGTTCAAAAGTAATGCAAAAATTATTCAGTTTTTTTCAAATATCTCGGCACCCAAGCGACCTAGGAGGTTCAAACGAATGTCAGGTTGTTCGCCGCGTCACGAGACGTCTTATGGTGTAAGCGGCCCTTCGATACGCCCAGTGGTTCAAAAGTAATGCAAAAATTATTCAGTTTTTTTCAAATATCTCGGCACCCGCGCGACCTAGGAGGTTCAAACAAATGTCAGGTTGTTCGCCGCGTCACGAGACGTCGTATGGTGTAAGCGGCCATTCGATACGCCCAGTGGTTCGAAAGTAATGCGAAAATTATTCAGTTTTTTCAAATATCTCGGCACCCGCGCGACCTAGGAGTTTCAAACGAATGTCAGGTTGTTCGCCGCGTCACGAGACGTCGTATGGTGTAAGCGGCCCTTCGATACGCCCAGTAGTTCAAAAGTAATGCAAAAATTATTCAGTTTTTTCCAAATATCTCGGCACCCGCGCGACCTAGGAGGTTCAAACAAATGTCAGGTTGTTCGCCGCGTGACGAGACGTCGTATGGTGTAAGCGGCCCTTCGATACGCCCAGTGGTTCAAAAGTAATGCGAAAATTATTCAGTTTTTTTCAAATATCTCGGCACCCAAGCGACCTAGGAGGTTCAAACAAATGTCAGGTTGTTCGCCGCGTGACGAGACGTCGTATGGTGTAAGCGGCCCTTCGATACGCCCAGTGGTTCAAAAGTAATGCAAAAATTATTCAGTTTTTTTCAAATATCCAGGCACCCTCGCGACCTAGGAGGTTCAATCAAATGTCAGGTTGTTCGCCGCGTCACGAGACGTCGTATGGTGTAAGCGGCCCTTCGATACGCCCAGTGGTTCAAAAGTAATGCAAAAATTATTCAGTTTTTTCCAAATATCCAGGCACCCGCGCGACCTAGGAGGTTTAAACAAATGTCAGGTTATTCGCCGCTTGACAAGACGTCGTATGGTGTAAGCGGCCCTTCGATACGCCCAGTGGTTCAAAAGTAATGCAAAAATTATTCAGTTTTTTTCAAATATCTCGGCACCCGCGCGACCTAGGAGGTTCAAACAAATGTCAGGTTGTTCGCCGCGTCACGAGACGTCGTATGGTGTAAGCGGCCCTTCGATACGCCCAGTGGTTCAAAAGTAATGCAAAAATTATTCAGTTTTTTCCAAATATCTCGGCACCCAAGCGACCTAGGAGGTTCAAACAAATGTCAGGTTGTTCGCCGCGTCACGAGCATCGTATGGTGTAAGCGGCCCTTCGATACGCCCAGTGGTTCAAAAGTAATGCAAAAATTATTCAGTTTTTTTCAAATATCTCGGCACCCAAGCGACCTAGGAGGTTCAAACAAATGTCAGGTTGTTCGCCGCGTGACGAGACGTCGTATGGTGTAAGCGGCCCTTCGATACGCCCAGTGGTTCAAAAGTAATGCAAAAATTATTCAGTTTTTTTCAAATATCCAGGCACCCTCGCGACCTAGGAGGTTCAATCAAATGTCAGGTTGTTCGCCGCGTCACGAGACGTCGTATGGTGTAAGCGGCCCTTCGATACGCCCAGTGGTTCAAAAGTAATGCAAAAATTATTCAGTTTTTTCCAAATATCCAGGCACCCGCGCGACCTAGGAGGTTCAAACAAATGTCAGGTTATTCGCCGCGTCACGAGACATAGTATGGTGTAAGCGGCCCTTCGATACGCCCAGTGGTTCAAAAGTAATGCAAAAATTATTCAGTTTTTTTCAAATATCTCGGCACCCGCGCGACCTAGGAGGTTCAAACAAATGTCAGGTTGTTCGCCGCGTCGCGAGACATCGTATGGTATAAGCGGCCCTTCGATACGCCCAGTAGTTCAAAAGTAATGCAAAAATTATTCAGTTTTTTTCAAATATCCAGGCACCCGCGCAACCTAGGAGGTTCAAACAAATGTCAGGTTGTTCGCCGTGTCACGAGACATCGTATGGTGTAAGCGGCCCTTCGATACGCCCAGTAGTTCAAAAGTAATGCAAAAATTATTCAGTTTTTTTCAAATATCTCGGCACCCGCGCTACCTAGGAGGTTCAAACAAATGTCAGGTTGTTCGCCGCGTCACGAGACATCGTATGGTGTAAGCGGCCCTTCGATACGCCCAGTGGTTCAAAAGTAATGCGAAAATTATTCAGTTTTTTTTAAATATCTCGGCACCCGCGCGACCTAGGAGGTTCAAACAAATGTCAGGTTGTTCGCCGCGTCACGAGACGTCGTATGGTGTAAGCGGCCCTTCGATACGCCCAGTAGTTCAAAAGTAATGCAAAAATTATTCAGTTTTTTTCAAATATCTCGGCACCCGCGCGACCTAGGAGGTTCAAACAAATGTCAGGTCGTTCGCCGCGTCACGAGACATCGTATGGTGTAACCGTCCCTTCGATACGCCCAGTAGTTCAAAAGTAATGCAAAAATTATTCATTTTTTTTCAAATATCCAGGCACCCGCGCGACCTAGGAGGTTCAAACAAATGTCAGGTTGTTCGCCGAGTCACGAGACATCGTATGGTGTAAGCGGCCCTTCGATACGCCCAGTAGTTCAAAAGTAATGCAAAAATTATTCAGTTTTTTTCAAATATCCAGGCACCCGCGCGACCTAGTAGGTTCAAACAAATGTCAGGTTGTTCGCCGCGTCACGAGACATCGTATGGTGTAAGCGGCCCTTCGATACGCCCAGTAGTTCAAAAGTAATGCAAAAATTATTCAGTTTTTTTCAAATATCTCGGCACCCGCGCGACCTAGGAGGTTTAAACAAATGTCAGGTTGTTCGCCGCGTCACGAGACGTCGTATGGTGTAAGCGGCCCTTCGATACGCCCAGTAGTTCAAAAGTAATGCAAAAATTATTCAGTTTTTTTCAAATATCTCGGCATCCAAGCGACCTAGGAGGTTCAAACAAATGTCAGGTTGTTCGCCGCGTCACGAGACGTCGTATGGTGTAAGCGGCCCTTCGATACGCCCAGTGGTTCAAAAGTAATGCAAAAATTATTCAGTTTTTTCCAAATATCTCGGCACCCAAGCGACCTAGGAGGTTTAAACGAATGTCAGGTTGTTCGCCGCGTCACGAGACGTCTTATGGTGTAAGCGGCCCTTCGATACGCCCAGTGGTTCAAAAGTAATGCAAAAATTATTCAGTTTTTTTCAAATATCTCGGCACCCGCGCGACCTAGGAGGTTCAAACAAATGTCAGGTTGTTCGCCGCGTCACGAGACGTCGTATGGTGTAAGCGGCCATTCGATACGCCCAGTGGTTCGCAAGTAATGCGAAAATTATTCAGTTTTTTTCAAATATCTTGGCACCCGCGCGACCTAGGAGTTTCAAACGAATGTCAGGTTGTTCGCCGCGTCACGAGACGTCGTATGGTGTAAGCGGCCCTTCGATACGCCCAGTAGTTCAAAAGTAATGCAAAAATTATTCAGTTTTTTTCAAATATCCAGGCACCCGCGCGACCTAGGAGGTTTAAACAAATGTCAGGTTATTCGCCGCTTGACAAGACGTCGTATGGTGTAAGCGGCCCTTCGATACGCCCAGTGGTTCAAAAGTAATGCAAAAATTATTCAGTTTTTTTCAAATATCTCGGCACCCGCGCGACCTAGGAGGTTCAAACAAATGTCAGGTTGTTCGCCGCGTCACGAGACGTCGTATGGTGTAAGCGGCCCTTCGATACGCCCAGTGGTTCAAAAGTAATGCAAAAATTATTCAGTTTTTTCCAAATATCTCGGCACCCAAGCGACCTAGGAGGTTCAAACAAATGTCAGGTTGTTCGCCGCGTCACGAGACGTCGTATGGTGTAAGCGGCCCTTCGATACGCCCAGTGGTTCAAAAGTAATGCAAAAATTATTCAGTTTTTTTCAAATATCTCGGCACCCAAGCGACCTAGGAGGTTCAAACAAATGTCAGGTTGTTCGCCGCGTGACGAGACGTCGTATGGTGTAAGCGGCCCTTCGATACGCCCAGTGGTTCAAAAGTAATGCAAAAATTATTCAGTTTTTTTCAAATATCCAGGCACCCTCGCGACCTAGGAGGTTCAATCAAATGTCAGGTTGTTCGCCGCGTCACGAGACGTCGTATGGTGTAAGCGGCCCTTCGATACGCCCAGTGGTTCAAAAGTAATGCAAAAATTATTCAGTTTTTTCCAAATATCCAGGCACCCGCGCGACCTAGGAGGTTCAAACAAATGTCAGGTTATTCGCCGCGTCACGAGACATAGTATGGTGTAAGCGGCCCTTCGATACGCCCAGTGGTTCAAAAGTAATGCAAAAATTATTCAGTTTTTTTCAAATATCTCGGCACCCGCGCGACCTAGGAGGTTCAAACAAATGTCAGGTTGTTCGCCGCGTCGCGAGACATCGTATGGTATAAGCGGCCCTTCGATACGCCCAGTAGTTCAAAAGTAATGCAAAAATTATTCAGTTTTTTTCAAATATCCAGGCACCCGCGCAACCTAGGAGGTTCAAACAAATGTCAGGTTGTTCGCCGTGTCACGAGACATCGTATGGTGTAAGCGGCCCTTCGATACGCCCAGTAGTTCAAAAGTAATGCAAAAATTATTCAGTTTTTTTCAAATATCTCGGCACCCGCGCTACCTAGGAGGTTCAAACAAATGTCAGGTTGTTCGCCGCGTCACGAGACATCGTATGGTGTAAGCGGCCCTTCGATACGCCCAGTGGTTCAAAAGTAATGCGAAAATTATTCAGTTTTTTTTAAATATCTCGGCACCCGCGCGACCTAGGAGGTTCAAACAAATGTCAGGTTGTTCGCCGCGTCACGAGACGTCGTATGGTGTAAGCGGCCATTCGATACGCCCAGTGGTTCGAAAGTAATGCGAAAATTATTCAGTTTTTTTCAAATATCTCGGCACCCGCGCGACCTAGGAGTTTCAAACGAATGTCAGGTTGTTCGCCGCGTCACGAGACGTCGTATGGTGTAAGCGGCCCTTCGATACGCCCAGTAGTTCAAAAGTAATGCAAAAATTATTCAGTTTTTTTCAAATATCTCGGCACCCAAGCGACCTAGGAGGTTCAAACGAATGTCAGGTTGTTCGCCGCGTCACGAGACGTCTTATGGTGTAAGCGGCCCTTCGATACGCCCAGTGGTTCAAAAGTAATGCAAAAATTATTCAGTTTTTTTCAAATATCTCGGCACCCGCGCGACCTAGGAGGTTCAAACAAATGTCAGGTTGTTCGCCGCGTCACGAGACGTCGTATGGTGTAAGCGGCCATTCGATACGCCCAGTGGTTCGAAAGTAATGCGAAAATTATTCAGTTTTTTTCAAATATCTCGGCACCCGCGCGACCTAGGAGTTTCAAACGAATGTCAGGTTGTTCGCCGCGTCACGAGACGTCGTATGGTGTAAGCGGCCCTTCGATACGCCCAGTAGTTCAAAAGTAATGCAAAAATTATTCAGTTTTTTCCAAATATCTCGGCACCCGCGCGACCTAGGAGGTTCAAACAAATGTCAGGTTGTTCGCCGCGTGACGAGACGTCGTATGGTGTAAGCGGCCCTTCGATACGCCCAGTGGTTCAAAAGTAATGCGAAAATTATTCAGTTTTTTTCAAATATCTCGGCACCCAAGCGACCTAGGAGGTTCAAACAAATGTCAGGTTGTTCGCCGCGTGACGAGACGTCGTATGGTGTAAGCGGCCCTTCGATACGCCCAGTGGTTCAAAAGTAATGCAAAAATTATTCAGTTTTTTTCAAATATCCAGGCACCCTCGCGACCTAGGAGGTTCAATCAAATGTCAGGTTGTTCGCCGCGTCACGAGACGTCGTATGGTGTAAGCGGCCCTTCGATACGCCCAGTGGTTCAAAAGTAATGCAAAAATTATTCAGTTTTTTCCAAATATCCAGGCACCCGCGCGACCTAGGAGGTTTAAACAAATGTCAGGTTATTCGCCGCTTGACAAGACGTCGTATGGTGTAAGCGGCCCTTCGATACGCCCAGTGGTTCAAAAGTAATGCAAAAATTATTCAGTTTTTTTCAAATATCTCGGCACCCGCGCGACCTAGGAGGTTCAAACAAATGTCAGGTTGTTCGCCGCGTCACGAGACGTCGTATGGTGTAAGCGGCCCTTCGATACGCCCAGTGGTTCAAAAGTAATGCAAAAATTATTCAGTTTTTTCCAAATATCTCGGCACCCAAGCGACCTAGGAGGTTCAAACAAATGTCAGGTTGTTCGCCGCGTCACGAGCATCGTATGGTGTAAGCGGCCCTTCGATACGCCCAGTGGTTCAAAAGTAATGCAAAAATTATTCAGTTTTTTTCAAATATCTCGGCACCCAAGCGACCTAGGAGGTTCAAACAAATGTCAGGTTGTTCGCCGCGTGACGAGACGTCGTATGGTGTAAGCGGCCCTTCGATACGCCCAGTGGTTCAAAAGTAATGCAAAAATTATTCAGTTTTTTTCAAATATCCAGGCACCCTCGCGACCTAGGAGGTTCAATCAAATGTCAGGTTGTTCGCCGCGTCACGAGACGTCGTATGGTGTAAGCGGCCCTTCGATACGCCCAGTGGTTCAAAAGTAATGCAAAAATTATTCAGTTTTTTCCAAATATCCAGGCACCCGCGCGACCTAGGAGGTTCAAACAAATGTCAGGTTATTCGCCGCGTCACGAGACATAGTATGGTGTAAGCGGCCCTTCGATACGCCCAGTGGTTCAAAAGTAATGCAAAAATTATTCAGTTTTTTTCAAATATCTCGGCACCCGCGCGACCTAGGAGGTTCAAACAAATGTCAGGTTGTTCGCCGCGTCGCGAGACATCGTATGGTATAAGCGGCCCTTCGATACGCCCAGTAGTTCAAAAGTAATGCAAAAATTATTCAGTTTTTTTCAAATATCCAGGCACCCGCGCAACCTAGGAGGTTCAAACAAATGTCAGGTTGTTCGCCGTGTCACGAGACATCGTATGGTGTAAGCGGCCCTTCGATACGCCCAGTAGTTCAAAAGTAATGCAAAAATTATTCAGTTTTTTTCAAATATCTCGGCACCCGCGCTACCTAGGAGGTTCAAACAAATGTCAGGTTGTTCGCCGCGTCACGAGACATCGTATGGTGTAAGCGGCCCTTCGATACGCCCAGTGGTTCAAAAGTAATGCGAAAATTATTCAGTTTTTTTTAAATATCTCGGCACCCGCGCGACCTAGGAGGTTCAAACAAATGTCAGGTTGTTCGCCGCGTCACGAGACGTCGTATGGTGTAAGCGGCCCTTCGATACGCCCAGTAGTTCAAAAGTAATGCAAAAATTATTCAGTTTTTTTCAAATATCTCGGCACCCGCGCGACCTAGGAGGTTCAAACAAATGTCAGGTCGTTCGCCGCGTCACGAGACATCGTATGGTGTAACCGTCCCTTCGATACGCCCAGTAGTTCAAAAGTAATGCAAAAATTATTCATTTTTTTTCAAATATCCAGGCACCCGCGCGACCTAGGAGGTTCAAACAAATGTCAGGTTGTTCGCCGAGTCACGAGACATCGTATGGTGTAAGCGGCCCTTCGATACGCCCAGTAGTTCAAAAGTAATGCAAAAATTATTCAGTTTTTTTCAAATATCTCGGCACCCGCGCGACCTAGGAGGTTCAAACAAATGTCAGGTTGTTCGCCGTGTCACGAGACATCGTATGGTGTAAGCGGCCCTTCGATACGCCCAGTAGTTCAAAAGTAATGCAAAAATTATTCAGTTTTTTTCAAATATCTCGGCACCCGCGCGACCTAGGAGGTTTAAACAAATGTCAGGTTGTTCGCCGCGTCACGAGACGTCGTATGGTGTAAGCGGCCCTTCGATACGCCCAGTAGTTCAAAAGTAATGCAAAAATTATTCAGTTTTTTTCAAATATCTCGGCATCCAAGCGACCTAGGAGGTTCAAACAAATGTCAGGTTGTTCGCCGCGTGACGAGACGTCGTATAGTGTAAGCGGCCCTTCGATACGCCCGGTGGTTCAAAAGTAATGCGAAAATTATTCAGTTTTTTTTAAATATCTCGGCACCCGCGCGACCTAGGAGGTTCAAACAAATGTCAGGTTGTTCGCCGCGTCACGAGACGTCGTATGGTGTAAGCGGCCCTTCGATACGCCCAGTAGTTCAAAAGTAATGCAAAAATTATTCAGTTTTTTTCAAATATCTCGGCACCCAAGCGACCTAGGAGGTTCAAACGAATGTCAGGTTGTTCGCCGCGTCACGAGACGTCTTATGGTGTAAGCGGCCCTTCGATACGCCCAGTGGTTCAAAAGTAATGCAAAAATTATTCAGTTTTTTTCAAATATCTCGGCACCCGCGCGACCTAGGAGGTTCAAACAAATGTCAGGTTGTTCGCCGCGTCACGAGACGTCGTATGGTGTAAGCGGCCCTTCGATACGCCCAGTGGTTCAAAAGTAATGCAAAAATTATTCAGTTTTTTCCAAATATCTCGGCACCCAAGCGACCTAGGAGGTTTAAACGAATGTCAGGTTGTTCGCCGCGTCACGAGACGTCTTATGGTGTAAGCGGCCCTTCGATACGCCCAGTGGTTCAAAAGTAATGCAAAAATTATTCAGTTTTTTTCAAATATCTCGGCACCCGCGCGACCTAGGAGGTTCAAACAAATGTCAGGTTGTTCGCCGCGTCACGAGACGTCGTATGGTGTAAGCGGCCATTCGATACGCCCAGTGGTTCGCAAGTAATGCGAAAATTATTCAGTTTTTTTCAAATATCTTGGCACCCGCGCGACCTAGGAGTTTCAAACGAATGTCAGGTTGTTCGCCGCGTCGCGAGACATCGTATGGTATAAGCGGCCCTTCGATACGCCCAGTAGTTCAAAAGTAATGCAAAAATTATTCAGTTTTTTTCAAATATCCAGGCACCCGCGCAACCTAGGAGGTTCAAACAAATGTCAGGTTGTTCGCCGTGTCACGAGACATCGTATGGTGTAAGCGGCCCTTCGATACGCCCAGTAGTTCAAAAGTAATGCAAAAATTATTCAGTTTTTTTCAAATATCTCGGCACCCGCGCTACCTAGGAGGTTCAAACAAATGTCAGGTTGTTCGCCGCGTCACGAGACATCGTATGGTGTAAGCGGCCCTTCGATACGCCCAGTGGTTCAAAAGTAATGCGAAAATTATTCAGTTTTTTTTAAATATCTCGGCACCCGCGCGACCTAGGAGGTTCAAACAAATGTCAGGTTGTTCGCCGCGTCACGAGACGTCGTATGGTGTAAGCGGCCCTTCGATACGCCCAGTAGTTCAAAAGTAATGCAAAAATTATTCAGTTTTTTTCAAATATCTCGGCACCCGCGCGACCTAGGAGGTTCAAACAAATGTCAGGTCGTTCGCCGCGTCACGAGACATCGTATGGTGTAACCGTCCCTTCGATACGCCCAGTAGTTCAAAAGTAATGCAAAAATTATTCATTTTTTTTCAAATATCCAGGCACCCGCGCGACCTAGGAGGTTCAAACAAATGTCAGGTTGTTCGCCGAGTCACGAGACATCGTATGGTGTAAGCGGCCCTTCGATACGCCCAGTAGTTCAAAAGTAATGCAAAAATTATTCAGTTTTTTTCAAATATCTCGGCACCCGCGCGACCTAGGAGGTTCAAACAAATGTCAGGTTGTTCGCCGTGTCACGAGACATCGTATGGTGTAAGCGGCCCTTCGATACGCCCAGTAGTTCAAAAGTAATGCAAAAATTATTCAGTTTTTTTCAAATATCTCGGCACCCGCGCGACCTAGGAGGTTTAAACAAATGTCAGGTTGTTCGCCGCGTCACGAGACGTCGTATGGTGTAAGCGGCCCTTCGATACGCCCAGTAGTTCAAAAGTAATGCAAAAATTATTCAGTTTTTTTCAAATATCTCGGCATCCAAGCGACCTAGGAGGTTCAAACAAATGTCAGGTTGTTCGCCGCGTGACGAGACGTCGTATAGTGTAAGCGGCCCTTCGATACGCCCGGTGGTTCAAAAGTAATGCGAAAATTATTCAGTTTTTTTTAAATATCTCGGCACCCGCGCGACCTAGGAGGTTCAAACAAATGTCAGGTTGTTCGCCGCGTCACGAGACGTCGTATGGTGTAAGCGGCCCTTCGATACGCCCAGTAGTTCAAAAGTAATGCAAAAATTATTCAGTTTTTTTCAAATATCTCGGCACCCAAGCGACCTAGGAGGTTCAAACGAATGTCAGGTTGTTCGCCGCGTCACGAGACGTCTTATGGTGTAAGCGGCCCTTCGATACGCCCAGTGGTTCAAAAGTAATGCAAAAATTATTCAGTTTTTTTCAAATATCTCGGCACCCGCGCGACCTAGGAGGTTCAAACAAATGTCAGGTTGTTCGCCGCGTCACGAGACGTCGTATGGTGTAAGCGGCCCTTCGATACGCCCAGTGGTTCAAAAGTAATGCAAAAATTATTCAGTTTTTTCCAAATATCTCGGCACCCAAGCGACCTAGGAGGTTTAAACGAATGTCAGGTTGTTCGCCGCGTCACGAGACGTCTTATGGTGTAAGCGGCCCTTCGATACGCCCAGTGGTTCAAAAGTAATGCGAAAATTATTCAGTTTTTTTTAAATATCTCGGCACCCGCGCGACCTAGGAGGTTCAAACAAATGTCAGGTTGTTCGCCGCGTCACGAGACGTCGTATGGTGTAAGCGGCCCTTCGATACGCCCAGTAGTTCAAAAGTAATGCAAAAATTATTCAGTTTTTTTCAAATATCTCGGCACCCGCGCGACCTAGGAGGTTCAAACAAATGTCAGGTTGTTCGCCGCGTCACGAGACGTCGTATGGTGTAAGCGGCCCTTCGATACGCCCAGTTGTTCAAAAGTAATGCAAAAATTATTCAGTTTTTTTCAAATATCTCGGCACCCGCGCGACCTAGGAGGTTCAAACAAATGTCAGGTTGTTCGCCGCGTCACGAGACGTCGTATGGTGTAAGCGGCCCTTCGATACGCCCAGTAGTTCAAAAGTAATGCAAAAATTATTCAGTTTTTTCCACATATCTCGGCACCCGCGCGACCTAGGAGGTTCAAACGAATGTCAGGTTGTTCGCCGCGTCACGAGACGTCGTATGGTGTAAGCGGCCCTTCGATACGCCCAGTGGTTCAAAAGTAATGCAAAAATTATTCAGTTTTTTTCAAATATCTCGGCACCCGCGCGACCTAGGAGGTTCAAACAAATGTCAGGTTGTTCGCCGCGTCACGAGACGTCGTATGGTGTAAGCGGCCCTTCGATACGCCCAGTGGTTCAAAAGTAATGCAAAAATTATTCAGTTTTTTTCAAATATCTCGGCACCCGCGCGACCTAGGAGGTTCAAACAAATGTCAAGTTGTTCGCCGCGTCACGAGACGTCGTATGGTGTAAGCGGCCCTTCGATACGCCCAGTAGTTCAAAAGTAATGCAAAAATTATTCAGTTTTTTCCAAATATCTCGGCACCCGCGCGACCTAGGAGGTTCAAACAAATGTCAGGTTGTTCGCCGCGTCGCGAGACATCGTATGGTGTAAGCGGCCCTTCGATACGCCCAGTAGTTCGACAGTAATGCAAAAATTATTCAGTTTTTTTCAAATATCCAGGCACCCGCGCGACCTAGGAGGTTCAAACAAATGTCAGGTTGTTCGCCGTGTCACGAGACTTCGTATGGTGTAAGCGGTCCTTCGATACGCCCAGTAGTTCAAAAGTAATGCAAAAATTATTCAGTTTTTTTCAAATATCTCGGCACCCGCGCGACCTAGGAGGTTTAAACAAATGTCAGGTTATTCGCCGCTTGACAAGACGTCGTATGGTGTAAGCGGCCCTTCGATACGCCCAGTGGTTCAAAAGTAATGCAAAAATTATTCAGTTTTTTCCAAATATCTCGGCACCCAAGCGACCTAGGAGGTTCAAACAAATGTCAGGTTGTTCGCCGCGTCACGAGACGTCGTATGGTGTAAGCGGCCCTTCGATACGCCCAGTGGTTCGAAAGTAATGCGAAAATTATTCAGTTTTTTTTAAATATCTCGGCACCCGCGCGACCTAGGAGGTTCAAACAAATGTCAGGTTGTTCGCCGCGTCACGAGACGTCGTATGGTGTAAGCGGCCCTTCGATACGCCCAGTGGTTCAAAAGTAATGCAAAAATTATTCAGTTTTTTCCAAATATCTCGGCACCCAAGCGACCTAGGAGGTTCAAACAAATGTCAGGTTGTTCGCCGCGTCACGAGACGTCTTATGGTGTAAGCGGCCCTTCGATACACCCAGTGGTTCAAAAGTAATGCAAAAATTATTCAGTTTTTTCCAAATATCTCGGCACCCGCGCGACCTAGGAGGTTCAAACGAATGTCAGGTTGTTCGCCGCGTCACGAGACGTCGTATGGTGTAAGCGGCCCTTCGATACGCCCAGTGGTTCAAAAGTAATGCAAAAATTATTCAGTTTTTTTCAAATATCTCGGCACCCGCGCGACCTAGGAGGTTCAAACAAATGACAGGTTGTTCGCCGCGTCACGAGACGTCGTATGGTGTAAGCGGCCCTTCGATACGCCCAGTAGTTCAAAAGTAATGCAAAAATTATTCAGTTTTTTTCAAATATCTCGGCACCCGCGCGACCTAGGAGGTTCAAACAAATGTCAGGTTGTTCGCCGCGTGACGAGACGTCGTATGGTGTAAGCGGCCCTTCGATACGCCCAGTGGTTCAAAAGTAATGCAAAAATTATTCAGTTTTTTTCAAATATCCAGGCACCCTCGCGACCTAGGAGGTTCAATCAAATGTCAGGTTGTTCGCCGCGTCACGAGACGTCGTATGGTGTAAGCGGCTCTTCGATACGCCCAGTGGTTCAAAAGTAATGCAAAAATTATTCAGTTTTTTCCAAATATCCAGGCACCCGCGCGACCTAGGAGGTTCAAACAAATGTCAGGTTATTCGCCGCGTCACGAGACATAGTATGGTGTAAGCGGCCCTTCGATACGCCCAGTGGTTCAAAAGTAATGCAAAAATTATTCAGTTTTTTTCAAATATCTCGGCACCCGCGCGACCTAGGAGGTTCAAACAAATGTCAGGTTGTTCGCCGCGTCGCGAGACATCGTATGGTATGAGCGGCCCTTCGATACGCCCAGTAGTTCAAAAGTAATGCAAAAATTATTCAGTTTTTTTCAAATATCCAGGCACCCGCGCGACCTAGGAGGTTCAAACAAATGTCAGGTTGTTCGCCGTGTCACGAGACATCGTATGGTGTAAGCGGCCCTTCGATACGCCCAGTAGTTCAAAAGTAATGCAAAAATTATTCAGTTTTTTTCAAATATCTCGGCACCCGCGCGACCTAGGAGGTTTAAACAAATGTCAGGTTATTCGTCGCGTGACGAGACGTCGTATGGTGTAAGCGGCCCTTCGATACGCCCAGTGGTTCAAAAGTAATGCAAAAATTATTCAGTTTTTTTCAAATATCTCGGCACCCGCGCGACCTAGGAGGTTCAATCAAATGTCAGTTTGTTCGCCGCGTCACGAGACGTCGTATGGTGTAAGCGGCCCTTCGATACGCCCGGTGGTTCAAAAGTAATGCGAAAATTATTCAGTTTTTTTTAAATATCTCGGCACCCGCGCGACCTAGGAGGTTCAAACAAATGTCAGGTTGTTCGCCGCGTCACGAGACGTCGTATGGTGTAAGCGGCCCTTCGATACGCCCAGTGGTTCAAAAGTAATGCAAAAATTATTCAGTTTTTTTCAAATATCTCGGCACCCGCGCGACCTAGGAGGTTCAAACAAATGTCAGGTTGTTCGCCGCGTCACGAGACGTCGTATGGTGTAAGCGGCCCTTCGATACGCCCAGTAGTTCAAAAGTAATGCAAAAATTATTCAGTTTTTTTCAAATATCTCGGCACCCGCGCGACCTAGGAGGTTCAAACAAATGTCAGGTTGTTCGCCGCGTCACGAGACGTCGTATGGTGTAAGCGGCCCTTCGATACGCCCAGTAGTTCAAAAGTAATGCAAAAATTATTCAGTTTTTTCCAAATATCTCGGCACCCGCGCGACCTAGGAGGTTCAAACGAATGTCAGGTTGTTCGCCGCGTCACGAGACGTCGTATGGTGTAAGCGGCCCTTCGATACGCCCAGTGGTTCAAAAGTAATGCAAAAATTATTCAGTTTTTTTCAAATATCTCGGCACCCGCGCGACCTAGGAGGTTCAAACAAATGTCAGGTTGTTCGCCGCGTCACGAGACGTCGTATGGTGTAAGCGGCCCTTCGATACGCCCAGTGGTTCAAAAGTAATGCAAAAATTATTCAGTTTTTTTCAAATATCTCGGCACCCGCTCGACCTAGGAGGTTCAAACAAATGTCAGGTTGTTCGCCGCGTCACGAGACGTCGTATGGTGTAAGCGGCCCTTCGATACGCCCAGTAGTTCAAAAGTAATGCAAAAATTATTCAGTTTTTTCCAAATATCTCGGCACCCGCGCGACCTAGGAGGTTCAAACAAGTGTCAGGTTGTTCGCCGCGTCACGAGACGTCGTATGGTGTAAGCGGCCCTTCGATACGCCCAGTGGTTCAAAAGTAATGCGAAAATTATTCAGTTTTTTCCAAATATCTCGGCACCCGCGCGACCTAGGAGGTTTAAACAAATGTCAGGTTATTCGCCGCGTCACGAGACGTCGTATGGTGTAAGCGGCCCTTCGATACGCCCAGTAGTTCAAAAGTAATGCAAAAATTATTCAGTTTTTTTCAAATATCTCGGCACCCGCGCGACCTAGGAGGTTCAAACAAATGTCAGGTTGTTCGCCGCGTGACGAGACGTCGTATGGTGTAAGCGGCCCTTCGATACGCCCAGTGGTTCAAAAGTAATGCAAAAATTATTCAGTTTTTTTCAAATATCTCGGCACCCGCGCGACCTAGGAGGTTCAAACAAATGTCAGGTTGTTCGCCGCGTGACGAGACGTCGTATGGTGTAAGCGGCCCTTCGATACGCCCAGTGGTTCAAAAGTAATGCAAAAATTATTCAGTTTTTTTCAAATATCTCGGCACCCGCGCGACCTAGGAGGTTCAAACAAATGTCAGGTTGTTCGCCGCGTGACGAGACGTCGTATGGTGTAAGCGGCCCTTCGATACGCCCAGTAGTTCAAAAGTAATGCAAAAATTATTCAGTTTTTTCCAAATATCTCGGCACCCGCGCGACCTAGGAGGTTCAAACAAATGTCAGGTTGTTCGCCGCGTGACGAGACGTCGTGTGGTGTAAGCGGCCCTTCGATACGCTCAGTGGTTCAAAAGTAATGCAAAAATTATTCAGTTTTTTTCAAATATCTCGGCACCCGCGCGACCTAGGAGGTTCAAACAAATGTCAGGTTGTTCGCCGCGTCGCGAGACATCGTATGGTGTAAGCGGCCCTTCGATACGCCCAGTAGTTCAAAAGTAATGCAAAAATTATTCAGTTTTTTTCAAATATCCAGGCACCCGCGCGACGTAGGAGGTTCAAACAAATGTCAGGTTGTTCGCCGCGTCACGAGACGTCGTATGGTGTAAGCGGCCCTTCGATACGCCCAGTAGTTCAAAAGTAATGCAAAAATTATTCAGTTTTTTTCAAATATCTCGGCACCCGCGCGACCTAGGAGGTTCAAACAAATGTCAGGTTGTTCGCCGCGTCACGAGACGTCGTATGGTGTAAGCGGCCCTTCGATACGCCCAGTGGTTCAAAAGTAATGCAAAAATTATTCAGTTTTTTTCAAATATCTCGGCACCCGCATGACCTAGGAGGTTCAAACAAATGTCAGGTTGTTCGCCGCGTCGCGAGACATCGTATGGTGTAAGCGGCCCTTCGATACGCCCAGTAGTTCAAAAGTAATGCAAAAATTATTCAGTTTTTTCCAAATATCTCGGCATTCGCGCGACCTAGGAGGTTTAAACAAATGTCAGGTTATTCGCCGCGTGACGAGACGTCGTATGGTGTAAGCGGCCCTTCGATACGCCCAGTGGTTCAAAAGTAATGCGAAAATTATTCAGTTTTTTTCAAATATCTCGGCACCCGCGCGACCTAGGAGGTTCAAACGAATGTCAGGTTGTTCGCCGCGTCACGAGACGTCGTATGGTATAAGGGGCCCTGCGATACGCCCAGTGGTTCAAAAGTTATGCAAAAATTATTCAGTTTTTTTCAAATATCTCGGCACCCGCGCGACCTAGGAGGTTCAAACAAATGTCAGGTTGTTCGCCGCGTGACGAGACGTCGTATGGTGTAAGCGGCCCTTCGATACGCCCAGTGGTTCAAAAGTAATGCAAAAATTATTCAGTTTTTTTCAAATATCCAGGCACCCTCGCGACCTAGGAGGTTCAATCAAATGTCAGGTTGTTCGCCGCGTCACGAGACGTCGTATGGTGTAAGCGGCCCTTCGATACGCCCAGTGGTTCAAAAGTAATGCAAAAATTATTCAGTTTTTTCCAAATATCCAGGCACCCGCGCGACCTAGGAGGTTCAAACAAATGTCAGGTTGTTCGCCGCGTCACGAGACGTCGTATGGTGTAAGCGGCCCTTCGATACGCCCAGTGGTTCAAAAGTAATGCAAGAATTATTCAGTTTTTTTCAAATATCTCGGCACCCGCGCGACCTAGGAGGTTCAAACAAATGTCAGGTTGTTCGCCGCGTCGCGAGACATCGTATGGTATAAGCGGCCCTTCGATACGCCCAGTAGTTCAAAAGTAATGCAAAAATTATTCAGTTTTTTTCAAATATCCAGGCACCCGCGCGACCTAGGAGGTTCAAACAAATGTCAGGTTGTTCGCCGTGTCACGAGACATCGTATGGTGTAAGCGGCCCTTCGATACGCCCAGTAGTTCAAAAGTAATGCAAAAATTATTTAGTTTTTTTCAAATATCTCGGCACCCGCGCGACCTAGGAGGTTTAAACAAATGTCAGGTTATTCGCCGCGTGACGAGACGTCGTATGGTGTAAGCGGCCCTTCAATAGGCCCAGTAGTTCAAAAGTAATGCAAAAATTATTCAGTTTTTTTCAAATATCTCGGCACCCGCGCGACCTAGGAGGTTCAAACAAATGTCAGTTTGTTCGCCGCGTCACGAGACGTCGTATGGTGTATGCGGCCCTTCGATACGCCCGGTGGTTCAAAAGTAATGCGAAAATTATTCAGTTTTTTTTAAATATCTCGGCACCCGCGCGACCTAGGAGGTTTAAACAAATGTCAGGTTATTCGTCGCGTGACGAGACGTCGTATGGTGTAAGCGGCCCTTCGATACGCCCGGTGGTTCAAAAGTAATGCGAAAATTATTCAGTTTTTTTTAAATATCTCGGCACCCGCGCGACCTAGGAGGTTCAAACAAATGTCAGGTTGTTCGCCGCGTCACGAGACGTCGTATGGTGTAAGCGGCCCTTCGATACGCCCAGTAGTTCAAAAGTAATGCAAAAATTATTTAGTTTTTTTCAAATATCTCGGCACCCGCGCGACCTAGGAGGTTTAAACAAATGTCAGGTTATTCGCCGCGTGACGAGACGTCGTATGGTGTAAGCGGCCCTTCAATAGGCCCAGTAGTTCAAAAGTAATGCAAAAATTATTCAGTTTTTTTCAAATATCCAGGCACCCGCGCGACCTAGGAGGTTCAAACAAATGTCAGGTTGTTCGCCGTGTCACGAGACATCGTATGGTGTAAGCGGCCCTTCGATACGCCCAGTAGTTCAAAAGTAATGCAAAAATTATTCAGTTTTTTTCAAATATCTCGGCACCCGCGCGACCTAGGAGGTTTAAACAAATGTCAGGTTATTCGTCGCGTGACGAGACGTCGTATGGTGTAAGCGGCCCTTCGATACGCCCAGTGGTTCAAAAGTAATGCAAAAATTATTCAGTTTTTTTCAAATATCTCGGCACCCGCGCGACCTAGGAGGTTCAATCAAATGTCAGTTTGTTCGCCGCGTCACGAGACGTCGTATGGTGTAAGCGGCCCTTCGATACGCCCGGTGGTTCAAAAGTAATGCGAAAATTATTCAGTTTTTTTTAAATATCTCGGCACCCGCGCGACCTAGGAGGTTCAAACAAATGTCAGGTTGTTCGCCGCGTCACGAGACGTCGTATGGTGTAAGCGGCCCTTCGATACGCCCAGTGGTTCAAAAGTAATGCAAAAATTATTCAGTTTTTTTCAAATATCTCGGCACCCGCGCGACCTAGGAGGTTCAAACAAATGTCAGGTTGTTCGCCGCGTCACGAGACGTCGTATGGTGTAAGCGGCCCTTCGATACGCCCAGTAGTTCAAAAGTAATGCAAAAATTATTCAGTTTTTTTCAAATATCTCGGCACCCGCGCGACCTAGGAGGTTCAAACAAATGTCAGGTTGTTCGCCGCGTCACGAGACGTCGTATGGTGTAAGCGGCCCTTCGATACGCCCAGTAGTTCAAAAGTAATGCAAAAATTATTCAGTTTTTTCCAAATATCTCGGCACCCGCGCGACCTAGGAGGTTCAAACGAATGTCAGGTTGTTCGCCGCGTCACGAGACGTCGTATGGTGTAAGCGGCCCTTCGATACGCCCAGTGGTTCAAAAGTAATGCAAAAATTATTCAGTTTTTTTCAAATATCTCGGCACCCGCGCGACCTAGGAGGTTCAAACAAATGTCAGGTTGTTCGCCGCGTCACGAGACGTCGTATGGTGTAAGCGGCCCTTCGATACGCCCAGTGGTTCAAAAGTAATGCAAAAATTATTCAGTTTTTTTCAAATATCTCGGCACCCGCTCGACCTAGGAGGTTCAAACAAATGTCAGGTTGTTCGCCGCGTCACGAGACGTCGTATGGTGTAAGCGGCCCTTCGATACGCCCAGTAGTTCAAAAGTAATGCAAAAATTATTCAGTTTTTTCCAAATATCTCGGCGCCCGCGCGACCTAGGAGGTTCAAACAAGTGTCAGGTTGTTCGCCGCGTCACGAGACGTCGTATGGTGTAAGCGGCCCTTCGATACGCCCAGTGGTTCAAAAGTAATGCGAAAATTATTCAGTTTTTTCCAAATATCTCGGCACCCGCGCGACCTAGGAGGTTTAAACAAATGTCAGGTTATTCGCCGCGTCACGAGACGTCGTATGGTGTAAGCGGCCCTTCGATACGCCCAGTAGTTCAAAAGTAATGCAAAAATTATTCAGTTTTTTTCAAATATCTCGGCACCCGCGCGACCTAGGAGGTTCAAACAAATGTCAGGTTGTTCGCCGCGTGACGAGACGTCGTATGGTGTAAGCGGCCCTTCGATACGCCCAGTGGTTCAAAAGTAATGCAAAAATTATTCAGTTTTTTTCAAATATCTCGGCACCCGCGCGACCTAGGAGGTTCAAACAAATGTCAGGTTGTTCGCCGCGTGACGAGACGTCGTATGGTGTAAGCGGCCCTTCGATACGCCCAGTGGTTCAAAAGTAATGCAAAAATTATTCAGTTTTTTTCAAATATCTCGGCACCCGCGCGACCTAGGAGGTTCAAACAAATGTCAGGTTGTTCGCCGCGTGACGAGACGTCGTATGGTGTAAGCGGCCCTTCGATACGCCCAGTAGTTCAAAAGTAATGCAAAAATTATTCAGTTTTTTCCAAATATCTCGGCACCCGCGCGACCTAGGAGGTTCAAACAAATGTCAGGTTGTTCGCCGCGTGACGAGACGTCGTGTGGTGTAAGCGGCCCTTCGATACGCTCAGTGGTTCAAAAGTAATGCAAAAATTATTCAGTTTTTTTCAAATATCTCGGCACCCGCGCGACCTAGGAGGTTCAAACAAATGTCAGGTTGTTCGCCGCGTCGCGAGACATCGTATGGTGTAAGCGGCCCTTCGATACGCCCAGTAGTTCAAAAGTAATGCAAAAATTATTCAGTTTTTTTCAAATATCCAGGCACCCGCGCGACGTAGGAGGTTCAAACAAATGTCAGGTTGTTCGCCGCGTCACGAGACGTCGTATGGTGTAAGCGGCCCTTCGATACGCCCAGTAGTTCAAAAGTAATGCAAAAATTATTCAGTTTTTTTCAAATATCTCGGCACCCGCGCGACCTAGGAGGTTCAAACAAATGTCAGGTTGTTCGCCGCGTCACGAGACGTCGTATGGTGTAAGCGGCCCTTCGATACGCCCAGTGGTTCAAAAGTAATGCAAAAATTATTCAGTTTTTTTCAAATATCTCGGCACCCGCATGACCTAGGAGGTTCAAACAAATGTCAGGTTGTTCGCCGCGTCGCGAGACATCGTATGGTGTAAGCGGCCCTTCGATACGCCCAGTAGTTCAAAAGTAATGCAAAAATTATTCAGTTTTTTCCAAATATCTCGGCATTCGCGCGACCTAGGAGGTTTAAACAAATGTCAGGTTATTCGCCGCGTGACGAGACGTCGTATGGTGTAAGCGGCCCTTCGATACGCCCAGTGGTTCAAAAGTAATGCGAAAATTATTCAGTTTTTTTCAAATATCTCGGCACCCGCGCGACCTAGGAGGTTCAAACGAATGTCAGGTTGTTCGCCGCGTCACGAGACGTCGTATGGTATAAGGGGCCCTGCGATACGCCCAGTGGTTCAAAAGTTATGCAAAAATTATTCAGTTTTTTTCAAATATCTCGGCACCCGCGCGACCTAGGAGGTTCAAACAAATGTCAGGTTGTTCGCCGCGTGACGAGACGTCGTATGGTGTAAGCGGCCCTTCGATACGCCCAGTGGTTCAAAAGTAATGCAAAAATTATTCAGTTTTTTTCAAATATCCAGGCACCCTCGCGACCTAGGAGGTTCAATCAAATGTCAGGTTGTTCGCCGCGTCACGAGACGTCGTATGGTGTAAGCGGCCCTTCGATACGCCCAGTGGTTCAAAAGTAATGCAAAAATTATTCAGTTTTTTCCAAATATCCAGGCACCCGCGCGACCTAGGAGGTTCAAACAAATGTCAGGTTGTTCGCCGCGTCACGAGACGTCGTATGGTGTAAGCGGCCCTTCGATACGCCCAGTGGTTCAAAAGTAATGCAAGAATTATTCAGTTTTTTTCAAATATCTCGGCACCCGCGCGACCTAGGAGGTTCAAACAAATGTCAGGTTGTTCGCCGCGTCGCGAGACATCGTATGGTATAAGCGGCCCTTCGATACGCCCAGTAGTTCAAAAGTAATGCAAAAATTATTCAGTTTTTTTCAAATATCCAGGCACCCGCGCGACCTAGGAGGTTCAAACAAATGTCAGGTTGTTCGCCGTGTCACGAGACATCGTATGGTGTAAGCGGCCCTTCGATACGCCCAGTAGTTCAAAAGTAATGCAAAAATTATTTAGTTTTTTTCAAATATCTCGGCACCCGCGCGACCTAGGAGGTTTAAACAAATGTCAGGTTATTCGCCGCGTGACGAGACGTCGTATGGTGTAAGCGGCCCTTCAATAGGCCCAGTAGTTCAAAAGTAATGCAAAAATTATTCAGTTTTTTTCAAATATCTCGGCACCCGCGCGACCTAGGAGGTTCAAACAAATGTCAGTTTGTTCGCCGCGTCACGAGACGTCGTATGGTGTATGCGGCCCTTCGATACGCCCGGTGGTTCAAAAGTAATGCGAAAATTATTCAGTTTTTTTTAAATATCTCGGCACCCGCGCGACCTAGGAGGTTCAAACAAATGTCAGGTTGTTCGCCGCGTCACGAGACGTCGTATGGTGTAAGCGGCCCTTCGATACGCCCAGTGGTTCAAAAGTAATGCAAAAATTATTCAGTTTTTTTCAAATATCTCGGCACCCGCGCGACCTAGGAGGTTCAAACAAATGTCAGGTTGTTCGCTGCGTCACGAGACGTCGTATGGTGTAAGCGGCCCTTCGATACGCCCAGTGGTTCAAAAGTAATGCAAAAATTATTCAGTTTTTTTCAAATATCTCGGCACCCGCGCGACCTAGGAGGTTCAAACAAATGTCAGGTTGTTCGCCGCGTCACGAGACGTCGTATGGTGTAAGCGGCCCTTCGATACGCCCAGTAGTTCAAAAGTAATGCAAAAATTATTCAGTTTTTTTTAAATATCTCGGCACCCGCGCGACCTAGGAGGTTCAAACAAATGTCAGGTTGTTCGCCGCGTCACGAGACGTCGTATGGTGTAAGCGGCCCTTCGATACGCCCAGTAGTTCAAAAGTAATGCAAAAATTATTAAGTTTTTTTCAAATATCTCGGCACCCGCGCGACCTAGGAGGTTCAAACAAATGTCAGGTTGTTCGCCGCGTGACGAGACGTCGTATGGTGTAAGCGGCCCTTCGATACGCCCAGTGGTTCAAAAGTAATGCAAAAATTATTCAGTTTTTTTCAAATATCTCGGCACCCGCGCGACCTAGGAGGTTCAAACAAATGTCAGGTTGTTCGCCGCGTGACGAGACGTCGTATGGTGTAAGCGGCTTTTCGATACGCCCGGTGGTTCAAAAGTAATGCGAAAATTATTCAGTTTTTTTTAAATATCTCGGCACCCGCGCGACCTAGGAGGTTCAAACAAATGTCAGGTTGTTCGCCGCGTCACGAGACGTCGTATGGTGTAAGCGGCCCTTCGATACGCCCAGTGGTTCAAAAGTAATGCAAAAATTATTCAGTTTTTTCCAAATATCTCGGCACCCAAGCGACCTAGGAGGTTCAAACGAATGTCAGGTTGTTCGCCGCGTCACGAGACGTCTTATGGTGTAAGCGGCCCTTCGATACGCCCAGTAGTTCAAAAGTAATGCAAAAATTATTCAGTTTTTTCCAAATATCTCGGCACCCGCGCGACCTAGGAGGTTCAAACGAATGTCAGGTTGTTCGCCGCGTCACGAGACGTCGTATGGTGTAAGCGGCCCTTCGATACGCCCAGTAGTTCAAAAGTAATGCAAAAATTATTCAGTTTTTTCCAAATATCTCGGCACCCGCGCGACCTAGGAGGTTCAAACGAATGTCAGGTTGTTCGCCGCGTCACGAGACGTCGTATGGTGTAAGCGGCCCTTCGATACGCCCAGTGGATCAAAAGTAATGCAAAAATTATTCAGTTTTTTCCAAATATCTCGGCACCCGCGCGACCTAGGAGGTTCAAACGAATGTCAGGTTGTTCGCCGCGTCACGAGACGTCGTATGGTGTAAGCGGCCCTTCGATACGCCCAGTAGTTCAAAAGTAATGCAAAAATTATTCATTTTTTTTCAAATATCCAGGCACCCGCGCGACCTAGGAGGTTCAAACAAATGTCAGGTTGTTCGCCGAGTCACGAGACATCGTATGGTGTAAGCGGCCCTTCGAGACGCCCAGTAGTTCAAAAGTAATGCAAAAATTATTCAGTTTTTTCCAAATATCTCGGCACCCGCGCGACCTAGGAGGTTCAAACAAATGTCAGGTTGTTCGCCGCGTCGCGAGACATCGTATGGTGTAAGCGGCCCTTAGATACGCCCAGTAGTTTAAAAGTAATGCAAAATTTATTCAGTTTTTTTCAAATATCTCGGCACCCGCACGACCTAGGAGGTTCAAACAAATGTCAGGTTGTTCGCCGCGTCACGAGACGTCGTATGGTGTAAGCGGCCCTTCGATACGCCCAGTGGTTCAAAAGTAATGCAAAAATTATTCAGTTTTTTTCAAATATCTCGGCACCCGCACGACCTAGGAGGTTCAAACAAATGTCAGGTTGTTCGCCGAGTCACGAGACATCGTATGGTGTAAGCGGCCCTTCGATACGCCCAGTAGTTCAAAAGTAATGCAAAAATTATTCAGTTTTTTTCAAATATCTCGGCACCCGCGCGACCTAGGAGGTTCAAACAAATGTCAGGTTGTTCGCCGCGTCGCGAGACATCGTATGGTGTAAGCGGCCCTTCGATACGCCCAGTAGTTTAAAAGTAATGCAAAATTTATTCAGTTTTTTTCAAATATCTCGGCACCCGCGCGACCTAGGAGGTTTAAACAAATGTCAGGTTATTCGCCGCGTCACGAGACGTCGTATGGTGTAAGCGGCCCTTCGATACGCCCAGTGGTTCAAAAGTAATGCAAAAATTATTCAGTTTTTTCCAAATATCTCGGCACCCACGCGACCTAGGAGGTTCAAACAAATGTCAGGTTGTTCGCCGCGTCACGAGACGTCGTATGGTGTAAGCGGCCCTTCGATACGCCCAGTAGTTCAAAAGTAATGCAAAAATTATTCAGTTTTTTTTAAATATCTCGGCACCCGCGCGATCTAGGAGGTTCAAACAAATGTCAGGTTGTTCGCCGCGTCACGAGACGTCGTATGGTGTAAGCGGCCCTTCGATACGCCCAGTAGTTCAAAAGTAATGCAAAAATTATTCAGTTTTTTTCAAATATCTCGGCACCCGCGCGACCTAGGAGGTTCAAACAAATGTCAGGTTGTTCGCCGCGTCACGAGACGTCGTATGGTGTAAGCGGCCCTTCGATACGCCCAGTAGTTCAAAAGTAATGCAAAAATTATTCAGTTTTTTTCAAATATCTCGGCACCCGCGCGACCTAGGAGGTTCAAACAAATGTCAGGTTGTTCGCCGCGTCACGAGACGTCGTATGGTGTAAGCGGCCCTTCGATACGCCCAGTAGTTCAAAAGTAATGCAAAAATTATTCAGTTTTTTCCAAATATCTCGGCACCCGCGCGGCCTAGGAGGTTCAAACGAATGTCAGGTTGTTCGCCGCGTCACGAGACGTCGTATGGTGTAAGCGGCCCTTCGATACGCCCAGTGGTTCAAAAGTAATGCAAAAATTATTCAGTTTTTTTCAAATATCTCGGCACCCGCGCGACCTAGGAGGTTCAAACAAATGTCAGGTTGTTCGCCGCGTCACGAGACGTCGTATGGTGTAAGCGGCCCTTCGATACGCCCAGTAGTTCAAAAGTAATGCAAAAATTATTCAGTTTTTTCCAAATATCTCGGCACCCGCGCGACCTAGGAGGTTCAAACAAATGTCAGGTTGTTCGCCGCGTCACGAGACGTCGTATGGTGTAAGCGGCCCTTCGATACGCCCAGTGGTTCAAAAGTAATGCAAAAATTATTCCGTTTTTTCCAAATATCTCGGCACCCGCGCGACCTAGGAGGTTCAAACAAATGTCAGGTTGTTCGCCGCGTCACGAGACGTCGTATGGTGTAAGCGGCCCTTCGATACGCCCAGTGGTTCAAAAGTAATGCAAAAAGTATTCAGTTTTTTTCAAATATCTCGGCACCCGCGCGACCTAGGAGGTTCAAACAAATGTCAGGTTGTTCGCCGCGTCACGAGACGTCGTATGGTGTAAGCGGCCCTTCGATACGCCCAGTAGTTCAAAAGTAATGCAAAAATTATTCAGTTTTTTTCAAATATCTCGGCACCCGCGCGACCTAGGAGGTTCAAACAAATGTCAGGTTGTTCGCCGCGTGACGAGACGTCGTATGGTGTAAGCGGCCCTTCGATACGCCCAGTGGTTCAAAAGTAATGAAAAAATTATTCAGTTTTTTTCAAATATCTCGGCACCCGCGCGACCTAGGAGGTTCAAACAAATGTCAGGTTGTTCGCCGCGTCACGAGACGTCGTATGGTGTAAGCGGCCCTTCGATACGCCCAGTGGTTCAAAAGTAATGCAAAAATTATTCAGTTTTTTTCAAATATCTCGGCACCCGCGCGACCTAGGAGGTTCAAACAAATGTCAGGTTATTCGCCGCGTGACGAGACGTCGTATGGTGTAAGCGGCCCTTCGATACGCCCAGTGGTTCAAAAGTAATGCAAAAATTATTCAGTTTTTTTCAAATATCTCGGCACCCGCGCGACCTAGGAGGTTCAAACAAATGTCAGGTTGTTCGCCGCGTCACGAGACGTCGTATGGTGTAGGCGGCTTTTCGATACGCCCGGTGGTTCAAAAGTAATGCGAAAATTATTCAGTTTTTTTCAAATATCTCGGCACCCGCGCGACCTAGGAGGTTTAAACAAATGTCAGGTTATTCGCCGCGTGACGAGACGTCGTATGGTGGAAGCGGCCCTTCGATACGCCCAGTGGTTCAAAAGTAATGCAAAAATTATTCAGTTTTTTTCAAATATCTCGGCACCCGCGCGACCTAGGAGGTTCAAACAAATGTCAGGTTGTTCGCCGCGTCACGAGACGTCGTATGGTGTAAGCGGCCCTTCGATACGCCCAGTGGTTCAAAAGTAATGCAAAAATTATTCAGTTTTTTCCAAATATCTCGGCACCCGCGCGACCTAGGAGGTTTAAACAAATGTCAGGTTATTCGCCGCGTCACGAGACGTCGTATGGTGTAAGCGGCCCTTCGATACGCCCAGTAGTTCAAAAGTAATGCAAAAATTATTAAGTTTTTTTCAAATATCTCGGCACCCGCGCGACCTAGGAGGTTCAAACAAATGTCAGGTTGTTCGCCGCGTGACGAGACGTCGTATGGTGTAAGCGGCCCTTCGATACGCCCAGTGGTTCAAAAGTAATGCAAAAATTATTCAGTTTTTTTCAAATATCTCGGCACCCGCGCGACCTAGGAGGTTCAAACAAATGTCAGGTTGTTCGCCGCGTGACGAGACGTCGTATGGTGTAAGCGGCTTTTCGATACGCCCGGTGGTTCAAAAGTAATGCGAAAATTATTCAGTTTTTTTCAAATATCTCGGCACCCGCGCGACCTAGGAGGTTCAAACAAATGTCAGGTTGTTCGCCGCGTCACGAGACGTCGTATGGTGTAAGCGGCCCTTCGATACGCCCAGTGGTTCAAAAGTAATGCAAAAATTATTCAGTTTTTTCCAAATATCTCGGCACCCAAGCGACCTAGGAGGTTCAAACGAATGTCAGGTTGTTCGCCGCGTCACGAGACGTCTTATGGTGTAAGCGGCCCTTCGATACGCCCAGTGGTTCAAAAGTAATGCAAAAATTATTCAGTTTTTTCCAAATATCTCGGCACCCGCGCGACCTAGGAGGTTCAAACGAATGTCAGGTTGTTCGCCGCGTCACGAGACGTCGTATGGTGTAAGCGGCCCTTCGATACGCCCAGTAGTTCAAAAGTAATGCAAAAATTATTCAGTTTTTTCCAAATATCTCGGCACCCGCGCGACCTAGGAGGTTCAAACGAATGTCAGGTTGTTCGCCGCGTCACGAGACGTCGTATGGTGTAAGCGGCCCTTCGATACGCCCAGTGGATCAAAAGTAATGCAAAAATTATTCAGTTTTTTCCAAATATCTCGGCACCCGCGCGACCTAGGAGGTTCAAACGAATGTCAGGTTGTTCGCCGCGTCACGAGACGTCGTATGGTGTAAGCGGCCCTTCGATACGCCCAGTAGTTCAAAAGTAATGCAAAAATTATTCATTTTTTTTCAAATATCCAGGCACCCGCGCGACCTAGGAGGTTCAAACAAATGTCAGGTTGTTCGCCGAGTCACGAGACATCGTATGGTGTAAGCGGCCCTTCGAGACGCCCAGTAGTTCAAAAGTAATGCAAAAATTATTCAGTTTTTTCCAAATATCTCGGCACCCGCGCGACCTAGGAGGTTCAAACAAATGTCAGGTTGTTCGCCGCGTCGCGAGACATCGTATGGTGTAAGCGGCCCTTAGATACGCCCAGTAGTTTAAAAGTAATGCAAAATTTATTCAGTTTTTTTCAAATATCTCGGCACCCGCACGACCTAGGAGGTTCAAACAAATGTCAGGTTGTTCGCCGCGTCACGAGACGTCGTATGGTGTAAGCGGCCCTTCGATACGCCCAGTGGTTCAAAAGTAATGCAAAAATTTTTCAGTTTTTTTCAAATATCTCGGCACCCGCACGACCTAGGAGGTTCAAACAAATGTCAGGTTGTTCGCCGAGTCACGAGACATCGTATGGTGTAAGCGGCCCTTCGATACGCCCAGTAGTTCAAAAGTAATGCAAAAATTATTCAGTTTTTTTCAAATATCTCGGCACCCGCGCGACCTAGGAGGTTCAAACAAATGTCAGGTTGTTCGCCGCGTCGCGAGACATCGTATGGTGTAAGCGGCCCTTCGATACGCCCAGTAGTTTAAAAGTAATGCAAAATTTATTCAGTTTTTTTCAAATATCTCGGCACCCGCGCGACCTAGGAGGTTTAAACAAATGTCAGGTTATTCGCCGCGTCACGAGACGTCGTATGGTGTAAGCGGCCCTTCGATACGCCCAGTGGTTCAAAAGTAATGCAAAAATTATTCAGTTTTTTCCAAATATCTCGGCATCCACGCGACCTAGGAGGTTCAAACAAATGTCAGGTTGTTCGCCGCGTCACGAGACGTCGTATGGTGTAAGCGGCCCTTCGATACGCCCAGTAGTTCAAAAGTAATGCAAAAATTATTCAGTTTTTTTAAATATCTCGGCACCCGCGCGATCTAGGAGGTTCAAACAAATGTCAGGTTGTTCGCCGCGTCACGAGACGTCGTATGGTGTAAGCGGCCCTTCGATACGCCCAGTGGTTCAAAAGTAATGCAAAAATTATTCAGTTTTTTTCAAATATCTCGGCACCCGCGCGACCTAGGAGGTTCAAACAAATGTCAGGTTGTTCGCCGCGTCACGAGACGTCGTATGGTGTAAGCGGCCCTTCGATACGCCCAGTAGTTCAAAAGTAATGCAAAAATTATTCAGTTTTTTTCAAATATCTCGGCACCCGCGCGACCTAGGAGGTTCAAACAAATGTCAGGTTGTTCGCCGCGTCACGAGACGTCGTATGGTGTAAGCGGCCCTTCGATACGCCCAGTAGTTCAAAAGTAATGCAAAAATTATTCAGTTTTTTCCAAATATCTCGGCACCCGCGCGACCTAGGAGGTTCAAACGAATGTCAGGTTGTTCGCCGCGTCACGAGACGTCGTATGGTGTAAGCGGCCCTTCGATACGCCCAGTGGTTCAAAAGTAATGCAAAAATTATTCAGTTTTTTTCAAATATCTCGGCACCCGCGCGACCTAGGAGGTTCAAACAAATGTCAGGTTGTTCGCCGCGTCACGAGACGTCGTATGTTGTAAGCGGCCCTTCGATACGCCCAGTGGTTCAAAAGTAATGCAAAAATTATTCAGTTTTTTTCAAATATCTCGGCACCCGCGCGACCTAGGAGGTTCAAACAAATGTCAGGTTGTTCGCCGCGTCACGAGACGTCGTATGGTGTAAGCGGCCCTTTGATACGCCCAGTAGTTCAAAAGTAATGCAAAAATTATTCAGTTTTTTCCAAATATCTCGGCACCCGCGCGACCTAGGAGGTTCAAACAAATGTCAGGTTGTTCGCCGCGTCACGAGACGTCGTATGGTGTAAGCGGCCCTTCGATACGCCCAGTGGTTCAAAAGTAATGCAAAAATTATTCCGTTTTTTTCAAATATCTCGGCACCCGCGCGACCTAGGAGGTTCAAACAAATGTCAGGTTGTTCGCCGCGTCACGAGACGTCGTATGGTGTAAGCGGCCCTTCGATACGCCCAGTGGTTCAAAAGTAATGCAAAAAGTATTCAGTTTTTTTCAAATATCTCGGCACCCGCGCGACCTAGGAGGTTCAAACAAATGTCAGGTTGTTCGCCGCGTCACGAGACGTCGTATGGTGTAAGCGGCCCTTCGATACGCCCAGTAGTTCAAAAGTAATGCAAAAATTATTCAGTTTTTTTCAAATATCTCGGCACCCGCGCGACCTAGGAGGTTCAAACAAATGTCAGGTTGTTCGCCGCGTGACGAGACGTCGTATGGTGTAAGCGGCCCTTCGATACGCCCAGTGGTTCAAAAGTAATGAAAAAATTATTCAGTTTTTTTCAAATATCTCGGCACCCGCGCGACCTAGGAGGTTCAAACAAATGTCAGGTTGTTCGCCGCGTCACGAGACGTCGTATGGTGTAAGCGGCCCTTCGATACGCCCAGTGGTTCAAAAGTAATGCAAAAATTATTCAGTTTTTTTCAAATATCTCGGCAGCCGCGCGACCTAGGAGGTTCAAACAAATGTCAGGTTGTTCGCCGCGTCGCGAGACATCGTATGGTGTAAGCGGCCCTTCGATACGCCCAGTGGTTCAAAAGTAATGCAAAAATTATTCAGTTTTTTTCAAATATCTCGGCACCCGCGCGACCTAGGAGGTTCAAACAAATGTCAGGTTATTCGCCGCGTGACGAGACGTCGTATGGTGTAAGCGGCCCTTCGATACGCCCAGTGGTTCAAAAGTAATGCAAAAATTATTCAGTTTTTTTCAAATATCTCGGCACCCGCGCGACCTAGGAGGTTCAAACAAATGTCAGGTTGTTCGCCGCGTCACGAGACGTCGTATGGTGTAGGCGGCTTTTCGATACGCCCGGTGGTTCAAAAGTAATGCGAAAATTATTCAGTTTTTTTCAAATATCTCGGCACCCGCGCGACCTAGGAGGTTCAAACAAATGTCAGGTTATTCGCCGCGTGACGAGACGTCGTATGGTGGAAGCGGCCCTTCGATACGCCCAGTGGTTCAAAAGTAATGCAAAAATTATTCAGTTTTTTTCAAATATCTCGGCACCCGCGCGACCTAGGAGGTTCAAACAAATGTCAGGTTGTTCGCCGCGTCACGAGACGTCGTATGGTGTAAGCGGCCCTTTGATACGCCCAGTGGTTCAAAAGTAATGCAAAAATTATTCAGTTTTTTCCAAATATCTCGGCACCCAAGCGACCTAGGAGGTTCAAACGAATGTCAGGTTGTTCGCCGCGTCACGAGACGTCTTATGGTGTAAGCGGCCCTTCGATACGCCCAGTGGTTCAAAAGTAATGCAAAAATTATTCAGTTTTTTCCAAATATCTCGGCACCCGCGCGACCTAGGAGGTTCAAACGAATGTCAGGTTGTTCGCCGCGTCACGAGACGTCGTATGGTGTAAGCGGCCCTTCGATACGCTCAGTGGATCAAAAGTAATGCAAAAATTATTCAGTTTTTTCCAAATATCTCGGCACCCGCGCGACCTAGGAGGTTCAAACGAATGTCAGGTTGTTCGCCGCGTCACGAGACGTCGTATGGTGTAAGCGGCCCTACGATACGCCCAGTAGTTCAAAAGTAATGCAAAAATTATTCATTTTTTTTCAAATATCCAGGCACCCGCGCGACCTAGGAGGTTCAAACAAATGTCAGGTTGTTCGCCGTGTCACGAGACATCGTATGGTGTAAGCGGCCCTTCGATACGCCCAGTAGTTCAAAAGTAATGCAAAAATTATTCAGTTTTTTTCAAATATCTCGGCACCCGCGCGACCTAGGAGGTTTAAACAAATGTCAGGTTATTCGCCGCGTGACGAGACGTCGTATGGTGTAAGCGGCCCTTCAATACGCCCAGTAGTTCAAAAGTAATGCAAAAATTATTCAGTTTTTTTCAAATATCTCGGCACCCGCGCGACCTAGGAGGTTCAAACAAATGTCAGTTTGTTCGCCGCGTCACGAGACGTCGTATGGTGTAAGCGGCCCTTCGATACGCCCGGTGGTTCAAAAGTAATGCGAAAATTATTCATTTTTTTTTAAATATCTCGGCACCCGCGCGACCTAGGAGGTTCAAACAAATGTCAGGTTGTTCGCCGCGTCACGAGACGTCGTATGGTGTAAGCGGCCCTTCGATACGCCCAGTGGTTCAAAAGTAATGCAAAAATTATTCAGTTTTTTTCAAATATCTCGGCACCCGCGCGACCTAGGAGGTTCGAACAAATGTCAGGTTGTTCGCCGCGTCACGAGACGTCGTATGGTGTAAGCGGCCCTTCGATACGCCCAGTAGTTCAAAAGTAATGCAAAAATTATTCAGTTTTTTTCAAATATCTCGGCACCCGCGCGACCTAGGAGGTTCAAACAAATGTCAGGTTGTTCGCCGCGTCACGAGACGTCGTATGGTGTAAGCGGCCCTTCGATACGCCCAGTAGTTCAAAAGTAATGCAAAAATTATTCATTTTTTTTCAAATATCCAGGCACCCGCGCGACCTAGGAGGTTCAAACAAATGTCAGGTTGTTCGCCGTGTCACGAGACATCGTATGGTGTAAGCGGCCCTTCGATACGCCCAGTAGTTCAAAAGTAATGCAAAAATTATTCAGTTTTTTTCAAATATCTCGGCACCCGCGCGACCTAGGAGGTTCAAACAAATGTCAGTTTGTTCGCCGCGTCACGAGACGTCGTATGGTGTAAGCGGCCCTTCGATACGCCCAGTGGTTCAAAAGTAATGCGAAAATTATTCAGTTTTTTTTAAATATCTCGGCACCCGCGCGACCTAGGAGGTTCAAACAAATGTCAGGTTGTTCGCCGCGTCACGAGACGTCGTATGGTGTAAGCGGCCCTTCGATACGCCCAGTGGTTCAAAAGTAATGCAAAAATTATTCAGTTTTTTTCAAATATCTCGGCACCCGCGCGACCTAGGAGGTTCAAACAAATGTCAGGTTGTTCGCCGCGTCACGAGACGTCGTATGGTGTAAGCGGCCCTTCGATACGCCCAGTAGTTCAAAAGTAATGCAAAAATTATTCAGTTTTTTTCAAATATCTCGGCACCCGCGCGACCTAGGAGGTTCAAACAAATGTCAGGTTGTTCGCCGCGTCGCGAGACGTCGTATGGTGTAAGCGGCCCTTCGATACGCCCAGTAGTTCAAAAGTAATGCAAAAATTATTCAGTTTTTTCCAAATATCTCGGCACCCGCGCGACCTAGGAGGTTCAAACGAATGTCAGGTTGTTCGCCGCGTCACAAGACGTCGTATGGTGTAAGCGGCCCTTCGATACGCCCAGTGGTTCAAAAGTAATACAAAAATTATTCAGTTTTTTTCAAATATCTCGGCACCCGCGCGACCTAGGAGGTTCAAACAAATGTCAGGTTGTTCGCCGCGTCACGAAACGTCGTATGGTGTAAGCGGCCCTTCGATACGCCCAGTAGTTCAAAAGTAATGCAAAAATTATTCAGTTTTTTCCAAATATCTCGGCACCCGCGCGACCTAGGAGGTTCAAACAAATGTCAGGTTGTTCGCCGCGTCACGAGACGTCGTATGGTGTAAGCGGCCCTTCGATACGCCCAGTGGTTCAAAAGTAATGCAAAAATTAATCCGTTTTTTTCAAATATCTCGGCACCCGCGCGACCTAGGAGGTTCAAACAAATGTCAGGTTGTTCGCCGCGTCACGAGACGTCGTATGGTGTAAGCGGCCCTTCGATACGCCCAGTGGTTCAAAAGTAATGCAAAAATTATTCAGTTTTTTTCAAATATCTCGGCACCCGCGCGACCTAGGAGGTTCAAACAAATGTCAGGTTGTTCGCCGCGTCGCGAGACATCGTATGGTGTAAGCGGCCCTTCGATACGCCCAGTAGTTCAAAAGTAATGCAAAAATTATTCAGTTTTTTCCAAATATCTCGGCACCCGCGCGACCTAGGAGGTTTAAACAAATGTCAGGTTATTCGCCGCGTGACGAGACGTCGTATGGTGTAAGCGGCCCTTCGATACGCCCAGTGGTTCAAAAGTAATGCGAAAATTATTCAGTTTTTTTTAAATATCTCGGCACCCGCGCGACCTAGGAGGTTCAAACAAATGTCACGTTGTTCGCCGCGTCACGAGACGTCGTATGGTGTAAGCGGCCCTTCGATACGCCCAGTAGTTCAAAAGTAATGCAAAAATTATTCAGTTTTTTTCAAATATCTCGGCACCCGCGCGACCTAGGAGGTTCAAACAAATGTCAGGTTGTTCGCCGCGTGACGAGACGTCGTATGGTGTAAGCGGCCCTTCGATACGCCCAGTGGTTCAAAAGTAATGCAAAAATTATTCAGTTTTTTTCAAATATCTCGGCACCCGCGCGACCTAGGAGGTTCAAACAAATGTCAGGTTGTTCGCCGCGTGACGAGACGTCGTATGGTGTAAGCGGCTTTTCGATACGCCCGGTGGTTCAAAAGAAATGCGAAAATTATTCAGTTTTTTTTAAATATCTCGGCACCCGCGCGACCTAGGAGGTTCAAACAAATGTCAGGTTGTTCGCCGCGTCACGAGACGTCGTATGGTGTAAGCGGCCCTTCGATACGCCCAGTAGTTCAAAAGTAATGCAAAAATTATTCAGTTTTTTCCAAATATCTCGGCACCCGCGCGACCTAGGAGGTTCAAACGAATGTCAGGTTGTTCGCCGCGTCACGAGACGTCGTATGGTGTAAGCGGCCCTTCGATACGCCCAGTGGATCAAAAGTAATGCAAGAATTATTCAGTTTTTTCCAAATATCTCGGCACCCGCGCGACCTAGGAGGTTCAAACGAATGTCAGGTTGTTCGCCGCGTCACGAGACGTCGTATGGTGTAAGCGGCCCTTCGATACGCCCAGTAGTTAAAAAGTAATGCAAAAATTATTAATTTTTTTTCAAATATCCAGGCACCCGCGCGACCTAGGAGGTTCAAACAAATGTCAGGTTGTTCGCCGAGTCACGAGACATCGTATGGTGTAAGCGGCCCTTCGATACGCCCAGTAGTTCAAAAGTAATGCAAAAATTATTCAGTTTTTTCCAAATATCTCGGCACCCGCGAGACCTAGGAGGTTCAAACGAATGTCAGGTTGTTCGCCGTGTCACGAGACGTGGTATGGTGTAAGCGGCCCTTTGATACGCCCAGTAGTTCAAAAGTAATGCAAAAATTATTCAGTTTTTTCCAAATATCTCGGCACCCGCGCGACCTAGGAGGTTCAAACAAATGTCAGGTTGTTCGCCGCGTCACGAGACGTCGTATGGTGTAAGCGGCCCTTCGATACGCCCAGTGGATCAAAAGTAATGCAAAAATTATTCAGTTTTTTCCAAATATCTCGGCACCCGCGCGACCTAGGAGGTTCAAACGAATGTCAGGTTGTTCGCCGCGTCACGAGACGTCGTATGGTGTAAGCGGCCCTTCGATACGCCCAGTAGTTCAAAAGTAATGCAAAAATTATTAATTTTTTTTCAAATATCCAGGCACCCGCGCGACCTAGGAGGTTCAAACAAATGTCAGGTTGTTCGCCGAGTCACGAGACATCGTATGGTGTAAGCGGCCCTTCGATACGCCCAGTAGTTTAAAAGTAATGCAAAAATTATTCAGTTTTTTCCAAATATCTCGGCACCCGCGCGACCTAGGAGGTTCAAACAAATGTCAGGTTGTTCGCCGCGTCACGAGACGTCGTATGGTGTAAGCGGCCCTTCGATACGCCCAGTGGTTCAAAAGTAATGCAAAAATTATTCAGTTTTTTCCAAATATCTCGGCACCCAAGCGACCTAGGAGGTTCAAACGAATGTCAGGTTGTTCGCCGCGTCACGAGACGTCTTATGGTGTAAGCGGCCCTTCGATACGCCCAGTGGTTCAAAAGTAATGCAAAAATTATTCAGTTTTTTCCAAATATCTTGGCACCCGCGCGACCTAGGAGGTTCAAACGAATGTCAGGTTGTTCGCCGCGTCACGAGACGTCGTATGGTGTAAGCGGCCCTTCGATACGCCCAGTAGTTCAAAAGTAATGCAAAAATTATTCAGTTTTTTCCAAATATCTCGGCACCCGCGCGACCTAGGAGGTTCAAACGAATGTCAGGTTGTTCGCCGCGTCACGAGACGTCGTATGGTGTAAGCGGCCCTTCGATACGCCCAGTGGATCAAAAGTAATGCAAAAATTATTCAGTTTTTTCCAAATATCTCGGCACCCGCGCGACCTAGGAGGTTCAAACGAATGTCAGGTTGTTCGCCGCGTCACGAGACGTCGTATGGTGTAAGCGGCCCTTCGATACGCCCAGTAGTTCAAAAGTAATGCAAAAATTATTAATTTTTTTTCAAATATCCAGGCACCCGCGCGACCTAGGAGGTTCAAACAAATGTCAGGTTGTTCGCCGAGTCACGAGACATCGTATGGTGTAAGCGGCCCTTCGATACGCCCAGTAGTTCAAAAGTAATGCAAAAATTATTCAGTTTTTTCCAAATATCTCGGCACCCGCGCGACCTAGGAGGTTCAAACAAATGTCAGGTTGTTCGCCGCGTCGCGAGACATCGTATGGTGTAAGCGGCCCTTCGATACGCCCAGTGGTTCAAAAGTAATGCAAACATTATTCAGTTTTTTTCAAATATCTCGGCACCCGCGCGACCTAGGAGGTTCAAACAAATGTCAGGTTGTTCGCCGCGTCACGAGACGTCGTATGGTGTAAGCGGCCCTTCGATACGCCCAGTAGTTCAAAAGTAATGCAAAAATTATTCAGTTTTTTCCAAATATCTCGGCACCCGCGCGACCTAGGAGGTTCAAACAAATGTCAGGTTGTTCGCCGAGTCACGAGACATCGTATGGTGTAAGCGGCCCTTCGATACGCCCAGTAGTTCAAAAGTAATGCAAAAATTATTCAGTTTTTTTCAAATATCTCGGCACCCGCGCGACCTAGGAGTTCAAACAAATGTCAGGTTGTTCGCCGCGTCGCGAGACATCGTATGGTGTAAGCGGCCCTTCGATAGGCCCAGTAGTTTAAAAGTAATGCAAAATTTATTCAGTTTTTTTCAAATATCTCGGCACCCGCGCGACCTAGGAGGTTTAAACAAATGTCAGGTTATTCGCCGCGTCACGAGACGTCGTATGGTGTAAGCGGCCCTTCGATACGCCCAGTGGTTCAAAAGTAATGCAAAAATTATTCAGTTTTTTTCAAATATCTCGGCACCCACGCGACCTAGGAGGTTCAAACAAATGTCAGGTTGTTCGCCGCGTCACGAGACGTCGTATGGTGTAAACGGCCCTTCGATACGCCCAGTAGTTCAAAAGTAATGCGAAAATTATTCAGTTTTTTTTAAATATCTCGGCACCCGCGCGACCTAGGAGGTTCAAACAAATGTCAGGTTGTTCGCCGCGTCACGAGACGTCGTATGGTGTAAGCGGCCCTTCGATACGCCCAGTAGTTCAAAAGTAATGCAAAAATTATTCAGTTTTTTCCAAATATCTCGGCACCCGCGCGACCTAGGAGGTTCAAACGAATGTCAGGTTGTTCGCCGCGTCACGAGACGTCGTATGGTGTATGCGGCCCTTCGATACGCCCGGTGGTTCAAAAGTAATGCAAAAATTATTCAGTTTTTTTCAAATATCTCGGCACCCGCGCGACCTAGGAGGTTCAAACAAATGTCAGGTTGTTCGCCGCGTCACGAGACGTCGTATGGTGTAAGCGGCCCTTCGATACGCCCAGTGGTTCAAAAGTAATGCAAAAATTATTCAGTTTTTTTCAAATATCTCGGCACCCGCGCGACCTAGGAGGTTCAAACAAATGTCAGGTTGTTCGCCGCGTCACGAGACGTCGTATGGTGTAAGCGGCCCTTCGATACGCCCAGTAGTTCAAAAGTAATGCAAAAATTATTCAGTTTTTTCCAAATATCTCGGCACCCGCGCGACCTAGGAGGTTCAAACAAATGTCAGGTTGTTCGCCGCGTCACGAGACGTCGTATGGTGTAAGCGGCCCTTCGATACGCCCAGTGGTTCAAAAGTAATGCAAAAATTATTCAGTTTTTTTCAAATATCTCGGCACCCGCGCGACCTAGGAGGTTCAAACAAATGTCAGGTTGTTCGCCGCGTCGCGAGACATCGTATGGTGTAAGCGGCCCTTCGATACGCCCAGTAGTTCAAAAGTAATGCAAAAATTATTCAGTTTTTTCCAAATATCTCGGCACCCGCGCGACCTAGGAGGTTTAAACAAATGTCAGGTTATTCGCCGCGTGACGAGACGTCGTATGGTGTAAGCGGCCCTTCGATACGCCCAGTGGTTCAAAAGTAATGCAAAAATTATTCAGTTTTTTTCAAATATCTCGGCACCCGCGCGACCTAGGAGGTTCAAACAAATGTCAGGTTGTTCGCCGCGTCACGAGACGTCGTATGGTGTAAGCGGCTTTTCGATACGCCCGGTGGTTCAAAAGTAATGCGAAAATTATTCAGTTTTTTTTAAATATCTCGGCGCCCGCGCGACCTAGGAGGTTCAAACAAATGTCAGGTTGTTCGCCGCGTCACGAGACGTCGTATGGTGTAAGCGGCCCTTCGATACGCCCAGTAGTTCAAAAGTAATGCAAAAATTATTCAGTTTTTTTCAAATATCTCGGCACCCGCGCGACCTAGGAGGTTCAAACAAATGTCAGGTTGTTCGCCGCGTGACGAGACGTCGTATGGTGTAAGCGGCCCTTCGATACGCCCAGTAGTTCAAAAGTAATGCAAAAATTATTCAGTTTTTTTCAAATATCTCGGCACCCGCGCGACCTAGGAGGTTCAAACAAATGTCAGGTTGTTCGCCGCGTGACGAGACGTCGTATGGTGTAAGCGGCCCTTCGATACGCCCAGTGGTTCAAAAGTAATGCAAAAATTATTCAGTTTTTTTCAAATATCTCGGCACCCGCGCGACCTAGGAGGTTCAAACAAATGTCAGGTTGTTCGCCGCGTCGCGAGACATCGTATGGTGTAAGCGGCCCTTCGATACGCCCAGTGGTTCAAAAGTAATGCAAAAATTATTCAGTTTTTTTCAAATATCTCGGCACCCGCGCGACCTAGGAGGTTCAAACAAATGTCAGGTTATTCGCCGCGTGACGAGACGTCGTATGGTGTAAGCGGCCCTTCGATACGCCCAGTGGTTCAAAAGTAATGCAAAAATTATTCAGTTTTTTTCAAATATCTCGGCACCCGCGCGACCTAGGAGGTTCAAACAAATGTCAGGTTGTTCGCCGCGTCACGAGACGTCGTATGGTGTAGGCGGCTTTTCGATACGCCCGGTGGTTCAAAAGTAATGCGAAAATTATTCAGTTTTTTTCAAATATCTCGGCACCCGCGCGACCTAGGAGGTTTAAACAAATGTCAGGTTATTCGGCGCGTGACGAGACGTCGTATGGTGTAAGCGGCCCTTTGATACGCCCAGTGGTTCAAAAGTAATGCAAAAATTATTCAGTTTTTTTCAAATATCTCGGCACCCGCGCGACCTAGGAGGTTCAAACAAATGACAGGTTGTTCGCCGCGTCACGAGACGTCGTATGGTGTAAGCGGCCCTTCGATACGCCCAGTGGTTCAAAAGTAATGCAAAAATTATTCAGTTTTTTCCAAATATCTCGGCACCCAAGCTACCTAGGAGGTTCAAACGAATGTCAGGTTGTTCGCCGCGTCACGAGACGTCTTATGGTGTAAGCGGCCCTTCGATACGCCCAGTGGTTCAAAAGTAATGCAAAAATTATTCAGTTTTTTCCAAATATCTCGGCACCCGCGCGACTTAGGAGGTTCAAACGAATGTCAGGTTGTTCGCCGCGTCACGAGACGTCGTATGGTGTAAGCGGCCCTTCGATACGCTCAGTGGATCAAAAGTAATGCAAAAATTATTCAGTTTTTTCCAAATATCTCGGCACCCGCGCGACCTAGGAGGTTCAAACGAATGTCAGGTTGTTCGCCGCGTCACGAGACGTCGTATGGTGTAAGCGGCCCTTCGATACGCCCAGTAGTTCAAAAGTAATGCAAAAATTATTCATTTTTTTTCAAATATCCAGGCACCCGCGCGACCTAGGAGGTTCAAACAAATGTTAGGTTGTTCGCCGAGTCACGAGACATCGTATGGTGTAAGCGGCCCTTCGATACGCCCAGTAGTTCAAAAGTAATGCAAAAATTATTCAGTTTTTTTCAAATATCTCGGCACCCGCGCGACCTAGGAGGTTCAAACAAATGTCAGGTTGTTCGTCGCGTCGCGAGACATCGTATGGTGTAAGCGGCCCTTCGATACGCCCAGTGGTTCAAAAGTAATGCAAAAATTATTCAGTTTTTTTCAAATATCTCGGCACCCGCGCGACCTAGGAGGTTTAAACAAATGTCAGGTTATTCGCCGCGTGACGAGACGTCGTTTGGTGTAAGCGGCCCTTCGATACGCCCAGTGGTTCAAAAGTAATGCAAAAATTATTCAGTTTTTTTCAAATATCTCGGCACCCAAGCGACCTAGGAGGTTTAAACAAATGTCAGGTTATTCGCCGCGTGACGAGACGTCGTATGGTGTAAGCGGCCCTTCGATACGCCCAGTGGTTCAAAAGTAATGCAAAAATTATTCATTTTTTTTCAAATATCCAGGCACCCGCGCGACCTAGGAGGTTCGAACAAATGTCAGGTTGTTCGCCGAGTCACGAGACATCGTATGGTGTAAGCGGCCCTTCGATACGCCCAGTAGTTCAAAAGTAATGCGAAAATTATTCAGTTTTTTTCAAATATCTCGGCACCCGCGCGACCTAGGAGGTTCAAACAAATGTCAGGTTGTTCGCCGCGTCGCGAGACATCGTATGGTGTAAGCGGCCCTTCGATACGCCCAGTAGTTCAAAAGTAATGCAAAAATTATTCAGTTTTTTTCAAATATCTCGGCACCCGCGCGACTTAGGAGGTTTAAACAAATGTCAGGTTATTCGCCGCGTGACGAGACGTCGTATGGTGTAAGCGGCCCTTCGATACGCCCAGTGGTTCAAAAGTAATGAAAAAATTATTCAGTTTTTTCCAAATATCTCGGCACCCGCGCGACCTAGGAGGTTCAAACAAATGTCAGGTTATTCGCCGCGTGACGAGACGTCGTATGGTGTAAGCGGCCCTTCGATACGCCCAGTGGTTCAAAAGTAATGCAAAAATTATTCAGTTTTTTTCAAATATCTCGGCACCCGCGCGACCTAGGAGGTTCAAACAAATGTCAGGTTGTTCGCCGCGTCACGAGACGTCGTATGGTGTAGGCGGCTTTTCGATACGCCCGGTGGTTCAAAAGTAATGCGAAAATTATTCAGTTTTTTTCAAATATCTCGGCACCCGCGCGACCTAGGAGGTTCAAACAAATGTCAGGTTGTTCGCCGCGTCACGAGACGTCGTATGGTGTAAGCGGCCCTTCGATACGCCCAGTAGTTCAAAAGTAATGCAAAAATTATTCAGTTTTTTTCAAATATCTCGGCACCCGCGCGACCTAGGAGGTTCAAACAAATGTCAGGTTGTTCGCCGCGTGACGAGACGTCGTATGGTGTAAGCGGCCCTTCGATACGCCCAGTGGTTCAAAAGTAATGCAAAAATTATTCAGTTTTTTTCAAATATCTCGGCACCCGCGCGACCTAGGAGGTTCAAACAAATGTCAGGTTGTTCGCCGCGTCGCGAGACATCGTATGGTGTAAGCGGCCCTTCGATACACCCAGTGGTTCAAAAGTAATGCAAAAATTATTCAGTTTTTTTCAAATATCTCGGCACCCGCGCGACCTAGGAGGTTCAAACAAATGTCAGGTTATTCGCCGCGTGACGAGACGTCGTATGGTGTAAGCGGCCCTTCGATACGCCCAGTGGTTCAAAAGTAATGCAAAAATTATTCAGTTTTTTTCAAATATCTCGGCACCCACGCGACCTAGGAGGTTCAAACAAATGTCAGGTTGTTCGCCGCGTCACGAGACGTCGTATGGTGTAAGCGGCCCTTCGATACGCCCAGTAGTTCAAAAGTAATGCGAAAATTATTCAGTTTTTTTTAAATATCTCGGCACCCGCGCGACCTAGGAGGTTCAAACAAATGTCAGGTTGTTCGCCGCGTCACGAGACGTCGTATGGTGTAAGCGGCCCTTCGATACGCCCAGTAGTTCAAAAGTAATGCAAAAATTATTCAGTTTTTTTCAAATATCTCGGCACCCGCGCGACCTAGGAGGTTCAAACAAATGTCAGGTTGTTCGCCGCGTCACGAGACGTCGTATGGTGTAAGCGGCCCTTCGATACGCCCAGTTGTTCAAAAGTAATGCAAAAATTATTCAGTTTTTTTCAAATATCTCGGCACCCGCGCGACCTAGGAGGTTCAAACAAATGTCAGGTTGTTCGCCGCGTCACGAGACGTCGTATGGTGTAAGCGGCCCTTCGATACGCCCAGTAGTTCAAAAGTAATGCAAAAATTATTCAGTTTTTTCCACATATCTCGGCACCCGCGCGACCTAGGAGGTTCAAACGAATGTCAGGTTGTTCGCCGCGTCACGAGACGTCGTATGGTGTAAGCGGCCCTTCGATACGCCCAGTGGTTCAAAAGTAATGCAAAAATTATTCAGTTTTTTTCAAATATCTCGGCACCCGCGCGACCTAGGAGGTTCAAACAAATGTCAGGTTGTTCGCCGCGTCACGAGACGTCGTATGGTGTAAGCGGCCCTTCGATACGCCCAGTGGTTCAAAAGTAATGCAAAAATTATTCAGTTTTTTTCAAATATCTCGGCACCCGCGCGACCTAGGAGGTTCAAACAAATGTCAAGTTGTTCGCCGCGTCACGAGACGTCGTATGGTGTAAGCGGCCCTTCGATACGCCCAGTAGTTCAAAAGTAATGCAAAAATTATTCAGTTTTTTCCAAATATCTCGGCACCCGCGCGACCTAGGAGGTTCAAACAAATGTCAGGTTGTTCGCCGCGTCACGAGACGTCGTATGGTGTAAGCGGCCCTTCGATACGCCCAGTGGTTCAAAAGTCATGCAAAAATTATTCAGTTTTTTTCAAATATCTCGGCACCCGCGCGACCTAGGAGGTTCAAACAAATGTCAGGTTGTTCGCCGCGTCGCGAGACATCGTATGGTGTAAGCGGCCCTTCGATACGCCCAGTAGTTCAAAAGTAATGCAAAAATTATTCAGTTTTTTCCAAATATCTCGGCACCCGCGCGACCTAGGAGGTTCAAACAAATGTCAGGTTATTCGCCGCGTGACGAGACGTCGTATGGTGTAAGCGGCTTTTCGATACGCCCGGTGGTTCAAAAGTAATGCGAAAATTATTCAGTTTTTTTCAAATATCTCGGCACCCGCGCGACCTAGGAGGTTCAAACAAATGTCAGGTTGTTCGCCGCGTCACGAGACGTCGTATGGTGTAAGCGGCCCTTCGATACGCCCAGTAGTTCAAAAGTAATGCAAAAATTATTCAGTTTTTTTCAAATATCTCGGCACCCGCGCGACCTAGGAGGTTCAAACAAATGTCAGGTTGTTCGCCGCGTGACGAGACGTCGTATGGTGTAAGCGGCCCTTCGATACGCCCAGTGGTTCAAAAGTAATGCAAAAATTATTCAGTTTTTTTCAAATATCTCGGCACCCGCGCGACCTAGGAGGTTCAAACAAATGTCAGGTTGTTCGCCGCGTCGCGAGACATCGTATGGTGTAAGCGGCCCTTCGATACACCCAGTGGTTCAAAAGTAATGCAAAAATTATTCAGTTTTTTTCAAATATCTCGGCACCCGCGCGACCTAGGAGGTTCAAACAAATGTCAGGTTATTCGCCGCGTGACGAGACGTCGTATGGTGTAAGCGGCCCTTCGATACGCCCAGTGGTTCAAAAGTAATGCAAAAATTATTCAGTTTTTTTCAAATATCTCGGCACCCACGCGACCTAGGAGGTTCAAACAAATGTCAGGTTGTTCGCCGCGTCACGAGACGTCGTATGGTGTAAGCGGCCCTTCGATACGCCCAGTAGTTCAAAAGTAATGCGAAAATTATTCAGTTTTTTTTAAATATCTCGGCACCCGCGCGACCTAGGAGGTTCAAACAAATGTCAGGTTGTTCGCCGCGTCACGAGACGTCGTATGGTGTAAGCGGCCCTTCGATACGCCCAGTAGTTCAAAAGTAATGCAAAAATTATTCAGTTTTTTTCAAATATCTCGGCACCCGCGCGACCTAGGAGGTTCAAACAAATGTCAGGTTGTTCGCCGCGTCACGAGACGTCGTATGGTGTAAGCGGCCCTTCGATACGCCCAGTTGTTCAAAAGTAATGCAAAAATTATTCAGTTTTTTTCAAATATCTCGGCACCCGCGCGACCTAGGAGGTTCAAACAAATGTCAGGTTGTTCGCCGCGTCACGAGACGTCGTATGGTGTAAGCGGCCCTTCGATACGCCCAGTAGTTCAAAAGTAATGCAAAAATTATTCAGTTTTTTCCACATATCTCGGCACCCGCGCGACCTAGGAGGTTCAAACGAATGTCAGGTTGTTCGCCGCGTCACGAGACGTCGTATGGTGTAAGCGGCCCTTCGATACGCCCAGTGGTTCAAAAGTAATGCAAAAATTATTCAGTTTTTTTCAAATATCTCGGCACCCGCGCGACCTAGGAGGTTCAAACAAATGTCAGGTTGTTCGCCGCGTCACGAGACGTCGTATGGTGTAAGCGGCCCTTCGATACGCCCAGTGGTTCAAAAGTAATGCAAAAATTATTCAGTTTTTTTCAAATATCTCGGCACCCGCGCGACCTAGGAGGTTCAAACAAATGTCAAGTTGTTCGCCGCGTCACGAGACGTCGTATGGTGTAAGCGGCCCTTCGATACGCCCAGTAGTTCAAAAGTCATGCAAAAATTATTCAGTTTTTTTCAAATATCTCGGCACCCGCGCGACCTAGGAGGTTCAAACAAATGTCAGGTTGTTCGCCGCGTCGCGAGACATCGTATGGTGTAAGCGGCCCTTCGATACGCCCAGTAGTTCAAAAGTAATGCAAAAATTATTCAGATTTTTCCAAATATCTCGGCACCCGCGCGACCTAGGAGGTTCAAACAAATGTCAGGTTATTCGCCGCGTGACGAGACGTCGTATGGTGTAAGCGGCCCTTCGATACGCCCAGTGGTTCAAAAGTAATGCAAAAATTATTTAGTTTTTTTCAAATATCTCGGCACCCGCGCGACCTAGGAGGTTCAAACAAATGTCAGGTTGTTCGCCGCGTCACGAGACGTCGTATGGTGTAGGCGGCTTTTCGATACGCCCGGTGGTTCAAAAGTAATGCGAAAATTATTCAGTTTTTTTCAAATATCTCGGCACCCGCGCGACCTAGGAGGTTTAAACAAATGTCAGGTTATTCGGCGCGTGACGAGACGTCGTATGGTGTAAGCGGCCCTTCGATACGCCCAGTGGTTCAAAAGTAATGCAAAAATTATTCAGTTTTTTTCAAATATCTCGGCACCCGCGCGACCTAGGAGGTTCAAACTAATGTCAGGTTGTTCGCCGCGTCACGAGACGTCGTATGGTGTAAGCGGCCCTTCGATACGCCCAGTGGTTCAAAAGTAATGCAAAAATTATTCAGTTTTTTCCAAATATCTCGGCACCCAAGCGACCTAGGAGGTTCAAACGAATGTCAGGTTGTTCGCCGCGTCACGAGACGTCTTATGGTGTAAGCGGCCCTTCGATACGCCCAGTGGTTCAAAAGTAATGCAAAAATTATTCAGTTTTTTCCAAATATCTCGGCACCCGCGCGACTTAGGAGGTTCAAACGAATGTCAGGTTGTTCGCCGCGTCACGAGACGTCGTATGGTGTAAGCGGCCCTTCGATACGCTCAGTGGATCAAAAGTAATGCAAAAATTATTCAGTTTTTTCCAAATATCTCGGCACCCGCGCGACCTAGGAGGTTCAAACGAATGTCAGGTTGTTCGCCGCGTCACGAGACGTCGTATGGTGTAAGCGGCCCTTCGATTCGCCCAGTAGTTCAAAAGTAATGCAAAAATTATTCATTTTTTTTCAAATATCCAGGCACCCGCGCGACCTAGGAGGTTCAAACAAATGTTAGGTTGTTCGCCGAGTCACGAGACATCGTATGGTGTAAGCGGCCCTTCGATACGCCCAGTAGTTCAAAAGTAATGCAAAAATTATTCAGTTTTTTTCAAATATCTCGGCACCTGCGCGACCTAGGAGGTTCAAACAAATGTCAGGTTGTTCGCCGCGTCACGAGACATCGTATGGTGTAAGCGGCCCTTCGATACGCCCAGTAGTTTAAAAGTAATGCAAAAATTATTCAGTTTTTTTCAAATATCTCGGCACCCGCGCGACCTAGGAGGTTTAAACAAATGTCAGGTTATTCGCCGCGTGACGAGACGTCGTTTAGTGTAAGCGGCCCTTCGATACGCCCAGTGGTTCAAAAGTAATGCATAAATTATTCAGTTTTTTCCAAATATCTCGGCACCCAAGCGACCTAGGAGGTTCAAACGAATGTCAGGTTGTTCGCCGCGTCACGAGACGTCTTATGGTGTAAGCGGCCCTTCGATACGCCCAGTGGTTCAAAAGTAATGCAAAAATTATTCAGTTTTTTCCAAATATCTCGGCACCCGCGCGACCTAGGAGGTTTAAACAAATGTCAGGTTATTCGCCGCGTGACGAGACGTCGTATGGTGTAAGCGGCCCTTCGATACGCCCAGTGGTTCAAAAGTAATGCAAAAATTATTCAGTTTTTTTCAAATATCTCGGCACCCGCGCGACCTAGGAGGTTCAAACAAATGTCAGGTTGTTCGCCGCGTCACGAGACGTCGTATGGTGTAAGCGGCTTTTCGATACGCCCGGTGGTTCAAAAGTAATGCGAAAATTATTCAGTTTTTTTTAAATATCTCGGCGCCCGCGCGACCTAGGAGGTTCAAACAAATGTCAGGTTGTTCGCCGCGTCACGAGACGTCGTATGGTGTAAGCGGCCCTTCGATACGCCCAGTAGTTCAAAAGTAATGCAAAATTTATTCAGTTTTTTTCAAATATCTCGGCACCCGCGCGACCTAGGAGGTTCAAACAAATGTCAGGTTGTTCGCCGCGTGACGAGACGTCGTATGGTGTAAGCGGCCCTTCGATACGCCCAGTGGTTCAAAAGTAATGCAAAAATTATTCAGTTTTTTTCAAATATCTCGGCACCCGCGCGACCTAGGAGGTTCAAACAAATGTCAGGTTGTTCGCCGCGTCGCGAGACATCGTATGGTGTAAGCGGCCCTTCGATACGCCCAGTGGTTCAAAAATAATGCAAAAATTATTCAGTTTTTTTCAAATATCTCGGCACCCGCGCGACCTAGGAGGTTCAAACAAATGTCAGGTTATTCGCCGCGTCACGAGACGTCGTATGGTGTAAGCGGCCCTTCGATACGCCCAGTGGTTCAAAAGTAATGCAAAAATTATTCAGTTTTTTCCAAATATCTCGGCACCCGCGCGACCTAGGAGGTTCAAACGAATGTCAGGTTGTTCGCCGCGTGACGAGACGTCGTATGGTGTAAGCGGCCCTTCGATACGCCCAGTAGTTTAAAAGTAATGCAAAAATTATTCAGTTTTTTTCAAATATCTCGGCACCCGCGCGACCTAGGAGGTTTAAACAAATGTCAGGTTATTCGCCGCGTGACGAGACGTCGTTTAGTGTAAGCGGCCCTTCGATACGCCCAGTGGTTCAAAAGTAATGCAAAAATTATTCAGTTTTTTCCAAATATCTCGGCACCCAAGCGACCTAGGAGGTTCAAACGAATGTCAGGTTGTTCGCCGCGTCACGAGACGTCTTATGGGGTAAGCGGCCCTTCGATACGCCCAGTAGTTCAAAAGTAATGCAAAAATTATTCAGTTTTTTTCAAATATCTCGGCACCTGCGCGACCTAGGAGGTTCAAACAAATGTCAGGTTGTTCGCCGCGTCACGAGACATCGTATGGTGTAAGCGGCCCTTCGATACGCCCAGTAGTTTAAAAGTAATGCAAAAATTATTCAGTTTTTTTCAAATATCTCGGCACCCGCGCGACCTAGGAGGTTTAAACAAATGTCAGGTTATTCGCCGCGTGACGAGACGTCGTTTAGTGTAAGCGGCCCTTCGATACGCCCAGTGGTTCAAAAGTAATGCAAAAATTATTCAGTTTTTTCCAAATATCTCGGCACCCAAGCGACCTAGGAGGTTCAAACGAATGTCAGGTTGTTCGCCGCGTCACGAGACGTCTTATGGTGTAAGCGGCCCTTCGATACGCCCAGTGGTTCAAAAGTAATGCAAAAATTATTCAGTTTTTTCCAAATATCTCGGCACCCGCGCGACCTAGGAGGTTTAAACAAATGTCAGGTTATTCGCCGCGTGACGAGACGTCGTATGGTGTAAGCGGCCCTTCGATACGCCCAGTGGTTCAAAAGTAATGCAAAAATTATTCAGTTTTTTTCAAATATCTCGGCACCCGCGCGACCTAGGAGGTTCAAACAAATGTCAGGTTGTTCGCCGCGTCACGAGACGTCGTATGGTGTAAGCGGCTTTTCGATACGCCCGGTGGTTCAAAAGTAATGCGAAAATTATTCAGTTTTTTTTAAATATCTCGGCGCCCGCGCGACCTAGGAGGTTCAAACAAATGTCAGGTTGTTCGCCGCGTCACGAGACGTCGTATGGTGTAAGCGGCCCTTCGATACGCCCAGTAGTTCAAAAGTAATGAAAAAATTATTCAGTTTTTTTCAAATATCTCGGCACCCGCGCGACCTAGGAGGTTCAAACAAATGTCAGGTTGTTCGCCGCGTGACGAGACGTCGTATGGTGTAAGCGGCCCTTCGATACGCCCAGTGGTTCAAAAGTAATGCAAAAATTATTCAGTTTTTTTCAAATATCTCGGCACCCGCGCGACCTAGGAGGTTCAAACAAATGTCAGGTTGTTCGCCGCGTCGCGAGACATCGTATGGTGTAAGCGGCCCTTCGATACGCCCAGTGGTTCAAAAGTAATGCAAAAATTATTCAGTTTTTTTCAAATATCTCGGCACCCGCGCGACCTAGGAGGTTCAAACAAATGTCAGGTTATTCGCCGCGTCACGAGACGTCGTATGGTGTAAGCGGCCCTTCGATACGCCCAGTGGTTCAAAAGTAATGCAAAAATTATTCAGTTTTTTCCAAATATCTCGGCACCCGCGCGACCTAGGAGGTTCAAACGAATGTCAGGTTGTTCGCCGCGTGACGAGACGTCGTATGGTGTAAGCGGCCCTTCGATACGCCCAGTGGTTCAAAAGTAATGCAAAAATTATTCAGTTTTTTTCAAATATCTCGGCACCCGCGCGACCTAGGAGGTTCAAACAAATGTCAGGTTGTTCGCCGCGTCACGAGACGTCTTATGGTGTAAGCGGCCCTTCGATACGCCCAGTGGTTCAAAAGTAATGCAAAAATTATTCAGTTTTTTCCAAATATCTCGGCACCCGCGCGACTTAGGAGGTTCAAACGAATGTCAGGTTGTTCGCCGCGTCACGAGACGTCGTATGGTGTAAGCGGCCCTTCGATACGCTCAGTGGATCAAAAGTAATGCAAAAATTATTCAGTTTTTTCCAAATATCTCGGCACCCGCGCGACCTAGGAGGTTCAAACGAATGTCAGGTTGTTCGCCGCGTCACGAGACGTCGTATGGTGTAAGCGGCCCTTCGATACGCCCAGTAGTTCAAAAGTAATGCAAAAATTATTCATTTTTTTTTCAAATATCCAGGCCACCGCGCGACCTAGGAGGTTCAAACAAATGTTAGGTTGTTCGCCGAGTCACGAGACATCGTATGGTGTAAGCGGCCCTTCGATACGCCCAGTAGTTCAAAAGTAATGCAAAAATTATTCAGTTTTTTTCAAATATCTCGGCACCCGCGCGACCTAGGAGGTTCAAACAAATGTCAGGTTGTTCGCCGCGTCGCGAGACATCGTATGGTGTAAGCGGCCCTTCGATACGCCCAGTAGTTTAAAAGTAATGCAAAAATTATTCAGTTTTTTTCAAATATCTCGGCACCCGCGCGACCTAGGAGGTTTAAACAAATGTCAGGTTATTCGCCGCGTGACGAGACGTCGTTTGGTGTAAGCGGCCCTTCGATACGCCCAGTGGTTCAAAAGTAATGCAAAAATTATTCAGTTTTTTCCAAATATCTCGGCACCCGCGCGACTTAGGAGGTTCAAACGAATGTCAGGTTGTTCGCCGCGTCACGAGACGTCGTATGGTGTAAGCGGCCCTTCGATACGCCCAGTGGATCAAAAGTAATGCAAAAATTATTCAGTTTTTTCCAAATATCTCGGCACCCGCGCGACCTAGGAGGTTCAAACGAATGTCAGGTTGTTCGCCGCGTCACGAGACGTCGTATGGTGTAAGCGGCCCTTCGATACGCCCAGTAGTTCAAAAGTAATGCAAAAATTATTCATTTTTTTTCAAATATCCAGGCACCCGCGCGACCTAGGAGGTTCAAACAAATGTTAGGTTGTTCGCCGAGTCACGAGACATCGTATGGTGTAAGCGGCCCTTCGATACGCCCAGTAGTTCAAAAGTAATGCAAAAATTATTCAGTTTTTTTCAAATATCTCGGCACCTGCGCGACCTAGGAGGTTCAAACAAATGTCAGGTTGTTCGCCGCGTCGCGAGACATCGTATGGTGTAAGCGGCCCTTCGATACGCCCAGTAGTTTAAAAGTAATGCAAAAATTATTCAGTTTTTTTCAAATATCTCGGCACCCGCGCGACCTAGGAGGTTTAAACAAATGTCAGGTTATTCGCCGCGTGACGAGACGTCGTTTGGTGTAAGCGGCCCTTCGATACGCCCAGTGGTTCAAAAGTAATGCAAAAATTATTCAGTTTTTTCCAAATATCTCGGCACCCAAGCGACCTAGGAGGTTCAAACAAATGTCAGGTTGTTCGCCGCGTCACGAGACGTCTTATGGTGTAAGCGGCCCTTCGATACGCCCAGTGGTTCAAAAGTAATGCAAAAATTATTCAGTTTTTTTCAAATATCTCGGCACCCGCGCGACCTAGGAGGTTCAAACAAATGTCAGGTTGTTGGCCGCGTCACGAGACGTCGTATGGTGTAAGCGGCTTTTCGATACGCCCGGTGGTTCAAAAGTAATGCGAAAATTATTCAGTTTTTTTTAAATATCTCGGCGCCCGCGCGACCTAGGAGGTTCAAACAAATGTCAGGTTGTTCGCCGCGTCACGAGACGTCGTATAGTGTAAGCGGCCCTTCGATACGCCCAGTAGTTCAAAAGTAATGCAAAAATTATTCAGTTTTTTTCAAATATCTCGGCACCCGCGCGACCTAGGAGGTTCAAACAAATGTCAAGTTGTTCGCCGCGTGACGAGACGTCGTATGGTGTAAGCGGCCCTTCGATACGCCCAGTGGTTCAAAAGTAATGCAAAAATTATTCAGTTTTTTTCAAATATCTCGGCACCCGCGCGACCTAGGAGGTTCAAACAAATGTCAGGTTGTTCGCCGCGTCGCGAGACATCGTATGGTGTAAGCGGCCCTTCGATACGCCCAGTGGTTCAAAAGTAATGCAAAAATTATTCAGTTTTTTTCAAATATCTCGGCACCCGCGCGACCTAGGAGGTTCAAACAAATGTCAGGTTATTCGCCGCGTCACGAGACGTCGTATGGTGTAAGCGGCCCTTCGATACGCCCAGTGGTTCAAAAGTAATGCAAAAATTATTCAGTTTTTTCCAAATATCTCGGCACCCAAGCGACCTAGGAGGTTCAAACGAATGTCAGGTTGTTCGCCGCGTCACGAGACGTCGTATGGTGTAAGCGGCCCTTCGATACGCCCAGTGGTTCAAAAGTAATGCAAAAATTATTCAGTTTTTTCCAAATATCTCGGCACCCGCGCGACTTAGGAGGTTCAAACGAATGTCAGGTTGTTCGCCGCGTCGCGAGACATCGTATGGTGTAAGCGGCCCTTCGATACGCCCAGTAGTTCAAAAGTAATGCAAAAATTATTCATTTTTTTTTCAAATATCCAGGCCACCGCGCGACCTAGGAGGTTCAAACAAATGTTAGGTTGTTCGCCGAGTCACGAGACATCGTATGGTGTAAGCGGCCCTTCGATACGCCCAGTAGTTCAAAAGTAATGCAAAAATTATTCAGTTTTTTTCAAATATCTCGGCACCCGCGCGACCTAGGAGGTTCAAACAAATGTCAGGTTGTTCGCCGCGTCGCTAGACATCGTATGGTGTAAGCGGCCCTTCGATACGCCCAGTAGTTTAAAAGTAATGCAAAAATTATTCAGTTTTTTTCAAATATCTCGGCACCCGCGCGACCTAGGAGGTTTAAACAAATGTCAGGTTATTCGCCGCGTGACGAGACGTCGTTTGGTGTAAGCGGCCCTTCGATACGCCCAGTGGTTCAAAAGTAATGCAAAAATTATTCAGTTTTTTTCAAATATCTCGGCACCCGCGCGACCTAGGAGGTTTAAACAAATGTCAGGTTATTCGCCGCGTGACGAGACGTCGTATGGTGTAAGCGGCCCTTCGATACGCCCAGTGGTTCAAAAGTAATGCAAAAATTATTCATTTTTTTTCAAATATCCAGGCACCCGCGCGACCTAGGAGGTTCGAACAAATGTCAGATTATTCGCCGCGTGACGAGACGTCGTATGGTGTAAGCGGCCCTTCGATACGCCCAGTGGTTCAAAAGTAATGCAAAAATTATTCAGTTTTTTTCAAATATCTCGGCACCCGCGCGACCTAGGAGGTTCAAACAAATGTCAGGTTGTTCGCCGCGTCACGAGACGTCTTATGGTGTAAGCGGCCCTTCGATACGCCCAGTGGTTCAAAAGTAATGCAAAAATTATTCAGTTTTTTTCAAATATCTCGGCACCCGCGCGACCTAGGAGGTTCAAACAAATGTCAGGTTGTTCGCCGCGTCACGAGACGTCGTATGGTGTAGGCGGCTTTTCGATACGCCCGGTGGTTCAAAAGTAATGCGAAAATTATTCAGTTTTTTTCAAATATCTCGGCACCCGCGCGACCTAGGAGGTTTAAACAAATGTCAGGTTATTCGCCGCGTGACGAGACGTCGTATGGTGTAAGCGGCCCTTCGATACGCCCAGTGGTTCAAAAGTAATGCAAAAATTATTCAGTTTTTTTCAAATATCTCGGCACCCGCGCGACCTAGGAGGTTTAAACAAATGTCAGGTTGTTCGCCGCGTCGCGAGACATCGTATGGTGTAAGCGGCCCTTCGATACGCCCAGTAGTTCAAAAGTAATGCAAAAATTATTCAGTTTTTTCAAATATCTCGGCACCCGCGCGACCTAGGAGGTTCAAACAAATGTCAGGTTGTTCGCCGCGTCACGAGACGTCGTATGATGTAAGCGGCCCTTCGATACGCCCAGTGGTTCAAAAGTAATGCAAAAATTATTCAGTTTTTTTCAAATATCTCGGCACCCGCGCGACCTAGGAGGTTCAAACAAATGTCAGGTTGTTCGCCGCGTCACGAGACGTCGTATGGTGTAAGCGGCTTTTCGATACGCCCGGTGGTTCAAAAGTAATGCGAAAATTATTCAGTTTTTTTTAAATATCTCGGCACCCGCGCGACCTAGGAGGTTCAAACAAATGTCAGGTTGTTCGCCGCGTCACGAGACGTCGTATGGTGTAAGCGGCCCTTCGATACGCCCAGTAGTTCAAAAGTAATGCAAAAATTATTCAGTTTTTTTCAATTATCTCGGCACCCGCGCGACCTAGGAGGTTCAAACAAATGTCAGGTTGTTCGCCGCGTGACGAGACGTCGTATGGTGTAAGCGGCCCTTCGATACGCCCAGTGGTTCAAAAGTAATGCAAAAATTATTCAGTTTTTTTCAAATATCTCGGCACCCGCGCGACCTAGGAGGTTCAAACAAATGTCAGGTTGTTCGCCGTGTCACGAGACATCGTATGGTGTAAGCGGCCCTTCGATACGCCCAGTAGTTCAAAAGTAATGCAAAAATTATTCAGTTTTTTTCAAATATCTCGGCACCCGCGCGACCTAGGAGGTTTAAACAAATGTCAGGTTATTCGCCGCGTGACGAGACGTCGTATGGTGTAAGCGGCCCTTTGATACGCCCAGTGGTTCAAAAGTAATGCAAAAATTATTCAGTTTTTTTCAAATATCTCGGCACCCGCGCGACCTAGGAGGTTCAAACAAATGTCAGGTTGTTCGCCGCGTCACGAGACGTCGTATGGTGTAAGCGGCTTTTCGATACGCCCGGTGGTTCAAAAGTAATGCGAAAATTATTCAGTTTTTTTTAAATATCTCGGCACCCGCGCGACCTAGGAGGTTCAAACAAATGTCAGGTTGTTCGCCGCGTCACGAGACGTCGTATGGTGTAAGCGGCCCTTCGATACGCCCAGTGGTTCAAAAGTAATGCAAAAATTATTCAGTTTTTTCCAAATATCTCGGCACCCAAGCGACCTAGGAGGTTCAAACGAATGTCAGGTTGTTCGCCGCGTCACGAGACGTCGTATGGTGTAAGCGGCCCTTCGATACGCCCAGTGGTTCAAAAGTAATGCAAAAATTATTCAGTTTTTTTCAAATATCTCGGCACCCGCGCGACCTAGGAGGTTTAAACAAATGTCAGGTTGTTCGCCGTGTCACAGGACATCGTATGGTGTAAGCGGCCCTTCGATACGCCCAGTAGTTCAAAAGTAATGCAAAAATTATTCAGTTTTTTTCAAATATCTCGGCACCCGCGCGACCTAGGAGGTTTAAACAAATGTCAGGTTATTCGCCGCGTGACGAGACGTCGTATGGTGTAAGCGGCCCTTCGATACGCCCAGTGGTTCAAAAGTAATGCAAAAAGTATTCAGTTTTTTTCAAATATCTCGGCACCCGCGCGACCTAGGAGGTTCAAACAAATGTCAGTTTGTTCGCCGCGTCACGAGACGTCGTATGGTGTAAGCGGCCCTTCGATACGCCCAGTGGTTCAAAAGTAATGCAAAAATTATTCAGTTTTTTTCAAATATCTCGGCACCCGCGCGACCTAGGAGGTTCAAACAAATGTCAGGTTGTTCGCCGCGTCACGAGACGTCGTATGGTGTAAGCGGCCCTTCGATACGCCCAGTGGTTCAAAAGTAATGCAAAAATTATTCAGTTTTTTTTAAATATCTCGGCGCCCGCGCGACCTAGGAGGTTCAAACAAATGTCAGGTTGTTCGCCGCGTCACGAGACGTCGTATGGTGTAAGCGGCCCTTCGATACGCCCAGTAGTTCAAAAGTAATGCAAAAATTATTCAGTTTTTTTCAAATATCTCGGCACCCGCGCGACCTAGGAGGTTCAAACAAATGTCAGGTTGTTCGCCGCGTCACGAGACGTCGTATGGTGTAAGCGGCCCTTCGATACGCCCAGTGGTTCAAAAGTAATGCAAAAATTATTCAGTTTTTTTCAAATATCTCGGCACCCAAGCGACCTAGGAGGTTAAAACAAATGTCAGGTTGTTCGCCGCGTCACGAGACGTCGTATGGTGTAAGCGGCCCTTCGATACGCCCAGTAGTTCAAAAGTAATGCGAAAATTATTCAGTTTTTTCCAAATATCTCGGCACCCGCGCGACCTAGGAGGTTCAAACAAATGTCAGGTTGTTCGCCGCGTCACGAGACGTCGTATGGTGTAAGCGGCCCTTCGATACGCCCAGTGGTTCAAAAGTAATGCAAAAATTATTCCGTTTTTTTCAAATATCTCGGCACCCGCGCGACCTAGGAGGTTCAAACAAATGTCAGGTTGTTCGCCGCGTCACGAGACGTCGTATGGTGTAAGCGGCCCTTCGATACGCCCAGTGGTTCAAAAGTAATGCAAAAATTATTCAGTTTTTTTCAAATATCTCGGCACCCGCGCGACCTAGGAGGTTAAAACAAATGTCAGGTTGTTCGCCGCGTCACGAGACGTCGTATGGTGTAAGCGGCCCTTCGATACGCCCAGTAGTTCAAAAGTAATGCAAAAATTATTCAGTTTTTTCCAAATATCTCGGCACCCGCGCGACCTAGGAGGTTCAAACAAATGTCAGGTTGTTCGCCGCGTCACGAGACGTCGTATGGTGTAAGCGGCCCTTCGATACGCCCAGTGGTTCAAAAGTAATGCAAAAATTATTCCGTTTTTTTCAAATATCTCGGCACCCGCGCGACCTAGGAGGTTCAAACAAATGTCAGGTTGTTCGCCGCGTCACGAGACGTCGTATGGTGTAAGCGGCCCTCCGATACGCCCAGTGGTTCAAAAGTAATGCAAAAATTATTCAGTTTTTTCAAATATCTCGGCACCCGCGCGACCTAGGAGGTTCAAACAAATGTCCAGTTGTTCGCCGCGTCGCGAGACATCGTATGGTGTAAGCGGCCCTTCGATACGCCCAGTAGTTCAAAAGTAATGCAAAAATTATTCAGTTTTTTCCAAATATCTCGGCACCCGCGCGACCTAGGAGGTTTAAACAAATGTCAGGTTATTCGCCGCGTCACGAGACATAGTATGGTGTAAGCGGCCCTTCGATACGCCCAGTGGTTCAAAAGTAATGCAAAAATTATTCAGTTTTTTTCAAATATCTCGGCACCCGCGCGACCTAGGAGGTTCAAACAAATGTCAGGTTGTTCGCCGCGTGACGAGACGTCGTATGGTGTAAGCGGCTTTTCGATACGCCCGGTGGTTCAAAAGTAATGCGAAAATTATTCAGTTTTTTTTAAATATCTCGGCACCCGCGCGACCTAGGAGGTTCAAACAAATGTCAGGTTGTTCGCCGCGTCACGAGACGTCGTATGGTGTAAGCGGCCCTTCGATACGCCCAGTAGTTCAAAAGTAATGCAAAAATTATTCAGTTTTTTTCAAATATCTCGGCACCCGCGCGACCTAGGAGCTTCAAACAAATGTCAGGTTGTTCGCCGCGTGACGAGACGTCGTATGGTGTAAGCGGCCCTTCGATACGCCCAGTGGTTCAAAAGTAATGAAAAATTATTCAGTTTTTTTCAAATATCTCGGCACCCGCGCGACCTAGGAGGTTCAAACAAATGTCAGGTTGTTCGCCGTGTCACGAGACATCGTATGGTGTAAGCGGCCCTTCGATACGCCCAGTAGTTCAAAAGTAATGCAAAAATTATTCAGTTTTTTTCAAATATCTCGGCACCCGCGCGACCTAGGAGGTTTAAACAAATGTCAGGTTATTCGCCGCGTGACGAGACGTCGTATGGTGTAAGCGGCCCTTTGATACGCCCAGTGGTTCAAAAGTAATGCAAAAATTATTCAGTTTTTTTCAAATATCTCGGCACCCGCGCGACCTAGGAGGTTCAAACAAATGTCAGGTTGTTCGCCGCGTCACGAGACGTCGTATGGTGTAAGCGGCTTTTCGATACGCCCGGTGGTTCAAAAGTAATGCGAAAATTATTCAGTTTTTTTTAAATATCTCGGCACCCGCGCGACCTAGGAGGTTCAAACAAATGTCAGGTTGTTCGCCGCGTCACGAGACGTCGTATGGTGTAAGCGGCCCTTCGATACGCCCAGTGGTTCAAAAGTAATGCAAAAATTATTCAGTTTTTCCCAAATATCTCGGCACCCAAGCGACCTAGGAGGTTCAAACAAATGTCAGGTTGTTCGCCGCGTCACGAGACGTCGTATGGTGTAAGCGGCCCTTCGATACGCCCAGTGGTTCAAAAGTAATGCAAAAATTATTCAGTTTTTTTCAAATATCTCGGCACCCAAGCGACCTAGGAGGTTAAAACAAATGTCAGGTTGTTCGCCGCGTCACGAGACGTCGTATGGTGTAAGCGGCCCTTCGATACGCCCAGTAGTTCAAAAGTAATGCGAAAATTATTCAGTTTTTTTTAAATATCTCGGCACCCGCGTGACCTAGGAGGTTCAAACAAATGTCAGGTTGTTCGCCGCGTCACGAGACGTCGTATGGTGTAAGCGGCCCTTCGATACGCCCAGTGGTTCAAAAGTAATGCAAAAATTATTCCGTTTTTTTCAAATATCTCGGCACCCGCGCGACCTAGGAGGTTCAAACAAATGTCAGGTTGTTCGCCGCGTCACGAGACGTCGTATGGTGTAAGCGGCCCTTCGATACGCCCAGTGGTTCAAAAGTAATGCAAAAATTATTCAGTTTTTTTCAAATATCTCGGCACCCGCGCGACCTAGGAGGTTAAAACAAATGTCAGGTTGTTCGCCGCGTCACGAGACGTCGTATGGTGTAAGCGGCCCTTCGATACGCCCAGTAGTTCAAAAGTAATGCAAAAATTATTCAGTTTTTTCCAAATATCTCGGCACCCGCGCGACCTAGGAGGTTCAAACAAATGTCAGGTTGTTCGCCGCGTCACGAGACGTCGTATGGTGTAAGCGGCCCTTCGATACTCCCAGTGGTTCAAAAGTAATGCAAAAATTATTCCGTTTTTTTCAAATATCTCGGCACCCGCGCGACCTAGGAGGTTCAAACAAATGTCAGGTTGTTCGCCGCGTCACGAGACGTCGTATGGTGTAAGCGGCCCTTCGATACGCCCAGTGGTTCAAAAGTAATGCAAAAATTATTCCGTTTTTTTCAAATATCTCGGCACCCGCGCGACCTAGGAGGTTCAAACAAATGTCAGGTTGTTCGCCGCGTCACGAGACGTCGTATGGTGTAAGCGGCCCTTCGATACGCCCAGTGGTTCAAAAGTAATGCAAAAATTATTCCGTTTTTTTCAAATATCTCGGCACCCGCGCGACCTAGGAGGTTCAAACAAATGTCAGGTTGTTCGCCGCGTCACGAGACGTCGTATGGTGTAAGCGGCCCTTCGATACGCCCAGTGGTTCAAAAGTAATGCAAAAATTATTCAGTTTTTTTCAAATATCTCGGCACCCGCGCGACCTAGGAGGTTCAAACAAATGTCAGGTTGTTCGCCGCGTGACGAGACGTCGTATGGTGTAAGCGGCCCTTCGATACGCCCAGTGGTTCAAAAGTAATGCAAAAATTATTCCGTTTTTTTCAAATATCTCGGCACCCGCGCGACCTAGGAGGTTCAAACAAATGTCAGGTTGTTCGCCGCGTCACGAGACGTCGTATGGTGTAAGCGGCCCTTCGATACGCCCAGTGGTTCAAAAGTAATGCAAAAATTATTCCGTTTTTTTCAAATATCTCGGCACCCGCGCGACCTAGGAGGTTCAAACAAATGTCAGGTTGTTCGCCGCGTCACGAGACGTCGTATGGTGTAAGCGGCCCTTCGATACGCCCAGTGGTTCAAAAGTAATGCAAAAATTATTCCGTTTTTTTCAAATATCTCGGCACCCGCGCGACCTAGGAGGTTCAAACAAATGTCAGGTTGTTCGCCGCGTGACGAGACGTCGTATGGTGTAAGCGGCCCTTCGATACGCCCAGTGGTTCAAAAGTAATGCAAAAATTATTCAGTTTTTTTCAAATATCTCGGCACCCGCGCGACCTAGGAGGTTCAAACAAATGTCAGGTTGTTCGCCGTGTCACGAGACATCGTATGGTGTAAGCGGCCCTTCGATACGCCCAGTAGTTCAAAAGTAATGCAAAAATTATTCAGTTTTTTTCAAATATCTCGGCACCCGCGCGACCTAGGAGGTTTAAACAAATGTCAGGTTATTCGCCGCGTGACGAGACGTCGTATGGTGTAAGCGGCCCTTTGATACGCCCAGTGGTTCAAAAGTAATGCAAAAATTATTCAGTTTTTTTCAAATATCTCGGCACCCGCGCGACCTAGGAGGTTCAAACAAATGTCAGGCTGTTCGCCGCGTCACGAGACGTCGTATGGTGTAAGCGGCTTTTCGATACGCCCGGTGGTTCAAAAGTAATGCGAAAATTATTCAGTTTTTTTTTAATATCTCGGCACCCGCGCGACCTAGGAGGTTCAAACAAATGTCAGGTTGTTCGCCGCGTCACGAGACGTCGTATGGTGTAAGCGGCCCTTCGATACGCCCAGTGGTTCAAAAGTAATGCAAAAATTATTCAGTTTTTTTCAAATATCTCGGCACCCGCGCGACCTAGGAGGTTCAAACAAATGTCAGGTTGTTCGCCGCGTCACGAGACGTCGTATGGTGTAAGCGGCCCTTCGATACGCCCAGTGGTTCAAAAGTAATGCAAAAATTATTCAGTTTTTTCCAAATATCTCGGCACCCGCGCGACCTAGGAGGTTTAAACAAATGTCAGGTTATTCGCCGCGTCACGAGACATAGTATGGTGTAAGCGGCCCTTCGATACGCCCAGTGGTTCAAAAGTAATGCAAAAATTATTCAGTTTTTTTCAAATATCTCGGCACCCGCGCGACCTAGGAGGTTCAAACAAATGTCAGGTTGTTCGCCGCGTGACGAGACGTCGTATGGTGTAAGCGGCTTTTCGATACGCCCGGTGGTTCAAAAGTAATGCGAAAATTATTCAGTTTTTTTTAAATATCTCGGCACCCGCGCGACCTAGGAGGTTCAAACAAATGTCAGGTTGTTCGCCGCGTCACGAGACGTCGTATGGTGTAAGCGGCCCTTCGATACGCCCAGTAGTTCAAAAGTAATGCAAAAATTATTCAGTTTTTTTCAAATATCTCGGCACCCGCGCGACCTAGGAGGTTCAAACAAATGTCAGGTTGTTCGCCGCGTGACGAGACGTCGTATGGTGTAAGCGGCCCTTCGATACGCCCAGTGGTTCAAAAGTAATGCAAAAATTATTCAGTTTTTTTCAAATATCTCGGCACCCGCGCGACCTAGGAGGTTCAAACAAATGTCAGGTTGTTCGCCGTGTCACGAGACATCGTATGGTGTAAGCGGCCCTTCGATACGCCCAGTAGTTCCAAAGTAATGCAAAAATTATTCAGTTTTTTTCAAATATCTCGGCACCCGCGCGACCTAGGAGGTTTAAACAAATGTCAGGTTATTCGCCGCGTGACGAGACGTCGTATGGTGTAAGCGGCCCTTTGATACGCCCAGTGGTTCAAAAGTAATGCAAAAATTATTCAGTTTTTTTCAAATATCTCGGCACCCGCGCGACCTAGGAGGTTCAAACAAATGTCAGGTTGTTCGCCGCGTCACGAGACGTCGTATGGTGTAAGCGGCTTTTCGATACGCCCGGTGGTTCAAAAGTAATGCGAAAATAATTCAGTTTTTTTTAAATATCTCGGCACCCGCGCGACCTAGGAGGTTCAAACAAATGTCAGGTTGTTCGCCGCGTCACGAGACGTCGTATGGTGTAAGCGGCCCTTCGATACGCCCAGTGGTTCAAAAGTAATGCAAAAATTATTCAGTTTTTCCCAAATATCTCGGCACCCAAGCGACCTAGGAGGTTCAAACGAATGTCAGGTTGTTCGCCGCGTCACGAGACGTCGTATGGTGTAAGCGGCCCTTCGATACGCCCAGTGGTTCAAAAGTAATGCAAAAAGTATTCAGTTTTTTTCAAATATCTCGGCACCCGCGCGACCTAGGAGGTTCAAACAAATGTCAGGTTGTTCGCCGCGTGACGAGACGTCGTATGGTGTAAGCGGCCCTTCGATACGCCCAGTGGTTCAAAAGTAATGCAAAAATTATTCAGTTTTTTTCAAATATCTCGGCACCCGCGCGACCTAGGAGGTTCAAACAAATGTCAGGTTGTTCGCCGTGTCACGAGACATCGTATGGTGTAAGCGGCCCTTCGATACGCCCAGTAGTTCCAAAGTAATGCAAAAATTATTCAGTTTTTTTCAAATATCTCGGCACCCGCGCGACCTAGGAGGTTTAAACAAATGTCAGGTTATTCGCCGCGTGACGAGACGTCGTATGGTGTAAGCGGCCCTTTGATACGCCCAGTGGTTCAAAAGTAATGCAAAAATTATTCAGTTTTTTTCAAATATCTCGGCACCCGCGCGACCTAGGAGGTTCAAACAAATGTCAGGTTGTTCGCCGCGTCACGAGACGTCGTATGGTGTAAGCGGCTTTTCGATACGCCCGGTGGTTCAAAAGTAATGCGAAAATAATTCAGTTTTTTTTAAATATCTCGGCACCCGCGCGACCTAGGAGGTTCAAACAAATGTCAGGTTGTTCGCCGCGTCACGAGACGTCGTATGGTGTAAGCGGCCCTTCGATACGCCCAGTGGTTCAAAAGTAATGCAAAAATTATTCAGTTTTTCCCAAATATCTCGGCACCCAAGCGACCTAGGAGGTTCAAACGAATGTCAGGTTGTTCGCCGCGTCACGAGACGTCGTATGGTGTAAGCGGCCCTTCGATACGCCCAGTGGTTCAAAAGTAATGCAAAAAGTATTCAGTTTTTTTCAAATATCTCGGCACCCGCGCGACCTAGGAGGTTCAAACAAATGTCAGTTTGTTCGCCGCGTCACGAGACGTCGTATGGTGTAAGCGGCCCTTCGATACGCCCAGTGGTTCAAAAGTAATGCAAAAATTATTCAGTTTTTTTCAAATATCTCGGCACCCGCGCGACCTAGGAGGTTAAAACAAATGTCAGGTTGTTCGCCGCGTCACGAGACGTCGTATGGTGTAAGCGGCCCTTCGATACGCCCAGTAGTTCAAAAGTAATGCAAAAATTATTCAGTTTTTTCCAAATATCTCGGCACCCGCGCGACCTAGGAGGTTCAAACAAATGTCAGGTTGTTCGCCGCGTCACGAGACGTCGTATGGTGTAAGCGGCCCTTCGATACGCCCAGTGGTTCAAAAGTAATGCAAAAAGTATTCAGTTTTTTAAATATCTCGGCACCCGCGCGACCTAGGAGGTTCAAACAAATGTCAGTTTGTTCGCCGCGTCACGAGACGTCGTATGGTGTAAGCGGCCCTTCGATACGCCCAGTGGTTCAAAAGTAATGCAAAAATTATTCAGTTTTTTTCAAATATTTCGGCACCCGCGCGACCTAGGAGGTTAAAACAAATGTCAGGTTGTTCGCCGCGTCACGAGACGTCGTATGGTGTAAGCGGCCCTTCGAAACGCCCAGTAGTTCAAAAGTAATGCAAAAATTATTCAGTTTTTTCCAAATATCTCGGCACCCGCGCGACCTAGGAGGTTCAAACAAATGTCAGGTTGTTCGCCGCGTCACGAGACGTCGTATGGTGTAAGCGGCCCTTCGATACGCCCAGTGGTTCAAAAGTAATGCAAAAATTATTCCGTTTTTTTCAAATATCTCGGCACCCGCGCGACCTAGGAGGTTCAAACAAATGTCAGGTTGTTCGCCGCGTCACGAGACGTCGTATGGTGTAAGCGGCCCTTCGATACGCCCAGTGGTTCAAAAGTAATGCAAAAATTATTCAGTTTTTTTCAAATATCTCGGCACCCGCGCGACCTAGGAGGTTTAAACAAATGTCAGGTTATTCGCCGCGTGACGAGACGTCGTATGGTGTAAGCGGCCCTTCGATACGCCCAGTGGTTCAAAAGTAATGCAAAAATTATTCCGTTTTTTTCAAATATCTCGGCACCCGCGCGACCTAGGAGGTTCAAACAAATGTCAGGTTGTTCGCCGCGTGACGAGACGTCGTATGGTGTAAGCGGCTTTTCGATACGCCCGGTGGTTCAAAAGTAATGCGAAAATTACTCAGTTTTTTTCAAATATCTCGGCACCCGCGCGACCTAGGAGGTTTAAACAAATGTCAGGTTATTCGCCGCGTGACGAGACGTCGTATGGTGTAAGCGGCCCTTCGATACGCCCAGTGGTTCAAAAGTAATGCAAAAATTATTCAGTTTTTTTCAAATATCTCGGCACCCGCGCGACCTAGGAGGTTTAAACAAATGTCAGGTTGTTCGCCGCGTCGCGAGACATCGTATGGTGTAAGCGGCCCTTCGATACGCCCAGTAGTTCAAAAGTAATGCAAAAATTATTCAGTTTTTTTCAAATATCTCGGCACCCGCGCGACCTAGGAGGTTCAAACAAATGTCAGGTTGTTCGCCGCGTCACGAGACGTCGTATGGTGTAAGCGGCCCTTCGATACGCCCAGTGGTTCAAAAGTAATGCAAAAATTATTCAGTTTTTTTCAAATATCTCGGCACCCGCGCGACCTAGGAGGTTCAAACGAATGTCAGGTTGTTCGCCGCGTCACGAGACCTCGTATGGTGTAAGCGGCCCTTCGATACGCCCAGTAGTTCAAAAGTAATGCAAAAATTATTCAGTTTTTTCCAAATATCTCGGCACCCGCGCGACCTAGGAGGTTCAAACAAATGTCAGGTTGTTCGCCGCGTCACGAGACGTCGTATGGTGTAAGCGGCCCTTCGATACGCCCAGTGGTTCAAAAGTAATGCAAAAATTATTCCGTTTTTTTCAAATATCTCGGCACCCGCGCGACCTAGGAGGTTCAAACAAATGTCAGGTTGTTCGCCGCGTCACGAGACGTCGTATGGTGTAAGCGGCCCTTCGATACGCCCAGTGGTTCAAAAGTAATGCAAAAATTATTCAGTTTTTTTCAAATATCTCGGCACCCGCGCGACCTAGGAGGTTCAAACAAATGTCAGGTTGTTCGCCGCGTCGCGAGACATCGTATGGTGTAAGCGGCCCTTCGATACGCCCAGTAGTTCAAAAGTAATGCAAAAATTATTCAGTTTTTTCCAAATATCTCGGCACCCGCGCGACCTAGGAGGTTTAAACAAATGTAAGGTTATTCGCCGCGTCACGAGACATAGTATGGTGTAAGCGGCCCTACGGTACGCCCAGTGGTTCAAAAGTAATGCAAAAATTATTCAGTTTTTTTCAAATATCTCGGCACCCGCGCGACCTAGGAGGTTCAAACAAATGTCAGGTTGTTCGCCGCGTCACGAGACGTCGTATGGTGTAAGCGGCTTTTCGATACGCCCGGTGGTTCAAAAGAAATGCGAAAATTATTCAGTTTTTTTTTAAATATCTCGGCACCCGCGCGACCTAGGAGGTTCAAACAAATGTCAGGTTGTTCGCCGCGTCACGAGACGTCGTATGGTGTAAGCGGCCCTTCGATACGCCCAGTAGTTCAAAAGTAATGCAAAAATTATTCAGTTTTTTTCAAATATCTCGGCACCCGCGCGACCTAGGAGGTTCAAACAAATGTCAGGTTGTTCGCCGCGTGACGAGACGTCGTATGGTGTAAGCGGCCCTTCGATACGCCCAGTGGTTCAAAAGTAATGCAAAAATTATTCAGTTTTTTTCAAATATCTCGGCACCCGCGCGACCTAGGAGGTTCAAACAAATGTCAGGTTGTTCGCCGTGTCACGAGACATCGTATGGTGTAAGCGGCCCTTCGATACGCCCAGTAGTTCAAAAGTAATGCAAAAATTATTCAGTTTTTTTCAAATATCTCGGCACCCGCGCGACCTAGGAGGTTTAAACAAATGTCAGGTTATTCGCCGCGTGACGAGACGTCGTATGGTGTAAGCGGCCCTTTGATACGCCCAGTGGTTCAAAAGTAATGCAAAAATTATTCAGTTTTTTTCAAATATCTCGGCACCCGCGCGACCTAGGAGGTTCAAACAAATGTCAGGTTGTTCGCCGCGTCACGAGACGTCGTATGGTGTAAGCGGCCCTTCGATACGCCCAGTAGTTCAAAAGTAATGCGAAAATTATTCAGTTTTTTTTAAATATCTCGGCACTCGCGCGACCTAGGAGGTTCAAACAAATGTCAGGTTGTTCGCCGCGTCACGAGACGTCGTATGGTGTAAGCGGCCCTTCGATACGCCCAGTAGTTCAAAAGTAATGCGAAAATTATTCAGTTTTTTTTAAATATCTCGGCACCCGCGCGACCTAGGAGGTTCAAACAAATGTCAGGTTATTCGCCGCGTGACGAGACGTCGTATGGTGTAAGCGGCCCTTCGATACGCCCAGTGGTTCAAAAGTAATGCAAAAATTATTCAGTTTTTTTCAAATATCTCGGCACCCGCGCGACCTAGGAGGTTCAAACAAATGTCAGGTTGTTCGCCGCGTCACGAGACGTCGTATGGTGTAGGCGGCTTTTCGATACGCCCGGTGGTTCAAAAGTAATGCGAAAATTATTCAGTTTTTTTCAAATATCTCGGCACCCGCGCGACCTAGGAGGTTTAAACAAATGTCAGGTTATTCGCCGCGTGACGAGACGTCGTATGGTGTAAGCGGCCCTTCGATACGCCCAGTGGTTCAAAAGTAATGCAAAAATTATTCAGTTTTTTTCAAATATCTCGGCACCAGCGCGACCTAGGAGGTTTAAACAAATGTCAGGTTGTTCGCCGCGTCGCGAGACATCGTATGGTGTAAGCGGCCCTTCGATACGCCCAGTAGTTTAAAAGTAATGCAAAAATTATTCAGTTTTTTTCAAATATCCAGGCACCCGCGCGACCTAGGAGGTTCAAACAAATGTCAGGTTGTTCGCCGTGTCACGAGACATCGTATGGTGTAAGCGGCCCTTCGATACGCCCAGTAGTTCAAAAGTAATGCGAAAATTATTCAGTTTTTTTTAAATATCTCGGCACCCGCGCGACCTAGGAGGTTCAAACAAATGTCAGGTTATTCGCCGCGTGACGAGACGTCGTATGGTGTAAGCGGCCCTTCGATACGCCCAGTGGTTCAAAAGTAATGCAAAAATTATTCAGTTTTTTTCAAATATCTCGGCACCCGCGCGACCTAGGAGGTTTAAACAAATGTCAGGTTGTTCGCCGTGTCACAGGACATCGTATGGTGTAAGCGGCCCTTCGATACGCCCAGTAGTTCAAAAGTAATGCAAAAATTATTCAGTTTTTTTCAAATATCTCGGCACCCGCGCGACCTAGGAGGTTTAAACAAATGTCAGGTTATTCGCCGCGCGACGAGACGTCGTATGGTGTAAGCGGTCCTTCGATACGCCCAGTGGTTCAAAAGTAATGCAAAAAGTATTCAGTTATTTTCAAATATCTCGGCACCCGCGCGACCTAGGAGGTTCAAACAAATGTCAGTTTGTTCGCCGCGTCACGAGACGTCGTATGGTGTAAGCGGCCCTTCGATACGCCCAGTGGTTCAAAAGTAATGCAAAAATTATTCAGTTTTTTTCAAATATCTCGGCACCCACGCGACCTAGGAGGTTCAAACAAATGTCAGGTTGTTCGCCGCGTCACGAGACGTCGTATGGTGTAAGCGGCCCTTCGATACGCCTAGTAGTTCAAAAGTAATGCGAAAATTATTCAGTTTTTTTTAAATATCTCGGCACCCGCGCGACCTAGGAGGTTCAAACAAATGTCAGGTTGTTCGCCGCGTCACGAGACGTCGTATGGTGTAAGCGGCCCTTCGATACGCCCAGTAGTTCAAAAGTAATGCAAAAATTATTCAGTTTTTTTCAAATATCTCGGCACCCGCGCGACCAGGAGGTTCAAACAAATGTCAGGTTGTTCGCCGCGTCACGAGACGTCGTATGGTGTAAGCGGCCCTTCGATACGCCCAGTGGTTCAAAAGTAATGCAAAAATTATTCAGTTTTTTTCAAATATCTCGGCACCCAAGCGACCTAGGAGGTTAAAACAAATGTCAGGTTGTTCGCCGCGTCACGAGACGTCGTATGGTGTAAGCGGCCCTTCGATACGCCCAGTAGTTCAAAAGTAATGCAAAAATTATTCAGTTTTTTCCAAATATCTCGGCACCCGCGCGACCTAGGAGGTTCAAACAAATGTCAGGTTGTTCGCCGCGTCACGAGAGGTCGTATGGTGTAAGCGGCCCTTCGATACGCCCAGTGGTTCAAAAGTAATGCAAAAATTATTCAGTTTTTTTCAAATATCTCGGCACCCGCGCGACCTAGGAGGTTAAAACAAATGTCAGGTTGTTCGCCGCGTCACGAGACGTCGTATGGTGTAAGCGGCCCTTCGATACGCCCAGTAGTTCAAAAGTAATGCAAAAATTATTCAGTTTTTTCCAAATATCTCGGCACCCGCGCGACCTAGGAGGTTCAAACAAATGTCAGGTTGTTCGCCGCGTCACGAGACGTCGTATGGTGTAAGCGGCCCTTCGATACGCCCAGTGGTTCAAAAGTAATGCAAAAATTATTCAGTTTTTTTCAAATATCTCGGCACCCGCGCGACCTAGGAGGTTCAAACAAATGTCAGGTTGTTCGCCGCGTCACGAGACGTCGTATGGTGTAAGCGGCCCTTCGATACGCCCAGTGGTTCAAAAGTAATGCAAAAATTATTCAGTTTTTTTCAAATATCTCGGCACCCGCGCGACCTAGGAGGTTCAAACAAATGTCCAGTTGTTCGCCGCGTCGCGAGACATCGTATGGTGTAAGCGGCCCTTCGATACGCCCAGTAGTTCAAAAGTAATGCAAAAATTATTCAGTTTTTTCCAAATATCTCGGCACCCGCGCGACCTAGGAGGTTTAAACAAATGTCAGGTTATTCGCCGCGTCACGAGACATAGTATGGTGTAAGCGGCCCTTCGATACGCCCAGTGGTTCAAAAGTAATGCAAAAATTATTCAGTTTTTTTCAAATATCTCGGCACCCGCGCGACCTAGGAGGTTCAAACAAATGTCAGGTTGTTCGCCGCGTGACGAGACGTCGTATGGTGTAAGCGGCTTTTCGATACGCCCGGTGGTTCAAAAGTAATGCGAAAATTATTCAGTTTTTTTTAAATATCTCGGCACCCGCGCGACCTAGGAGGTTCAAACAAATGTCAGGTTGTTCGCCGCGTCACGAGACGTCGTATGGTGTAAGCGGCCCTTCGATACGCCCAGTAGTTCAAAAGTAATGCAAAAATTATTCAGTTTTTTTCAAATATCTCGGCACCCGCGCGACCTAGGAGGTTCAAACAAATGTCAGGTTGTTCGCCGCGTGACGAGACGTCGTATGGTGTAAGCGGCCCTTCGATACGCCCAGTGGTTCAAAAGTAATGCAAAAATTATTCAGTTTTTTTCAAATATCTCGGCACCCGCGCGACCTAGGAGGTTCAAACAAATGTCAGGTTGTTCGCCGTGTCACGAGACATCGTATGGTGTAAGCGGCCCTTCGATACGCCCAGTAGTTCAAAAGTAATGCAAAAATTATTCAGTTTTTTTCAAATATCTCGGCACCCGCGCGACCTAGGAGGTTTAAACAAATGTCAGGTTATTCGCCGCGTGACGAGACGTCGTATGGTGTAAGCGGCCCTTTGATACGCACAGTGGTTCAAAAGTAATGCAAAAATTATTCAGTTTTTTTCAAATATCTCGGCACCCGCGCGACCTAGGAGGTTCAAACAAATGTCAGGTTGTTCGCCGCGTCACGAGACGTCGTATGGTGTAAGCGGCTTTTCGATACGCCCGGTGGTTCAAAAGTAATGCGAAAATTATTCAGTTTTTTTTAAATATCTCGGCACCCGCGCGACCTAGGAGGTTCAAACAAATGTCAGGTTGTTCGCCGCGTCACGAGACGTCGTATGGTGTAAGCGGCCCTTCGATACGCCCAGTGGTTCAAAAGTAATGCAAAAATTATTCAGTTTTTTCCAAATATCTCGGCACCCAAGCGACCTAGGAGGTTCAAACGAATGTCAGGTTGTTCGCCGCGTCACGAGACGTCGTATGGTGTAAGCGGCCCTTCGATACGTCCAGTGGTTCAAAAGTAATGCAAAAAGTATTCAGTTTTTTCCAAATATCTCGGCACCCGCGCGACCTAGGAGGTTCAAACAAATGTCAGTTTGTTCGCCGCGTCACGAGACGTCGTATGGTGTAAGCGGCCCTTCGATACGCCCAGTGGTTCAAAAGTAATGCAAAAATTATTCAGTTTTTTTCAAATATCTCGGCACCCGCGCGACCTAGGAGGTTAAAACAAATGTCAGGTTGTTCGCCGCGTCACGAGACGTCGTATGGTGTAAGCGGCCCTTCGATACGCCCAGTAGTTCAAAAGTAATGCAAAAATTATTCAGTTTTTTCCAAATATCTCGGCACCCGCGCGACCTAGGAGGTTCAAACAAATGTCAGGTTGTTCGCCGCGTCACGAGACGTCGTATGGTGTAAGCGGCCCTTCGATACGCCCAGTGGTTCAAAAGTAATGCATAAAGTATTCAGTTTTTTTCAAATATCTCGGCACCCGCGCGACCTAGGAGGTTCAAACAAATGTCAGGTTGTTCGCCGCGTCACGAGACGTCGTATGGTGTAAGCGGCCCTTCGATACGCCCAGTGGTTCAAAAGTAATGCAAAAATTATTCAGTTTTTTTCAAATATCTCGGCACCCAAGCGACCTAGGAGGTTAAAACAAATGTCAGGTTGTTCGCCGCGTCACGAGACGTCGTATGGTGTAAGCGGCCCTTCGATACGCCCAGTGGTTCAAAAGTAATGCAAAAATTATTCAGTTTTTTTCAAATATCTCGGCACCCGCGCGACCTAGGAGGTTCAAACAAATGTCAGGTTGTTCGCCGCGTCACGAGAGGTCGTATGGTGTAAGCGGCCCTTCGATACGCCCAGTGGTTCAAAAGTAATGCAAAAATTATTCCGTTTTTTTCAAATATCTCGGCACCCGCGCGACCTAGGAGGTTCAAACAAATGTCAGGTTGTTCGCCGCGTCACGAGACGTCGTATGGTGTAAGCGGCCCTTCGATACGCCCAGTGGTTCAAAAGTAATGCAAAAATTATTCAGTTTTTTCCAAATATCTCGGCACCCGCGCGACCTAGGAGGTTCAAACAAATGTCAGGTTGTTCGCCGCGTCACGAGACGTCGTATGGTGTAAGCGGCCCTTCGATACGCCCAGTGGTTCAAAAGTAATGCAAAAATTATTCCGTTTTTTTCAAATATCTCGGCACCCGCGCGACCTAGGAGGTTCAAACAAATGTCAGGTTGTTCGCCGCGTCACGAGACGTCGTATGGTGTAAGCGGCCCTTCGATACGCCCAGTGGTTCAAAAGTAATGCAAAAATTATTCAGTTTTTTTCAAATATCTCGGCACCCGCGCGACCTAGGAGGTTCAAACAAATGTCAGGTTGTTCGCCGCGTGACGAGACGTCGTATGGTGTAAGCGGCCCTTCGATACGCCCAGTGGTTCAAAAGTAATGCGAAAATTATTCAGTTTTTTTTAAATATCTCGGCACCCGCGCGACCTAGGAGGTTCAAACAAATGTCAGGTTGTTCGCCGCGTCACGAGACGTCGTATGGTGTAAGCGGCCCTTCGATACGCCCAGTAGTTCAAAAGTAATGCAAAAATTATTCAGTTTTTTTCAAATATCTCGGCACCCGCGCGACCTAGGAGGTTCAAACAAATGTCAGGTTGTTCGCCGCGTGACGAGACGTCGTATGGTGTAAGCGGCCCTTCGATACGCCCAGTGGTTCAAAAGTAATGCGAAAATTATTCAGTTTTTTTTAAATATCTCGGCACCCGCGCGACCTAGGAGGTTCAAACAAATGTCAGGTTGTTCGCCGCGTCACGAGACGTCGTATGGTGTAAGCGGCCCTTCGATACGCCCAGTAGTTCAAAAGTAATGCAAAAATTATTCAGTTTTTTTCAAATATCTCGGCACCCGCGCGACCTAGGAGGTTCAAACAAATGTCAGGTTGTTCGCCGCGTGACGAGACGTCGTATGGTGTAAGCGGCCCTTCGATACGCCCAGTGGTTCAAAAGTAATGCAAAAATTATTCAGTTTTTTTTAAATATCTCGGCACCCGCGCGACCTAGGAGGTTCAAACAAATGTCAGGTTGTTCGCCGCGTCACGAGACGTCGTATGGTGTAAGCGGCCCTTCGATACGCCCAGTGGTTCAAAAGTAATGCAAAAATTATTCAGTTTTTTCCAAATATCTCGGCACCCAAGCGACCTAGGAGGTTCAAACGAATGTCAGGTTGTTCGCCGCGTCACGAGACGTCGTATGGTGTAAGCGGCCCTTCGATACGCCCAGTGGTTCAAAAGTAATGCAAAAAGTATTCAGTTTTTTCCAAATATCTCGGCACCCGCGCGACCTAGGAGGTTCAAACAAATGTCAGTTTGTTCGCCGCGTCACGAGACGTCGTATGGTGTAAGCGGCCCTTCGATACGCCCAGTGGTTCAAAAGTAATGCAAAAATTATTCAGTTTTTTTCAAATATCTCGGCACCCGCGCGACCTAGGAGGTTAAAACAAATGTCAGGTTGTTCGCCGCGTCACGAGACGTCGTATGGTGTAAGCGGCCCTTCGATACGCCCAGTAGTTCAAAAGTAATGCAAAAATTATTCAGTTTTTTCCAAATATCTCGGCACCCGCGCGACCTAGGAGGTTCAAACAAATGTCAGGTTGTTCGCCGCGTCACGAGACGTCGTATGGTGTAAGCGGCCCTTCGATACGCCCAGTGGTTCAAAAGTAATGCATAAAGTATTCAGTTTTTTTCAAATATCTCGGCACCCGCGCGACCTAGGAGGTTCAAACAAATGTCAGGTTGTTCGCCGCGTCACGAGACGTCGTATGGTGTAAGCGGCCCTTCGATACGCCCAGTGGTTCAAAAGTAATGCAAAAATTATTCAGTTTTTTTCAAATATCTCGGCACCCAAGCGACCTAGGAGGTTAAAACAAATGTCAGGTTGTTCGCCGCGTCACGAGACGTCGTATGGTGTAAGCGGCCCTTCGATACGCCCAGTGGTTCAAAAGTAATGCAAAAATTATTCAGTTTTTTTCAAATATCTCGGCACCCGCGCGACCTAGGAGGTTCAAACAAATGTCAGGTTGTTCGCCGCGTCACGAGAGGTCGTATGGTGTAAGCGGCCCTTCGATACGCCCAGTGGTTCAAAAGTAATGCAAAAATTATTCCGTTTTTTTCAAATATCTCGGCACCCGCGCGACCTAGGAGGTTCAAACAAATGTCAGGTTGTTCGCCGCGTCACGAGACGTCGTATGGTGTAAGCGGCCCTTCGATACGCCCAGTGGTTCAAAAGTAATGCAAAAATTATTCAGTTTTTTCCAAATATCTCGGCACCCGCGCGACCTAGGAGGTTCAAACAAATGTCAGGTTGTTCGCCGCGTCACGAGACGTCGTATGGTGTAAGCGGCCCTTCGATACGCCCAGTGGTTCAAAAGTAATGCAAAAATTATTCCGTTTTTTTCAAATATCTCGGCACCCGCGCGACCTAGGAGGTTCAAACAAATGTCAGGTTGTTCGCCGCGTCACGAGACGTCGTATGGTGTAAGCGGCCCTTCGATACGCCCAGTGGTTCAAAAGTAATGCAAAAATTATTCAGTTTTTTTCAAATATCTCGGCATCCGCGCGACCTAGGAGGTTCAAACAAATGTCAGGTTGTTCGCCGCGTGACGAGACGTCGTATGGTGTAAGCGGCCCTTCGATACGCCCAGTGGTTCAAAGTAATGCGAAAATTATTCAGTTTTTTTTAAATATCTCGGCACCCGCGCGACCTAGGAGGTTCAAACAAATGTCAGGTTGTTCGCCGCGTCACGAGACGTCGTATGGTGTAAGCGGCCCTTCGATACGCCCAGTAGTTCAAAAGTAATGCAAAAATTATTCAGTTTTTTTCAAATATCTCGGCACCCGCGCGACCTAGGAGGTTCAAACAAATGTCAGGTTGTTCGCCGCGTGACGAGACGTCGTATGGTGTAAGCGGCCCTTCGATACGCCCAGTGGTTCAAAAGTAATGCAAAAATTATTCAGTTTTTTTCAAATATCTCGGCACCCGCGCGACCTAGGAGGTTTAAACAAATGTCAGGTTGTTCGCCGTGTCACGAGACATCGTATGGTGTAAGCGGCCCTTTGATACGCACAGTGGTTCAAAAGTAATGCAAAAATTATTCAGTTTTTTTCAAATATCTCGGCACCCGCGCGACCTAGGAGGTTCAAACAAATGTCAGGTTGTTCGCCGCGTCACGAGACGTCGTATGGTGTAAGCGGCTTTTCGATACGCCCGGTGGTTCAAAAGTAATGCGAAAATTATTCAGTTTTTTTTAAATATCTCGGCACCCGCGCGACCTAGGAGGTTCAAACAAATGTCAGGTTGTTCGCCGCGTCACGAGACGTCGTATGGTGTAAGCGGCCCTTCGATACGCCCAGTGGTTCAAAAGTAATGCAAAAATTATTCAGTTTTTTCCAAATATCTCGGCACCCAAGCGACCTAGGAGGTTCAAACGAATGTCAGGTTGTTCGCCGCGTCACGAGACGTCGTATGGTGTAAGCGGCCCTTCGATACGCCCAGTGGTTCAAAAGTAATGCAAAAAGTATTCAGTTTTTTTCAAATATCTCGGCACCCGCGCGACCTAGGAGGTTCAAACAAATGTCAGTTTGTTCGCCGCGTCACGAGACGTCGTATGGTGTAAGCGGCCCTTCGATACGCCCAGTGGTTCAAAAGTAATGCAAAAATTATTCAGTTTTTTTCAAATATCCAGGCACCCGCGCGACCTAGGAGGTTAAAACAAATGTCAGGTTGTTCGCCGCGTCACGAGACGTCGTATGGTGTAAGCGGCCCTTCGATACGCCCAGTAGTTCAAAAGTAATGCAAAAATTATTCAGTTTTTTCCAAATATCTCGGCACCCGCGCGACCTAGGAGGTTCAAACAAATGTCAGGTTGTTCGCCGCGTCACGAGACGTCGTATGGTGTAAGCGTCCCTTCGATACGCCCAGTGGTTCAAAAGTAATGCAAAAAGTATTCAGTTTTTTTCAAATATCTCGGCACCCGCGCGACCTAGGAGGTTCAAACAAATGTCAGTTTGTTCGCCGCGTCACGAGACGTCGTATGGTGTAAGCGGCCCTTCGATACGCCCAGTGGTTCAAAAGTAATGCAAAAATTATTCAGTTTTTTTCAAATATCTCGGCACCCGCGCGTCCTAGGAGGTTTAAACAAATGTCAGGTTATTCGCCGCGCGACGAGACGTCGTATGGTGTAAGCGGTCCTTCGATACGCCCAGTGGTTCAAAAGTAATGCAAAAATTATTCAGTTTTTTTCAAATATCTCGGCACCCTAGCGACCTAGGAGGTTAAAACAAATGTCAGGTTGTTCGCCGCGTCACGAGACGTCGTATGGTGTAAGCGGCCCTTCGATACGCCCAGTAGTTCAAAAGTAATGCAAAAATTATTCAGTTTTTTCCAAATATCTCGGCACCCGCGCGACCTAGGAGGTTCAAACAAATGTCAGGTTGTTCGCCGCGTCACGAGAGGTCGTATGGTGTAAGCGGCCCTTCGATACGCCCAGTGGTTCAAAAGTAATGCAAAAATTATTCCGTTTTTTTCAAATATCTCGGCACCCGCGCGACCTAGGAGGTTCAAACAAATGTCAGGTTGTTCGCCGCGTCACGAGACGTCGTATGGTGTAAGCGGCCCTTCGATACGCCCAGTGGTTCAAAAGTAATGCAAAAATTATTCAGTTTTTTCCAAATATCTCGGCACCCGCGCGACCTAGGAGGTTCAAACAAATGTCAGGTTGTTCGCCGCGTCACGAGACGTCGTATGGTGTAAGCGGCCCTTCGATACGCCCAGTGGTTCAAAAGTAATGCAAAAATTATTCCGTTTTTTTCAAATATCTCGGCACCCGCGCGACCTAGGAGGTTCAAACAAATGTCAGGTTGTTCGCCGCGTCACGAGACGTCGTATGGTGTAAGCGGCCCTTCGATACGCCCAGTGGTTCAAAAGTAATGCAAAAATTATTCAGTTTTTTTCAAATATCTCGGCATCCGCGCGACCTAGGAGGTTCAAACAAATGTCAGGTTGTTCGCCGCGTGACGAGACGTCGTATGGTGTAAGCGGCCCTTCGATACGCCCAGTGGTTCAAAAGTAATGCGAAAATTATTCAGTTTTTTTTAAATATCTCGGCACCCGCGCGACCTAGGAGGTTCAAACAAATGTCAGGTTGTTCGCCGCGTCACGAGACGTCGTATGGTGTAAGCGGCCCTTCGATACGCCCAGTAGTTCAAAAGTAATGCAAAAATTATTCAGTTTTTTTCAAATATCTCGGCACCCGCGCGACCTAGGAGGTTCAAACAAATGTCAGGTTGTTCGCCGCGTGACGAGACGTCGTATGGTGTAAGCGGCCCTTCGATACGCCCAGTGGTTCAAAAGTAATGCAAAAATTATTCAGTTTTTTTCAAATATCTCGGCACCCGCGCGACCTAGGAGGTTTAAACAAATGTCAGGTTGTTCGCCGTGTCACGAGACATCGTATGGTGTAAGCGGCCCTTTGATACGCACAGTGGTTCAAAAGTAATGCAAAAATTATTCAGTTTTTTTCAAATATCTCGGCACCCGCGCGACCTAGGAGGTTCAAACAAATGTCAGGTTGTTCGCCGCGTCACGAGACGTCGTATGGTGTAAGCGGCTTTTCGATACGCCCGGTGGTTCAAAAGTAATGCGAAAATTATTCAGTTTTTTTTAAATATCTCGGCACCCGCGCGACCTAGGAGGTTCAAACAAATGTCAGGTTGTTCGCCGCGTCACGAGACGTCGTATGGTGTAAGCGGCCCTTCGATACGCCCAGTGGTTCAAAAGTAATGCAAAAATTATTCAGTTTTTTCCAAATATCTCGGCACCCAAGCGACCTAGGAGGTTCAAACGAATGTCAGGTTGTTCGCCGCGTCACGAGACGTCGTATGGTGTAAGCGGCCCTTCGATACGCCCAGTGGTTCAAAAGTAATGCAAAAAGTATTCAGTTTTTTTCAAATATCTCGGCACCCGCGCGACCTAGGAGGTTCAAACAAATGTCAGTTTGTTCGCCGCGTCACGAGACGTCGTATGGTGTAAGCGGCCCTTCGATACGCCCAGTGGTTCAAAAGTAATGCAAAAATTATTCAGTTTTTTTCAAATATCCAGGCACCCGCGCGACCTAGGAGGTTAAAACAAATGTCAGGTTGTTCGCCGCGTCACGAGACGTCGTATGGTGTAAGCGGCCCTTCGATACGCCCAGTAGTTCAAAAGTAATGCAAAAATTATTCAGTTTTTTCCAAATATCTCGGCACCCGCGCGACCTAGGAGGTTCAAACAAATGTCAGGTTGTTCGCCGCGTCACGAGACGTCGTATGCTGTAAGCGTCCCTTCGATACGCCCAGTGGTTCAAAAGTAATGCAAAAAGTATTCAGTTTTTTTCAAATATCTCGGCACCCGCGCGACCTAGGAGGTTCAAACAAATGTCAGTTTGTTCGCCGCGTCACGAGACGTCGTATGGTGTAAGCGGCCCTTCGATACGCCCAGTGGTTCAAAAGTAATGCAAAAATTATTCAGTTTTTTTCAAATATCTCGGCACCCGCGCGTCCTAGGAGGTTTAAACAAATGTCAGGTTATTCGCCGCGCGACGAGACGTCGTATGGTGTAAGCGGTCCTTCGATACGCCCAGTGGTTCAAAAGTAATGCAAAAATTATTCAGTTTTTTTCAAATATCTCGGCACCCTAGCGACCTAGGAGGTTAAAACAAATGTCAGGTTGTTCGCCGCGTCACGAGACGTCGTATGGTGTAAGCGGCCCTTCGATACGCCCAGTAGTTCAAAAGTAATGCAAAAATTATTCAGTTTTTTTTAAATATCTCGGCACCCGCGCGACCTAGGAGGTTCAAACAAATGTCAGGTTGTTCGCCGCGTCACGAGAGGTCGTATGGTGTAAGCGGCCCTTCGATACGCCCAGTGGTTCAAAAGTAATGCAAAAATTATTCCGTTTTTTTCAAATATCTCGGCACCCGCGCGACCTAGGAGGTTCAAACAAATGTCAGTTTGTTCGCCGCGTCACGAGACGTCGTATGGTGTAAGCGGCCCTTCGATACGCCCAGTGGTTCAAAAGTAATGCAAAAATTATTCAGTTTTTTCCAAATATCTCGGCACCCGCGCGACCTAGGAGGTTAAAACAAATGTCAGGTTGTTCGCCGCGTCACGAGACGTCGTATGGTGTAAGCGGCCCTTCGATACGCCCAGTAGTTCAAAAGTAATGCAAAAATTATTCAGTTTTTTCCAAATATCTCGGCACCCGCGCGACCTAGGAGGTTCAAACAAATGTCAGGTTGTTCGCCGCGTCACGAGACGTCGTATGGTGTAAGCGGCCCTTCGATACGCCCAGTGGTTCAAAAGTAATGCATAAAGTATTCAGTTTTTTTCAAATATCTCGGCACCCGCGCGACCTAGGAGGTTCAAACAAATGTCAGGTTGTTCGCCGCGTCACGAGACGTCGTATGGTGTAAGCGGCCCTTCGATACGCCCAGTGGTTCAAAAGTAATGCAAAAATTATTCAGTTTTTTTCAAATATCTCGGCACCCGCGCGACCTAGGAGGTTAAAACAAATGTCAGGTTGTTCGCCGCGTCACGAGACGTCGTATGGTGTAAGCGGCCCTTCGATACGCCCAGTAGTTCAAAAGTAATGCAAAAATTATTCAGTTTTTTCCAAATATCTCGGCACCCGCGCGACCTAGGAGGTTCAAACAAATGTCAGTTTGTTCGCCGCGTCACGAGACGTCGTATGGTGTAAGCGGCCCTTCGATACGCCCAGTGGTTCAAAAGTAATGCATAAAGTATTCAGTTTTTTTCAAATATCTCGGCACCCGCGCGACCTAGGAGGTTCAAACAAATGTCAGGTTGTTCGCCGCGTCACGAGACGTCGTATGGTGTAAGCGGCCCTTCGATACGCCCAGTAGTTCAAAAGTAATGCAAAAATTATTCAGTTTTTTTCAAATATCTCGGCACCCAAGCGACCTAGGAGGTTCAAACAAATGTCAGGTTGTTCGCCGCGTCACGAGACGTCGTATGGTGTAAGCGGCCCTTCGATACGCCCAGTGGTTCAAAAGTAATGCAAAAAGTATTCAGTTTTTTTCAAATATCCAGGCACCCGCGCGACCTAGGAGGTTCAAACAAATGTCAGTTTGTTCGCCGCGTCACGAGACGTCGTATGGTGTAAGCGGCCCTTCGATACGCCCAGTGGTTCAAAAGTAATGCAAAAATTATTCAGTTTTTTTCAAATATCTCGGCACCCGCGCGTCCTAGGAGGTTTAAACAAATGTCAGGTTATTCGCCGCGCGACGAGACGTCGTATGGTGTAAGCGGTCCTTCGATACGCCCAGTGGTTCAAAAGTAATGCAAAAATTATTCAGTTTTTTTCAAATATCTCGGCACCCTAGCGACCTAGGAGGTTAAAACAAATGTCAGGTTGTTCGCCGCGTCACGAGACGTCGTATGGTGTAAGCGGCCCTTCGATACGCCCAGTAGTTCAAAAGTAATGCAAAAATTATTCAGTTTTTTCCAAATATCTCGGCACCCGCGCGACCTAGGAGGTTCAAACAAATGTCAGGTTGTTCGCCGCGTCACGAGAGGTCGTATGGTGTAAGCGGCCCTTCGATACGCCCAGTGGTTCAAAAGTAATGCAAAAATTATTCCGTTTTTTTCAAATATCTCGGCACCCGCGCGACCTAGGAGGTTCAAACAAATGTCAGTTTGTTCGCCGCGTCACGAGACGTCGTATGGTGTAAGCGGCCCTTCGATACGCCCAGTGGTTCAAAAGTAATGCAAAAATTATTCAGTTTTTTCCAAATATCTCGGCACCCGCGCGACCTAGGAGGTTAAAACAAATGTCAGGTTGTTCGCCGCGTCACGAGACGTCGTATGGTGTAAGCGGCCCTTCGATACGCCCAGTAGTTCAAAAGTAATGCAAAAATTATTCAGTTTTTTCCAAATATCTCGGCACCCGCGCGACCTAGGAGGTTCAAACAAATGTCAGGTTGTTCGCCGCGTCACGAGACGTCGTATGGTGTAAGCGGCCCTTCGATACGCCCAGTGGTTCAAAAGTAATGCATAAAGTATTCAGTTTTTTTCAAATATCTCGGCACCCGCGCGACCTAGGAGGTTCAAACAAATGTCAGGTTGTTCGCCGCGTCACGAGACGTCGTATGGTGTAAGCGGCCCTTCGATACGCCCAGTGGTTCAAAAGTAATGCAAAAATTATTCAGTTTTTTTCAAATATCTCGGCACCCGCGCGACCTAGGAGGTTAAAACAAATGTCAGGTTGTTCGCCGCGTCACGAGACGTCGTATGGTGTAAGCGGCCCTTCGATACGCCCAGTAGTTCAAAAGTAATGCAAAAATTATTCAGTTTTTTCCAAATATCTCGGCACCCGCGCGACCTAGGAGGTTCAAACAAATGTCAGGTTGTTCGCCGCGTCACGAGACGTCGTATGGTGTAAGCGGCCCTTCGATACGCCCAGTGGTTCAAAAGTAATGCATAAAGTATTCAGTTTTTTTCAAATATCTCGGCACCCGCGCGACCTAGGAGGTTCAAACAAATGTCAGGTTGTTCGCCGCGTCACGAGACGTCGTATGGTGTAAGCGGCCCTTCGATACGCCCAGTGGTTCAAAAGTAATGCAAAAATTATTCAGTTTTTTTCAAATATCTCGGCACCCAAGCGACCTAGGAGGTTAAAACAAATGTCAGGTTGTTCGCCGCGTCACGAGACGTCGTATGGTGTAAGCGGCCCTTCGATACGCCCAGTGGTTCAAAAGTAATGCAAAAATTATTCTTTTTTTTTCAAATATCCAGGCACCCGCGCGACCTAGGAGGTTCAAACGAATGTCAGGTTGTTCGCCGCGTCACGAGACGTCGTATGGTGTAAGCGGCCCTTCGATACGCCCAGTGGTTCAAAAGTAATGCAAAAATTATTCAGTTTTTTTCAAATATCTCGGCACCCAAGCGACCTAGGAGGTTAAAACAAATGTCAGGTTGTTCGCCGCGTCACGAGACGTCGTATGGTGTAAGCGGCCCTTCGATACGCCCAGTAGTTCAAAAGTAATGCAAAAATTATTCAGTTTTTTCCAAATATCTCGGCACCCGCGCGACCTAGGAGGTTCAAACAAATGTCAGGTTGTTCGCCGCGTCACGAGAGGTCGTATGGTGTAAGCGGCCCTTCGATACGCCCAGTGGTTCAAAAGTAATGCAAAAATTATTCCGTTTTTTTCAAATATCTCGGCACCCGCGCGACCTAGGAGGTTCAAACAAATGTCAGGTTGTTCGCCGCGTCACGAGACGTCGTATGGTGTAAGCGGCCCTTCGATACGCCCAGTGGTTCAAAAGTAATGCAAAAATTATTCAGTTTTTTTCAAATATCTCGGCACCCGCGCGACCTAGGAGGTTAAAACAAATGTCAGGTTGTTCGCCGCGTCACGAGACGTCGTATGGTGTAAGCGGCCCTTCGATACGCCCAGTAGTTCAAAAGTAATGCAAAAATTATTCAGTTTTTTCCAAATATCTCGGCACCCGCGCGACCTAGGAGGTTCAAACAAATGTCAGGTTGTTCGCCGCGTCACGAGACGTCGTATGGTGTAAGCGGCTTTTCGATACGCCCAGTGGTTCAAAAGTAATGCAAAAATTATTCAGTTTTTTTCAAATATCTCGGCACCCGCGCGACCTAGGAGGTTCAAACAAATGTCAGGTTGTTCGCCGCGTCACGAGACGTCGTATGGTGTAAGCGGCCCTTCGATACGCCCAGTAGTTCAAAAGTAATGCAAAAATTATTCAGTTTTTTTCAAATATCTCGGCACCCGCGCGACCTAGGAGGTTCAAACAAATGTCCAGTTGTTCGCCGCGTCGCGAGACATCGTATGGTGTAAGCGGCCCTTCGATACGCCCAGTAGTTCAAAAGTAATGCAAAAATTATTCAGTTTTTTTCAAATATCTCGGCACCCGCGCGACCTAGGAGGTTAAAACAAATGTCAGGTTGTTCGCCGCGTCACGAGACGTCGTATGGTGTAAGCGGCCCTTCGATACGCCCAGTGGTTCAAAAGTAATGCAAAAATTATTCAGTTTTTTTCAAATATCTCGGCACCCAAGCGACCTAGGAGGTTAAAACAAATGTCAGGTTGTTCGCCGCGTCACGAGACGTCGTATGGTGTAAGCGGCCCTTCGATACGCCCAGTGGTTCAAAAGTAATGCAAAAATTATTCTTTTTTTTTCAAATATCCAGGCACCCGCGCGACCTAGGAGGTTCAAACGAATGTCAGGTTGTTCGCCGCGTCACGAGACGTCGTATGGTGTAAGCGGCCCTTCGATACGCCCAGTGGTTCAAAAGTAATGCAAAAATTATTCAGTTTTTTTCAAATATCTCGGCACCCAAGCGACCTAGGAGGTTAAAACAAATGTCAGGTTGTTCGCCGCGTCACGAGACGTCGTATGGTGTAAGCGGCCCTTCGATACGCCCAGTAGTTCAAAAGTAATGCAAAAATTATTCAGTTTTTTCCAAATATCTCGGCACCCGCGCGACCTAGGAGGTTCAAACAAATGTCAGGTTGTTCGCCGCGTCACGAGAGGTCGTATGGTGTAAGCGGCCCTTCGATACGCCCAGTGGTTCAAAAGTAATGCAAAAATTATTCAGTTTTTTTCAAATATCTCGGCACCCGCGCGACCTAGGAGGTTCAAACAAATGTCAGGTTGTTCGCCGCGTCACGAGACGTCGTATGGTGTAAGCGGCCCTTCGATACGCCCAGTAGTTCAAAAGTAATGCAAAAATTATTCAGTTTTTTCCAAATATCTCGGCACCCGCGCGACCTAGGAGGTTCAAACAAATGTCAGGTTGTTCGCCGCGTCACGAGACGTCGTATGGTGTAAGCGGCCCTTCGATACGCCCAGTGGTTCAAAAGTAATGCATAAAGTATTCAGTTTTTTTCAAATATCTCGGCACCCGCGCGACCTAGGAGGTTCAAACAAATGTCAGGTTGTTCGCCGCGTCACGAGACGTCGTATGGTGTAAGCGGCCCTTCGATACGCCCAGTGGTTCAAAAGTAATGCAAAAATTATTCAGTTTTTTTCAAATATCTCGGCACCCAAGCGACCTAGGAGGTTAAAACAAATGTCAGGTTGTTCGCCGCGTCACGAGACGTCGTATGGTGTAAGCGGCCCTTCGATACGCCCAGTGGTTCAAAAGTAATGCAAAAATTATTCTTTTTTTTTCAAATATCCAGGCACCCGCGCGACCTAGGAGGTTCAAACGAATGTCAGGTTGTTCGCCGCGTCACGAGACGTCGTATGGTGTAAGCGGCCCTTCGATACGCCCAGTGGTTCAAAAGTAATGCAAAAATTATTCAGTTTTTTTCAAATATCTCGGCACCCAAGCGACCTAGGAGGTTAAAACAAATGTCAGGTTGTTCGCCGCGTCACGAGACGTCGTATGGTGTAAGCGGCCCTTCGATACGCCCAGTAGTTCAAAAGTAATGCAAAAATTATTCAGTTTTTTCCAAATATCTCGGCACCCGCGCGACCTAGGAGGTTCAAACAAATGTCAGGTTGTTCGCCGCGTCACGAGAGGTCGTATGGTGTAAGCGGCCCTTCGATACGCCCAGTGGTTCAAAAGTAATGCAAAAATTATTCCGTTTTTTTCAAATATCTCGGCACCCGCGCGACCTAGGAGGTTCAAACAAATGTCAGGTTGTTCGCCGCGTCACGAGACGTCGTATGGTGTAAGCGGCCCTTCGATACGCCCAGTGGTTCAAAAGTAATGCAAAAATTATTCAGTTTTTTTCAAATATCTCGGCACCCGCGCGACCTAGGAGGTTAAAACAAATGTCAGGTTGTTCGCCGCGTCACGAGACGTCGTATGGTGTAAGCGGCCCTTCGATACGCCCAGTAGTTCAAAAGTAATGCAAAAATTATTCATTTTTTTCCAAATATCTCGGCACCCGCGCGACCTAGGAGGTTCAAACAAATGTCAGGTTGTTCGCCGCGTCACGAGACGTCGTATGGTGTAAGCGGCTTTTCGATACGCCCAGTGGTTCAAAAGTAATGCAAAAATTATTCAGTTTTTTTCAAATATCTCGGCACCCGCGCGACCTAGGAGGTTCAAACAAATGTCAGGTTGTTCGCCGCGTCACGAGACGTCGTATGGTGTAAGCGGCCCTTCGATACGCCCAGTGGTTCAAAAGTAATGCAAAAATTATTCAGTTTTTTTCAAATATCTCGGCACCCGCGCGACCTAGGAGGTTCAAACAAATGTCCAGTTGTTCGCCGCGTCGCGAGACATCGTATGGTGTAAGCGGCCCTTCGATACGCCCAGTAGTTCAAAAGTAATGCAAAAATTATTCAGTTTTTTCCAAATATCTCGGCACCCGCGCGACCTAGGAGGTTTAAACAAATGTCAGGTTATTCGCCGCGTCACGAGACATAGTATGGTGTAAGCGGCCCTTCGATACGCCCAGTGGTTCAAAAGTAATGCAAAAATTATTCAGTTTTTTTCAAATATCTCGGCACCCGCGCGACCTAGGAGGTTCAAACAAATGTCAGGTTGTTCGCCGCGTGACGAGACGTCGTATGGTGTAAGCGGCTTTTCGATACGCCCGGTGGTTCAAAAGTAATGCGAAAATTATTCAGTTTTTTTTAAATATCTCGGCACCCGCGCGACCTAGGAGGTTCAAACAAATGTCAGGTTGTTCGCCGCGTCACGAGACGTCGTATGGTGTAAGCGGCCTTCCGATACGCCCAGTAGTTCAAAAGTAATGCAAAAATTATTCCGTTTTTTTCAAATATCTCGGCACCCGCGCGACCTAGGAGGTTCAAACGAATGTCAGGTTGTTCGCCGCGTCACGAGACGTCGTATGGTGTAAGCGGCCCTTCGATACGCCCAGTGGTTCAAAAGTAATGCAAAAATTATTCAGTTTTTTTCAAATATCTCGGCACCCGCGCGACCTAGGAGGTTCAAACGAATGTCAGGTTGTTCGCCGCGTCACGAGACGTCGTATGGTGTAAGCGGCCCTTTGATACGCACAGTGGTTCAAAAGTAATGCAAAAATTATTCAGTTTTTTTCAAATATCTCGGCACCCGCGCGACCTAGGAGGTTCAAACAAATGTCAGGTTGTTCGCCGCGTCACGAGACGTCGTATGGTGTAAGCGGCTTTTCGATACGCCCGGTGGTTCAAAAGTAATGCGAAAATTATTCAGTTTTTTTTAAATATCTCGGCACCCGCGCGACCTAGGAGGTTCAAACAAATGTCAGGTTGTTCGCCGCGTCACGAGACGTCGTATGGTGTAAGCGGCCCTTCGATACGCCCAGTGGTTCAAAAGTAATGCCAAAATTATTCAGTTTTTTCCAAATATCTCGGCACCCGCGCGACCTAGGAGGTTCAAACAAATGTCAGGTTGTTCGCCGCGTCACGAGACGTCGTATGGTGTAAGCGGCCCTTCGATACGCCCAGTGGTTCAAAAGTAATGCAAAAATTATTCAGTTTTTTTCAAATATCTCGGCACCCGCGCGACCTAGGAGGTTCAAACAAATGTCCAGTTGTTCGCCGCGTCGCGAGACATCGTATGGTGTAAGCGGCCCTTCGATACGCCCAGTAGTTCAAAAGTAATGCAAAAATTATTCAGTTTTTTCCAAATATCTCGGCACCCGCGCGACCTAGGAGGTTTAAACAAATGTCAGGTTATTCGCCGCGTCACGAGACATAGTATGGTGTAAGCGGCCCTTCGATACGCCCAGTGGTTCAAAAGTAATGCAAAAATTATTCAGTTTTTTTCAAATATCTCGGCACCCGCGCGACCTAGGAGGTTCAAACAAATGTCAGGTTGTTCGCCGCGTGACGAGACGTCGTATGGTGTAAGCGGCTTTTCGATACGCCCGGTGGTTCAAAAGTAATGCGAAAATTATTCAGTTTTTTTTAAATATCTCGGCACCCGCGCGACCTAGGAGGTTCAAACAAATGTCAGGTTGTTCGCCGCGTCACGAGACGTCGTATGGTGTAAGCGGCCTTCCGATACGCCCAGTAGTTCAAAAGTAATGCAAAAATTATTCAGTTTTTTTCAAATATCTCGGCACCCGCGCGACCTAGGAGGTTCAAACAAATGTCAGGTTGTTCGCCGCGTGACGAGACGTCGTATGGTGTAAGCGGCCCTTCGATACGCCCAGTGGTTCAAAAGTAATGCAAAAATTATTCAGTTTTTTTCAAATATCTCGGCACCCGCGCGACCTAGGAGTTTCAAACAAATGTCAGGTTGTTCGCCGTGTCACGAGACATCGTATGGTGTAAGCGGCCCTTCGATACGCCCAGTAGTTCAAAAGTAATGCAAAAATTATTCAGTTTTTTTCAAATATCTCGGCACCCGCGCGACCTAGGAGGTTTAAACAAATGTCAGGTTATTCGCCGCGTGACGAGACGTCGTATGGTGTAAGCGGCCCTTTGATACGCACAGTGGTTCAAAAGTAATGCAAAAATTATTCAGTTTTTTTCAAATATCTCGGCACCCGCGCGACCTAGGAGGTTCAAACAAATGTCAGGTTGTTCGCCGCGTCACGAGACGTCGTATGGTGTAAGCGGCTTTTCGATACGCCCGGTTGTTCAAAAGTAATGCGAAAATTATTCAGTTTTTTTTAAATATCTCGGCACCCGCGCGACCTAGGAGGTTCAAACAAATGTCAGGTTGTTCGCCGCGTCACGAGACGTCGTATGGTGTAAGCGGCCCTTCGATACGCCCAGTGGTTCAAAAGTAATGCAAAAATTATTCAGTTTTTTCCAAATATCTCGGCACCCAAGCGACCTAGGAGGTTCAAACGAATGTCAGGTTGTTCGCCGCGTCACGAGACGTCGTATGGTGTAAGCGGCCCTTCGATACGCCCAGTGGTTCAAAAGTAATGCAAAAAGTATTCAGTTTTTTCCAAATATCTCGGCACCCGCGCGACCTAGGAGGTTCAAACAAATGTCAGTTTGTTCGCCGCGTCACGAGACGTCGTATGGTGTAAGCGGCCCTTCGATACGCCCAGTGGTTCAAAAGTAATGCAAAAATTATTCAGTTTTTTTCAAATATCTCGGCACCCGCGCGACCTAGGAGGTTAAAACAAATGTCAGGTTGTTCGCCGCGTCACGAGACGTCGTATGGTGTAAGCGGCCCTTCGATACGCCCAGTAGTTCAAAAGTAATGCAAAAATTATTCAGTTTTTTCCAAATATCTCGGCACCCGCGCGACCTAGGAGGTTCAAACAAATGTCAGGTTGTTCGCCGCGTCACGAGACGTCGTATGGTGTAAGCGGCCCTTCGATACGCCCAGTGGTTCAAAAGTAATGCATAAAGTATTCAGTTTTTTTCAAATATCTCGGCACCCGCGCGACCTAGGAGGTTCAAACAAATGTCAGGTTGTTCGCCGCGTCACGAGACGTCGTATGGTGTAAGCGGCCCTTCGATACGCCCAGTGGTTCAAAAGTAATGCAAAAATTATTCAGTTTTTTTCAAATATCTCGGCACCCAAGCGACCTAGGAGGTTAAAACAAATGTCAGGTTGTTCGCCGCGTCACGAGACGTCGTATGGTGTAAGCGGCCCTTCGATACGCCCAGTGGTTCAAAAGTAATGCAAAAATTATTCAGTTTTTTTCAAATATCTCGGCACCCGCGCGACCTAGGAGGTTCAAACAAATGTCAGGTTGTTCGCCGCGTCACGAGAGGTCGTATGGTGTAAGCGGCCCTTCGATACGCCCAGTGGTTCAAAAGTAATGCAAAAATTATTCCGTTTTTTTCAAATATCTCGGCACCCGCGCGACCTAGGAGGTTCAAACAAATGTCAGGTTGTTCGCCGCGTCACGAGACGTCGTATGGTGTAAGCGGCCCTTCGATACGCCCAGTGGTTCAAAAGTAATGCAAAAATTATTCAGTTTTTTCCAAATATCTCGGCACCCGCGCGACCTAGGAGGTTCAAACAAATGTCAGGTTGTTCGCCGCGTCACGAGACGTCGTATGGTGTAAGCGGCCCTTCGATACGCCCAGTGGTTCAAAAGTAATGCAAAAATTATTCCGTTTTTTTCAAATATCTCGGCACCCGCGCGACCTAGGAGGTTCAAACAAATGTCAGGTTGTTCGGCGCGTCACGAGACGTCGTATGGTGTAAGCGGCCCTTCGATACGCCCAGTGGTTCAAAAGTAATGCAAAAATTATTCAGTTTTTTTCAAATATCTCGGCACCCGCGCGACCTAGGAGGTTCAAACAAATGTCAGGTTGTTCGCCGCGTGACGAGACGTCGTATGGTGTAAGCGGCCCTTCGATACGCCCAGTGGTTCAAAAGTAATGCGAAAATTATTCAGTTTTTTTTAAATATCTCGGCACCCGCGCAACCTAGGAGGTTCAAACAAATGTCAGGTTGTTCGCCGCGTCACGAGACGTCGTATGGTGTAAGCGGCCCTTCGATACGCCCAGTAGTTCAAAAGTAATGCAAAAATTATTCAGTTTTTTTCAAATATCTCGGCACCCGCGCGACCTAGGAGGTTCAAACAAATGTCAGGTTGTTCGCCGCGTGACGAGACGTCGTATGGTGTAAGCGGCCCTTCGATACGCCCAGTGGTTCAAAAGTAATGCAAAAATTATTCAGTTTTTTCCAAATATCTCGGCACCCAAGCGACCTAGGAGGTTCAAACGAATGTCAGGTTGTTCGCCGCGTCACGAGACGTCGTATGGTGTAAGCGGCCCTTCGATACGCCCAGTGGTTCAAAAGTAATGCAAAAAGTATTCAGTTTTTTCCAAATATCTCGGCACCCGCGCGACCTAGGAGGTTCAAACAAATGTCAGTTTGTTCGCCGCGTCACGAGACGTCGTATGGTGTAAGCGGCCCTTCGATACGCCCAGTGGTTCAAAAGTAATGCATAAAGTATTCAGTTTTTTTCAAATATCTCGGCACCCGCGCGACCTAGGAGGTTCAAACAAATGTCAGGTTGTTCGCCGCGTCACGAGACGTCGTATGGTGTAAGCGGCCCTTCGATACGCCCAGTGGTTCAAAAGTAATGCAAAAATTATTCAGTTTTTTTCAAATATCTCGGCACCCAAGCGACCTAGGAGGTTAAAACAAATGTCAGGTTGTTCGCCGCGTCACGAGACGTCGTATGGTGTAAGCGGCCCTTCGATACGCCCAGTGGTTCAAAAGTAATGCAAAAATTATTCAGTTTTTTTCAAATATCTCGGCACCCGCGCGACCTAGGAGGTTCAAACAAATGTCAGGTTGTTCGCCGCGTCACGAGAGGTCGTATGGTGTAAGCGGCCCTTCGATACGCCCAGTGGTTCAAAAGTAATGCAAAAATTATTCCGTTTTTTTCAAATATCTCGGCACCCGCGCGACCTAGGAGGTTCAAACAAATGTCAGGTTGTTCGCCGCGTCACGAGACGTCGTATGGTGTAAGCGGCCCTTCGATACGCCCAGTGGTTCAAAAGTAATGCAAAAATTATTCAGTTTTTTCCAAATATCTCGGCACCCGCGCGACCTAGGAGGTTCAAACAAATGTCAGGTTGTTCGCCGCGTCACGAGACGTCGTATGGTGTAAGCGGCCCTTCGATACGCCCAGTGGTTCAAAAGTAATGCAAAAATTATTCCGTTTTTTTCAAATATCTCGGCACCCGCGCGACCTAGGAGGTTCAAACAAATGTCAGGTTGTTCGCCGCGTCACGAGACGTCGTATGGTGTAAGCGGCCCTTCGATACGCCCAGTGGTTCAAAAGTAATGCAAAAATTATTCAGTTTTTTTCAAATATCTCGGCACCCGCGCGACCTAGGAGGTTCAAACAAATGTCAGGTTGTTCGCCGCGTGACGAGACGTCGTATGGTGTAAGCGGCCCTTCGATACGCCCAGTGGTTCAAAAGTAATGCGAAAATTATTCAGTTTTTTTTAAATATCTCGGCACCCGCGCGACCTAGGAGGTTCAAACAAATGTCAGGTTGTTCGCCGCGTCACGAGACGTCGTATGGTGTAAGCGGCCCTTCGATACGCCCAGTAGTTCAAAAGTAATGCAAAAATTATTCAGTTTTTTTCAAATATCTCGGCACCCGCGCGACCTAGGAGGTTCAAACAAATGTCAGGTTGTTCGCCGCGTGACGAGACGTCGTATGGTGTAAGCGGCCCTTCGATACGCCCAGTGGTTCAAAAGTAATGCAAAAATTATTCAGTTTTTTTTAAATATCTCGGCACCCGCGCGACCTAGGAGGTTCAAACAAATGTCAGGTTGTTCGCCGCGTCACGAGACGTCGTATGGTGTAAGCGGCCCTTCGATACGCCCAGTGGTTCAAAAGTAATGCAAAAATTATTCAGTTTTTTCCAAATATCTCGGCACCCAAGCGACCTAGGAGGTTCAAACGAATGTCAGGTTGTTCGCCGCGTCACGAGACGTCGTATGGTGTAAGCGGCCCTTCGATACGCCCAGTGGTTCAAAAGTAATGCAAAAAGTATTCAGTTTTTTCCAAATATCTCGGCACCCGCGCGACCTAGGAGGTTCAAACAAATGTCAGTTTGTTCGCCGCGTCACGAGACGTCGTATGGTGTAAGCGGCCCTTCGATACGCCCAGTGGTTCAAAAGTAATGCAAAAATTATTCAGTTTTTTTCAAATATCTCGGCACCCGCGCGACCTAGGAGGTTAAAACAAATGTCAGGTTGTTCGCCGCGTCACGAGACGTCGTATGGTGTAAGCGGCCCTTCGATACGCCCAGTAGTTCAAAAGTAATGCAAAAATTATTCAGTTTTTTCCAAATATCTCGGCACCCGCGCGACCTAGGAGGTTCAAACAAATGTCAGGTTGTTCGCCGCGTCACGAGACGTCGTATGGTGTAAGCGGCCCTTCGATACGCCCAGTGGTTCAAAAGTAATGCAAAAATTATTCCGTTTTTTTCAAATATCTCGGCACCCGCGCGACCTAGGAGGTTCAAACAAATGTCAGGTTGTTCGCCGCGTCACGAGACGTCGTATGGTGTAAGCGGCCCTTCGATACGCCCAGTGGTTCAAAAGTAATGCAAAAATTATTCAGTTTTTTTCAAATATCTCGGCACCCAAGCGACCTAGGAGGTTAAAACAAATGTCAGGTTGTTCGCCGCGTCACGAGACGTCGTATGGTGTAAGCGGCCCTTCGATACGCCCAGTGGTTCAAAAGTAATGCAAAAATTATTCCGTTTTTTTTCAAATATCTCGGCACCCGCGCGACCTAGGAGGTTCAAACAAATGTCAGGTTGTTCGCCGCGTCACGAGACGTCGTATGGTGTAAGCGGCCCTTCGATACGCCCAGTGGTTCAAAAGTAATGCAAAAATTATTCAGTTTTTTTCAAATATCTCGGCACCCAAGCGACCTAGGAGGTTAAAACAAATGTCAGGTTGTTCGCCGCGTCACGAGACGTCGTATGGTGTAAGCGGCCCTTCGATACGCCCAGTGGTTCAAAAGTAATGCAAAAATTATTCAGTTTTTTTCAAATATCTCGGCACCCGCGCGACCTAGGAGGTTCAAACAAATGTCAGGTTGTTCGCCGCGTCACGAGAGGTCGTATGGTGTAAGCGGCCCTTCGATACGCCCAGTGGTTCAAAAGTAATGCAAAAATTATTCCGTTTTTTTCAAATATCTCGGCACCCGCGCGACCTAGGAGGTTCAAACAAATGTCAGGTTGTTCGCCGCGTCACGAGACGTCGTATGGTGTAAGCGGCCCTTCGATACGCCCAGTGGTTCAAAAGTAATGCAAAAATTATTCAGTTTTTTCCAAATATCTCGGCACCCGCGCGACCTAGGAGGTTCAAACAAATGTCAGGTTGTTCGCCGCGTCACGAGACGTCGTATGGTGTAAGCGGCCCTTCGATACGCCCAGTGGTTCAAAAGTAATGCAAAAATTATTCCGTTTTTTTCAAATATCTCGGCACCCGCACGACCTAGGAGGTTCAAACAAATGTCAGGTTGTTCGCCGCGTCACGAGACGTCGTATGGTGTAAGCGGCCCTTCGATACGCCCAGTGGTTCAAAAGTAATGCAAAAATTATTCAGTTTTTTTCAAATATCTCGGCACCCGCGCGACCTAGGAGGTTCAAACAAATGTCAGGTTGTTCGCCGCGTGACGAGACGTCGTATGGTGTAAGCGGCCCTTCGATACGCCCAGTGGTTCAAAAGTAATGCGAAAATTATTCAGTTTTTTTTAAATATCTCGGCACCCGCGCGACCTAGGAGGTTCAAACAAATGTCAGGTTGTTCGCCGCGTCACGAGACGTCGTATGGTGTAAGCGGCCCTTCGATACGCCCAGTAGTTCAAAAGTAATGCAAAAATTATTCAGTTTTTTTCAAATATCTCGGCACCCGCGCGACCTAGGAGGTTCAAACAAATGTCAGGTTGTTCGCCGCGTGACGAGACGTCGTATGGTGTAAGCGGCCCTTCGATACGCCCAGTGGTTCAAAAGTAATGCAAAAATTATTCAGTTTTTTTCAAATATCTCGGCACCCGCGCGACCTAGGAGGTTTAAACAAATGTCAGGTTGTTCGCCGTGTCACGAGACATCGTATGGTGTAAGCGGCCCTTTGATACGCACAGTGGTTCAAAAGTAATGCAAAAATTATTCAGTTTTTTTCAAATATCTCGGCACCCGCGCGACCTAGGAGGTTCAAACAAATGTCAGGTTGTTCGCCGCGTCACGAGACGTCGTATGGTGTAAGCGGCTTTTCGATACGCCCGGTGGTTCAAAAGTAATGCGAAAATTATTCAGTTTTTTTTAAATATCTCGGCACCCGCGCGACCTAGGAGGTTCAAACAAATGTCAGGTTGTTCGCCGCGTCACGAGACGTCGTATGGTGTAAGCGGCCCTTCGATACGCCCAGTGGTTCAAAAGTAATGCAAAAATTATTCAGTTTTTTCCAAATATCTCGGCACCCAAGCGACCTAGGAGGTTCAAACGAATGTCAGGTTGTTCGCCGCGTCACGAGACGTCGTATGGTGTAAGCGGCCCTTCGATACGCCCAGTGGTTCAAAAGTAATGCAAAAATTATTCAGTTTTTTCCAAATATCTCGGCACCCAAGCGACCTAGGAGGTTCAAACGAATGTCAGGTTGTTCGCCGCGTCACGAGACGTCGTATGGTGTAAGCGGCCCTTCGATACGCCCAGTGGTTCAAAAGTAATGCAAAAAGTATTCAGTTTTTTTCAAATATCTCGGCACCCGCGCGACCTAGGAGGTTCAAACAAATGTCAGTTTGTTCGCCGCGTCACGAGACGTCGTATGGTGTAAGCGGCCCTTCGATACGCCCAGTGGTTCAAAAGTAATGCAAAAATTATTCAGTTTTTTTCAAATATCCAGGCACCCGCGCGACCTAGGAGGTTAAAACAAATGTCAGGTTGTTCGCCGCGTCACGAGACGTCGTATGGTGTAAGCGGCCCTTCGATACGCCCAGTAGTTCAAAAGTAATGCAAAAATTATTCAGTTTTTTCCAAATATCTCGGCACCCGCGCGACCTAGGAGGTTCAAACAAATGTCAGGTTGTTCGCCGCGTCACGAGACGTCGTATGGTGTAAGCGTCCCTTCGATACGCCCAGTGGTTCAAAAGTAATGCAAAAAGTATTCAGTTTTTTTCAAATATCTCGGCACCCGCGCGACCTAGGAGGTTCAAACAAATGTCAGTTTGTTCGCCGCGTCACGAGACGTCGTATGGTGTAAGCGGCCCTTCGATACGCCCAGTGGTTCAAAAGTAATGCAAAAATTATTCAGTTTTTTTCAAATATCTCGGCACCCACGCGACCTAGGAGGTTCAAACAAATGTCAGGTTGTTCGCCGCGTCACGAGACGTCGTATGGTGTAAGCGGCCCTTCGATACGCCCAGTGGTTCAAAAGTAATGCAAAAATTATTCAGTTTTTTTCAAATATCTCGGCACCCGCGCGACCTAGGAGGTTCAAACAAATGTCAGGTTGTTCGCCGCGTCACGAGACGTCGTATGGTGTAAGCGTCCCTTCGATACGCCCAGTGGTTCAAAAGTAATGCAAAAAGTATTCAGTTTTTTTCAAATATCTCGGCACCCGCGCGACCTAGGAGGTTCAAACAAATGTCAGGTTGTTCGCCGCGTCACGAGACGTCGTATGGTGTAAGCGGCCCTTCGATACGCCCAGTAGTTCAAAAGTAATGCAAAAATTATTCAGTTTTTTCCAAATATCTCGGCACCCGCGCGACCTAGGAGGTTCAAACAAATGTCAGGTTGTTCGCCGCGTCACGAGACGTCGTATGGTGTAAGCGTCCCTTCGATACGCCCAGTGGTTCAAAAGTAATGCAAAAAGTATTCAGTTTTTTTCAAATATCTCGGCACCCGCGCGACCTAGGAGGTTCAAACAAATGTCAGTTTGTTCGCCGCGTCACGAGACGTCGTATGGTGTAAGCGGCCCTTCGATACGCCCAGTGGTTCAAAAGTAATGCAAAAATTATTCAGTTTTTTTCAAATATCTCGTCACCCACGCGACCTAGGAGGTTCAAACAAATGTCAGGTTGTTCGCCGCGTCACGAGACGTCGTATGGTGTAAGCGGCCCTTCGATACGCCCAGTGGTTCAAAAGTAATGCAAAAATTATTCAGTTTTTTTCAAATATCTCGGCACCCGCGCGACCTAGGAGGTTCAAACAAATGTCAGGTTGTTCGCCGCGTCACGAGACGTCGTATGGTGTAAGCGGCCCTTCGATACGCCCAGTGGTTCAAAAGTAATGCAAAAATTATTCAGTTTTTTTCAAATATCTCGGCACCCGCGCGACCTAGGAGGTTCAAACGAATGTCAGGTTGTTCGCCGCGTCACGAGACGTCGTATGGTGTAAGCGTCCCTTCGATACGCCCAGTGGTTCAAAAGTAATGCAAAAAGTATTCAGTTTTTTTCAAATATCTCGGCACCCGCGCGACCTAGGAGGTTCAAACAAATGTCAGGTTGTTCGCCGCGTCACGAGACGTCGTATGGTGTAAGCGGCCCTTCGATACGCCCAGTGGTTCAAAAGTAATGCAAAAAGTATTCAGTTTTTTTCAAATATCTCGGCACCCGCGCGACCTAGGAGGTTCAGACAAATGTCAGGTTGTTCGCCGCGTCACGAGACGTCGTATGGTGTAAGCGGCCCTTCGATACGCCCAGTGGTTCAAAAGTAATGCAAAAATTATTCAGTTTTTTTCAAATATCTCGGCACCCACGCGACCTAGGAGGTTCAAACAAATGTCAGGTTGTTCGCCGCGTCACGAGACGTCGTATGGTGTAAGCGGCCCTTCGATACGCCCAGTGGTTCAAAAGTAATGCAAAAATTATTCAGTTTTTTTCAAATATCTCGGCACCCGCGCGACCTAGGAGGTTCAAACAAATGTCAGGTTGTTCGCCGCGTCACGAGACGTCGTATGGTGTAAGCGTCCCTTCGATACGCCCAGTGGTTCAAAAGTAATGCAAAAAGTATTCAGTTTTTTTCAAATATCTCGGCACCCACGCGACCTAGGAGGTTCAAACAAATGTCAGGTTGTTCGCCGCGTCACGAGACGTCGTATGGTGTAAGCGGCCCTTCGATACGCCCAGTGGTTCAAAAGTAATGCAAAAATTATTCAGTTTTTTTCAAATATCTCGGCACCCGCGCGACCTAGGAGGTTCAAACAAATGTCAGGTTGTTCGCCGCGTCACGAGACGTCGTATGGTGTAAGCGTCCCTTCGATACGCCCAGTGGTTCAAAAGTAATGCAAAAAGTATTCAGTTTTTTTCAAATATCTCGGCACCCGCGCGACCTAGGAGGTTCAAACAAATGTCAGGTTGTTCGCCGCGTCACGAGACGTCGTATGGTGTAAGCGGCCCTTCGATACGCCCAGTGGTTCAAAAGTAATGCAAAAAGTATTCAGTTTTTTTCAAATATCTCGGCACCCGCGCGACCTAGGAGGTTCAGACAAATGTCAGGTTGTTCGCCGCGTCACGAGACGTCGTATGGTGTAAGCGGCCCTTCGATACGCCCAGTGGTTCAAAAGTAATGCAAAAATTATTCAGTTTTTTTCAAATATCTCGGCACCCGCGCGACCTAGGAGGTTCAAACAAATGTCCAGTTGTTCGCCGCGTCGCGAGACATCGTATGGTGTAAGCGGCCCTTCGATACGCCCAGTAGTTCAAAAGTAATGCAAAAATTATTCAGTTTTTTCCAAATATCTCGGCACCCGCGCGACCTAGGAGGTTTAAACAAATGTCAGGTTATTCGCCGCGTCACGAGACATAGTATGGTGTAAGCGGCCCTTCGATACGCCCAGTGGTTCAAAAGTAATGCAAAAATTATTCAGTTTTTTTCAAATATCTCGGCACCCGCGCGACCTAGGAGGTTCAAACAAATGTCAGGTTGTTCGCCGCGTGACGAGACGTCGTATGGTGTAAGCGGCCCTTCGATACGCCCAGTGGTTCAAAAGTAATGCGAAAATTATTCAGTTTTTTTTAAATATCTCGGCACCCGCGCGACCTAGGAGGTTCAAACAAATGTCAGGTTGTTCGCCGCGTCACGAGACGTCGTATGGTGTAAGCGGCCCTTCGATACGCCCAGTAGTTCAAAAGTAATTCGAAAATTATTCAGTTTTTTTTAAATATCTCGGCACCCGCGCGACCTAGGAGGTTCAAACAAATGTCAGGTTGTTCGCCGCGTGACGAGACGTCGTATGGTGTAAGCGGCCCTTCGATACGCCCAGTGGTTCAAAAGTAATGCAAAAATTATTCAGTTTTTTTCAAATATCTCGGCACCCGCGCGACCTAGGAGGTTCAAACGAATGTCAGGTTGTTCGCCGCGTCACGAGACGTCGTATGGTGTAAGCGGCCCTTCGATACGCCCAGTGGTTCAAAAGTAATGCAAAAAGTATTCAGTTTTTTTCAAATGTCTCGGCACCCGCGCGACCTAGGAGGTTCAAACAAATGTCAGTTTGTTCGCCGCGTCACGAACTCACGAGACGTCGTATGGTGTAAGCGGCCCTTCGATACGCCCAGTGGTTCAAAAGTTATGCAAAAATTATTCAGTTTTTTCCAAATATCTCGGCACCCGCTTGACCTAGGAGGTTCAAACAAATGTCAGGTTGTTCGCCGCGTCACGAGACGTCGTATGGTGTAAGCGGCCCTTCGATACGCCCAGTGGTTCAAAAGTAATGCAAAAAGTATTCAGTTTTTTTCAAATATCTCGGCACCCGCGCGACCTAAGAGGTTCAAACAAATGTCAGTTTGTTCGCCGCGTCACGAGACGTCGTATGGTGTAAGCGGCCCTTCGATACGCCCAGTGGTTCAAAAGTAATGCAAAAATTATTCAGTTTTTTTCAAATATCTCGGCACCCACGCGACCTAGGAGGTTCAAACAAATGTCAGGTTGTTCGCCGCGTCACGAGACGTCGTATGGTGTAAGCGGCCCTTCGATACGCCCAGTAGTTCAAAAGTAATGCGAAAATTATTCATTTTTTTTTTAAATATCTCGGCACCCGCGCGACCTAGGAGGTTCAAACAAATGTCAGGTTGTTCGCCGCGTCACGAGACGTCGTATGGTGTAAGCGGCCCTTCGATACGCCCAGTAGTTCAAAAGTAATTCGAAAATTATTCAGTTTTTTTCAAATATCTCGGCACCCGCGCGACCTAGGAGGTTCAAACAAATGTCAGGTTGTTCGCCGCGTCACGAGACGTCGTATGGTGTAAGCGGCCCTTCGATACGCCCAGTGGTTCAAAAGTAATGCAAAAATTATTCAGTTTTTTTCAAATATCTCGGCACCCGCGCGACCTAGGAGGTTAAAACAAATGTCAGGTTGTTCGCCGCGTCACGAGACGTCGTATGGTGTAAGCGGCCCTTCGATACGCCCAGTAGTTCAAAAGTAACGCAAAAATTATTCAGTTTTTTCCAAATATCTCGGCACCCGCGCGACCTAGGAGGTTTAAACAAATGTCAGGTTATTCGCCGCGTCACGAGACATAGTATGGTGTAAGCGGCCCTTCGATACGCCCAGTGGTTCAAAAGTAATGCAAAAATTATTCAGTTTTTTCCAAATATCTCGGCACCCGCGCGACCTAGGAGGTTCAAACAAATGTCAGGTTGTTCGCCGCGTCACGAGAGGTCGTATGGTGTAAGCGGCCCTTCGATACGCCCAGTGGTTCAAAAGTAATGCAAAAATTATTCCGTTTTTTTCAAATATCTCGGCACCCGCGCGACCTAGGAGGTTCAAACAAATGTCAGGTTGTTCGCCGCGTCACGAGACGTCGTATGGTGTAAGCGGCCCTTCGATACGCCCAGTGGTTCAAAAGTAATGCAAAAATTATTCAGTTTTTTCCAAATATCTCGGCACCCGCGCGACCTAGGAGGTTCAAACAAATGTCAGGTTGTTCGCCGCGTCACGAGACGTCGTATGGTGTAAGCGGCCCTTCGATACGCCCAGTGGTTCAAAAGTAATGCAAAAATTATTCCGTTTTTTTCAAATATCTCGGCACCCGCGCGACCTAGGAGGTTCAAACAAATGTCAGGTTGTTCGCCGCGTCACGAGACGTCGTATGGTGTAAGCGGCCCTTCGATACGCCCAGTGGTTCAAAAGTAATGCAAAAATTATTCAGTTTTTTTCAAATATCTCGGCACCCGCGCGACCTAGGAGGTTCAAACAAATGTCCAGTTGTTCGCCGCGTCGCGAGACATCGTATGGTGTAAGCGGCCCTTCGATACGCCCAGTAGTTCAAAAGTAATGCAAAAATTATTCAGTTTTTTCCAAATATCTCGGCACCCGCGCGACCTAGGAGGTTTAAACAAATGTCAGGTTATTCGCCGCGTCACGAGACATAGTATGGTGTAAGCGGCCCTTCGATACGCCCAGTGGTTCAAAAGTAATGCAAAAATTATTCAGTTTTTTTCAAATATCTCGGCACCCGCGCGACCTAGGAGGTTCAAACAAATGTCAGGTTGTTCGCCGCGTGACGAGACGTCGTATGGTGTAAGCGGCTTTTCGATACGCCCGGTGGTTCAAAAGTAATGCGAAAATTATTCAGTTTTTTTTAAATATCTCGGCACCCGCGCGACCTAGGAGGTTCAAACAAATGTCAGGTTGTTCGCCGCGTCACGAGACGTCGTATGGTGTAAGCGGCCCTTCGATACGCCCAGTAGTTCAAAAGTAATGCAAAAATTATTCAGTTTTTTTCAAATATCTCGGCACCCGCGCGACCTAGGAGGTTCAAACAAATGTCAGGTTGTTCGCCGCGTGACGAGACGTCGTATGGTGTAAGCGGCCCTTCGATACGCTCAGTGGTTCAAAAGTAATGCAAAAATTATTCAGTTTTTTTCAAATATCTCGGCACCCGCGCGACCTAGGAGGTTCAAACAAATGTCAGGTTGTTCGCCGTGTCACGAGACATCGTATGGTGTAAGCGGCCCTTCGATACGCCCAGTAGTTCAAAAGTAATGCAAAAATTATTCAGTTTTTTTCAAATATCTCGGCACCCGCGCGACCTAGGAGGTTTAAACAAATGTCAGGTTATTCGCCGCGTGACGAGACGTCGTATGGTGTAAGCGGCCCTTTGATACGCACAGTGGTTCAAAAGTAATGCAAAAATTATTCAGTTTTTTTCAAATATCTCGGCACCCGCGCGACCTAGGAGGTTCAAACAAATGTCAGGTTGTTCGCCGCGTCACGAGACGTCGTATGGTGTAAGCGGCCCTTCGATACGCCCAGTAGTTCAAAAGTAATGCAAAAATTATTCAGTTTTTTCCAAATATCTCGGCACCCGCGCGACCTAGGAGGTTCAAACAAATGTCAGGTTGTTCGCCGCGTCACGAGACGTCGTATGGTGTAAGCGTCCCTTCGATACGCCCAGTGGTTCAAAAGTAATGCAAAAAGTATTCAGTTTTTTTCAAATATCTCGGCACCCGCGCGACCTAGGAGGTTCAAACAAATGTCAGTTTGTTCGCCGCGTCACGAGACGTCGTATGGTGTAAGCGGCCCTTCGATACGCCCAGTGGTTCAAAAGTAATGCAAAAATTATTCAGTTTTTTTCAAATATCTCGGCACCCACGCGACCTAGGAGGTTCAAACAAATGTCAGGTTGTTCGCCGCGTCACGAGACGTCGTATGGTGTAAGCGGCCCTTCGATACGCCCAGTAGTTCAAAAGTAATTCGAAAATTATTCAGTTTTTTTTAAATATCTCGGCACCCGCGCGACCTAGGAGGTTCAAACAAATGTCAGGTTGTTCGCCGCGTCACGAGACGTCGTATGGTGTAAGCGGCCCTTCGATACGCCCAGTAGTTCAAAAGTAATGCAAAAATTATTCAGTTTTTTTCAAATATCTCGGCACCCGCGCGACCTAGGAGGTTCAAACAAATGTCAGGTTGTTCGCCGCGTCACGAGACGTCGTATGGTGTAAGCGGCCCTTCGATACGCCCAGTGGTTCAAAAGTAATGCAAAAATTATTCAGTTTTTTTCAAATATCTCGGCACCCGCGCGACCTAGGAGGTTCAAACAAATGTCAGGTTGTTCGCCGCGTCACGAGACGTCGTATGGTGTAAGCGGCCCTTCGATACGCCCAGTGGTTCAAAAGTAATGCAAAAATTATTCAGTTTTTTCCAAATATCTCGGCACCCAAGCGACCTAGGAGGTTCAAACGAATGTCAGGTTGTTCGCCGCGTCACGAGACGTCGTATGGTGTAAGCGGCCCTTCGATACGCCCAGTGGTTCAAAAGTAATGCAAAAAGTATTCAGTTTTTTTCAAATGTCTCGGCACCCGCGCGACCTAGGAGGTTCAAACAAATGTCAGTTTGTTCGCCGCGTCACGACTCACGAGACGTCGTATGGTGTAAGCGGCCCTTCGATACGCCCAGTGGTTCAAAAGTAATGCAAAAATTATTCAGTTTTTTTCAAATATCTCGGCACCCGCGCGACCTAGGAGGTTAAAACAAATGTCAGGTTGTTCGCCGCGTCACGAGACGTCGTATGGTGTAAGCGGCCCTTCGATACGCCCAGTAGTCCAAAAGTAATGCAAAAATTATTCAGTTTTTTCCAAATATCTCGGCACCCGCTTGACCTAGGAGGTTCAAACAAATGTCAGGTTGTTCGCCGCGTCACGAGACGTCGTATGGTGTAAGCGGCCCTTCGATACGCCCAGTGGTTCAAAAGTAATGCAAAAAGTATTCAGTTTTTTTCAAATATCTCGGCACCCGCGCGACCTAGGAGGTTCAAACAAATGTCAGTTTGTTCGCCGCGTCACGAGACGTCGTATGGTGTAAGCGGCCCTTCGATACGCCCAGTGGTTCAAAAGTAATGCAAAAATTATTCAGTTTTTTTCAAATATCTCGGCACCCACGCGACCTAAGAGGTTCAAACAAATGTCAGGTTGTTCGCCGCGTCACGAGACGTCGTATGGTGTAAGCGGCCCTTCGATACGCCCAGTAGTTCAAAAGTAATGCGAAAATTATTCAGTTTTTTTTAAATATCTCGGCACCCGCGCGACCTAGGAGGTTCAAACAAATGTCAGGTTGTTCGCCGCGTCACGAGACGTCGTATGGTGTAAGCGGCCCTTCGATACGCCCAGTAGTTCAAAAGTAATGCAAAAATTATTCAGTTTTTTTCAAATATCTCGGCACCCGCGCGACCTAGGAGGTTCAAACAAATGTCAGGTTGTTCGCCGCGTCACGAGACGTCGTATGGTGTAAGCGGCCCTTCGATACGCCCAGTGGTTCAAAAGTAATGCAAAAATTATTCAGTTTTTTTCAAATATCTCGGCACCCGCGCGACCTAGGAGGTTAAAACAAATGTCAGGTTGTTCGCCGCGTCACGAGACGTCGTATGGTGTAAGCGGCCCTTCGATACGCCCAGTAGTTCAAAAGTAATGCAAAAATTATTCAGTTTTTTCCAAATATCTCGGCACCCGCGCGACCTAGGAGGTTCAAACGAATGTCAGGTTGTTCGCCGCGTCACGAGACGTCGTATGGTGTAAGCGGCCCTTCGATACGCCCAGTGGTTCAAAAGTAATGCAAAAATTATTCAGTTTTTTTCAAATATCTCGGCACCCGCGCGACCTAGGAGGTTAAAACAAATGTCAGGTTGTTCGCCGCGTCACGAGACGTCGTATGGTGTAAGCGGCCCTTCGATACGCCCAGTAGTTCAAAAGTAATGCAAAAATTATTCAGTTTTTTCCAAATATCTCGGCACCCGCGCGACCTAGGAGGTTCAAACGAATGTCAGGTTGTTCGCCGCGTCACGAGACGTCGTATGGTGTAAGCGGCCCTTCGATACGCCCAGTGGTTCAAAAGTAATGCAAAAAGTATTCAGTTTTTCTCAAATATCTCGGCACCCGCGCGACCTAGGAGGTTCAAACAAATGTCAGGTTGTTCGCCGCGTCACGAGACGTCGTATGGTGTAAGCGGCCCTTCGATACGCCCAGTGGTTCAAAAGTAATGCAAAAATTATTCAGTTTTTTTCAAATATCTCGGCACCCGCGCGACCTAGGAGGTTAAAACAAATGTCAGGTTGTTCGCCGCGTCACGAGACGTCGTATGGTGTAAGCGGCCCTTCGATACGCCCAGTAGTTCAAAAGTAATGCAAAAATTATTCAGTTTTTTCCAAATATCTCGGCACCCGCGCGACCTAGGAGGTTCAAACGAATGTCAGGTTGTTCGCCGCGTCACGAGACGTCGTATTGTGTAAGCGGCCCTTCGATACGCCCAGTGGTTCAAAAGTAATGCAAAAATTATTCCGTTTTTTTCAAATATCTCGGCACCCGCGCGACCTAGGAGGTTCAAACAAATGTCAGGTTGTTCGCCGCGTCACGAGACGTCGTATGGTGTAAGCGGCCCTTCGATACGCCCAGTGGTTCAAAAGTAATGCAAAAATTATTCAGTTTTTTTCAAATATCTCGGCACCCGCGCGACCTAGGAGGTTAAAACAAATGTCAGGTTGTTCGCCGCGTCACGAGACGTCGTATGGTGTAAGCGGCCCTTCGATACGCCCAGTAGTTCAAAAGTAATGCAAAAATTATTCAGTTTTTTCCAAATATCTCGGCACCCGCGCGACCTAGGAGGTTCAAACGAATGTCAGGTTGTTCGCCGCGTCACGAGACGTCGTATGGTGTAAGCGGCCCTTCGATACGCCCAGTGGTTCAAAAGTAATGCAAAAATTATTCCGTTTTTTTCAAATATCTCGGCACCCGCGCGACCTAGGAGGTTCAAACAAATGTCAGGTTGTTCGCCGCGTCACGAGACGTCGTATGGTGTAAGCGGCCCTTCGATACGCCCAGTGGTTCAAAAGTAATGCAAAAATTATTCAGTTTTTTTCAAATATCTCGGCACCCGCGCGACCTAGGACGTTCAAACGAATGTCAGGTTGTTCGCCGCGTCACGAGACGTCGTATGGTGTAAGCGGCCCTTCGATACGCCCAGTGGTTCAAAAGTAATGCAAAAAGTATTTAGTTTTTTTCAAATGTCTCGGCACCCGCGCGACCTAGGAGGTTCAAACAAATGTCAGTTTGTTCGCCGCGTCACGACTCACGAGACGTCGTATGGTGTAAGCGGCCCTTCGATACGCCCAGTGGTTCAAAAGTAATGCAAAAATTATTCCGTTTTTTTCAAATATCTCGGCACCCGCGCGACCTAGGAGGTTCAAACAAATGTCAGGTTGTTCGCCGCGTCACGAGACGTCGTATGGTGTAAGCGGCCCTTCGATACGCCCAGTGGTTCAAAAGTAATGCAAAAATTATTCAGTTTTTTCCAAATATCTCGGCACCCAAGCGACCTAGGAGGTTCAAACGAATGTCAGGTTGTTCGCCGCGTCACGAGACGTCGTATGGTGTAAGCGGCCCTTCGATACGCCCAGTGGTTCAAAAGTAATGCAAAAAGTATTTAGTTTTTTTCAAATGTCTCGGCACCCGCGCGACCTAGGAGGTTCAAACAAATGTCAGTTTGTTCGCCGCGTCACGACTCACGAGACGTCGTATGGTGTAAGCGGCCCTTCGATACGCCCAGTGGTTCAAAAGTAATGCAAAAATTATTCAGTTTTTTCCAAATATCTCGGAACCCGCGCGACCTAGGAGGTTCAAACGAATGTCAGGTTGTTCGCCGCGTCACGAGACGTCGTATGGTGTAAGCGGCCCTTCGATACGCCCAGTGGTTCAAAAGTAATGCAAAAATTATTCCGTTTTTTTCAAATATCTCGGCACCCGCGCGACCTAGGAGGTTCAAACGAATGTCAGGTTGTTCGCCGCGTCACGAGATGTCGTATGGTGTAAGCGGCCCTTCGATACGCCCAGTGGTTCAAAAGTAATGCCAAAATTATTCAGTTTTTTCCAAATATCTCGGCACCCGCGCGACCTAGGAGGTTCAAACGAATGTCAGGTTGTTCGCCGCGTGACGAGACGTCGTATGGTGTAAGCGGCCCTTCGATACGCCCAGTGGTTCAAAAGTAATGCAAAAATTATTCAGTTTTTTCCAAATATCTCGGCACCCGCGCGACCTAGGAGGTTCAAACAAATGTCAGGTTGTTCGCCGCGTCACGAGACGTCGTATGGTGTAAGCGGCCCTTCGAAACGCCCAGTGGTTCAAAAGTAATGCAAAAATTATTCAGTTTTTTCCAAATATCTCGGCACCCGCGCGACCTAGGAGGTTCAAACGAATGTCAGGTTGTTCGCCGCGTCACGAGACGTCGTATGGTGTAAGCGGCCCTTCGATACGCCCAGTGGTTCAAAAGTAATGCAAAAATTATTCAGTTTTTTTCAAATATCCAGGCACCCGCGCGACCTAGGAGGTTCAAACAAATGTCAGGTTGTTCGCCGCGTCACGAGACGTCGTATGGTGTAAGCGGCCCTTCGATACGCCCAGTAGTTCAAAAGTAATGCGAAAATTATTCAGTTTTTTTTAAATATCTCGGCACCCGCGCGACCTAGGAGGTTCAAACAAATGTCAGGTTGTTCGCCGCGTCACGAGACGTCGTATGGTGTAAGCGGCCCTTCGATACGCCCAGTAGTTCAAAAGTAATGCAAAAATTATTCAGTTTTTTTCAAATATCTCGGCACCCGCGCGACCTAGGAGGTTCAAACAAATGTCAGGTTGTTCGCCGCGTCACGAGACGTCGTATGGTGTAAGCGGCCCTTCGATACGCCCAGTGGTTCAAAAGTAATGCAAAAATTATTCAGTTTTTTCCAAATATCTCGGCACCCAAGCGACCTAGGAGGTTCAAACGAATGTCAGGTTGTTCGCCGCGTCACGAGACGTCGTATGGTGTAAGCGGCCCTTCGATACGCCCAGTGGTTCAAAAGTAATGCAAAAAGTATTTAGTTTTTTTCAAATGTCTCGGCACCCGCGCGACCTAGGAGGTTCAAACAAATGTCAGTTTGTTCGCCGCGTCACGACTCACGAGACGTCGTATGGTGTAAGCGGCCCTTCGATACGCCCAGTGGTTCAAAAGTAATGCAAAAATTATTCCGTTTTTTTCAAATATCTCGGCACCCGCGCGACCTAGGAGGTTCAAACAAATGTCAGGTTGTTCGCCGCGTCACGAGACGTCGTATGGTGTAAGCGGCCCTTCGATACGCCCAGTGGTTCAAAAGTAATGCAAAAATTATTCAGTTTTTTCCAAATATCTCGGCACCCAAGCGACCTAGGAGGTTCAAACGAATGTCAGGTTGTTCGCCGCGTCACGAGACGTCGTATGGTGTAAGCGGCCCTTCGATACGCCCAGTGGTTCAAAAGTAATGCAAAAAGTATTTAGTTTTTTTCAAATGTCTCGGCACCCGCGCGACCTAGGAGGTTCAAACAAATGTCAGTTTGTTCGCCGCGTCACGACTCACGAGACGTCGTATGGTGTAAGCGGCCCTTCGATACGCCCAGTGGTTCAAAAGTAATGCAAAAATTATTCAGTTTTTTCCAAATATCTCGGCACCCGCGCGACCTAGGAGGTTCAAACGAATGTCAGGTTGTTCGCCGCGTCACGAGACGTCGTATGGTGTAAGCGGCCCTTCGATACGCCCAGTGGTTCAAAAGTAATGCAAAAATTATTCCGTTTTTTTCAAATATCTCGGCACCCGCGCGACCTAGGAGGTTCAAACGAATGTCAGGTTGTTCGCCGCGTCACGAGATGTCGTATGGTGTAAGCGGCCCTTCGATACGCCCAGTGGTTCAAAAGTAATGCCAAAATTATTCAGTTTTTTCCAAATATCTCGGCACCCGCGCGACCTAGGAGGTTCAAACGAATGTCAGGTTGTTCGCCGCGTCACGAGATGTCGTATGGTGTAAGCGGCCCTTCGATACGCCCAGTGGTTCAAAAGTAATGCCAAAATTATTCAGTTTTTTCCAAATATCTCGGCACCCGCGCGACCTAGGAGGTTCAAACGAATGTCAGGTTGTTCGCCGCGTGACGAGACGTCGTATGGTGTAAGCGGCCCTTCGATACGCCCAGTGGTTCAAAAGTAATGCAAAAATTATTCAGTTTTTTCCAAATATCTCGGCACCCGCGCGACCTAGGAGGTTCAAACAAATGTCAGGTTGTTCGCCGCGTCACGAGACGTCGTATGGTGTAAGCGGCCCTTCGAAACGCCCAGTGGTTCAAAAGTAATGCAAAAATTATTCAGTTTTTTCCAAATATCTCGGCACCCGCGCGACCTAGGAGGTTCAAACGAATGTCAGGTTGTTCGCCGCGTCACGAGACGTCGTATGGTGTAAGCGGCCCTTCGATACGCCCAGTGGTTCAAAAGTAATGCAAAAATTATTCAGTTTTTTTCAAATATCCAGGCACCCGCGCGACCTAGGAGGTTCAAACAAATGTCAGGTTGTTCGCCGCGTCACGAGACGTCGTATGGTGTAAGCGGCCCTTCGATACGCCCAGTGGTTCAAAAGTAATGCAAAAATTATTCAGTTTTTTTCAAATATCCAGGCACCCGCGCGACCTAGGAGGTTCAAACAAATGTCAGGTTGTTCGCCGCGTCACGAGACGTCGTATGGTGTAAGCGGCCCTTCGATACGCCCAGTGGTTCAAAAGTAATGCAAAAATTATTCAGTTTTTTCCAAATATCTCGGCACCCGCGCGACCTAGGAGGTTCAAACGAATGTCAGGTTGTTCGCCGCGTCACGAGACGTCGTATGGTGTGAGCGGCCCTTCGATACGCCCAGTGGTTCAAAAGTAATGCAAAAATTATTCAGTTTTTTTCAAATATCTCGGCACCCGCGCGACCTAGGAGGTTCAAACGAATGTCAGGTTGTTCGCCGCGTCACGAGACGTCGTATGGTGTAAGCGGCCCTTTGATACGCACAGTGGTTCAAAAGTAATGCAAAAATTATTCAGTTTTTTTCAAATATCTCGGCACCCGCGCGACCTAGGAGGTTCAAACAAATGTCAGGTTGTTCGCCGCGTCACGAGACGTCGTATGGTGTAAGCGGCTTTTCGATACGCCCGGTGGTTCAAAAGTAATGCGAAAATTATTCAGTTTTTTTTAAATATCTCGGCACCCGCGCGACCTAGGAGGTTCAAACAAATGTCAGGTTGTTCGCCGCGTCACGAGACGTCGTATGGTGTAAGCGGCCCTTCGATACGCCCAGTGGTTCAAAAGTAATGCCAAAATTATTCAGTTTTTTCCAAATATCTCGGCACCCGCGCGACCTAGGAGGTTCAAACAAATGTCAGGTTGTTCGCCGCGTCACGAGACGTCGTATGGTGTAAGCGGCTTTTCGATACGCCCGGTGGTTCAAAAGTAATGCAAAAATTATTCAGTTTTTTTCAAATATCTCGGCACCCGCGCGACCTAGGAGGTTCAAACAAATGTCAGGTTGTTCGCCGCGTCACGAGACGTCGTATGGTGTAAGCGGCCCTTCGATACGCCCAGTGGTTCAAAAGTAATGCAAAAATTATTCAGTTTTTTCCAAATATCTCGGCACCCGCGCGACCTAGGAGGTTCAAACAAATGTCAGGTTGTTCGCCGCGTCACGAGACGTCGTATGGTGTAAGCGGCCCTTCGATACGCCCAGTGGTTCAAAAGTAATGCAAAAATTATTCCGTTTTTTTCAAATATCTCGGCACCCGCGCGACCTAGGAGGTTCAAACAAATGTCAGGTTGTTCGCCGCGTCACGAGACGTCGTATGGTGTAAGCGGCCCTTCGATACGCCCAGTGGTTCAAAAGTAATGCAAAAATTATTCAGTTTTTTTCAAATATCCAGGCACCCGCGCGACCTAGGAGGTTCAAACAAATGTCAGGTTGTTCGCCGCGTCACGAGACGTCGTATGGTGTAAGCGGCCCTTCGAAACGCCCAGTGGTTCAAAAGTAATGCAAAAATTATTCAGTTTTTTCCAAATATCTCGGCACCCGCGCGACCTAGGAGGTTCAAACGAATGTCAGGTTGTTCGCCGCGTCACGAGACGTCGTATGGTGTAAGCGGCCCTTCGATACGCCCAGTGGTTCAAAAGTAATGCAAAAATTATTCAGTTTTTTTCAAATATCCAGGCACCCGCGCGACCTAGGAGGTTCAAACAAATGTCAGGTTGTTCGCCGCGTCACGAGACGTCGTATGGTGTAAGCGGCCCTTCGATACGCCCAGTGGTTCAAAAGTAATGCAAAAATTATTCAGTTTTTTTCAAATATCCAGGCACCCGCGCGACCTAGGAGGTTCAAACAAATGTCAGGTTGTTCGCCGCGTCACGAGACGTCGTATGGTGTAAGCGGCCCTTCGATACGCCCAGTGGTTCAAAAGTAATGCAAAAATTATTCAGTTTTTTCCAAATATCTCGGCACCCGCGCGACCTAGGAGGTTCAAACGAATGTCAGGTTGTTCGCCGCGTCACGAGACGTCGTATGGTGTAAGCGGCCCTTCGATACGCCCAGTGGTTCAAAAGTAATGCAAAAATTATTCAGTTTTTTTCAAATATCTCGGCACCCGCGCGACCTAGGAGGTTCAAACGAATGTCAGGTTGTTCGCCGCGTCACGAGACGTCGTATGGTGTAAGCGGCCCTTTGATACGCACAGTGGTTCAAAAGTAATGCAAAAATTATTCAGTTTTTTTCAAATATCTCGGCACCCGCGCGACCTAGGAGGTTCAAACAAATGTCAGGTTGTTCGCCGCGTCACGAGACGTCGTATGGTGTAAGCGGCTTTTCGATACGCCCGGTGGTTCAAAAGTAATGCGAAAATTATTCAGTTTTTTTTAAATATCTCGGCACCCGCGCGACCTAGGAGGTTCAAACAAATGTCAGGTTGTTCGCCGCGTCACGAGACGTCGTATGGTGTAAGCGGCCCTTCGATACGCCCAGTGGTTCAAAAGTAATGCCAAAATTATTCAGTTTTTTCCAAATATCTCGGCACCCGCGCGACCTAGGAGGTTCAAACAAATGTCAGGTTGTTCGCCGCGTCACGAGACGTCGTATGGTGTAAGCGGCTTTTCGATACGCCCGGTGGTTCAAAAGTAATGCAAAAATTATTCAGTTTTTTTCAAATATCTCGGCACCCGCGCGACCTAGGAGGTTCAAACAAATGTCAGGTTGTTCGCCGCGTCACGAGACGTCGTATGGTGTAAGCGGCCCTTCGATACGCCCAGTGGTTCAAAAGTAATGCAAAAATTATTCAGTTTTTTCCAAATATCTCGGCACCCGCGCGACCTAGGAGGTTCAAACAAATGTCAGGTTGTTCGCCGCGTCACGAGACGTCGTATGGTGTAAGCGGCCCTTCGATACGCCCAGTGGTTCAAAAGTAATGCAAAAATTATTCCGTTTTTTTCAAATATCTCGGCACCCGCGCGACCTAGGAGGTTCAAACAAATGTCAGGTTGTTCGCCGCGTCACGAGACGTCGTATGGTGTAAGCGGCCCTTCGATACGCCCAGTGGTTCAAAAGTAATGCAAAAATTATTCAGTTTTTTTCAAATATCCAGGCACCCGCGCGACCTAGGAGGTTCAAACAAATGTCAGGTTGTTCGCCGCGTCACGAGACGTCGTATGGTGTAAGCGGCCCTTCGAAACGCCCAGTGGTTCAAAAGTAATGCAAAAATTATTCAGTTTTTTCCAAATATCTCGGCACCCGCGCGACCTAGGAGGTTCAAACGAATGTCAGGTTGTTCGCCGCGTCACGAGACGTCGTATGGTGTAAGCGGCCCTTCGATACGCCCAGTGGTTCAAAAGTAATGCAAAAATTATTCAGTTTTTTTCAAATATCCAGGCACCCGCGCGACCTAGGAGGTTCAAACAAATGTCAGGTTGTTCGCCGCGTCACGAGACGTCGTATGGTGTAAGCGGCCCTTCGATACGCCCAGTGGTTCAAAAGTAATGCAAAAATTATTCAGTTTTTTCCAAATATCTCGGCACCCGCGCGTCCTAGGAGGTTCAAACGAATGTCAGGTTGTTCGCCGCGTCACGAGACGTCGTATGGTGTAAGCGGCCCTTCGATACGCCCAGTGGTTCAAAAGTAATGCAAAAATTATTCAGTTTTTTCCAAATATCTCGGCACCCGCGCGACCTAGGAGGTTCAAACGAATGTCAGGTTGTTCGCCGCGTCACGAGACGTCGTATGGTGTAAGCGGCCCTTCGATACGCCCAGTGGTTCAAAAGTAATGCAAAAATTATTCGGTTTTTTTCAAATATCCAGGCACCCGCGCGACCTAGGAGGTTCAAACAAATGTCAGGTTGTTCGCCGCGTCACGAGACGTCGTATGGTGTAAGCGGCCCTTCGATACGCCCAGTGGTTCAAAAGTAATGCAAAAATTATTCAGTTTTTTCCAAATATCTCGGCACCCGCGCGACCTAGGAGGTTCAAACGAATGTCAGGTTGTTCGCCGCGTCACGAGACGTCGTATGGTGTAAGCGGCCCTTCGATACGCCCAGTGGTTCAAAAGTAATGCAAAAATTATTCAGTTTTTTCCAAATATCTCGGCACCCGCGCGACCTAGGAGGTTCAAACGAATGTCAGGTTGTTCGCCGCGTCACGAGACGTCGTATGGTGTAAGCGGCCCTTCGATACGCACAGTGGTTCAAAAGTAATGCAAAAATTATTCAGTTTTTTTCAAATATCTCGGCACCCGCGCGACCTAGGAGGTTCAAACAAATGTCAGTTTGTTCGCCGCGTCACGAGACGTCGTATGGTGTAAGCGGCCCTTCGATACGCCCAGTGGTTCAAAAGTAATGCAAAAATTATTCAGTTTTTTTCAAATATCTCGGCACCCGCGCGACCTAGGAGGTTAAAACAAATGTCAGGTTGTTCGCCGCGTCACGAGACGTCGTATGGTGTAAGCGGCCCTTCGATACGCCCAGTAGTTCAAAAGTAATGCAAAAATTATTCAGTTTTTTCCAAATATCTCGGCACCCGCGCGACCTAGGAGGTTCAAACAAATGTCAGGTTGTTCGCCGCGTCACGAGACGTCGTATGGTGTAAGCGGCCCTTCGATACGCCCAGTGGTTCAAAAGTAATGCATAAAGTATTCAGTTTTTTTCAAATATCTCGGCACCCGCGCGACCTAGGAGGTTCAAACAAATGTCAGGTTGTTCGCCGCGTCACGAGACGTCGTATGGTGTAAGCGGCCCTTCGATACGCCCAGTGGTTCAAAAGTAATGCAAAAATTATTCAGTTTTTTTCAAATATCTCGGCACCCGCGCGACCTAGGAGGTTAAAACAAATGTCAGGTTGTTCGCCGCGTCACGAGACGTCGTATGGTGTAAGCGGCCCTTCGATACGCCCAGTAGTTCAAAAGTAATGCAAAAATTATTCAGTTTTTTCCAAATATCCCGGCACCCGCGCGACCTAGGAGGTTCAAACAAATGTCAGGTTGTTCGCCGCGTCACGAGACGTCGTATGGTGTAAGCGGCCCTTCGATACGCCCAGTGGTTCAAAAGTAATGCATAAAGTATTCAGTTTTTTTCAAATATCTCGGCACCCGCGCGACCTAGGAGGTTCAAACAAATGTCAGGTTGTTCGCCGCGTCACGAGACGTCGTATGGTGTAAGCGGCCCTTCGATACGCCCAGTGGTTCAAAAGTAATGCAAAAATTATTCAGTTTTTTTCAAATATCTCGGCACCCGCGCGACCTAGGAGGTTCAAACGAATGTCAGGTTGTTCGCCGCGTCACGAGACGTCGTATGGTGTAAGCGGCCCTTCGATACGCCCAGTGGTTCAAAAGTAATGCAAAAAGTATTTAGTTTTTTTCAAATGTCTCGGCACCCGCGCGACCTAGGAGGTTCAAACAAATGTCAGTTTGTTCGCCGCGTCACGACTCACGAGACGTCGTATGGTGTAAGCGGCCCTTCGATACGCCCAGTGGTTCAAAAGTAATGCAAAAATTATTCCGTTTTTTTCAAATATCTCGGCACCCGCGCGACCTAGGAGGTTCAAACAAATGTCAGGTTGTTCGCCGCGTCACGAGACGTCGTATGGTGTAAGCGGCCCTTCGATACGCCCAGTGGTTCAAAAGTAATGCAAAAATTATTCAGTTTTTTCCAAATATCTCGGCACCCAAGCGACCTAGGAGGTTCAAACGAATGTCAGGTTGTTCGCCGCGTCACGAGACGTCGTATGGTGTAAGCGGCCCTTCGATACGCCCAGTGGTTCAAAAGTAATGCAAAAAGTATTTAGTTTTTTTCAAATGTCTCGGCACCCGCGCGACCTAGGAGGTTCAAACAAATGTCAGTTTGTTCGCCGCGTCACGACTCACGAGACGTCGTATGGTGTAAGCGGCCCTTCGATACGCCCAGTGGTTCAAAAGTAATGCAAAAATTATTCAGTTTTTTCCAAATATCTCGGCACCCGCGCGACCTAGGAGGTTCAAACGAATGTCAGGTTGTTCGCCGCGTCACGAGACGTCGTATGGTGTAAGCGGCCCTTCGATACGCCCAGTGGTTCAAAAGTAATGCAAAAATTATTCCGTTTTTTTCAAATATCTCGGCACCCGCGCGACCTAGGAGGTTCAAACGAATGTCAGGTTGTTCGCCGCGTCACGAGATGTCGTATGGTGTAAGCGGCCCTTCGATACGCCCAGTGGTTCAAAAGTAATGCCAAAATTATTCAGTTTTTTCCAAATATCTCGGCACCCGCGCGACCTAGGAGGTTCAAACGAATGTCAGGTTGTTCGCCGCGTCACGAGATGTCGTATGGTGTAAGCGGCCCTTCGATACGCCCAGTGGTTCAAAAGTAATGCCAAAATTATTCAGTTTTTTCCAAATATCTCGGCACCCGCGCGACCTAGGAGGTTCAAACGAATGTCAGGTTGTTCGCCGCGTGACGAGACGTCGTATGGTGTAAGCGGCCCTTCGATACGCCCAGTGGTTCAAAAGTAATGCAAAAATTATTCAGTTTTTTCCAAATATCTCGGCACCCGCGCGACCTAGGAGGTTCAAACAAATGTCAGGTTGTTCGCCGCGTCACGAGACGTCGTATGGTGTAAGCGGCCCTTCGAAACGCCCAGTGGTTCAAAAGTAATGCAAAAATTATTCAGTTTTTTCCAAATATCTCGGCACCCGCGCGACCTAGGAGGTTCAAACGAATGTCAGGTTGTTCGCCGCGTCACGAGACGTCGTATGGTGTAAGCGGCCCTTCGATACGCCCAGTGGTTCAAAAGTAATGCAAAAATTATTCAGTTTTTTTCAAATATCCAGGCACCCGCGCGACCTAGGAGGTTCAAACAAATGTCAGGTTGTTCGCCGCGTCACGACTCACGAGACGTCGTATGGTGTAAGCGGCCCTTCGATACGCCCAGTGGTTCAAAAGTAATGCAAAAATTATTCAGTTTTTTTCAAATATCCAGGCACCCGCGCGACCTAGGAGGTTCAAACAAATGTCAGGTTGTTCGCCGCGTCACGAGACGTCGTATGGTGTAAGCGGCCCTTCGATACGCCCAGTGGTTCAAAAGTAATGCAAAAATTATTCAGTTTTTTCCAAATATCTCGGCACCCGCGCGACCTAGGAGGTTCAAACGAATGTCAGGTTGTTCGCCGCGTCACGAGACGTCGTATGGTGTGAGCGGCCCTTCGATACGCCCAGTGGTTCAAAAGTAATGCAAAAATTATTCAGTTTTTTTCAAATATCTCGGCACCCGCGCGACCTAGGAGGTTCAAACGAATGTCAGGTTGTTCGCCGCGTCACGAGACGTCGTATGGTGTAAGCGGCCCTTTGATACGCACAGTGGTTCAAAAGTAATGCAAAAATTATTCAGTTTTTTTCAAATATCTCGGCACCCGCGCGACCTAGGAGGTTCAAACAAATGTCAGGTTGTTCGCCGCGTCACGAGACGTCGTATGGTGTAAGCGGCTTTTCGATACGCCCGGTGGTTCAAAAGTAATGCGAAAATTATTCAGTTTTTTTTAAATATCTCGGCACCCGCGCGACCTAGGAGGTTCAAACAAATGTCAGGTTGTTCGCCGCGTCACGAGACGTCGTATGGTGTAAGCGGCCCTTCGATACGCCCAGTGGTTCAAAAGTAATGCCAAAATTATTCAGTTTTTTCCAAATATCTCGGCACCCGCGCGACCTAGGAGGTTCAAACAAATGTCAGGTTGTTCGCCGCGTCACGAGACGTCGTATGGTGTAAGCGGCTTTTCGATACGCCCGGTGGTTCAAAAGTAATGCAAAAATTATTCAGTTTTTTTCAAATATCTCGGCACCCGCGCGACCTAGGAGGTTCAAACAAATGTCAGGTTGTTCGCCGCGTCACGAGACGTCGTATGGTGTAAGCGGCCCTTCGATACGCCCAGTGGTTCAAAAGTAATGCAAAAATTATTCAGTTTTTTCCAAATATCTCGGCACCCGCGCGACCTAGGAGGTTCAAACAAATGTCAGGTTGTTCGCCGCGTCACGAGACGTCGTATGGTGTAAGCGGCCCTTCGATACGCCCAGTGGTTCAAAAGTAATGCAAAAATTATTCCGTTTTTTTCAAATATCTCGGCACCCGCGCGACCTAGGAGGTTCAAACAAATGTCAGGTTGTTCGCCGCGTCACGAGACGTCGTATGGTGTAAGCGGCCCTTCGATACGCCCAGTGGTTCAAAAGTAATGCAAAAATTATTCAGTTTTTTTCAAATATCCAGGCACCCGCGCGACCTAGGAGGTTCAAACAAATGTCAGGTTGTTCGCCGCGTCACGAGACGTCGTATGGTGTAAGCGGCCCTTCGAAACGCCCAGTGGTTCAAAAGTAATGCAAAAATTATTCAGTTTTTTCCAAATATCTCGGCACCCGCGCGACCTAGGAGGTTCAAACGAATGTCAGGTTGTTCGCCGCGTCACGAGACGTCGTATGGTGTAAGCGGCCCTTCGATACGCCCAGTGGTTCAAAAGTAATGCAAAAATTATTCAGTTTTTTTCAAATATCCAGGCACCCGCGCGACCTAGGAGGTTCAAACAAATGTCAGGTTGTTCGCCGCGTCACGAGACGTCGTATGGTGTAAGCGGCCCTTCGATACGCCCAGTGGTTCAAAAGTAATGCAAAAATTATTCAGTTTTTTTCAAATATCCAGGCACCCGCGCGACCTAGGAGGTTCAAACAAATGTCAGGTTGTTCGCCGCGTCACGAGACGTCGTATGGTGTAAGCGGCCCTTCGATACGCCCAGTGGTTCAAAAGTAATGCAAAAATTATTCAGTTTTTTCCAAATATCTCGGCACCCGCGCGACCTAGGAGGTTCAAACGAATGTCAGGTTGTTCGCCGCGTCACGAGACGTCGTATGGTGTAAGCGGCCCTTCGATACGCCCAGTGGTTCAAAAGTAATGCAAAAATTATTCAGTTTTTTTCAAATATCTCGGCACCCGCGCGACCTAGGAGGTTCAAACGAATGTCAGGTTGTTCGCCGCGTCACGAGACGTCGTATGGTGTAAGCGGCCCTTTGATACGCACAGTGGTTCAAAAGTAATGCAAAAATTATTCAGTTTTTTTCAAATATCTCGGCACCCGCGCGACCTAGGAGGTTCAAACAAATGTCAGGTTGTTCGCCGCGTCACGAGACGTCGTATGGTGTAAGCGGCTTTTCGATACGCCCGGTGGTTCAAAAGTAATGCGAAAATTATTCAGTTTTTTTTAAATATCTCGGCACCCGCGCGACCTAGGAGGTTCAAACAAATGTCAGGTTGTTCGCCGCGTCACGAGACGTCGTATGGTGTAAGCGGCCCTTCGATACGCCCAGTGGTTCAAAAGTAATGCCAAAATTATTCAGTTTTTTCCAAATATCTCGGCACCCGCGCGACCTAGGAGGTTCAAACAAATGTCAGGTTGTTCGCCGCGTCACGAGACGTCGTATGGTGTAAGCGGCTTTTCGATACGCCCGGTGGTTCAAAAGTAATGCAAAAATTATTCAGTTTTTTTCAAATATCTCGGCACCCGCGCGACCTAGGAGGTTCAAACAAATGTCAGGTTGTTCGCCGCGTCACGAGACGTCGTATGGTGTAAGCGGCCCTTCGATACGCCCAGTGGTTCAAAAGTAATGCAAAAATTATTCAGTTTTTTCCAAATATCTCGGCACCCGCGCGACCTAGGAGGTTCAAACAAATGTCAGGTTGTTCGCCGCGTCACGAGACGTCGTATGGTGTAAGCGGCCCTTCGATACGCCCAGTGGTTCAAAAGTAATGCAAAAATTATTCCGTTTTTTTCAAATATCTCGGCACCCGCGCGACCTAGGAGGTTCAAACAAATGTCAGGTTGTTCGCCGCGTCACGAGACGTCGTATGGTGTAAGCGGCCCTTCGATACGCCCAGTGGTTCAAAAGTAATGCAAAAATTATTCAGTTTTTTTCAAATATCCAGGCACCCGCGCGACCTAGGAGGTTCAAACAAATGTCAGGTTGTTCGCCGCGTCACGAGACGTCGTATGGTGTAAGCGGCCCTTCGAAACGCCCAGTGGTTCAAAAGTAATGCAAAAATTATTCAGTTTTTTCCAAATATCTCGGCACCCGCGCGACCTAGGAGGTTCAAACGAATGTCAGGTTGTTCGCCGCGTCACGAGACGTCGTATGGTGTAAGCGGCCCTTCGATACGCCCAGTGGTTCAAAAGTAATGCAAAAATTATTCAGTTTTTTTCAAATATCCAGGCACCCGCGCGACCTAGGAGGTTCAAACAAATGTCAGGTTGTTCGCCGCGTCACGAGACGTCGTATGGTGTAAGCGGCCCTTCGATACGCCCAGTGGTTCAAAAGTAATGCAAAAATTATTCAGTTTTTTCCAAATATCTCGGCACCCGCGCGTCCTAGGAGGTTCAAACGAATGTCAGGTTGTTCGCCGCGTCACGAGACGTCGTATGGTGTAAGCGGCCCTTCGATACGCCCAGTGGTTCAAAAGTAATGCAAAAATTATTCAGTTTTTTCCAAATATCTCGGCACCCGCGCGACCTAGGAGGTTCAAACGAATGTCAGGTTGTTCGCCGCGTCACGAGACGTCGTATGGTGTAAGCGGCCCTTCGATACGCCCAGTGGTTCAAAAGTAATGCAAAAATTATTCGGTTTTTTTCAAATATCCAGGCACCCGCGCGACCTAGGAGGTTCAAACAAATGTCAGGTTGTTCGCCGCGTCACGAGACGTCGTATGGTGTAAGCGGCCCTTCGATACGCCCAGTGGTTCAAAAGTAATGCAAAAATTATTCAGTTTTTTCCAAATATCTCGGCACCCGCGCGACCTAGGAGGTTCAAACGAATGTCAGGTTGTTCGCCGCGTCACGAGACGTCGTATGGTGTAAGCGGCCCTTCGATACGCCCAGTGGTTCAAAAGTAATGCAAAAATTATTCAGTTTTTTCCAAATATCTCGGCACCCGCGCGACCTAGGAGGTTCAAACGAATGTCAGGTTGTTCGCCGCGTCACGAGACGTCGTATGGTGTAAGCGGCCCTTCGATACGCACAGTGGTTCAAAAGTAATGCAAAAATTATTCAGTTTTTTTCAAATATCTCGGCACCCGCGCGACCTAGGAGGTTCAAACAAATGTCAGTTTGTTCGCCGCGTCACGAGACGTCGTATGGTGTAAGCGGCCCTTCGATACGCCCAGTGGTTCAAAAGTAATGCAAAAATTATTCAGTTTTTTTCAAATATCTCGGCACCCGCGCGACCTAGGAGGTTAAAACAAATGTCAGGTTGTTCGCCGCGTCACGAGACGTCGTATGGTGTAAGCGGCCCTTCGATACGCCCAGTAGTTCAAAAGTAATGCAAAAATTATTCAGTTTTTTCCAAATATCTCGGCACCCGCGCGACCTAGGAGGTTCAAACAAATGTCAGGTTGTTCGCCGCGTCACGAGACGTCGTATGGTGTAAGCGGCCCTTCGATACGCCCAGTGGTTCAAAAGTAATGCATAAAGTATTCAGTTTTTTTCAAATATCTCGGCACCCGCGCGACCTAGGAGGTTCAAACAAATGTCAGGTTGTTCGCCGCGTCACGAGACGTCGTATGGTGTAAGCGGCCCTTCGATACGCCCAGTGGTTCAAAAGTAATGCAAAAATTATTCAGTTTTTTTCAAATATCTCGGCACCCGCGCGACCTAGGAGGTTAAAACAAATGTCAGGTTGTTCGCCGCGTCACGAGACGTCGTATGGTGTAAGCGGCCCTTCGATACGCCCAGTAGTTCAAAAGTAATGCAAAAATTATTCAGTTTTTTCCAAATATCTCGGCACCCGCGCGACCTAGGAGGTTCAAACAAATGTCAGGTTGTTCGCCGCGTCACGAGACGTCGTATGGTGTAAGCGGCCCTTCGATACGCCCAGTGGTTCAAAAGTAATGCATAAAGTATTCAGTTTTTTTCAAATATCTCGGCACCCGCGCGACCTAGGAGGTTCAAACAAATGTCAGGTTGTTCGCCGCGTCACGAGACGTCGTATGGTGTAAGCGGCCCTTCGATACGCCCAGTGGTTCAAAAGTAATGCAAAAATTATTCAGTTTTTTTCAAATATCTCGGCACCCAAGCGACCTAGGAGGTTAAAACAAATGTCAGGTTGTTCGCCGCGTCACGAGACGTCGTATGGTGTAAGCGGCCCTTCGATACGCCCAGTGGTTCAAAAGTAATGCAAAAATTATTCTTTTTTTTTCAAATATCCAGGCACCCGCGCGACCTAGGAGGTTCAAACGAATGTCAGGTTGTTCGCCGCGTCACGAGACGTCGTATGGTGTAAGCGGCCCTTCGATACGCCCAGTGGTTCAAAAGTAATGCAAAAATTATTCAGTTTTTTTCAAATATCTCGGCACCCAAGCGACCTAGGAGGTTAAAACAAATGTCAGGTTGTTCGCCGCGTCACGAGACGTCGTATGGTGTAAGCGGCCCTTCGATACGCCCAGTAGTTCAAAAGTAATGCAAAAATTATTCAGTTTTTTCCAAATATCTCGGCACCCGCGCGACCTAGGAGGTTCAAACAAATGTCAGGTTGTTCGCCGCGTCACGAGACGTCGTATGGTGTAAGCGGCCCTTCGATACGCCCAGTGGTTCAAAAGTAATGCAAAAATTATTCCGTTTTTTTCAAATATCGCGGCACCCGCGCGACCTAGGAGGTTCAAACAAATGTCAGGTTGTTCGCCGCGTCACGAGACGTCGTATGGTGTAAGCGGCCCTTCGATACGCCCAGTGGTTCAAAAGTAATGCAAAAATTATTCAGTTTTTTTCAAATATCTCGGCACCCGCGCGACCTAGGAGGTTCAAACAAATGTCAGGTTGTTCGCCGCGTCACGAGACGTCGTATGGTGTAAGCGGCCCTTCGATACGCCCAGTAGTTCAAAAGTAATGCAAAAATTATTCAGTTTTTTCCAAATATCTCGGCACCCGCGCGACCTAGGAGGTTCAAACAAATGTCAGGTTGTTCGCCGCGTCACGAGACGTCGTATGGTGTAAGCGGCTTTTCGATACGCCCAGTGGTTCAAAAGTAATGCAAAAATTATTCAGTTTTTTTCAAATATCTCGGCACCCGCGCGACCTAGGAGGTTCAAACAAATGTCAGGTTGTTCGCCGCGTCACGAGACGTCGTATGGTGTAAGCGGCCCTTCGATACGCCCAGTGGTTCAAAAGTAATGCAAAAATTATTCAGTTTTTTTCAAATATCTCGGCACCCGCGCGACCTAGGAGGTTCAAACAAATGTCCAGTTGTTCGCCGCGTCGCGAGACATCGTATGGTGTAAGCGGCCCTTCGATACGCCCAGTAGTTCAAAAGTAATGCAAAAATTATTCAGTTTTTTCCAAATATCTCGGCACCCGCGCGACCTAGGAGGTTTAAACAAATGTCAGGTTATTCGCCGCGTCACGAGACATAGTATGGTGTAAGCGGCCCTTCGATACGCCCAGTGGTTCAAAAGTAATGCAAAAATTATTCAGTTTTTTTCAAATATCTCGGCACCCGCGCGACCTAGGAGGTTCAAACAAATGTCAGGTTGTTCGCCGCGTGACGAGACGTCGTATGGTGTAAGCGGCTTTTCGATACGCCCGGTGGTTCAAAAGTAATGCGAAAATTATTCAGTTTTTTTTAAATATCTCGGCACCCGCGCGACCTAGGAGGTTCAAACAAATGTCAGGTTGTTCGCCGCGTCACGAGACGTCGTATGGTGTAAGCGGCCCTTCGATACGCCCAGTAGTTCAAAAGTAATGCAAAAATTATTCAGTTTTTTTCAAATATCTCGGCACCCGCGCGACCTAGGAGGTTCAAACAAATGTCAGGTTGTTCGCCGCGTGACGAGACGTCGTATGGTGTAAGCGGCCCTTCGATACGCCCAGTGGTTCAAAAGTAATGCAAAAATTATTCAGTTTTTTTCAAATATCTCGGCACCCGCGCGACCTAGGAGGTTCAAACAAATGTCAGGTTGTTCGCCGTGTCACGAGACATCGTATGGTGTAAGCGGCCCTTCGATACGCCCAGTAGTTCAAAAGTAATGCAAAAATTATTCAGTTTTTTTCAAATATCTCGGCACCCGCGCGACCTAGGAGGTTTAAACAAATGTCAGGTTATTCGCCGCGTGACGAGACGTCGTATGGTGTAAGCGGCCCTTTGATACGCACAGTGGTTCAAAAGTAATGCAAAAATTATTCAGTTTTTTTCAAATATCTCGGCACCCGCGCGACCTAGGAGGTTCAAACAAATGTCAGGTTGTTCGCCGCGTCACGAGACGTCGTATGGTGTAAGCGGCTTTTCGATACGCACGGTGGTTCAAAAGTAATGCGAAAATTATTCAGTTTTTTTTAAATATCTCGGCACCCGCGCGACCTAGGAGGTTCAAACAAATGTCAGGTTGTTCGCCGCGTCACGAGACGTCGTATGGTGTAAGCGGCCCTTCGATACGCCCAGTGGTTCAAAAGTAATGCAAAAATTATTCAGTTTTTTCCAAATATCTCGGCACCCAAGCGACCTAGGAGGTTCAAACGAATGTCAGGTTGTTCGCCGCGTCACGAGACGTCGTATGGTGTAAGCGGCCCTTCGATACGCCCAGTGGTTCAAAAGTAATGCAAAAAGTATTCAGTTTTTTTCAAATATCTCGGCACCCGCGCGACCTAGGAGGTTCAAACAAATGTCAGTTTGTTCGCCGCGTCACGAGACGTCGTATGGTGTAAGCGGCCCTTCGATACGCCCAGTGGTTCAAAAGTAATGCAAAAATTATTCAGTTTTTTTCAAATATCTCGGCACCCGCGCGACCTAGGAGGTTAAAACAAATGTCAGGTTGTTCGCCGCGTCACGAGACGTCGTATGGTGTAAGCGGCCCTTCGATACGCCCAGTAGTTCAAAAGTAATGCAAAAATTATTCAGTTTTTTCCAAATATCTCGGCACCCGCGCGACCTAGGAGGTTCAAACAAATGTCAGGTTGTTCGCCGCGTCACGAGACGTCGTATGGTGTAAGCGGCCCTTCGATACGCCCAGTGGTTCAAAAGTAATGCAAAAATTATTCAGTTTTTTCCAAATATCTCGGCACCCGCGCGACCTAGGAGGTTCAAACAAATGTCAGGTTGTTCGCCGCGTCACGAGACGTCGTATGGTGTAAGCGGCCCTTCGATACGCCCAGTGGTTCAAAAGTAATGCAAAAATTATTCCGTTTTTTTCAAATATCTCGGCACCCGCGCGACCTAGGAGGTTCAAACAAATGTCAGGTTGTTCGCCGCGTCACGAGACGTCGTATGGTGTAAGCGGCCCTTCGATACGCCCAGTGGTTCAAAAGTAATGCAAAAATTATTCAGTTTTTTTCAAATATCTCGGCACCCGCGCGACCTAGGAGGTTCAAACAAATGTCAGGTTGTTCGCCGCGTCACGAGAGGTCGTATGGTGTAAGCGGCCCTTCGATACGCCCAGTGGTTCAAAAGTAATGCAAAAATTATTCCGTTTTTTTCAAATATCTCGGCACCCGCGCGACCTAGGAGGTTCAAACAAATGTCAGGTTGTTCGCCGCGTCACGAGACGTCGTATGGTGTAAGCGGCCCTTCGATACGCCCAGTGGTTCAAAAGTAATGCAAAAATTATTCAGTTTTTTCCAAATATCTCGGCACCCGCGCGACCTAGGAGGTTCAAACAAATGTCAGGTTGTTCGCCGCGTCACGAGACGTCGTATGGTGTAAGCGGCCCTTCGATACGCCCAGTGGTTCAAAAGTAATGCAAAAATTATTCCGTTTTTTTCAAATATCTCGGCACCCGCGCGACCTAGGAGGTTCAAACAAATGTCAGGTTGTTCGCCGCGTCACGAGACGTCGTATGGTGTAAGCGGCCCTTCGATACGCCCAGTGGTTCAAAAGTAATGCAAAAATTATTCAGTTTTTTTCAAATATCTCGGCACCCGCGCGACCTAGGAGGTTCAAACAAATGTCAGGTTGTTCGCCGCGTGACGAGACGTCGTATGGTGTAAGCGGCCCTTCGATACGCCCAGTGGTTTAAAAGTAATGCGAAAATTATTCAGTTTTTTTTAAATATCTCGGCACCCGCGCGACCTAGGAGGTTCAAACAAATGTCAGGTTGTTCGCCGCGTCACGAGACGTCGTATGGTGTAAGCGGCCCTTCGATACGCCCAGTAGTTCAAAAGTAATGCAAAAATTATTCAGTTTTTTTCAAATATCTCGGCACCCGCGCGACCTAGGAGGTTCAAACAAATGTCAGGTTGTTCGCCGCGTGACGAGACGTCGTATGGTGTAAGCGGCCCTTCGATACGCCCAGTGGTTCAAAAGTAATGCAAAAATTATTCAGTTTTTTTTAAATATCTCGGCACCCGCGCGACCTAGGAGGTTCAAACAAATGTCAGGTTGTTCGCCGCGTCACGAGACGTCGTATGGTGTAAGCGGCCCTTCGATACGCCCAGTGGTTCAAAAGTAATGCAAAAATTATTCAGTTTTTTCCAAATATCTCGGCACCCAAGCGACCTAGGAGGTTCAAACGAATGTCAGGTTGTTCGCCGCGTCACGAGACGTCGTATGGTGTAAGCGGCCCTTCGATACGCCCAGTGGTTCAAAAGTAATGCAAAAAGTATTCAGTTTTTTCCAAATATCTCGGCACCCGCGCGACCTAGGAGGTTCAAACAAATGTCAGTTTGTTCGCCGCGTCACGAGACGTCGTATGGTGTAAGCGGCCCTTCGATACGCCCAGTGGTTCAAAAGTAATGCAAAAATTATTCAGTTTTTTTCAAATATCTCGGCACCCGCGCGACCTAGGAGGTTAAAACAAATGTCAGGTTGTTCGCCGCGTCACGAGACGTCGTATGGTGTAAGCGGCCCTTCGATACGCCCAGTAGTTCAAAAGTAATGCAAAAATTATTCAGTTTTTTCCAAATATCTCGGCACCCGCGCGACCTAGGAGGTTCAAACAAATGTCAGGTTGTTCGCCGCGTCACGAGACGTCGTATGGTGTAAGCGGCCCTTCGATACGCCCAGTGGTTCAAAAGTAATGCATAAAGTATTCAGTTTTTTTCAAATATCTCGGCACCCGCGCGACCTAGGAGGTTCAAACAAATGTCAGGTTGTTCGCCGCGTCACGAGACGTCGTATGGTGTAAGCGGCCCTTCGATACGCCCAGTGGTTCAAAAGTAATGCAAAAATTATTCAGTTTTTTTCAAATATCTCGGCACCCAAGCGACCTAGGAGGTTAAAACAAATGTCAGGTTGTTCGCCGCGTCACGAGACGTCGTATGGTGTAAGCGGCCCTTCGATACGCCCAGTGGTTCAAAAGTAATGCAAAAATTATTCAGTTTTTTTCAAATATCTCGGCACCCGCGCGACCTAGGAGGTTCAAACAAATGTCAGGTTGTTCGCCGCGTCACGAGAGGTCGTATGGTGTAAGCGGCCCTTCGATACGCCCAGTGGTTCAAAAGTAATGCAAAAATTATTCCGTTTTTTTCAAATATCTCGGCACCCGCGCGACCTAGGAGGTTCAAACAAATGTCAGGTTGTTCGCCGCGTCACGAGACGTCGTATGGTGTAAGCGGCCCTTCGATACGCCCAGTGGTTCAAAAGTAATGCAAAAATTATTCAGTTTTTTCCAAATATCTCGGCACCCGCGCGACCTAGGAGGTTCAAACAAATGTCAGGTTGTTCGCCGCGTCACGAGACGTCGTATGGTGTAAGCGGCCCTTCGATACGCCCAGTGGTTCAAAAGTAATGCAAAAATTATTCCGTTTTTTTCAAATATCTCGGCACCCGCGCGACCTAGGAGGTTCAAACAAATGTCAGGTTGTTCGCCGCGTCACGAGACGTCGTATGGTGTAAGCGGCCCTTCGATACGCCCAGTGGTTCAAAAGTAATGCAAAAATTATTCAGTTTTTTTCAAATATCTCGGCACCCGCGCGACCTAGGAGGTTCAAACAAATGTCAGGTTGTTCGCCGCGTGACGAGACGTCGTATGGTGTAAGCGGCCCTTCGATACGCCCAGTGGTTCAAAAGTAATGCGAAAATTATTCAGTTTTTTTTAAATATCTCGGCACCCGCGCGACCTAGGAGGTTCAAACAAATGTCAGGTTGTTCGCCGCGTCACGAGACGTCGTATGGTGTAAGCGGCCCTTCGATACGCCCAGTAGTTCAAAAGTAATGCAAAAATTATTCAGTTTTTTTCAAATATCTCGGCACCCGCGCGACCTAGGAGGTTCAAACAAATGTCAGGTTGTTCGCCGCGTGACGAGACGTCGTATGGTGTAAGCGGCCCTTCGATACGCCCAGTGGTTCAAAAGTAATGCAAAAATTATTCAGTTTTTTTCAAATATCTCGGCACCCGCGCGACCTAGGAGGTTTAAACAAATGTCAGGTTGTTCGCCGTGTCACGAGACATCGTATGGTGTAAGCGGCCCTTTGATACGCACAGTGGTTCAAAAGTAATGCAAAAATTATTCAGTTTTTTTCAAATATCTCGGCACCCGCGCGACCTAGGAGGTTCAAACAAATGTCAGGTTGTTCGCCGCGTCACGAGACGTCGTATGGTGTAAGCGGCTTTTCGATACGCCCGGTGGTTCAAAAGTAATGCGAAAATTATTCAGTTTTTTTTAAATATCTCGGCACCCGCGCGACCTAGGAGGTTCAAACAAATGTCAGGTTGTTCGCCGCGTCACGAGACGTCGTATGGTGTAAGCGGCCCTTCGATACGCCCAGTGGTTCAAAAGTAATGCAAAAATTATTCAGTTTTTTCCAAATATCTCGGCACCCAAGCGACCTAGGAGGTTCAAACGAATGTCAGGTTGTTCGCCGCGTCACGAGACGTCGTATGGTGTAAGCGGCCCTTCGATACGCCCAGTGGTTCAAAAGTAATGCAAAAAGTATTCAGTTTTTTTCAAATATCTCGGCACCCGCGCGACCTAGGAGGTTCAAACAAATGTCAGTTTGTTCGCCGCGTCACGAGACGTCGTATGGTGTAAGCGGCCCTTCGATACGCCCAGTGGTTCAAAAGTAATGCAAAAATTATTCAGTTTTTTTCAAATATCCAGGCACCCGCGCGACCTAGGAGGTTAAAACAAATGTCAGGTTGTTCGCCGCGTCACGAGACGTCGTATGGTGTAAGCGGCCCTTCGATACGCCCAGTAGTTCAAAAGTAATGCAAAAATTATTCAGTTTTTTCCAAATATCTCGGCACCCGCGCGACCTAGGAGGTTCAAACAAATGTCAGGTTGTTCGCCGCGTCACGAGACGTCGTATGGTGTAAGCGTCCCTTCGATACGCCCAGTGGTTCAAAAGTAATGCAAAAAGTATTCAGTTTTTTTCAAATATCTCGGCACCCGCGCGACCTAGGAGGTTCAAACAAATGTCAGTTTGTTCGCCGCGTCACGAGACGTCGTATGGTGTAAGCGGCCCTTCGATACGCCCAGTGGTTCAAAAGTAATGCAAAAATTATTCAGTTTTTTTCAAATATCTCGGCACCCACGCGACCTAGGAGGTTCAAACAAATGTCAGGTTGTTCGCCGCGTCACGAGACGTCGTATGGTGTAAGCGGCCCTTCGATACGCCCAGTAGTTCAAAAGTAATTCGAAAATTATTCAGTTTTTTTTAAATATCTCGGCACCCGCGCGACCTAGGAGGTTCAAACAAATGTCAGGTTGTTCGCCGCGTCACGAGACGTCGTATGGTGTAAGCGGCCCTTCGATACGCCCAGTAGTTCAAAAGTAATGCAAAAATTATTCAGTTTTTTTCAAATATCTCGGCACCCGCGCGACCTAGGAGGTTCAAACAAATGTCAGGTTGTTCGCCGCGTCACGAGACGTCGTATGGTGTAAGCGGCCCTTCGATACGCCCAGTGGTTCAAAAGTAATGCAAAAATTATTCAGTTTTTTTCAAATATCTCGGCACCCGCGCGACCTAGGAGGTTCAAACAAATGTCAGGTTGTTCGCCGCGTCACGAGACGTCGTATGGTGTAAGCGGCCCTTCGATACGCCCAGTGGTTCAAAAGTAATGCAAAAAGTATTCAGTTTTTTTCAAATATCTCGGCACCCGCGCGACCTAGGAGGTTCAGACAAATGTCAGGTTGTTCGCCGCGTCACGAGACGTCGTATGGTGTAAGCGGCCCTTCGATACGCCCAGTGGTTCAAAAGTAATGCAAAAATTATTCAGTTTTTTTCAAATATCTCGGCACCCGCGCGACCTAGGAGGTTCAAACAAATGTCCAGTTGTTCGCCGCGTCGCGAGACATCGTATGGTGTAAGCGGCCCTTCGATACGCCCAGTAGTTCAAAAGTAATGCAAAAATTATTCAGTTTTTTCCAAATATCTCGGCACCCGCGCGACCTAGGAGGTTTAAACAAATGTCAGGTTATTCGCCGCGTCACGAGACATAGTATGGTGTAAGCGGCCCTTCGATACGCCCAGTGGTTCAAAAGTAATGCAAAAATTATTCAGTTTTTTTCAAATATCTCGGCACCCGCGCGACCTAGGAGGTTCAAACAAATGTCAGGTTGTTCGCCGCGTGACGAGACGTCGTATGGTGTAAGCGGCCCTTCGATACGCCCAGTGGTTCAAAAGTAATGCGAAAATTATTCAGTTTTTTTTAAATATCTCGGCACCCGCGCGACCTAGGAGGTTCAAACAAATGTCAGGTTGTTCGCCGCGTCACGAGACGTCGTATGGTGTAAGCGGCCCTTCGATACGCCCAGTAGTTCAAAAGTAATTCGAAAATTATTCAGTTTTTTTTAAATATCTCGGCACCCGCGCGACCTAGGAGGTTCAAACAAATGTCAGGTTGTTCGCCGCGTGACGAGACGTCGTATGGTGTAAGCGGCCCTTCGATACGCCCAGTGGTTCAAAAGTAATGCAAAAATTATTCAGTTTTTTTCAAATATCTCGGCACCCGCGCGACCTAGGAGGTTCAAACGAATGTCAGGTTGTTCGCCGCGTCACGAGACGTCGTATGGTGTAAGCGGCCCTTCGATACGCCCAGTGGTTCAAAAGTAATTCAAAAAGTATTCAGTTTTTTTCAAATGTCTCGGCACCCGCGCGACCTAGGAGGTTCAAACAAATGTCAGTTTGTTCGCCGCGTCACGAACTCACGAGACGTCGTATGGTGTAAGCGGCCCTTCGATACGCCCAGTGGTTCAAAAGTAATGCAAAAATTATTCAGTTTTTTCCAAATATCTCGGCACCCGCTTGACCTAGGAGGTTCAAACAAATGTCAGGTTGTTCGCCGCGTCACGAGACGTCGTATGGTGTAAGCGGCCCTTCGATACGCCCAGTGGTTCAAAAGTAATGCAAAAAGTATTCAGTTTTTTTCAAATATCTCGGCACCCGCGCGACCTAAGAGGTTCAAACAAATGTCAGTTTGTTCGCCGCGTCACGAGACGTCGTATGGTGTAAGCGGCCCTTCGATACGCCCAGTGGTTCAAAAGTAATGCAAAAATTATTCAGTTTTTTTCAAATATCTCGGCACCCACGCGACCTAGGAGGTTCGAACAAATGTCAGGTTGTTCGCCGCGTCACGAGACGCCGTATGGTGTAAGCGGCCCTTCGATACGCCCAGTAGTTCAAAAGTAATGCGAAAATTATTCAGTTTTTTTTAAATATCTCGGCACCCGCGCGACCTAGGAGGTTCAAACAAATGTCAGGTTGTTCGCCGCGTCACGAGACGTCGTATGGTGTAAGCGGCCCTTCGATACGCCCAGTAGTTCAAAAGTAATTCGAAAATTATTCAGTTTTTTTCAAATATCTCGGCACCCGCGCGACCTAGGAGGTTCAAACAAATGTCAGGTTGTTCGCCGCGTCACGAGACGTCGTATGGTGTAAGCGGCCCTTCGATACGCCCAGTGGTTCAAAAGTAATGCAAAAATTATTCAGTTTTTTTCAAATATCTCGGCACCCGCGCGACCTAGGAGGTTAAAACAAATGTCAGGTTGTTCGCCGCGTCACGAGACGTCGTATGGTGTAAGCGGCCCTTCGATACGCCCAGTAGTTCAAAAGTAATGCAAAAATTATTCAGTTTTTTCCAAATATCTCGGCACCCGCGCGACCTAGGAGGTTTAAACAAATGTCAGGTTATTCGCCGCGTCACGAGACATAGTATGGTGTAAGCGGCCCTTCGATACGCCCAGTGGTTCAAAAGTAATGCAAAAATTATTCAGTTTTTTCCAAATATCTCGGCACCCGCGCGACCTAGGAGGTTCAAACAAATGTCAGGTTGTTCGCCGCGTCACGAGAGGTCGTATGGTGTAAGCGGCCCTTCGATACGCCCAGTGGTTCAAAAGTAATGCAAAAATTATTCCGTTTTTTTCAAATATCTCGGCACCCGCGCGACCTAGGAGGTTCAAACAAATGTCAGGTTGTTCGCCGCGTCACGAGACGTCGTATGGTGTAAGCGGCCCTTCGATACGCCCAGTGGTTCAAAAGTAATGCAAAAATTATTCAGTTTTTTCCAAATATCTCGGCACCCGCGCGACCTAGGAGGTTCAAACAAATGTCAGGTTGTTCGCCGCGTCACGAGACGTCGTATGGTGTAAGCGGCCCTTCGATACGCCCAGTGGTTCAAAAGTAATGCAAAAATTATTCCGTTTTTTTCAAATATCTCGGCACCCGCGCGACCTAGGAGGTTCAAACAAATGTCAGGTTGTTCGCCGCGTCACGAGACGTCGTATGGTGTAAGCGGCCCTTCGATACGCCCAGTGGTTCAAAAGTAATGCAAAAATTATTCAGTTTTTTTCAAATATCTCGGCACCCGCGCGACCTAGGAGGTTCAAACAAATGTCCAGTTGTTCGCCGCGTCGCGAGACATCGTATGGTGTAAGCGGCCCTTCGATACGCCCAGTAGTTCAAAAGTAATGCAAAAATTATTCAGTTTTTTCCAAATATCTCGGCACCCGCGCGACCTAGGAGGTTTAAACAAATGTCAGGTTATTCGCCGCGTCACGAGACATAGTATGGTGTAAGCGGCCCTTCGATACGCCCAGTGGTTCAAAAGTAATGCAAAAATTATTCAGTTTTTTTCAAATATCTCGGCACCCGCGCGACCTAGGAGGTTCAAACAAATGTCAGGTTGTTCCCCGCGTGACGAGACGTCGTATGGTGTAAGCGGCTTTTCGATACGCCCGGTGGTTCAAAAGTAATGCGAAAATTATTCAGTTTTTTTTAAATATCTCGGCACCCGCGCGACCTAGGAGGTTCAAACAAATGTCAGGTTGTTCGCCGCGTCACGAGACGTCGTATGGTGTAAGCGGCCCTTCGATACGCCCAGTAGTTCAAAAGTAATGCAAAAATTATTCAGTTTTTTTCAAATATCTCGGCACCCGCGCGACCTAGGAGGTTCAAACAAATGTCAGGTTGTTCGCCGCGTGACGAGACGTCGTATGGTGTAAGCGGCCCTTCGATACGCTCAGTGGTTCAAAAGTAATGCAAAAATTATTCAGTTTTTTTCAAATATCTCGGCACCCGCGCGACCTAGGAGGTTCAAACAAATGTCAGGTTGTTCGCCGTGTCACGAGACATCGTATGGTGTAAGCGGCCCTTCGATACGCCCAGTAGTTCAAAAGTAATGCAAAAATTATTCAGTTTTTTTCAAATATCTCGGCACCCGCGCGACCTAGGAGGTTTAAACAAATGTCAGGTTATTCGCCGCGTGA